>JASXTE010000005.1:31137500-33537500 GCA_030280995.1 Hemileia vastatrix
AACATATATATGTGTTTTAACCTTATTTTTAAGATATAAGCTTAATGTATTTAAGGTTATCTTATTTTAAGTATAATAAATACTCAGTCCTAGGGATACCTAGGCTGAAAAAAATCATATAATGAACAACATGCAATCGACTCAGAAAAATTTAATAGTTTTTTAACTGAACAAGGGTATCCAGCATTGAGGAGTGAATTACAAAGAGTTTCTGACGATTTGTTTAACTACAAATAAACTCTTGAAAAGAAAGTTTCTTTGTGGCAAAATATCAAGAATGATTTATCTAAAGTAAAATATACTGTGTCTATCTGTTTCCAGAAGCTAGAGGAACATAAGGTGAACTTAAAAAGATTAGGTGACCATTTTTCATCTTTAAAAAATAAGAACCAGTTACCTTTTGCAACCATCAATGAGAGCTTATCTAGTATTTCAAGAGTGAAAACTAGATTAAAAACTATTGAAGATAAATTGAATTCATTGTTACATGATCAAATGTTTTCTGACATTCATTTGAAAGAACCTGTTGTGTAGGATACCCCAATTGTACCTGTTCCTAGCTCATCTAGGGTAAAATTTGCTCCAGAAATGCCTGAAGATATCACTGAATTTCCATAAAAACTTGGTGACGTACCCTGATAATCTACAGAAGGATTAAACAATGAGATTACTGCCCAGTTTAAGAAGTCACAGCTCCTTCTCACTCAGAGACAAGCTTGTAATAAGGAGACTATTTCAAATCAAAAGAATTGGCCAAAAATTGACCAATATCCAACATTTGATGGTGATTCTTCCTCTGATTGGCAGTAATTTATTTACAGGATTGATAATCTAGAAAATTCTTACAAGCTCCCACATGAGTGAATTGTGTCAAAAATAATTTCTTTATTTACCAATGCAGCCCTAATGTGGTATGAATCTGTTCTCTTGGATAAAAATTACTACTCATGGGAAGATTGGAAAAAATTAATTAGAGCACAATTTGGTGGTTCCAAGCTTAGGTTAGCTCAACAAAGGCAGTATAAAGAAACAAGATATAGCTCTTCTTCTGAAAAACCTATTGAGTTCCTGATGAAGCTTGTAAAAATCTTGAGGGCAATAGACCCAGATATGGAGTTTGAATTTTGGAAGGACAGGATTCTCTATAAATTACCTATGTCTCTGAGAGACTTAATAGTTGCTAGGACTGAGTTCACCAGAGAACCTTCTTCTTTTATAAATACTTGTAATGAGATCCTTTTAAATAACAAGTATGATTCTAGAAGATTCATTCCTAGAACTTCATTGTAGAAAACCGCCAATTACCAACAGAAACCTCTGGAAAAGATTGGTAAACCTTCTTCCCCTGTTGCACCTAAAAATTATGCAGCAAATACTTGCTTCAAATTCAGAAAGCCTTGGCAGAAAGGCCATGTTTTTGACAAGCAAATAAATATTGTTGAACAGACAGAGGAACATGCTGATAACACAATAGCACTGGATGATACTTCAAGTGATTGTACCAGCAATATTTCATATGAATCTCAACAGGGAATTTTGATTCTGGAAGAGGATATTCATTATTTAAATAATATTAATCTTGGGGATAATGATTTATCTACAGTTGAAGATGCTGAGATCATAAGAAATCTTGAGGGCAGCTCAATTATTATTGCCCCTCTCAAGGCACCAGTCTTGATCAATGGAAATAACATTGAGGTTGTCTTAGATTCTGGAGCTAGAGGAAGTGTAGTATCTGAAAAAGCACGTGATTCAGTGGAACAAAATTATAAATCAAAACTCATGCCTATCATTTCTGAGAATTGGAGAGGTTATGGCTCTGTTTTGTCCCCCATTGGCAAATACAAAGCCACAGTATTTTTCAAATATAACCATGGTTTTGTAAGAGCTATATGTGATTTTATTGTCATCAAAAATGATAAATTAAATCACTGGTTCATTGTGGGAAATGATATTTTAACAAGATATGGCATAAAATTGGGTCCTTCAAACAAATTCTTCACAACGGGGATGAATGGGAAGAGAAAATTTAAAATTTCCTCCCCCAAAAAATTATTAAACCCAGGATTGAACACATGTCATTCTTTAGTTCAATATAAAGGAAGATCTACAAAAGAAATGCCTTCCCTTGTGTCTGAAATTAACAATGCTTCTTTTGGAAAACAACTTTCTGGTGAGGAAAAAGATTCCATCATCAAATTGATAAAATCTTTTCCTATAGCCTTTACTCATGGGTCACATAAAGTAGGATTGGTAAAAGAAGAAATGAAACTTTCATTATCTTTCCCATTAACTGAAATACCACCTAGTTTAAAGAAGAAGCCATATCCTGCTTCTCCCACAAAGAGAAAAAATATTGAAGACAATATCTCTACCCTTTTAAAAATGAATATTATTGAAAAGGTAGTTGAAACACCTAAACATTGTGTTATCTCACCTGTCTTAATTTCTTATGATAAAGATAAAGCCAGGTTATGTGGTAATTATAGAGCGTTAAAAACTTATACTGTTGATGATATCTATCCTTTACCTAGAATCAGATCTATACATGCTACCCTACAAGGTGCTAAATATATTAGCTGTTTAGATGGTAATAAAGGATATCACCAGGTACCTGTTGAGAAGAGCTCTTAGAATTCTTTGATGATTGCTACTCATATGGGTATTTATAAGTATGTTAGGATGCCATTTGGCCACAAAAATTCCCCTTCAGTTTTTCAAAAAGTTATGGATAACACATTCCATCAGGAAATAATTGAAGGATGGCTGATGGTTTACATTGATGATATCATCATATTCTCTAAAAAATTTGAGGACCATCTTAACCACCTGTGTAAAGTGTTCCATAAGATGGATGTGATAAATATGACACTTGCCTTGAAGAAATTCAAATCTTGTTTTTATTCCTTAAAAGTGCTTGGTAATTTTGTCTCAGGTTTACAGATATGTGTTGAACAAAACAAAGTGGCAGTTATTCAGCAGGTGAAGGCTCCTACCACAGTTAGAGAGCTCCAGAGTTTTTTGGGAATGTGTGGATATTATAGAAAGTATATTAAAAATTACCAAGTCATAGCATTACCCCTTACCCAATTGACTAGGAAAGATATTGCTTTTGTCTATAAAAGTGAAAGACAAAGAGCTTTTGACACTATGAAACATTGTTTAATGTCAGCACCAATTTTTGCTTTACCTGACTTTAATCAACCATTTTTTTTATACACTGATGCCAGTTTTATTGGTCTTGGTGCTGCCCTCCATCAAAAACAAGTGATGAATGATAAAGTATCAGAAGTAGTAATTTGTTATATATCAAGAACCTTGAGAAATATTGAATTGAAATATGGTGCCACTAAACTAGGGTGTTTAGCAGTAGTGTGGGCTCTAGAGAAGCTACATTATTATATGGATGACAAGAAATTTGAACTTGTCACTAAGACACCAAAGCTTCAATAAAAGCATTAATTAAAACCCTCCCATCAAAGTACCAGATTGTATTGGAAAAAAGGTAAATTTTCAATTGATGAAGGCTACCTTGATTATAGAAGAAAGTTGAGTAATTTTATTGTTATTCCTCCTTCTATGAAAGAAATCATCTTGAAGATTTTTCATGATGACATATTGGCTGGACATTTTGATTTTGAGAAAACAATAATTAGAATTAAGAACACTGCTTGGTGGGCTAATGTGTCTGAAGACACCAAACTATATGTTGAATCATGTGATTCTTGCCAAAAATCAAAAAGATTGACTGGTAAAAGAGCTGTATTAATGCAAAATATTGAAACTCCTGATGCACCATGGCAAATAATAAACATAGAATTTGTAACAGGATTACCTATGTCTGGGAAAGAAAGCTATAACTCTTGCTGGGTTATTGTGGACAGATTCACAAAAATGTGTAAATTTATCCCTACCCACAAGGATGTTCCAACTAAAGAATTAGATTTCTTGTGGTGGTCTCATATTTTTAATACTTCTGGTTTTCCCAAAGCCATAATGTCTGAAAGAGACCCTAAATTTACTTCTGAATATTGGATGTCTCTTATGGATGTTTGTGGTTGTGATCTGAAACTTTCTACTTCCCATCACCCCCAAACTTATGGATTAGCTAAAAGAATGATTCAGAGTTTAGAGGAAATGATAAGAAGGTATTGTGCCTTTGGCGTTGAGTACAAAGACAATGACAGATTCACTCATTATTGGGTTACCCTACTTCCTGGGTTGGAATTCACTTATAATAGCACTGTTACTTCTGTTACTCAAAGAAAGCCTTTTGAACTCTGGCTTGGATATGTTCCAAATACTCCTTCCCAAATCCTCAATAATAAAATACCTAAATTGGATTTACATCCTGGCATAAAATCTTTTCTTCAAATGAAACAACTTTGCAGAAGTCATGCTCAAAAATTTATTGAAAAATCCTTTGAATATGAGAAGAAGAGATGGGACAAATCCCATAAAGAATACACTTTTAAAAAGGGTGATGAAGTACTGATTTCTACAGTCCACTTCAATTTACAAGGTAATAACAAATTAAAAGACCCATTTGTAGGTCCATTTGTTGTCAGAAGAATGGTTGGTGATAATGCAGTTGAAGTTATTTTGTATTATCCATATGACAGAAAACATTCAGTTTTTCCAATATGTCTTTTGAAACCTTACACATCCAATAGTTATTTATTTCCTAAAAGGAGGGGAAGACCAAAAAAGACTCCTAATGAAATCACTCAGACAGCTGAAATTGATGAGATTCTAAATGACAGAATAGTTACTTCTGAAAAAGGTACCAAATACTTATTGAGATTCAAGAATAAATATTCTGAATATGATTTTTGGATACCTGGGGAAGAGATATCTAATCTTCCTACTCTGCTAAAGAAATATAAAAAAAATCATAGAATTTTTTTATTGTTTTGTTAGAGTGAGGGAGTGTCAGCCAGGCTGCTAGACTTGCCCAGTAAAATAAATAATTGTTTACTGGGATGAAGCCATGCCTTTTTGTTTCTTATATATTATTAATTATAATATATTTACTTTAAATTTACTTGTAATAAATTAACTAGTTACAAAAAAGTAAATTTAGTAAATAATTAAAATTAATATTAAATGTCCATTATATTTTCATTTCCTAACACTGTGCTCAATGACAGGTTAACAGAAATAAAATTTAATATAAAAATAAAATTTAATATTTGAATAAAAATTTAATATTAAAATAAAAATAAAAGTATACAAAAAATTCAAATTACTTATTTAAAAATGACACTTACAGTAATTTTTAAATAAATCAATCTATTTCTGACATATACAGTAAATACACATTTTACACATTCTTTCTAGAAAAATCTTATTATTTGAAAATATTTTTCTGGAATATTCTTTTTCTTCTCTCATACTCCTTTATATAGGATTTTAACTCCGTTCTTTGTCTCTCTTTTGCCTATATAAGGCCTCCTCTTTCTGGTTGTTTTGAAGATTCTTTTTACTCACTTATTATTTTATTTAAATCATTATACCAATTAATATTTATTTTATTATTTATATTTTAGAAGATACATCATGTACTTCTAAACTATTAATTTTAATAATAATTATATAAAATTCTTACCTCTTCAATTTTGAGTAATTAAAACAAAAGATAAAATACATACCTTTGCCTTTAAAATCTTCCAATTCCACCTACCTATGCTGTTGGACCTCCACTAAAATCTTCTAGACCATTAGGACCCCTTGACATTTTTGAAGTTTAAATAACTCATATTTCAATTTTGATTTAATTTCCATGTAAAAATGTGTAACAATGTATACAATGTGAGTAATAAGGTAAAACCTTATAATATAAGACCTAGAGCTGAAAAAATGTTGCAGGACACTCAAATGGAGGATGTCTCTCCTAAAAACAGAAACTTCCAACAGATTTCTGTGGAAGAAAGGGAAAGGCTTTTAAAGCAAGTATAAATAAAGAAAACAAAAAATACCTCACAAGAACAAATTCACTCCCTCTAAAACCTTCTAAATACCCTAACAATCAAAGTCAACAACATGTTGGACCAAATGAGAAATTTAAAAAAAAAGCAGCACAGGGTTTCATAGAAGTCAATCAAGCTCTAGTAGGATTAAAAGCCCAACCAACAACAGTAGTTTCAAAGCCTTACACAGTTGAAACAGTAGAGCCCCCAGCCCAAGAGAAGACCAAAACATTACAGTAAGCAAATGGAAATTGGACTGGTATTCCCCAAACTACAACAACCCTCCAAAGCAGGAATCCAGCAGTCAACCTTACAGGGGAAAGGCTAGGAGAGGCAGGGGGAATGGAATAAGAACTTGGTAAGTCATCCATCTTCTCATGATAAATTATATGGCACTAACAATGAGCTACTTATAGGTAATGAGATTGATAGAGATATACTAAATGTAATTGATAAAGATTTATAGGATTATTCATTTGAAAATAGCATTTTAAATTTTTTTTAAATGAGCCAATGTAAATAGTTTTATTGATCATAAAGATAATACTAGGAATAATAAAATGGAACCAAATGAAGTAAAACCTGAGCCTGATGATGAGTCTTCTGAGTTGGACATGGTGTGGTCTTCCAACATTGGCAGAGGCCTTTTTTGGGCTGTTTGGTGCTGTTTTGCTATGTCTTAATTGACATTGGTTGAATAATTGGGTGTTTTTCTAATTTTATTCAGTGAATATTGGGACTATGGTTATGTGGGTACTACCATTGGATAGTTCTGGTTTGTCTCTATATTTTATGTCTTGATGACATTTTTCATGTTCAAAGTTTCATGGGGTCCTTTACTCATTTTTCATTTCTAAAAGATAGCTGTTTAATTTTGTTTTTTGTTTTTTGTAGGCTAACCTTAAGTCTTAGGGTTAGGTGCTTAGTACCATTAAGTAGAGCTAATTTGGCTCTACATTTTATGTCTCAATGTTGTCATAGTTTAATTTTGTGTTTTAAGGGTTTTAGTAGTTGTGGTGGATTTTTCTAAGTATTTTGGGCTTTATTGGAGGTTTTTGGTGGTTTTCTGGCTTCAGGGAGGTCTGGCCACTTCTAGGCGGGCCGCCTGAGGTCAGGCGGCCCACCCACCTTTGTTATAGAAGGCTGGGGAGCATTTCTAGAGGGTTTTTATTCAATTTGGCTGTCAAAAGTGCCTAATTAGTTGCTGTGCATGGATTTTTTAGGCAGTGGTCTGTGTGTACATACTGAATAAGACAGTTTGGGGCAACTTTAACTATCATACAACCATCTGGTAATTATATCACTGTTTCTCACTCATTTTTAACTGTTTTTTGGCCACAATTGGCTGTGTTTGTTGCAAGGTAAGTTCTTCATTTAACTCAACTTTGGCAACTTATTTCTCTGGTGTAGCTTTGCAACCTGCAACAAGTATTATTTCTGTTTTCTGTGAAAAAAGTGTACAGTGTTTTGGTTTTCTGGTGTGGATCTTTCTGCATTTCAGGTTCTCTTTGGTCTGTGGTCAATTTCTTGACTTGTTAAGCAGTCAAGAAGTGTGTTGGAAGGGGTATAGTAACAGTCTCTAATTTTCTGTAGCAAATAAATCTCACCTGGTATTTCTCAAAGGGAAAGGGGGTTTTCTCTCCAGTTTTACTTCAACTCCCTTGGTCAAGGCCTATAGCTAGTACTATAGGATTTTCTACAATTCTGGCGCCCAATGTGGGGTGAGGATTTGTCAGCTTTTTAGATTTTCTGTTACTTTTGGACTCTCTTCTGTGGTTGGAGATTGATTTTCTGGAATATATTGGACCATGGCTTCTGGACCCTCTTTCTCTAGTGGTGGTAGTGGCACTGTTGGTGCTGATGACAATGGTTATCCTCCTGTTTCTGTTAGGCCTTCTGTCAGGATCAAGTCCTGGAAAGGGCCTATGTTTATGGGGGAGGATGTGAAGTTGTTTCTGGAGCTTTTTGAGGCTGCTGAGAATGTGGATGGTACTTCTCACCTGGACATGGTGAAGCAAGTCATCTTCTATATTGGTGACAGGGCTCTGATGAAGGAAGTGGCTGCTATGGAGGGTTATAGGAGGAAAGATTGGAAAAAGTTGTGTCTGCATATGACAGACAGGTGGGGATCCAGATATTCTATGGTGGATCTCAATATGATTGCAAGTGAATGGCAATCTTATGGAGGTGTGGACAACATCCATACTTATAGGAAGTTTCTGGCTCATTTGGATCCAGTGGTGTATTATTTGGTGGACATGCAGGAGTTGGAGAGTACTGACTCTGCAAGGGATATTTTCTGTTCTGCTCTGGCTAGGAATGTCAGGATTTATGTGCTGAAGGAGTCATCAAGGAAGGATAAGATGAAGATTCTTCCTAATGGGAATCAGAAATTACCTGCTCTTTCTGTGGTGAAGGAGTTTGTGGAGGGTAATATGAAACTTGTGGCAGTGGATTCTTGCCAAGAAGCTAGCACCAAGTATTTTAGCAAGGTCAGTGAAGCTTTTTCTGAAGATGTGGAGGAATCTAGGAAGAAGGAAAGTGTGAACAAGGGAAAGGCTCCTGAGAAGCCTAAAGAGGTTGATCCAGTAGTGGAGCAGTTGGCTGATATGACAAAACAGCTACATATTTTTGTTCAGGAGTCTCAGAAGGGCAATAAGGCTCCTTCTCAGCCTAGAGATTTTGAAAGGAGGGTTGGTAGAAGTGATCCTTGGGTCTACTCTTAATGCAGCAGGAAGGGCCACAAGTCCAATGATTTTTGGGTACTGAATAGGGATGTGTCTGAAGGGAAGGTAGAATTTGATGGGAAAGTGTTCAAGTTCCCAAATGGTTCTTTTGTGAAGCCTAATGATAGTCAGGCTCTAGTAGACTTGGTGAGAAGGAGAAATAATGTCAACTCAAGGAGGCCAAGGTTTGAAGAGTTGCCTAATGAGGCTTCTTCAACCTCTGGGTTTTGTCAATGTCACTCTGAATGGCAGTGAGGCTAAGAAATTGGTGGATCCAGGTTCTCAGATTAAGCTGGTTTCTTTTTTTGAGGCTACTCATCTGGCCCTCCCCATTAAAACATGTATTGGTGTAAATTTGAGAAGATTTGGTGGCCATGTAACTGAATTGGCTGGAACATCTGAGTTTGTGAAGTTAGATGTTGGTGGTGCCTCAGGGGAGGTTAGTTTTTATATTTCCAAAGGAACAGTAAAAACTGTTTTGGGTGGGCCATTCTTGATGGACTTTCAAGCAAGAATTATTTATCATTTTGATGTGGGAATCAGTTTGGAGTTGACTGGTGAAGATGAAAGGAGACTTCATATGAGGTTATCATCTCCTGGAGAGGATTGTTGGGAGACCAGGCCTGGTTTGTCTTCAATGTGCCAGTGCATGGATTGTTGTAGGAGAAGAATAGAAGTGGGTGATGCCTCTGGTTTTCTGAAGTGTGGCTCAGGATCTAGTGGGAGTCTGTCTTTTTTAGAGTAATAGGGCTGATCACCCAAGTGCTACCACCTCTCCCCAAGGTGAGGAAATCCCAGGTTGTAGTAGGTCAGCTCCCTTGGAGATATACCAAGTAGATTTTCAAATATCTCTTTTTAATGTTTCTTTTCTCTGCAAGTATTCTCCAAGTTTTTTATCAAGTATTTGTTCTCTCTCAAAATTCTCAATTATTTTTAATTCAAGTTCAAAAAAGAAGATTGGTTATATATCTTTATTGAAAGATATGCGGAAAGCTGTGGAGTAGTGAGATTGGGGTCTAAATAAAAGTCCTCCAAATTGTGCACCACTAGGGTTTATTCTACACCTTTCAAAAACATTACCTTGGTCATTTCTGTGAGCATTAGGGAAACCCCAGGTTATTTTTTTAGGATAGAAGAAAACTCAAGAAAAGAAAAATTTCAAGATAACTGAAGAAAATCAAGAAAAAAATCTGAAGATAATCAAGAGAGAAGACAAGAATTATTTTTGTGAATATCATCAAGATCAATTTTTGGGCCTCCAGCATGAGGTTGAACTGCACAAATTTTTGAAGAAAGAAAATCAGCAAGATAAATTTTTGGCCTCCAACATGAGGTTAAAATGCACAAAATTTTGAAGAATGAAGATCATCAAGATCAATTTTTGGGCTTCCAGAATGAGGATAAACTGCAAAATTTTAGAAGATGTGATTCAGAAGATAATTCAAGATTTGAAGATTTAGAAGATGGAAGTGAAGATTAAGATGTGTAATTGCCGAAAAGTTTTAGAGTGGTGAGATTGGGGAATAATAGTAAGTCCTCCCAATTGTGCACCACTAGGGTTTCTTCTACACCTTTCAAAAAAACTACCTTGGCCACACATGTGACCAATAGGGAAAACCTTGTTTTTTGTTCCAGGTCTGGTGGTGAAGATATCCAGAAGATCCCTCAAGTTGAAGGTGGAGCTGCAAAGTATAAGAAGCTAGTGCAGAAGATTAGACCTGTCAATGAGCCTATAACTGTAGGTTTGAGTCATCCTTTGAAGAGACCTTCTTTGTCAAGAGATCTGTACTGTACTCCTCTGGTGAAGAATCCTCCTGATTTTGTGGAAACTTCTAGAGTGACTGTGGAAAGGTTGAAAGTTGTTAATTTTTGTCCGGATGGGTGGTTGTCTGATGAGGAAAAGAAGTTGTTGTTGCACATTATTGTGCTGAGGGAGAAAGCGGTGGCATTTGTTGAAGAGGAAAGGGGTGTGTTGAAACATTCTTATGGGGAACCTTACTTGATTCCTGTGGTTTGTCATGAACCTTGGCAAATCAAACCTATTCCAATTCCAGCTGCTATTAAGGATGACTTTATAGAGATTGTTAGAGAAAGAGTCAGGACTGGTTTATACAAACAATCAACATCTAGTTACTCAAGTCCAGCTTTCTGTGTAAAGAAGCAGAATGGGAAGCTGAGTATGGTGCATGATCTTAGAGACTTGAATATAGTCACTATCAAGGATTCTGGGATGCCTCCAAGTGCTGGGGACTTTGTGGAAACTTTTTCTGGAAGGGTGTGTTATGGTTTGGGTGATATTATGGGTGGTTATAAAGAAAGGGAGCTTCACACTGATTCACAGCCAATTAAAATGTTTGAGACTCCTCTGGGAAGATTTTAGCTCACTAGGTTGCCTCAAGGAACAACTATTTCAGTAGCAGTATATCAAGCTCAAATGGCTTGGATTTTAGAGGAAGAGGTTCCTATTCATGATGGTATTTTTATTGATGATGGTGGAATTAAAGGACCATCCACTGATTATAGGAATGAGGTGCTGAAGGAGAACCCAGGTATAAAGAGTTTTGTTTGGGAGTATGAAATTACTCTAGAAAGAGTATTTTTTAGGATTGAAGAGGCTAAGTTGACCATTTCTGGGTCAAAGTTTTGTTTTTGTGTTCCTGCTCTGGAAATTCTGGGTCATGTGGTATGTAAAGAGGGAAGGATTATGGAAAAGAAAAAAGTTAATAAAATTTAGTCATGGGAAAGGCCTAAAAATACTACTGAAGTCATGGGATTTTTGGGCTTTTGTGTGTATGTAAGAATTTTTATTTAATATTTTTCTTTTTTGGATTCACCATTGAGGTGGTTGACCAGGAAAGACACAGAGTGGGTATGGACTGAAGAGTGTGAAGAGGCGTTTCAGAATACTTGGCGCACATTCTCATATTTGGTTGCTCCATGAACTTCAGCTGCTTGTTCAAACCTACTTAAGAACTTCTTGGTATTAATGCTGGCAAAAAGCAAACTTTCATCTTTAAAACTAATAATTGTAGTTACCTTCTGTGGCAATGACACTGACAAATTGGGCGATTTAACCCTCTCCTGACATCCCTTAGATGTAGTTGCAGTAGGTTCCATCTTCGAAATAAAAGTTGAAGCAGAAGAAAAAAAATAAACACACACTTGATAATTCAATCTGACTATATCCACTATACAGACCTACGCTATCCTCTGATAACAGCTATTGATCCACTTGTTGTAGACCCTAAAACTCTTCCACTGAAGCGCTGGCTTGATTACGCCTTCTTGACAAAACCCTGAAAACCAAACAATCTAATCAAAGCACTAGTTAAAATTATGCCACTGTTGGGACACCAATTTTAGAGAGTTTTAAAGTACTAAGCAGTAGACACAATGTGAGATTGGTTTGTTCTACTTTTTAATTTCTAAAAAGAAGCGCCTTCCACTCTTATTTTAAAAACAGCACAATAATAGGGGGTATCAATGTTCAGGGATCCGCAATTAGAGATCAGAAATTTTTTTTCCTGGGATCAGACATTATTAATTACAGAAGATTGTTATCCACTAGCCCCAGGGCTAGTGGATAAGGAATCCACCATAATGCATTATCCTGCCTCTTATACCCCAATTTCCATTCCTACTTCCTGATCCCAAACTCATCACATCCATGATGGATCTTTAAGAAAGTCATATGACATATAATTTCTGATGCCATCCTTAAGTCTCTTGTCACTCCATGCTACTTAATTTTGGTGGCAAACACTTAAGTTTTTTTTCAATCTGCATACCCCAACTGCACATTTGGAGGTGAATTCCCACTTCCCACTCATCACCTAAACCTTCTACCGACACCTATACTACTGTCAAGAATGAAGCACCTCTCTACTAGATGGCTACTTCACTCCACTATTAATGCTATCACTTTACTTTTAGTTCTCTACTATAAATCTGACTCTGATTTGGAAGATGCCTTAGCCTATTTTTGTTTTCTTTCCAAAAAGCATTACCTCATTTCCAGGGGGCCAAATCTTTATCACAATCCCTGATATGATCTCCGCTCCATTCTCAACATTCCCCAACTAAACTTCACTCAGCTATTTAGAACTTCACCCAATTCTTTCTTCAAAATCTATCAACTCATCTCTGAACATCCTATCCTTCATAACGATTCCCATAACAAACAGTTTAATCCTGCCATTCAACTTGCTGTTGCACCATGTCGCTTTAGCTCAAATGGAAATGGTGCTGCTGTAAGACGTTTGGATAATCTCTTCAACATAGGATCTGTTACAGTTATATTATAAAACAAGCGCTGTATGATTGCTATCCTTTCCCTCAAGTCTCAAAAAATTGCTTGGCCAACTCTAGAACAACGACTTGAATCCTCTCAAGGAATGCAAGCTGAAGATTTCCCTGGCTGTGTAGTTTTTGTTGATGGCACAACTATACCTTTGAGCCAAAAGCCTGGTCATGATGGGAAACATTATTTTGATTGCAAAAAAAGGTTTGTTCAAAATCTTCTCCAATTTCTCATCATTCATGAACTAACTTTTTATCTTCCTTCTAGATAATCTATTGCCGTTCAACTTATATGTGATGTCAATAAAAATTTATTGCTTTTAAAAGTGGCTGCCCTGGAATGTCATGACTCTTCCGTCTTCCAAAGAATAAGGATTTCTCAAACCCCAGACTCATACTTTGACAAATCTCAGTACATCCTTGCAGACTCAGCATATGCAAGTGGTAAGTACATTATACCTGATTTCTGTGGTGAAACCTTAGAAAATGACCCCAAAACTAAATTTAATTATCACCTTGACCAATCAAGAGTACAGATTGAACATGCTATAGGTATTTTAAAGGGAAAATTTTCTAGTCTTAGGGAGCTCCAAATCCAATTTCAAAAAAAAATGGAGATCAAAACTGCGAATAATTGGATCATGACTTGCGTTATACTCAACAATATCCTAGCTGATTTAAAGGATGAGTGGAATGATCTTTATGAAGAAGAGGATCCTGAACCAGCACCAGCTCTCCCCTCCCTTGAATCACAAAGCATTCATTCAACCGGCATACACTCTGTCATTACGCCAATCACCCTCCACCATTTTGACACAACCCTTTTAATTTTTTTTTTCATACTTTCCAAATTTTTACTTTGTATACTTTATTCACTTGGCTTGTGTTTTTGTTTGATGATTTTTTTTTTTGAATTTATGGTGTGGTTTTCCAACATTGGCAGACACATTTTTTGCTCTGTTTGGCGTTGTTCTGGTATGTCTTATTTGGCATTGGTTAAATAATTGAGTGTTTTCTGGTTTTATTCAGTGAATATTGGGACTACAGGTATTTGGGTAGTACCATTGGATATCTCTGGTTTTTCTCTATATTTAATGTCTTAATGAAATTTTTCATATTCCAAGTTTTAAGGGGTCCTTTACTCATTTTTCATTTCTAAAAGATAGCTGTTTAATTTTGTTTTTTGTGTTTTACAGGCTAACCTTAAGTCTTAGGGTTAAGTGCTTAGTACCATTAAGTAGAGCTAATTTGGCTCTATATTTTATGTCTCAATGTTGTCATAGCTTAATTATGTGTTTTAAGGGTTTTAGTAGTTGCAGTAGATTTTTCTAAGTATTTTGGGCTTTATTGGTTTTCTTTCACCAGCTCAACATGAAATCCCATATTTTTTCAGTGTTTATTTTTCATTCATCACTCATATCCTTTTCATCCTCTCCTCAAACATCCATCAAATGTTTTCAATTCCTCTATTTCATTCCTCTATTTCTCATCTCATCTCTCCAGGTAAGTCATTCTTTTTCTTATTTTTGATTTTTTTCACTTGCTAATAATTTATTTTTTCTCTTTTTTTTTATCCTTTTTTTTTTCTTTTTTTCGTCCTGTAAGTGCTTTTTTTTGTTTTAAAGGTTAGACTAATTTTGTTATTTTTGTTCTATCTTTTTTTTTCTTTTTTTCACCCTCCATCATCCCCCTTTTCCCCCTCCTTTCTCCCCTTTCTGGCCACCTCAAGTCCCCCCCTTTCCCCCCCTTTTCCCCCTCCTTGTCTTCCTCCATACCACCCTTTCTCCCCTTCTTGGCCACCTCAACTCCCCCCTTTAATCCCTTCTTGCCCACCTCAAGCACCCCTTTACCCCCTCCTTGCCTGCCTCAAACTCCCGCCCTTTACACCCTCCTTGCCTGCCTCAAACTCCCCCCTTTACCCCTTCTTTACCCCCTCCTTGGCCCCCTCAAGCCCCCCCTTTACCCCTTCCTTGGCCCCCTCATACCGCTCCACACCCCCCCCCCCCCCCCACCACCTACTTATCAAATTGGTAACAATTCAATAAGTTAATGAATAATTTTTTGTAATTGTTCATTAACTTATCAAATTGTTACCGATTCGATAAGTTAGGTGTAGGGGGGGTTTGAGGTGGGTCTGAGGGGGGCAAGTAGGGGGTAAAGGGAGGGTAAAGAAGGGGTAAAGGGGGGGGGTAAAGGGGGGTAAAGGGAGGGGTAAAGGGAGGGGTAAAGGGGGGTAAAGGGGGGGTAAAAGGGGGGTAAAGAAGGGATAATGAAGGGATAAAGGGGGGTAAAGGGAGGGTAAAGGGGGACTAAAGGGGGGGTTTGAGGCGGGTAAGGGGGGGTAAAGAAGGGGTAAAGAAGGGATAAAGGGAGGGTAAAGGGGAACTAAAGGGGGGGGTGTGGTGGGCAAGGAGGGCATTTTGAAGAAAAAAAAGACTAATCTCTGCTTTTTAATTTTTTTTACGGAATTTATTTTCTTTCCTTTAGTTTATGTACATTTCCCCCTGTTTCCACAATAAATCAGGCAATTTAATTTTTTATAAAAATTGTTCTTAGTAGATCTGTCAAGTATTGCAAATAAAATATTATATTTTTTCTCTCATTAATTATTTTCTTCCAAAAATTATTTCCTTTTTTTTTCTCTTTTATTAAATTTTTTATTTATTTTAATTTTTTTAATTTTTTTTAAACTTCCCTTTTTATTTTCCTTTTTTTGAATTTTATTTATCCTTTTTAATTTTTTTCATTTAATTTTGGATTTGTCTCTTCCAATTATTTTTTAAAGTTACATCAAGATAGATTAATTTTTTATATTATGGTGCATCTGGCCCTAGGTCTTTCTAATGGCTATTATATAAAATAGAAAACTTGATTGGCAATGGTGAAAATAATTGGTTGTAGAAATTTTCAATTTTAAATTTTTTCTTTTAATTTTGGATTTGTCTCTTCCAATCATTTTTAAAAGTTACATCAAGATAGATTACTTTTTTATATAATGGTGCATCTGGCCCTAGGTTGTTCTAATGGCTATTATATAGAATAGGAAAACTTGATTGGGACTGGTGAAAATAATTGGTTGTAGAAATTTTCAATTTCAATTTTTTTTTCCATTTTATTTCTTTGATTCAATAAATTGCAGGGGGGGGGGTATTGCCAAATTTTAATATCAGACTTTAAACTAAATTTGTCTTGAAATTTTGATGATACCCTTTCCTTAATTCAATAAAATACAGGGAAGGATATTGCCAAATTTTCATATTAGACTTAAAAAAAATTTGACTTGAAAATTTGATGATACCCTTTCCTTAATTGAATAAAATACTGGGGTGGGTATTGCCAAATTTTTATATCAGACTTAAAAAAAAATTTACTTGAAATTTTGTTGATACCCATCCATTACTTCAATAAAATGTAGGGGGAAGTATTGCCAAAATTTCATATAAGACTTGCAAAATTCTTTACTTGAGAGAATTTCGGTGATACCCAACCCTTAGTTCAATCAAATTCAGGGGTGGGATTGGGAAATTTTCAAATGTGACTTGAAAATATAAACTAAAAAAGAATTTTGAACATTAAAAAATCTTGAAAATTTTATTTAAAAGTAAATTTATTACATTAAAATATGAGAATTCAAGTAATAATGGATAGAGTAAAAAAATACAGGAAATTAAGATAAAAATTTATCTACAATTAATTATGAACAGTTGAAGTGTGAGATAAATAAAACAAACTAGTCATCAAAAAATTTCATTAAACATTGAATTTCCACAACAGATTTATTAGCTTTTACACATTCTATAAAGAAATCTTTCTTTTTGGAATTTTCTTCATGATCAAGCTTATATTTCATTTGTTACATGATGTTTTAATGCTCTAGTGATTTATCCTCTTTCTTTGATTTTTCAATACTTTGAGATAACTTTAATTTCTTCTCCTCCAAGTTTTGTGCCCTATCATCCTTCCATAAAGAAAGTTCGTACTTCCTCTCCTCCAAGTCTTGTGCCCTATCATTCTTCTGTAAAGAAAGTTCATACTTTCTCTCCTCCAAGTCTTGTTCCCTATCATCCTTCCATGAAGATAGTTCAAACTTCTTCTCTTCCAAACTATGTACCCTGTCATCCCTCCTTAAAGAGAGCTCGTACTTTTGCTTTTCAAACTTTATAGTCTCTTTAGCAACTTCCACTTGTTCTAGAGTGATAAGAAATATTAACAAAGAGTAGAAGAAAATCAGAGTAGAGTATTAAGAGGTTTGGTATCACTTACCAGCATCACGTTTCTCCAAAAATTCTTCAATAGAATAAAAAGGGGTTTGAGATGAAGTATTCCTTTTTCTTCTTCTTTGAGAGTGGAAATTCAGACTGCTTGAAGCCCTTCGATTTTTGTTCAAGGTCACATTTTCCTCCTCTTCATTTTCCCTGGCTTCTGACTCAGTTGATTGTGGCTTCTGCTTTAGTTCTTCAGCCTATTTATAAATAAGAAAATGTAAATAAAAAAAGAATTGATAAGATAAAAGAAAAAAAAACGTACTTGAGTTAGATCAGGTTGGTTTATATTGCCATAAGTATCTATTAAAAAGATATCTTGATTTGTGGAAGTTAAATGAGGAGAGGCTTGAGTAGAAGAAGAAGGAATAAATTTTCATTCAACATCATGTTTGGAGATAGCATCTTTACCATCCAACATGTTTGTAGGATTAACATCAGCTTGCTCTCCAAAAATAGAATCCACCTCTTTAAAGTAAGGACATAAAGAATCAAGTTTATCAACTATGGATTTGATGCCCTTACTGATATCAAGGTCAGTAATACCAAAACCAGTAGAAGATGAAAGAGTCTTTGCCTTCTTGTACTTGGCTCGATAATGCTTGAAGCGTTCAGACATCTATTTTGGTAAAAGATCTATCCTTCCCTTAGTCTTATTCCATAATTTGTTGGCCATTAGAAGATAACCATTAACTTTTGATGTGGGGGGCCATCCTACTTTAGTTGCATACTCAGTACCAAAACAAGAATCATAGTTAGATTTATTTTATAGCCAGTTGATAAGAATGAGATGATCATCTTTCTTTAGTTGAACAATTTTGGATTTCTCAGCAGAGCGGGGAAAGAGGGAGTAGTGGTATTTGAAGAATAACTGGGTTATGGCTGCATTTTAGAAGATCTATGATGACAAGGAATGTTAAGATAATTAAATATGAAAAGGAGCAGAAACAAGCAGATGAGATAGTGAGATGAAAAGGAGCAGAAACAAGCAGATGAGAGAGTGAGATGAAAAGGAGCACAATCAAATATATGAAATGGGGAGAGGTTCTGAGCGGATAGAATGAACAGGATGAGATGAGAATGGGAGTGCACAGAAAGGTAGAAGGCATATCCAGAGAGTAGTCCAAGATGTGGTTATGGCAGAAATCTGTGCAACATGTGGCTATGACAGAAATTTGTCCAAGATGTGGTTATGAAAAATTGAGTAGAAAAATGTTGGATAAGAGGTGAACATTGACACGTAAAGTGTCTAATAACCCAATTATTAGCAAAAATAATTGCAGAAGATAATTGGGGTATAAGGATTTTTATTGGCAATTAATTTAATTGCGGATTGGTCAACATTGATACCCCCTAATGTGTACACTAATACCTGACTAGATAGCTTATAAGTTGAGAGATGAGTTAAAAGATAAGGAAAAACAAATATTACTATCTGGATATTTCTATTCTTAATAAGAGCTAATATCCACAGCTACTCCCTCTTGAAGTGCTCTATTTGAATATGCCTTATTATAGCAATAAAATAACTCTAATAATATTTTATCCTACTGAATCTGTATATTCCCTCTGTGTTGCGCTTTTTCACTAAACTATATGAAAAACACAAACATTTTCACAAACTCTAAAAGACTCAAAATATCTCCACTATACTCTTAAATACTTAATCTCAGAGAAATCCAATTTCTTACTGTTATCAGAGTAATCACAAAATAGACAAATCACTATATATCACAATATATTTTGAAAGTAAATAATATGAAGCTCTAATGTTTGTAATCAAACGACTGATTTGAATAATAATTTCTCTACCTAACAACTCACCTTTTCCTATTAGAAAGCCTTTCCTTTATATATTCTTCAGCACTCCAGACACAGTTCCCTAGTGGATCTTCAGCCCTGTCATTAGCGCCATATTAGTAAAACAATAACTAATCCATTAGTAAAATAAATACACCACTTGTAACAACTACAGCGCCTAAACATAACCTAAGCCTACTAATACTAGTATTAAATTGTTTCACTCATATTTCACATGTGCGCTTATTACTGTACCTTTGCATTGTTTCAGCACTACTTCTCATGTTGACACCTTTTAGCCCTAATCCTTGTGTCTTTGACTCTTGGTTAATTTTGTGATTGAGTCCCCATTCTCCTTGCTTCATTACTAAGTCCATAGTTCTGAAAATTTACCTAACTAGTTAGACTCTGCAACTTACGTTACCTGTTTCAGTAAATTATCGCACTTGCTGCGGTGCAGTATACCATGTACTTGAGGCCATCCTTGAGCCATAATTCATTCCTTAACGCATAACACACAATTATTGGAAAATCCAAATCCATAATGTTTAGCGCTTGCACTCCTAAGTTGATCATACAAAATTTCCTTTGTGCCGCACGTCTTGCTGTGAAATCCGAGCGCACAGACCCTAAATCCTCCTCCACGCTTCTCTTTTACTTTGTTCTTTGAAACACACTATTACACATTCATGATAACGCTATCTACTGCACTATGATTCCCATTGTTCTTTCTGGGCTACACAAGCTGATTGGTCTAAAAGATAGGTTATCTGCATGGTGTGTACCACAACAAGTAAACAGTATATTATCAGAAATTCCAAACAATAATCAACCAAGTAAGTAATTTAGTAAGCAAGAATATCAACACTAAAATGAACTAATTATTTGATATGTTGATTATAGCAAAGATACCACAAACCATGCTCAAACATTAGCACAAAAGGTCCAGGGTATTAGAATTGTCAGAAGCAGAAGATCACTATCAGTCTCAAACTAAGATAAAAAGAATTGAGCTGGATAAAAAAACCCAAAAATGCATTTAAGTGAGGCATTATTTACAAAATGTGTAAGGGCATGCTTGGGGAAGGAGACATCCAAATGGGCTTTGTTACCATCTGAGAAGGTAGGAGATTGGGTGTTTGAAAATGTTTTAAACATATTGATCCATGGAAAACGGTTTACTACTTGTGAGCAACATGTTGGGAATTCTATGATTGAATTCTACTTTGGAAAAAATAGCCAGTTTGGGCATATTGATCAGATTAATAAGTCAATAAATGGGAATGAAGAGGTCTATTTAATTTTTAGTCCTTTTAAAGAGCTGATTTCAGAAGATACATCAAAGGATCCCTATGAAAATTTTCCACAAGTGCATGCCTGTTTAGTAAGGTTACAGAAAGCAGTCCAAATTGTGATTAAGCAACATGCCATCATTGGACATTCTGCAACTTTACAGCACAAAAGGGGAATGTTTGGAATTAAAGATGACGTCCTCACAGCTGTAGAATTGCAGAAATTGGTAAGTAATGATATTAATAAAATTTTATTTTTTTAATTAATATGTTTGGGATTATTTAGGCTTGGTGATAATTTGGAGAGTTTGCACGTTTTGTGGTAGATGCTCCAAACAGTTGTATGCAGGGTATTAAATGAAAGTGATTGAGCTTCAATATTCATTAAGAGAATAGTAATAAGGGAATTTTACAAACTTTAGAATAACTGCTGTAATTGAGACATTTTTGTAGTAAATGTAAAAGATAATTTTGAAAGGAATTCAATTATTATATTTTTCCTTGTTTGCACTGAAAAAATGATATATATATTCAAATCAGTCTTGAAAAGTATCAGAACATTTTTCAAGAAGCCAATAGCTCAAATTTTTCACTTTATTTTTTTGGTTAAAAAATTTTTCAATCAAATCACCATTAACAAATGTAACTGATTTATTTTTTATATTTTACATGTATAATTTCTGACTATTAATTTCCCTTCATCTGTTTATATACAGCTCAGAATGACTGATAGATTTGATGCAATGAATATTGAAAGTCCACAATTTGGTAGCTTTTGTGGTGGAAATAATGCTCCTCCTCACCATTCTGGTGATGGTTCAGGTTCTTATCCCCCTCAGCAACCTAGACCTGCTCCTCCTCAAGGTACAGCTCAAACTATGCCTCAGCCTCCAGAAGCATCTCATAGTCAACACAATTCTGGAACATCTGCTAACCCAAATCCTCGTGGCTAACAATCAAATGTTACTCAGGAACAAACTTTACATTAGATAGGAGCAGATTGGGCTACTCAGTTGTTGAATCCATTTCTCACCACTAACGCACCACAACCAGCCTCTTCTACTCATTGTAGTACAAGTACAAGTGGAACTGGTATGTAATATATTTAGAGATCTTTTAAATTGTAAAATAAGCTTACTAATTTCAACTTACAAAAATTTGAAGTTAACCCCACTCTAATACTTTGTGCTGCTGGTCAGCGGAGAATACTTGATGCTGAGTCTCAACAAAATGAGCGCAAATCACAAATGGTCTGGAGAATAGTTACAAGGAATGAAGTACCAAGGAGTTCTGATTCTCTTAACCAAAATATATATCACTTTTTGAAGCTCTGTTTAGGTGGACCAACTCTTATATCTAATTTTTCTAATGCTCCAATGCCTGAAGAGCTTCACAATTGAAAAAATTGGAATGAATTTAAGCAAAAAACTGTGGAAATAGAATTAAGAGAGGTTCAACAAACACCAGACACACCTACAGCAGCTGATAGCCAATTTATTTTAACCAAAACTGCTGCATTCTCACGTTGTAGACAATCCTATAGTACTAGCTACAGGCCTTGACCAAGGGAGTTGGAGAAAAACCAGAGAGAAAATCACCTGTCCCTCTAGAAAAATAGAGTGAGATTTACTTGCTAAAGTAAGTTGGTTCCTGTTTTGCTAAAGCTCCTGTTTAACACACTTGACTGCTTGATGAGCCAAGAAAGTAGTCCCCAGATAGACTACCAGACCAAAGAACTGAAATGTAGAACAAAGTCCACACCAGAGACAGCAAAGATACTTGATGTAGGCTGCAAATCCACACCAGAGACAGCAATAATACTTGCTATAGCTTGCAAGACTATAACAGAGAAAACAGTTGCCAAAGTTAAGTTAAATGAAGAACTTACTTGCAACAAACACAGCCAATTGTGGCCAGAAAACAGTGAAAACTGAGTGAGGAACAATGATATCACCTCCGGATGGTTGTATGATGATTAAGGTTGCCCCAAACTGTCTTATTCACTATGTACACACAGACCACTAACTAAGAGCCCCTGCGCACCCACCAATCTGGCGCCTGTACCTGCCAAATTGCATAAAAAACCCTCCTGAAGCGCTCCCCAACCTCCTAAAACAGAGGCGGGAGGGCCTCCCAACGTCGGAGATGCCGCCTGAAGCGGCCCGGCCTCCCTGAAGCCAGAAAACCAATAAAAACCACTAATCTACTTAGAAAAATTAGCTACAACTACTAAAAACTTTAAAACACGGAATTTCACTATAACAACATTGAGACATAAAATATAGAGAAAAATTAGCTCTATCCAATGGTACTAAGCACTTAACCCTAAGACTTAAGGTTAGCCCGTAAAACACAAAAAACAAAATTAAACAGCAATCTTTTATAAATGAAAAATGAGGAAATGACTTCTTAAAACTTAGAATATGAACAATGTCTTCAAGACATAAAATATAGAGAAAATCCAGGGCTATCCAATGATAGTACCCACATACCCCCAGACCCAATATCCACAGAATAAAAGCAGAAAAATACCCAATTCCTTAACAGATGTCAATTAAGACATGCACAAACAGCGCCAAATCACACAACAAAGGCCCCTGCCAATGTTGGAAGACCACATCCTCCCTCCAATTGAGAATGTCCGCATTCTTTCTTCATCTAACCACCATGTTTAACCTTATTCCCAAATCTGCCTCTGAAATGGGCCCCTGCCAATACTGCATCGACAATAATTTAATCTGCACCATGACACCACCTGTCCATCCATACAGAACGTCCTGCGATGTCTGCCAATCTAGAAAGAAGACCTGCCACAGACCTGGTCCACTTTCTTCCGCAACAGATTCACCTTCACCTCAACCTGGTCCTTCTTCTGCCAGCACCAAAAGATCTAGGCCATCCATCCTGATACCCAGATTAATCAAAAAACTCCACCCTTCCCAGAAGAGTGCCACAACCCATAAAACAACTAGTTCCACCATCCCTGGTCCATCTGATGGTAAAGAACATTCATTTCTTCCTTCAACTTTAAAACTGATAACTTCTCAGTTACTCCCTCTTCTGATAGTGATGATAACAATGTAGGATCCATTGCACCACCAACACCAACACACTTTCCCACTATCAGGGCCAAGTTCCAGCAACACACATCTCAACAGAAACAACTTCTGCTTCACTACTTCCAATCCACTCCTGCTAGAGATCACAGACATTGAGAACAGAAGACACCTCATTCACCAGTTCAAGGCTAATTCTGAACACTTCATTTCATCTCTTGATTCCCTCTGTAATTCCACTAGTACTTGAGCTTGATTCAGAAAAGAAAAATTGACCACACCCTCTATAGGATGTAATCACAAACAACCCTCAGTTTTAAGTCTTGGGGGACCATCCTCATTTTATAGTCTTGGGGGACTCAAAAACCTCAGTTTAAAGTCTTGGGGGACTCAAAAACCTAAATCATAAGCCCAGAACCAGAGATCAACCACATTAAGACACAGAGAAAAAACTAACATTCTGGGATAATTGTGAATAGAGATGCCAGCCAATTAATTACCCCCAAACTTGCCTTTGCTAAATTCGGAGGCTCCCCCTGTGGTTACCCTCCACCAATATTTCAAAACCAACTCCAACAACAAAACCCTTTTTCCTCAGTTTATAGTCTTGGGGGACTTACAACCCTCAGTTTAAAGTCTTTGGGGACTAAACCAACAACAATCCTCAGTTTAAAGTCTTGGGGGACTAACACAGTGCTCAGTTTAAAGTCTTGACGGACTAGTCTTGATAAAATCTTGAAACCAGCCAGTTTAAAGTCTTGGAGGACTAACAGAAATCAGATTTCAGTTTAAAGTCTTGATGGACTGATCTTGATACCATAGATTTTTCAGTTTAGAGTCTTGATGGACTGACGGAATTTTGCATAAAATAGACGCAGCCAATTTCATGCAGCACACCTCTACAGCCAACCTGCTGAACTTCCACCTTCACTTCATCATCTACCCATCACTGACAAAAATCTCCTCCTATCCCTTTTCATCATCTTTTCTCACCACAGATCATGGCTGAATCTCCTGATGTTAACCCTTCTACTCTCCCTTGCTTCACTACTCCCAAGGACTATGCCTGCAAACAGTGCATCCAAATGTGCAGACCTTGCACATTCACTCTTCCAAATCCTGAATCCAAATTCTACAACAGGGCTTGTGATTCTTGCTATTCCAAAAAAAAAAGATGTGACAGAGACGCCAACTACCCTATTCCTCCGCCTTCTCCTTCTCACAAATACATCTCCAGATCCCCTACCAGATCCCCAGAGCTTGGTCCTTCCTCTTCCTCTCTATCTTCTGCTCCTTCCAGAAGATCCAGAAGCTCAGCTTCCTGCACTCTTCCCAAAATACCAGCCTTAGCTTCCCAAGAAACTGCTTTTATCTCCGCCAAATTAGATCCAAAAGCTTCAAAATCAACTCCAAGGCTTCTAGACCGCTTCCAGGAGGCCCGCCCGCCTCACTAAACAGTGAAAATCAGGGCCAAAACCTCCAAAAACGGCCAGAAAACAGCCAAATTCATCCAGACAACAACAACAACTCAACCCAACTACCTCCTACTGCTCCCAGAGCAATGCAACCCACCCTTCCAAAGTCCAAAAGCACCAAAATTTCCCAGATTTCTAAGAGACCTGCCAGAGAACCCCAAGAAGAAACCAGAACACCACACACTGCACCCAAACAACAACTTTGTCCCCAACTAAGACAAAGAAACTAAACCTCTCCTCTGTCAGACAACTACTCTTCTGACAGTTCCATCTCTTCAAATTCTCCATCCAGAAGAGAGCAGTCTGCTTCCAAATCCCCCTCTCCTGCTCCATCCTTTAACAATCCTGGTACCCCATCACCAGCACCTCCTCCAGCTGAATCCAACAGAAATAACAACCACAACAACCACAACAATCTCACTGCTCCAACTAGGCCCCAGGAGCCTCAGCATCCCAGTTCACCTTCTCAGGATCCTTCAGAGGAAGACCATGAGAATCCATATCTTTCCCTAGTTGATCCACCCACTATGACCATAACAAAATTGTCAGAGATCCAAATCCCAGCTGCTTACAGATTTGATGAGCTTCCAATCTGTAAGTACCAAATTAATTATTCCATTTCTTCAACAAAAATAATTACTGATCCAATTCTTCTTGTCTAGTTGGCACCCCTCCTCCTGAATCTATTATTGGAGTTGGCTAACCTCTTGAAACTTCTTTGACCCTGGATTATGGAGACATGAAGAAAAACCTAAGCACCATGTGTTCCAACATGCTAAAAGCCTTTGCCCTCCATGGACCTTTGAATGAATTTGAAAAATCCCTGAGAAAGCGCCTACTGGACAACCACTGGAAAATGTCTAGGATCATTAAACACACCCTCCAGCACTCCATTCCTGCCTCTTCTTCTTCCTCCTCTGAACTTCCCTCTAATCCAATTCCTGACCATTACAATCCCTATCATCTCTCCAGCAGGATGCACTTCAAAGAACACAGTGCTACCCACAATCTCAACAAAAAACAAAAATGTCATCACAATCCGGACCAGCCTCCAGAAGCTTTATCATCCAGACAATGAGCTCCTGCGAAAAGATTAGAAACATAATAATAATATAAAACAATTAATAAAAATAATTTCAGAATTTTTTTTTTTTAAAATTCTAATATATTAAATTAAAAATTTATAAATAAAATGAAATAAAATAAATAAAATAAAATATAATATAAAAAAATAATACAAATGGTATCCCCCAGCCAATTGATGAGCTGATCCCCTGATACCTTACCCACATCCAAGTGCACCTTGATGTGGATACACAATTAATTCTTTTAAATGGTTAACAGAAAACAAAATTCAAAAAATTTAGAAATTCAGAGAATAATAAAAAATAATGAAACACAGAAACACATGAAATAAATAATAAATAAAAATAAAATAGCATTGCCCGGCCAATTGATGAGCCTTTTCCCACCAATGCTTGCCCACATCCAGGTGACCCTGATGTAGTAACACCCTATATTTTTGATTTTATAATTTTAAACAACCCCCATAAAAAATTAAAAGAAAAAAAGAGAAAAAAGAAAATAATATAAAAACTGCTATCTAGCAAAAATGGTCCAATAAGGGAAAGTCCGATCCATAGAAATGATCACTGGGTGGGCTCCCTCCAATAAGTAAAAATGATGGGAGACCACCAGTGATCCACCACCAATCTGAAAGAACCAAAGATAAAGAAGCCAGTCCCAAACCAGTTTAAAGTCATAGTGGACTTGAAACCTGAATAATTAACAACAGAACAAGAATTCAACTAGGAAAAACAAAACACATGAGACAGACATTCTGGGGTAACTGTTCTACAGAGCAGCCAGCTCATCAGTTACCCCAACACTTGCCACAATAAAATCTAGAAGCCCCCCCTGGGTACCTTCTAACCAACAAAACACAACATCCAACACAATAAACCAAAACCAATAAAAGTGAAGAGTCCGGCACATGAAAACCAAAGGAATTTCCAGTTTAAAGTCATAGAGGACTTAAACCTGTGAAAATAAACCAATACTAGGGTTCAACCAAATTAAGAGAAAGGGTTGGAAACAGACAATCTGGGGTAACTGTTGATAGAGCAGCCAGCCCATCAGTCACCCCCACACTTGCCAAGACAAAATCTAGAGGCCCCACCCATGGGTACCCTCTAAAAAAAGTTTCCAACAAACAGATGCATAGCATCACCACAAAAAATAAAAAAAAACCAAGATTAAAGAATGGTCCGTAGTTAATCCTCATTGCGGAGTCAATCTTCTTCATGCCTAGTGCCTCTGGGATAAAACCTCTTCACTTGGTCTGCAGCCACCCTCTTTTTCAAGACTGCACCATCCAACTCTTCCAAAACATAAGAACCTCCAGACGCCTGAGATCTGACTCTGTAAGGTCCATTCCATCTGTCAGAAAACATTTTCCCCCACTGACTCTCCAAACTTCTATTATACACCAAAACCAAAAAACCAGGTTTCAAGGGATTCCTGAGTCTATGAGCCAACTTCTTGTCCCAGTACCTGACTGATTGATTCCTAATCTTCATCATTCTAGAGTATGCCTTCTGTCAGTATAGTCTAGTATATAAGTATGATATAATAGTGTTATTTTATGGTCCTACTACTTATTTATAAATGATTTAGTGATTAAACCTCAGGGGAAGACTAATAGAATAGTTATACTCAAATAAAACTCACAATACTTGGATTTAAATGCGTGCTAGTGGTGGAAAATAGAAGAATAAAATATAGTTATAGCTTTTATAAAGATAATATCAATTTATAAGGGCTTTATAATATATTTCTGAATACTAATAATTGTATTGTAGTGTTTGTTTGAAGTGTAGTAATTGAATGATGATAATAAACCGTCAAAATCCCTCCTTACTTATACCCAAATCCACTGGAGTACACAGACCTTCAATCCAGATGATGTCACTGCTATCCCCGGCAATTACAGCACTGTGAGGGCCCATCACCTCCCCATGGCGTCCACTTCAAGCAGTTTCAACACCCAGACCTCCAGTAAGGACCCTCCATCACTATTAATAATAACACAGAGTCATACCATAAATAGAAAACCCAGATAAAAGCGGATACCATAAAGAAACAGGTAAAATAAATAATCAAAAAGAGATTTAATGAAACTAAAAGCATATAAAGGAAACAAATAAACTGTCAAAGCCCTCAATAACATCCTCAAGCATCCACATTAACCCAGAAACATCCTTCCAACCCATAAATCCGTGAATAACCATCCAAGGAAGTAATTTTAGTTGTCCAAACTGGGTGTATGCGCCTGATATAGGTGTCTATGCTTCTGTAGGCGTTGTGAGTCCACTGATTTCGTCCATATGACCTAAAATAAGCAGAAAAACAAAGGTTATAGGCTATTAAGGGGCTAAAACCCACTTATATACCTAAATATACATAATATACTGCATATTTCACTGAATATGAGATTTATGTATACATATAAGCTTATGTATGTCAATAATTACTTCATATCACTTAAGATAAGTATATTATGACTCCATTAACACCTTAATAAGTATTATTAGGCCATGGATAAGCTATTTAAACTATTATAAATTATATAATAGAATAATAATTATATATATATATAATAAAATAATATATATTATTATTTTAACCTTATTTTTAAGATATAAGCTTAATCTAGTTAAGGTTATCTTATTTTAAGCATAAGAAATACTCAGTCCTAAGGATATTTAGGCTGACACCTTCTCTTGACATTCCTCTCTACATTCCAACTGTTGCATCCTGGAACAGAGCAAATCTTCTGTTGAGTGCACGTCATCCGAATCAATTCCAAGATAAGAGACAGCTTCCAAGTCCACTGGTAGAACGGCTTTCTGACCAAACATTAACTCATAGGGAGAATAGCCAGTTGTCCTCTTCACAGTGACCCTATCAGCAAATAACACCAAGGGTAAATAATGCCTCCACTTTTCAGAACTATCTCCACACATCTTCACCAAAGCATTCTTGATAACTTGATGGCTTCTTTCAACCATGCCTTCAGCTTCAGGATAATAAGGTGTAGCCACTCTAGCTTTAGAACCAACACTAGCCACAGCTTCTTTAAATTCAGCACCAAACTCTGGCCCACCATCAACAGTCACCAACTTCATCAACCCATACCTATAAATCCACTCCTTCTTCAAAAACTCTGCCACATTCTTGGCAGTCAAATTAACCAGAGGCACTGCCTCAAGCCAACCAGACAAATCATCCCTAGAAACAATCAAGTATTTATACCTGCCCTCTTTAATATGGACAGCATCCAGACTGACCCTTCCAAAAACAGTTGATTCACCAGTAGCACGGCCCACCTCTTTAGGTTTCAAGTGACTTCTTCTTTGACATTCTTCACAAGATTGAACCCAACCCTGCACAGCCAACTTCATACCTGGCCACCAAAATCTGTCTGCTACTCTTCTATAAGTCTCCCCAAAGCCTCTATGACCAAGGTCTTCATGCAAAGACTTCAAAACCAATTCTTGACCCTTCTTCTGAGTCACCACCACTTGAGGATTTGGATGTCTCCTCCTCATCAACCGCCTTCCTGACACATAAAATCCAGGACTCTTTTTCTTGATTGCCAACCAAGTATCATCATCACAACTATCTGGCCTCTCCAAGGTCAACAGGTATTCCACCAAAATAAAATAAAACCCAGACTGACCCCAGGTCTCATCTTCAAAATCCAACAAAAAAACATCCAAAGGTACAATTCTGTCACCAAAATCACCAGTGTGAACATGAGCCAATTGAGCAGCCCAACCAGGACACCAATCCTTAAATTTTGGCACATCCTTCTCTTTCCAC
This sequence comes from Hemileia vastatrix, assembly GCA_030280995.1. Classification (NCBI taxonomy): domain Eukaryota; kingdom Fungi; phylum Basidiomycota; class Pucciniomycetes; order Pucciniales; family Zaghouaniaceae; genus Hemileia; species Hemileia vastatrix. Next base: position 31,167,264 of record JASXTE010000005.1, read on the forward strand.
AAAACTTTTTGAGAATCCAGTTCACTAACAAAAACAACCTTTTCCAATTTTGAGCTGTCCCAAACAACAATTCCATCTTCATCAACAAAAACATCCTGATCACCAGAATCAAGATCAGATCCAGCCAGTTTAGCCTCTTGGGGGAGGTCAGAAAAATCTTCAGCACCCTTTGTGCTGGCCCTAACCACTGGAACATCCTCATCAAACTCTTCAGCCTCAGAATCTTCATCTGTAGGTGGCCTCCTTGATAATCCATCAGGCATAGTAAAAGTTTTACCTGGTTTATGTACCAGGTCAAATAAAAAAGGTTGAATAAATGCCACCCACCTAGTCATTGGAGCATTTGGAAGACTAGGTGTATTGATCATCTGAACCAAAGATTTTGCATCCACATGCAGCTCAAAATGCTGCCCCCACAAAACCGTCTGTAGCTTCTTTAAAATTTTAGCTACACCACACAATTCCAACTTAGGTTTATAATACCTAGATTCCACCTCATTAAACACCACAGACTCATATCTTACTGGCCTGACCCTCCCAGTCTTATCCTCCTGGGACAAAACAGCACCAGCAGCAATATAACTTGAGTCCACTTCCAGATAAATTTTTCCAGCACCAACACCATAATCCAACTTGTGAAGAACAATGTCTTCACCAACAACCTTTTTCAACTTCTGAAAAGCCTCTTCACACTCTTCAGTCCATTCCCAATCTGCATCTTTTCTGGTCAACCTCCTTAAAGGTGAAGCCAACAATGAAAAATCCTTAATAAAAATCCTGACATAAATCCCCTGACTTCAGTAGTATTTTTAGGCCTTGGCCATGACTGGATTTTATTAATCTTCTTCTTCACCATAATTATTCCTTCTTTACATACCACATGACCCAGAATTTCCAAAGCAGGAACACAACAACAGAATTTTGACCCTGAAATAGTCAAACCAGCCTCTTCAATCCTGAACAACACTCTCTCTAGAGTTATTGCATATTCCCACACAAACCTCCTTATGCCAGGGTTCTCCGCTAACACCTCATTACCATAATCAGTCGATGGTCCTTTAATTCCACCATCATCAATAAAAATACCAGCATGAGTAGGAACCTCATCCTGCAAAATCCAAGCCATCTGTGCTTGATAAACTGCCACTGAATTAGTTGCTCCTTGAGGCAACCTAGTGAGCTGAAATCTTCCCAAAGGAGTCTCAAAAGTTGTGAGAGGCCTTGAATCCGTATGGAGTTCCCTCTCATCATAACCACCCATAATATCACCCAAACCATAACACACCCTTCCAGCGAAAGCTTCAACAAAATCTTCTGCACTTGGTAGCATACCAGCGTCCTCGATATTGACTCTATTCAAGGCTCTAAGATCATGAACCACCCTCAAATTTCCATTCTGCTTCTTTACACAGAACACCAGACTTGAGTAACTGGATGTCGATTGTTTGTATAAGCCAGTCTTGACTCTTTCCCTAACAATCTCTACAAAATCCTCTCTAATAGCGGCTGGAATTGGAATAGGTTTGATTTGCCAAGGTTCATGACAAACCACAGGAATCAAGTAAGGTTCCCCATAAGAGTGCTTCAATACACCCCTTTCCTCCTCAACAAACGCCACAGCTTTTTCCCTTAGCACAATAACGTGCAACAACAACTTCTTTTCTTCTAGAGACAACCACCCATCAGGACCAAAATTAACAACTTTCAACCTTTCCATGGTCACCCTAGCCGTCTCTACAAATTCTGGAGGATTCTTCACCAAATGAGTACAGTATGGATCTCTCGACAAAGGAGGTCTCTTCAAAGGTGGATTCAAGCCCACAGGCATAGGCTCATTGACAGGCCTAATCTTCTGCGCTACCTTCTTATGCTTTGACGCTCCACCTTCAACTAGAGGGATCTTCAGGAAATCTTCACCACCAGACCTGGAACAAGAACCAAGGGTTTCCCCATTGCTCACATGTGTGGACAAGGTAATGTTTTTGAAAGGTGTAGAAGAAACCCTAGCGGTGCACAATTGGGAGGACTTACTTTTAGACCCCAATCTCACCACTCCAAAACTTTTCCGCAATTCCAAATCTTCATCCTCACTTCCAACTTCCAAATCTTCAAATCTTGATTCATCTTCTGAATCATATCTTCTAAAATTGTGCAGTTTATCCTCATGCTGGAGGCCCAAAAATCAATCTTGATGATCTTCTCTCTTCAAAATTTTCTGCAGTTAACCTCATGCTGGAGGCCCAAAAATAGATCTTGATGATCTTCTCTCTTCATAATTTTCTGCAGTTTAACCTCATGCTGGAGGCCCAAAGATAGATCTTGACGATCTTCACAAAAATATTTTGCATCCTCTTTCTTCATTATCTTCAGATTTTTTTCTTGATTTTCATGAATTATCTTGAAATTTTTATCTTCTTTTCTTGAGTTTTCTTCTGACCTACAAAAATAACCAGGGGTTATGCCAATGCTCACAGGTGTGGCCCAGGTAATGTTTTTGAAAGGTGTAGAAGAAACCCTAGCGGTGCAAAATTGGGAGGACTTACTTTTAGACCCCAATCTCACCGCCCCAAAACTTTTCCGCATATCTTTCAATAAAGATATATAACCAATCTTCTTCTTTAAACTTGAATTAAAAATAATTAAGAATCTTGAGAGAGAACAGAGACTTGATAAAAAAATTGATGAATACTTGCAGAGAAGAGAAACATTAAAAAGAGAAAGTTGAAAATCCACTTGGTATATCTCCAAGGGAGCTGACCAACTACAACCTGGGATTTCCTCATCTTGGGGAGAGCTTGTAGCACTAGGGTGATCAGCCCTCATTACTCTAAAAAAGACAGACTCTCAATAGAGCCTGAGCCGCACTCCAAAAAACCAAATGCAGCACCCACTTCCTTCCTTCTCCTGCAGCAGTCCATGCACTGGCACATTGAAGATAAACCAGGCCTGGTCTCCCAGCCATCCTCTCCAGGGGATGACAACTTCATGTGAAGCCTCCTTTTGTCTTCACCTGTCAACTCCAAACTGATTCCCAAATCAAATTGATAACCAATTCTTGCCTGAAAATCCATCAAGAATGGCCCACCCAAAACTGCTTTTACATTACCTTTAGCAATGTAAAAATGAACCTTCCCTGAGGCTCCTCCAACATCTAACTTCACAAACTCTGAAGTCCCAACCAATTCAGTGACATGGCCACTGATCCCTCTCAAATTCCCACCAATGCCAGTTTTGATGGGGAGGCCCATATGAGTTGCCTCAAATAAAGAAATCAGGTTTATCTGAGAACCTGAATCCACTAATGCCCTTGCCTCCCTGCCATTCAGAGTGACATTGACATATTCCAGAGGAGCAGAAAAATGAGTTTCCAACCCCTCACCAAACTTTTCAGCAGAATCACAAATGTATTCTACCTCACCAGAAGAAACTCTTCTCCTGGTCAACAACTTTTTCTGCCTATCAGCCAACCCTGGACTGATGGCATACAATTCCCCATAAGATAGGGAAACCTGACCCTGATTCATTCTTTCCAGGACAGAGTCCATAACATTAACTTGACCAGACACTACTGGCCTCTCAAAGTGAGCTCTTTACTTCACCACCTTGGTCCTAGAAAATTCTTGAGGACAAGCACCACCAACAGATTTACCATTAACAGGAACCAACCCAGATCCCTCACCAGAACCTCTGACTCCAACAGGCTTTGGCAATGAAGCCAAAGGGACATCCTCCTCAGAGTCAGAATCCACCTCCATTTGCATTGGCTCACCATTCAGGTCCAATGCACCAAAACTAGGGGGGCCCATGTCAGCCATACCCTTCTGCATCTTGTACAGCTCCTCTTTGCTGTACCTCTTCCTAGCTGAACTCAGCTTAGGATCCCCCTTTGAAGCATTTGGCTTTGTTTGGGCCTGAGAAATGCTCTTAGGCCTTCCCACATTTCTTGCTTCCACATCATAAACACCAGCCAAGCATTCACCACTTGACTGTCCACCACAAGAATACAACTCCAAACCACCAAAAGAAGTAGAAAAAGAGACATTATTGACCTCCTTCCCCTTTCCCTTGACGTCCTCATCTACCTTAACAGAAGACTTCCCCTGATCAGGAATCTCCTCAAACCTTGGCCTCCTTTGATTGAGACCACCCCTTCTCCTGACCAAATTTACAGGAGCCTACCCCTCACTGGGCTTCACAAAAGAACCGTCAGGGAACTTAAAAACCCTGCCATCAAACTCCACTTTTCCTTCAGACACATCTCTGTTCAGTGCCCAACAATCATTGGACCTGTGCCCCCTCCTACTGCAATAAGAGCAAACCCAAGGATCACTCCTACAAGCCCCCCTTTCAAAATCTCTAGGCTGAGAAGGTGCCTTGTTAACCTTCTTGGCCTCCTGGACAAAAATGTGCAGCTGCTTTGTAAGATCAGCCAACTGCTTCACCATTGGGTCCCTCTCCTGTTTGGGAACCTGCACCAAATTCTTCTCCTCCTTCTTCCCCCTAACTTCCTCTTCATCCAAAGCCTCACTGACTTTGCTGACATACTTGGCACACCCCTCCTGATAGGTGTCCACAGTCAATAACTTCAAATTGGCCTCAACAGCCTCCTTCACCTTATCCAAGGCAGGCAACTTCTGATCCCAATTAGAAAGAGTTTTCATCAATTCCTTTCTTGACAACTCCTTCAACACATCCATCCTGACATCTCTATCCAGGGCAGACCAAAAAACATCTTTGGCAGAATTTTCATGTTCCAGCTCCTCCACTTCCACCAAATATTCCACCACAGGATCAAACTGTAGCAGAAACTTCCTGTAACTATGTAAGTTACCAACACCACCATAATATTGCCATTCACTAACAACCTTGTTCAGATCCATCATAGTGAACCTGAAACCCCATCTATCCACCATCTCCCTACACAGCAATCTCAATCCCTCTTCTTGTAGCCAGACATGGCCACAATCTCCTTCTCCACTGACCTATCACCAATGAAGAAGATAATCTGCTTCACCATGTCCAGGTAGGAAGCACCATCCACTCCAGCAGCAGTTTCATACTTCTCTAGAAACCACTTGACATCCTCCCCATTAAACTTGGTACCATCTCAAGTTATAATCCTCACACAATCCCTAACCATCACAGAAGGAGGACCATCCCCCCCACTGACAGTCACCACAGGAATAGCAGAACCAGAAGCCATTCCTCCAGTCCAAAACACCAAAAAGAGCCAACCAAAGAAAACAAAGATTCCAAAGAACTAGCAAGTTCACCCCACGTTGGGCGCCAGAAATGTAGACAATCCTATAGTACTAGCTATAGGCCTTGACCAAGGGAGTTGGAGAAAAACCAGAGAGAAAATCCCCTGTCCCTTAAGAAAAATAGAGTGAGATTTACTTGCTAAAGTTAGTTGGTTCCTGTTTTGCTAAAGCTCCTGTTTAACACACTTGACTGCTTGATGAGCCAAGAAAGTAGTCCCCAGATAGACTACCAGACCAAAGAACTGAAATGTAGAACAAAGTCCACACCAGAGACAGCAAAGATACTTGATGTAGGCTGCAAATCCACACCAGAGACAGCAATAATACTTGCTATAGCTTGCAAGACTATAACAGAGAAAACAGTTGCCAAAGTTAAGTTAAATGAAGAACTTACTTGCAACAAACACAGCCAATTGTGGCCAGAAAACAGTGAAAACTGAGTGAGGAACAATGATATCACCTCCGGATGGTTGTATGATGATTAAGGTTGCCCCAAACTGTCTTATTCACTATGTACACACAGACCACTAACTAAGAGCCCCTGCGCACCCACCAATCTGGTGCCTGTACCTGCCAAATTGCATAAAAACCCTCCTGAAGCGCTCCCCAACCTCCTAAAACAGAGGCGGGAGGGCTGCCCAACGTCGGAGATGCCGCCTGAAGCGGCCCGGCCTCCCTGAAGCCAGAAAACCAATAAAAACCACTAATCTACTTAGAAAAATTATCTACAACTACTAAAAACTTTAAAACACGGAATTTCACTATAACAACATTGAGACATAAAATATAGAGAAAAATTAGCTCTATCCAATGGTACTAAGCACTTAACCCTAAGACTTAAGGTTAGCCCGTAAAACACAAAAAACAAAATTAAACAGCAATCTTTTATAAATGAAAAATGAGGAAATGACTTCTTAAAACTTAGAATATGAAAAATGTCTTCAAGACATAAAATATAGAGAAAATCCAGAACTATCCAATGATAGTACCAACATACCTGCAGACCCAATATCCACGGAATAAAACCAGAAAAATACCCAATTCCTTAACAGATGTCAATTAAGACATGCACAAACAGCGCCAAATCACACAACAAAGGCCCCTGCCAATGTTCGAAGACCACAATGTGCAAGAGTTCAACTTCCCAATTTTCATCCTGCACTCAAGCCTCAAGGACTGAAAGGAGGATCTGCTGTACCACTATCAGCAAAACAAAATTTGGAACAAGAACTACAGGAGAAAGGATTTCACAAACTAGCTTTTTATTGGACTTGTTGAGTGTTCTCTGAGTCACCTTGGAATCAAGCTATGAAGAGTGTGGTATGTGACCACTTTACTAGGTGGCTCTCTACATTGAAAAATATCAAGCCATCAAAACTAAGGTTTACACAAATAATCATTGAGCAATGGGTTATCAACAAGGGGAAGGAGATCAAAAAGTTCAAAGATCAAAAAACCAAGAATATTGAGTCAATTAGAAAGTAAAATGGAATAAGGGCACAAGTTAAACACTATCAATCAAAGGTATTTATTCCCTAATATTTTTAATAATGGAAAGTATGTTACTGATTTGATTGCGATTTAGATTGGAAAAAATTTCTATGACTTGGCAAGAAAGTTTTGCAGTGATCAGCCACAATTTGTATCACTTTTCCATAATACTAGTTTTTTGCCAGATATAGAATCCCCAGCTACACTTGTCCAAGATCCAATCCGATTAATTCCTGGATGGCGAAATCCTACTCTTGACAATATGTTTAAAAAGATGGATAAAATGACTTTGAAATTGGCCCATACAAATGCACAGAAAAAATCAATGGAAAAAACTTACAATTGGTCATCCAAAAAAACAGCTCAAGTAGATGGCATATTGAATGTCCCAAAATATATCCCAATAAACTGCTACTCATCAGACTTTTTAGCAAAATTATCATTCAATGAGGAAGAACAACTTTGTGTAGGAGCAGAAATTGATTCAAAAAAGGTAAATAAAGCCCTTTATAGAGCAGCATCATATTAATCATTTTTTCTGTACCTGTAATCATGTATGTAAAGTAGAAATTAAAATTTGAAATAATTTTTAATGTTCTTTATTATAAATAAAGTCCAATTTACCAATGTAAAATAAATGAGAACAATGATAATCTTATTAAGCAAATATCCTTAAGACTCAAAAGATATATCTTTTCCCAGTTCATTATAAAATAACATTCAAACATGATATTTTTGATATATATATTTATCCTAAAAGAATGTGAATGTAAAAAAAAAGTTCAAAACATTTTTTTTGTACAATTATGAAAGAATAGGACTAATTTATTTGAATTTGTAAAACATAAACTATCTACCTAATTTTTTGATGCTGATGCTTTTTATATAATAAAATTGAATTTCCTACATTTACTTGGCCTACTATATGGACAATACATGATGTACATATTACCACCTTTAAGAGTATTAAAAGCCATACATAATACTTTCAACAGAGTAGTAGAAATGGTATTAGATGATGTATTTAGGTCTTAAGTAATTATGGTTTTATCAAAACCAAGGCACCAAAATAGCATTATTTCTGAGTCTCAAGCAGCTTGACATATATCAAAAATGATGGTACATTTGCCTTTATTCTAAAATTTTTCAACATAAATTAAAATGAAAAAATATAACAAAATTTTAAGGATTTAATTTTTGATTATTTGACAAATATAAGTAACTCTAAAAATACAGGTATTTTATAAACCCAAATCATAGAAATATCAATGAACCACACAGTAAATGCACAAATAATCATTGGTAGGCAGGACACTTGAGGTAATATTTATGCCATGAGGTATTTTAATGGTCTTGGAATTTGATTTTTGGTTAGCCATAAAAGTGAAGTTGTCCCAGACTTAGTCAAAAGTGTCCCCCTGAACAACGGTCTGACACTCAGAAGGACACTTTGATAGTGTATATCATATGTGTGTCATGTCTATTTAAGTGCATGTTTTATTCATTATCAAAGTATCCTTCTGAGCTTCAGACCTTTGTTCAAAAGGAAACCTTGAGTACTGCATAAAAAAAGGCCAGAAGCTCCTTTTTATAAGCTTACTTTTTGACTTTCGGTTACCCGTACAAGTTATTTGTCCCGGAATTGATTAAAGTTGTCCTTCTGAACAACGGTCTGATGCTAAGAAAGACATCTTGATAATGCATATCAAACATGTATTATATCTATTTAAGAGTATTTTGTATTCATTATCAAAGTGTCCTTCTGAGCATCAGACCGTTGTTCAGGAGGATATTTTTGTCTGATTCTGGGTCAAATTCACATTAATGGCTCACCGAAAATCCAATACCAAGACCATAAGAATACCTCATTGAATACAGATCACCTCAAGTTTCCTTCTGAAAAACAATCCGATGCTCAGAAAGACACTTTGATAGTGCATATCATCTATGTGGTATGTCTAAATAAGTGTATGTTGTATTCATTATCAAAGTTTCCTTCTGAGTGTCAAACCATTGCTCAGAAGGACACTTTTGATCAATTCTGGGACAAATGCACTTGTATGGGTATCCAAAAATCAAAAAGTAAGCATATTAGAAGAGCTTCAGGCCACTTTTACTGCAGTACTGAAAGTGTCCTCCTGAAAAAAAGTCTGAGGCTCAGGAGGACACTTTGATAATGCATATAATCTATGAGGTATGTCTCTATAAGTGCATGTTTTATTCATTATCAAAGTGTCCCTATGAGAATTGGACCGTTGTTCAGAAGGACAATTTTGATTAGTTCTGGGGCAAATTCACTTTTATGGCTCACCAAAAATCAAATTCCAAGACCATTAAAATACATCAAATTTGCTCCTGAAAAAAGGTCCAATGCTCAGAAGGACACTTTAATAATGCATATAAAATGTAATATATCTATAAAAGTGCATGTTGTATTCATTTTCAAAGTGTCTTTCTGAGCATCGTACAATTGCTCAGAAAAACATTTTTGATCAATTCTGGTACAAATTAACTTGTATGAGTAACCAAAAGTCAAAAAGTATGCTTATTAGAAGGAGCTTCTGGCCTTTTTTATGCATTATCAGAGTGTCCTTCTGAACAATGGTCTGACTCTCAGAAGGACACTTTCATAATGAATACAACATGCAATTATACAGACATACCACATAGATTATATTCACTACCAAAGTGTCCTTCTGAGCATTGGACTGCTGCTCATGAGGACACTTTTGATGAATTTTGAAACAACTTCATTTTTATGGCTAACCAAAAGTCAAAAGGTAAGCTTTTTAGAAGAGCCTTAGGCCTTTTTTATGCACTATTAAAGTGTCCTTTTGAACAACAGTTTAATTCTCAGAAGGACACTTTGATAATGAATACAACATGCACTTGTATAGATATATTACATTTCAATATGCATTTTCAAAGTGTCCTTCTGAGTGTTGTACCATTGTTCAGGAGGACACTTGAGTTAATCTGTATTCTATGAGGTATTCTAATGGTCTTGGTATTGGATTTTTGGTGAGCCATAAAAGTGAAGTTGTCCCAGACTTGGTCAAAAGTTTCCTTCTGAAAAACATTCCGACACACAGAAGGACACTTTGATAATGAATACAACATGCAATTATACAGACATACCACATGGATGATATATGTTATCAAAGTGACCTTCTCAGTGTCAGTCCACTATTCAGAAGGACACTTTTGACCAAATCTGGGACAACTTCACTTATATGGCTAATATAAAATCATTATGTAAGATTATAAGAAGGAGATTCCATCCCTCTTTTTAAGAAGTACTCACTGTCAGCCAGGCTACTAGATTAACCCAGTGAAATAATTAATTATTTACTGGATGAAGCCGCACCTTATCATTTTAATTATTATTTAATTATAATTTAGTTACATTAAAATTAGTTATAATAAATTAACTAATTACAGAATGATAAAATTAAATAAATAATTAAAATTAAAATATAAAATTGTCCCTTATATTTTTCTCTAACACCGTGCTCATTTGACAGGTGGGAAAAAATAAAAATTTATATTAAAAAATAGATATTAAGTTTAAATAAGATTTTAATATTCAAATAATATTAAATATATACAAAAAATTCAAATTTCTTATTTAGAATTGACTTCTACAGTAAATATTAAATAAATTGATGTATTTCTGAAATACTCTGTAAATACATCTTTTTGACACCTTCTTTTTAGAATAACTTTATTATTTGAAAATACTCCTTCTGGAATATTCTTTTCTCTCTCTCATACTACTGTTTTTAGAATTTGATTGCCATGCTTTGTCTCTCCTTTGCCTATATAAGGCCTCTCTTTTTGTTTTCTTCTAATCATTCCTTTACTACATCTCTTTATTACAACAATAACAAATAAAAAACTTATTCTTATAATCTATACCATTAGTATTTACACTACGTAACTCTAATATATAATTTATATCAATATTTCAATCATACCTCTTTTAATTGAGTAAAATAATCATCCTTGATTTAAGAGATATGTAAAAATTTGTTGAGAGTCCATTTAAACCTTTAAAATCCTCGTAAAAACTTCATACCAAGATTTCTAGACCAAAAGTGTACCTTGAAGCTCACAGTATCCACTTGAAAAATAGTTCAATTTTGAGGTATACATTTTGAAAAAAAAATCAGGATGTTTTTGTATTCATAAAAATCTGGATAATTGTTTTCATTATTTGAAGTGAGATGCTAAAAATTGGTTCAAAATGTCCTCCTAAATAATGGTCCAACACTCAGAAGGACACTTTGATAGTGCATATCATCTATGTGGTATGTCTGTATAAGTGCATGTTGTATTCATTATCAAAGTGAACTTCTGAGCATCAGACCGTTGTTCAGAAGGACACTTTTCACCATGTCTGGGACAACTTCACTTTTATGGCTCACCAAAAATCCAATACCAAGACCATTAGAATAACTCATGGAATACAGATTACCTCAAGTGTCCTCCTGAAGAATGGTCTGATGCTCAGAAGGACAATTTGATAATGCATATAAAAATGTAATATTTATATACAAGTGCATGTTGTATTCATGATCAAAGTGTCCTTCTGAGCGTTGGACTGTTTTTCAGAAGGACACTTTGAGAACTGCATCAAAAGTGGCCTGAAGCTATTCTTATAAGCTTACACCACACAATATATGGGGGGGAATTGATAGAAAGTCCTTAACTTGAAGTCAGATGGAAATCAGATGGAACTCAGACTGAAGTAATACTGAACTTTCACTTGAAGTATCACACAATGATAATGGATCTATATTGAAAACATAGTAAAAGTGTGAGGATAACTGAATGGAAGCTAGAAAAAATCATTCCATTAGTCTACTCAATGCACAGTATTTTTTGAAGCAACTTATTTAAATAATACTTTATTAAATTAAGTTGATCATTAAAAAAAATTGAAATATCACAATTATTAAATAAAATAATTTCATTAAAAACTTTTAGATTACATATAAAAAAATCAGTGACTTTTTCTATTACCTACAATTGTTTTTACAGGATTGAAAAAAATGTTTCAGATAATATTTTATGGCAGTGAAATTTGTTCTTTGCCCAAAGAACAGAGTTCATCCTAATATTTTCACACTCTGATTGCACCAATCCCCATCCCTTTCAATTCTATTAACACATGCTTGTCTTCCCTCACCATACCTTTTGCTACCCTCCTAGCCCCATTCTATGTCTTCCTCTTTTGATCCCAATTTCACCCCTTTCAACCTCTCCCTGACCCTTTTCTTCATTTAAAACGCCTTGGAACCCTTAATCTTTCCTTCCAACTCTTTCCTGACCTTTTTGCTACCCCATATACACTTCCTCACCCCTCTCACCAGCCTCCTCAACCCTTGTAGCCCCATTCCTCCCCTTTACCTTTCCTCCACAAACCTTGAACCCCAATTTCCTCCCTTTCAACTCAGTCCCTATTTTTGTATATAAAAATAAAGTGTTAGGGAGGAATGGGGAGGTAAGCAAACTGGAAGGAGAGGAGTAGAGAGGGGTAGAGAGGGTTGGAGAGGGAGAGGCAAATGTGGATAGGGGTTGAAAATGATGATTAAGGGAGCGAAAAGGTTGGGGAGAAAGATGAGGTGAGGATAAAGGAATGTTTCAAAGTGAAAAGAGTGGGGTATTCTTGAGAGGGAGTAAAAAAAGACAATAAAAGAAGATAGTAATACAAAATAAATATACAAAAAATATAAAATATATATAATATGTTACAAAGATTGGGCACAGAAATTCCTTTAATCCTAAAAATCCACAACTCCTATACTGTTATATTCTTCCTTTACTTAAATCAAATAAAAATCTACATTTCAATATTTTGAAAATTTTGAAGAAGAAGGGAAATAAATTTTAATAAATATTAGTATGAATTTTTTTTATTTACTAGTGAAATATTGTGTATCAATTGAATTTGAAAATTATATGTCTAAGTAAAGTCTTTTTGACATCATTTTTAAGATTTTTGCACCTTCTTTAGATATTTTATTAATTTATAATATTCAATATTATCTAGTCAAAAAATAAGTATATAATTTTTTCAATTATTAAAAATAATACAATAAATAATATAAATGCACAAAATAACCTTTCATGAACAAATTTAAATATTTCAAATTATAGTTTCTCCATGTATTTCTGGACAAAGAAACTTATATAATAATGTCAGATGGTATCTTGCTGGATCTATACATTGGTGTTCTTTTTCTTTTAAATTGCAAAGAAACTGCTTAAATAGTTTAGAATATGTATTTTTCAGAATAATTTTAGTGTTTTCTGCACTGTATTAAAATCTCTATAAAAAATCTCATTCTTCATATCTCAAGATTTGTCCAAAGTATTATTACCTATGCTTCATTAAATATTCAAGTTGTATTCATATTGAGTTCACCAGAATTTCAATATTTTTTCTTGGTGGTTTCATCTCTAATTCAATGTGGGCTCAAAAAGATATGAATTAGGGCTCTAGGTTGTAGACTTGCTAGCAAGTATGCCACCCATATTGCGTGGTGTTATTTTTTTTTTTTGGATACACATACAAGTGCATTTTTCCCAAAAGTTATCAAAAGTGTCCTTCTGAAAAACAGTCTGTTTCTCAGAAAGACATTTTGATAATGAATACTACATGCACTTGTATAGATAAAATACATAATTGATATTCATTATCAAGATGTCCTTCTTAGCATCAGACCATTGTTCAGAAGGACCCTTTTGACCAAGTCTGGAATAACTTCACTTTTATGGCTCACCAAAAATCCAATACCAAGACCATTAGAACACCTCATGGCATACAGATCACCTCAAGTGTCTACCTGAACAACGGTCAGACTCTCAGAAGGACACTTTGATAATGCATATAAAAATTTAATATATCTATACAAGTGCATATTGTATTCATGATCAAAGTTTCCCTGTGAGAATCGGACCATTGTTCAGAAGGAAACTTTTGATCAGTTCAGGGGTAACTTCACTTTTATGGCTCACAAAAAATCAAATTCCAAGACCATTAAAATACCTCATGGCATACATATTACCTCAAGTGTCCTTCTGAACAATGGTCCAACGCTCAGAAGGACACTTTGATAGTGCATATCATCTATGTGCAATGTCTGTATAAGTGCATGTTGTATTCATTATCAAAGTGTCATTCTGTGCATTGGAACATTGTTCAGGAGGACCTTTTTGACAGATTCTGGATCAACTTCACTTTCATGGCTAACCAAAAGTCAATAAGTAAGCTTTTTAGAAGAGCTTAAGGCCTTTTTATACGCAATATTAAAGTGTCCTTCTGAACAATAGTTTGATGCTCAGAAGGAAACTTTGATGATGAATACAACTTGCACTTTTATAGATATATTACAAGTTTGATATGCATTTTCAAGATGTCCTTCTGAGCATCATACTGTTGTTCAGGAGGATACTTGAATCAATCTATATAAAACAAGATATTTTAATGGACTTAGAATTTGATTTTTGGTGAGCCATAAAAATGAAGTTGTCCCAGACTTGGTCAAAAGTTTCTTCCTCAAAAATGGTCAGATGCTCAGAAGGACACTTTGAAAATGAATACAACATGCATTTTTATAGATATAATTCTTTTTTATATGCATTATCAAGATGTCCTTCTGAGCATTGGACTGTTGTTCAGAAGGACACTTGAGTTAATCTGTATGCCATGAGGTATTTTAATGGTCTTGGAATTGGATTTTTGGTGATCCATAAAAGTGAATTTGTCCCAGACATGGTCAAAAGTGTCCTTTTGAACAACGGTTTGATGCTCAGAAGTTCACTTTGATAATGAATACAACATGCACTTATACAGACATACCACATAGATGATATGCACTATCAAAGTGTCCTTCTGAGTGTTGGTCTGTTGTTCAGAAGGACACTTTTGACCAAGTCTGGGACAACTTCACTTTTATGGCTAATCAGAAATCAATATGTAAGCTTATAATAAGGAAGCTTCCATCCCTCTTTTTATGCAGTTCTCAAAATTCCCTTCTGAACAACAGTCCAACGCTCAGAAGGACACTTTTATAATGAATACAACATTCACTTGTATAGATATATTACATTTTTATGTGCATTATTTAAATGTCCTTCTGAGCATTGCACCGTTATTCAGGAGGACACTTTTGACCAATTCTGGGGAAAATTCACTTTTATGGCTCACCAAAAATCAAATTCTTAGTCTATTGAAACACCTCATGACATGCAGATTAACTCAAGTGTCCTCCTGAACAACGGTCTGATCCTCAGAAGCACACTTTGATAACAAATACAACATGCATTTGTATAGATATAATACATGTTTAATATGCATTATCAACATGTCCTTCTGAGTGTCAGACTGTTGTTCAGAAGGACACTTTGCACCATTTGTCGGAACATACAATACTATCATTTTTGATGGATGAAGCCATAATCTTGACAAAAAGACTGTTATGCATATTTGTTACTAATAACTTTCTTTCTAGTAGTTTAGTTTCAATATTAATTATCTTGAGTTTAAATATAATCATACTACCCTTAAATGAATTGTGAAGATGTATTAAGTTTAGAAGAAAGTCCTTGATATTTTACCAGACAATTTTGTTGTGAATTAAAGTTTGTTTATCATTTAACATTCTGGTAGATTTTTGATTCCCTCTTATTATGTTAACTAAATATACAAAACTATAGAAATACAATAAAATTTCTTCTTATTGGATTTTTTTACATGCTTACTGTCATATTGGAAGAATTTAGTAAAGGAAACATTCTATTCAGTTTGAATAAATTTAATATTGTGTAATTATAAACTATTTGATAAGCGTGCTATTAATTTTTATACATTATTCATAGAGCAAGTCAAGTTAAAATTAACATTTTTGGATTTTTTTACATATCTTGTTATAATTAATATTAGTCCAAGTTTGTGCTGCGGGGTGACTGAGTGGCCCAAATCTGCTCCTGTCACATAATATATGTATTATCCCAAAATTTGGTCAAATTAAGTCTTTGTAAATAATTTTCTGCTTTGGTTTATATATAAAGGGTTTTATTTGAAAGTATTTTCCTTTGTTTTATTTTGGAACAGATCCCAAAACAACAAAGGAAAATACTCTCTTTTTCTTATCATACTAGCAATATATGCAAATATATATTTATATAGCAATGAATACAATTTTCAAATTAAAGTATCTCCCAATATTAATTTTTAATGTTAAAATTTTAATTTTCATTGCTTTTCATGTACAAGTGCCCCATGAAAGTATAACTAGTCTCTTTTCTTCTGTTATTAACCCCTGAATTATCATCAGATTGATGGCCCACTCCCTTCTTAGCTTATCCCATTGTGCAACATACTTGTGAAAAAATCTGCTTCCATTGATATATTAATCCTCCGTTTCTGTCCCATAAATCTCAACTTTTGTACTTTTTTTCAATTTACCTAATAAATTATTAATCTCAATACAATATTTTTATTTGATAATTTAAATATAATCATAAATTTTCTCAAAACTTGATTCATACCCTTTTTCTCATCAATAACCAATTTCTTGAATAACCAGTCAAAATGTCAAGTAATGGAAACCCAACACCTCCCATCTGTAAATTTTCTCTCTTTATCTCTATTTGTTATATTAAGTTACAAATACTTTTTTTTCTTAAAATCTGTGATCTATTAGCTCCAACATTCTTTTCATCAAAATCTTGTTCACTTTCCCAATTCAAGCAATTTCAACTAGAAAAACAGCCACCGCATGGGAAATCTCCACATCTCCCCTCTCTTTCAGTTGAAAGGACCGAAATCACTTGAGCTCAGTATGGAAAAATACTCAAATTCACTAAAGACAAGACACAAGAATTTATGTCAATCCTTAGCAAGAGGCCAATTCCCTCTTATATTTTGAATGCTTACAATAAGGTGCTGGAGTGTATCATTGATCTTGAAAAATGTAAGTATTAAACTCAAATATATTTCTATTTTTTATTGAAATAATTATTTATCTTCTCTAATTAAACCTAATAAATATTCAGCTTACAAAAAAAGGTGTCATCCCACCTGACAAAGTAATTGCCATCAAAGATGATGGTGAAAATGTCAATGACAAAGTTGATTGCCAAGGTGAAGGTTCAGCATCTGGTGTCAAAAATCAACAAAATATTTGACAATCTAAATGAGTTAAATTGTTCAAGAGCTCAGCTTTTTTCCTGGATACTAAACCTCCTCCCAAAGATTCATCTCAGCAAGAATCTCAAAATTCTAAACAAGCCACCCAAAATATTTTTAAAAAGTATGTTTTTTTTTGTAAAGATATCAAATTTCTTGTATGTTTTTTAACTTCAAAGCTAACTTCAAGTTAATTCTTTTTTTTATAATTAATTATATTTTTTATCTATCATTTAATTTCTAAAAGACGTCATTCCTCCTCTGAATCCAATAATAATGAAGCATCCTCTCAAGAAAATGATGAGAAAGCTGAAGAAGATAACAATGTTGATGAAGAAATATCAACTGATGATCCAACACATGAATAAAAAATTATTAATCCTCCTTCTTCTCGGGCTCAGGAATAAGTAGATGAAGAAAGTGATTCTGATACAACATTACAGAAGACAACTTCAACTTCATTTCAAAAGACTTGATCCCTTGCTCAATCATCTTCATATTTCAATATTTTGATTCTGAAATGTATCTTATCAAATAAACTTTTAGCTCTTTTACCTACTTGATCACTCCCTTAAACTCGTACAATGATCAACAATCCAACATTTCAGAAGCAAATAGTGCAGCTAAATCAATTTTTTGATGGTAAAATTATTGGAAATAAGATACTTAAGGCTGAGAAAGATGTCAAGATCTTATTGAATGTGCGAAAATCAGTTTCTCTTGAAGAGAATAATACTACTATGCCAAAGTTGAAGTTCTTATGAAAAAAATTGTCTCAGAATAATTGGCTTGCAAAAATTAATAAAATATGTATGTATCCATCTATTTCAGTTTCTTTGATTTTCTATTTCTTACTAATTACTTTCCTTTTTTTCATTCAGCTTTAAAATTTCTCGATGTCAACCCTTCACAGATGTGGGTGGTTGATAATATATATTTTGAAAAACTTGAAGAACTGTATAATGCAAAAGAACCAAATGCAAACAATATTCCTGCTTCAAAGAGGAATTCACACCCTGAATCATTGATTCTACAAATGGTTTTAAAATTAGTAAGCCCCACTACTCACCAGCGACACATGTGTGCATCTCTGGTAGCGTCTTCACTCTACCTAACATCACAAGAGTTTACAATCACAACTCCTGAATCATTCCTGAATCCCAATTGTCCTATTGAACAAGGTCTTCAAATTCTAGAACACCTTACACTTCTGAAAAGTAAGGTTCCCAAAGTTTCAGAAGGCTTGTCACTGCAATCAATCAATACAAGTTTTTGGATGATGCCACTGCTTCAATTCCAAAATATAATAATTGATGTAATTATTTCAATCATAATCATTAAATCTCAAGAAGCTCATTCCAGAATGACTAATGTGGAAATCAAGAAGAAACAACAGTTAAATAAAAAAGAAAAACACTGATATTGAAAAATATGACAAGATCCAAAACCAATCAATTCAGAAGAAGAATATGAATTATGGGAAACACAAGTTTCAATCATTTTCTTTTTACTTACTTGATGGAGTTTGGGGTCTATTTTGGTCAGCCAGGCTATACCAGGAGCCCAGTAAATGATATGTTAATTTATTGGACCTGAAAGAGGGCGTAAGAATTGAATTTTATGTATATAAATTAATATTTTATTGCATAATAAAATTATATAAGTATCTTATTAAATATAAGTGTTATATTAATTTTATTGTTATATAAATTTTTATACATTTAAATTAAGCATAATATATTTTATATTCTACAAATAATGGGGCATTTTTATGTATTTAATAATTATAAATTAATAATTAATTAATTACAAACATATATTATAATTATATATGTAAAATTGACTTATAATGTAATTAAATTAATTATTTAAATTTATATATTAGAGGGTGTCAGTTCTGGCAAATCCGCACTTAACTTAAGTGCGGATTTCAAACCAAATCAGCACTTACAAATCAGCACTTAAATTTTGCAAAAAAGTCACTTATTTCAAAAAAGGGTGTCAGTTATGACCTCAAATCAGCACTTTTTTCCCGTTTTTTTTCACAACCACATTTTGGCCACAAAACATCCCTTCCTTTCTTACCCCATCCCTGTCACATGTGGCACACTGACCTTCCTCGCTACCTACCCATCAATCCTCGGCACACACCCCTTCCTGACATTTTCAATATTTTGACCAGGCATGTTTACATTCTTTTTTACTTATTTCTTTTACTTCTTAATCTTTTTTCTATGGGTGTCAGTTCTGACCTCAAATAAGCACTTTTTTTGTGATTTTTTTTTCAAAACCACATGTTGGCCACATCATCCCTTTCTTTCACATACCATTTTGTACTCTCCAAATGTCCTCTTTGTGTACTTCATTCACTTGGGTTGGTATTTTGGTTTGTTGCATATTCATTTTTTTTGGAATTTACGGTGAAATTTTTTTTTTTGGATGGCTCATTGGTTTTCCTTCACCAGCTCAACATGAAATCGCATATTTTGTCAGTGATTTTTTTTTTCATTCATCCCTCATATCCTTTTCCTATTCTCCTCCAACATCCCTCAAACAATTTGGTTTCATTCATTTTGTCATCTCATCTCTCCAGGTAAGTCACTTTATTCTTTTTTTTGATTTTTTGATTACTAATTATAATTTTTTTTGTTTTTTTCTGTTTATTTTATTTTTTTTATCTAAATTTTTTTTGTAAGTGGTTATTTTGGATTTCAATGGTATAATTAACCTTTTTTTCTCTCCCTCTTTACTTTCTTTTTTAGCTCCATCACCCTACTCTTCATCCCTCCTTGGCATGGTCATTATCCCCCCTTTCCCTTATTTCACTTTTTTTTGGCTCCATTTCATTGAAACACATACATTGCACATTCTTTATGCATTTCACTTACTCCATATTCAATTTCCCCACAATTCCAACATCAATCTTTCTCACTCTATTTTTCCTACTTTTCAATCAAGGTAAGTTTCATCTCCTTTTTTTCATGCCTATATTATATCTCATTCCTTTTATGAAAAGTTCATACTTAAAAAAATGTATGACTCTTATCTGGATAACAGTGAACTTATAAAACTCCTTTTGATCTCATCTTCATTACCACTTTTCAAGTTTTTGTAAAATTTTGAAAATCAGACTCGGAATTACAGTTAGGTTTATTCAAATCTAATTTTCTTTTTATTGAAGATTCTCCTGAAGGCTACCTTTCATTTCCCACAAACAGATTTGAATTTGATTCAGTGGTTGCTGAGATATTGACCGTTAAAGTTGAGCCTTTTTTTTCCCAATTTAAATTTTTATTTCACTTTTTTACGTAACAAATTAGGGTTAGGTTTATTTAAATCACATGTCCTTTAACTGAATATTCTACTAATGCATATCTTTCATTTCCCTCAAACAGGTTTGAATTAGGTTCAGTGGTTGCTGAGATTTTGACCTTTGAAGTTGAGCCTTTTTTCCAAATTTCACTTGTCTTACTTCACATTTTTATATTGCATATTTAGAGGATAAGGATTCTGAAACTCTTATATGATTATTATCTAGGCATTTCAATTATATAGGCATATATTGGTTGCTCAAGAATATCACTAAAGCTCAAAAAGATGAAGATTTTTGCCTATGGGACACTCTACCTTCCTTTAACTCTTTTCTTGCTCTTCGACTCAAAAAGCACTGTAATAAAGCATTTGAAAAAAATCATGAACTTGCAACCAAAGTTGGAATACCGAATTGGTGTGACTCCAAATGGGAAGATATCAGCCATGAATATCTTTTATTTTCTAATTTTATTATCACTCATTCTGGATTTCACAATAAAATTCACACCGATACCAAGGACACCAATTTTCTTACTTTTGGTATATTCTCATATATCAAACTGATTACTGGCCAACCAATACCATCTCCAGCTAAAATCAAATGAAATGGTTTATATTTTCCAGACCACCGGTGCATCATTGATTTTGGTTTGGGAAATGGTATCATCAAAACTATTTGGAATTCTTCTAAGGATAATCATCAAACGACCAAAGCTCCTCCTGGTTTGGAATCCTGTCAAGATTTAACACATTTTGGTTGCTCATTTCAAATCAGTCATAAGTTGATTCAAAGAATCAATAAGGTAATGAAAGAAGGTAAAGTTAATCGATTTAAAAAAACTTTATTTAGATCCAAAAAGTATGGGGATTAGAGTTGTCATCGAAAATTTTATATTTTTTCGTAAATTTTTAATAAATATTTTTTATGTATCAATTTCCTCAACTAAAGTAATGGGCCAACAACCTTGTGTTGTATAAAAGGTAATCATGATAACATTTATTTGTTTCATGGGGTTCCTCTAGCTTATACCTGTGGAAAGTCCCTAACTTTTGTTTCTAGACTTGGTCTGCATTTTGGCTTGAGGGATTGTCATTACTTTAAACTAGGGAAAGTGATATATATTAGATATTTATTTAATAATTTACATAATTATATTAAATTTAGATGACTTCCACCACTTACTTCAATAAAATGCAGGGGGGGGGTATTGCCAAATTTTCAAATCTGACATGTGAAATTGATGACTTAGAAAAATTTTGGTGATATCCACCCCTTGCTTCAATAAAATGCAGGGGAGAGTATTGCCAATTTTTTAAAACAGATATAGAATTTTTTTGACTTGTAAATATTTTGGTGAAAATTTTTGACAAGAATGGGAAAGTAATTGTTTCCACCTTGAGCAGGTTTCTGGCTCAAAGTAATAGCAGTACCATCAACAAAACCAATACATCCTGGGAAGCCCTCTGCTTGCATAACCTGAGATGATTCAAGTCGCTCTTCTTTTGTTGGCCAGGTGAGAAGTTGAGATTACAAGGAGTTGATGGCAGTGATACATTGTTTGGTATAAGTGTTAACTGAACCATACCCTAAATCAAAGACATTTTCTAAACGTTTCAAAGCGGCTCCATTACCATTTGAACCCAAATGACATAGTGTGATGTCCAATTGAATTGAAGGATGTTGTTGTTCTTTTTGAGAATTATTGTGAAATATGGGATGATCCTGAATAAGCTCAAGCAATTTAAAGAAATATTCCTGTGAAGTCCTGAACAGCTGTCTAAAACTGGGTGTAGATAGTTTAAGAAGTGTTTGGATGGTGTACTTGGGGGTATGAAGTACTTGAGGCTTTCTGTGAAGAAGGTAATGTTTCGTGGCCATTTTTGATAAAAAGACAAAATCTTCTTCTAGATCAGAATCAGAATCGCAATCAGAGTCCAAGAGCAGTTCAAGAGCCATGAAATTCATTGCTTTATGTAATTTATCACGATTTGAAAGTGAGGAAGGCATAACTCTTATATGATATGATATGAAGATGTAAGTGATGTACAATGTTTTGAGTTATGAAGTGTTATGCTGTGGAGTGCTGCGTATGAATGGGATGATGCTGACAAATCAGTGAAATGGGACTTGATGGTGAAATCAGCACTTTTGGTTTAGAAAGTGCGGATTTGAGTGAAATAAGTGACTTATTTCATTTTGAAATCCACCAGTATTGGGGCTAGTGTGTTTTGGAAATCCGCACTTATTTAAGTGCGGATTTGGTCAAATTTAAGTGCAGATTTGTAAGTGCAGATTTGCCAGAACTGACACCCCCTATTAAATAAAACTTCATATATTATTAAACAATAATATTGGGCGCTTCTTTTGACCCTTAATTGTGTCAGGAAAAATTATTAAATAAATTATAACTCTTATTTAATAACATAGTATTAAAATACCCACTTTAAAATTACAAATATCATTAAATTAATTATATGTTTCATTTAAACTAATTATTGAATTAATTACATAGTTAAAACAATTAATTAAAATTTCTTTAAACTGGATTGAATTTATTATATGAATTTTTGACGTGAAAATAATTTTATTTGTTTTACTTAAAATCTTTACATGTCACTATAATGTCTGGTTTGGATTATTTTACTCATTGTTCTCATGTTTCAGACTTACTTGGTTACTAATTATTTTAATTAAGTGTTTTGGGAAGTCATGGTGGAAAAATGGTTAATTGCTCATGGGTTTCAGTTAATTGTTTCATATTTTTCTCTTAATATCCATGTTTCATTTCTACTCTTTTATATTTTTGTTTTAGCTTATTACTATTTTGTATTTACTGATTTGTGGCGCTTCAGAGGTCCCTTGGTCTATAAAAGGGCTTTGGGTAATCCCCTTTAACCCATCACTTACTTTACACTCAACTTGAACATACTTTTAATATATACACGTTTATTATCATTTTAATTAGTATTATAAATCTAATTTGAATTTTATATAAATGACTACAGGTTGCAATAGGTCTAATAAGAATTAATGGTGTCTGCCGCGCATTGGAAATAAATACTTTTTAAATTATTATATTGAAATTTATTAAACCCTCACTGTTGTTGTGGCATTCCAAATCTGGGTAGGCTACTTAGGTGAAAATTTGATTGGACCTTGATTGGAAGAAAATCATGGTGTTAGCAGGTGTTAATTTGGTTGAAGGGAGTTAACTGGATTTTTTTTGGGTGGGTTTATGGTGATTTTTTTGGAGGATTTATGGTGATTTCTTTTGGAGGATTTATGGTGTTTTGGAATGGATATATGTTGGTATTCCTATTGTTATTTGATGGTTTCATGGATTGGGTATTGGTTTTACTGGATTTTCTAGGGCTCTCTTGGTATTTTTGGTGGATGCAGTTTGCTCATGGAGTAGCCATTTTTTTCCGGTGCGCTCCGGTGCGCTCCGGTTTGCTCTGGTGATTTTCCGGTGCAAAAGCAAAGTGACTGTGGCAAAGTTTGGTCATTTGTGCAAAAGGTCTGGGCACTGTGGCAAATTTTGGTCACTGCAGAAAATTCTGGGCACTGTGGAAAAGTTTGGTCACTGTAGAAAAGTCTGATAACCAGTGCAAAGTTTGGTCACTGTGCCAAAAGTTTGGCTATTGTGGCAAAATTTGGTTAGAAAGTTATTATGCTTACTAGATCAATAGTTTATTGTAGATCATATGCATTTAGGGTATTGTTGGAAAGGTCTGGAGAAGGAGAATCATATAGGGGAGGGGAGAATCTCAGTCTTCTACATGTTTTTTGTCTTTTGTTTCGATAATAAGGGCCTTTTTTGTTAATTAACAATTTTTAACATATAACAACAATTATAATAAAAAATATCAACATATAGGGTACCATTGGATAGCTCTCTTCCTGGTGGAATAAAATTTATTTCTTTTCTTATAAAATTTATAAGATAAAAATATAATAAAGAACACTCTTTAATTTTGGTGGGAAACTGGATAAATCTGGGGCAGACCTTTAATTAGGCACCTTTGAACAGATCATCCCAAGGGTAGTTTTTGGGGTACTTTATTGTACTTTTCAGTCTCTGGGGCAAGTTTTGCGGCTTGTTCCAAGTATTTTCTGTGACTGGTATCAGTGTAATCTTGTATTAGGTATTTTTTTGGGGGTGTAATCATTTATTGCACTTATTTTTTCTCCATATTATAGGTTTCCAACACTTTCAAAGTCTTTCTCTCAGATTTTCAAATTATCCAACTCTTCAAGCAGATCTTCAAGCTTAGTTAATTGAATCTTATGTTTACTTAGAGGGACAGGGATTTCTTTTTGTTTTTCCAACTCCCTTGGATTCTGCCTGCAGCAAGGTGACTGTAGGAGTCTACTCTACATTTTTGGCACCCAACGTGGGGTTTGAATTCTCTAGCTTCTGAAGAAACTTACTTGTTGGACTTCTTGATTTTGGTTTTCTGGTTGTTGGATTTTGATTGGTTGGTTATTTGGTGATTCTGGTAACTGGCTGAACCAGTACAGGATCTGTGGTAGTAGGGATCTAGGTATAAGGCTGAACCCTTGTAGGATATTGTCGGTTGTCTGGTAAAGGGCTGAACCCTTGCAGATTTTATTGGTTTCTGGTGCTATTTTGGATGTCTTCTCCATCTGGTGCTGGTGTTATTGCTGCTTCTGCTGATGGTGTCAGGCCTTCAGTAAGGATTCAAACTTGGGATGGGCCCAAGTTTGTTGGTGATGATGTAAAGTGGTTTTTGGGCAGATATGAGGCTGCTGCTGGAATTGATGGGGCTTCTCATTTAGATATGGAGAAGCAGGTAATCTTCTTCATTGGTGATAGGGAAGTTGAGAAGGAGATTACTGGTATGGAGGGTTATAAGACTAGGGATTGGAAAAGGCTTAGTAGGGAAATGGTGGACAGATAGGGAGTCAGATATTCAATGGTGGATTTAAATAAGGTTGTTGGAGAATGGAAAGTGCAGGGTGCGATAACTTCTTTGGTGAGTTATAGGAAATTTGTTGGTAGTTTTGAAACTGTGGTAGAATATCTGGTGGGGTTAGAGGAGTTGGCACATGAAAATGCAGTCAAAGATTTATTTTGGTCCGCTTTTGGGAGGGATGTTAGGATGGATGTGTTAAAGGAGTTCTAGGAAGGGTTTGATGAAAACCTTACCTAATTGGGAGCAGAAGTTGCCTGCTCTTAAGGTGGTTAAAGAATCGGTGGAGTCTCAACTCAAGCTTTTGGCTGTGGACAGTTATCAAGAAACCTGCACACAGTATGTCAGCAAAATTAATGAAGTTTTGGCTGATAATAACGATATTATGAAGGCTCAGGAGGCAAGAAAAGCTCAGTTGGTAAAACTGGTTCATAAGGTGGATGAGAATGTGGATAAGGAGTTGGTGGATCAATTGGCTGACTTAACGAAGCAATTGAAAATTTTTGTTCAAGAAACTCAGAAGTCCAGCAGAGTTTTAGCTTCTTCTTCATCATCGTATTCAGGTAGAGGTTATGATAGGAGGAATGTTGGTACTGTTGATTTTTGTATTTGTTCCTACTGTAACCGGAAGGGACATAAGTCTAATGATTGTTGGACTTTGAATAGGGATCAGGCTGCTGGTAGAGTAAAATTTGATGGAAAGGTATTTAAGTTTCCTGATGGATCTTTTATCAAGCCCAGTGAAGGTCAGGCTCCTTTGGATTTTGTGAGGAGGAGTAGTATGGGTGAAAAGAGAGCTAGGTTTGAGGAATTGCCTACTGAGGCTTCTTCTGGTACTGGAAATAATTCTGGAGATAAGGGGAAGGAAAAAGAGGTTAGTAAGGCTAATTTTTCTACTTCATATGGTAATTTGGAGTTAGTAAAGGTTGTTAAGGCGGATGGTGAGTGTATGGCTGGTGTATATGATGTGGAGGCTTCTAGGAGGGTGGCTGCTTCTAAAGCTAGAATCAGTATTTCTAATCAGTTAAGGTCAAGAGGTGGAAAGGCGGATTCTAAGAAGGCTGAAGATCCCAAGAAGATTTATATGTCTGAAGAGATTTGTCAGATGCAGAAGGGGATAGCTGATATGGGTCCCCCTAGTTTTGGTGCTTTTGATCTTAATGGTGATCCTATGCCTTTGGATGATGGTTCAAATACAGAGGAGGATGTGCCTTTGGCTTCTTTGCCTAGGCCAAGTTCTAGTGGGCCAATGGAGGGATTTTGAACTACTGTTGATGGTTCTGGTTTAGTCTCTGTGGATGGAAAGGTTCATGGGGATAGTTCTGATGTGGAGATGTGTGATGTTGTTGGTAATGTGGGACCTCAGGAGTCTTCTAGGGCAAAGGTTGCTAGGAGTAAGGCTCATTATGAGAAGCCAGTGGTTTCTGGTCAAGAGAATGCTATGAATGTTGTTTTGGGAAGGTTGAATCAGCTTCAGATTCCATTATCTTTGGGTGAATTGTTCACTATTAGTCCAGTTCTTGCTGAAAAGCAGAAGAAGCATTTGACTAGGAGAAGAATGGCTACTGGTGAGGTGGAGTATATGTGTGAAAATGTGGAGAAGTTTGGTAATGAGGTGGAGACTCATTTTTCTGCTCCTTTGGGATATTTGGTGGTTTCTTTAAATGGCAAATATGTGAAGGCATTGGTTGATTCAGGCTCACAAATAAATTTAATTTCATTGGATCAAGAAACTAGTCTGGATTTGCCAATTAAAGCTGGTGTTGGAGGAAATCTCAGAGGGATAGGTGGGCATGCTACTGAGTTGATTGGTACAGCGGAGCATGTAAAGTTAGATGTAGGTGGAGCTTTTGGAAAAGTTCATTTTTATGTGGCTAGAGGAGCTGTGAAGACAGTTTTAGGAGGGCCATTTTTGATGGATTTTGAGGCCAAGATTGGTTATCAGTCTGGTGTTGGGATTAGTTTGGAGATTCCTGGGGAGGATATGAGGCTGTTACATATGAGGTTGGCACCCCCAGGTGATGAAGGTTGGGAAACTAGGCCTGGTGTTTCTGCATCTTGTCAGTGTTGCACTTGCACTAGGAAGAGAAAAGATTTGAAGTCCTCTTCTGGTGTATTTGAGGAGAGTGGTGATCATTTTGTTGGTGACCCTTCTTTTTCAGGGTAGATAGGGCTTATCAGTCTAGTGCTGTAATCTCTCCTCATGAATAAATCCCAGATTGCAGTAGGTCAGCTCAAGTGGAGATATGTCAAGTGGAATCTCAACTTTTTGTAGATAATATTACTTTATTATGTCAATTTTTGTCAAATTATTTGTCTGGTTTCAGTTTTTCTTCAAGTTTTTCTCTCAAGTTTATTTCAAGTTCTGAAGATGTTTTAGGGAAACTTTTGTTGGAGTGGAAAAGTTTTGGAGTGGTGGCAAATGGGTCTAAAAGTAAGTCCTCCCAATTGTGCACCGCTAGGGTTTCTTCTACACCTTTCAAAAACATTACCATAGCCACACATGTGAGCATTGGGGACACCCCTGGTTGTTTTTCTAGGAATAACAAGAAACAATTGGACGAAAATCAAGAAAAAAATCTCAAGATAAATGAAAATCAACAAAAAAATTATTTATGTAAAGATATTGTCAATAGGGCTGAGCCTACTTGGCATTCTGGTAACCTCCTGCATGAGGATAGACTGCCGACTTTTCATACTTTTGATTATTCTTTTCTTATTTCTAAAAATAAAAATCAAATTAAAAATTTTCTGCATAATGAAAAACTAAATAACAATATTTTTGAAAATTCCAATAATTCTGTTTCTAAAAACTTTAATAATTCTTTTTCAAAAAATAAAAATAAAAATAAAACTGATAAAATTTCTTTATCTGATTCTAATAATTCTTTTTATAAAAATTCTGTTACTCTTAATTCTGATGAAGATGAAGATTTTGTTGACGAAAGGAGCTCAATTCCTTAAGAACATGTAGAAGTGGAAGCAGCAAAATATAAGAAGGTTGCTGTGAAAGCTAAACCAATCAATGATGCACTGCCAACTGGATTGAATCCGCCGTTGAAGAGACCACTTTTGTCAAGAGATCCATATGAAACTCCTTTAAGAAAGAATCCGCCTGAATTTTCTGAAACGTCAAGAATTACTTTTGATAGGATTGGTGTTGTAAATTTTGGGCCAGAGGGTTGGTTATCTGGTGAGGAGATGAATTTGTTGTTGGATGTGATGGTGTTGAGGGAGAAGGCTATTGCATTTGTGGAAGAAGAGAGGGGTGTTTTAAAGCATTCTTATGGTGAACCTTACAAGATTCCAGTTGTTTGTCATGAAACTTGGCAACTCAAGCCAATTCCGATTCCTGCTTCTCTTAAAGATGATTATATTGAAGTTGTTAGGGAAATTATTAGTACTTGGCTTTATGAACAATTGTCATCAAGTTATTCAAGTCCAGTTTTCTGTATCAAGAAGCCTAATGGAAAGCTTAGAGTGGTTCATGATCTTAGGGAATTGAATAGGGTGACTATAAAAGATTCTGGTATACCTCCAAGTGCAGAGGAATTTGTTGATGCTTTTTCTGGAAGGGTATGTTATGGTTTGGGTGATATTATGGGGGCTATGATGAAAGAGAATTACATCCGGATTCAAGACCTCTGACAACTTTTGATACTCCTCTTGGAAGGTTACAGCTGACTAGATTACCTCAAGGTGCTACTAATTCTGTTGCTGTTTATCAATCACAAATGGCTTGGATTCTTCTAGATGAAATTCCACAGTATGCTGGTATATTTATTGATGATGGTGGAATTAAAGGTCCTTCAACTGATTATGATAATCAAGTGTTGGAGGAGAATCCAGGTATTAGGAGGTTTATTTGGGAGTATGCAGTAAGTTTGGAAAGGATGTTGTTTAGGATTGAAGAAGCTGGTTTAACTATTTCCAGTTCTAAATTTTCTTGTTTTGTTCCAGCTTTAGAGATTCTTGGTCATGTGGTGTGTAGGGAAGGCCGAATTATGTCAAAGAAGAAAGTCAACAAAATTCAATCATGGCCGAGACCTAGAAACACTACTGAAGTTAGAGGAATTTTGGGAGTATGTGTTTATGTTAGGATGTTTATTATGGATTTCTCATTAATGGCTGCTCCATTGAGAAGTTTAACTAGGAAGTATGCTTATTGGGATTGGGATGAAGCTTGTGAAGAAGCTTTTGTTAAGTTGAAGAAGGTGGTTGGTGAAGATATTATTCTTCATAAGTTGGATTATGGTGAAGGAGCTGGTAGGATTTATTTAGCTGTTGATTCTAGTCAGCTGGCTGCTTGTGCAGTGCTTTCTCAGATGGATAAGGGTGGTTATATTAGACCAGTTAGGTATGAATCTGTAGTTTTTACTGAGGCGGAATGAAGATATTCACAACCAAAGTTGGAACTTTGTGGTGTGGCAAAAATTTTAAAGAAACTTCAAAATATCTTATGGGGTCAACATTTTGAACTTCAAGTGGATGCTAAATCTTTAATTCAGATGATTAATTCACCTAGCTTACCTAATGCTCCAATGACTAGGTGGGTAGCTTTTATTCAACATTTTTCATTTGATTTAGTGCACAGGCCTGGAAAATCTTTCACTATGCCAGATGGATTGTCAAGAAGACCACCTACAGTAGATGATTCCAAATCAGAAGAATTTGATGAAGATATACCTATAATCAAGGCCAGTACAAAGGGTGCTGAGGACTTTCCATACCTCCCCCATGAGGTTAAACTGGCTGGTTCTATTTTTGTTGAATTTGATGAAGTTGATGATCTAGTTGATCATGAGGTTTTTGTAGATGAGGATGGTGTGGTTGTTTGGGATAATTGGAAGTTGTTTAATGGTGTTTATGTTTGGGATCTGAAGGAGGATAGTGGTAGCATGGAAAAATGTTTGAATGAGGTGGATTATGTGAATTTCAGCAAACAGCCGAATGCTTAGAGAATGAATGCTCATTTACAAGTGGGAGATATTGGGGACAGCAAGGTTCCTTTGGATGTTATATTATTGGATTTTTCTGATGAAATTTGGGGCCAGACCAGGTTTTATTTTTTAATGGTGAAATATTTGTTGTCTCTGGGAAAACCAGAAGAATGTGATGAAGCTGAATGGGTGGCTATCAAAAAGAAGTCACCTGGTTTTTATTTGTCTGGTAGAAGGTTGATGAAAAGAAGACATCCGAATCCTCAAGTTGTTGTATCTCAAAGAAAAGGTCAAGAATTTGTGATGAAATCTCTTCATAAAGATTTAGGGCATAGGGGCTTTGGAGAAACTTATAAGCGGATTGCTGATAGATTTTGGTGGCCTGGAATGAAGATGGCTGTTAGATCTTGGGTTCATTCATGTGAAGAATGTCAGAGAAGAAGTTATTTAAGGCCAAAAGAACCTGGAAATGCTTCTGGTGAAAATACTATCTTTGGACAGGTTAGTTTGGATGCTGTTCACATCAAGGAAGGTAAATATAAGTACTTGATTGTGGCAAGGGATGATTTGTCTGGTTGGGTTGAGGCTGTCCCTCTTATTAGTTTATCTGCTAAATATGTAGCAGAATTTTTGATGAAGGAATGGGTGTATAGGTATGGTGTTATGAAGTTGGTAACTGTTGATGGCGGCTCCAAATTTGGTGCAGACTTCAAGGAAGCTGTTTCAAAAATTGGCTCAAAGGTTAGGGTGGCGACCCCATATTATCCTGAAGAAGAAGAATGGTTGAAAGGGGGCATCAAGTTATTAAGGATGCTTTGGTTAAAATGTGTGGAAAAAGTGCTGAAAATTGGAGGCATTATTTACCCCTTGTTTTATTTGCTGACAGGATTACCACCAAGAGGACAACTGGTTATTCTCCTTATGAATTAGTTTTTGGTTAGAAAGCTGTTTTACCAGTTGATCTTGAAGATGAATCTTATCTTGGTGTTTATTGGGATGTAGTCAAAACTACTGATAATTTGCTCTGTGCTAGAATGCAACAGTTAGAAAAGAAGGAGGAATATTTGGAGAAGGCATGCAATAGGATGATTAAGATCAGGGATCAGTCTGTCAGGTATTGGGATCAAAGGTTGGCTCATAGACTCAGGAAGCTTTGATGCCTGGTGATATGGTGTTGGTGTATAATAGGAGTTTGGAAAGTCAGTGGGGGAAAATGTTTGCTGATAGATGGAATGGACCATATAGGATTAGAGAACAGTTTTCTGGTGGTTCATATGTTTTGGAAGAACTGGATGGTGTTGTCTTAAAGAAGAGGGTAGCTTCTGATCAAGTGAAGAAGTTTTACCCTAGGGGCACAAAGAGTGCTGAAGTTTGACTCCAAAATGAGGATAAAATACAACATCAATCTTTTAGGAAATCTCACAGTCTTTTGAAAAATCAAACATTACTTCAATTTTAAAATTTTATTATGTGGTGAAAATATGAAGGGGAAACAAATTTTGTTAGGAGTGCTCACAAGGGAACCTTCTAGATTTTATATTGGCAAGTTTGGGGGTAATTGATGAGTTGGCAGCTCTATTCACAATTACCCCATAATGTTCATTTCTAACCCTTCTCTGTTTCTAGTTGAATCCTGGCTTTGTTTTTTTGTTATATAGGTAGTCTTCTATGACTATAAACTGGAACCTTACGTTGACACAGCACAATCTTTTGGAAGTCTGGATTCAAGAATTTTGTTTTGTTTCATTTTTTGTTGTATTTGGGTGGATGATCACTTGTGGTCTCCAATCATTTTTACAAATTGGAGGGAGCTCACCCAGTGATCATTAGTTTTTTTCCTTGATTTTCATTAAATTATCATTTTTCAAATCTTCAAATTTTCAAAATTTAATTTTAAAAAAAAAATATATTATTTTCAAAAATAATTTGTTTTCAAAAATTTCATTTTATGTTATATTTTTAATTTTTCTTTCCTGTGTATCCACAATCAAGGTGCACTTGGATGTGGGTATGATTTCAGGGGTTTGGCTCATCCAAATGGCTGGGGGACATCTTTTATTTTTTTATTTATCTTTAATTTTATTTATCTTTTTCTTTTATTATATATTTATTTTATTTATTCTGCTAGTCTATCAAGACTTAAAACTGAAATTCTTTTCAAGATCATTTATTATTGGTCCTAAACTTCAAGACCGTGGAAAACTGAAGATGTCAATAAAACTAGGAATTATAATGGTCAAGATTTGAGGAGGATTTCTTTTAGTTAGAAGTGTTCATTGGGGAACCTTCTAGATTTCATATTGGAAAGTTTGGGGGTAATTGATGAGTTGGCAACTCTATACACAATTACCCCACGAAGTTCGTTTATATGCTTTATTGTTTATAGATTGATCTCTAGCATTGGTTTTGTGATGCAGGTGGAAGTCCTCTAAGACTATAAACTGGTGATTTTTGCACTTGATGACTCAAGAAAATTCAAATGGATGTCATTTTTCGAAATTGGAGGACCTTATGGCAATGTCCAGATCATTTCAGTTCTGGCTCAGTAGAGATGAAAGCCCACTCTCTAAATTTTCTTTTCTGTAGTTGGTGATTTTGGAAATTGGAGGACCTCATGGCGATGTCCAGATCATTGCAGTTCTGGCTCAGTGGAGATGAAAGCCCACTCTCTTAATTTTCTTTTTTTTTGTTGGAGGTGAATGGTAGAGGAGGTTGGAGGACCTCATGGAGTTGTCTAGATCATTGCAGTTCTAGCTCAGTAGGGTTTAAAGCCTACTCTTTCATACTCAGCGGATTGAAGCATCAAAAATCAAGTGGAGTCAACTTTAGAAGCAAAATTTTTATTAAAATGATGGTGGAAAAGTTTTTTATGTGATTCAAAATGGAATGGGGACATTCCATATTGGAGGGAGGATGTGGTATTCCAAATCTGGGTAGGCTACTTAAGTGAAAATTTGATTGGACCTTGGTTGGAAGAAAATCATGGTGTTAGCAGGTGTTAATTTGGTTGAAGGGAGTTAACTGGATTTTTTTGGGTGGGTTTATGGTGATTTTTTTGGAGGATTTATGGTGATTTTTTTTGGAGGATTTATGGTGTTTTGGAATGAATATATGTTGGTATTCCTATTGTTATTTGATGGTTTCATGGATTGGGTATTAGTTTTACTGGACTCTCTAGGGCTCTCTTGGTATTTTTGGTGGATGCAGTGTGCTCATGGAGTAGCCATTTTTTTCCGGTGCGCTCCGGTGCGCTCTGGTTTGCTCTGGTGATTTTCCGGTGCAAAATCAAAGTCACTGTGGCAAAGTTTGGTCATTGGTGCAAAAGGTCTGGGCACTGTGGCAAATTTTGGTCACTGCAGAAAAGTCTGGGCACTGTGTCAAAGTTTGGTCACTGTAGAAAAGTCTGATCACCAGTGCAAAGTTTGGTCACTGAAGAAAAGTCTGGGCACTGTGGCAAAGTTTGGTCACTGTAGAAAAGTCTGATCACCAGTGCAAATTTTGGTCACTGTGCCAAAAGTTTGGCTATTGTGGCAAAATTTGGTTAGAAAGCTATTATGCTTACTAGATCAATATTTTATTGTAGATCATATGCATGTAGGGTATTGTTGGAAAGGTCTGGTGGAGGAGAATCATATAGGGGAGGGGAGAATCTTGGTCTTCTACATTTTTTTTGTCTTTTGTTTTTATAATAAGGGCCTTTTTTGTTAATTAACAATTTTTAACATATAACAACAATTATAATAAAAAATATCAACATATAGGCTACCATTGGATAGCTCTCATCCTGGGTGACTAAAATTTATTTCTTTTCTTATAAAATTTATAAAATAAAAATATAATAAAGAACACTCTTTAATTTTGGTGGGAAACTGGGTAAATCTGGGGCAGACCTTTAATAAGGCACCTTTGAACAGATCATCCCAAGGGTAGTTTCTGGGGTACTTTACTGTACTTTTCAGTCTCTGGGGAATTTTTTGCGGCTTGTTCTAAGTATTTGCTGTGACTGGTATCAGTGTAATCTGGTATTAGGTATTTGTTTTGGGGGTATAATCATTTATTGCACTTATTTTTTTTCTATATTATAGGTTTCCAACACTTTCAAAGTCTTTCTCTCAGATTTTCAACTTATCCAACTCTTCAAGCAGATCTTCAAGCTTAGTTAATTGAATCTTATGTTTACTTAGAGGGACAGGGATTTCTTTTTATTTTTCCAACTCCCTTGTATTCTGCCTGCAGCAAGGTGACTGTAGGAGTCTACTCTACATCGTACAAAGTCCCTAAAATCTACTTGTTGCCTCTCCTTTAAAATAATTATACTATTTTATTATTTCATTTAATTCCCTTTTATATTACCTTTTCCCTCCTCTCCATTTCCTCTTCTTTTTTCCCCTTCTTCTAGACAACCGGCCAATAATTGGAGGCCTTTTCAAACGACGATGACGACTACAAACTTGCGACAAATGACGTAGCGCAGAGACCACCCAGCCAAAAAAGTAAATTTTTGCCGCAACCGTGTTTCAAACTTGGGTTTGATCATTTAGGTTTATATTAAATTAAATCATATATTATTTTGAAGTGATTTTATGATCACTAAAGTAAGTTAACCTTTGCACCTCTCACTCATATTATTATATTTTTACTGCAATAACAGTGTTTGTGGCTTAATTGCTGATTCACTGAGTGTAAGTGTTCATTATTTTTTTTATTTTAGTTTTTTTTTTCCCTAGTTGACCATAATAGAGTAAACTCTTAGTCCTAGAAGACAATTAATATTTAATAAATTATTAAATTTTTTTTTCTTTTTTTTGTTTATTGGTTGACCATAATAGTACTCAGTACTTAGTCCCAATATTACCATTATATTGATTTTTGGTATTAATTATTTTGGTTGACTTATTAAAACTTTATTGGTTGGTCCCATTTTAATTACTGTTAATTCTTAATAAATAACTGTAATTACATTTATTTGTATTACATTTTCGTTAATTAATTGATTTTTTGATAAAAATTTAAAAAAAAAAAATTTTTAATTCAATAAATTTTATTTTGAAATAACAATTTGAATCATTAAATAATTTTGATTCTATTTTAACAGTTTCAGTTTAAATTTCCAGTAGTTTGGCTAACAGCATGGATAAATTACATGTGGATGAAATTGAAGTAGATAATGACACTGAATCTGTAGGTTCTTCTAAATTAACTTACAAAAATTATTCAGCTGAAAAAAAACCTTCAGGATGTGGAAATGGCAGGAGGAGTGGAAAACCCCCCTCACCAAACACCTCTGAAAGAAGTAAAACCTCTAATAAATCAGGACAATCAACTCAAATGTATAAAAATAAAAAAGATACCTCTAACCCAACAAGTAAACAATCTGTCCAGTCACATCAAAGAACTGAAAGCAGACAGCATGAAGTACAAGGCAAGGGTAGACACACTCTGACAGCAGATTCAGGAATTATTAAATCCCAAACAGGCTCAAACTCCTCATTTCCCAGCCTCTCAGCCTCAGCCTCAACCTCAGCCCAATCAGGTACCCAGCTCCTTCACACAAAATCCAAGCACTCTGCAAGTGGAACAGTGGAAATGGGATTACTTGATGAGCCATTACCAACAGAATGTTCAGCAACCACAAGCTCAACACCCTGGCCCATCCAGGACACAACCTACCATCCATCTTCTCAGTCCCATCCTTATCATGGAGGCAGAAGAAAGAAGGCACAGGGAAAGTTTCCTCCCTTACCATGGTGAGTAATTTGTTTGATAAACATGTTGGTATGTATAATAACAAAGCTTCTTCAGGTAATATTGTGGATCCTGGTGAAAGAACAGTTAAACCCTTAAAAAGACAACTTCCTTTAATGAGTAGCCCCAATGATGTAATTAGCAAATTATAATTTGATGAACCTTTACATTTGACTTCTACTTCTCCAATTAATCTTTCTCTTGCAATTAAGAATGATTCTGTTTCCCCTGAAGTCTATACTTTAATTGAGAAAACTTCTGAAGAAATATTGAAAGATACCCTTGATTTTAATGTTGTAAAAGACAAACATTTAAGAGATGTGTTAATCCATGAAAGTGATAGATTAAATAATTTGCACTTGCATTGTAAAGTAAGTTCTTCTGTACAAGATACAGCTTATTTTAAAATCAAGGAAACCTTGAATATTGGTCTTAGCCAACAAAAACAAATAAGGAGTGACCATAGATCTATCTCAGATAAGAATATCAATCTGCATAAAACCTTGAGTGAATTGAAACCCCTTATTGAGGAAACTTATTCATTAAAAAGTGAAATTAAATCTCTACAAAATGAGTTTAAAGAGCTAAAAAATGATTTCCATGCACTGAGTGCCAAACACACAGTTTCTGAGGACAGAAATGTTTTATCTCTTGCAAAAGTAAATGACCAGATGTCTGAAATTCCAAGGATAAGAAACTATGTGTCTGACCTGCAGGAAAAATTTTCAACCTTAACCATCAATAATTATGGTATAAATGAGAATGCTGCTCATAAGCTGCATAAAAATAAAGAAAAAGAACCTGAACAGAGTTCCTCCTTTCTTCCTCATATTTCAGCCATTAAACAAACTGACAATGAGTCTGTAAAATCTTTTGCTACTAGCAAAAAATCTTGTGATGGTCATGTACCAGCTGTTTCTGTAAATAATGAATTTTCTGAACACCTGGCTAAACTTCAGGAATTATTAATGATGAATAATTCAAACCAAAAAATGGACCATCCCAGTAGTCAGAAAAATTGGCCTAAATTGGACCAATATCCTACCTTTGATGGTGATTCTTCTTCTGATTGGCAACACTTTATCCAAAGAATTGATAATTTAAAGAGCTCTTATAAACTACCTGATGAGGAAATTGTTTCTAAGCTAATTTCTTTATTTTCCAATGTAGCCTTGATGTGGTATGAATCTGTTCTTTTAGATAACAATCATTATACATGGAATTATTGGAAATCCTTGATTGAGAATCAGTTTGGTGGTTCAAAATTCAGGTTGGCTCAGCAAATACTGTATGAGAATACTAGATATGTATCCTCCTCTGTTGAAAAACCCATTGTTTTTCTTATGAAAGTAACAAAAATCCTGAGAGCAATTGATCCAAAGATGGATTATGATATTTAGAGAGATAAAATCTTGTATAAATTACAAAATTCTCTTAGAGATTTAATTGTAGCTAAAAATGAGCATGTAAAGGAAAATTCTTCTTTCATTAATATCTGTAATGAGGTACTACTCAACCATAGATATGTACCAAAGAATTACCTTGGTAAATCTTATCATGATCAAAATAAACCCTCTACAAAGCCCCCAGAAAAAGCTGGTAAACCCTCTGCCCCAGTTGCACCTAAAAAATATGCGACAAATACTTGTTATAAATGTAACAAACCATGGCAAAAGGGTCATGTTTGTGACAAGAAAATTCATCTTGTTGAACAAAATGAAGACACTGATGAGGCTGAAATTGATGTCAATAATTCTTCTAGTGACTGTGAAAGTAATATCTCCTATCACAATGACTCTGTTAAAGATGTTTTAATGTTGGAACAGGGTTTCCATTATTTAGATAATATATCTGAAGAATGTTTATTGGATTTATCTTCAGTGGAAAATTCTGAAATAATTAAAGATATTACTAAAAATTCTATAGCCATATCCACTTTGAAAGCACCTGTTATCATTAATGGTAAAAATGTTGATGTAGTTCTTGACTCTGGTGCTGGAGGAAGTGTAGTGTCTGAAAGAGCTTTAGCTTAAGTAGATAAAGATTATTTGAGTAAATTTTTACCTATAAATTCTGAAAAATGAAGAGGGTATAGTTCTACCTTAATTCCTATTGGAAAATACAAAACCTCTGAATTCTTCAAATATAATGGTGGTTTTCTCAGAGCTATTTGTGAATTTGTTTTCATGAAAAATGATAATTTAAGCAATTGGTTTATTATGGGTAATGATATTTTAACCATGTTTGGTGTGAAATTGGACCCAGAAAATAATTGCTTCACCTTGTGATTTAATGGCAAAAGGAGATTCAAAATTTCCTCATCTAGAAAACCTTCTGGGCATCTGTTAAATTCTTGTAACTCACTGATCAAGTGTAAAGGCAGACCAAGAATTGAAATGGATGATTTATTAAATGAAATAAATACTTCTTCTTTTGGTGATCAGTTAACTAGTGAACAAAAGGATTCTATAATTGCCTCAATTACCTCTTTCCCTATGGCTTTTTCTCATGGTTCTCATGTCTTAGGAAGTGTTCAGGAAGAAATGAAAAATTAACTTATCCTGTAACTTGAGTGATATTACTCCTAGTCTTAAGAAAAAACTATATCCTGCTTCTCCAACAAAAAGAAAGGATATTGAAGATAATATTGCCACATTATTAAAAATGAATATCATTGAGAAATTGGATTTCACCCCCAAATATTGTGTCATCTCCCCAGTCTTAATTTCTTATGAAAAAGATAAGGCTAGATTATGTGGAGATTACAGAGCATTAAACACTTATACTGTTGATGATATTTATCCTTTACCCAGTATTAATTCAATACATGCTACCTTGCAAGGTGCAAAATTTATTAGTTGTCTGGATGGAAATAAAGGGTATCATCAAGTTCGTGTTGAGAAAAATTCTCAAACTTTTTTTGCTTATTGCTACTCATATGGGAATATATAAGTATGTTAGAATGCCATTTGGCCCTAAAAATGCCCCTTCAGTTTTTCAAAAAGTCATGGATAACACTTTCCATCAGGAAATAATTGAGGGATAGCTCATGGTGTATATTGATGATATCATAGTTTTTTCTAAAACTTTTGATGAACATATGGTTCAGTTAAATAGGGCTTTCCAAAAAATGGATGAAATCAATATGACCTTGTCCTTGAAAAAGTGTAAATTTGGTTTTCAATCTTTGAAAGTCCTTGGCCATGTTGTGTCAGGCCTAAAAATTTGTGTAGACCACAACAAAGTTGCTGAAATTCAAAATGTGAAGGCACCAACTTCTGTAAGAGAAATTCAAGGTTTTTTGGATATGTGTGGCTATTATAGACAATATATTAAAAATTTTCAGGTCATAGCCTTTCCTCTTACCAAACTAACTAGGAAAGATGTTGCATTCATCTGGAATGTTGACTGTCAAAAAGCTTTTGATACATCAAAATTTTGCTTAATGACAGCCCCTATCTTAACTCTTCCAGATTTTAACAAACCATTTGTCCTGTATACAGATGCTAGCTTTGTTGGTCTGGGTGCTGCCCTCCACCAGAAACAAATTAGGGGGTGTCAGTTCTGGCAAATCCGCACTTAAATTAAGTGCGGATTTCAAACCAAATCAGCACTTACAAATCAGCACTTAAATTTTGCAAAAAAGTCACTTATTTCAAAAAAGGGTGTCAGTTATGACCTCAAATCAGCACTTTTTTCCCGTTTTTTTTCACAACCACATTTTGGCCACAAAACATCCCTTCCTTTCTTACCCCATCCCTGTCACATGTGACACACTGACCTTCCTCGCTACCTACCCATCAATCCTCGGCACACACCCCTTCCTGACATTTTCAATATTTTGACCAGGCATGTTTACATTCTTTTTTACTTATTTCTTCTACTTTTTAATCTTTTTTCTTGTTATGTGCCAGTTTCATAATGCCTCCCAGACATTCCAAATCTCAAAAGGTAACTCAAAAATCTGCTTCGTCACAAAAGTCTCCTCGTAAAGCAAGGATTACATATAAAAAAAATCAGTGACTTTTTCTATTACTTACAACTGTTTTTACAGAATTGAAAACTATGTTTCAGCTAATATTTTATGGAAGTGAACTCTGTTCTTCGCCCGAAGAACAGAGTTCATCCTCCTATTTTCACACTCTGTTTGCACCAATCTCCATCCCTTTCAATTCTATCAACACATGCTTGTCTTCCCTCCCCATGCCTTTCGCTATCCTCCCAGCCCCATTGTATGCCATCCTCTTTTAAAGGTAACTCAAAAATCTGCTTCGTCACAAAAGTCTCCTCGTAAAGCAAGGATTACATATAAAAAAAAATCAGTGACTTTTTCTATTACTTACAACTGTTTTTACAGAATTGAAAACTATGTTTCAGCTAATATTTTATGGAAGTGAACTCTGTTCTTCGCCCGAAGAACAGAGTTCATCCTCCTATTTTCACACTCTGTTTGCACCAATCTCCATCCCTTTCAATTCTATCAACACATGCTTGTCTTCCCTCCCCATGCCTTTTGCTATCCTCCCAGCCCCATTGTATGCCATCCTCTTTTGATCCCCATTTCACCCCTCTCAACCTCTCCCAGACCCTTTTCTTCATTTAAAATGCCTCGGAACCCTTAATCTTCCCTTCCAACTCTTTCCCAACCTTTGAGTGACTGAAAAAATATGCGTTTGCTGAAAATATGCGATTTCATGTTGAGTTGATGAAAGAAAACACAGAGAGAAAAAAAAATAAGACTTTAACAGCAAATTCAAAAACCAAAAAAATATGCAAAAAAATTTACCATTCTCAGTGAATAATACATGCAAATTGATAATTTGAAGAGAAAGAGAAAAAAATTAAAATTGCGTTGAAAAATGTTGGAGTGTTATTGGAAGGATTTTCGCCCTTATACTAGTTGATTGAGAAATAGAAGTGTTGGATATAGTCGGAGGTGAATCAACTTGTTCATCTTCATACAGCTCTAACCATTGATCTTTGAGGTCAGCAAGTAGGTTATGAAGTATAGTGCAACACAGAATCCATTTGATCACCGCCTCCATTTCAGATTTATTTCTAAGAGGACTTCTTAATTCCCTTAAACTAGAAAAACGGCCTTTCAAGATTCCAATAGAATGTTCAATACGGACTCTTGACTTTACCAAATGATTGTTGAATTTGGCATTTTGACTGTCTTCTGAAGCTGCTCCCCGAAAAGCAGGAAGTACATACTTTCCATTCACATAAGCAGAATCTGCAAGAAGATACTGATTTTCATCAAAGAATTTTTCAGGTTCATTTGAAATATGCATTCTTTGGAAGACGTAGGAGTCATGACATGAGCCAGGATAGCCAGCAAAGAATGATATAAATTTTTTGTTTACGTCACATATAAGCTGAACGTTAATTGAATATCTATAAAGAAGATATATTTGTTTGTGTTAGTTTCAAGGAGGATGAAAGGAGTTAAAAATAATCTACCTCTTTTTACGGTCAAAGTAATTGTTTCCACCTTGACCAGGTTTCTGGCTCAAAGGAATAGTAGTACCATCAACAAAACCAATACATCCTGGAAAGCCCTCTGCTTGCATAACCTGAGATGATTCAAGTCGCTCTTCTTTTGTTGGCCAGGTGAGAAGTTGAGATTCCAAGGAGTTGATGGCAGTGATACATCGTTTGGTATAAGTGTTAACTGAACCATACCCTAAATCAAAGACATTTTCTAAACGTTTCAAAGCGGCTCCATTACCATTTGAACCCAAACGACATAGTGTGATGGCCAATTGAATTGAAGGATGTCGTTTTTCTTTTTGAGAATTATTGTGAAATATGGGATGATCCTGAATAAGCTCAAGCAATTTAAGGAAACATTCCTGAGAAGTCCTGAACAGCTGTCTAAAACTGGGTGTAGATAGGTTAAGAAGTGTTTGGATGGTGTACTTGGGGGTATGAAGTACTTGAGGCTTTCTGGGAAGAAGGTAACGTTTCCTGGCCATTTTTGATAAAATGACAAAATCTTCTTCTAGATCAGAATCGGAATCAGAGTCCAAGAGCAGTTCAAGCGCCATGAAAGTCATTGCTTTATGTAATTTATCACGATTTGAAAGTGAGGAAGGAATGACTCTTATATGATATGATATGAAGATGTAAGTGATGTACGATGTTTTGAGTTATGAAGTGTTATTCTGCGGAGTGCTGCGTATGAATGGGATGATGCTGACAGATCAGTGAAATGGGACTTGATGGTGAAATCAGCACTTTTGGTTGAGAAAGTGCGGATTTGAGTGAAATAAGTGACTTATTTCATTTTGAAATCCACCAGTATTGGGGCTAGTGTGTTTTGGAAATCCGCACTTATTTAAGTGCGGATTTGGTCAAATTTAAGTGCGGATTTGTAAGTGCGGATTTGCCAGAACTGACACCCCCTATTATTAATGATAAATCCTCAGGAGTTGTAATTTGTTATATTTCAAGAACCTTGAGTAATAGTGAATTGAAATTTGGTGCCACTCAATTAGAGTGCTTAGCAGTTGTTTGGGCTCTTGAGAAGCTTCATTACTAACTAGATGGCCAAAAGTTTGAATTGGTAACTGAATGTAGTGCTGCGAAGTCCCTTTTAAGCCTGAAAACACCTAATAGACATATGTTCAGGTGGAAACT
This sequence comes from Hemileia vastatrix, assembly GCA_030280995.1. Taxonomy (NCBI): domain Eukaryota; kingdom Fungi; phylum Basidiomycota; class Pucciniomycetes; order Pucciniales; family Zaghouaniaceae; genus Hemileia; species Hemileia vastatrix. The sequence goes on from JASXTE010000005.1 coordinate 31,209,788, forward strand.
TGCTGTTCAAGAATACAGAGGACGGATGACAATTATCCATAGTGCTGGAAATGTTCACTCCAATGCTGATATGCTCTCCAGATTGCCTCTTCCAAATAATGACTCCAATCCTGCTTATGTACCTGAAGATGATACTGTTCATATCTATAGTATATTTATAGTTGATATGGAAGAAGAGTTATTGCAATTAATACTGGATTCATATGATAAGGATTCTGATTTAAATAAATTAGTTACTATCTTAAATTATCCTAAGAATGCTTCAATTCAAACATTGATTAAAACTCTTCCTGCAAAGTATCAAAATGCTTTGATTAAAGGAAAGTTTTCTATTGAAGATGGCTATATATATTATAAAAGAAAGCTTACTAATGTAATTGTAATTCCTCCTTCTATGAAAGAAACTATCTTCAAACTTTGTCATGATGAAATATTGGCTGGTCATTTTGATCTTGAAAAAACATTGATTAGAATCAAAAACACTGCTTGGTGGGCTAATATGTCTGAAGATACAAAATTATATGTTGAATCTTGTGATTCCTGCCAAAAATCTAAAAGGTTGACAGGTAAAATAGCAGGTTTACTACAACATATTGAAGCACCTGATGCTCCTTGGCAAATAATTAACATGGATTCTGTCACTGGTCCTCCTGTTGCAGGTAAAGACAGCTATAACTCTTGTTGGGTAATAGTAGATAGATTCATAAAAATGTGCAAATTAATTCCCACCCACAAAGATGTATCTACCAAAGAATTAGTTTCTTATGGTGTTCTTACATGTTTAATATTATTGGTTTTCAAAAAGCCATTATCTCTGATAGAGATCCAAAATTTACTTCTGATTTGTCGACCTCTTTGATGGATATTTGTGGCTGTGAGTTAAATTTGTGTACAGCTCACCATCCTCAGACTGATGGTCTAGCTGAGAGAATGATTCAAACTCTGGAAGATATGATTAGAAGGTATTGTGCCTTTGGATTAGAATATAAAGACAATGACAGATTTACTCATGATTGGGTCACTCTATTGCCTGGTCTTGAATTTGCATATAATAGCACTGTTCATTCTGTCACTGAGAAAAAGCCTTTTGAGCTTTGGTTAGGTTATGTCCCAAACACTCCTGCTCAGATTCTCAATAATAAATTACCTAAGTTGGAACTACACCCTGGTGTAAAATCATTTATGCAAATGCAACAGCTATGCAGAAAACATGCTCAAAGCTGTATCAATAAAGCATTTGAATATGAAAAGAAAAGATGGGATAAATCCCATAAAGAATACACATTTAACAAGGGTGATGAAGTGTTGATATCTACTGTCCATTTTAATTTATAAGGAAACAACAAATTAAAAGATCCTTTTGTAGGACCATTTGTTGTTAAAAGAATGGTTGGAGATAATGCAGTAGAGGTTGTATTGTATTCTCCATATGATAGGAAACATCCTGTTTTTCCAATCTCTTTGCTTAAGCCTTATACTTCCAACAGTGACTTATTTCCCAAAAGAAGGGGAAGACAAAAGAAAAACCCTCAGGAAGTCACAGAAACTGCAGAAATTGATAAATTTCTCAATGATAGAATTATCACTTCTGAAAGAGGTACTGAATATTTATTGAGATATAAGAACAAATCATCTGAACATGATGCATGGATACCTGGCAAGGAGATTTCAAATCTTCCTACTCTGTTAAAAAAGTACAAAAAGAAAAAATCTTAGCATTTTTTTTTATTTTTTTTTTAGAGTGAGGGAGTGTCAGCCAGGCTATACCAGGAGCCCAGTAAATGATATGTTAATTTATTGGACCTGAAAGAGGGTTTAAGAATTGTATTTTATGTATATAAATTAATATTTTATTGCATAATAAAATTATATAAGTATCTTATTAAATATAAGTGTAATATTAATTTTATTGTTATATAAATTTTTATACATTTAAATTAAGCATAATATATTTTATATTCTACAAATAATGGCACATTTTTATGTATTTAATAATTATAAATTAATAATTAATTAATTAAAAACATATATTATAATTATATATGTAAAATTGACTTATAATGTAATTAAATTAATTATTTAAATTTATATATTAAATAAAACTTCATATATTATTAAACAATAATATTGGGAGCTTCTTTTGACGCTTAATTGTGTCAGGAAAAATTATTAAATAAATTATAACTCTTATTTAATAACATAGTATTAAAATACCCACTTTAAAATTACAAATATCATTAAATTAATTATATGTTTCATTTAAACTAATTATTGAATTAATTACATAGTTAAAACGATTAATTAAAATTGCTTTAAACTGGATTGAATTTATTATATGAATTTTTGACGTGAAAATAATTTTATTTGTTTTACTTAAAATCTTTACATGTCACTATAATGTCTGGTTTGGATTATTTTACTCATTGTTCTCATGTTTCAGACTTACTTGGTTACTAATTATTTTAATTAATTGTTTTGGGAAGTCATGGTGAAAAAATGGTTAATTGCTCACGGTTTTTAGTTAATTGTTTCATATTTTTCTCTTAATATCCATTTTTCATTTCTACTCTTTTATATTTTTGTTTTAGCTTATTAATATTTTTTATTTACTGATTTGTGGCGCTTCAGAGGTCCCTTGGTCTATAAAAGGGCCTTGAGTAATCCCCTTTAACCCATCACTTACTTGAAACTCAACTTGAACATACTTTTAATATATACACGTTTATTATCATTTTTATTAGTATTATAAATCTAATTTGAATTTTATATAAATAACTACAGGTTGCAATAGGTCTAATAATAATTAATAGTGTCTGACGCGCATTGGAAATAACTGATTATTAAATAATTATATTAAAATTTATTAAAACCTCACTGTCGTAAAAAGTCCCTAAAATCTACTTGTTGCCTCTCCTTTAAAATAATTATACTATTTTATTATTTCATTTAATTACCTTTTATATTACCTTTTCCCTCCTCTCCGTTTCCTCTTCTTTTTTCCCCTTCTTCTGGACAACCAGCCAATAATTTTTATCATTGGAGGACTATCAGCAGATTAAAGTGTCAGAATGCTTGGAATTCATAACACAAATTGGATTTTGGAGAAACAAGAGTAAGAAAACATATAAAATTTGAAGAAATAATTTTGAAAAATAATTTGGAAAAATCTTAATCATTTTATTTTTGCTATCCTACAGCCACTTATAGACTCAACCGGCCCTTTGCCACTAAATTTTAACACTCCTAGTCCTGATAAAATTGCTAAAGTTGTTTCATTAGATTTTCTTAATCATTGGAATATTGTTCAGCCATCTTCACTTTTTTTTCTGTAAGTAAAGAAATTAACACATAAAATAGTTGTATTTAGGTATTTGTAAAATTATATTTTTGCCTTTTTTTTGAGTGCAATGAAATTTTTTTAAAAGTGATTCCTTCCCATTCATTAAAAAGGATTCCCTGAGTATCTCTACATTCTATCATTGATATTTATGAGACATCTTTGCTATGTGGTAAAAAATCTTACAAATATTACAAAGTCATAATTTTATTGAAAATAAATTTTAAAAAAGTCTTTATAAGATATTTTTTGCAAAAATATACAGGTTTTTTTAATAATAATAAAAACGCATCCTCTCCTATGTCTCCAATTATTGAAAATGTATTATAAGAAAATATCTAATATCCTCTGTCACTACTGTTTGGGTGCTACTTGAAAAACAGAAATATTAAGTAAAAAAATAATTTAATAAAACTATATTAAAGGTGACCCCTGTATATATTTTTTCTTTTTCAGATTTATATAACCTCTAGGGGTACAGATTTTTTTAATCTACTAACTATTCTTTAATATAAATCCATTCAAAATCCTTTAATATTTTTTTTTAAATTGCAACTTGATGCACATACAATAGGGGGTGTCAGTTCTGGCAAATCCGCACTTAACTTAAGTGCGGATTTCAAACCAAATCAGCACTTACAAATCAGCACTTAAATTTTGCAAAAAAGTCACTTATTTCAAAAAAGGGTGTCAGTTATGACCTCAAATCAGCACTTTTTTCCCGTTTTTTTTCACAACCACATTTTGGCCACAAAACATCCCTTCCTTTCTTACCCCATCCCTGTCACATGTGACACACTGACCTTCCTCGCTACCTACCCATCAATCCTCGGCACACACCCCTTCCTGACATTTTCAATATTTTGACCAGGCATGTTTACATTCTTTTTTACTTATTTCTTCTACTTTTTAATCTTTTTTCTTGTTATGTGCCAGTTTCATAATGCCTCCCAGACATTCCAAATCTCAAAAGGTAACTCAAAAATCTGCTTCGTCACAAAAGTCTCCTTGTAAAGCAAGCCCTACACCTGAAAAATCAAAGGCAGGTTCAGGTCAGCTTAAAAAGGATGATTATCTCATCATAATCAACTTCCTTAAAATAAAATCAAATTTTGAAGCATGTTTTGGATGTGAAAAGTCCACTCGTATTGGACGTCCACCTTCTTCAAAGGTTAATGGCTACTTGTTGATGGCCAATGAAGTAAGGAAGAAAACAAGGGGGAGAATCGATATCAATCCTAAACAAATGAAGGAGAGATTTAAGAGTTACCATTCAAAATATAAAAAGACTCATCATGCTGTAAATGAAACTGGCTTTGGTATTGACGATGATGATTTGGAGATTGGAATTACTACTGTTTCCGAAAAGCTCAATGTCATGTGTCCTTTCTATGAGGAAATGGATAATCTTTTTGGCACCCGAGTTGATGTAAACCCTTGGTTTCTACACGATACTACTAAGCATATACCTTCTGGATCCAAACCTTCCTATAATCCTCCCAACACACCTTTACTTGAAGAAGATCAATCCCCTCCACCTTCTAACCATAGTTCAGCTGAAGATGATCCCAACTATCAAGCAGAACAATTATATCACAGAAGATCTGAATCCTCAGAGGCCCAAAATTTAAATGTATGTTCACTTTTTGTTTTTTCTTCAATTCTTCTCTGAATTTCTCTTTCTTTCTAGTCTCCTCCTACTCAAACTCAATCTGCATTAAATAATCTCAATTCTGGAAATGTGAATACCACTTTAGAAGCTGCTTTAGAAGAACTTCCTGAAGCCTCTTGTTCAAACTCCAAACTAAAGCGTCGAGCCTCAACTTCAATGAACTTGAACCATCTATTAAAACGTGGTAATACTTCAACAAGCTCATTTGGCTCCCTTGAGGATTATTTTGAAAAAAAAGATATAAGTAAGTTTTGTTTACTATATATCTTAATCATTAACTCATTTATTTATTTATTTCAATTTAATTTTCTCAGCGAAATCAACTATTGCAAATAATGCCCTTGACTTTGAGAAGATGAATTTTGATCATATGCTAAGGAAAGATCAGCAAGCCTTAGATTTGGAAGAAAAAAAATTTGAGGTAGAGCAGATGGAAAGAGTAAATGACCGTCAATTTCAAAGAGAAATGGCTACTTGTGAATTGGAAAAACAAGAGAGTTTTAAAAAAAAAGATTTCATTATGGAATGTGTTAAAAATGGCCAATCTTATGAGGACATTAAAAAATTACTTGACCTTTTCAATTGATAATTTGTTTTTCTAGTTAATTTAATTTTGTTTGATTTCTTTTTGGTAATATTTTCTTATATGCTGACTTATAAAAGGAAAAGAATATAGTACGTTATTTTTGACAAAAATTTGAATGTATAATAAAAATTTTCTATCTTTACTTTCTAGTCAATAAGTTTGCTTATCTAAATTTTTCTAAGTCATCAATTTCACATGTCAGATTTAAAAAATTGGCAATGCCCTCCCCTGCATTTTATTGAAACAAGGGGTGGGTACCACCAAATTTTTCTAAGTCATCAATTTCACATGTCAGATTTAAAAAATTGGCAATACCCTCCCCTGCATTTTATTGAAACAAGGGGTGGGTACCACCAAATTTTTCTAAGTCATCAATTTCACATGTCAGATTTAAAAAATTGGCAATACCCTCCCCTGCATTTTATTGAAGTAAAGGGTGAAAGTCATCAAAATTTAATATAATTACATAAATTAATTAATATATAAATAAGATATGTCAAGTATACTACTTTTAAAGTAATGACAATTCCTTAAGCCAAAATGCAGATCAAGTCTAGAAACTAGGTTTGGGACTTTCCACAGGTATAGGCTAGAGGAACCCCATGAAACAAATTAATGTTATCATGATTACCATTTATACAACACAAGGTCGTGGGCCCATTACTTTAATTTCATAAATTGAAATATCATATTTATTTATTAAAAATTTATGGAAGAATATTAAATATTTGGTGACTCTACTAATCCCCATACTTTTTAGATCTACCTAAAGAATGTTTAAATTTATTACCTTTTTCTTCTTTTTTTAACTTGTTTATTCGTTGGATTAACTTTTGACTGATCTGGAAAGAGCAACCAAAATGTGTGAAGTCTTGACAAGATTCCAAACCTGGAGGAGCCTTTGTGGTTTGGTGATTATCGTAAGAAGAATTCCAAACTGTTTCGATGATTCCATTTCCTAATCCAAAATCGATTATACATCTATGATCCGGGAAATATAATCCATGTCCTTTAATTTTAGCAGGTGATGGAATAGGTTGTCCAGTGATAGGATGAATATATGTGAAAATTCCATAAGTGAGGTAATTGGCATCATTTGAGTCAGTGTGAATTCGATTATGAAATCCAGAATGAGTGATTATAACATTTGAAAACATTAGATAATCACTGCTAATATCTTCCCATTCAGAGTCGCACCAGTTTGGTATTCCAAATCTCGTAGCAACTTCATGATTTTTTTCAAAAGCTTTATTGAAGAGTTTTTTAAGTCGAAGAGCAATAAATGAATTAAATGAAGGTAAAGTATTCCATTTTTGAAAATCATTATCTAATTCAGCTTTAGATAAAGATCTGAGTAAAGAATATATGCCTATTTGAATTAAATTCAGTAAAATGATATTAAAAAATCCAGAAAAATCTTTAAACATACCAAGAGAAAAACCTTTAACAAATCCTGGTCTCCATCCAATTCCAATCATGATTCCACCCAACAAATTCTTATTCCTTAAAGATAAGCGAAGCAAAGCCATTTGATAGAGTGTTATGATGAGATCGCAGAGTTGATTAAATGAATCATCTTTTAAACCATTAAAAGAATGGTTTTCGTAAATAAATTGAGGTTTGAAAGTATTATTAATAACAGCTTTAACTTCATCACCTCCAGTTTCAGTTAAATAATGTATATTTTCAGGTAACGTTTTCGAATATTTTTTTTTTCTTTCAACTTTAGTTTTATAGTACTTGATTTTTGAAATATGGCCAAATAATTGATCCAAGTGAATTTTTATTTTATAATTTCTTTTATTTCGATACTGTTCATTTTTTGACAATGTTTTAGATGATGATTGAAAAGAAGCTGAATTTAAAGATGATGAGAGTGAGGTAAGTGGGGAATCTGAAGTTAAAGTCATGTATTTTTCTACTTAAAAATTTGTTACTTTTCAAACACCCAAAATTATACATTAAAAAAAACTCACTTAATTTAAATTAAAAAATAAAAATTCCTCAAAGACTAATGAGAATTTTTTTTTATTTCACTTGAACTTAATGAATATTTTTCTCTAAAATTAAAAAAAAAAATCAAAAAACAAAAAAAAAAATCAATAAACTGTTAAATTTTTTATAACACTTCCCCATTCCCCTAAATTCCCCTCTCCAAAGCCCTCTCCCACCTCCCAAAAACCCTAGGAAAACCCCCCCTCCACCCCCCACCAAATCCCCCAAATCCCCCCTCCAAATCCCCCAAATCCCCCCTTCAAAACCACCTCCAAATCCCCTCCAAACCCCCCTCCAAATCCCCCTCCAAACCCCCCTGCAAATCACCCTCCAAACCCCCTGCAACCCCCCCAAACACCCCCTTCAATCCACCTCCTTTCACCCCCTCCAAACCCCCTCTAACCCCCCTCCAAATCCCCCTTGAAACCCCCCCAATACGTCCCTCTAAACCCCCCTAACCTCTCCTCCAACTTACTTAACGATTCGTTAGCAAATCGTTAAGTTAATGAACGATATCTGCTAATCATTCATTAGCGAATCGTTAAGTTAATGAACGATTGGGTGCAATCGTTCAATAACTTAACGATTCGTTAACGAATCGTTAAGTGAAGGTTAAGGGGGGGTAGGAGGGATATGAGGGAGGATTTGGGGGAGTTTTGAGGGGGATAGGAGGGGGGTTTGGAGGGGGGGTTAGAGGCGGGTTTGGTGGGGATTTGGAGGGAGGATTTGGGGGATTTGGTGGGGGGTGGAGTGGAATGAGGGGAAGATATGAGGAGACCAAGAAGGGGGAGAAAGGGAGAGATGAGACCAAAGAGGGAGAAAAGAAAGGTTAGAGTGAGCCAAGGAGGGGGGAATAAGGCAGCCAAAGGGGGGAAAAGGGGGATGTATCCATTCCAAGGAGAGGGTAAAGGTGGGAAAAAGACCAGGCCAAGGGGGGATAAAGAGAGAAAAGAGGGAGAGAAAGAGAGAGAAAAAAAAAGGGTTAATTTTACCTATAAATTTAAAAACAACCACTTACAAAAAAAAAACAAAAAAAAAAACCAAAAAACCAAAAAAAAAAAAAAAATTAGCAAAAAATTAAGTAAAAAGAATAAAATGACTTACCTGGAGAGATGAGTTGAGAAAAAAGAAATATAAGTGAAATTGATTGAGTGATGTAGGAAGAGAGGAGAAAACGGATATGAGTGAAGAAAAAAAAGAGAGTGACTGAAAAAATATGCGTTTGCTGAAAATATGCGATTTCATGTTGAGTTGATGAAAGAAAACACAGAGAGAAAAAAAAATAAGACTTTAACAGCAAATTCAAAAACCAAAAAAATATGCAAAAAAATTTACCATTCTCAGTGAATAATACATGCAAATTGATAATTTGAAGAGAAAGAGAAAAAAATTAAAATTGCGTTGAAAAATGTTGGAGTGTTATTGGAAGGATTTTCGCCCTTATACTAGTTGATTGAGAAATAGAAGTGTTGGATATAGTCGGAGGTGAATCAGCTTGTTCATCTTCATACAGCTCTAACCATTGATCTTTGAGGTCAGCAAGTAGGTTATGAAGTATAGTGCAACACAGAATCCAGTTGATCACCGCCTCCATTTCAGATTTATTTCTAAGAGGACTTCTTAATTCCCTTAAACTAGAAAAACGGCCTTTCAAGATTCCAATAGAATGTTCAATACGGACTCTTGACTTTGCCAAATGATTGTTGAATTTGGCATTTTGACTGTCTTCTGAAGCTGCTCCCCGAAAAGCAGGAAGTACATACTTTCCATTCACATAAGCAGAATCTGCAAGAAGATACTAATCTTCATCAAAGAATTTTTCAGGTTCATTTGAAATATGCATTCTTTGGAAGACGTAGGAGTCATGACATGAGCCAGGATAGCCAGCGAAGAATGATATAAATTTTTTGTTTACGTCACATATAAGCTGAACGTTAATTGAATATCTATAAAGAAGATATATTTTTTTGTGTTAGTTTCAAGGAGGATGAAAGGAGTTAAAAATAATCTACCTCTTTTTACGGTCAAAGTAATTGTTTCCACCTTGAGCAGGTTTCTGGCTCAAAGGAATAGTAGTACCATCAACAAAACCAATACATCCTGGAAAGCCCTCTGCTTGCATAACCTGAGATGATTCAAGTCGCTCTTCTTTTGTTGGCCAGGTGAGAAGTTGAGATTCCAAGGAGTTGATGGCAGTGATACATCGTTTGGTATAAGTGTTAACTGAACCATACCCTAAATCAAAGACATTTTCTAAACGTTTCAAAGCGGCTCCATTACCATTTGAACCCAAACGACATAGTGTGATGGCCAATTGAATTGAAGGATGTCGTTGTTCTTTTTGAGAATTATTGTGAAATATGGGATGATCCTGAATAAGCTCAAGCAATTTAAGGAAACATTCCTGAGAAGTCCTGAACAGCTGTCTAAAACTGGGTGTAGATAGGTTAAGAAGTGTTTGGATGGTGTACTTGGGGGTATGAAGTACTTGAGGCTTTCTGGGAAGAAGGTAACGTTTCCTGGCCATTTTTGATAAAACGACAAAATCTTCTTCTAGATCAGAATCGGAATCAGAGTCCAAGAGCAGTTCAAGCGCCATGAAAGTCATTGCTTTATGTAATTTATCATGATTTGAAAGTGAGGAAGGCATGACTCTTATATGATATGATATGAAGATGTAAGTGATGTACGATGTTTTGAGTTATGAAGTGTTATGCTGCGGAGTGCTGCGTCTGAATGGGATGATGCTGACAAATCAGTGAAATGGGACTTGATGGTGAAATCAGCACTTTTGGTTGAGAAAGTGCGGATTTGAGTGAAATAAGTGACTTATTTCATTTTGAAATCCACCAGTATTGGGGCTAGTGTGTTTTGGAAATCCGCACTTATTTAAGTGCAGATTTGGTCAAATTTAAGTGCGGATTTGTAAGTGCGGATTTGCCAGAACTGACACCCCCTAATATAGGGTCAAAAAATACTCAGGAATTAAATTAGGGAAAATACATCAAATGAGTATTACATTCTATGAATGTGACTGAGAAAAATTATTTAATTTTAAAATTTTCTTTGATAAGAAAGAACAAAATTTTTTTAAAGCTACTGTGCTTCACAATTCAGATACCTATCATTTTTCTAGCTTGAAAGTCAGAACATTTATTGAATGTCTTTTATCTTCTCATTTAATCATGTACAATAAATATTAAAAAATGTTTAGTATTTTAATAGAAATTTTCTTTAATTCACTAAAATAAAGCAATTGAATACAAGTCAGAAACTAATATGCCTCTGATTTAGCATGATTTAAATTTTTGTTCAATAAATAGTGACACAAATCACTTTCAGATAAAAGTAAATTGTTTAACCAGACAAGTCAATTGAAATTTAATGAAATCTTATTCTTGTTTAAAAATTTCATTTAAATCAATTTATGGCATCAGAAAACAGAAAAGATCAAACTTAAAAAAAATTATTTATAATCTTTGAATAGGGTTCAATAATTCTATTATTTTACAAAAATCTAAATATATATCTGTAACTCTTAAAATTAATTCTTTAGGTTATCAACAAGACACTTCAAAGTATCTTTCAATAAATTGGATGCAATAATTTGTCTACATACTGAATTTTAGCCACTCATATAATGTATGATTAGTTTAATAAAACTTTATATGTTAATATTATCATGTAAAATATGATTCTTAAGAATAATGCAGCCCTTCTTATTCTTCAAAAATGGATTTTTAGGCATTAAATTTATTTTACATAAATTCAAATTTTAGGAAGAATCATTATGTAATCCAGCTTCTCGTAAAATATTTATCTCAAATAACTACCTTTATTGATATAGAGTGGCTAATGTTAAATCAAACTTTCTCATTGATTTTCAAACTTATAAGACATGTAGTTTCTTCATATGTAAATTCTTACAAAAGGATAACGGACACTTTTTAGGGTTCTAAATAAAATTAAGCTTCAACATACCCAATCTAACACAGTTTCTTTTAATTTATTTGAAAATAACATTATAAATGAAGAAGAATTGGTGTTAAGTAAAAAATAAGAAAATACTGTCAAAAACTGTGAATTATATTGAAATTTATAGTGAGAATAAAATTTATTTCATTGTATAATCATTTAAAACAATTTCTAATAATAATTTTTAAAAAAAAATTAAAAGGTGAAACTAGTGAAATAAAGAGAAAATTCAAACATTTTATATAAAGAAGTGAAAAAATTGATGTAAATTATTTGTGATTTGATGAATTGATTTGTAATTTTTAATAAAAAAGTTCTCTTTAATATTAATTAAATATATATTAAATTTTAAGCTTAAAGACAAAGATTTTTTCTCAAGCATTAAATATATAAGCCTACTAAAAAAAATATCATGCAACCCATTTCATAAAAAAATGGACTTAATGTGTTGAAAAAGAACATTATTTGTACAATAGGGGGTATCAATGTTCAGGGATCCGCAATTAGGGATCAGGAATTTTTTTTCCTGGGATCAGAAATTATTAAGTGCAGAAGATTCTTATCCACTAGCCCTGGGGCTAGTGGATAAGGAATCCACAATAATGCATTATCTCGCCTCTTATACCCCAATTTCCATTTCAAATTCCTGATCCCAAACTCATCTCATCCATGATGGATTTGCAGGAAAGTCACACGACTCATAATTGCTGATGCCATCCTTAAGTCTTTCCTCACTCTATGCTACTTAATTTTGGTGGAAACACTTAAGTTTTTTTTCTATCTACACACCCCAACTGCACATTTGGCAGTGAATTCTCACTTCCTTCATCACATAACCCTTCCACCTGCAACAATGAAACACCTCTCTACTAAGAAGCTACTTCACTCAACAATGAATGCTATTACTTTTCTTTTAGTTCTTTACTATAAATCTGACTCTTATTTGGAAGATGCTTTAGCTTATATGTGTTTTCTTTCCAAAAAGTGTTACATCATCACCAGGGGGCCAAATCTTTATCACAATCCCTGATATGATCTGGCCTCCATTCTCAACATTCCTCATTTAACCTTCACCCAACGTTTTAGAACTTCTCCCAATTCTTTCTTCAAACTTTATCAAATCATCTCCAATCATCCTATCTTTCATAAAAATTCCCATAACAAACAGCGTAATCCTGCCATCCAACTTGCTGTTGCACTATGTCGCTTTGGCTCAAATGGAAACGGTGCTTCTGTAAGACGTTTGGATAGTCTCTTTAACATAGGTTATGGTACCGTGATATTATACACTAAGCCCTGTATGATTGCTATCCTTTCCCTCAAGTCTCAAACACTTGCTTGGCCAACTCCAGAACAGCAACTTGAATTCTCTCAAGTAATGCAAGCTGAAGGTTTCCCTGGCTGTGTAGGATTTGTTGATGGCACAACTATACCTTTGAGTCAAAAGCCTGCTCATGATGGCAACCATTATTTTGATTTCAAAAAAAGGTTTCTTCAAAATCTTCTCCAATTTCTCATCCTTCATAAACTAGCTTTTTATCTTCTTTCTAGATACTCTATTGGCGTTCAACTTGTATGCAATGTCAATAAAAAATTTATTGCTTTTCATAGTGGCTGCCTTGGCTCATGTCATGACTCTTCCGTCTTCCAAAGAATGAGAATTTCTGAAACCCCTGACTCAAACTTTGACGAATCTCAGTACCCCCTTTCAGACCCAGCATATGCAAGTGGAAAGTACATCATACCTGCTTTCCATGGTGCAAGTTTAGAAAGTGACGCCAAAACTGCCTTTAATTATCACCTTGCCCAATCAAGAGTACGAATTGAACATGCTATAGGTATTTTAAAGGGACAATTTTCTAGTCTTCTGGTTGAGAATCCAATTTCAAAAAAAATTGGAGATCAAAACTGCAAATCATTGGATAATGACTTGCATAATACTCCACAATATCCTAGCTGATTTAAAGGATGAGTGGAATGATCTTTATGAAGAGGAGGATCCTGAACCAGCACTGGCTCTCCCCTCCCTTGAATCACAAAACATTCATTCAACCAGCATACGCTCTATCATTATGCCTATTACTCTCCAACATTTCTCTTCACCACCCTTTTAAATTATTTTTTGTACTCTCCAAATTTCCTCTTTGTGTACTCTATTCACTTGGTTTGGTATTTTGGTTTGTTGCATATTCATTTTTTTTTAGAATTTACGATGAATATCTTTTTTTTGGATGGCTCATTGGTTTTCTTTCACCAGCTCAACATGAAATCACATATTTTCTGAAATCGCATATTTTGTCAGTGAATTTTTTTTTCATTCATCACTCATATTCTTTTCAGCCTCTTCTCAAACATCACTCAAATATTTTTGTTACTTTTATTTTCTCAACTCATCTCACCAGGTAAGTCTTTTTTTTCTTTTTTTCTTGTTTTTTATTTGCTAATCATGAATTATTTTTTTTTGCTTTTTTTTGTTTTTTTTTGTTTTTTTTAAAAGTCCTTTTTTTTTATTTTTAAGGTTAGACTAATTTTTTTTTCTCTTTTTTTTTCTTTTTTTTTCTCTCCTTCACCCTCTTTAGCTGCCTCATTTCCCCCCTTTTCCTTCTCTTTACCTGCCTCAAGTCTCTCCTTCTCCCCTCTCTTTACCTTCCTCAAGTCCCCCTTATTTCACCCTCCTTACCTGTCCCGAATCCCCCCTTTCCCCCCTCTTTAGGTTCCTCATGACCCCCTTCCCTTCTCTTTAGGCGCCTCATGACCCCTCCTTCCCCCCTTTTAGGTCCCCTCCCCCCCTTCCACTCCCCTTTAGCCACCTCTACCCCCCCTCCTTCTTAACAAACGATTGCTAACAATTGTTTGTTAAGAAGGAGGAGGGGCTAGTAGAGGCTTAAGGGGAGTGGAAGGGGGGTGTTTGAAGCGGCTAAAGAGGGGGGAAAGGTGGGGGTTGGAACATCTAAAGAGGGGTGAAGGGGGGGATTTTGGGCGGTTATGTGGTAATTAAGGAGGGGGTTTCAGGGGGATTTTGAGACAGGCAAGTAGGGGATTTCAGGGTGGTTTTGAGACAAGGAGGGAGGTATTTTATAGGGGATTTCAGGGAAATAAAGGGGGGGGAAAGGGGACTTTTATGGGAGTTAAAGAGGGGTTACCTATTTTTTTATAAAACATACTAAAATGTAATTTATTTATTTTTTTGGCAGAATATTAGAAAAAAAATCTTTTACTTTCTGTTAAGGTCTTTCACTGTAAATTACAAAACAAAAAAGTTTTAGATTTTAATTTTTAATTTTTCTTCCAAATAATTTTACTGAATTTAAATTTTTTTTAATTTATTTGTTTTGATTTATCTTTTACTGATTTTTTTTTAATTATTTTGACAGGATTTTCTGTGAAGGTTTTTTATAACCAAACTTCAGGTTCTCTTTTGTATTTTTTTTTTTGAAATAATTTTTACTGAATATTATTATTTTTCTTTATGTTTTAAAAAAAAATTAATTTTTTTAAAAGGATTTTGCTTTAAATTTTATTTTAAAAGATATTATTACGTGAGTTTTTTTTTAAAAAATATGTGTTGAATTTTTTTTTGACATTTAAATTTTTTTCAGATCAAAAAAATGTCTTCTTCTTCAGATTCACCCCTTACTTCTCTATCATCTTCATCTTTATCCTCTTTATCATCTTCATCTTTATCATCTCTATCATCTACTTCAAAACCAACTTCAATACAATCATCTTCTAAATCATCAAAAATAATTAATTATAATCAGTTTCATCAGAATAAAAGATATCTGAAAAAAAAAATTCTTCTTCTAAATCATCAAAAAAAATTAAAGATAATCAGTCTCATCAGAAGAAAATATATCTGAAAAAAAAACCATCATCTAAATCATCAAAAAAAATTAAAGATAATCAGTCTCATCAGAAGAAAAGATATCTGAAAAAAAAAATTCTCTGTGAAATTTTTTTTTGTCATATCCCAAACATTTCTTTTCATAGAACTAAAGTAGATAAAAGAAATCAATATCCAAAAACATTACCAGAAGATATCAAATATCTAACCAAATTTGGAGATGATCAAGTTGTTGCAGTTATCAGTTATACTTATAAGTCTCAATTCATTTTGGAAGTTCATTCATTTGATTGTGTAAAAGATAAATCTTTTTATCAACTCTTGTATCTTATCATAACTCTTTATCAAATGGCTTTGGTTTGGTTACCTATAAGTAATACAAATTTGTTGAGTGGTATCATGATTTGATTTGGTTGGAGACCTGGTTTTGTTAAAAGATATTCTCTTGGTATGTCTAATAATTTTTTTTCCATTCTTAATATCATTTCACTTATTTCATTTATATAGGCATATATTAATTGCTCAAGAGTATCACAAAAGCTCAAAAAGATGAAGATTTTCGCTTATGGGGCACTCTACCTTCCTTTACTTCTTTTCTTGCTCTTTGACTCAAAAAGCTCTGTAAAAAGCATTTGAAAAAAATCATGAACTTGCAACCAAATTGATGTGACTCCAAATGGGAAGATATCACCCACAAATATCTTTTATTATCTAATGTTATCATCACTCATTCTGGATTTCACAATAGGATTCATATTGATAGGAATGACACCAATTTTCTAACGTTTGGTATATTCTCATATATCAATCCAACAACTGGCCAACCAATACCATCTCCAGCTAAAATTAAAGGAAATGGTTTATATTTTCTAGACCACCGGTGCATCATTGATTTTGGTTTGGGAAATGTTATCATCAAAACTATTTGGAATTCTTATAAGGATAATCATCAAACAACCAAAGCTCCTCCTGGTTTGGAATCCTGTCAAGATTTCACACATTTTGGTTGCTCATTTCAAATCAGTCATAAGTTGATTCAAAGAATCAACAAGGTAAATAAAGAAGGTAAAGTTAATTGATTTAAAAAAACTTTATCTAGATCCAAAAAGTATGGGCATTAGAGTTATCATCAAAAATTTTAGATTTTTTCATAAATTTTTAATAAATATTTTTATATATCAATTTGCTCAAGTAAAGTGATGAGCCAAAAACCTTTGGTTTTATAACAGGTAATCATGATAACATTTATTTGTTTCATGGGGTTCCTCTAGCCTATACCTGTGGAAATTCCCACACTTTTGTTTCTAGATTTGATCTGCATTTTGGCTTGAGGAATTGTCATTACTTTTAACTAGGGAAATTGATATATATTAGATATTTATTTAATAATTTATGTAATTATATTAAATTTAGATGACTTCCACCCCTTACTTCAATAAAATTCAGGGGGGGTATTGCCAAATTTTCAAATCTGACATGTGAAATTGATGACTTAAAAAAATTTTGGTAATACCCACCCCTTGCTTCAACAAAATGCAGGGGAGAGTATTGCCAATTTTTTAAAACAGATATAGAATTTTTTTGAGTTGTAAATATTTTGGTGAAAAATTTTTGGTGATACCCTTCCCTTACTTCAATAAAATCCAGGGGGGGGTTTTCAGAAATTTCTTATAAGACTTGTGAAATTCTTGACATGTAGGAATTTTGGGGATACCAGTAAAATGCAGGGGGTAGTAAAGCCAAAGTTTCATATAAGACTTTCAAGATTCATGACATGAAAGAATTTTGGTGATACCCACCCCTTACTTCAAAAAAATCCAGGGGTGGGGGATTGTCAAATTTTCAAAGGAGACATGAAAATTTTTTTTTAAAAAAGAATATTTAACATTAAAATACAAAAATTCAAGTAATGATTGATAGAGTAATGAAATACAGGAAATTATTGTAAATTTTATGTACAAATAAATATGAACAGTTGAAGTGTGAGAGAAATAAAACAAACTAGTCATCCAAAAATTTCTTTAAATGTTCAATTTCCTCAACAGATTTATTAGATTTAACGCATTCTATCAAGTAATCTTTCTTTTTATAATTTTCTTCATGATCAAACTTATATTTCATCTGCTCTAATAGGTTTTGATTTTCAAGTGTTTTCTCCTCTTTTTGTAAATTTTCAATACTTAGAGTTAACTCAAACTTCTTCTCCTCTTAATCTTCGGCCCAAACATCCTTCCATAAAGAAAGCTCGTACTTCCTCTCCTCCAAATCTTGGGCCCGATCATCCTTCCGTAAAGAGAGCTCGTACTTCCTCTCCTCCAAATCTTGGTCCCAATCATCCTTCCACAAAGAGAGCTTGTACTTCCTCTCTTCCAAATCTTGTAGCTTATCATCCCTCCTTAAAGAGAGCTTGTATTTCTTCTTTTCAAATCTTAGAGTCTCTTTAGCAATTTTCACTTGTTCTAGAGTGATAATAAAAATAAATATAAAGTAGAAGAAAAGCAGAGTAAAGTAATAAGAGGTATGGTATCTCTTACCAGCATCAAATTTCTCTAAAAATTGTTCCATAGACAAAAATCGGGTTTTTGATGAAGTATCACTTTTTCTTCTTCTTTGGGAGTGGAAATTTAGACTACTTGAAGCCGTACGCTTCTTGTTCAAGGTCATATTTTCCTCCTCATCATTGTCACTACCTTCAGACTCAGTTGATTGAGGATCCTGGGTTTGTTTGTCAGCCTTTTAAGAAATAAGAAGAAGATAAGTAAATAAAAAATAGAATTGATAAGATAAAAGAAAAAAGAAACAGACCTGAGTTAGATTTGGTTGGGTTAAATTTCCAATAGGATCTACAGAAATGCTATCTAGATTTGTCTCATTCAAATGAGGGGAGGCTTGAGTGGAGGAAGAGTATGGGAAAAGATTTGCTTCAACATCATGTTTGGAGATAGGATCTTCTCCATCCAACATGTTTACAGGATTAACATCAGCTCACTCTCAAAAAATTGCATCCATCTCTTTAAAGTAAGGACATAAAGATTCAAGTATATTGTCTATGGATTTGATAACCTTAGTTATATTGATGTCGGTAACCCCAAAACCAGTGGAAGATGAAAGAGCCTTTGCCTTCTTGTATTTGGCTTGGTAATGCTTGAAGCATTCAGAAATCTGTTTAGGCAAAACATCAATGCTTCCCTTGGTCTTATTCCGTAATTTATTTGCCATTAGAAGATAGCCATTAACTTTTGATGCTGGGGGCCGTCCTACTTTAGTTGCATACTCAGTACCAAAACAAGAATCATAGTTAGATTTGGTTTTCAGCAAGTTGATAAGAATGAGATGATCATCTTTTTTTAATTTAACAGTCTTAGATTTCTCGGCTGAGCGGGGGAAAGAGGGAGTAGTGGGAGTTGAAGAACAACTGGGGGATGGCTGCCTTTGAGAAGATTTAGGATGACGAGGCATGTTAAAATATAAATGAAGATGAAAAGGAGAAGAAACAAGCAGATGAGATAGAGAGATGAAAAGGAGCAGAAACAAGCGTATGAGATAGCGAGATGAAAAGGAGCAGAAACAATCAGATGAGATGGTGAGCAGTTCTGAGTGGATAGAATGAACAGGATGGGATGAGAATGGGAGTGCGCAGAAAGGTAGAAGGCATATCCAGAGAGTAGTCCAAGTTGTGGTTATGGCAGAATGTAGGTCGAGATGTGGTTATGAAAGAAAGTTGTCCAAGATGTGGTTATAAAAAAATTTAGTAAAAAAATGTGGGATAAGAGGTGAACATTGACACATAAAGTGTCTAATAACCCAATTATTAGCAAAAATACTTGCGGAAGATAATTGGGGTATGCAGATTATTTTCCTGAATTAATTTAATTTCAGATCAGTCAACATTGATACCCCTTAATATTAGTATTTAATATGTTAGGTTAACCTTAAGAACTTAAATATAAGGCTACATAATTTTTAAGTAGACTTAAAGCTGTTGTTTTCATTATTTTATGTGAAAAACAAGAAATGTGCTTTAAATCACTTTAAAGTTGACTATATGCGCTGTAAATTTAATAATATTAAAAATGTGCTTTGACAGATCTATTTTTCTTAATTTGAGCTATTTATTTGGCTACTCAAATGAATAAAAATAACACTTTTCAAATTTGGTGTTTTTTATGCCAGAAATGGCTTCTGTGTACTAGCCACTTACTGCCTGCATTTTTCCCCTGTGAATAGCTTCATTTTAAGCAAAGTTAGCTTTTTAACACTATAATTACCCCACATTCTACGCCCACCTTGGGGAAACAAACTAAAATAGGCAACAGGCGCTTATTTAGTGTCCTAGCCTAATTATAATTGCATTGACCCTCTTTATATGCACTAACTTCATTTATAACCTCAATCCTGGCGCTTTAATTCACTACCCCGCTTAAATTTTCCTAAATTAGTCAAGGATTTACCCATGAAAGTGCCTTCCAAGGACTGCATGTAGTTACCCCACATCTCATGCCCTTTTTTGGGTTTTAAGTGGTTTCTCAGTCAACTTTGGTTATTTTTGAATGGGGATTTCACGTAGTATAATGTCATGATAAGACCCAAAATTTCTACTTTTAATCCCCCTTATTATTGACTTATAATTAGTCTTAATTTTCTCTTTTTAGTCTTTGATTTTAATGTATAACACGCATATACTCTCTTTTTTGCTTATTAGGGGGTGTCAGTTCTGGCAAATCTGCACTTAACTTAAGTGCGGATTTCAAACCAAATCAGCACTTACAAATCAGAACTTAAATTTTGCAAAAAAGTCACTTATTTCAAAAATGGGTGTCAGTTCTGACCTCAAATCAGCACTTTTTTCATGATTTTTTTTTCAAACCCATATGTTGGCCACATCATCCCTTTCTTTCCCATACCATTTTCTACTCTCCAAATGTCCTCTTTGTGTACTTCATTCACTTGGGTTGGTATTTTGGTTTGTTGCATATTCATTTTTTTTGGAATTTACGGTGAAATTTTTTTTTTTTGGATGGCTATTTGGTTTTCTTTCACCAGCTCAACATGAAATCGCATATTTTGTCAGTGATTTTTTTTTTCATTCATCCCTCATATCCTTTTCCTATTCTCCTCCAACATCCCTCAAACAATTTGGTTTCATTCATTTTGTCATCTCATCTCTCCAGGTAAGTCACTTTATTCTTTTTTTTGATTTTTTGATTACTAATTATATTTTTTTTTGTTTTTTTCTGTTTATTTTATTTTTTTTGTAAGTGGTTATTTTGGATTTCAATGGTATAATTAACCTTTTTTTCTCTCCCTCTTTACTTTCTTTTTTAGCTCCATCACCCTACTCTTCATCCCTCCTTGGCATGGTCATTATCCCCCCTTTCCCTTATTTCACTTTTTTTGGCTCCATTTCATTGAAACACATACATTGCACATTCTTTATGCATTTCACTTACTCCATATTCAATTTTCCCACAATTCCAACATCAATCTTTCTCACTCTATTTTTCCTACTTTTCAATCAAGGTAAGTTTCATCTCCTTTTTTCATGCCTATATTATATCTCATTCCTTTTATGAAAAGTTCATACTTAAATAAATGTATGACTCTTATCTGGATAACAGTGAACTTATAAAACTCCTTTTGATCTCATCTTCATTACCACTTTTCAAGTTTTTGTAAAATTTTGAAAATCAGACTCGGAATTAGGGTTAGGTTTATTCAAATCTAATGTTCTTTTTACTGAAGATTCTCCTGAAGGCTACCTTTCATTTCCCACAAACAGATTTGAATTTGATTCAGTGGTTGCTGAGATATTGATCATTAAAGTTTAGCCTTTTTTTTCCCAATTTAAATTTTTATTTCATTTTTTTATGTAACAAATAAGGGTTAGGTTTATTTAAATCACATGTCCTTTAACTGAAGATTCTACTTAAGCATATCTTTCATTTCCCTCAAACAGGTTTGAATAAGGTTCAGTGGTTTCTGAGATTTTGACCTTTGAAGTTGAGCCTTTTTTCCAAATTTCACTTGTCTTATTTCACATTTTTATATTGCATATTTAGAGGATAAGGATTCTGAAACTCTTATATGATTATTATCTAGGCATTTCAATTATATAGGCATATATTGGTTGCTCAAGAATATCACTAAAGCTCAAAAAGATGAAGATTTTTGCTTATGGGACACTCTACCTTCCTTTAACTCTTTTCTTGCTCTTCGACTCAAAAAGCACTGTAATAAAGCATTTGAAAAAAATCATGAACTTGCAACCAAAGTTGGAATACCAAATTGGTGTGACTCCGAATGGGAAGATATCAGCCACAAATATCTTTTATTTTCTAATGTTATTATCACTCATTCTGGATTTCACAATAAAATTCACACCAATACCAATGACACCAATTTTCTTACTTTTGGTATATTCTCATATATCAAACCCATTACTGGCCAACCAATACCATCTCCTGCTAAAATCAAATGACATGGTTTATATTTTTTAGACCAGCGGTGCATCATTGATTTTGGTTTGGGAAATGGTATCATCGAAACTATTTGAAATTCTTCTAAGGATAATCATCAAACGACCAAAGCTCCTCCTGGTTTGGAATCCTGTCAAGATTTAACACATTTTCGTTGCTCATTTCAAAGAATCAATAAGGTAATGAAAGAAGGTAAAGTTAATTGATTTAAAAAAACTTTATTTAGATCCAAAAAGTATGGGGATTAGAGTTGTCATCGAAAATTTTATGTTTTTTCATAAATTTTTAATGAATATTTTTTATGTATCAATTTCCTCAACAAAAGTAATGGGCCAACGACCTTGTGTTGTATAAATGGTAATCATGATAGCATTTATTTGTTTCATGGGGTTCCTCTAGCCTATACCTGTGGAAAGTCCCAAACTTTTGTTTCTAGACTTGGTCTGCATTTTGGCTTGAGGAATTGTCATTACTTTAAACTAGGGAAATTGATATATATTAGATATTTATTTAATAATTTACGTAATTATATTAAATTTAGATGACTTCCACCACTTACTTCAATAAAATGCAGGGGGGGGGGTATTGCCAAATTTTCAAATCTGACATGTGAAATTGATGACTTAGAAAAATTTTGGTGATATCCACCCCTTGCTTCAATAAAATGCAGGGGAGAGTATTGCCAATTTTTTAAAACAGATATAGAATTTTTTTGACGTGTAAATATTTTGGTGAAAATTTTTGATGAGAATGTGAAAGTAATTGTTTCCACCTTGAGCAGGTTTCTGGCTCAAAGGAATAGCAGTACCATCAACAAAACCAATACATCCTGGGAAGCCCTCTGCTTGCATAACCTGAGATGATTCAAGTCGCTCTTCTTTTGTTGGCCAGGTGAGAAGTTGAGATTACAAGGAGTTGATGGCAGTGATACATTGTTTGGTATAAGTGTTAACTGAACCATACCCTAAATCAAAGACATTTTCTAAACATTTCAAAGTGGCTCCATTACCATTTGAACCCAAAAGACATAGTGTGATGGCCAATTGAATTGAAGGATGCTGTTGTTCTTTTTGAGAATTATTGTGAAATATGGGATGATCCTGAATAAGCTCAAGCAATTTAAGGAAACATTCCTGAGAAGTCCTGAACAGCTGTCTAAAACTGGGTGTAGATAGTTTAAGAATTGTTTGGATGGTGTACTTGGGGGCATGAAGTACTTGAGGCTTTCTGGGAAGAAGGTAACGTTTCGTGGCCATTTTTGATAAAAAGACAAAATCTTCTTCTAGATCACAATCAGAATCACAATCAGAGTCCAAGAGCAGTTCAAGAGCCATGAAAGTCATTGCTTTATGTAATTTATCACAATTTGAAAGTGAGGAAGGCATAACTCTTATATGATATGATATGAAGATGTAAGTGATGTACGATATTTTGAGTTATGAAGTGTTATGCTGCGGAGTGCTGCGTATGAATGGGATGATGCTGACAAATCAGTGAAATGGGACTTGATGGTGAAATCAGCACTTTTGGTTGAGAAAGTGCAGATTTGAGTGAAATAAGTGACTTATTTCATTTTGAAATCCACCAGTATTGGGGCTAGTGTGTTTTGGAAATCCGCACTTATTTAAGTGCGGATTTGCCAGAACTGACACCCCCTATTATTTATTTTTGATGGATTATCCCTATTACTACAGGATTTCGGCAGGTGATATAATTCTAATTATGTTACTGGAAACTCTTATTTTGATGGACAGGTCTATTAGCTGGAATGAGGTTTCATTAACTGTGTATAGAGCTGGTAAATCAAGGGGTTCATTGGGGAAGTTATTGTGTATAAAAGGAGGGGGTTTTGGTCTTGCTTTCTACACTCTTTATCATTACAATTCAAATATATAAACAATACAATTACAATACATATCAATAGCACTTATAAAGTCTTTGAATAGTATCTGAATTATTACATCTATTTTTCTACCAACTATAAGATTTTAACCCATTTATATTTAATGAAATTAAAATTACTGGGACCCTTATATTGAGTTATACTTTAATACTTATTAGATTAGTACTACAATATTCATATAGGACCATTAAAATCTTCTAGACAGCTGACCATTTAAGCTAGTTTATGTCTCTGTACTTGACCTCAGCCTGACAATTGGGGACCTTTCCTAAAGAATTCTGTTGGTTATCTTCCAGTAAGTAAAAATTAAAAAAGAGGCTACAAGTAAATAAAATATTTATAGAAACATTTGGATCATTACAACAGTTTTGGGTCACTTATATAAAGATTTCAGAAAAAGAAGCCCTGTTATATAATAAAATTGTGATATTGAATTAACAATTTGACCACTAATTTAACATAAAAATTGTTATTAGTGGGAGTCTGTCAATAGACCAATTAATTTTGTGATCTTTGCAGATAATAAACCAGTTAATAAAAACTGATTAATTGTTTTCTTTTAACAAGACTATTAATCCCTTTTTATTGGTTTTCAAAATTCATTTAATATTTAGAAAGAATCTTACTGACAGATTTTCTTTTTTAAATATAAAAACACAGCTACATATTTTAGACCAGTGAAACCAGGTGACCACATAAAAGCATATTTGACTTTTGGAACTTATAAATCCACTTAATACCTACAAAATAAGCAATAAAATTGTCTTCAGTGGTATTGATTAATACTGATAAAACTCCTTTTGAAATTTTAATATCTCAAATTTCAATTCTTTGATTTAAATTTCACGTAAAAATGTGTGACAACAATGATATTGTGAGTAATATGCAAAACCTTATAAATTATGACTTAGAGCTGAAAGACCTTTTACTGGAAATTTAAATGGAGGGCCAGGATTCTCCCACAAACAGAAACACTCCTCAGATGTCCCTGGAGGAAATAGAAAAACTTTTAAAACAAGTATCAATAAGGAAAACAAGAAATACTTTACAAGTTAAAATTCACTCCCTATGCACTCTACTAAATATCCTAACAATAAGAGTCAACAACATTGTAGACCAGATAAGCAATCTGGAGAAAAGAGAAGCTCAGGGTTTTGTAGAAGTCAATCAAGCTCTAGTGGAAATAAAGTCTCAACCAACAACATTTGCACCCAACAATTTCACAGCCACACCTCCATCCCAAGAGGACCAAAATATTACTGTAAGCAAATGGAAATGGGACTGTTATGCCCAAAACTACAACAACCCTCCTCAACAGTGGGGCTCCAGCAGTCACCCTTACGGGGGAAAGCCAAGGAGGAGCAGGGAAAATGGATTAAGGCCTTGGTAAGTCATCCATCTTCTCAGGACCAATTATATAATCCTAAGAATGAATTACTTATAAGTAATGAGATTGATAGAGATTTACTGGATATAATTGATTAAGATTTAAAAAATTATTCATTTGAAAATAACATGTTAAACATGTCTTTAAATGATGACAATGTACATAGTTTTATTAATCACCAAGATAATACTATTGATATTAAAATGGAACCAAATGAAGGAAATCTTGAGCCTGATGATGAGTCTTTCAGAATTTTACACAGAGAAAATTGAATATTTTTTAAAGAAAAATTCAATGGAATCAAAAATCATTAGCAAATTATTATTAAGAATTTAAAAATTAGAAGAATTCTCTAGAGAGTCAAACAATAATACAGAAAGTGTATTATTAAACCTCACACAATCATTGAGTACAACAGCCAATAGGTTAAAAATTATTGAGAATTTAAATAATGAATTAATCAATGAAAACAAAAGATTAAACACTGAGATTAAAAATTTAGAAAATAAATTAGAACATTCTCAGAATATTATGGCTACCATAGAGAGACGTGTAAAATTGTCTTTTTCAAATGTAAATGATACCTTGACTCATGTACCTGTAATAAAAGATAGGTTACAAAAAGTAGAACTTGAAGTAGCTAACATTTTGAAAAATACTGAAAAAATAAAAGATAATACCTCTTATGTAGAAAGAGTACCAGTTTTCATGAAACACTCTGATGATAAACCAATGATTGAACATGAGCATAGTGTCATGGGCTCTGAGAATATAAAATCAGTAAAAGATGAAACAAATGATCATATTTCTAGAGTAAGTGAATTACTCAATATTCCTCAGGTTAAGGAAACAAAAACTAACCAAAAGAACTGGCCTAAGTTAGATCAGTACCCTTCTTTTGACGGGGATTCAAAATCTGATTGGAAACAATTCATACAAAGAATTGATAACTTAAAATTTTCATATAAATTACCTGATGAAGAAATTACTTCAAAGTTAATATCTTTATTTACAGATGTGGCCTTATTATGGTTTGAATCTGTATTGAGTGAGGGAATTAATTACTCCTGGAATGAATGGAAGGCACTAATTGAAAGGCAATTTGGTGGCCTAAAATTTAGAATCACTCAACAAAGATTGTATGAGAAATGCAGATATAATCCAAATGCTGGAGATAAACCCATGGTATTTTTAATGAATTTAATAAAAATCATGAAAGACATGGATCCAAAAATGGATTATGAAGAGTGGAAAGAAAAGATAATATACAAGTTACCTATATCAGTTAGAGACATTATTGTAGCTAGAACTGAAACCATCAGAGATACCTCTGGGTTCATTAATATATGTAATGAAATATTATTAAACCACAAATATGAAACCAAGTATATTAATTACAGACAAAGTGTTGACGTGGTAAAACCTACTACAAGTAAATTACCAGTGGAGAAGAAAAAACCTTCAGCTCCCCTTGTCCCTAAAAGACAGGAGAATAACACTTGTTATAAATGTAATGAACCTTGGGTTAAAGGTCACACGTGTAAGAAAATAATAAATGTTATTGAAACCTCCCAGAATTCTGAACCAAGTAATCATGAAGATGAAAATATGGAATCCAGTGAGGATTGTAAAAGTAACATATCTTACAGTGATGATGAAAATGAGATATTTGTATTAGAACAGAATATAATGTTCCTGAATGATGCTATACCTTATACAGATACATCTTTAACTTCCATTGAAGAAGCTGAAATAATTAAAGATGTATCTCATGATACTTACAAAATAACACCTATTAGAGCTCCTGTTATTATATGTGGAAAAGAAATGAATTCCATTCTTGACACTGGGGCTGCAGGTAGTGTAGTTTCTATTAACACATTAATGAAACTTGATCTTAAGTATCAAGAAAAACTTGAACCTGTTCAGACAAAGAACTGGAGGGGTTTTGGTTCAGTATTAAATCCAATTGGCAAATACAAAACTGCTGTATTCTTTAAATATAATAATGGATATGTAAGAGCAGTTTGTGAATTTGTAGTAATGGATAATAATAATTTTAGTGATTGGTTTATTATTGGCAATGATTTATCGACAAAATTTGGCATTAAACTAGATCCTGCAAATAGTTGTTTCACCATAGGAGTGAATGGTAAGAGAAAATTAAGTGTATGCCATTTCTCCTAGAGAAGAACAACTGCAAGGTGGAAGAGCCACCTCTGAAGTGGTAGAATTAGAAAATGAAATCAAAATACCTCTTTCAGTCCTTAACTCTCAAAAATTGAAGAAAAAATATTTTGAGATTGATTAAATCATATCCTATGGCATTCTCTCATGGTTCAAATGAACTAGGATTAGTCAAAGACCATGAGATAAAAATCTCTTTAAGTTGTGATTTGAGTAATATTCCTGGAAGCTTGAAAAAGAAACCTTTCCCAGCTTCTCCTGCAAAAAGGAAAGACATTGAAGACAACATTAAAATGTTGTTAGAAATGGGTATTGTTGAAAAAGTGGACACAACACCTAAGTATTGTATTATTTCACCAGTTTTGATCTCTTATGAAAAAGATAAGGCAAGATTGTGTGGTAATTACAGAGCTCTGAATACATTCACTGTAGATGATATTTACCCTCTACCAAGGATAGCTTCTATCCATGCTACCTTACAAGGAGAGAAATATATTTCCTGTCTGGATGGAAACAAAGGTTACCACCAGATTCCTGTGGAATGAATTATTAGAATTACTTACTTATAACCACACACATGGGACTATCTAAATATGTGAGAATGCCTTTTTTCCCAAAGAATGCACCTCCAGTCTTCCGAAAATTGATGGGTAGTGTTTTTCATCAGAAAATGGTTGAAGGATGGCTGTTAGCTTATATTGATGACATCAAAATGTTTTCAAAAACATATGATGAGCATTTAAATCACCTGAAGAGAGCCTTTCAAAAGATGGATGAAATTATTATTACAATTGCATTAAATAAATGTAAGTTTGGGTTTCAATCCTTGAAAGTACTTGGACATTTTGTATCTGGATTACAAATTTGTGTTGACCAGAACAAAATGGCAGCAATAATAAATATTAGTATACCTGAGAATTTGAAAGATGTTCAAAGTTTTTTAGGTATGTGTGGATATTATAGGCATTATATAAAAAACTACCAATCCATTGCAGCCCCTTCAACAACATTAATCAGGAAAAATGAGGCTTTCATTTGGAATAATGAAAGACAACACAACTTTGATAAATTGAAGTAATTTTTAATGTCAGCTCCAATATTGGGACTTCCAGATTTTAACCTCCCTTTTATCTTGTATACTGATGCAAGCTTCACAGGGTTAGGTGTTTCTTTACAGCAGAAACAGATAATAAATGGGAAATTATCTGAAGTAGTTATCTGTTATATATTCAGAACCTTAAGAAAGACAGAATTAAGGTATGGTACAACCCAACTTGAATGTTTAGCCATTGTGTAGGCCTTGGAGAAACTTCATTACTATCTGGAAGACCAGAAGTTTGAATTAGTAACAGATTGCAGTGCAGTAAAATTATTACTAAACATGAAAACACCTAATAGGCGCATGTTTAGATGGCAACTAGCTGTACAAGAGTACAGAGGAAAAATGACAAAAACTCATAGAGCAGGAACATTGCATTCAAATGTGGATTTATTATCCAGAAGCCCTTTTCCAAATGATACTGACAACCCAGCTTATGTACCTGAAAATGAGGTTATATATATATTTGGGATTTATATAGTGGATTTAGAGGAAGAATTTATGCAAACTATATTAGAAAATTATTCATCTGATAAAGATTTGTCTAAATTATCTACCATTTTAAATGATATAACTAATGCCTCTATGAGTGCATTAATTAAAATCTTGCCTCAAAAGTATAAAAATGTGTTGGAAAAAGGTAAAATATCAATTGAAGATGGATATATATATTACAGGAAAAATCTAAGTAATGTAATAGTAATACCACTTTCTATGAAAGAGTTAATGTTGAGTACTTGTCATGATGATATCTTAGCTGGTCATTTTGATTTTAACAAAACATTAACCAGAGTTAAAAATATAGCCTGGTGGATAAACATGAAAGAAGATGTACAAAAATACATTGAAACATGTGATTCTTGTCAGAAATCTAAAAGATTAACTGGGAAGAGAGCTGGGTTGTTCCAACAAATAGAGCATCCAAAAGCTCCATGGGAAATTATAAACATGGATATTTTCACTGGCTTTCCATTAGCAGGAAAAGAAAGTTTCAATTTTTGCTGGGTAATTGTAGATAGATTAACAAAAATGTGTAAATTTATCCCTAACCATAAAGAGGTATCTGAAAAATACTTGGCATTACTATGGTGGACTCAAATGATGAATACTGCTGGGTTTCCCAAAGCCATAGTTTCTGAAAGAGACCCTAATTTTACTTCAGAGTTCTGGACATCTTTGATGGAAGTATCAGGTTGTCAATTGAAATTGTCTACAGCACACCATCCACAAACTGATGGGCTGGCTGAAAGAATTATACAGACTCTTGAAGACATGATCAGAAGATATTGTGTCTTTGGATTGGAATACAAAGACAATGAGAAATTTGAACATGACTGGGTAACATTAATTCCTGGCCTTGAATTTGTTTATAATAGCACAACTCATTCTGTAACAGAGAAAAAACCATTTGAACTCTGGCTGGGATATGTACTAAATACCCCAGTAAATCATTTAAATAAATTACCAAGGTTAGATATACACCCTGGCACTAAATCCTTTCTTCATTTGCAATAAATGTGTAGAAAGAATGCAGAAGAATGCATCCAAAAATTATTTGAATATGAAAAGAAAAGGTGGGATAAATCTCATAAAGAATTTAAATTCAAAAAAGGAGATGAAGTCCTAATTTCAACACTACATTTTAACTTACAAGGTAATGTTTAATTGAAGGATCCCTTTTTAGGACCTTTTTTAGTAAGCAAAATGTTTGGTAATAATTCTGTGGAAGTCATATTATATTCCCTATAAGATAGAAAACATCTGGCTTTCCCTATCTCATTATTAAAACCTTACCATGCAAATGATCCTGACTTATTTCCAAAAAGAAGGGGAAGGCCTAAAAAGCAACCTGAAGAAATTGTGGAAAAAGCAGAGATTGAAAAAATACTCAAGAAAAGAATCCTTACTAAATAAAAAGGAACTGAGTATTTATTAATATTTAAGGGTAAATCAAATGAATTTGATAAATGGATACCTGAAAAAGAAATTTCAAATCTATCCTCCCTTCTTAAAAAAATTAAACAGAAATAAATTTCTGTTCAACCAGCTGAGGGGTTAAAAAACCAGTACTCATAATATTTTATTATGTTTCATTTCTTTAAAGAATTAATCTTTAATGCTTCAGAATTTTCTGAATACCTGAAAAATAACATAAAATAAAAAAAAGTGTATAACTTATCATTTTTTTATTGTTTTTTTTGGGTGGGAAAGTGTCAGCCTGAATATCTTCAGGACTGAGTAAAAATTACTAATAAGTTATGTTAAATACATGGACTATACATGGGAGCAATAAAATAGAGTACACAAATAGTATACATGAGTAAATTTATGATAATATACAAAATATGCCATTATAACACCTTATATACACGCATATATCCACCTTTTATAACTCTTATGTACCTAATATTAAGTTTTAATATGTTAGGGTAGCCTTAAGTACCTTAAATATAAGGCTACATAATTTTTAAGTAGACTTAAAGCTGTTGTTTTCATTATTTTATGTGTAAAGCAAGAAATGCGCTTTAAATCACTTAAAAGTTGACTATATGCGCTGTAAATTTAATAATATTAAAAATGTGCTTTGACAGATCAATTTGTCTTAATTAGAGCTATTGATTTGGCTACTCAAATGCATAAAAATAACATTTTTTAAATTTGGTGTTTTTTTATGCCAGAAATGGCTTCTGTGTACTGGCCAATTACTGCCTGCATTTTTCCCATGTGAATAGCTTCATTTTTAGTAAAGTTAAATTTTTCACACTATAATTACCCCACATTCTATGCACACTGTGGGGAAACACACTAAAATAGGCAACAGGCGCTTATTTATGTTATGGTGTTACCATACTATGTACTTAGCTAGTCTCTCATCAGTATATAGTGTAGCCTCCGAATACATCGGAGACCTTTCCCTGGTTCTGCAAGGCATCATTCTCTACAATTTAGTGTCCTAGCTTAATTATAAATGCATTGACCCTCTTTATATGCACTAATTTCATTAATAACCTCAATCTTGGAGCTTTAATTCACTACCACGCTTAAATTCGCCTAAAATTAGTCAAGGATTTTCCCATGCAAGCGCCTGCCAAGGACTGCATGTAGTTACCCCACATCTCACACCCTTTTTTGGGTTTTTTTTGGTGGTTTCTCAGTCAATTTTTGTTATTTTTGAATGAGGATTTCACATAGTATGATGTCATGATTAGCCTCAACATTTCTACTGTTAATCCCCCTTATTATTGAGTAATAATTAATCTTAATTTTCCCTTTTTTGAATCTTTATTTTAATATATAATACGCATATACTCTCTTTTTTGCTTATTCTTTATTTTTGATGGATTATCCCTATTACTACAGGATTTCAGTGGGTGATATCATTCTAATTATGTTACTGGACACTCTTTATGTTGCTGGACACGTCTATTAGCTGGAATGAGGTGACATTAACTGTGTATAGAGAGCTGGTAAATCAAGGGGTTCATTGGGGAAGTTATTGTCAGCCAGGCTACTAGACTTACCCAGTGAAATAAGTAATTATTTACTGGATGAAGCCGCACCTTATCATCTTTAATTATTATTTAATTATCATTTAGTTACATTAAAATTAGTTATAAATTAACTAGTTACAGAATGTTAAAATTAAATTAATTAATTAAATAAATAAGTAAAATTAAAATTATAATTTTGTCCCTTATATTTTTCTCTAACACCGTGCTCAATTGACAGGTTGGGAAAAATAAAACTTTATATTTAAAAAAATAAAATACAAAGATAAAATAAGATTTAAATATTCAAATAATATTAAATATATACAAAAAAATCAAATTTCTTATTTGGGATTGACATTTACAGTAAATATTAAAAATATTGATGTATTTCTGACATACTCTGTAAATACATCTTTTTGACGCCTTCTTTTTGGAATAACTTTATTATTTGAAATACTCTTTCTGGAATGTTCTTTTTCTCTCTCTTTTCCTACTGTTTTTAGAATTTGATTTCCGTGCTTTGTCTCTCCTTTGCCTATAAAAGGCCTCTCTTTTTGTTGTCTTTTGATCATTCTATCTTACCAAACCATTTTATTACAACTATTAATCAAATAAACACTTATTCTTATATTCTATATCATTAGTATTTACAATAGCGTAATTCTAATTTATAATTTATATTAATATTTTAATCCTACCTCTTTTATTGAGTAAAAACATTCATCTTTGAATTAAGAAATACGTACAAAATTGTTGAGAATCCATTTAAGCCTTTTAAATCCTCGTAGAACTACGTACAAAATCTTCTAGACTAAAAGTATACCTTGACAATTGGGAACCTTTCCGAAATACTGACGGTGCAACGTTACTTGAGGCGTAATCGAGAGGACCATCGGCGTAGAAGCACCTGTAAAGGACAAGTGGAGGCAAGAAAACGACGAACGTCATACGTCACGTGATAAAAGTTTTTGCTGCGAACGGGAATCGAACCGCGCTCCAAAACTTAAGTTCATATACTGACTAAAGATCGTATATATCGTGGTAATTATTGTGATTACTATTTGTGGGTTACTCTTCACTCTTCATTTGCTACGTATTTCCTTTTACTCAGCACTCTGTAAGTGGCATTAATTTGCTCATTTTGCAGGGGGAGGTGTCTGGTAATTGGAATTTAATTTTATTATTATATTTTTTTTTTATTTTTCCTGGTTGACCATAATAGAGCAATAACTGTTCTTAGTCCCAGAGGTAATAAAATAATTATATATTAATACTAATTATTATCATTTTTCAGTTGACAATTGTCCTGATTAATTTGAATTTTAATTGTTCCAGTTGACAAACTGTCCTGACAATAAAATATTTTATTAAATAAAATAATTATTATAATTTTTCAGTTGACATTTGTCCTGATTAATTAATTGTTCCAGTTGACAAATTGTCCTGACAATTATATTTTTTTTTAATAAATAATTAACATTTCATTACTTCAGTTGACTTTGAGTCCTGGTAATCCAATAAATCTTTTTAAGTAATAAAATTCATATTTAAATTACTTCAGTTGACATTAAGTCCTGGTAGTTAATTAATCAGTTAAAATAATTTTTATTAATAAAGATTCATATTTGATTATTTCAGTTGACAATAAATCCTGGTAATAAATTAGTTGATTTAAATCCTGAAAATAAAAATTAATAGATCTTCTAATTTATTTCTACAGTTGATTGCATTATCCTGGTTTTAAATTTTTTTTTATTAATTTTATTTAAGTTGATTTTTATCCTAATAAGATTTTTTTTTTATTTTTATTTTATTTCTGTTAAATAAAAATTAAAAATAAAAGACTAATTAATTTTGTCTCTTTTCCTTCATTTCAGTAGAATCTTAAAATGACTGATCAAAGTGGTTTTACTGCACGTGAAGAAGAACTAGACTTAATTGATTATGATGAGCCTACTTCTGTAAGTTCTCCTTTAACAAGAAGAATTTCTCAAATTAATAAATCCTTGCCCCAAACAGGATGTGGAAATGGAAGAAGTAGAAATCCTAGTGGACAATACTCAGGATCAGAAACCCAGGACAAACCCACCAGAAGAGCTTCCAAGAGGCTTCAAAATAAAAAAGATGCCGTTGTCCCAGCAGATAAAGAATCTGTCAACCCACATAAAGGAGTTAAAGACAGACAGCTTAAATCTAAAGGTAAGGGTAGATGCCTTGGAAGAATGGGAGAAAAGAAAAAATACTTCTCTCCAAGAGAAAAGGAAACCTCTTCCTCCCAGGGATCAACAACAATTGGCTCCCCAATCCCAAGAGATGGTAGAAGTGTCCAAGTGGCAGTAGGACTGGCTCAACACACAGTGGGACTACTTAGCTCAAAATCAGCATCAATTACCTCAGGTAGGTCCATCAAGGCCCACCCAGGCCAACCCCACTCCTCCCCACCCTTATCAAGGAGGCAAATGAAGAAGGAAGCCCAACATGGTGATACCCAGCAAACCCTGGTACGTCCCTCTATTGATTCTCAAGTGCCTTTTCTTGTGGCTGACTCTGTTCCTTCAGGTAAATCTGGAAGGCAAGATGAAACCTTGAGACCTATAGAGGCTGGGAATAGTAGACAGTTATCTCATGTATCCAATCCATTACTTTTAATTGCTACCTCAATGATTAATCCTGATATGGCTGTGATTGATGAAACTCTTGACCCTGAGTTCTATGAGAGTCTGGAAAGTTACTCAGTTTCCTTATTGAGAAACACTCCGGATGTAGCAAGAATTAATGATGAGCACTTGAGAGATATTATTGCCAAGCAAAATCATATAATGAACAATATGCAATTGACTCAGAGATATAATAGTTTGTTAACTGATCAGGGTTATCAAGCATTAAAAAGTGAAGCACAGAGAGTCTCTGATGAATTGTCTCATTACAAAGCAACCCATGAAAAGAAAATTGCTTTATGGCAAAATATAAAAAATGATTTGTCTAAACTAAAAGATACTGTATCTGCCTGTTGCCAGGAGGTAGAGATAGATAAGATAAATCTGAAAAGATTGAGTGACCAGTTGTCATCTTTTCAACATAAAAATCAATTATCTTTTGCAACTGTCAATGAAAGTTTATCTAGTCTTCCAAGAATGAAAACAAGACTAACAACCATTGAAGAAACATTGAACTCATTGTTAAATGACCAAAAATATTCTGAAAATTCTGTGAAGGAACATATAGTGCAGGATTCTCAACCAGTACCTGTGGCTAGTTCATCTAAAATAAAAATTGATCCAGAAATACCTGTTGATAACACTGAGTTTCCATCAAAAACTGATGATGCACCAGGATCTGCAACAGAAGGATTAAACAATGAGATTTCAGCACAATTAGAGAAATTACAGCTGCTTCTTACTCAGAAACAAGCTAGTACTAAGGAGACTCCTTCAAATCAAAAGAATTGGCCAAAACTTGACCAGTACCCAACATTTGATGGTGATTCTTCATCTGATTGGCAACAATTTATTTGCAGAATTGATAATTTAAAAAATTCTTACAAACTCCCAGATGAGGAAATTGTGTCCAAATTAATTTCTTTGTTCACTAATGTTGCCCTGATGTGGTATGAATCTGTTCTCCTGGATGGGAATGACTATTCATGGGAGGATTGGAAGAAATTAATTAAAGCACAATTTGGTGGCTCCAAGTTCAGAATGGCTCAACAAAGGCAGTATGAGGAAACTAGATATAGCTCTTCTACTGATAAACCTATTGAGTTTTTAATGAAACTTGTAAAAATCTTAAGGGCAATGGACCCAAATATGGAGTTTGATTTATGGAAGGACAGGATCCTCTATAAATTACCAATGTCTCTGAGAGACTTGATTGTGGCTAGGACTGAGTTCTCCAAAGAACCCTCTTCTTTCATTAATACTTGCAATGAGATACTTCTAAACAATAAGTATGATGCAAGAAGATTCATTCCTAGGACCCCTTTGGAGAAACCCTCCACTTACCAACAAAAACCTCTGGAAAAGGTTGGTTAACCTTCTGCCCCTGTTGCACCAAAGAAGTATGCAACAAACACTTGCTTCAAGTGCAACAAGCCTTGGCAGAAAGGCCATGTTTGTGACAAGAAGATAAATCTTGTGGAACAAACAGAGGAGCATGCTGATGACACAGTGGCACTGGATGATACATCAAGTGATTGTGCCAGCAATATTTCATATGAATCTCAACAAGAAATCTTGATGCTGGAAGAAGATATTCATTATTTAAATACTATTGACATTGATAATAATGATTTATCTACAGTTGAGGATGCTGAGATCATAAAGAACATTGAGGATAACTCAATTGTTATTGCCCCTCTTAAGGCACCAGTCTTGATTAATGGAACCAGCATTGAAGTTGTTCTGGATTCTGGAGCTGGAGGAAGTGTGGTATCTGAAAGAGCACTTGCCTCAGTAGATCAAGACTATAAATCTAAACTGTTGCCTATCATTTCTGAAAATTGGAGAGGGTATGGCTCTGTTTTGTCCCCCATTGGTAAATACAAAGCCACAGTGTTTTTTAAATATAACTGTCAAGGTATACTTTTAGTCTAGAAGATTTGGTACGTAGTTCTACGAGGATTTAAAAGGCTTAAATGGATTATCAACAATTTTGTACGTATTTCTTAATTCAAAGGTGAATGTTTTTACTCAATAAAAGAGGTAGGATTAAAATATTAATATAAATTATAAATTAGAATTACGCTATTGTAAATACTAATGATATAGAATATAAGAATAAGTGTTTATTTGATTAATAGTTGTAATAAAATGGTTTGGTAAGATAGAATAATCAAAAGACAACAAAAAGAGAGGCCTTTTATAGGCAAAGGAGAGACAAAGCACGGAAAACAAATTCTAAAAACAGCAGGAAAAGAGAGAGAAAAAGAACATTCCAGAAAAGTATTTCAAATAATAAAGTTATTCTAAAAAGAAGGCGTCAAAAAAGATGTATTTACAGAGTATGTCAGAAATACATCAATATTTTTAATATTTACTGTAAAAGTCAATCCTAAATAAGAAATTTGGTTTTTTTGTATATATTTAATATTATTTGAATATTTAAATCTTATTTTATCTTTGTATTTATTTTTTAATATAAAATTTTCCCAACCTGTCAAATGAGCACGGTGTTAGAGAAAAATATAAGGGACAAAATTATAATTTTAATTTTAATTATTTATTTAATTAATTAATTTAATTTTAACATTTTGTAATTAGTTAATTTATTATAACTAATTTTAATGTAACTAAATGATAATTAAATGATAATTAAAAATGATAGGGTGCGGCTTCATCCAGTAAATAATTAATTATTTCACTGGGTAAGTCTAGTAGCCTGGCTGACACTCCCTCACTCTAAAAAAAACAATAAAAAAAATGCTATGATTTTTTCTTTTTATACTTTTTTAGTAGAGTAGGAAGATTAGATATCTCCTTCCCAGGTATCCAAGAATCATATTCAGATGATTTATTCTTGAATCTCAATAAGTATTCTGTACCTTTCTCAGCAGTGACTATTCTGTCATTTAAAATTTTTTCAATTTCTGCTGTCTCAGTGATTTCATTTGGGGTTTTCTTTGGTCTACCCCTCCTTCTTGGAAATAAATCACTATTGGATGTGTAAGGTTTCAAAAGAGATATTGGAAAAACAGGATGTTTTCTGTCATATGGGGAATACAGAATAACTTCAACTGCATTATCTCCAATCATTCTTCTTACAACAAAAGGACCAACAAATGGATCTTTTAATTTGTTATTACCTTGTAAGTTGAAGTGGACTGTAGAAATCAACACTTCATCACCCTTTTTAAAAGTGTATTCTTTATGGGATTTGTCCCATCTTTTCTTCTCATATTCAAATGATTTTTCAATACATTTTTGAGCATGATTTCTGCATAGTTGTTGCATTTGAAGAAAAGATTTTACACCAGGATGTATATCCAATTTAGGTATTTTGTTATTGAGAATTTGGGCAGGAGTATTAGGAACATATCCAAGCCAGAGCTCAAAAGGCTTCCTTTGAGTAACAGAATGAACAGTGCTATTATAAGCAAATTCTAACCCAGGAAGTAAGGTAACCCAATCATGAGTGAATCTGTCATTATCTTTATACTCAAGGCCAAAGGCACAATATCTTCTTATCATGTCCTCTAAAGTCTGAATCATTCTTTCAGCTAAACCATCAGTCTGAGGGTGATGGGCAGTAGAAAGTTTCAGATCACAACCACAAACATCCATCAGAGACATCCAAAATTCAGAAGTAAATTTAGGGTCTCTGTCAGAGATTATGGCTTTAGGAAAACCAGCAGTATTAAACATATGAGACCACCATAAGAAAAGCTAATTCTTTAGTGGAAACATCCTTGTGGGTAGGGATAAATTTACACATTTTTGTGAATCTGTCCACAATAACCCAACAAGAGTTATAACTGTCTTTACCAGCAATAGGTAATCCTGTTACAAAATCCATGTTTATTATTTGCCATGGGGCATCAGGAGGTTCAATATGTTGCATTAATCCTGCTCTTTTACCAGTTAATCTTTTTGATTTTTGGCATGAATCACAGGATTCAACATATAATTTTGTGTCTTCAGACATATTAGCCCACCAAGCAGTGTTCTTAATTCTGATCATTGTTTTGTCAAGATCAAAATGTCCAGCTAATATGTCATCATGACAAATTTTCAAGATGATTTCTTTCATAGAAGGAGGAATAACAATAACATTACTCAACTTTCTTCTATAATATAGATATCCTTCATCAATTGAAAATTTTCCTTTTTCCAAACCTTTTTGGTACTTTGGTGGAAGGGTTTTAATTAATGCTTGTATTGAAGCATTCTTTGGATCATTTAATATGGTGCATAACTTTTTCAAGTCAGTGTCCTTATCATATGATTCCAGAATAAGCTGTAATAGCTCTTCCTCCATATCAACCACATATATCCCATGGATATGGATAATTTCATCCTCAGGATCATATGCAGGATTTGAGTCATCATTTGGTAAGGGTAACCTTGATAACATATCCACATTTGAGTGACCAATACCAGCTCTGTGAATAATTGTCATTCTCCCTCTGTACTCTTGAACAGCCAGCTGCCATCTAAACATATGTCTATTAGGTGTTTTCAAGTTTAAAAGGGATTTAACTGCACTGCAGTCAGTGACAAGTTCAAATTTCTGGTCATCTAGGTAATAATGAAGCTTTTCTAGAGCCCATACTACAGCTAAACACTCTAATTGAGTAGCACCATATTTCAATTCACTATTTCTCAAAGTTCTTGAAATATAACAAATTACTACTTCTGAAACTTTATCATTTATCACTTGTTTTTGATGTAGGGCAGCACCAAGACCAATGAAACTGGCATCAGTGTACAAAACAAATGGTTGATCAAAGTCAGGTAAAGCAAGAATTGGTGCTGACATCAAACAGTGTTTCATAGTGTCAAAGGCTCTTTGTCTTTCACTATTCCAGACAAAAGCAACATCCTTTCTAGTTAATTGGGTAAGGGGTAAAGCTATGACTTGGTAATTTTTAATATACTGTCTATAGTATCCACACATTCCCAAAAAACTTTGGAGCTCTCTTACTGTTGTAGGAGCTTTCACCTGTTGTATGGCTGCCACTTTGTTCTGGTCAACACATATCTGTAAGCCTGAAACAACATGGCCAAGAACTTTTAAAGAATGGAAACCAAATTTACATTTCTTCAAAGCAAGTGTCATATTTATTTCGTCCATTTTCTGGAATACTTTACACAGGTGTTTAAGATGGTCCTCAAATGTTTTTGAGAATATAATGATATCATCAATATAAACCATCAGCCAACCTTCAATTATCTCTTGATGGAATGTGTTATCCCTTACTTTTTGGAAAACAGAAGGGGCATTTTTAGGGCCAAATGGCATCCTAATATACTTATAAATACCCATATGAGTGGCAATCATCAGAAAGTTCTGAGAGTTCTTCTCAACAGGCACCTGGTGATATCCCTTATTACCATCCAAACAGCTGATATATTTAGCACCCTGTAAAGTAGCATGTATAGAGCTGATTCTAGGTAAAGGATAGATATCATCAACAGTATAAGTATTTAGTGCTCTATAATCACCACATAACCTGGCTTTATCTTTCTCATAAGAAATTAGGACAGGTGAGATAACACAATATTTAGGTGTTTCAACTACCTTTTCAATAATATTCATTTTTAAAAGGGTAGAGATATTATCCTCAATATCTTTTCTCTTTGTGGGAGAAGCAGGATAAGGCTTCTTCTTTAAACTAGGTGGTATATCAGTTAATGGGCAAGACAATGAAAGTTTCATTTCCTCTTTAACTAATCCCAGTTCATGTGACCCATGAGCAAAGGCCATAGGAAAAGATTTTATCAAGTTAATGATGGAATCTTTATCCTCACCAGAAAGTTGTTCTCCAAAAGAGGCATTGTCAATTTCAGACATAAGGGCATGCATTTCCTTTGTAGATCTTCCTTTATATTGAACCACAGAATTACATGTGTTCAATTCTGGTTTTAATAATTTTTTAGGGGAGGAAATTTTAAATTTTCTCTTCCCATTCAACCCCATTGTGAAACATTGGTTTGAAGGATCCAATTTTATGCCATACTTGGTTAAAATATCATTCCCTACAATAAACCAATTGCTCAAGTTATCATTTTTCATGACAACAAAATCACAAATAGCTCTTACAAAACCATGGTTATATTTAAAAAACACTGTGGCTTTGTATTTACCAATGGGGGACAAAACAGAGCCATACCCTCTCCAATTTTCAGAAATGATAGGCAACAGTTTAGATTTATAGTCTTGATCTACTGAGGCAAGTGCTCTTTCAGATACCACACTTCCTCCAGCTCCAGAATCCAGAACAACTTCAATGCTGGTTCCATTAATCAAGACTGGTGCCTTAAGAGGGGCAATAACAATTGAGTTATCCTCAATGTTCTTTATGATCTCAGCATCCTCAACTGTAGATAAATCATTATTATCAATGTCAATAGTATTTAAATAATGAATATCTTCTTCCAGCATCAAGATTTCTTGTTGAGATTCATATGAAATATTGCTGGCACAATCACTTGATGTATCATCCAGTGCCACTGTGTCATCAGCATGCTCCTCTGTTTGTTCCACAAGATTTATCTTCTTGTCACA
This sequence comes from Hemileia vastatrix, assembly GCA_030280995.1. Taxonomy (NCBI): domain Eukaryota; kingdom Fungi; phylum Basidiomycota; class Pucciniomycetes; order Pucciniales; family Zaghouaniaceae; genus Hemileia; species Hemileia vastatrix. The sequence continues at coordinate 31,250,962 of JASXTE010000005.1, forward strand.
AACATGGCCTTTCTGCCAAGGCTTGTTGCACTTGAAGCAAGTGTTTGTTGCATACTTCTTTGGTGCAACAGGGGCAGAAGGTTTACCAACCTTTTCCAGAGGTTTTTGTTGGTAAGTGGAGGGTTTCTCCAAAGGGGTCCTAGGAATGAATCTTCTTGCATCATACTTATTGTTTAGAAGTATCTCATTGCAAGTATTAATGAAAGAAGAGGGTTCTTTGGAGAACTCAGTCCTAGCCACAATCAAGTCTCTCAGAGACATTGGTAATTTATAGAGGATCCTGTCCTTCCATAAATCAAACTCCATATTTGGGTCCATTGCCCTTAAGATTTTTACAAGTTTCATTAAAAACTCAATAGGTTTATCAGTAGAAGAGCTATATCTAGTTTCCTCATACTGCCTTTGTTGAGCCATTCTGAACTTGGAGCCACCAAATTGTGCTTTAATTAATTTCTTCCAATCCTCCCATGAATAGTCATTCCCATCCAGGAGAACAGATTCATACCACATCAGGGCAACATTAGTGAACAAAGAAATTAATTTGGACACAATTTCCTCATCTGGGAGTTTGTAAGAATTTTTTAAATTATCAATTCTGCAAATAAATTGTTGCCAATCAGATGAAGAATCACCATCAAATGTTGGGTACTGGTCAAGTTTTGGCCAATTCTTTTGATTTGAAGGAGTCTCCTTAGTACTAGCTTGTTTCTGAGTAAGAAGCAGCTGTAATTTCTCTAATTGTGCTGAAATCTCATTGTTTAATCCTTCTGTTGCAGATCCTGGTGCATCATCAGTTTTTGATGGAAACTCAGTGTTATCAACAGGTATTTCTGGATCAATTTTTATTTTAGATGAACTAGCCACAGGTACTGGTTGAGAATCCTGCACTATATGTTCCTTCACAGAATTGTCAGAATATTTTTGGTCATTTAACAATGAGTTCAATGTTTCTTCAATGGTTGTTAGTCTTGTTTTCATTCTTGGAAGACTAGATAAACTTTCATTGACAGTTGCAAAAGATAATTGATTTTTATGTTGAAAAGATGACAACTGGTCACTCAATCTTTTCAGATTTATCTTATCTATCTCTACCTCCTGGCAACAGGCAGATACAGTATCTTTTAGTTTAGACAAATCATTTTTTATATTTTGCCATAAAGCAATTTTCTTTTCATGGGTTGCTTTGTAATGAGACAATTCATCAGAGACTCTCTGTGCTTCACTTTTTAATGCTTGATAACCCTGATCAGTTAACAAACTATTATATCTCTGAGTCAATTGCATATTGTTCATTATATGATTTTGCTTGGCAATAATATCTCTCAAGTGCTCATCATTAATTCTTGCTACATCCGGAGTGTTTCTCAATAAGGAAACTGAGTAACTTTCCAGACTCTCATAGAACTCAGGGTCAAGAGTTTCATCAATCACAGCCATATCAGGATTAATCATTGAGGTAGCAATTAAAAGTAATGGATTGGATACATGAGATAACTGTCTACTATTCCCAGCCTCTATAGGTCTCAAGGTTTCATCTTGCCTTCCAGATTTACCTGAAGGAACAGAGTCAGCCACAAGAAAAGGCACTTGAGAATCAATAGAGGGACGTACCAGGGTTTGCTGGGTATCACCATATTGGGCTTCCTTCTTCTTTTGCCTCCTTGATAAGGGTGGGGAGGAGTGGGATTGGTCTGGGTGGGCCTTGATGGACCTACCTGAGGTAACTGATGCTGGTTTTGAGCCAAGTAGTCCCACTGAGTGTTGAGCCAGTCCCACTGCCACTTGGACACTTCTACCATCTCTTGGGATTGGGGAGCCAATTGTTGTTGATCCCTGGGAGGAAGAGGTTTCCTTTTCTCTTGGAGAGAAGTATTTTTTCTTTTCTCCCATTCTTCCAAGGCATCTACCCTTACCTTTAGTTTTAAGCTGTCTGTCTTCAACTCCTTTATGTGGGTTGACAGATTCTTTATCTGCTGGGACAACGGCATCTTTTTTATTTTGAAGCCTCTTGGAAGCTCTTCTGGTGGGTTTGTCCTGGGTTTCTGATCCTGAGTATTGTCCACTAGGATTTCTACTTCTTCCATTTCCACATCCTGTTTGGGGCAAGGATTTATTAGTTTGAGAAATTCTTCTTGTTAAAGGAGAACTTACAGAAGTAGGCTCATCATAATCAATTAAGTCTAGTTCTTCTTCACGTGCAGTAAAGCCACTTTGATCAGTCATTTTAAAATTCTACTGAAATGAAGGAAAAGAGACAAAATTAATTAGTCTTTTATTTTTAATTTTTATTTAACAGAAATAAAATAAAAATAAATCAAAAAAAATCTTTTTAGGATAAAAATCAACTTAAATAAAATTAATAAAAAAAATTTAAAACCAGGATAATGCAATCAACTGTAGAAATAAATTAGAATATCTATTAATTTTTATTTTCAGGATTTAAATCAACTAATTTATTACCAGGATTTATTGTCAACTGAAATAATCAAATATGAATCTTTATTAATAAAAATTATTTTAACTGATTAATTAACTACCAGGACTTAATGTCAACTGAAGTAATTTAAATATGAATTTTATTACTTAAAAAGATTTATTGGATTACCAGGACTCAAAGTCAACTGAAGTAATGAAATGTTAATTATTTATTAAAAAAATATAATTGTCAGGACAATTTGTCAACTGGAACAATTAATTAATCAGGACAAATGTCAACTGAAAAATTATAATAATTATTTTATTTAATAAAATATTTTATTGTCAGGACAGTTTGTCAACTGGAACAATTTAAATTCAAATTAATCAGGACAATTTTCAACTGAAAAATGATAATAATTAATATTAATATATAATTATTTTATTACCTCTGGGACTAAGAACAGTTATTGCTCTATTATGGTCAACCAGGAAAAATAAAAAAAAAATATAATAATAAAATTAAATTCCAATTACCAGACACCTCCCCCTGCAAAATGAGCAAATTAATGCCACTTACAGAGTGCTGAGTAAAAGGAAATACGTAGCAAATGAAGAGTGAAGAGTAACCCACAAATAGTAATCACAATAATTACCACGATATATACGATCTTTAGTCAGTATATGAACTTAAGTTTTGGAGCGCGGTTCGATTCCCGTTCGCAGCAAAAACTTTTATCACGTGACGTATGACGTTCGTCGTTTTCTTGCCTCCACTCGTCCTTTACAGGTGCTTCTACGCCGATGGTCCTCTCGATTACGCCTCAAGTAACGTTGCGCCGTCAATATTTCGGAAAGGTTCCCAATTGTCAAGGTATACTTTTAGTCTAGAAGATTTGGTACGTAGTTCTACGAGGATTTAAAAGGCTTAAATGGATTATCAACAATTTTGTACGTATTTCTTAATTCAAAGGTGAATGTTTTTACTCAATAAAAGAGGTAGGATTAAAATATTAATATAAATTATAAATTAGAATTACGCTATTGTAAATACTAATGATATAGAATATAAGAATAAGTGTTTATTTGATTAATAGTTGTAATAAAATGGTTTGGTAAGATAGAATAATCAAAAGACAACAAAAAGAGAGGCCTTTTATAGGCAAAGGAGAGACAAAGCACGGAAAACAAATTCTAAAAACAGTAGGAAAAGAGAGAGAAAAAGAACATTCCAGAAAAGTATTTCAAATAATAAAGTTATTCTAAAAAGAAGGCGTCAAAAAAGATGTATTTACAGAGTATGTCAGAAATACATCAATATTTTTAATATTTACTGTAAAAGTCAATCCTAAATAAGAAATTTGGTTTTTTTGTATATATTTAATATTATTTGAATATTTAAATCTTATTTTATCTTTGTATTTATTTTTTAATATAAAATTTTCCCAACCTGTCAAATGAGCACGGTGTTAGAGAAAAATATAAGGGACAAAATTATAATTTTAATTTTAATTATTTATTTAATTAATTAATTTAATTTTAACATTTTGTAATTAGTTAATTTATTATAACTAATTTTAATGTAACTAAATGATAATTAAATGATAATTAAAAATGATAGGGTGCGGCTTCATCCAGTAAATAATTAATTATTTCACTGGGTAAGTCTAGTAGCCTGGCTGACAATAACCATGGTTTTGTAAGAGCTATTTGTGATTTTGTTGTCATGAAAAATGATAACTTGAGCAATTGGTTTATTTTAGGGAATGATATTTTAACCAAGTATGGCATAAAATTGGATCCTTCAAACCAATGTTTCACAATGGGGTTGAATGGGAAGAGAAAATTTAAAATTTCCTCCCCTAAAAAATTATTAAAACCAGAATTGAACACATGTAATTCTGTGGTTCAATATAAAGGAAGATCTACAAAGGAAATGCATGCCCTTATGTCTGAAATTGACAATATTGATGATATCATTATATTCTCAAAAACATTTGAGGACCATCTTAAACACCTGTGTAAAGTATTCCAGAAAATGGATGAAATAAATATGACACTTGCTTTGAAGAAATGTAAATTTGGTTTCCATTCTTTAAAAGTTCTTGGTCATGTTGTTTCAGGCTTACAGATATGTGTTGACCAGAACAAAGTGGCAGCCATACAACAGGTGAAAGCTCCTACAACAGTAAGAGAGCTCCAAAGTTTTTTGGGAATGTGTGGATACTATAGGCAGTATATTAAAAATTACCAAGTCATAGCTTTACCCCTTACACAATTAACTAGAAAGGATGTTGCTTTTGTCTGGAATAGTGAAAGACAAAGAGCCTTTGACACTATGAAACACTGTTTGATGTCAGCACCAATTCTTGCTTTACCTGACTTTGATCAACCATTTGTTTTGTACACTGATGCCAGTTTCATTGGTCTTGGTGCTGCCCTCCATCAAAAACAAGTGATAAATGATAAAGTTTCAGAAGTAGTAATTTGTTATATTTCAAGAACCTTGAGAAATAGTGAATTGAAATATGGTGCTACTCAATTAGAGTGTTTAGCTGTAGTATGGGCTCTAGAAAAGCTTCATTATTACCTAGATGACCAGAAATTTGAACTTGTCACTGACTGCAGTGCAGTTAAATCGCTTTTAAACTTGAAAACACCTAATAGACATATGTTTAGATGGCAGCTGGCTGTTCAAGAGTACAGAGGGAGAATGACAATTGTTCACAGAGCTGGTATTGGTCACTCAAATGTGGATATGTTATCAAGGTTACCCTTACCAAATGATGACTCAAATCCTGCATATGATCCTGAGGATGAAATTATCCATATCCATGGGATATATGTGGTTGATATGGAGGAAGAGCTATTACAGCTTATTCTGGAATCATATGATAAGGACACTGACTTGAAAAAGTTATGCACCATATTAAATGATCCAAAGAATGCTTCAATACAAGCATTAATTAAAACCCTTCCACCAAAGTACCAAAAAGGTTTGGAAAAAGGAAAATTTTCAATTGATGAAGGATATCTATATTATAGAAGAAAGTTGAGTAATGTTATTGTTATTCCTCCTTCTATGAAAGAAATCATCTTGAAAATTTGTCATGATGACATATTAGCTGGACATTTTGATCTTGACAAAACAATGATCAGAATTAAGAACACTGCTTGGTGGGCTAATATGTCTGAAGACACAAAATTATATGTTGAATCCTGTGATTCATGCCAAAAATCAAAAAGATTAACTGGTAAAAGAGCAGGATTAATGCAACATATTGAACCTCCTGATGCCCCATGGCAAATAATAAACATGGATTTTGTAACAGGATTACCTATTGCTGGTAAAGACAGTTATAACTCTTGTTGGGTTATTGTGGACAGATTCACAAAAATGTGTAAATTTATCCCTACCCACAAGGATGTTTCCACTAAAGAATTAGCTTTCTTATGGTGGTCTCATATGTTTAATACTGCTGGTTTTCCTAAAGCCATAATCTCTGACAGAGACCCTAAATTTACTTCTGAATTTTGGATGTCTCTGATGGATGTTTGTGGTTGTGATCTGAAACTTTCTACTGCCCATCACCCTCAGACTGATGGTTTAGCTGAAAGAATGATTCAGACTTTAGAGGACATGATAAGAAGATATTGTGCCTTTGGCCTTGAGTATAAAGATAATGACAGATTCACTCATGATTGGGTTACCTTACTTCCTGGGTTAGAATTTGCTTATAATAGCACTGTTCATTCTGTTACTCAAAGGAAGCCTTTTGAGCTCTGGCTTGGATATGTTCCTAATACTCCTGCCCAAATTCTCAATAACAAAATACCTAAATTGGATATACATCCTGGTGTAAAATCTTTTCTTCAAATGCAACAACTATGCAGAAATCATGCTCACAAATGTATTGAAAAATCATTTGAATATGAGAAGAAAAGATGGGACAAATCCCATAAAGAATACACTTTTAAAAAGGGTGATGAAGTGTTGATTTCTACAGTCCACTTCAACTTACAAGGTAATAACAAATTAAAAGATCCATTTGTTGGTCCTTTTGTTGTCAGAAGAATGATTGGAGATAATGCAGTTGAAGTTATTCTGTATTCCCCATATGACAGAAAACATCCTGTTTTTCCAATATCTCTTTTGAAACCTTACACATCCAATAGTGATTTATTTCCAAGAAGGAGGGGTAGACCAAAGAAAACCCCAAATTAAATCACTGAGACAGCAGAAATTGAAAAAATATTAAATGACAGAATAGTCACTGCTGAGAAAGGTACAGAATACTTATTGAGATTCAAGAATAAATCATCTGAATATGATTCTTGGATACCTGGGAAGGAGATATCTAATCTTCCTACTCTACTAAAAAAGTATAAGAAGAAAAAATCATAGCATTTTTTTTTATTATTTTTTTTAGAGTAAGGGAGTGTCAGCCAGGCTACTAGACTTACCCAGTGAAATAAGTAATTATTTACTGGATGAAGCCGCACCTTATCATCTTTAATTATTATTTAATTATCATTTAGTTACATTAAAATTAGTTATAAATTAACTAGTTACAGAATGGTAAAATTAAATTAATTAATTAAATAAATAAGTAAAATTAAAATTATAATTTTGTCCCTTATATTTTTCTCTAACACCGTGCTCAATTGACAGGTTGGGAAAAATAAAACTTTATATTTAAAAAAATAAAATACAAAGATAAAATAAGATTTAAATATTCAAATAATATTAAATATATACAAAAAAATCAAATTTCTTATTTGGGATTGACATTTACAGTAAATATTAAAAATATTGATGTATTTCTGACATACTCTGTAAATACATCTTTTTGACGCCTTCTTTTTGGAATAACTTTATTATTTGAAATACTCTTTCTGGAATGTTCTTTTTCTCTCTCTTTTCCTACTGTTTTTAGAATTTGATTTCCGTGCTTTGTCTCTCCTTTGCCTATAAAAGGCCTCTCTTTTTGTTGTCTTTTGATCATTCTATCTTACCAAACCATTTTATTACAACTATTAATCAAATAAACACTTATTCTTATATTCTATATCATTAGTATTTACAATAGCGTAATTCTAATTTATAATTTATATTAATATTTTAATCCTACCTCTTTTATTGAGTAAAAACATTCATCTTTGAATTAAGAAATACGTACAAAATTGTTGAGAATCCATTTAAGCCTTTTAAATCCTCGTAGAACTACGTACAAAATCTTCTAGACTAAAAGTATACCTTGACATTTATTGTGTATAAAAGGAGGGGGTTTTTGGTCTTGTTTTCTACATTCTTTATCATTACAATTCAAATATATAACCAATACAATTACAATACATATCAATAGCACTTATAAAGTCTTTGAATAGTATCTGAATTATTACATCTATTTTTCTACCAACTATAAGATTTTAACCCATTTATATTTAATGAAATTAAAATTACTGAGACCCTTATATTGAGTTAAATTTTAATACTTATTGGATTTGTACTACAATATTCATATAGGACCATTAAAATCTTCTAGACAACTGACCATTCAAGCTAGTTCACATCTCTATACTTGACCTCAGCCTGACACATTTGATCATGCTCTTACTCAATCATTACGCAACTGTTAAGTTACCGTTACGCATCTTGTTACGTCACACAGCATAACCAAAAATAGGTGGAAGTGATAAAAGTGTCATCCGTCGCGCGAGTTCAGCAAGAGGAGTGAGTGAGTGGGTTGATGAAAAAATGGCGCGTGGGTTAATGAATTACTTATCAATTTCGGCAAAGTTGCTGAAACAATTGATGAATTACTTATTCGCCGAATGAGTTGGTTAGTTAATGAGAACGGTGGTGGAGAAAGACGCGTTTTTCGGTAAAGTATGCATACCGAAGGGGTTTACCGAAACGGGAGTAGATGCCCTTAGTTCACATACCTCTCCCCTCCCTCCCCTCTCACCCAATCTTCAAACCCACCCACTTCATTCATTCATACACCCATCCATCAATTTTCCCCCCTGATTCATTCATTCAAATATACATATAAAAAAGGACCCACACCAAAAAATAAAATAATATTTTTCTTTCTTCAATCTTTCAATTAAAACATCCTCATCATACAGCATAAATGTAATGAAATAAACAAAAAATAAATTAAATTATAAGGCTGAAGAAGACAAATTTAATGAATAAGCTAGCTAGATAGGCGGGTAGATAGTAGATAGAGAGATAGATAAATAGAAACAAGAGACAAATATATATATCTAATAAACAATAGACAAAGAAGAAAATTCTTAAGTTAAAAAAAATACCATCGTGCATTGTAAAAAAAGAGCTTTGCACTTTAGTTGGGGAGAAAGGCGTAAGGCATAAAAATAGTGAATGTTTTGATGTAACTCAGGCGTTAGACAAAGGGGGTTGGGTTAGTGCTAAATCAATAAAACAAAACAAAACAAAACAAAAACAACAAAAAACCCATGAGCTATATGAACAAGGATGAATGTAACTTGGCCAGCCTAGGTCTCACTTCATGTGCTCTAGCACGATACACAAGACACAAAGTTTACTGGAAAGCCAAAACGTCAATACGATAGAAAATAGAAAGTTTAAAGACATATTTTCAATACATTCGGTACCATAAACATTTACGTTCATTTGACCAACCCCCTTTGACAAAAGTGGGATAAAGAAACACATGAACAAGGGTACAGAATCATCTTTCTGCAAAAGGTACGTGTAAAGGTGATGATAAAAGAGACAATTTTCCAGAGAGAATGCCTGAGTGATTCAGATTAAGAGTGCAATAGATTCTCTTGAGCAAGCGTGAGAAAGGGAAGAGCTAGAAAGCCAATGAGTGCAAGTCGAAAAATCCGAAGTCGACTCAGAATATAAGTAGAATGAAGGCACAATTAAAAAATAAAAAAAATAAAAAATAAAAAAAAGAGGGGGGGGAGGGGGGGAAGGTTGGAAATGGAGGGAAGGAGATTTTGTAGATTGTAGATGATAAGGAAATGGGTAAAAGGAGGTCACCATAAGGAAAATTTGAAAAGAAATCATGTGAAAACACGGAAAACAACGCAAAACGGGGCGACAATAGGATGATCGACACCAAACAGAGTGAGTAGACAGGAAACAAAAGGAGCAAATGATGGAGAATGAAAAGGTGAATTATAGGTGTGTAAAAACATAACTTTGAGGGTCGTTTCAAGATGAGTGATAACGAAGAGAAGGTGAGAGTAGAGGTGAATGGTGACAGTGACGATAATGATTTCTTTAAATGAGCTATTATCGAAAATACGAATAGATTCATTCAGAAACATGACATTTTTTTGTTCGGACACTGGAGATATAGAGGGCTAAATGATTCAATACTGACCAGACACCTTCGTCTTGATTTTGTCACTGGAGGTTCCAGAGCGGCCACAATTGCTATAAAAAAAAAGAAGAAAACAAAACAATCCAGGAGATAATGGCGTGTACAGATTAGTAAGAAACAAAAAAGCAAGAGGGAGATGAGAGAATAACGCGAACCCTCATCAAAAACGTTTTTTAGACCTTTCTGAGTCAAAGCACTACACTCGACATACTTAACAGCTCCCAACTCACGAGCCAGTCTTTCTCCCGAGTCGGGTTGAACAGGATGTTGTTTTTGTCGAGCAAGCTTTTCAATCACAGCAGCATCATCTCTAAGATCGATTTGAGTTCCAACAATGAGGCAAGGGACACCAGGGCAATGGTGATGGACCTTTCGATGCGGGTCAATCGATTGATTAGGGATTCATCTCTATTGAGTCAAAGGATAGAAGAAGGGAAAAAAGAATCAAGCTATGAAATTATAGCTGACTTACTTCGGGAAACCATTTTTCCTTGACGTTTTCAAAACTAGCGGGACTAGTGACGGAGAAACAAACCAAAAAGACATCTGTTTGAGGATAACTCAAAGGTCTTAACCGATCATAATCTTCTTGACCTGCCGTGTCAAAGAGACCAAGGGTGTACGGATCGTCTCCAATCATGACCGTGACGGCATAGTTATCGAATACAGTAGGAACATACTCAGAAGGAAATTTATTTGTAGTGTACCTGAGATTTCAAAAGAAACAGGAACAGATAAGTCAAGCAAGCAAAAGAGAGAGAGAAGGGAGAAAGAGAACTGACGATATAAGAAGACAAGTCTATGGAGAAGAAAGCAAAAGATGAAGGTGAGTAAAAAGAAAGATTTTAAGCAGAAGAAAGGAGAGAACAAAGGGAGGTTAGGAGAGAGAAAGAGGAACACGCCTTTCCCACTGCTCCATCACCGACAACGACACACTTGATAGTTTGCATGATTGGAAGGGCTGGAAAGAGACCAGAGAGAAGGACGGGTAGATGATTGAGAGGAAGATGGAAGTAGATTTGAATGGATGGATGTTGAAGAAGTGTTGAGAGATGGTGAAGACGAGAGAGCTGAGAAAGAAGAAGAGGATGAAGAGGATGAAGAGGATGAAGAGGATGAAGAGGATGAAGAGAAGGAAAGAAAGAAAGAAAGAAAGAAAGAAAGAAGGGACCAACAGAAGACTTAGCGTGCACCCCTAGCCTAGGCGCTTTGCTTAGGGTACCCTAGGCAAGCCTAGCCCAGACCCTTTACGTCTTACCCCTCTCACCCACAGCCTTCACGACTGCCAAGGTTCCTGCTATCCACATGCCATACAGCCTAATCAATTTCTTCAACAACCAGCCCTCCACTCCAACACACACATACCAGCTGCTATGTACCCTAGTTACCCCCTAGCCATCCTTTCCCTTAGCACTCGTCCCATCCCATACGCCATCACTCCACTCCCTGCACGCACACTCATCGCTCCTCCTTGCTCCCCAATTCGGTCCGTCCACTCCACCTCAACAATCCCACTCCGAACCATCTTTTCTATTCCTTCCACCCCCATCCTGCGGCACAACTCAAAATATCCTACTCTCCCTTCTCCATCACTCACTCTCTTCATCACCTCATACATTTCATTGGCTGTCAATCTTCCCTCCCTCCCTCTCCCTTTGACTCTCCTTCTTCTTTTCCTTTTCTGCTCCATCTCCTCCCCTCCTTCCTCTGCACTCATCAAGTGCTCTTGTAATATTCCATATGCGTTTAGAAATTGCGTCGATTCTTCTACTCTAAGTCTTCCCCCTCTACTCACTGCCAAGTTCATTCACACATGTCAGCCTTCTTGGTTCTCCATCTATATCCTCTTGGTTATCTTTCATATGTAACCACAAAATAAATAAATAAATAAAAAAAGAAAGAGAAAAAAAAAGCTGCCACCTCTACGGTAGTTAAATTAGGAAGAGACATGCTACCAAGTGTCAGCTTTTTTTTTCTTCTTTTCCTTTGTTTCCTGCTGTGTGGTGTATATATCCTTTAAAAATTCTATAAAATAAATCTTTTGAAATGACACCTACCATAATCATTAACAAAGCCTTGTAAATGTGCTAACTTGCCACCAAACACTTCGTACAATCTTTCAAATTCTACTTCCTCCCAACATGCCTTGTCTGGATGTGATGCTCCAACTTCATCACTCGATTTCTCGTTAAGCTTGAATTTAGCTTGTTCAATCTTGTCCAATAAACATTCTTCATAAAATCGTCGAGCATCTTCTTTTCTTGGATCTCCAATCGTCAGAATCGTACAGTGCGCTAAAACGTTCATATCTCGAAGCCAGTACATGTAGAATGGGTCTGAAGTCGCGTGAATCACGTGACACAGCCGATCTATGAATCAACAGCATGAATCCAAATCATCATAATATTCTTATGTGTATATCAAAGTTATCAGTGTATCAATGCTCATGACATGTTACAGCTATTTAAAAATGGCTTGCGAGTTTTTTTTTCCTGCACCCAACACAATAAATTTGACAACCAAATGGCTGGTATGCATGTCAAAATGAATGGCATACCTGCCATTCGGCCCCCAATTTTGCTTTGTTTCCGTGCAACAAACCCACAAGCATTTTTAGAATAGCGGTATGTACATCAGCTTGGTTATTTTTCTCTTCTTTTTTTTTTTTTTTCCTTTTTTTGGGGACATTAAAAAATATAATCAATATATGTATATACAATACCATACCTTGTTTGGTAAGAACCAACAATGCATCCAGAATGCACTTCATCGCCTCCTGATCCTTGATCAAAACCGGTAATTTATGCGCCTGTCCGTTTATTTTCGCAATAGAAAAAAAGAAGAAAAAAAGTGTGATTCAGAATTGGAATAGCTTAGTTGATCACAATTGAATGATTATAGAGTTCCAGATAATAAAACAAACATTATTAAAGACCAAACTAAAAAAAAATGTGATACACATTATCAATGAAAAGAAATATAACTTGCCTCATCTAAAAAACTGATCACCTCCCAAATCATTCCAATAATTTAATTCAACTTGTCAACCAACCTCACTAACTAACTAACTAACTCCCATCAAAAATTAATCTCATCAAATGAATGTACAGCCAAGTCACAAAAGCTTGCGGAATTTTGGACGAAAAAATTAAAGCTTCACTCACAAAAAAATGATTTGCCTATTCAAAAGGAAGTGCCCCCGCCCTATCACTGACACTTATGAATAGGAAAATCATTTTTTGGTGAGAACAACTTTGATTTTTTCGTCCAAAATTTCGCAAGCTTTTGTGACTTGGCTGTACTGGATATGATGACAATCAAAAAAATAAGAGGAAATAAAAGAAAAGAAATAAAGGGATACACGTCTTTTTCTGTCTACTCACAAGACCGGCACTTTTTTAATTGGCGGTTTCCATTGTCGGTTATCTTCTTCCATCGTTTCTTCTTTCAAATCTTCTTCAACCGCTCGAGCTTCTTCCATCTTACTTTCTGAATTCAACGTAAATGATTCGTTGTTTTGATAAATTCTAGTAGCTCTCGAATCTGACTTATCTTGCTTCGTCAATCTTTTTCCTACTTCACCCGAGGGATCATCAGGTATAAATTCCCAATACTGGTTTAAATTTTAATTTTTTAACATGTACATGTATCCGATGTATCAGAAAGTGTTCCTTGTACATTTATCTTAGCTTTTAGAAAGACGTTGAAAAAAAACCAATCAATCACAGCCAAGTCACAAAAGCTTGCGGAATTTTTGACGAAAAAATCAAAATTGTTTTCACCAAAAAATGATTTACCTATTCAAAAGGGTCGGGGATAGCTCGGGGTTACTCCCTTTTGAATAGAAAAATCATTTTTTTGTTATTGAAGCTTTAATTTTTTCATCCAAAATTCCGCAAGCTTTTGTGATTTAGCTGTACAAAAAAATAATGATTTACTTTTAATAATCCACTTTGAAATAACTCCAATAAATGTGCTAAATCAGATGTTTTGACCACTCCATCGGACTTTCCATTTGCTATACGTCGTTCCACATCAAGACGAGTGTGCTAAATCGATCAGCCAAATCAAATAAGAATAAAAAAATAGCACACATAAATTCATCTATTGACACAATCAAAAAAGGAATCCAAATTCAAGCAAAAATGAAACCCTCAAATGGAGCACAGCCGATCAACTCATACTTTCAGCTATATTAAAAATGATTTGTGCAAAAACCAAAATTGTGGACAAAGTTACACAGCACTTTTGGCACCAAATATTTGACAGATCCTGACAGATTTTTGTCGAAAAACCTAAAATTCGTCCAAATCCACTTGGGATATGTCTTTGGCGGCAGATCCTACAGAATTTTAGCACTAAAAGTGCTCGGTATCTCTGCCCAATTTTTTTATTTTTACACAAACCATTTCTAATACCGCCAAGCCACAAAATCTTGCAGAATTTTTGATGAAAAAATCAAAGTTGTTATCACCAAAAATGATCTGCCTATTCAAAAGGGTCAGGGATATGTCGGGGGTACCCCCTTTTGAATAGGAAAATCATTTCTTGTTAGTGAAGCTTTAATTTTTTCATCCAAAATTCCGCAAGCTTTTGTAACTTCGCTTTATAGCTGTAACTGCAAAAAGAAAAAAAAGAAAAAAAAAGAAGGCAAGACAGAAAGAAAGAAAGAAAAACTATTTAGTGCTTTATCAAACGCCCACACCTTGAAGGCTAATGATTCATTCCCAAATGATTCGTAACCCTCAAGAGCTTGAGAAAGTGTGACAAAATACAGTTCCATTTGTCGCGATAAAGAACTGAAAGATTGATTGTCAAAACCCTAATATAAAAAATGTTTCAAAGTTGTGTTGGTATTAACTCACAAAAACAATGACGCCAAATCCGCGAAACCAGCGATCCTCAAGTCAAAATGCAAAACCTGATACCGTTCACTACATAAAATCTGTTGATGTCATATTAATAATAAGATTGTTTCAGCACAAAATATACATACATATGTAAGTGAATCATATGTAAATGTGTCAAAATTAGATGTTTTTGACCTTCATAAATCAAGAGACTGATATTTTTTTTTACAGAAATTACTTTAATGGAAAAAATTCACTCCGTACCTGTCGAAGAAGTGCAGTCTTACCCACGCTCGTGGCACCAAATATAACTGTGAAATTCTGACCAAGATGATTCAAATAAAGATTTCATTTTCAGTTGAACTTTTTTTATAATTGAATATACAGTGACATCCGAAAAGGATGAAACAAAATAAAAAAAAATCCAAAAACCTTTTGACAACTTTAAAAGCTGAGCGACAGATTGCGTTGACAGGTGCATGTGAATTTTGCAGGCTGAGGTCAATTTTTGCCCATTTCATCCCTTTTACCCATTTCCCCCATCAATCAATCTGTCGCTCAGCTTTTAAAGCTGTCAAAATGTTTTTGAATTTTTTTTGTTTTCGTTTCTTCCTTTTCGGATGTCTTGTGCATACAGCTATTTGGAAAAACCTTGCACTTTTTTACCCCTCATCCCCTGCCAAAAGCGACTTACACTCATGTTTTTGGCGGGAGATGGAAGGCAAAAGCACAGCAAGTTTTATACAACTTGCTGTAAGAAAAAAATGCTGCGGTATTTATAACTGCACAAGTTTTTTTTTTAAAAAAAATAAAGAAAGAAAATCTCACTCACTGGAACTGAACTGAGACAACGTTCAATGACCTTGGTTTCTTGATCACGAGGGAAAAAACCAGGGAGAGGTGAAAAAGTGTGTTTGGGAGGAACTTTTACCAAAAATAAATAAATGTATACATAATGATAAATTATATCGAGGTCACCTCCTCCCTCTTCTCTTGTGATAGTAACTCGGAATCGTGAAATTTCTTACTCTGCGCTCTTTCCTTTTGTTCTACTATTTCAGCTCTCGTTTCCTCTAATAATCTCTTCGACTCGGCTAAAGATCTAAGAGTTTCACCAGGCTTGTTGTTGTTGTTGTTGTTGTTGTTTTTTTTTTTTTTTTTTTCAAAAATAGAGTTCATCCAAACGATAAAATAATAATAATAATAACAAATAAGTGATGGTTGTAGTGATAGGTTTATTTATTTTTTGTATAAGCGTGTCAAAAGACTGAATTATTAGACTTACATTAGCTAACACGCTTATAATTTCTCCCACACCGAAAAATGACCGTCGCCTTTCAATTCTGTAAAATCCAATCGATGTATGCCGATTATATATTCGAAAAGTCTGATTGAAAACCAATTGATTAGAACGTAAACTGAGAGTCTTAAACATCATCATGACTCAATGATAGCAGTGTGGAGCACGCTAGGCAGCGATAAAATATGCTTGTGCGTTATTCGCCTTGATTTTGGTGTCATTTTGCAAATGCATTCATAACCATACAACCGATCCTATTCTCTAAAATATTCTCTTATTTCCGTCCAATAAAATAAATCAAGTCTGATTTTGCTCACTTCACCCTATAATTTTTTTTTCCAGAACAACTTACAAATTTCAGCCTTCATAAATGTTAGAATCATGGATCTAATTTCTGTTCTATGCATGGTTTTTCCGATAGTGGTGCATATATACAGCCTTATTGTAGAGAATGATACCTTGCAGAGCCAGGAAAAGTACTATGAAGTGACCGGAGGCTAGACTATATACATGATGGGAGTATAGCTAAGTACATAACTATGGTGAAACCAGTTACTCAATCATGCATGAATTTGTCATTGTCTTTAAAGTTAAGAACAAAAGCACAATATCTTCTTATCATATCTTCTAAAGTTTGTATCATTCTTTCTGCTAGCCCATCAGTTTGTGGATGGTGTGCTGTAGAAAGATTTAATTGACACCCTGAAACATCCATAAGTGATGTCCAGAACTCAGAAGTAAATTTAGGATCTCTGTCAGAAACTATTGCTTTGGGGAAACCTGCTATATTTAACATTTGTGTCCACCATAAAAAAGCCAAGTCCTTTGCAGAAACCTCTTTGTGGGTAGGAATAAATTTACACATCTTTGTAAATCTATCTACAATTACCCAGCAGGAGTTATAACTCTTATGCCCTGCTATTGGCAAACCTGTTACAAAGTCCATGTTAATGATTTCCCATGGAGCTTTTGGTTGCTCAATTTGTTGTAATAAACCAGCTCTTTTGCCTGTTAATCTTTTAGATTTTTGACAAGAATCACATGTCTCAACATATTTTTGAACATCCTCAGACATGTTAATCCACCAAGCTGTGTTTTTTACTCTGGTTAATGTTTTATGGTAGTCAAAATGACCTGCTAAGATATCATCATGACATATACTTAACATTAACTCCTTCATTGAAGGGGAAATTACAGTTACATTACTTAATTTTTTCCTGTAATATATAAAACCATCCTCAATGGAAAATTTTCCTTTTTCTAATGCCTCTTTATACTTTTTTGGTAATGTTTTTATTAAAACATTCATTGAAGCATTAGATGGATCATTTAATATTGTAGTTAGTTTACTCAAGTCAGGATATGAAGCATACATATCAAGAATTGATTGCATAAATTCATCCTCAAGATCTACAATATAAATTCCATAAATGTTGATAATCTCTGATTCAGGAACATAATCAGGATTATCATCATTATTAGGCAGAGGTACACTAGATAACAAGTCTACATTAGAATGGGGGGTTTCTGCTCTATGTGTCAGTATATTCTAGTATATAAGTATGATATAATAGTGTTATTTTATGGTCCTACTACTTATTGATAAATGATTTAGTGATTAAACCTCAGGGGAAGACTAATAGAATAGTTATACTCAAATAAAACTCACAATACTTGGATTTAAATGCGTACTAGTGGTGGAAAATAGAAGAATAAAATATAGTTATAGCTTATATAAAGATAATATCAATTTATAAGGGCTTTATAATAGGGGGTGTCAGTTCTGGCAAATCCGCACTTAAATTAAGTGCGGATTTCAAACCAAATCAGCACTTACAAATCAGCACTTAAATTTTGCAAAAAAGTCACTTATTTCAAAAAAGGGTGTCAGTTATGACCTCAAATCAGCACTTTTTTCCCGTTTTTTTCACAACCACATTTTGGCCACAAAACATCCCTTCCTTTCTTACCCCATCCCTGTCACATGTGACACACTGACTTTCCTCGCTACCTACCCATCAATCCTCGGCACACACCCCTTCCTGACATTTTCAATATTTTGACCAGGCATGTTTACATTCTTTTTTACTTATTTCTTCTACTTTTTAATCTTTTTTCTTGTTATGTGCCAGTTTCATAATGCCTCCCAGACATTCCAAATCTCAAAAGGTAACTCAAAAATCTGCTTCGTCACAAAAGTCTCCTCGTAAAGCAAGGATTACATATAAAAAAAATCAGTGACTTTTTCTATTACTTACAACTGTTTTTACAGAATTGAAAACTATGTTTCAGCTAATATTTTATGGAAGTGAACTCTGTTCTTCGCCCGAAGAACAGAGTTTATCCTCCTATTTTCACACTCTGTTTGCACCAATCTCCATCCCTTTCAATTCTATCAACACATGCTTGTCTTCCCTCCCCATGCCTTTCGCTATCCTCCCAGCCCCATTGTATGCCATCCTCTTTTGATCCCCATTTCACCCCTCTCAACCTCTCCCAGACCCTTTTCTTCATTTAAAATGCCTCGGAACCCTTAATCTTCCCTTCCAACTCTTTCCCAACCTTTGAGTGACTGAAAAAATATGCGTTTGCTGAAAATATGCGATTTCATGTTGAGTTGATGAAAGAAAACACAGAGAGAAAAAAAATAAGACTTTAACAGCAAATTCAAAAACCAAAAAAATATGCAAAAAAATTTACCATTCTCAGTGAATAATACATGCAAATTGATAATTTGAAGAGAAAGAGAAAAAAATTAAAATTGCGTTGAAAAATGTTGGAGTGTTATTGGAAGGATTTTCGCCCTTATACTAGTTGATTGAGAAATAGAAGTGTTGGATATAGTCGGAGGTGAATCAACTTGTTCATCTTCATACAGCTCTAACCATTGATCTTTGAGGTCAGCAAGTAGGTTATGAAGTATAGTGCAACACAGAATCCAGTTGATCACCGCCTCCATTTCAGATTTATTTCTAAGAGGACTTCTTAATTCCCTTAAACTAGAAAAACGGCCTTTCAAGATTCCAATAGAATGTTCAATACGGACTCTTGACTTTGCCAAATGATTGTTGAATTTGGCATTTTGACTGTCTTCTGAAGCTGCTCCCCGAAAAGCAGGAAGTACATACTTTCCATTCACATAAGCAGAATCTGCAAGAAGATACTGATTTTCATCAAAGAATTTTTCAGGTTCATTTGAACTATGCATTCTTTGGAAGACGTAGGAGTCATGACATGAGCCAGGATAGCCAGCAAAGAATGATATAAATTTTTTGTTTACGTCACATATAAGCTGAACGTTAATTGAATATCTATAAAGAAGATATATTTGTTTGTGTTAGTTTCAAGGAGTATGAAAGGAGTTAAAAATAATCTACCTCTTTTTACGGTCAAAGTAATTGTTTCCACCTTGAGCAGGTTTCTGGCTCAAAGGAATAGTAGTACCATCAACAAAACCAATACATCCTGGAAAGCCCTCTGCTTGCATAACCTGAGATGATTCAAGTCGCTCTTCTTTTGTTGGCCAGGTGAGAAGTTGAGATTCCAAGGAGTTGATGGCAGTGATACATCGTTTGGTATAAGTGTTAACTGAACCATACCCTAAATCAAAGACATTTTCTAAACGTTTCAAAGCGGCTCCATTACCATTTGAACCCAAACGACATAGTGTGATGGCCAATTGAATTGAAGGATGTCGTTGTTCTTTTTGAGAATTATTGTGAAATATGGGATGATCCTGAATAAGCTCAAGCAATTTAAGGAAACATTCCTGAGAAGTCCTGAACAGCTGTCTAAAACTGGGTGTAGATAGGTTAAGAAGTGTTTGGATGGTGTACTTGGGGGTATGAAGTACTTGGGGCTTTCTGGGAAGAAGGTAACGTTTCCTGGCCATTTTTGATAAAACGACAAAATCTTCTTCTAGATCAGAATCGGAATCAGAGTCCAAGAGCAGTTCAAGCGCCATGAAAGTCATTGCTTTATGTAATTTATCACGATTTGAAAGTGAGGAAGGCATGACTCTTATATGATATGATATGAAGATGTAAGTGATGTACGATGTTTTGAGTTATGAAGTGTTATGCTGCGGAGTGCTGCGTATGAATGGGATGATGCTGACAAATCAGTGAAATGGGACTTGATGGTGAAATCAGCACTTTTGGTTGAGAAAGTGCGGATTTGAGTGAAATAAGTGACTTATTTCATTTTGAAATCCACCAGTATTGGGGCTAGTGTGTTTTGGAAATCCGCACTTATATAACTGCGGATTTGGTCAAATTTAAGTGCGGATTTGTAAGTGCGGATTTGCCAGAACTGACACCCCCTAATATATTTCTGAATGCTAATAATTGTATTGTAGTGGTTGTTTGAATTGTAGTAATTGAATGATGATAATAAACCGTCAAAATCCCTCCTTACTTATACCCAAATCCACTGGAGTGCACAGACCTTCAATCCAGATGATGTCACTGCTATCCCCGGCAATTACAGCACTGTGAGGGCCCATCACCTCCCCATGGCGTCCACTTCAAGCAGTTTCAACACCCAGACCTCCAGTAAGGACCCTCCATCACTATTAATAATAACACAGAGTCATACCATAAATAGAAAACCCAGATAAAAGCGGATACCATAAAGAAACAGGTAAAATAAATAATCAAAAAGAGATTTAATGAAACTAAAAGCATATAAAGGAAACAAATAAAATGTCCAAGCCCCCAATAACATCCCCAAGCATCCACATTAACCCAGAAACATCCTTCCAACCCATAAATCCGTGAATAACCATCCAAGGAAGTAATTTTAGTTGTTCAAACTGGGTGTATGCGCCTGATATAGGTGTCTATGCTTCTGTAGGCGTTGTGAGTCCACTGATTTCGACCATATGACCTAAAATAAGCAGAACAATAAAGGTTATAGGCTATTAAGGGGCTAAAACCCACTTATATGCCTAAATATACATAATATACTGCATATTTCACTGAATATGAGATTTATGTATACATATAAGCTTATGTATGTCAATAATTACTTCATATCACTTAAGATAAGTATATTATGACTCCATTAACACCCTAATAAGTATTATTAGGCCATGGATAAGCTATTTAAACTATTATAAATTATATAATAGAATAATAATTATATATATATATAATAAAATAATATATATTATTATTTTAATCTTATTTTTAAGATATAAGCTTAATCTACTTAAGGTTATCTTATTTTAAGCATAAGAAATACTCAGTCCTAAGGATATTTAGGCTTACACTCCCTCACCCTAAAAAAAATAATAAAAAAAAATGTTAAGACATTTTAATTAAACTTAAGGAGTGAAATAATAAAATAAAAAAAATAATTTCTATAATACATATACTGAATGAACAGTATTATTTAGATTTAAATTTTTTCAAGAGATTTTTAAGATCAGAGATTTTATTTTCTGGAATCCACTGGTCATATTCACTTGATTTATTTTTAAATCTTAATAGATACTCAACTCCCTTTTCTTTAGTAAGGTGTCTCTTTTTAAGTATCTTTTCAATTTCTGCCTTTTCTACTATTTCTTCAGGTTGCTGTTTATGCCTTCCTGATCTTCTTGGAAATAGAGCAGTATCATTAGAATGGTATGGTTTTATAAGAGATATAGGAAATACTGGATGTTTTCTATCATAAGGTGCATATAGAATAACCTCAACAGCATTATTACCAACCATCTTTTTAACTACAAATGGTCCAATGAATGGATCCTTCAATTTAACATTACCATTTAAATTGAAATGTAGCATTGAAATAAGGACTTCATCACCCTCTTTGAACATTTGTTCTTTATGGGCTTTATCCCATCTTTTCTTTTCATACTCAAAAGCCTTATTTATACATTCTTGAGCATGTTTTCTGCATAGTTCCTGCATCTGAAGAAAAGATTTAGTACCTGGATGAATATCCAATCTAGGTAACTTATTTAGAGTTTTAGCAGGGGTATTAGGTACATAACCCAACCATAACTCAAGTGGCTTTTTGCCAGTGACAGAATGTACTGTACAATTATATGCAAATTCTAAACCTGGGATAAGGGTTACCCAATCATGCGTGAATTTGTCATTGTCTTAAAAATTAAGACCAAAAGCACAGTATCTTCTTATCATATCTTCTAAGGTTTGTATCATTCTCTCTGCTAGCCCATCAGTTTGTGGATGGTGTGCTGTAGAAAGTTTTAATTGACACCCTGAAACATCCATAAGTGACGTCCAGAACTCAGAAGTAAATTTAGGATCTCTGTCAGAAACTATTGCTTTGGGGAAACCTGCTGTATTTAACATTTGTTTCCACCATAAAAAAGCTAAGTCCTTTGCAGAAACCTCTTTGTGGGTAGGAATAAATTTACACATCTTTGTAAATCTATCTACAATTACCCAGCAGGAGTTATAACTCTTATGCCCTGCTATTGGAAAACCTGTTACAAAGTCCATGTTAATGATTTCCCATGGAGCTTTTGGTTGCTCAATTTGTTGTAATAAACCAGCTCTTTTTCCTGTTAATCTTTTAGATTTTTGACAAGAATCACATGTTTCAACATATTTCTGAACATCCTCAGACATGTTAATCCAACAAGCTGTGTTTTTTACCCTGGTTAATGTTTTATGGTAGTCAAAATGACCTGCTAATATATCATCATGACATATACTTAACATTAACTCCTTCATTGAGGGGGGAATTACAATTACATTACTTAATTTTTTTCCTGTAATATATAAAACCATCCTCAATGGAAAATTTTCCTTTTTCTAATGCCTCTTTATACTTAATTGGTAATGTTTTTATTAAATCATTCATTGAAGCATTAGATGGATCATTTAATATTGTAGTTAATTTACTTAAGTCAGGATCTGAATTATAATTATCAAGAATTGATTGCATAAATTCATCCTCAAGATCTACAATATAAATGCCATAAATGTTAATAATCTCTGACTCAGGAACATAAGCAGGATTATCATCATTATTAGGCAGAGGTACTCTAGATAACAGATCTACATTAGAGTGCAAGGTTCCTGCTCTATGTGTAATAGTCATCTGTCCTCTGTATTCTTGTACAGCTAATTGCCATCTAAACATATGTCTATTAGGAGTCTTCATGTTTAAGAGTGACTTAACAGCACTACAGTCAGTTATTAACTCAAATTTTTGGTCTTCAAGGTAATAATGTAGCTTTTCAAGAGCCCATACTACTGCCAAACATTCAAGTTGAGTAGCACCATATTTCAATTCACCACTTCTCAGAGTACGTGAAATATAGCAAATTACTACTTCTGACATTTTTCCTTCAATAAGTTGTTTTTGATGTAAAGCAGCACCCAGTCCAATAAAACTTGCGTCTGTATATAACACAAAAGGTAATTAGAAATCTGGTAATCCCAAGATAGGCGCTGTCATTAAACATTCTTTCAACGTATTAAAAGCTTGTTGTCTTTCATTATTCCAAATGAAAGCTTCTGATTTCTTTATCAGTGTGGTCAGTGGTGCAGCAATTGATTGGTAGTTTTTTATATATTGTCTATAATAACCACACATACCAAGAAAAGATTGTACATCCTTCACATTTTGAGGAATGCCAATATTTTTTATTGCAGCCACTTTATTTTGGTCTACACATATTTGTAAGCCAGATACAATATGACCAAGCACTTTTAAAGATTCAAACCCAAATTTACATTTTTTCAATGCAAGGGTCATTTTTATTTCATCCATTTTCTGAAATACTTTCCTTAAATGGATTAAGTGTTCATCAAAAGTTTTAGAGAACACTATGATGTCATCAATGTATACCATTAACCATCCCTCAATCATTTCATTATGGAATGTTATATCCATTAACTTTTGAAATACTGATGGAGCATTTTTTGGTCCAAATGGCATTCTGACATACTTATAAATTCCCATGTGTGTTGTTATCAACAAAAAGTTCTGTGAATTCTTTTCAACAGGAATTTGATGGTACCCTTTATTTCCATCTAGGCAACTTATATATTTAGCACCTTTAAGGGTAGCATGTATAGAGGCAATCCTTGGCAAGGGATAAATATCATCTACTGTAAATGTATTTAATGCTCTATAATCACCGCACAGTCTTGCTTTATCTTGTTCATAAGAAATTAGCACAGGTGATATTACACAATATTTTGGTGTATTTTAACCTTCTCAAGAATGTTCATTTTTAATAACATCTTAATATTATCCTCTATGTCTTTCCTCTTCATTGGTGAAGCAGGGTATGGTTTCTTTTTAAGACTAGCAGTAATATTATCCATATCACAGGTTAAACTAATCTTCATTTCATGATCTTTTACAAGGCCAAGTTCATTTGTACCATGTGCAAAAGCCATTGGAAAAGCTTTAATTAATTCCAAAATATTATCTTTCTCAGTTTCACTTATCTGAGTGCCAAATGATGCTTTTGAAATTTCTGTTTCCAGAAGTTCAATCTCATTGGATTCTCTTCCTTTAGACGGGGAATTTGCTACTGACTCAATGTGTAAGACAGTGTTAAAAGAATTTATTTTAAATTTCCTTTTACCATTCATGCCAATTGTAAAATTGTTATTAGCAGGGTCTAATTTTACACAAAATTTAGTCAGAATATCATTTCCAATGATAAAACAGTTACTACAATTAGTATTATCCATTACTACAAAGTCACAAGTTACCCTTACATAACCATGTTGGTGTTTAAAGAAAACTGCAGCTTTGTATTTACCAATGGGGTGTAGTACTGATCCAAAACCTCTCCAATTTTTATTCTGAAGTGGTTCAAGCTTAAACTTATATTCACTATCAATTTTCTGTAATGTATTAGTGGAAACAACTGAACCAGCAGCTCCTGTGTCCAACACTATATTAACATTTTCACCAGAAATGATAGCTGGAACCGTGATAGGTGTCATTCTAAAGTTATCAGCTTGTATATCCTTAATGATTTCAGCATCCTCAAAATTCATTAAAGATTCATTTGAGTCCATATTTAATATTGGATTTTCAAAGATGGACAAATCATCTTCCAACATACAGACTTCATTTTCATCACTATATGAGATATTGCTGTCATAATCACTTGATTCTTTACTTTTTTCAGTTTCAGTTTCAGATTCATGTTGATTTTCAACAATATTTATGTTTTTCTCACATTTGTGACCTTTGACCCAAGGTTTGTTACACTTATAACAAGTATTTGTTTCATACTTTTTAGGTACTACAGGTGCAGTAGGTTTTTTCTGCTTCTCCTGAAGTGTTTTTGAATTCTGAGTTTTTACAGGTTCAACATTTTGCTTATAAGTGGAATACCTTGATTCATACTTATGGTTTAATAATATTTCATTGCAAATATTAATAAAGTCAGAATATTCAGTAACATTTAATGTTCTAGCTACAACAATGTCTCTGACAGATATAGGTATTTTGTATATTATCTTATCTTTCCATAAGTTAAAATCCATATGAGGCTCAATGGCTTTTAATATTTTGTTTAAATTCATTAAAAATACCATAGGTTTGTCACCACTCAACGGATTATACCTAGTTTTCTCATACAGTCTCTGCTGAGTAAGCCTGAATTTAGAAACTCCAAATTGTTTTTCAATAAGTTGTTTCTATTCAGCCCAAGAGTAGTCTCTACCCTCACTTAAGACAGCTTCAAACCATAATAAAGCAACATCCTTAAATAAAGAAATTAATTTTGATGTTATCTCTTCATCTGGTAACTTATATGAGAATTTCAAGTTGTCAATTCTTTGAATAAAATGTTGCCAATCAGAGCTGGCTTCCCCATCATAAGTTGGGTACTGATCTATCTTAGGCCAGTTCTTCTGATTGGATTTTATCTCACTAATCTTAGGTAAATTCAACAACTCATTCACTTTTGATAAATGGTCTTGTATTTCTTCCTGCACGGATTTGTGACTTACATTTTCAGATTTGACACTACCACCAGATGGTTTTAATTGTGGTGGTACAGGGAAGGAATGAGATTCACTTTTGCCAATGAAAGGATTATTATTATATTGATTATACTTATGATTATCCTGGTTCATCAGTAGATTGGCAGTTTCAATCTCAACTTTAGTTAATCTTTGTAGCAACTCAGAGACACTTTGATTTGTCTGGGCAAAAGATAACTTTGTTCTTGATTCAGTTTTTAATAAATGTGTTTCATATAATTTTTCTAACTCACAAAATTTGTTTGAAAGGTCATTATATTTATTATTCAATGAATCATATTTAAGAGTTAGAGACAAATGTTCTTTCTCTAATTCTTTATTACATGTTGCTAATTGAGAAATGTTCAATTTCAAGGATGAAATTGTATCACTAGTGAGCTTAACTGTCTGTTCCTCACAATCAGTCATTCTATTCCACAATGCTGAAACAATTCCATGGACAGTTGGATTATTGTTAAAATATTCCATGTCCTCCTTTTCAATTCTCTCACTCTCCTGTGAACTTCTCATCTCACTAGTAGGTGGTTGCAACTGAGGATTAACTGTATTATCATTGTATATAGTACTGTTATTATGGACAAAAGACAAGTCAGGTGTATCTACTCTAAAACCTAAATTTCTTAAATCCTCCTCTATTTTTTGTACAGATTTAACATCAATAGAATTACCTATATTGTAATTATCAGTATTATGTCTAATCTGAGAGGGTAATTTACTTACCAAGGGATGGTTTCCAGTCCTGATTTTTGGCGCTTTTTTCCCTTGTAAGGGTGAGCTGAGGAAGTCAGATGAGGGGGTGGATCCCTGTTGCAACTGTGGCTTGTCCACTGATGGTGAAACCAGTCCCATTTCCATTTGTCTACCAGGATTTTCTCCTGGGAGTGAGTGGACCCTCCTTGGGTAGGGGGTTGCTGATTTGATTGACTGGGCTGGCCTCCCTTTAATTCTGCCATTGCCTGATTCATCTGCTGAAACCCTACCTTGCAATTGTTTTGAAACTGCTCTACTTCTTTGAACATGAGAGATTTTGATTCCTCCAACTTCAGAACCTGTTTGGCCAGGTGGGACAGTTGATCCTGAAGAGGAGGAGACGTTTTTTTGATAGTTATCTTTTTTAAGAGGGCGTCCTTTTCCTCTATACTCATGCTTTCTGGTTGGGGGTACTGTTGTCCCTCCATGGTGATGTCCTGGAAAGTTTTTGTTAGCTTTAGACCTGGTATTATAAGCAGGCTGTTCACTTACACTGTCCTGGGGAGCACTCATATTGTTCAGAATAACAATATTTTACGTCTAAAAAAGGAAAAAACTCTATGGAATTAGTAGACAAAAGATATTAGCAATTATATTACTAATAAAAAAGCAATGGAGCTTACCCTGAATTTATATCTTTATTTAAATAAAATGTAAGAAAAATTCGAAAAAAATCTGTTAAAAATATAATAATAAGTTTAAATAGACCTCTATAAGGGTGAATAATTAGCTTACCAAGCTTTAGCCAAATACCAATTTAATTGGGTGTTATATTGGTGTCCAAATACCAAGTGAAATTGGGTTTATATTGGGTACAGTTACTACTGTAAATATCTAATTTTTATGATAAAAAATTAGTAAAATTATTATAAGGGTTCTTTTCCGCAATCAATGAGTTATGATGACCCACTAATATGCAGCAGACCCAAATATTTGGTTAATTTTGAGCTGTACTAAGGTAAAAATCATGTCCCAAGGCTTATACTAAATAATAAGTAAAATATAAGGAAAGACCCCCAATTGTCAGTATAGTCTAGTATATAAGTATGATATAATAGTGTTATTTTATGGTCCTACTACTTATTGATAAATGATTTAGTGATTAAACCTCAGGGGAAGACTAATAGAATAGTTATACTCAAATAAAACTCACAATACTTGGATTTAAATGCGTACTAGTGGTGGAAAATAGAAGAATAAAATATAGTTATAGCTTATATAAAGATAATATCAATTTATAAGGGCTTTATAATATATTTCTGAATGCTAATAATTGTATTGTAGTGGTTGTTTGAATTGTAGTAATTGAATGATGATAATAAACCGTCAAAATCCCTCCTTACTTATACCCAAATCCACTGGAGTGCACAGACCTTCAATCCAGATGATGTCACTTCTATCCCCGGCAATTACAGCACTGTGAGGGCCCATCACCTCCCCATGGCGTCCACTTCAAGAAGTTTCAACACCCAGACCTCCAGTAAGGACCCTCCATCACTATTAATAATAACACAGAGTCATACCATAAATAGAAAACCCAGATAAAAGCGGATACCATAAAGAAACAGGTAAAATAAATAATCAAAAAGAGATTTAATGAAAATAAAAGCATATAAAGGAAACAAATAAAATGTCCAAGCCCCCAATAACATCCCCAAGCATCCACATTAACCCAGAAACATCCTTCCAACCCATAAATCCGTGAATAACCATCCAAGGAAGTAATTTTAGTTGTTCAAACTGGGTGTATGCGCCTGATATAGGTGTCTATGCTTCTGTAGGCGTTGTGAGTCCACTGATTTCGACCATATGACCTAAAATAAGCAGAAAAACAAAGGTTATAGGCTATTAAGGGGCTAAAACCCACTTATATGCCTAAATATACATAATATACTGCATATTTCACTGAATATGAGATTTATGTATACATATAAGCTTATGTATGTCAATAATTACTTCATATCACTTAAGATAAGTATATTATGACTCCATTAACACCTTAATAAGTATTATTAGGCCATGGACAAGCTATTTAAACTATTATAAATTATATAATAGAATAATAATTATATATATATATAATAAAATAATATATATTATTATTTTAACCTTATTTTTAAGATATAAGCTTAATCTACTTAAGTTTATCTTATTTTAAGCATAAGAAATACTCAGTCCTAAGGATATTTAGGCTGACACTATGTGTAATAGTCATCCATCCTCTGTATTCTTGTACAGCTAATTGCCATCTAAACATGTGTCTATTAGGAGTTTTCATGTTTATGAGTGACTTTACTGCACTACAGTCAGTTATTAACTCAAATTTTTGGTCTTCAAGGTAATAATGTAGCTTCTCAAGAGCCCATACTACTGCCAAACATTCAAGTTGAGTAGCACCATATTTCAATTCACTACTTCTCAGAGTATGTGAAATATAGCAAATTACTACTTCTGACATTTTTCCTTCAATAAGTTGTTTTTGATGCAAAGCAGCACCCAGACCAATAAAACTTGCATCTGTATATAATACAAAAGGCAACTGGAAATCTGGTAATCCCAAGATAGGAGCTGTCATCAAACATTCTTTCAACTTATCAAAAGCATGTTGTCTTTCATTATTCCAAATAAAAGCTTCTGATTTCTTTATCAGTGTGGCCAATGGTGCAGCAAATAATTGGTAGTTTTTTATATATTGTCTATAATAACCACACATACCAAGAAAAGATTGTAAATCCTTTACATTTTGAGTAATGCCAATATTCTTTATTGCAGCCACTTTATTTTGGTCTACACATATTTTTAAGCCAGATACAATATGACCAAGCACTTTTAAAGATTCAAACCCAAATTTACATTCTTTCAATGCAAGGGTCATTTTTATTTCATCCATTTTTTAAAATACCTTATTTAAATGGATTAAGTGTTCATCATAAGTCTTAGAGAACACTATGATGTCATCAACGTATACCATTAACCATCCCTCAATCATTTCATTATGGAATGTTATATCCATTAACTTCTGAAATACTGATGAAGCATTTTTTTGGTCCAAATGGCATCCTGACATATTTATAAATTCCCATATGTGTTGTTATCAACAAAAGGTTCTGTGAATTCTTTTCAACAGGAATTTGATGGTACCCTTTATTTCCATCTAGGCAACTTATATATTTAGCACCTTTAAGGGTAGCATGTATAGAGGCAATCCTTGGCAAGGGATAAATATCATCTACTGTAAATGTATTTAATGCTTCATAATCACCACACAGTCTTGCTTTATCTTGTTCATAAGAAATTAGCACAGGTGATATTACACAATATTTTGGTGTAGTTTCAACCTTTTCAAGAATTTTCATTTTTAATAACATCTTAATATTATCCTCTATGTCTTTCCTCTTCATTGGTGAAGCAGGATATGGTTTCTTTTTAAGACTAGCAGGAATATTAGCCATATCACAGGTTAAACTAATCTTCATTTCATGATCTTTTACAAGACCAATTTTATTTGTACCATGTGTAAAAGCCATTGGAAATTCTTTAATTAAGTCCAAAATATTATTTTTCTCAGCTTTACTTATCTGAGTGCCAATTGATGCTTTTGAAATTTCTGTTTCCAGAAGTTCCATCTCATTGGATTCTCTTCCTTTGCACGGAATATTTGTTACTGACTCAATGTGTAAGACTGTGTTAAAAGAATTTATTTTTAATTTCCTTTTACCATTCATGCCAATTGTAAGATTGTTATTAGCAGGGTCTATTCACACCAAACTTAGTCAGAATATCATTTCCAATGATAAAACAGTTACTAAAGTTAGTATTTGTCAGCCTAGATATCCCTAGGACTGAGTATTTATTATACTTAAAATAAGATAACCTTAAGCACATTAAGCTTATATCTTAAAAATAAGGTTAAAACAATAATATATATCATTATATTACATATATATATAATTATTACTCTATTATATAAATTATAGTAGTTTAAATAGCTTATCCATAGCCTAATAATACTTATTAAGGTGCTGATGGAGTCATAATATACTTATCTTAAGTGATATTAAGTAATTATTGACATACATAAGCTTATATGTATACATAAATCTCATATTCAGTGAAATATGCAGTATATTATGTATATTTAGGTATATAAGTGGGTTTTAGCCTCTTAATAGCCTATAACCTTTGTTTTTCTGCTTATTTTAGGTCATATGGATGTATCCAGTGGACTCACAATGCCTACAGAAGCATAAACATCTATTTCAGGCGCATACACTCAGTCTGGACAACTTAATCTGCTCCCTTGGATGGATATTCATGGATTTATGGGTTGGGAGGTCATTGCTGGGTTAATGTGGTTGCTTGGGGATGTTATTGGGGGCTTGGAAATTTCATTTGTTTCCTTTATATGCTTTGGGTTTTATTATATTTTCTTTGGATGAGTTATTTTACCTGTTTCTTTATGGTATCCTCTTTTATCTGGATTTTCTATTTATGGTATGGGTCTGTGTTATCATTAATTGTGATGGAAGGTCCTTACTGGAGGTCTGGGTGTTTAATCTGCTTGAAGTGGAAGCCATGGGGAGGTGGTGGGTCCTCACAGTGCTGTAATTGCGGGGGATAGCAGTGACATCATCTGGATTGAAGGTCTGTGCACTCCAGTGGATTTTGGTATAAGTAAGGGAGGATTTTGACGGTTATTAGACATCACTTACTTACTAAAATTCAAACAAATATTATAAAACAATTATTATTATTCAAAGATATATTATAAAGCCATTATAAATTGATATTATCTTTATATAAGCTATAACTATATTCTATTTATCTATTTTCCACCACTAGCACACATTTAAATCCAAGTATTGTGAGTTTTATTTGAGTATAACTATTTTATTAGTCTTCCCCTGAGGTTTAATCACTAAATCATTTATCAATAAGTAGTAGGACCATAAAGAAATACTATTATATCATACTTATATACTAGACTGTACTGACAGTATTATCCATTACTACAAAGTCACAAGCTACTCTTACATAACCATGTTGATGTTTAAAGAAAACAGAAGCTTTGTATCTACCAATGGGATGTATTTCTGATTCAAAACCTCTCCAATTTTTACTTTGAAGGGGTTCAAGCTTAGACTTATATTCACTATCAATTTTCTGCAATGTATTA
Source organism: Hemileia vastatrix (assembly GCA_030280995.1). Lineage (NCBI taxonomy): Eukaryota > Fungi > Basidiomycota > Pucciniomycetes > Pucciniales > Zaghouaniaceae > Hemileia > Hemileia vastatrix. The sequence goes on from JASXTE010000005.1 coordinate 31,282,833, forward strand.
GTAGAAACAACAGAACCAGCAGCTCCTGTGTCCAATACTATATTAACATTTTCACCAGAAATGATAGCTGGAACCATGATAGTTGTCCTTCTAAAGTTATCAGCTTGTATATTTTTAATGATTTCAGCATCCTCAAAATTCATTAAATATTCATTTGAGTCCATATTTAATATTGGATTGTCAAAGATGGACAAATCATCTTCCAACATACAGACTTCATTTTCATCACTATATGAGATATTACTGTCATAATCACTTGAATCTTTACTTTTCTCTGTTTCAATTTCAGATTCATGTTGATTTTCATCAATATTTATATTCTTCTCACATTTGTGACCTTTAACCCAAGGTTTGTTACACTTATAACAATATTTGTCTCTTACTTTTTTGGTACTACAGCTGCAGTAGGTTTTTTCTGATTCTCCTGAAGTGTTTTTGAATTCTGATTTTTCACAGGTTCAACATTTTGTTTATAAGTGGAATACCTTGCTTCATACTTATGGTTTAGTAATATTTCATTGCAAATATTAATAAAGTCAGAATATTTAGTAACATTAATTGTTCTAGCTACAACAATGTCTCTGACAGATATAGGTAATTTATATATTATCTTATCTTTCCATAATCTAAAATCCATGTTAGGCTCAATGGCTTTTAATAATTTATTTAAATTAATTAAAAATACCATAGGTTTTTCACCATTCAACGGATTGTACCTTGTTTTCTCATAAAGTCTCTGCTGAGTGAGTCTGAATTTAGAACCTCCAAATTGTTTCTCAATTAGTTGTTTCCATTCAGCCCAAGAGTAATCTTTACCCTCATTCAAAACAGCATCAAACCATAATAAAGCAACATCCTTAAATAAAGAGATCAATTTTGATGTTATTTCTTCATCTGGTAGCTTATATGAGAATTTCAATTTGTCAATTCTTTGGATAAAATGTTGCCAATCAGAGCTGGCTTCCCCATCATAAGTTGGGTACTGATCTATCTTAGGCCAGTTCTTTTGATTGGATTTTATTTCACAAATCTTAGGTAAATTCAACAAATCATTTACTCTTGATAAATGGTCTTGTAATTTCCTGTACGTATTTGTGACTTAAATTTTCAGATTTGACACTACCACAGGATGGTTTTAGTTGTGGTGGTATAGGGAAGGAATGAGATTCACTTTTGCCAATGAAAGTATTATTATTATACTGAGTATACTTATGATTATCCTGGTTCATTAGTAGATTGGCAGTTTCAATCTCAACTTTAGTTAAACTTTGTAGTAGCTCAGAGACACTTTGATTTGTCTGGGCAAAAGATAACTTATTTCTTGATTCAGTTTTCAATAAATGTGTTTCATACAATTTTTCCAACTCACAGAATTTGTTTGAAAGTTCATTGTATTTACTACTCAATGAATCATATTTAAGAGTTAGAGACAAATTTTCATTCTCTAATTCTTTATTACGTGTTGCCAGTTGAGAAATATTTAATGTTAAGGATGAAATTGTAACACTTGTGAGCTTAACTGTCTGTTCCTCACAATCAGTCATTCTATTCCATCATGCTGAAACAATTCTATGGACAGTTGGATTATTGTTAAAATACTCCATGTCTTCCTTCTCAATTCTTTCACTCTCTTGTGAACTTCTCATCTCACTAGTAAGTGGTGGCAACTGAGGATTAACTGTATTTTAAATACGGCTGTTGCTATTAACAAAAGACAAGTCAGGTGTATCTACATTAAAACCTAATTTTCTTAAGTCCTCCTCTATTTTCTTCACAGATTTGAAATCAATAATATTACCTACATTGTAATTATCAGTATTGTGTTCAATCTGAGAGGGTAATCTACTTACCACAAGATTTGTGTGAGCCCTGATTTTTGGCGCCTTTGTTTTCCCTTGTAGGGGTGAACTGAGGAAGTCTGATGAGGAGGAGGATCCTTTTTGCAGTTGTGACTGGACCATTGTTGATGGAACCAATCCCACTTCCATTTGTCTACCAGTATTTTCTCCCGGGAATGATATGACCCTCGTGGGGTAGGGGGTTTCTGACTTTGATGGCCTCCCTTTAGCTCTGCCAATGATTGGTTCATATGCTGAAATCCTACCTTGCAATTGTTCTGTAATTGCTCTTCCTCCTTGAGCATGAGGGACTTTGATTCCTCCAACTTCAATACCTGTTTTGCCAGATGGGATAGTTGATCCTGAAGAGGAGGAGACATCTTTTTTATAGTAATCTTTTTTAAGAGGGCTTCTTTTTCCTCTATGCTCATTTGCTCTGCCTGGGGGTATGACTGACCCTCCATGGTAATGTCCTGGAGCAATTTTTTTGTTAGCTTTAGACCTGGTATTATAAGCAGGCTTTTCACTTACATTGTCCTGGGGAGCACTCATATTGATAAAAATAACAATATATCACCTCTACAGAAAGGAAAATCTATTGGAATTAGTAGAGTAAAAGTATTAGTAATGTTATTACTAATAAAAAGCACTGGAGCTTACCCTGAATTTAAATCTTTATTTATTTAAATAAAATGTAATAAAAATTCTAAAAAATCTATTAAAAATAAAATAATAAGTTTAACTAGACCTTTATAAGGGTGAATATATAGCTTACCAAGCTTTAACCAAATACCAATTTAATTGGGTGTTATATTGGTGACCAAATACCAAGTGAAATTGGGTTTATATTGGGTACAGTTACTACTGTAAATACCTAATTTTTATTATAAAAAATTAGCACAATTATTATAATGGTTCTTTTCCGCAATCACTGAGTTATTATTACCCACTAATATGCAGAAGACCCAAATATTTGGTTTTTTTTGAGCTATACTAAAGTAAAAATCACATCCCAAGGCTTATACTAAATAATAAGTAAAAACTAAGGAAAGACCCCCAATTGTCAGTGTATCTAGTATATAAGTATGATTTAATAGTATTTATTTATGGTCCTACTACTTATTAATAAATTATTTAGTGATTAAACCTCAGGGGAAGACTAATAAAATAGTTATTCTCAAATAAAACTCACAATACTTGGATTTAAATGTGTGCTAGTGGGGGAAAATAGATGAATATAATATAGTTATAGCTTATATAAAGATAATATCAATTTATAATGGCTTTATAATATATCTTTGAATAATAATAATTGTTTTATAATATTTGTTTGAATTTTAGTAAGTAAGTGATGTCTAATAACCGTCAAAATCCTCCCTTACTTATACCAAAATCCACTGGAGTGCACAGACCTTCAATCCAGATGATGTCACTACTATCCCCCGCAATTACAGCACTGTGAGGACCCACCACCTCCCCATGGCGTCCAATTCAAGCAGATTAAACACCCAGACCTCCAGTAAGGACCCTCCATCACAATTAATGATAACACAGACCCATACCATAAATAGAAAATCCAGATAAAAGAGGATACCATAAAGAAACAGGTAAAATAACTCATCCAAAGAGAATATAATGAAACACAAAGCATATAAAGGAAACAAATGAAATTTCAAAGCCCCCAATAACATCCCCAAGCAACCACATTAACCCATAAATGACCTCCCAACCCATAAATCCATGAATATCCATCCAAGGGAGCAGATTAAGTTGTCCAGACTGAGTGTATGCGCCTGAAATAGATGTTTATGCTTCTGTAGGCATTGTGAGTCCACTGGATACATCCATATGACCTAAAATAAGCAGAAAAACAAAGGTTATAGGCTGTTAAGAGGCTAAAACCCACTTATATACCTAAATATACATAATATACTGCATATTTCACTGAATATGAGATTTATGTATACATATAAGCTTATGTATGTCAATAATTACTTAATATCACTTAAGATAAGTATATTATGACTCCATCAGCACCTTAATAAGTATTATTAGGCTATGGATAAGCTATTTAAACTACTATAATTTATATAATAGAGTAATAATTATATATATATGTAATATAATGATATATATTATTGTTTTAACCTTATTTTTAAGATATAAGCTTAATGTGCTTAAGGTTATCTTATTTTAAGTATAAGAAATACTCAGTCCTAGGGATATCTAGGTTGACAAAAAGACTCAGAAAAACCTCTAATAGGGGGTGTCAGTTCTGGCAAATCAGCACTTAAATAAGTGCGGATTTCCAAAACACACTAGCCCCAATACTGGTGGATTTCAAAATGAAATAAGTCACTTATTTCACTTAAATCCGCACTTTCTCAACCAAAAGTGCTGATTTCACCATCAAGTCCCATTTCACTGATTTGTCAGCATCATCCCATTCATACGCAGAACTCCGCAGCATAACACTTCATAACTCAAAACATCGTACATCACTTACATCTTCATATCATATCATATAAGAGTTATGCCTTCCTCACTTTCAAATCGTGATAAATTACATAAAGCAATGACTTTCATGGCTCTTGAACTGCTCTTGGACTCTGATTGCGATTCTGATTCTGATCTAGAAGAAGATTTTGTCTTTTTATCAAAAATGGCCACAAAACGTTACCTTCTTCCCAGAAAGCCTCAAGTACTTCATACCCCCAAGTACACCATCCAAACACTTCTTAAACTATCTACACCCAGTTTTAGAGAGCTTTTCATGACTTCTCAGGAATGTTTCCTTAAATTGCTTGAGCTTATTCAGGATCATCCCATATTTCACAATAATTCTCAAAAAGAACAACAACATCCTTCAATTCAATTGGCCATCACACTATGTCATTTGGGTTCAAATGGTAATGGAGCCGCTTTGAAACGTTTAGAAAATGTCTTTGGTTTAGGGTATGGTTCAGTTAACACTTATACCAAACAATGTATCACTGCCATCAACTCCTTGTAATCTCAACTTCTCACCTGGCCAACAAAAGAAGAGCGACTTGAATCATTTCAGGTTATGCAAGCAGAGGGCTTCCCAGGATGTATTGGTTTTGTTGATGGTACTGCTATTCCTTTGAGCCAGAAACCTGCTCAAGGTGGAAACAATTACTTTCACATTCTCGTCAAAAATTTTCACCAAAATATTTACAAGTCAAAAAAAATTCTATATCTGTTTTAAAAAATTGGCAATACTCTCCCCTGCATTTTATTGAAGCAAGGGGTGGATATCACCAAAATTTTTCTAAGTCATCAATTTCACATGTCAGATTTGAAAATTTGGCAATACCCCCCCTGCATTTTATTGAAGTAAGTGGTGGAAGTCATCTAAATTTAATATAATTACGTAAATTATTAAATAAATATCTAATATATATCAATTTCCCTAGTTTAAAGTAATGACAATCCCTTAAGCCAAAATGCAGATCAAATCTAGAAACAAAAGTTTGGGACTTTCCACAGGTATAGGCTAGAGGAACCCCATGAAACAAATAAATGTTATCATGATTACCATTTATACAACACAAGGTTGTGGGCCCATTACTTTAGTTGAGGAAATTGATACATAAAAAATATTTATTAAAAATTTACGAAAAAATATAAAATTTTCGATGACAACTCTAATCCCCATACTTTTTGGATCTAAATAAAGTTTTTTTAAATCGATTAACTTTACCTTCTTTCATTACCTTATTGATTCTTTGAATCAACTTATGACTGATTTGAAATGAGCAACCAAAATGTGTTAAATCTTGACAGGATTCCAAACCAGGAGGAGCTTTGGTCGTTTGATGATTATCCTTAGAAGAATTCCAAATAGTTTTGATGATACCATTTCCCAAACCAAAATCAATGATGCACCGGTGGTCTGGAAAATATAAACCATGTCATTTGATTTTAGCTGGAGATTGTATTTTTTGGCCAGTAATCGGTTTGATATATGAGAATATACCAAAACTAAGAAAATTGGTGTCCTTGGTATCGGTGTGAATTTTATTGTGAAATCCAGAATGAGTGATAATAACATTAGAAAATAAAAGATATTCGTGGCTGATATCTTCCCATTCGGAGTCACACCAATTCGGTATTCCAAATTTGGTTGCAAGTTCATGATTTTTTTCAAATGCTTTATTACAGTGCTTTTTGAGTCGAAGAGCAAGAAAAGAGTTAAAGGAAGGTAGAGTGTCCCATAAGCGAAAATCTTCATCTTTTTGAGCTTTAGTGATATTCTTGAGCAACGAATATATGCCTATATAATTGAAATTCCTAGATAATAATCATATAAGAGTTTCAGAATCCTTATCCTCTAAATATGCAATATAAAAATGTGAAATAAGACAAGTGAAATTTGGAAAAAAGGCTCAACTTCAAAGGTCAAAATCTCAGCAACCACTGAACCTAATTCAAACCTGTTTGTGGGAAATGAAAGATATGCTTTAGTAGAATCTTCAGTTAAAGGACATGTGATTTAAATAAACCTAACCCTAATTTGTTACATAAAAAAATGAAATAAAAATTTAAATTGGGAAAAAAAAGGCTCAACTTTAACGGTCAATATCTCAGCAACCACTGAATCAAATTCAAATCTTTTTGTGGGAAATGAAAAGTAGCCTTCAGGAGAATCTTCAGTAAAAAGAAAATTAGATTTGAATAAACCTAACTCTAATTCCGAGTCTGATTTTCAAAATTTTACAAAAACTTGAAAAGTGGTAATGAAGATGAGATCAAAAGGAGTTTTATAAGTTCACTGTTATCCAGATAAGAGTCATAAATATATTTAAGTATGAACTTTTCATAAAAGGAATGAGATATCATATAGGCATGAAAAAAAGGAGATGAAACTTACCTTGATTGAAAAGTAGGAAAAATAGAGTGAGAAAGATTGATGTTGGAATTGTGGGGAAATTGAATATGGAGTAAGTGAAATGCATAAAGAATGTGCAATGTATGTGTTTCAATGAAATGGAGCCAAAAAAAAGTGAAATAAGGGAAAGGGGGGATAATGACCATGCCAAGGAGGGATGAAGAGTAGGGTGATGGAGCTAAAAAAGAAAGTAAAGAGGGAGAGAAAAAAAAGGTTAATTATACCATTGAAATCCAAAATAACCACTTACAAAAAAAATTTAGATAAAAAAAATAAAATAAACAGAAAAAAACAAAAAAAATTATAATTAGTAATCAAAAAATCAAAAAAAAAGAATAAAGTGACTTACCTGGAGAGATGAGATGACAAAATGAATGAAACCAAATTGTTTGAGGGATGTTGGAGAAGAATAGGAAAAGGATATGAGGGATGAATGAAAAAAAAAATCACTGACAAAATATGTGATTTCATGTTGAGCTGGTGAAAGAAAACCAATGAGCCATCCAAAAAAAAAATTTTCACCGTAAATTCCAAAAAAAATGAATATGCAACAAACCAAAATACCAACCCAAGTGAATGAAGTACACAAAGAGGACATTTGGAGAGTACAAAATGGTATGGGAAAGAAAGGGATGATGTGGCCAACATGTGGTTTTGAAAAAAAAAATCATGAAAAAAGTGCTGATTTGAGGTCAGAACTGACACCCATAGAAAAAAGATTAAGAAGTAGAAGAAATAAGTAAAAAAGAATGTAAACATGCCTGGTCAAAATATTGAAAATGTCAGAAAGGGGTGTGTGCCGAGGATTGATGGGTAGGTAGCGAGGAAGGTCAGTGTGTCACATGTTACAGGGATGGGGTAAGAAAGGAAGGGATGTTTTGTGGCCAAAATGTGGTTGTGAAAAAAAACGGAAAAAAAGTGCTGATTTGAGGTCATAACTGACACCCTTTTTTGAAATAAGTGACTTTTTTGCAAAATTTAAGTGCTGATTTGTAAGTGCTGATTTGGTTTGAAATCCGCACTTAATTTAAGTGCGGATTTGCCAGAACTGACACCCCCTAATATATTGTCAAACAAATGATAGCAGAAAAACAAATATCTTATACTTGACTTCACAATTATTAACTATTTGCTTGTTAACTAATTATTTGTCAATTTTTCTCCTCCCTTTATTACTAGATGCAATACCCCTTTTTATATTTTTCCAGCGCTCAAAACACAGTTCCCTAGTGGAACTCAAGCACTGACTCTAGCGCCACATTAGTAAAACAATAACCAATCTATTAGTAAACTACGTACACCACTTAAGACAACTACAGCACCTAAACACACCCTATGCTTACTAACACTAGTATTAACTTGTTTCATTCATACTCCACATGCGGGCTCCTGACTGTACCTTTGTTTTGTTTCAGCACTACTTCCAAGTTTGACCCCTTCTAACGCTGATCTTAGTCGCCTTGACTCTTGGGTAGCTTTGTGATTGAGTACCCACTCTCCTTACTTCATTACTAAGTCCATAGTTCTGACAACTCACTTAACTAGTTAACCTCCTACATTACCTGTTTCAGTAAGTTACCACACTTGCCGTGGTGCAGTATACTATGCACTCGAGTCTTTCCTTAAGCCATAATTCCTTCCTTAATGTGTAACACAAAATTATTGGAAAATCCAAATCCATATTGTTCAGTGCTTGCAGTCCTAAATTGATAACACACAATTCCCCATTGTGCAGTGCATCCTGCTGAAAAATCTGAGCGCACAGACCCTGAATCTTCTTCCATGCTTCTATTTCCCTTTGTTTTTGAAACACACAAATACATATTATAGTTTTGCACTACCTACTGCACTATGAATCCCCTTTGTTCTTCCTGGACTATGTGAGCTGATTGGTCCAAAATCAAACTGCCTGCAAGGCGCGTACCACACCACCATGGCTGTTTTCTGTGGTGGTCACTTTCCTGCTCACAAAGCTGCTTATCAATCACCATCACCCAAGGGTTCCCTAAGTCATATTCTCAACAATATGAAACTAAGTGATTTCAATAATGAAGAAACACTTCTTTCTCAAGAAAAAGATGTAAGTGAAACTGTGAATAAAGGTTTGTTCCATTCATCTGTTATCCGCAGAACCCATCTGCAAGCTATGCTCTCACCTGACAGTCATCAGTGGGACCAAGCATGCAAGGGGGAACTGTTGAACATGAAAGGGATGGATGTGTGGTATGAGGAAAAACTTGCTCCTGGAGCCAAGCTAACCAATGAAAAATGGGTCTTAACCATCAAAAATTCTTCATCTAAATCCCCAACCTACAAAGCACAATATGTGGCGAAAGGTTTTTTCCCACAGTATGGTATTGATTTCATTGACACCTTTGCTCCAACTGCCACTTTTGCTTCACAACACATTCTTTTCACTTTAGCTTCTTATCACAAATGGCCTGTAAAATCTTTTGATGTCACAGCTGCTTACCTTCACAGCCCAATTGATGAAGAAATTTGGTTTTGCCCTCCTGAAGGCTACTAGCTACATGCCATTAGGAATGCCCTATGTTTAAAGAAAGCCCTCTATGGTACAAAGTAAGAAGCAAGATGCTGGTGGCTTCATATAGCCAGCAAATTGGACTCTCTGGGGTATAAGGAAAGTTAGTATGTTAAAAGTTTCTATGTTTTTAGAAAGAAGGGATGTTTGGGTGTTATCTGGATTCATGTTGATGATGGTATAGTGATGGGAAGTAGTGAAGAGGTATTGAAGGAATTGGAGTATGGTTTGGATGGTAGTTTGAAGGTAAAGTGGAATGATAATGTGGATGGTATTGTAGACATTGCTAACAAAGAAGTTCCAGAAGGTTTTGATCTGCACAATTTTCAGCTCATTGACAAGATTCTCCAGACTCATAACCCCTCAGGATTGACCACAAGATCACCCCTACCAAATAATCTGGAAATCACGACAGCCAAGGATGAAGAGGTAGCTATTGATACAACTAAATATCCCTCTATTCTAGGTGCTCTCAGTTATGTGGCAGTGGCAAATAGGCCAGATCTATCCTTCCCTGTCAATTTTACAGCGCACTTCTTATCCAAACCAACTGCCACTCACTGGATTGCTCTCAACCACCTACTCAGATATGTCCAACACACCACCACCCTCTGTCTTCACATTCATCCTGACCATAATTCACCACTTGAACTCCTATCTTTTTCTGATTCCACTTGGAATAACAAAGAATTCTCAAGAGCTCAGAGTGGACACCTCCTACTCCTCAACTCTTGTCCAATTGTGTGGACTTCAAGGTGCCAGCTGGCAGTAAGTAATTCATCATGCACTGCTGAATATGTGGCACTTGGTGGTGGTATGAAAGATGCCATTTGAATTTCAAATCTTCTCAAAGATATATTTCACAATATTTCCCCCATCAAGATCTTTTGTGACAACAAAGGTGCAATTGCAAATGCAAAGGACAATCTGGGAAACAAGAGGACACAGCATGTGGATAGGTGTTTCTATATTGTGAATGAACAGCTCTTCCTTAAAAAGGCAACATTGGAACAGGTTCCCACTGCTCAAATGCATGCAGATACACTCACAAAATCACTGGGCCCATCTCTGACAATGCTTAGAAGGAAAGATGTCTGTGTGTGGTGATGGGGGTATATTTCTGTTTTCTCCTTCTTTTATCTTTTTTTTTCTTTCTCTTCTTTTTCTTCTTTTCTCATTTCAATTTATTTCTTTTTTCATTCTGGAGTTGGTTATCTTTACATGGGGTGAATATCAGTATTTTGTTCATAACTAAGTGGGGGGGATGTTAAGTCACTAGGACTATGTTCTTAGTTATGTGTGAGAATGTATGTAGTCTGTAGTCGCGGCGTCCCCTGTGCTCCGGTTCTTTCCGGAGTTCTACAGGCTGACACCGTGCTACAATCAGATGACTACTGAATTACTTTGTTACTGGAGGGAATTAATGAACCAAAGGAATGGATGTAGGCTTTAAATTTGGTAATTCATGCATTGCAAAGGGATTTACCGGCATAGGGGTAGATGCGCTAAACACATCGACTAGATTGCATATTTGTATTTATCTAATTGCTCTCAACTCAGTAGTTCCTCAATAATCTACACACCAAACTCACATGACACCCCTGTCATCTTCATTAATCATGTTTTTTATAAATCTTGAAAAAAATGACTGAAAGATACAAAAGAGTGCGAAAAATCTTAATTCTGGAAAAGGTATGCTATCATAACATTCCAGTGACTGCCAAGTAACATGTCTATTTTTGTGGTTTTCGGAAGGTGGTATGATGAGGGACTCATAATAGGAAAAACTTTTAGAGCAGATGTTTTCCACCGTTGCTTCTAATATGAGAAAACTTTCATCTAACAGTAACATAAATTGGCATGTCCATAACAATCCAATAGTATACTTCCTCAAAAGGCGTGTTATGATAAAGAAAGGTTTCTTTTTTTCATCCAATGACAACAGAGAATCACAACCAAAATTAAATCACCTCTCGCCCATAAACTGTTTGGAAGTCTAAGTCATTTCACTAACATTGTGGTATATAAAGGAATCAGACTCCTAATTTTCTTCAATCACTATGGCTCCGTGGTCTGTTCTGTAAGCTTCCAATCTATATTTACACTCCTATCTCCAAAAAATTGATGTTTTTGATATGTTTCAGCAATACGCCGATGGCTAGGCAGGTCGATGACTTTTTTTTAAACTTGAGTTCACGCTGATTTGCTATGAACACTTTTTTCGTAGTGTTCATCAACACTTGTGTGCCTTCCATGTGGTAGCCGATGATCAAGGTCGTCAAATTGAGTCTCATCATTATTGCACCTGTGTTTCTCCCGAATTTCATCAAGTAAGTCTCACGCGCTCAAAGAAATCATTGCATGTCCACGGCCCCCGCCACGTAAGCCTCAAGTAGTAACTTGTGCTTCGCGACAACCTTTCAGTGCATCATTTATGATAGTGATAAGCCCGACGCCCGTCTGATAGGTAGTTTTACTTTTTGGTTTAATGGAGAATCTGTACATGTTTCATCTTAAAAATTTGTTTGGATCACTCACTATCGTTCAGGCATCGAATATCTCATCTCTGAAGCAAAGTTTAATGCTTTACCCGAGTCTGAGAAGGTTTATTGGCATAGTCACAAATATGAGGTCGAAAGTGGAGTACTCATGCAAATGGTGAACTCAACTAAAAGCTTTGTATCTCATAAAATATTAAATGCTGGTGCTTTCTTCCCTACATCATATTTACATAGCATGTTTCTGGATACGAGGGAAAAGTTAAAGAAGAAGATGAAAGAGGGATGATGAAAGCTGTTCATCAAACTTTTGGCAAAGTGATACATACTTGGTTAGTTTTTGATTTTTTAAAGCGTGATTAGCTGTTGAATTGCCAAATTTGTTGGGGTACAGGAACGTCGATCAAAATCCAGATTTGCCACTCGGAGCCCCAAGTCTTATGATGTCATATACTCACCAGTTCGTCATTCCACAAATTTCTTCTTTGCTTGCTAGTTTATTCAATCTTTTTTTTCATTAAACTTATCTTTGAATCTATTGGTCACATAGAAAAATGGTCAGGAAAGACCTTGTCGAAAAACGTGATGAGGAGCAAGGCGTCAACACAGAGGAAAGAAGCAAAATCGTTAGTGGCATGACTAGTTTAAAGTCAAACTAATTATTTATGTTCATCTATTTCGAACTCTAGCGAGCAAATTACCTCCCACTCGACTTCAAGCGTAATAAAGACGCAGATCGATGGATGATGGATGGTAAACAAGTTCAACTTAATCCTGTTGAACGGTCTGTGAAGCCATATGTCGCCACCGATTAATATGGCATCTGCTCACTAAACTCAATTACCTAACTTGAGCACGAGAAAATTATTATTTAAAGCAGCTTATTTATTATTCGAATGACATTCAACTGGTTTTAAAAGTACAAGGAGAGATGGAATAAAGTTTTAACCTATCTTAGTCAAACTCCAATAAAGTGTCAAGTAAAATAAAAAACAAGAAGTAAGTTCAATGGTTACAAGTCATTTGTGTGTGGTGTGCCATCAATGCCAGTTAACAAATTGAGAGTCAAAATTTCATTCAAAATATCTGAGCAGCCACCAATGTTTATTTTTAAAGTAAGGGTCTTACTGACAACCTTGAACATACAACTCAGCTTGCAAGCCTTATTAAAACTGCTTGATAAGTTAAAAAAAAGTTTGATGCTTCACTTATTAGGGGGTATCAAAGTTAGAAATCTTGCATTTCAAAATACCTCTTTTTTCCACCAAATCAACCATAATTATTTTTTAAGGTATGCCATCTTGTGCCCCCAAAACATCTTTTTACTGAGAATTAATGTCATGCTTGTGGCTTTCTTTTTGTGCTGTGAAATACCTTTTAAATAATTACAAATTTTTAACTTTGATACCCCCTGTTTGAGGTTTGGGATTTTTTAACCAACATTTAAACAAATTGAGCTGGCTGACAAAAGCTGTAAAATCAATATAAAAATTAAAGTTTCCTAAAAGTATTAATCATCTGATGAAGAAGATAAGATCAGTCTTTGAAAGGAAATGAGATATATATATTAGGGGGTATCAAAGTTGACCAATCTGCTATCAAATTAATTGCGGATAAAAATCTTTATACCCCAATTATCTTCCGCAATTATTTTTGCTAATAGGGGGTATCAATGTTCAGGGATCCGCAATTAGGGATCAGGAATTTTTTTTCCCGGGATCAGACATTATTAATTGCGGAAGATTCTTATCCACTAGCCCCAGGGCTAGTGGATAAGAAATCCACGATAATGCATTATCCCGCCTCTTATACCCCAATTTCCATTCCTAATTCCTGATCCCAAACTCATCTCATCCATGATGGATTTGCAAGAAAGTCACATGACTCATAATTGCTGATGCCATCCTTAAGTCTTTCCTCACTCTATGCTACTTAATTTTGGTGGTGAACACTTAAGTTTTTTTTCTATCTACACACCCCAACTGCACATTTGGCGGTGAATTCCCACTTCCCTCATCACTTAACCCTTCCACCGGCAACAATGAAACACCTCTCTACTAGGAAGCTACTTCACTCAACAATGAATGCTATTACTTTTCTTTTAGTTCTTTACTATAAATCTGACTCTGATTTGGAAGATGCTTTAGCTTATATGTGTTTTCTTTCCAAAAAGCGTTACATCATCACCAGGGGGCCAAATCTTTATCATGATCCCCGATATGATCTGGCCTCCATTCTCAACATTCCTCATTTAAACTTCACACAACTTTTTAGAACTTCTCCCGATTCTTTCTTCAAACTTTATCAACTCATCTCCGATCATCCTATCTTCCATAACAATTCTCATAACAAACAGCGTAATCCTGCCATCCAACTTGCTGTTGCTCTATGTCACTTTGGCTCAAATGGAAATGGTGCTGCCGTAAGACGTTTGGATAATCTCTTTAACATAGGATATGGTACCATGATATTATACACCAAGTGCTGTATGATTGCTATCCTTTCCCTCAAGTCTCAAACTCTTGCTTGGCCAACTCCAGAACAGCAACTTGAATCCTCTCAAGTAATGCAAGCTGAAGGTTTCCCTGGCTGTATAGGTTTTGTTGATGGCACAACCATCCCTTTGAGTCAAAAGCCTGCTCATGATGGCAACCATTATTTTGATCGCAAAAAAAGGTTTCTTCAAAATCTACTCCAAGTTCTCATCTTTCACAATCTAACTTTTTATCTTCTTTCTAGATACTCTATTGCCGTTCAACTTGTATGCGATGACAATAAAAAATTTATTGCTTTTCACAGTGGCTGCCCTGGATCATGTCATGACTCTTCCGTCTTCCAAAGAATGAGGATTTCTCAATCCCCTGACTCATACTTTGACAAATCTCAGTACCTCCTTGCAGACTCATCATATGCAAGTGGAAAGTACATTATACCTGCTTTCTGTGGTGAAAATTCAGAAAATGACCCCAAAACTAAATTTAATTATCACCTTGCACAATCAAGAGTACGAATTGAACATGCTATACACCACACAATATGGGGGGCGGACTTGCTAGCAAGTCCGCAACCTTGGACCCAAACTCACCATAGATTGAACACACATTGAGCTATTGATAAAGGAACCATACAATCAGGGATGAACACCACTCAGCAGAACAGTTTTAGGTGGGTGTTCAAGTATAGTTCAGTATGGGTTCAGTATGAGTTCAGTCTGAGTTCCATCTGAGTTCCATCTGAGTTCAGGTTGAGGACTTGCTAGCAAGTCCACCCCCTATATTGCGTAGTGATAGGTATTTTAAAGGGACGATTTTCTAGTCTTGGGGAGCTCAGAATCCAATTTCAAAAAAAATTGGAGATCAAAACTGCAAATCATTGGATCTTGACTTGCGTAATACTCCAAAATATTCTAGCTGATTTAAAGGATGAGTGGAATGATCTTTATGAAGAAGAGGATCCTGAACCACCATTGGCACTCCCCTCCCTTGATTCACAAATCATTCAATCAACTGGCATACACCCCATTATAATGCCAATTACTCTCCAACATTTCTCTTCACCCTTTTAATTTTTAATTTTTATGTTTTCATACTTTCCAAATGTCCTCTTTGTGTACTTTAATCACTTGGTTTTGTATTTTGGTTTGTTGCATATTCATTTTTTTTTTTTGAATTTACGGTGAATATCTTTTTTTTGGATGGCTCATTGGTTTTCTTTCACCTCCTCAACATGAAATCGCATACTTTCTTATATCACATATTTTGTCAGTGATTTTTTTTTCATTCATCACTCATATCCTTTTCATCCTCTCCTCAAACATCCCTCAAATATTTTGGTTGCATTTATTTTCTCAACTCAACTCACCAGGTAGGTCATTTTTTTTCTTTTTTCATTGTTTTTTATTTGCTAATCATGATTTTTTTTTTTTTTTTGCTTTTTTTTTGCTTTTTTTTTGTTTTCTTTGTTTTTTTTGTAAGTGCTTCATTTATTTTTGTTCTAGGGTAAACTAATTTTTGTTTTGCTTTTTTCTCTTTTTTCTCTTTTTTTTTTTTTTTCTCTCCTTCACCTCTCTTTATCATCCTCAAGGCCCCCCTTTTTCCCTCTCTTTACCTGTCTCAGACCCCCTTTTTAACCCCTTTTTAGCTGCCTCAAATCCCCCCTTTCCCCCCTCTTTAGGTCCCTCATCACCCCCCTTCCCCTCTTTTTAGGTGCTTCAATACACCCCCCTTCCCCTCTCTTTATGTCCCTCAAACCCCCCCTTCACCTCTATTTTGCCGCCTCAAACCCCCCCTTCACCTCTCTTTACCCACATCAAACCCCCCCTTTCCCTCTCTTTAGGCGCCTCAAACACCCCCCCCCTGATTATTAATAAACGATCATTACAGATTGTTTGTTAAGTAATTGAATCATTAGCGATTTGACTACTTAGCAAACAATCATTACAGATTGTTCGTTAACAAGGAGGTGGGGGGGGGGGGTAGAGAAGGTGGTAAGGTGATTGGAAGGGGGGGGGGTTTGAGGTGCCTAAGGAGAGGGGAATGGGGGGGGTTTGAGGCGCCTAAGGAGAGGGGAATGGGGGGGTTTGAGGCGCCTAAGGTGAGGGGAATGAGGGGGGGTTTGAGGCAGCTAAAGAGGGGGGAATGGGGGGGGGGTTTGAGGCAGCTAAAGAGGGGGAAAGGAGGGTGATGAGGGACCTAAAGAGGGGGGAAAGGGGGGTATTTCAGGGGGATTTTGAGGCAGGCAAGGAGAGCATTTGAGGGGACTTTTGAGGCAAGGATGGAGGGATTTGTAAGGGCATTTCAAATAAATAAAGGAGGGGAAAAGGGGGCATTTATGGGAGATAAAGATGGGTTACCAACTTTCAAATAAAGATACTAACAAATTTTTGTTTGTAATTTTGATTATTTTTTTTATTTTTTTGGCAGTAATATAGAAAAAAAAAAAAATTCTTTCTGATAAGGACTGTCCCTCTTATTTACAAAACAAAAAAGGTTTATAATTTTATTTTTAATTTTTCTATAATTAATTTTTGTGATTTTGATTTTATTTAAATAATTTTTTTATTTTTTATTTTTATTTTACTGATTTTTTTTTTTTTCAGGATCTTGTGAGAAGGTTTTTAATAACCAATCTTCAGGTTCACTTTTAATTTTTTTTTAAAATTTTTTTTTTTTAATTTAATTTTTACTGAAATTTTTTTTTTTTGGATAATTTTTTTTTTTTAAAGGATTTTGCTTTTATTTTCTTTTTAAAAATAAAACCTCAGGTTTTTTTTTTGATAAATTTTTTTTTTGAAAATTTTTTACTCATTTTTTGTTTTTTGTTTTTTTGTTTTTTTTTTCTATTTTAATTTTTAAATAAAAAACAGTTTTTTTTATTTGAAAAATAAGGTGAGAATTTTTTTTAAAAAAAATTGAGTTGAAATTTTATTGACATTTATTTTTTTTTCAGATCAAAAAAATGTCTTCTTCTTCAGATTCACCCCTTACTTCTCTCTCATCTTCATCTTTATCTTCTTTATCATCACTATCATCTTCTTCAAAATCAACATCCATACAATCTTCTTCTAAATCATCAAAAATAAATTTATCTTCTTTATCATCTTCTTCTTTATCATCTCTATCATCTTCTTCAAAATCAACTTCCATACAATCTTCTTCTAAATCATCAAAAATAAATTTATCTTCTTTATCATCTCTATCATCTTCTTCAAAATCAACTTCCATACAATCATCTTCTAAATCATCAAAAATAAATTTATCTTCTTTATCATCTCTATCATCTTCTTTGAAATCAACTTCCATTCAATCATCTTCTAAATCATCGGAAAAAAATAATGATAATCAGTCTCATAAGAAGAAAAGATATCTGAAAAAAAAAATTCTTCATCTAAATCATCAAGAAAATTTAAAGATAATCAGTCTCATCAGAAGAAAATATATCTAAAAAAAAATATACAACATTTCAGAAGAAAAGATATCTGAAAAAACATTATTCATCATCTAAATCATCAAGAAAAATTAAAGATAATCTGTCTCATCAGAAGAAAAGATATTTGAAAAAAATAATTCTCTGTGAAAGTTATTTTTGTCATATCCCAAACATTTTATTTCATAAAACTAAAGTAGATAAAAAATTTATATATCCGAAAAAATTACCAGAAGATATCAAATATCTAACCAAAATTGGTGATGATTGAGTGGTTGCAGTTATCAGTAATACTTATAAGCCTCAATTCATTTTGGAAGTTCATTCATTTGATGGTGTAAAAGATGAAACTTTTAATCAACTATCGGATCTTATCATTACTCTTTATCAAATGGCTTTGATTTGATTACCTATAAGGAACATGAATTTGTTGGGTGGTATCATGATTGGTTTTGGTTGGAGACCTGGTTTTGTCAAAGGATATTCTCTTGGTATGTCTAATAATTTTTGTTCCATTCTTAATATCATTACACTTATTTCAATTATATAGGCATATATTCATTGCTCAAGAATATCACTAAAGCACAAAAAGATGAAGATTTTTGCTTATGGGACACTCTACCTTCCTTTAATTCTTTTCTTGCTCTTCGAATCAAAAAGCTCTGTAATAAGGCATTTGAAAAAAATCATGAACTTGTAACCAAAGTTGGAATACAGAATTGGTGTGACTCCAAAAGCGAAGATATCAGCCACGAATATCTTTTATTTTCTCATGTTATTATCACTCATTCTGTATTTCACAATAAAATTCACACCGATACCAATGACACCAATTTTCTTACTTTTGGTATATTCTCATATATCAAACCAATTACTGGCCAACAAATACCATCTCCAGCTAAAATCAAAGGACATGGTTTATATTTTCCAGACCACAAGTGCATCATTGATTTTTCTTTGGGAAATAGTATCATCGAAACTATTTGGAATTCTTCTCAGGATAATCATCAAACAACCAAAGCTCCTCCTGGTTTGGAATCCTGTCAAGATTTCACTCATTTTGGTTTTTCTTTTCAAATAAGTCAAAAGTTGATTCAAAGAATCAACAAGGTAAATTTAATCAATTTAAAAAAACTTTATCTAGATCCAAAAAGTATGGGGATTAGAGTTGTCATCAAAAAAATTATATTTTTTCATAAGTTTTTAATAAATATTTTTTATATATCAATTTCCTCAACTAAAGTAATGGGCCAACGACCTTGTGTTGTATAACAGGTAATCATGATAAAATTTATTTGTTTCATGGGGTTTTTCTAGCCTATACCTGTGGAAAGTCCCAAACTTTTGTTTCTAGATTTGATCTGCATTTTGGCTTGAGGAATTGTTATTACTTTAAACTAGGGAAATTGATATATATTAGATATTTATTTAATAATTTATGTAATTATATTAAATTTTGATGAATTCCACCCCTTACTTCAATAAAATGCAGGGGGGTATTGCCAAATTTTCAAATCTGACATTCAAAATTGATGACTTGTAAAAATTTTGGTGATACCTACCCCTTGCTTCAATAAAATGTAGGGGGGGGGGTATTGCCAAATTTTCAAATTTAACATGTAAAATTTTTGACTTGTAAATATTTTGGTGAAAAATTTTTGGTGATACCCGTCCCTTACTTTAATAAAATGCAGGGGGGAGTATTACCAAAATTTCTTATAAAACTTGTGAAATTCTTGACTTGTAAGAATTTTGGGGATACCAGTAAAATGCAGGGGGTAGTAACGCCAAAGTTTCATATAAGACTTTCAAGACTCTTGACATGAAAGAATTTTGGTGATACCCACCCCTTACTTCAAAAAAATGCAGGGGTGGGGTTTTGGCAAATTTTCAAAGGAGACTTGAAAATTTTATTTAAAAAAAGAATATTTAACATTAAAATACAAAATTTCAAGAAATACAGAAAATAATTGTAAAATTTATATACAAATAAATATGAACACATGAAGTGTGAAAGAAATAAAAGAAACTAGTCAATGAAAAATTTCATTAAACGTTCTATTTCTTCAACAGATTTGTTTGCTTTAACGCATTCGATCAAGAAATCTTTCTTATTAGAACTTTCTTGGAGATCATGCTTGTAATTCATCTGTTCCATTAAGTTTTGATGCTCGAGTGTTTTTTCCTCTTTTTTGGATTTTTCAATACTAAGAGTTAACTCAAACTTCTTCTCCTCCAAATCTTGGACCCAATCATCCTTCTGTAAGGAGAGCTTGTACTTCCTCTCTTCCAAATCTTGTACTCTGTCATCCCTCCTTAAAGAGAGCTCGTATTTCTTCTTTTCAAAGCTTAGAGTCTCTTTAGCGATTTCCACTTGTTCTAGAGTGATAAGCAATGTTAACAATAAGTAGAAGAAAAGCAGAGTAAATATTAATAGGTATGATATCACTTACCAGCATCACGTTTCTCTAAAAACTGTTCCATTGAAGAAAAAGGGGTTTGTGATGAAGTATCACTTTTTTGTCTTCTTTGTGAGTGGAAATTTAGACTACTTGAAGCCCTTTGCTTTTTGTTCAACGTAGCATTTTCCTCCCCATCATTGTTGCTAGCTTCAGACTCAGTTGATTGTGGGTCCTGGACTTGTTCATCAGCCTTTTAAGAAATAAGAAAATCTAAGTAAATAAAAAAAAGTATTGATAAGATAAAAGAAAAAAAAACAGACCTGAGTTAGATTGGGTTGGGTTGAATTGCCAATAGGATCAATAGCAAAGCTATCTAGATTTGTAGAATTTAGAAGAGGGGAGGCTTGAGTGGAGGAAGAGGATGGGAAAAGATTTGCTTTGACATCATGTTCGGAGATAGGATCTTCACCATCCAACATGTTTACAGGATTAACATCGGCTTTCTCTCCAAAAATTGCATCCATCTCTTTAAAGTAAGGACATAAGGTTTCAAGTTTATCATCTATGGATTTTATGTCCTTAGTTATATCATTGTTGGTAACCCTAAAACCAGTGGAAGATGAAAGAGCCTTTGCCTTCTTGTATTTTGCTTGGTAATGCTTGAATTGTTCAGACATCTGTTTAGGCAAAAGATAAATCCTTCCCTTGGTCTTATTCCGTAATTCATTTGCCATTAGAAGATAGCCATTAACTTTTGATGCGGGGGGTTATCCTACTTTAGTGGCATACTCAGTACCAAAACAAGAATCATAGTTAGATTTGGTTTTCAGCCAGTTGATAAGAATGAGATTTTCATCTTTTTTTAATTGAACGGTCTTTGATTTCTCGGCTGAGCGGGGGAAAGAAGATGTAGTGGGAATTGAAGAACAACTGGGTGATGGCTGCCTTTGAGAAGATCTAGGATGACAAGGCATGTTATTATAAATGAAGATGAAAAGGAGCAGAAACAAGCAGATGAGATAGCGAGATGAAAAGGAGCAGAATCAAATAGATGAAATGGGGAGAAATTCTGAGCGGATAGAATGAACAGGATGGGATGAGAATGGAAGTGCGCAGCAAGGTAGAAGGCTGGGATATCCAGAAAGTTGTCCAAGATGTGGTTATCAAATATTGAGGATAAAAATGTCAGATAAGAGGTGAACATTGACACTTTATGGTAAGGTAAACTCTTACAGTCGCCTTGCTGTAAGCAGAATCCGGAGGAGATATGTGGATTTAGCTGAAAACCCCGTCCTTCCAATAAAAATAACAAAATGGGAATTCTAAATCACTAAGCTAACCAATCTACTTGAATCTGATTGATAAAATAATGAAACTCTAAAATAATTAACGCTTATTGAGATTTAAAGAAAGTGGCTGTTGAAAAAGAAATACTGATAACAACAATTAAGGTGTACCAGTGAAAGATCTGAAAAGATTGACTTTTATGTTTTTATAATAATTTGAATTTTTATGAGACAGCAATAATCAAGTCCCAGTGAGGAAGACCTTTCTAAAGATACCCTGTATGAAGTGTGATTTAAATTGTTGAGTAGTATTTCTAAAATGTTATATATATAATATAAAGTTATAAGGGTATTACAAATTTATTTAATTTGTTGAGTAATAAAAAAATGAGACTGTGGTGGTTAAAGATTAAGCTGTATGATGTGTCCCCCCTTCTCAATTTCGAGTTTGAGAAGCGCTTAAGTATTCCTAGTCACGTGCCTAAGTTTTCCCCTCCAGAGCTCTTCCAGAGTCAATCCGGAGCCCGTACGGAGTCCGTACGGAGTCCGTACGGAGTCGAAACGGAGTCCGTCCGGACTTCCGGACTCAATTTAGAACCTTAAAACCATAATAAAAAATCTAGAAAAATTACACATAATAGAGCTACTTCCCCTTTACATACCAAACTAATTTTCGTAGTCCGCGCAGCTCTAATTACCCCGTGAAAATTCATCAAAGTTAAGTAATTTTTGAAAACGTAAATATTTCTATAAAACTTTAAAATTCATTTAAAAATTTAAGAAAAATAGTAAAAATTCTGGGAAAATTTCCCAAGGTTCTTGAGTGACTCGACTTAATACTTATAAATTTTTTAGACCGTAAAAATAAGTTTTCTCCGTAAAATAAATTGTTTTCGTGTAGGCATTCGCTCGTGACCAATTTCTTCATATTTAAAACTCAAATAAATTAAATAAAACCCTTTTATATATATAAAAATAATAACGCCAATCTTGCACGCCGTAATAACTCCATTTACATATTTAGGTGCTGTACTAAACTTTAGGCTACCACATCCTCCCTCCAATCGAGAATGTCCCCATTCTTAAAAACTTTGCATAAGTGGTCGAACACAATATTCATCTTTAACCTTCAACCACCATCTTCTTTAATCAACTATAAAATTCATCTTCATCAATATGTCATCCAAAGAACTTGTCGCTCCATGTGAACTCTGCGCTCGATACCAGGTAC
The DNA here is from genome assembly GCA_030280995.1 of Hemileia vastatrix. Lineage (NCBI taxonomy): Eukaryota > Fungi > Basidiomycota > Pucciniomycetes > Pucciniales > Zaghouaniaceae > Hemileia > Hemileia vastatrix. The sequence continues at coordinate 31,305,467 of JASXTE010000005.1, forward strand.
CTTGTTTAATGTCTAACCCTAATCTTCCTGGCAGAACAGCTTGCGACTTATGCCGTGTGAAAAAAGTTAAATGCAACCGGCCAATAGTTCCTTCTAAAACAAACGTATATTTAGGACCAGCAGCTCTCCCTGATCCCTCAACTTCTAAAAAGCGATCCAAAATTCCTGTCTTCTTAAAACGAATAAGATCAAAAACAGCTTCAAAAGTTCAATCTTCATCAACGGATCCCGGCCTAATTTTGCCTTCACAAGATCCTAATCCCTGAAGTCTTCCTCCGCAATGAGGATAAACTATCTTCTTTTTTATATCAAAAAATACTTTACTATCGTTACACTGTATATGGTCGACGAAACTATGATGAAACATAACGAAATTCAAGAAGACCTTCTTTGAAATTTTCAAAATTTAAAATTCTTAAAATATGGGTGAAGATAGTGTTGGAAAATTTTTTAAAAATTTATTGGAAGAAGTGTTCACAGGGGGACCTTCTTAATTTAATATTGGCAAGTGTGGGGGTAATTGATGGGCTGGCTGCTCTATACACAATTACCCCATAATGTTCGTTTCCAAAATTTTCCCTGTTTCTAGTTGAATCCTGGCTTTGTCTTTTAATTTTAGGAAGTCCACTAAGACTATAAACTGGAACGAATCAAGAGACACCGCTCTCAAAGCCGGATTCAAGATTCTTTTTATTTTATTTTGTTTTTTTATTTTTTTTATGTTAGATTGTGATTTCTTTTCTTTAATATATATTATGAATTATTGTAAAGGTGATGCTAACTGGTGGTCTCTAATCATTTTTATAAATTGGAGGGAGCCCACCCAGTGATCATCATTATAAAAATTATCTTCTAAAAACTTTCATTTATTTTCTTTTCTTTTCAATTTCTCAAAATTGTGTAACCACATCAAGTTGCACTTGGATGTGGGTATGATGTCGAGGGTACGGCTCATCAAATGGCCGGGGGGCATCTTTTAAAATTTTATTCTAAAAATTTTATTACTTTTTTATCTTTCTTTTCACATTCGTTTATCTTTCTTTAAAAATTAAATTTTAACTCTTATTTCAAAACTATTTTTTTTTAATTTATAAAAAAAAAAAAAAAAAAAAAAAAAAAAAAAAAAAAAATAATAATAATAATAATAATAATAATAATAAAATAACTAAAAATATAAAATAAAAATAAAAAAATAAAATAAAAATAAAAAATAAAATATAAAAAAAAAATAAAATAAAATAAAATAAAATAAAATAAAATAAAAAAATAAAAATAAAAATAAAAATAAAAATAAGAAAAAAATAATAAAAGGTATTTTAGTTTTAGGTAGTTTAGATGTTTATATTTTATTTTTCAAACATTATTCAAGAAAGCTACATACCAGGAAGAACACCATCAAGGGTTGTTATCTTTTGAAGAATCGAAATTAGAAAATTTAGAAGGACCTTGATCGATTTCCTGGGATTCGAATCTTATTTCACGGTCACGATAGTGTTGAAGCCAGTTGGCTATTTTGAAAAGGTCTCTTAACAGTTGCTCTCTCATCCAAGATTCTGATCTATCAGAGGGCGGGTATCGTTGGAAATAAGCGATAAGGTTATTAAAATTAGCAAAAAGCTTTTCAGACACTAGGTGAATTGGAACTCTAGGGAAGCTTGGATTAGGTTCTGGTAGTTCATAAGCAGAATATGAAATTGGAGAACCGGTGGACGCTTATCAAATTAAAACCTGAAGATTAAGAAAATAAAAAGAGACAACTAACCTGTGTCAACACTATCATGATCATAGATAAATGGCTTACTTGGTAATGGAGTGGGATTTTTTATGTTTAGGAAAGGATTTTTTATTTTTGATAGATGAGGAGGACTGGTGTTGGATTTGGTGTTTGAAGTAGATGTTCTGGGCCTTTTTGATGAAACAAGAGAAGATGAAGACTGCTGGCTATTATAGGACCTTTTGTGCTTCAAGATGTTGGAAGAAGGAGAAGAATTGTTAGAAGGTTGAAGCATGGCCTTGGGAGCAGCAAGAGTTCTTGGGGGGAGTAGCAGCAAGTCTAGATTGGAGAGAAGGACCCAGAGGATTAGGTGATGGAGAAAGATTTAAATAGGCTGATGGAGAAAAAGGTATGGGATCTTTAGAGGTTGATGGAATAGGGGGTGGAGTAGAAGGTGAAGAAGAAGGAAGAGGTTTGCAGAAGGTGGCGAAGCTAGTAGCAGTGATGGGGAAAGAACCACAGTTCAAGCCAGAACATTTTCTTTTCTTCTCATAGCAGGATAAACAGGCCCTGTTATAAGTGTGCTTTTGCCAGTTAAAAGAGAAGATACATTCCCTATGGGTGAAGGCACAGTATTTGCAAGACTGATCAGCTGAAGCAATGAAGTCAGAAGGTTTCATCTTGTTAGGAGATATTTTTTTGAAGAAGAAAACTTGAAACTAGGATGAAGAAAGCTGGTGGCAAAATCTGGGTTCAAGGATAGAGAAGTTGTTAGGTCCACCAAGACCTTAAACTGGACTATTATCAAGTGTTGGGTCCACCATGACCTTAAACTGGATTTCTTATCGATTAAATGTTTGGTCCACCATGACTTTAAACTGGTAGTTCATTCATTGTTTGGTCCACTATGACTTTAAACTGGAAATTTAATATCTGCAGGATAATTCAACATTCATTGGACCACTATGGCCTTATACTGGATTACTTGTCGATCAAATGTTTGGTCCACTATGACATTAAACTGGATTATCAAATTTATTCAATCTTTGGTCAAGCCTAGGCCTTATTTAGGAATATTTCAAGTTATTTATGCACCTAAACGATCTTTGGTCCACCAAGACCATAAACTGGCAATCGAATATATGTTTGGTCCACTAAGACTTTAAACTGGAATGTCAATCTTGTTTGGATAACTCAATTCAATCTTTTAATTTATCACTGTCCACTATGACTCTAAACTGGTTATTCAATTATTTCTGGAATTGGGTGCTGATAAGCTTTAGGAGGCTAAAATTTTAGGTGGTAATGATGCTATGGAAAGCATAATGGTTAATTAGGTAAAATTTGTGGCGCTTTAACATGGTCTAAAGTTAATATTATTATTGGAAGCCTGGCAAAAGTATTTTATGGGTTTGCTGTATAGCAAAGTTTGAAAATTGTGATGAAGGAATCAGAAGTTAGGATGGTAGTTGGATTTTAGGGAATGATTTTTTTTAGTGCCTCATAGTTAGGCCATTTTTTTTTTTGGTGTGAAGCTTGGAGGACCTTATGGCGAGATTGGAATCATAGAATTCGGCTCAGTGGGGGGCCCTATGAGGTTGGAATCAGGAGTATTCGGCTCATAGGAAGATCCACTCTCTCAATGCTGTGACAAGAAGGAAGACTGGTATATGGGAGTCTGAAGGGATTCAAACCTTGCTCTCAGTAGTGGAATCATCACAAGATTTATATTATTTTATTTTATGTTATATCAAGCCAGAGAAGAAAGAAAACATCATTTATGTTGAAAGTTTAAGAAGACCAAGCAAAAACAAAATTTTATCAAGTTATACTGTTAGAAAAGATAATTTCTTTGAAATTGTTCAACATCATTATCAAAGCTTTGCATTAAGATTCTTCTTTTCATGAGGTCTTCATGGTTATTAGCTGGAGTTTCTTGAAAATAGGCCAGCATTTTTCGTTTCAACTCATTAGTAAAGTCAAGAAAAAGATAGCAATGAAAATTTGGGTAATGATTGATATAGTCCGTCTTCACTCTACCAACATCATCAGTGTTGGTTATTTCGACAGCTAGAAGTTCAAATATGTTATTAAGTCATAGGTTTAGTCAATTTTGATTAAAAGTTTTTTTTAGTAAGATAAATAGGGTCTTACATTTAGAGCCAGGAAACATAGTCTCAGCAAAGTTAGTTGGGGGTACTGGCGTTATAGGATTAGGATCTTGTGAAGGCAAAATTAGGCCGGGATCCGTTGATGAAGATTGAACTTTTGAAGCTGTTTTTGATCTTATTCGTTTTAAGAAGACAGGAATTTTGGATCGCTTTTTAGAAGTTGAGGGATCAGGGAGAGCTGCTGGTCCTAAATATACGTTTGTTTTAGAAGGAACTATTGGCCGGTTGCATTTAACTTTTTTCACACGGCATAAGTCGCAAGCTGTTCTGCCAGGAAGATTAGGGTTAGACATTAAACAAGGTACCTGGTATCGAGCGCAGAGTTCACATGGAGCGACAAGTTCTTTGGATGACATATTGATGAAGATGAATTTTATAGTTGATTAAAGAAGATGGTGGTTGAAGGTTAAAGATGAATATTGTGTTCGACCACTTATGCAAAGTTTTTAAGAATGGGGACATTCTCGATTGGAGGGAGGATGTGGTAGCCTAAAGTTTAGTACGGCACCTAAATATGTAAATGGAGTTATTACGGCGTGCAAGATTGGCGTTATTATTTTTATATATATAAAAGGGTTTTATTTAATTTATTTGAGTTTTAAATATGAAGAAATTGGTCACGAGCGAATGCCTACACGAAAACAATTTATTTTACGGAGAAAACTTATTTTTACGGTCTAAAAAATTTATAAGTATTAAGTCGAGTTACTCAAGAACCTTGGGAAATTTTCCCAGAATTTTTACTATTTTTCTTAAATTTTTAAATGAATTTTAAAGTTTTATAGAAATATTTACGTTTTCAAAAATTACTTAACTTTGATGAATTTTCACGGGGTAATTAGAGCTGCGCGGACTACGAAAATTAGTTTGGTATGTAAAGGGGAAGTAGCTCTATTATGTGTAATTTTTCTAGATTTTTTATTATGGTTTTAAGGTTCTAAATTGAGTCCGGAAGTCCGGACGGACTCCGTTTCGACTCCGTACGGACTCCGTACGGACTCCGTACGGGCTCCGGATTGACTCTGGAAGAGCTCTGGAGGGGAAAACTTAGGCACGTGACTAGGAATACTTAAGCGCTTCTCAAACTCGAAATTGAGAAGGGGGGACACATCATACAGCTTAATCTTTAACCACCACAGTCTCATTTTTTTATTACTCAACAAATTAAATAAATTTGTAATACCCTTATAACTTTATATTATATATATAACATTTTAGAAATACTACTCAACAATTTAAATCACACTTCATACAGGGTATCTTTAGAAAGGTCTTCCTCACTGGGACTTGATTATTGCTGTCTCATAAAAATTCAAATTATTATAAAAACATAAAAGTCAATCTTTTCAGATCTTTCACTGGTACACCTTAATTGTTGTTATCAGTATTTCTTTTTCAACAGCCACTTTCTTTAAATCTCAATAAGCGTTAATTATTTTAGAGTTTCATTATTTTATCAATCAGATTCAAGTAGATTGGTTAGCTTAGTGATTTAGAACTCCCATTTTGTTATTTTTATTGGAAGGACGGGGTTTTCAGCTAAATCCACATATCTCCTCCGGATTCTGCTTACAGCAAGGCGACTGTAAGAGTTTACCTTACCATAACGTGTCAATGTTCACCTCTTATCTGACATTTTTATCCTCAATATTTGATAACCACATCTTGGACAACTTTCTGGATATCCCAGCCTTCTACCTTGCTGCGCACTTCCATTCTCATCCCATCCTGTTCATTCTATCCGCTCAGAATTTCTCCCCATTTCATCTATTTGATTCTGCTCCTTTTCATCTCGCTATCTCATCTGCTTGTTTCTGCTCCTTTTCATCTTCATTTATAATAACATGCCTTGTCATCCTAGATCTTCTCAAAGGCAGCCATCACCCAGTTGTTCTTCAATTCCCACTACATCTTCTTTCCCCCGCTCAGCCGAGAAATCAAAGACCGTTCAATTAAAAAAAGATGAAAATCTCATTCTTATCAACTGGCTGAAAACCAAATCTAACTATGATTCTTGTTTTGGTACTGAGTATGCCACTAAAGTAGGATAACCCCCCGCATCAAAAGTTAATGGCTATCTTCTAATGGCAAATGAATTACGGAATAAGACCAAGGGAAGGATTTATCTTTTGCCTAAACAGATGTCTGAACAATTCAAGCATTACCAAGCAAAATACAAGAAGGCAAAGGCTCTTTCATCTTCCACTGGTTTTAGGGTTACCAACAATGATATAACTAAGGACATAAAATCCATAGATGATAAACTTGAAACCTTATGTCCTTACTTTAAAGAGATGGATGCAATTTTTGGAGAGAAAGCCGATGTTAATCCTGTAAACATGTTGGATGGTGAAGATCCTATCTCCGAACATGATGTCAAAGCAAATCTTTTCCCATCCTCTTCCTCCACTCAAGCCTCCCCTCTTCTAAATTCTACAAATCTAGATAGCTTTGCTATTGATCCTATTGGCAATTCAACCCAACCCAATCTAACTCAGGTCTGTTTTTTTTTCTTTTATCTTATCAATACTTTTTTTTATTTACTTAGATTTTCTTATTTCTTAAAAGGCTGATGAACAAGTCCAGGACCCACAATCAACTGAGTCTGAAGCTAGCAACAATGATGGGGAGGAAAATGCTACGTTGAACAAAAAGCAAAGGGCTTCAAGTAGTCTAAATTTCCACTCACAAAGAAGACAAAAAAGTGATACTTCATCACAAACCCCTTTTTCTTCAATGGAACAGTTTTTAGAGAAACGTGATGCTGGTAAGTGATATCATACCTATTAATATTTACTCTGCTTTTCTTCTACTTATTGTTAACATTGCTTATCACTCTAGAACAAGTGGAAATCGCTAAAGAGACTCTAAGCTTTGAAAAGAAGAAATACGAGCTCTCTTTAAGGAGGGATGACAGAGTACAAGATTTGGAAGAGAGGAAGTACAAGCTCTCCTTACAGAAGGATGATTGGGTCCAAGATTTGGAGGAGAAGAAGTTTGAGTTAACTCTTAGTATTGAAAAATCCAAAAAAGAGGAAAAAACACTCGAGCATCAAAACTTAATGGAACAGATGAATTACAAGCATGATCTCCAAGAAAGTTCTAATAAGAAAGATTTCTTGATCGAATGCGTTAAAGCAAACAAATCTGTTGAAGAAATAGAACGTTTAATGAAATTTTTCATTGACTAGTTTCTTTTATTTCTTTCACACTTCATGTGTTCATATTTATTTGTATATAAATTTTACAATTATTTTCTGTATTTCTTGAAATTTTGTATTTTAATGTTAAATATTCTTTTTTTAAATAAAATTTTCAAGTCTCCTTTGAAAATTTGCCAAAACCCCACCCCTGCATTTTTTTGAAGTAAGGGGTGGGTATCACCAAAATTCTTTCATGTCAAGAGTCTTGAAAGTCTTATATGAAACTTTGGCGTTACTACCCCCTGCATTTTACTGGTATCCCCAAAATTCTTACAAGTCAAGAATTTCACAAGTTTTATAAGAAATTTTGGTAATACTCCCCCCTGCATTTTATTAAAGTAAGGGACGGGTATCACCAAAAATTTTTCACCAAAATATTTACAAGTCAAAAATTTTACATGTTAAATTTGAAAATTTGGCAATACCCCCCCCCTACATTTTATTGAAGCAAGGGGTAGGTATCACCAAAATTTTTACAAGTCATCAATTTTGAATGTCAGATTTGAAAATTTGGCAATACCCCCCTGCATTTTATTGAAGTAAGGGGTGGAATTCATCAAAATTTAATATAATTACATAAATTATTAAATAAATATCTAATATATATCAATTTCCCTAGTTTAAAGTAATAACAATTCCTCAAGCCAAAATGCAGATCAAATCTAGAAACAAAAGTTTGGGACTTTCCACAGGTATAGGCTAGAAAAACCCCATGAAACAAATAAATTTTATCATGATTACCTGTTATACAACACAAGGTCGTTGGCCCATTACTTTAGTTGAGGAAATTGATATATAAAAAATATTTATTAAAAACTTATGAAAAAATATAATTTTTTTGATGACAACTCTAATCCCCATACTTTTTGGATCTAGATAAAGTTTTTTTAAATTGATTAAATTTACCTTGTTGATTCTTTGAATCAACTTTTGACTTATTTGAAAAGAAAAACCAAAATGAGTGAAATCTTGACAGGATTCCAAACCAGGAGGAGCTTTGGTTGTTTGATGATTATCCTGAGAAGAATTCCAAATAGTTTCGATGATACTATTTCCCAAAGAAAAATCAATGATGCACTTGTGGTCTGGAAAATATAAACCATGTCCTTTGATTTTAGCTGGAGATGGTATTTGTTGGCCAGTAATTGGTTTGATATATGAGAATATACCAAAAGTAAGAAAATTGGTGTCATTGGTATCGGTGTGAATTTTATTGTGAAATACAGAATGAGTGATAATAACATGAGAAAATAAAAGATATTCGTGGCTGATATCTTCGCTTTTGGAGTCACACCAATTCTGTATTCCAACTTTGGTTACAAGTTCATGATTTTTTTCAAATGCCTTATTACAGAGCTTTTTGATTCGAAGAGCAAGAAAAGAATTAAAGGAAGGTAGAGTGTCCCATAAGCAAAAATCTTCATCTTTTTGTGCTTTAGTGATATTCTTGAGCAATGAATATATGCCTATATAATTGAAATAAGTGTAATGATATTAAGAATGGAACAAAAATTATTAGACATACCAAGAGAATATCCTTTGACAAAACCAGGTCTCCAACCAAAACCAATCATGATACCACCCAACAAATTCGTCTTCCTTATAGGTAACCAAACCAAAGCCATTTGATAAAGAGTTATGATAAGATCGGATAGTTGATTAAAAGCTTCATCTTTTACACCATCGAATGAATGAACTTCCAAAATGAATTGAGGCTTAAAAGTATTGCTGATAACTGCAACAACTCAATCATATCCAAATTTGGTTAGATGTTTGATATCTTCTGGTAATTTTTTTGGATATTGATTTTTTTTATCTACTTTAGTTTTATAAAAAAAATATTTGAGATATGACCAAAAAAACTTTTGCAGAGAATTTTTTTTTAAATATCTTTTCTTCTGATGAGACTGATTATCATTAATTTTTTTTGATGATTTAGAAGATGATTGTATGGAAGATGATTTCGAAGAAGATGATAGAGATGATAAAGATGAAGATGATAAAGAAGATAAAGATGAAGATGAGAGAGAAGTAAGGGGTGAATCTGAAGAAGAAGACATTTTTTTGATCTGAAAAAAAATTTAAATGTCAATAAAATTTCAACTCAATTTTTTTAAAAAAAAAATTCGCATCTAATAATAAAAAAAGCTGTTATTTTATTTGAAAAATAAAATTGGAAAAAAAAAACAAAAACAAAACAAAAAGTCAGTAAAAATTTTTCCAAAAAAATAATTTATCAAAAAAAAAACCTGAGGTTTTATTATTAAAATCAAAATAAAAGCAAAATCCTTTTAAAAAAAAAAAAAAATTAATTCAAAAAAAAAAATTTCAGTAAAAATTAAATCAAAAAAAAAAAAAAAAATTTAAAAGTGAACCTGAAGATTGGTTATTAAAAACATTCTCACAAGATCCTGAAAAAAAAAAAAAAAAATTCAGTAAAATCAAAATCAAAAACAAAAAAATTTTTTAAATAAAAAAAAATCAGAAAAATTATTTACTAGAAAAATTAAAAATAAAATTATAAACCTTTTTTGATTTGTAAATAAGAGGGACAGTCCTTAACAGAAAGAATTTTTTTTTTCTATAATACTGCCAAAAAAATTAAAAAAATAATCAAATTTACAAAAAAAAAATTGTTAGTATATTAATTTGAAAGTAGCTAACCCCTCTTTATCTCCCATAAATGTCCCCTTTTCCCCTCCTTTATTTATATGAAATCCCCTTACAAATCCCTCCCTCCTTGTCTCAAAAGTCCCCTCAAATCCTCTCCTTGCCTGCCTCAAAAACCCCCTGAAACCCCCCCAAATTCCCCTCCAAGCCCCCCCTTTACCCTTCTTTATATGTCCCAACCCCCCCTCTTTAGCTGCCTCAAACCCCCCCCTTCCCCCCACCCACTCCCTTACCTCCTCCTCTACCCCCCCCTCCTTGTTAACGAACGATTGGTAATGATCGTTCGTTAAGAAAAAGGGGGGGTAGAGGAGGAGGTAAGGAGTGGGTGGGGGTTAAGCGAGTAGAAGGGGGGGAAGGGGGGGTTTGAGGTGGCTAAAGAGAGAGGGAATGGGGGGGGTTTGAGGCGGCAAAAGAGAGGGGAAGGGGGGGTTTGAGGGACACAAAGAGAGGGGAAGGGGGGTGTATTGAAGCGCCTAAAAAGAGGCGAAGGGGGGGTGATGAGGGACCTAAAGAGGGGGGAAAGGGGGGGGTTTGAGGCAGCTAAAAAGGGGGTAAAAAGGGGGTATTGAGACAGGTAAAGAGAGGGAAAAAGGGGGGCCTTGAGGATGATAAAGAGAGGTGAAGGAGAGAAAAAAAACAATAAAAAAGAGAAAAAAGAGAAAAAAACAAAAAAAAATTAGTTTACCCTAGAACAAAAATAAATGAAGCACTTACAAAAAAAACAAAAAAAAGCAAAAAAAAAAAATCATGATTAGCAAATAAAAAACCAAGAAAATAGAAAAAAAATGACCTACCTGGTGATTTGAGTTGAGAAAATAAATGCAACCAAAAAAATTGAGGTATGTTTGAGGAGAGGATGAAAAGGATATGAGTGATGAATGAAAAAAAATCACTGACAAAATATGCGATTTCATGTTGAGCTGGTGAAAGAAAACCAATGAGCCATCCAAAAAAAAGATATTCACCGTAAATTCAAAAAAATGAATATGCAACAAACCAAAATACAAAACCAAGTGAATAAAGTACACAATGAGGACATTTGGAAAGTATGAAAACATAAAAATTAAAAATTAAAAGCATTGCAAAGTGAAATGTTGGAGAGTAATTGGCATTATAATGGAGCAAATGCCAGTTGATTAAATGATTTGTGAATCAAGGGAGGGGAGTTCTGGTGGTGGTTCAGGATCCTCTTCTTCATAAAGATCATTCCACTCATCCTTTAAATCAGCTAGAATATTGTGGAGTATTATGCAAGTCAAGATCCAATGATTTGCAGTTTTGATCTCCAATTTTTTTTGAAATTGGATTCTGAGCTCCCGAAGACTAGAAAAGTGTCCCTTTAAAATACCTATAGCATGTTCAATTTGTACTCTTGATTGTGCAAGGTGATAATTAAAGGCAGTTTTGGGGTCATTTTCTGAAGTTGAACTACAGAAAGCAGGTATAATGTACTTTCCACTTGCATATGCTGAGTCTGCAAGGAGGTACTGAGATTTGTCAAAGTATGAGTCAGAGGATTGAGAAATCCTCATTCTTTGGAAGATGGAAGAATCATGACATGATCCAGGACAGCCACTGTGAAAAGCAATAAATTTTTTATTGACATCACATACAAGTTGAATGGCAATAGAGTATCTAGAAAGAAGATAAAAAGTTAGATTGTGAAAGATGAGAACTTGGAGAAGATTTTGAAGAAAACTTTTTTTGCAATCAAAATAATGGTTGCCATCATGAGCAGGCTTTTGACTCAAAGAGATGGTTGTGCCATCAACAAAACCTATACAGCCAGGGAAACCTTCAGCTTGCATTACTTGAGAGGATTCAAGTTGCTGTTCTGGAGTTGGCCAAGCAAGAGTTTGAGACTTGAGGGAAAGGATAGCAATCATACAGCGCTTGGTGTATAATATCACGGTACCATATCCTATGTTAAATAGATTATCCAAACGTCTTACGGCAGCACCATTTCCATTTGAGCCAAAGCGACATAGAGCAACAGCAAGTTGGATGGCAGGATTACGCTGTTTGTTATGAGAATTGTTATGGAAGATAGGATGTTCAGAAATGAGTTGATAAAGTTTGAAGAAAGAATTGGGAGAAGTTCTAAAAAGTTGGGTTAAGTTTAAATGAGGAATGTTGTGAATGGAGGCCAGATCATATCGGGGATCATGATAAAGATTTGGCCCCCTGGTCATGATGTAACACTTTTTGGAAAGAAAACACATACAAGCTAAAGCATTTTCCAAATCAGAGTCAGATTTATAGTAAAGAACTAAAAGAAAAGTGATAGCATTCATTGTTGAGTGAAGTAGCTTCCTAGTAGAGAGGTGCTTCATTGTTGTCAGTGGAAGGGATATGTGATGAGTGAAGTGGGAAGTGGAAATTCACCGCCAAATGTGCAGTTGAGGTGTGTAGATAGAAAAAAACTTAAGTGTTCGCCACCAAAATTAAGTGGCATAGAGTGAGGAAAGACTTAAGGATGGCATCAGCAATTATGAGTCATGTGACTTTCTTGCAAATCCATCATGGATGTGATGAGTTTGGGATCAGGAATTAGGAATGGAAATTGGGGTATAAGAGGCAGGATAATGCATTATCGTGGATTTCTTATCCACTAGCCCTGGGGGTAGTGGATAGGAATCTTCCGCAATTAATGATTTCTGATCCTGGGGAAAAAAAATCCTGATCCCTAATTGCAGATTTGTCAACTTTGATACCCCCTATTATCTGTGTATGTCAGCCTGAATTTTCTCAGGACTGAGTAAAATAAGCATATAAAATATGCTAAATACATGTATTACACATGGGGACAATTCACTATGCACCAAGTAAGATATCCCTGATGGGGATATCCAGCGCAAGTAGGGGATATTTTAGGGTGGGACATAAGGTCAGAAATGTAAATTTAAGAAAAGTAATTTCAAAAAAAATAAGTGCAAGAAAAGTAAGTGTAAGAAAAATCATTTGCAACCAAAAAAATTGTTTTTTTTTCAAAAACAATTTGTGAAAAAACAGAAAAAAATGAAAAATGAAATAAAAAATCATTTTTTGGAGAAATAAATAATTAAAAAACAAAATTTCCCATGGTTGCAAAATATTTTTCTTACACTTATTTTTCTCACATATTTTTTTTGCACATATTTTTTTACACATTTTTTTCTTGCACATATTTTTCTGACACATATTTTTCTATCCTTATGTCCCTTCCTAAAATATCCCCAACTTGTGCTGGATATCATCATCCAGGATATCTCACTTGGTGCGTAGTGATTAGTAAAGTTATACAATAGGGGATATAAATGTTTACTGATCTGCAATTATATTTCAGATAAAAATCATTATACCCCAATTATCTTCTGCAATTATTTTTGCTAATAATTGAGTTATTAAACCTTTTATGTGTCAATGTTCACCTATATCTGACTTTTTTATCCTCAATATTTCATAACCACATCTTGGATAATTTTTGGGATATTCCAGGCTTCCTGCCTTGCTACACACTCCAATCCTGTCTATTTATTTTATCTGCTCAGAACCCCTCCCCATCTCATCTGTTTGTTTCTTCTCCTTTTCATCTTCAAATATCTTAACATGCCTCTTCATCATAGATCTTCTCAAAGGTAGCCTTCCCCCAGTTGTTCTTCAAATCCCATTACTCCCTCTTTTCACTGCTCAGCTGAGAAATCAAAGACCATTCAACAAAAAAAAGATGATTATCTAATACTTATCAACTGGCTGAAAAATAAAACTAATTATGATTCTTGTTTTAGTACTGAGAATGCAACTAAAGTAGGATGGCCCCCTGCATCGAAAGTCAATGGATATCTTCTAATGGCCATAGATTACAAAATAAGACAAAGGGAACAATTTATCTTTTGCCTAAACATATTTCTGAATGCTTCAAGCACTATTGAGCCAAATACAAGGAAGCTAAGACTTTTTCATCTTCCACTGTTTTTGGTATTACTGACCTTGATATCAGTAAGGGCATCAAATCTATTGATGATAAGCTTGATTCTTTATTACTTTACTATAAAGGGATGGATTACATATTTGGAGAGCAAGCCAATGTTAATCCTGAAAACATTTTGGATGAAGAAGATGATATTTCCAAACATTATATTGATAAAAATCTTTTTCTTTCCTCTTCTACTCAAGCTTACCCTCATTTGACTTCCACCAATCAAGATATCTTTTCAATAGATACTTATCCTGAAGTGGTACACATCTCTCAGTAATGCTGAAAATGTCTCAGTCAGCAGTAAGCACAACAATGGGGCTGCTAAGAAGGATGGTTATAGAAGAAGGACAAAGGGGTCTTCAAAAATGCAGGAAAAGTAGACTCTCTGTTGTAGAAAATCCTATAGTACTAGCAATAGGCCTTGACCCAGGGAGTTGGAGAAAAACCAGAGAGAAAATACCCCATCCCTTTAGAAAAATAAAGAAAGATTTACATGCTAAAGTAAATTGAGTCTTTTTTGATATAACCCCTTTCCAACACAATTAGCTGCTTGATCAGCCAAGAAAGTAGTCCCCAGACAGACTACCAGACCAAAGAACTGAAATGTAGACAATGTTTGCGCCAGAGAAAGAAATGATACTTGATGTAGGTTGCAAAGCCACACCAGAGACAGAAATAATACATGATATAGCTTGAAAGACTATACCAGAGAAAAAAGTGACAAGAGTTGAGGTCAAGTAAGAACTAACCTTTTCACAATCCAGCCAAAAGATGCCATAAACACAAAAAAGAGTGAAGCACAGAGATTCGAGGTGTACCAGATGGTTGATGATAAAATATAATGTCCTTAAAATTGCTTTACTATCTCACACCCAGACCACCCTGGCCTTTTCCCAGTCAAATCTAGCTCTCCCACCTTTCTACATGCATATAAATGTCTCTAGAGGCTTCCAGGCACACAGGCGGGCAAGCCTTCCAGCCGCAGGCAGCTGCTTTTAGGCCATTAAACACCCTCTAAAACAACCAAACAACAGTAAATACACATAGAAACAGGCTAATCACACATAACACATACCAAAATGATGATAAAAGAAAGGAAATTAAGCTGAGAAATAATAAGTGACCCTAGCTTAAGCCTACAAAAACACAACTAAACATTCAAAAACTAACAAAACACCAATAAAAACACCATAACCCTAACTATACCCTACATACCAAATTCCTCCAAATACGCACTCCAAAGGCCGATCCAGCTTTGTAAAACCACATCCTCCCTCCAACTAAGAATGTCCACATTCTTCATCCACTAACAAACATGTTCAAATGCCTCACCAGACCTGCCTCTTACCTGGATCCTTGCCAGTACTGCATTGACAACAACCTCATCTGTGCAATGACTGGACCCCTTCACATCTACAAGACTTCTGGTAATTCTTGCCACTCCAGAATAAAACAATGACACAGACCTGGCCCATTATCCTCCTCCTCAGCTTCTTTCTACACTCAGCCTGGCCCATCCTCTTCCACCAGAAAAATTCAGACCCTCCATCATCATTCCAAGAATAACCAACAAAATTCATTCATCCAGAAGAAAACCTGTAACTCTAACAGCCACTTCTTTCTCTCATCACACTAATTCATAAGAAGGTAAGATTCCATCACTCCATACCAAAATAGACTGACCATTTTCTTCAGCCTCTCCTTCACCAGTCATTGATTATGATGACAATGTAGGGACCATTGAAACACCATCCCCAAATCCAGCACCTCTTGTCAAAGAAAAATTCCAACATCACACCCAACAACAGAAGCAACTCCACCTTTCTTATTTCCAATAAACTCCTGTCAAGGACCAACAAGACATTGAAAAGAGAAGGAACCTCATCCAACAATTCAAGGCCAATTCAGAACATTTTTCAACCTCTCTTGATACCCTTCTTTAATTCCACTAGTTCTTGAAATTGATTTAGAAAAGAAAATAGGACCACACCCTCTACAGGATGTAGCCACCAAACAACCCTCAGTTTAAAGTCTTGGGGGACTATCCTCATTCTATAGTCTTGGCAGGCTCAAAAACCCTCAGTTTATAGTCTTGGGGGATTCAAAAACCTAAATCATAGACCCAGAACTAGAGATCAACCACATTAAGATACAGAGAAAAAAAACTAACATACTGGGGTAATTGTTAATAGAGCTTCAAGCCCATCAATTACCCTCAAACTTTCCTTTTCTAAATTCAGAGACTCCCCCTGTGAATACCCTCTGCCAATTGTCAAAACCAACACCAAAAACAACATCCATTCCTCAGTTTATAGTCTTGGGGGACTGTAGAACAATTTTTCAGTTTAAAGTCTTGATGCACTGATGCATATTTTAGTTTAAAGTCTTGATGGACTAATGAATATTCACCCACATTCCACTTGCTGAACTTCAAAATCCACTTCATTTTTTACCCATCACTGATAAAAAAACTTTTTTTATCTCTTTCTCTACATCATTTTTATTCTACCACAGACCATTTCAAACCTTGAATCACCTGCTTTGGCCTTTCAACCCTTCCTTGCTTCACTTCTCCCAAAGATTATGCTTGAAAACAGTGCATTCACATGAGCAGACCCTGCACATTCACTCTTTCAACTCCAGAGGCCAAAATGTACAACAGGAATTTTGACTAATGAAATTCATAGAAGAAAATATGTTATAGAGATTCCAGCTACCCTATACCTCCACCATCACTTTCTCATAAATACATCTCCAGATCCCCTACCAGATCCCCAGAACAAGGTCCTGCTTCTTTTTCTTTGTCTTCAGCTCCTTACAGAAGATCCAGAATATCTGTCCCCAGAACTCTCTCTAAATGGCCACCTTTGACTTCCCAAGCATCTGCTTTAATCTCTTCAAATTTAGCTCCTAGGCTGCTAGACCGCATCCAGGCAGCCTGCCCGCCTTGCTGGGAAGCAAAAATCAGGCTCAAAACCTTCAAAAACAACATGAAAACAACTGAAATTCCCCCAAAAAAAACAATAATTCTGCACAAGAGCCTCCTTGTGCTCCCAGAGCAATGCAAGCAAAATTCTCAAGGACCAATAACACCAAAAATTCTCAAACTTCAAGAAGACCTTCCAGAGCTCCCAAAACATCTCAAAACCCAAAAAAACCTTCTCCATACAGGAGAAGAAACTACACCACCCATCTTCCCCCCAAATACTCCTCTGACAGTTCATTCTCTTCAAGTAATTAATCCAGAAGAAAAAATTCAGCCCCCAGATTACCTTCACCTTCCCCATCCTACAACATTATTGGTTCTCCAGCACCAGCAACCAATCCAACTGAGCAGGAGAACAATAAGAACAGCAATTCCAACAAAAATTCTCCTTCTCTAGCTAGGCCCCAGGAAGATTTCCATCCTAGTTCACCTTCTTAGCACCCACTGGAAGAAGACCAAGACAACCCATATTACTATCTAGCTGATCCTTCCACCACACATCTTTCCAAACCTTCAGAAGTCCCAATTCCTATGGCATATAATTTTGAACAAATTCCTATCTTTAAGTACCATAATCTTTCATCCAATTTCATCAACAAAAAAGCAACTTCTGAAAAAAAATATTCTTGTTTAGATGGCACCCCTCCTCCTGAAGCTACTGTTGGAGTTGGCTAACCCCTTGAAACTATTTTAACTCTGGATTATGCAGATATGAAACAGAATCTAAGCATAATGTGTTCCAATATGCTAAAGGCCTTTTCCCTTCATGGAAAATTGAATGAGTTTGAAAGGACCCTGAGAAAACAACTTCTGGACAACCACTAGAAGATGTCAAAGATAATTAAGCACACCTTCCAACATTCCATCCCAGCCTCCTCTTCTTCCTCCAAAAGACTACCTTCTAAACCAGTTCCAGACAACTACAAGACCTACAATCTTTCCAGAAGACTAAAATTCAAAGAATGAAGTGCATCCTCCAATCCCAACAAGAAACAAAAATTCCAACACATCCCCAACCAACCTCCAGAAGCTTCTTCTTCAAGACATTAATTATAGACAACAGAAAATAATATAAATTATTAAATAGAAAAAAAAATAATTAGAAATATTAAAAAAAAAATCTTTTTATTTTAATTTTAATTTTTTAATTATTTTAATTTTTATTATTTTTTCAAAAACAGAAACCAGGGTTACACAATTTCTCACATGTGTTGCCAAGGTAATGTTTTTCAAAAGGTGTAGAAATAACCCTAGTGGCGCACAATTGGGAGGACTTACTTTTAGACCCCAATCTCACCACCCCAAAGCTTTTCCATTTCACAGACATAAACCCCATCTTTCCTCTTGAGCTTGAAATAAAATTAATCTTGATACCATTAAATAAATATAGACTTGATAAAAAACTTGAAGAATACTTTCAGAGAAGAGAAACATTATACAAAGAAATCTAAAAATACACTTGGAATATCTCTAAATGATCTGACCTACTACAACCTGGGATTTCCACTGAAAGGGGAGAGATTGCAGTACTTGGGTGATCAGCTCCACCAACTCTAAAAAATAAGGCTTTCCATCAGAGCCTAAAACACCTTCCAAAAAACAGAAGCAGCCCTATATTCCCTTCTTCTGTCACAACAATCAGGACAGTGGCACATAGAGCTAAGCCCAGGCCTAGTCTCCCAACACTCCTCACCAGGTGAAGACAACCTCATATGCAAATTCCTTTCATCCCCCCCTGTAAAATCCAAGCTAATTCCAACTCTGGGTTGATAAAAAATCCTGGCTGCAAAATAAATCAAAAATGGACCACCCAAAACTGCCCTAACAGTGCCATTTTCAATATAAAAGTGCACCTTCCCAGAAGCTCCCCCAACATTCAGATTCATAAACTCTGCTGTCCCAACCAATTCAGTCACGTGTCAACCAATTCCTCTCAAGCTACCACCAATACCAGTCTTGATAGGAAGGCCCAATTCAGCTGCCTCAGAAAAAGAAATGAGATTGATCTGAGAACCAGAATAAACAAGAGCTCTGATGGCCTTGCCATTCAGAGTGACATTGAAAAACCCCAGAGGAGAAGAGAAATGAGTCTCCAAATTCTCCCCAAACTTCTCAGAAGAATCACAAACAAACTCCACCTTCCCAGAAGAGACCCTTCTCCTGGTCAACATATTATTTTGCTTCTCAGCCAAACCAGGACTGATAACAAAAAACTACCCATAAGTCAAGAATATAGTTCCTTGATTAATTTTCTCCAACACAGAGTCAGTCAAATCAACTCTTCTTGAAACCAATGGCCTCTAAAAATGGGATTTTGGTCTCACCACCTTACACTATGTGGAAAATAGTGTTGCAAGCTTGCCTTCAATAACTAAACTAAGGTATGTCACAACACAAAACTTGTAAAATTTAAACCTCAAAATGTACCAGAAAAATTATTTGTGCACAGAAAAAGTAAGTGAAGTCACCACACACTTCTTCCTGCTTCTTTTAAATTTTTCCCACTACTCCTATTCATGTCCATTTCTCTGAACTTACCACTTTTTCCTACCTTACTCCCTCCTCTACCTTTTGGTTTACCCTGCTTTTGCCTGATTCCCTCCCCTTACATCTAAATCACAAATGCTTGTGGTATTTTTGACAAAAAAAAATCAAACTTACTCTCATGAAAAATGATTTGACTATTCAAAAGGGAGAACCCTCAACTCATCTCCAACCCTTTTAGTATAGAAAAATAAATTTTTTGTGAGTATAACTGTGATTTTTTTGCCAAAATTTCCACAAGAACTTGTGATTTTAGTGTATCTTCACTGCCATCTCTTGTTTTTTCTTTTTTTTTACATGGTACATTTTTTTTTGTTTCAAATACCACACCTTCCTCTACTTCCTCTTCAAAAAACTTCACTAATCCTCTCCATGTGTCTCACCTTATCTCTCCATCTTATTTCCTTTGCTTAGCAACCCACCACCACTTTGCTTTCCACTCCACCACCACACTCATCAACTCATCACCACCATCTTGCTCATAACCTCATGATCACCACCTGAACTACTACCCCACCAACCCACCACCACCTTGCTCACCACCCTATCACCCCCTCACTCACCACCCTAGTATCACCTCTCTCATGACCCTGCCACCTTTCTCCAAAATTCTTAATTGATAAAATAATCAGTGAAGTCAAAACTAACTCTATGAAACCATCTAACCAACTATCTAGATTACTCAAAAAATAAAAAAATCATACATATTTTATTATTCATAAAGTCATTCCAAGCTCTAAAACTAATTATGTAGCCTTTGAAATAAGAAACATAAGTAAAATTCAAAGAATCGCACTTATTTTATTGATTTTCAAGTGATTCCTAACTAAAGAAATCACTTGTTGAGCACTGAGAAGACCATAAATCCTTATCAAAGGCTATGTTGTACGTGAAAGAATAAGGATAATAAAAGAAAGATAAAGATAAAAAAGATTCAAGCAGAATAAAAGGGATGTGCAGAGACAGTCATTGCTGTTGAAAGACACATTTATCTGTAGTGGGATATCATAATTGGTCCTTTGTAATTTTCAAAGCCAATTTTTGGCTTTCAATTGGCTGACACAGGACAGAATGCAACACCACTTTCTCATGTAGTGTTAGGCCTTGATGCCTCTTGAGGTCCAGCACCTCCATCCACAGGTTTCCTGACCACAGGAACCAAACTAGATCCATCACTTGTGACCATGGACCCACTGGGCTTTGGAAAGGAAGCCAAAGGAACATCCTCCCAAGAGTCAAAATCCAAATCCATTGGCATTGGATCCTCATTCAGATCATAAGCACCAAACCTTGGTGGGCCCATATCTGAAATTCCCTTCAGCATCTTGTGCAGCTCCTCTTTTCTAACTTACCTCCTGAAATCCATCTTTGGATCCACCTTGGGAGCCTTGGGCTTAGGCTGAGCCTGTGAAGTGCTCTTGGGCCTACCCACTCTCCCAGAATCAACATCATAAACACCAGCCAAAAATTCCCTCTTTAACTGTGCTTCACAAGAATACAACTCCAAACCACCATAAGAAGTAGAAAAAGAGACCTTATTGACCTCCTTTCCCTTCCCCTTGACATCAACACCTTCCTTACCAGAAGAATTCCCCTGATCAGGAATCTCCTCAAACCTTGGCCTCCTCTGATTGAGAAAACCCCTTCTCCTGACCAAGCCAAAAGGAGCCTGCCCCTCACTGGGCTTCACAAATGAACCATCAGGGAACTTGAACACGCTTCCACCAAACTCACCTTTCCTTCTGAAACATCTCTGTTCAGAGACCAACAATGATTTGACCTGTGCCCCCTCCTACTACAATAGGAGCACGCCCAAGGATCACTACTACCACCTGCCCTCCTTTCAAAAATATTGGAATACTGCATTGAGGGCCTATTATCCTTCTGAGTTTCCTGCACAAAGATGTGCAACTGCTTGGTCAAGTCCACCAGTTGCTCCATCACTGGGTCTCTCTCCTCCTTGGGAACCTTTACCACCTTCATCTCTTCCTTCTTCATCTTAACTCCCTTCTCAGCCAAAGCCTCACTGACTTTGCTGACATATTTGGCACACACCTCCTGATAGGTGTCCACAGCCAAAAACTTTAAATGGGCCTTCACAGCCTCTTTTACCTTGTCCAAGGCAGGAAACTTCTGGTCCCCATTAGTCAGAGTCTTCATCATGTCCTTCCTTGACAGATCCTTCAACACATCCATCCTGACATCACTAGCCAGGGCAGACCAAAAAGCATATTTGGCAGCCTTTTCATGTTCCAGATCCTCCACTTGAACAAAATATTCCACCACAGGGTCAAACTTCAGCAGAAAATTTCTGTAACTGTGCAAGTTACCCAAACCACCATAAGATTGCCATTCACTGACAACCTTATTCATATCCACAATAGTGAGCCTGACACCCCATCAATCCACCATCTCCCTGAACAACAACTTCCAATACCTCTTCTTGTAGCCAGACATAGCTACCAACTCCTTCTCTACTGCCCTATCACCAATAAAGAAAATAATTTTCTTCACCATATCCAGGTAAGAAGCACCATCCACACCAGAATAAGCCTCATACTTCTCCAGAAACTACCTCACATCTTCACCATTAAACTTGGTACAATCTCAAGTTTTGATCCTAACACACTCCCTAACCATCACAGAAGAGGGACCTCCCTCTTCACTGACAGTCACCATAGGAATAGAGGAGCTAGAAGCTATTCCTCAAGACCAAAGTTACCAAAAAGGGCCAAACAAAGACAACAGAAACTTCAAAGAACTAGCAGTACTACCTCACATTGGGCACCAGAAAGGTAGACAATCCTATAGTACTAGCTATAGGCCTTGACCAAGGGAGTTGCAGAAAAACCAGAGAGAAAATCCCCTGTCCTTTTTAAAAAATAAAGTGAGAATTACCTGCTAAAGTAAATTGAGTCTTGTTTGCTAAAACCCCTTTCAAACACACTTGACTGCTTGATCAGCCAAGAAAGTAGTCCCCAGACAGACTACCAGACCAAAGAACTGAAATGTAGACCAATTTCCCCACCAGAGAAAGCAATGATACTTGATGTAGGTTTCAAAGCCACACCAGAAACAGAAATAATATGTGATATAGCTTGCAAGACTATACCAGAGAAAAAAGTGACAAGAGTTGAGGTCAAGTAAGAACTAACCTTTTCAAAACCCAGCCAAAAGATACCACAAACACAAAAAAGAGTGAAGCAAAGAGATTCCAGGTATACCAGATAGTTGATGATAACCTAGAATGTCCTTAAACTTTCTTAACTATCCCACACACACACCACCTTGGCCTCCTCTCAACTAAATCCAGATCTCCCACCTTTCTACATGCATAAAAATGCCTCTAGAAGCTTCCACATGGGAAGACAGGCGGGCCATCTGACTTAGAGACAGCCACATAGAGGATGGAATCTGCTTTTTGGTCCTTAAATGCCTAAAAACACCCAAAAACAGCCTCTAAAGCAACAAAACAAAAGTAACTACATTTAGAAACAAGCTAATCACACATAACACATACCAAAATGATGAGAAAAGAAAGGAAATTAAGTTGATACATAATAATGACCCTAGCTTAAGCCTAAAAAACATAACTAAACATCTAAAAAATAACAAAACACCAATAAAAACACCATAACCCCAACTATACCCTACATACCAAATATATCCAAATACAAACTCCAAAGGCCTACCCAAATTTGGAACACCACAAAGTGCACAGCTTTATTTGTTTAATATGAATATACAAGCTGTAGCAAGTAGAAATTAGAGAAAAGTGCATACAGGACTATAAGACAAGAGGGTATGGTATGTACTTGAGGAAGTCATGGTTAGCGCTGGAGGAATAGTATGGATTTAAAAAACAGTGAAAAGTGAGGGTGTAAGTTTTCACACTTAGGGAGATGCAATGGGTTTTAAATGTAAGCTACAAACACTTAGCGCTGGTAGAACCTTGTTGGGAAAAGAAGGTAGCACTAGAAGAACAAGTGGGTCAATAAGCTGCGCTCAACAATAGAAGAAAAAGAAGTGAGACTTGAAGTAAGCATACTTAATTAGCACAGAGAGTTTCAAGATTAACAGATACTCACATGGAAAGTGTGGGATATTACAATAGGTAGGAAAGGTGGTAAAGTACCTATTATTTAGTCAGGGATCTCAAGAAGCATAGGGTGGGTACAAAAGCTGGAGTGTCAGGCACTAATAGCTGTACTTGTATAAATGTTTCAGGGGCTAGTATGACCTATACTTATGCTAACAATTGTATAAAGATTATTGAGATAATTAGTTACTGTTTGATACTCTTGCATTAGTGCTAAACTTCAGTAGGAAAGCCAGTAGGGAAAATGAGCATAGGGGAAGGGCACTGAACATACAGGTATATAAAAGAGCACTCAATTTTAAAAAAGGGGCAGAGGAGAAATTGAAGAAAGTGAAATAGACTTATTATTAATACATAGATAGGAAATTATAAATATATATATATTTTTTGTACATAACAGATGTGCATACCAGAAGTAGTGATGTAGAGTTATTTTATTGCTACAGTAGGGATAGTATTAGATAGAGTGCTTCAAGTGTAACTGACTGAGAGTACTAGCCCATTCTGAGAATAGAGCTAGCCAACAGATATATTACTTATATTAAAATATATTACCCTTTACTTAAAGATCTCTATAAAACCATTCATCTTTCTTCGCCAAAAATATATAGCCACACTTACAATATGTGCTTTCACTGTCTTTAAATATTAGAGTTTAAGGCACTTTTTTTAAATTAGTTTTAGAAAGGAGAACCAATCCATCTTGGATTGTGTCTATAGCTTAGTATTATAGAACTTTTTTTCTACAGAGATCTAAATCAACATGATCCCACTACAGTGAGTTTTTATTTCTTTTCCAGTTGCATTATTTTTTTATTTACATCTCTTTTTTTTATTTCTAGAAAGGTCAATTAACAAACCCACAATCCTCAAGCAAGCAAGTCTGAAGCTAGCATCAATGATGAAGAGAAAATAATTACCTCCAAAAAAAGAAAAGACCATCAACTACTTTGAGTTTCCTCATTCAAAGACAAAAAAACAGAGATAGTTTTTCCCAAACCCCTTTTTCTTCCATTAATGATTTTTTGGAGAAAAATGATGCTGTCAAGTGATATAATACCTTTTATTAAATAAGTGAGCTTTTCTTTTATTTTGTTAAAACTCCTTTTTACTCTAGGTAAAGTTGAAGTTACAAGAAATACTCTTAAATTTCAATAGCAACAATACAAGCTCTCTTTACACAGGGATGATAGGACATAAGACTTGGAGGAGGAGAAACTCGA
Source organism: Hemileia vastatrix (assembly GCA_030280995.1). Lineage (NCBI taxonomy): Eukaryota > Fungi > Basidiomycota > Pucciniomycetes > Pucciniales > Zaghouaniaceae > Hemileia > Hemileia vastatrix. Next base: position 31,330,035 of record JASXTE010000005.1, read on the forward strand.
GCTCTCTTTGTAGAAGAAAGAGAGGGGACAAGACTTGGAAATAAAAAAATTTGAGCTTTCTTTAAAGAGGGATGAGAGGGCACATGATTTGGAGGAGAAAATATTTAAGATAAGGAAAGTGGAGAAGACTCTTGGGTACAATTTCCTATTTGATCAGGTGAAACTCAAGTATTTACTTGAATATGGTTCAAAAAAGAAAGTTTTCATGATAGAATGTGTTTTAAAGCTAATAAATCTGTTGAGGAAATTGAATGCTTAATGAAAATTTTTTATGACTAATTTTTTTTATTTCATTCATATTTCATTCCAAATTTTTTCAAGTGAAAAATTTTACACACCTTATTTGAAAATTTGGCAATACCCCCCCCCCTGCAATTTAATCTGGGAGGGGGTACAGATTACCAAATTTTCATCTTATTTCATAAAAAATTAAGTAAATCAATTAAAAAAGATAAGAAACCAAGTAAAGGAATCAAAAATACTATCTTCCAATGATTTCATGAGCAAAGTAAAAGAAAACATATGACAAGCATGGTATTATGAGCTCATTCATAGAATATAATTGAATGACACCTTTATACAGCACAAGGGTTAATTTTAAAATACTTAAATTAATTTTTTATCTTCAATAACTGATTAATTTAAAATTTAAAAAAAAATTGGAAATCCTTTAATTACCATACTTAGAACCCCTCCCTAATGTTTTACTAGACATTGACCCTTCACCCCTTACCTTACTTACCCAGTTTATCAAACTTTGATTGATCTGAAAAGAACATCCAAAATGAGTAGACTTTTCACAAGATTTGAATCCAGGAGGTGCCTTAATAGTTTGATGATTATCTCTTGAAGAATTCCATATTTCTTCTATAATCCTGTTTTGTAAACCAATGTCCATGATACATTTATGATATGGAAAGTATAGTCCATGGCCTTTATTTTAGCAGGTGAAGGTATTGGTCTTACAGTGATAGGATAAATTTAACAGAAAAGGCAAAAAGTAAGCATATTAGAATTTGTTTTTTCAACATGGCTCTGGCTATGAGATCCTCCATAGTTGATAATATCATTAGAATAAAAGATATAATTGTTACTAAGTTCAACCCATTCCATATCTTTCTACTTGGGAAGTCCAGATTTCTTGGCCAATTTATAATTAGATTGAAATGCATGAAAACATAATTTTTTTAATTGATTGGCCAAGAAAGAATTGAATGATCCTAAGTTTTTCCATCTTTCTAAATCTTCCTTCATTTCTTTATCACTGAGATTCTGGAGTAAAGAGGAAATACCTGGAGTGAAAAATAAGAAAATATGTTCTCTTAAAAATTTATGAAAATAAAGACTTACCAAGTAAGGCACCCTTTTCAAAGTTTCTTTGAACAATGAGAAAATTCCATAGGATAAGATTTTATCAATCTCAAAATATTTTCTTCTTCAATTTTTGAGAATTGAGTGCTTAAAGAGGCTTTTTGAATTTAATTTTCCAATTCAAATGCTTCAGAGGTGGGTCTTACACCTTTGAGTTGTTCTTCTTTAGGAGCAATAGTATAAATTGAATTTTCAGAAAAAATCTTAAATTTTTTTTTTAAATTAACTCCAATTGTGAAGAAACTATTTACAGGATGTAGTTTGATGCCAAATTTGGCCAATAAGTTGTTGCCAATATTAAACCAATCACTACAATTATTTTTATCCATTACTACAAATTCACATACTGCTCTTACATATCCATTATTATATTTAAAGAATACAGCAGCTCTGTATTTACAAATTAAACATAATACTGAACCAAAACCCCTCCCGTTCTTTGTCTTTACAAGTTCCATTTTTTCTTTGTACTTACTATCAAGTTCCTTTAAGGTATTAACAGAAACTACACTACCTGCAGCCTCAGTGTCATGAATGGCATTCATTTATTTTCCACATATTATATCAGGTGCTCTAATAGAAGTGATCTTGTAAGTATCATTATTTACATCTTTTATTACTCCAGCTTCCTCAATGGAAGTTAAAGATGCCTCTGTGGGAGTTATTGCATCATTCGGGAAAATAATATCCTGTTCTAATACAAATACCTCATTTTCATCATCACTGTAAGAAATGTTACTTTTACAATCTTCATTAGACTCATGCTTTTAATCTTCATGATTACTGGGTTCAGAATCTTGTGAGTTCTCAATAAAATTATTCTCTTCTTAAAAGTATGACCTTTAACCCAAGTCTCATTGAATTTGTAGCAAGTTTTACTTTCTTGTCTCTTAGGAACAAGAGGAGCAGAAGGATTTTTCTTCTCTACTGGAGAGTTACTTGTAGTAGGTTTAACTAACTCAATATTTTTATTACAATGATTATACCTTGCTTAATATTTGTGGCTGAAGAATATTTCATTGCCTATATTAATAAATCCAGAGGTATTGCTGCTAGTTTCAGTTCTAGCTACAATAATTTCTCTAACTGATATAGACAATTTATATATTATTTTTTCTTTCCACTTATCATAATCTATTTTTGGACTCTTAGATTTCATTATTTTTATTAAATTCATTAAAAGTACAATTGGTTTATCACCAGCACTTGGATTATATCTGGTTTTTTTATATGATCTTTGTAGAGTGATTCGAAATTTTGGGCCACCAAATTTTCTTTCAATTAGTGCCTTCCATTCAACCCAAGAGTATTTAATTCCCTTACTCAATACAGATTCAACCCATAATAAGGCCAAATCTGTATATAAAGATATTGATTTTGATTTAATTTTTTCATCAGGTAATGTGTATGAAAATTTCAAGTTATCAATTTTTTGTATGAATTGTTTCCAATCAGATTTTGAATCCCCATCAAAAGAAGGATACTGATTGATTTTAGGCCAGTTCTTTTGATTATTTCTGACTACCTTAACCTGAGGAATATGTAGTAATTTACTTACTTTGGATAGATGATAATGTATTTCATCTTTTACTGATTTTTTACTCTCAGAGTCCATGTCACTATTTTCTTTTTCAATCATTGGTTTTTCATATGAATTTTTCATATGGAGTGGTATATTTTTCACATAAGAGGTTTTGTCATTTATTTTTTCAGTATATCTCAAAATATTAGCTACTTTTGTTGCTAATCTCTGTAATATATCTTTGATTACAGTTACATGTGATATAGTATCATTTACATTTAAAAATACAATTTTACCTGTCCCTCAATTTAAATTTCCTGTAAAAGGTTTATCAGCTCTATGTCTTAAATTATAAGGCTTTACCTCATTACTCACAATGTCAATGTTGTCACACATGTTGCAAGTTGAATTTAATCAAAAAAAAAGATATAAGTATTAAAACTTCAAAAAGAGTTTTATAATTATTATATAGCACTACTTAAGTCAATTAATTTCTTACTTTTAGGCTCTATAGTGAATCTATAAGTTCCAAAAATCAAATATGCTTTTATGTGGTCACTTAATTCAAGAGTTCTAAAAGATTTAGCCTTGTTTTTATATTTAAAAAAGAAATTTGTCAGTAGTATTCTTTTTAAATATCAAAAAAGTTTTACAAACCAAGAAAAAAAGATTAAAAGTTCTGTTAAAAAGAATCTATTAATCAGTTTTTACTATTATTTTTATTATCTGAAAAAGATTACAAATTTAATTGATCTATTGACAGATAGCTACTAAGAACACATTATGTTCAATTATTAGAAAAATTGTTGATTCAATATCACAATTTTTTATATAACTGGGATTCTTGTCCTGAAATCTTTATATAAAATGACCAAAACCCTTTTTAATTAATCAAAATATTTTTATAGTGATTTTATTTACTTGTGGTCTCTTTTGAATTTTTACTTACTGGGAGATAACCAACAGAATTCTTGAGGAAAGTTCCCAAATGTCAGGCTGAGTTCAAGTACAGAGATGTGGATAAATTTATTAGTCAGCTGTCTAGAAGATTTTAATGGTCCTATATGAATACTGTAGTACAAATTCAATAAGTATTAAAACATAACCCAATATAATTGTCTCAGTAATTTAATCTCCTTAATTATTAATGGTTTACAATTTGTAGTTGGTGAAAAAATAGAGATAAGAGTTCAAACACTATTCAAAGACTTTTAATACTAGTAGTGAATTTTATTGTAATTGTAATGGTTATATCTTATAATTTTAATGATAAAGAATGTAGAAAATAAGACCAAAGCCCTCTCCTTTTATACCAAATAATTCCCCAATTTTTCCCCCTGGTTTACCAAGCCTATACATGTCCAATGACATCTTACTCTAGCTAGTACATATGCCCATCATCCTAAGGATTAACCAGTAACACAAATAGAATAATTTTACATCCAAAATCTTGAAATAATGGGGAAAATCCATCAAAACAAAAGAATAAACAAAAATAAAGTATATGGGTGTAATACCTTAAAATAAATTACTAAAAAAGGAAATAATGGCACTAAATATAACACATAATTAAGGGGGATCAACAGTAGAAATGAAAGAGTTAATTATTCTAAATTAATATGTGAAATCCCTATCCAAATATGACCAATATTGACTGAGAAACCATTGAAAAGCCCAAAATAAGATAGGAAATGTGGAGTAGCTGAATGAAGTCTCTTGGCAGGAGCTTGCACAGGTAAATCCTTGACCATATAGGTATTTTAAGCATTGTAGGGGATTTTAGGTGCCAATATTGAGTTTATTAATGAAATTAGGACACTAAATAAGCAACTATTGCTTATTTTAGTGTGTTTTCTCATAGTGGGTTTACAATGTGGGGTAATTAATGTGTGAAATTTTGTATTTTCTAAAAATGAAGTTATTCATGTGGGACAAATGCAGGCAGTATGTGGAAAGTACACAGAAGCTATTTCTTGCATAAAAAACATCTAATTTGAAATGTGGTATATTTATGCATTTGAATAGCCAAATAAATTGCTTTAATTAAGACAAATTGATCTGTCAAAGCACATTTTCAATATTATTAAATTTATAGTGCATATATTCAACTTTTAAGTGATTTAAAGCACATTTCTTATTTTTTCCATAAATCAACGAAAACAACAGCTTTAAGTCTACATAAAAATTATGTTGCCTTATTTTTAAGACTCTTAAGACTACTCTTAAATATTTCAACTTAATATTAAGTACATAAGACTTATAAAAGGTGGATATATGCATGACTATAAGGAATTATGATGGCATATATTGTATTTAATCATTAATTTCACTTATGTATAAATCTTGTATACCTTTATTTATTGTTTCCATGTGTACAAAATGTGTTTAAAATAATTTATGATCTATTTTTTCACAGTCCTGGGAATATCCAGGCTTAAATTTTTCACTGGTTGCATGTCCAGGCTCCTTTGGCTTTAAATAGCTACTCCTTTGACTTTCATTGCATAACTGAACCTATTTTTATTAAAGTCAACTTCATGCCAGGCCACCAAAGTCTATCAGCAATTTTTCTATAAGATTCACCTATTCACCTATAACCAAGCTCTTCATGCAGTGATTTCATAACCAAGAGTTTCCCTTTTCTCTGAGTAACAACAACTTGAGGATTTGAATACCTCCTTTTCATCAGCCTTCTACCAGAAAAATAAAACCCTGATGACATCCTTTTGATAGCCACCCAACCATCTTCATCACAATTTTCTGGCCTTTTAAGAGTTAAAAAATAATTAACCAATTTTAATTAAAATCCTGTATGACCCCAGACTTCATCTTGAAATTCCAACAGTACCACATCAATGGGCACTTCCCTATGACCAAAATTACCTGCACATGAATGAGCCAATAATTTTAAACCTTAAATTTTCCTAATTTTCATAAAAGATTTTGAATTTTCCACCTCTTAACCTTCCAACCTTTCTTTAACCAAATTTTCTTCTACCCTTTTAACACTCTATTCAGAATCAACCACTTCTTCTTCATCCAACCTCCTTTTAACCAAGTTTTTACAATCTCCCAACCTCTCTTCAGCTAAATTATCTAATAATTGAACATAAACACCATTCAAAAATTTACTGCTCTCCCTCACCATTTCAACATCCTCATCATAGTACACCACATCTTCTCCAACATCTTTTTTACTAAATTTATCTACACCAACATCAAAATCCCAAAGCAAATAACTTTCCTCATTTATAAAACTAGCCAGTTTATCCTCATTGGGGAAATTATCATTGTAATTATTTATACATATTGTGAAATCCAATTTAACCTCATAGAGGAAGTAAGGAAGATCTTCAGCACCTTTTGTGCTGGCCTTGATAACAGGTATATCTTCATTGAATTTTTCTGACTCAGAATCCTCCTCAGTAGGTGGTTTTTCTTGATAAACCATATCGCATAGTGAATGTCTTTCCAGGCTTATGAAGAAAATCAAAAAAGAATTGTTAAATAAAAGATACCCAACTGGTCATGGGTGCATTCAGTAAAATTGGGAAGTTATTCATTGGATATAAATATTTGGCATCCACTTGAAGTTTGAAGTCTTGACCCCATAAAAAATTTTGAAATTTCTTCAGAATTTTTGACACTCTACAGACCTCTAATTTTGGTTTAGAATATCTTGATTCCACCTCAGTAAAAACCACAGATTCATACCTGACTGGTCTGATGTAACCAGACTTATCCATCTGGGAGAGGACCACCACAGAAGCTTTTAACTTGAGTCCACATCCAAATAAATCCTACCTTCTCCTTTATCATAATCAAATTTATGGAGAACATTATCTTCTTCAGCTTCACAAAAGCCTCTTCACATTTGTCATCCCACTCCCAATCAGCATCCTTCCTTGTAAACCATCTCAAAGGAGATTCCAATGAAGAAAAGTCCTTGATGAAAGTTCTGACATAAACACATATTCCTATAAGCCCTCTAACTTTGGTCTTATTCTTGGGTCTTTTACAGGACTGAATTTTTTTTACCACTTTCTTTGAAATAATCCTACCCTCTCTACATCACACATGACCTAGAATCTCCAAATCTGGGACACAACAAGAGAAATTTGATCCAGAAATAGTTAAAACAGCCTCTTAAATTCAAAAAAAAATTCTCTCCAGAACAACAGCCTACTCCCAGATAAATCTTTTATCCCTGGATTCTCCTCCAACACTTTATTTTCATAATTTGTTGAAGGACCTTTAATTCCACCATCATCAATAAATATATTAGCATATTGTGGAATTTCATCTTGAAGAATCCATTTGATCTGAGCATGATAAAAAGCAACCAAATTTGTTTCACCTTGAGGTAATATTGTCAATTGTAACTGTCGAAGTGGAGTATAAAAAGTTGTGAGAGGTTTAGAATCAGGATGTAACTCTTTCTCATCATATCCTCCCATAATATCACCCAATGAATAACACACTCTACCAGAAAACACCTCTACAAAATCCTCTGCACTAGGTGGTATATCAGCATCTTTTATTGTAACCCTATTTAATTCCCTAAGATCATGAACTACCCTGAGTTTTTCATTAGGTTTCTTGATACAGAAAACTGGACTTGAGTAACTTGATCAGGACTGCTTATATGATCCCATTCAAATTTGTTCTCTAATGACTTCAATATAATTGTATTTTAAAGCTTCAGGAATTAAAATTGGCTTTCTCTGCCATGGTTTGTAGCATAAAATAGGAATCTTGTAAGGCTCCCCATAAAAATTCTTTAAAAAACCTCTTTCCTCTTCTAAAAAAGCAATGGCCTTCTCCTATTTTACCAACACATCCAACAACAACTTCTTCTCTTCACCTGACAACCAATCTTCAGGTCTAAAATTAACAACACCTGGTCTCTCTTAAGTAAATCTCAATGTTCCAGAAAATTCAGGAATATTCTTGACTAAAGAACATTCATATAGATCTCTTGATGAAATTGGCCTCTTCAATGGTGGATTTAATTCAGCTTGCAGATGTTTGTTAATTGGTCTAAACGTATTTTCTACCTTTTTTTATTTCTCTGCATTGACATTCACTTTGACTTAAGGAATAAGATCTCTTCTAGATCCACCATTAAGTAATTCATAATCAGAAATTTCTTTATCATCAAAATCAGAATCATAAATCATTTGAAAAACAATTTTTATTACTAATTTTAAAAATTTTATCCCCTTTTCCTTTGTCTAATTTTGCATCTAATTTTTGATCACCATAGCTACCATTTTAATCCTCAAAATCACTAGTAAATAAAGTTGGCAGTTTAACCTCCTTCTGGGGGACATAAATAGACTTATCACAAATATTATTTTTTGTGAATTAATTACACTTAGATTTTTTTGATGATTTTTTTGAGTTAATTGCAGTTTATCCTCTTGCTGGAGGCCATAAAATATACCCCTAGAAAAAACACCACTAGTATTGACCATCTTAACCAAACTACCATTTCAAATTTTATTCAACACAATGAATCCCATCTTTCCTCTTGAACCATTTTTAAAATTAATAGAAAAATTTGATAAAGATAACAAACATATAGAGAAATCCAACACATAATGACATTCCAAAGAAATATGAACAGAAAACAGTTGAGAATCCAATTGAATTATCTCCAAGTGAGCTGACCTATTTCAATCTGGGATCTCTTCTTGAGGAGAGATTACAACATTAGATTGATCAGCCCTACCTACCCTATAAAGTGGGGGTCACTAGAACCATCATTTTAATTTAATTCACTATAAGCTGAACTTTTTATTCACCTCATCTTGGTGAAAACACAACATTGACACATTATGGTAATCCCAGGCCTAGTCTCCCAAACTTCATCTCAAGGAGGTGCCAACTGCAAATGTAGCCTTCTCATATCTTCACTAGTAATCTACACACTAATACCCATACCAGATTGATAGCCAATCTTGGCCTCAAAGAACATCAAAAAAGGACCACCAAGAACCTTTTTTACAATCCCTTTGGCTACATAAAAATGCACTTTTCCAACAGATCCACCTACACATAATTTAACATTCTCTTCTGTTCCAATCAGCTCAGTAGCATGTCCACCAATACCTCTAACATTACCTCCTGTACCAGTCTTGATTGGAAAGCCTATTATTGTAGCTTGCTCTAATGAAACAGGATTAATTTGTGACCCAGAATCTACCAGGGACTTTAACTCTTTACCATTAAAAGTTACCATTAAATAAACAGGAGGAGAAGAAAAATTAGTTTTCAACTTCACACCAAACTTATCCAAATTTTCACACATATCACCACACAATATGGGGGCAGACTTGCTAGCGAGTCCACAACCCTGGACCCAAACTCACCACAGATTGAACACACATTGAGCTATTGATAGAGGAACCATACAATCAGGGATGAACACCACTCAGCAGAACAGTTTTAGGTGGGTGTTCAAGTAGAGTTCAGTATGGGTTCAGTATGAGTTCAGTCTGAGTTTCATCTGAGTTCAGGTTGATGACTTGCTAACAAGTCCACCCCCTATATTGCGTAGTGTATACTCCACCTCTCCAGCCACTACCTGTCTCCTTGTCAGATTCTTCTTTTGCTTCTTTGCAAAGGAAGGACTAACTGTAAATAATTTTCCTAAAGATAAAGGAATCTGAAGTTGATTTACTCTGCCCAAAACAATTTCCATCACATTTTCTTGACCAGCCACTACTAGCCTTTCATAATGCACTATTAATTTAACAACCTTCGCCCTGGGAACCTCTTGGGGACCCACATTTCCATCTTCACCAAAAATTTTAACATCTTCAGAATCAATAAGCCTAACTCTATTGCCTACTTCTTTCACTAATCCAGATCCATCACTGGTCCTCCTTACTCCCTCCATTGGAGTGTGACCACTAAAACTTGGTCTGGGGAGAGATGCTAAAGTTACATCCTCCTCAGAATCTAAATCTTATTCCACAGGCATAGGTTCACCATTAAGATCCAAATTACCAAAAAAAGGAGTCCCCATATCAGCCATCTCCTTCAGCATCCTATAGATTTCATCTTTAGAAATACTTTCCTTCTCCACCTTTACTGGATTACCCCAAATTGGCTCTAAGTGCTACTCTTTGCTTTAATAGCAGCTTCCCTTCTAGAAGCATCCACATCATATTCCCCTGCCATACATTTACCATCTACTCTAATCCACCAAAAGAAGTAGTAAATGTGGCCTTACTGACCTCATTCTCGTTTCCCTTATCACTTTTTCTACCTTCATTTCCACCATTATTTTTCCCACCTTTACCATTATCATCATCATTATCACCAGATATCTCTTCAAACCTAGCCCTCTTTTCACCCATCATATTTTTTCTAACGAACTCTGATTGAACCTGCCCTTCATTGGTTTTGATGAAAGATTCATCAGGAAATTTATAAACATTTCCATCAAATTTGACTGTACCAGCATGCAAGTCCCTGTACAGATACCGTGCCCCCTTGTATTACAATAAGAGAGCACTCTGGGTTCTCCATAACCACCTCTAAAAGCATTTTTGCCATTACCATTACCAGAAAATTGATTATTGTTGCCATTAAATCCATGATTCCTCCTCTCATAACTCCTAAACTGATAAGAAGAAGAAGAAGAGGATGCAACAGAGGCCTTATTGACCTTCTGAGTCTCCTGAACAAAAATTTTGGGATGATTTTTCAATTCAGCCAATTGATCCACCATCTGATTATCCATCTTTCTCTTAAATTTAGCAACTTGCTGTCTCATCTGAGCCTTCTTGACTTCATGAGATTTCTCCATAAAGTAATTGTTTTCAGACAGTACTTCACTAATCTTTCTGAAATACTGAGTACAAGGTTCATGATATTTTTCCAATGCCATAAATTTGAGGTGAGACTCCACATTCTCCTTGATAATTACCAGGTCAGGTAGATTCTGCTCTACATTAGCAGTATTCTTCATCATAATTTTCATAGAAAACTCCTTTAGCACATCCACTCTAATACTCCTACTAAATGTAGACCAAAAGATATCCTTAGCCTTATTTTCATGAGTAATTTCATTCACCAGTACCAGATATTTCACCACTTCATTGAAGTGTCCAAGAAGCTTCTTGTAATCCACAAAAGCAGCAACACCACCCTTTGATTTCCAGAAACTAAACATTTTGTTCAGGTCCACCATAGAATACCTAACACTCCATCTTTTCACCATCTCTGTTGAAAACGTAATCCCATCCCACTTTTTATATCCATCCATATAAATTACCTCCATTTCCACCTCTCTCTCCACAATAAAGAACAAGATTTGCTTGAACATTTCCACATGAGAAGCCCCATGAGCAGCAGCAGCAGCATTTTACCTGCTGTGAAACCATTTAACTTTCTCCCCAATAAACTTGGGCCCATCCTAAGTTTGAATCCTAACATATGTCATAGGAAGTATGAAATATTTAAAGATAAACAATTTAAATTGGAGAATTTCAAAATTCAGTTACAAGTTCATGAATTAAAAATGAAGCAACTCAACACTGAAAGATCAGTAAATCAAGATTTTTTACATGCCTGTGTTACTTAAATAAACTAAATGATGATATTTAAGAGTTTCTTTCTTTATTTGGTTGTTAAATTTCAATAACTAGTATTACATTTCTTATTTAATATCAACATGAAATTCTTCCACAAATTTTTGTATTATGTTTCTAAGATTTTTAAACTGTTCAGAAAATTTTTCTAACTTAACTACTGATATCTAATAATCTAGGTCCTCATCCTTCAATCATATTTTCTGTCTTTCTATTAATCATATATATGAATTTTTTGTTTGTTTTTTACTTATCTCTTTCTTTCATTTGTTCCAAAAAATATTTTAATCCTTAGATTCTTTTCTAGTTGCAGATCACCAAATTTTTTATATTCCAAAAAATATTTATGTCAAAAAAATAATTTGGAAGTACCCTCCCTTTCTATTCAATATAGCAGGAACCACAAAAAATCAAGTGGTACCTGCTAGCAAGTGCCTATCCCTATATTAAGTTTTGATTTAAGAGTAAATTTGATTTGATATTGTGTGAGCAAGTGTGCTCATTGTTCAGTCTGCAGTCATTCCAGAAGAATTGCAGCTGAGCTGAAATTGAGTTAAGTAAAAGATAGGGATTGGCACCTGCTATCAGGTTCCTATGGTTTTTTCTGGTGAGGGGGTCACCAATTATTTCTAAAGTCAAAAAAATATTTTGACAAAAAAATTGGCAATACCCTACCCTGTCTTTTATTGAAGTAGGGGCCTTTATTGGAAAATTTTAAGCTAATTCCATGAATTAAAAGGTAAATAAGTCCTATAAGATAGTCAAAAAGCTTATAATAATGTCTTTTCAAGTAAGAATGTGAATTGAAATCATCTGTGACCAAAGTCAATAAAATCAAGCACAAGTGTATACATGAACCTCATGAGGAAAACAAGTGTCCCCATGATTAATTTTATAGAACACATGGCTTTATTGCTCATTAATTTGAGTAAATAGAATATCATATATAATTTTTAAATTCTAATTCAGGAATAAATTGAAAACCTATATTAGACCCCATACTTTTTTTGGCTACATAATGTTTTATTTTTTACATTACCTTTGTTTCTTACCTTACGAATCTGGTTTACCAACTCTAAATTTTCATCTAAAAAGTGTAAATGAATTCAATTAGATGGAAAAATTAGAAAAATTTGCATAAAAAATACCTGAAGTAGATCAAGAAGGCCAAGAAAAAGTTTGAAACTTTTTCCAGAAAAGTTGTGAAAAGTTCCGAAAAAAAATCCAGAAGTCTTAATAAAAAGCATTCAAAAATTTCCAGAAATTTTTTAAAAACTTCTGAGAAAGTGTCCAAAAGTCTCCATAAACTTCCCCAAAGAAAGAATAAAAAGATCCCAAAAAAAATTCTTCAAAGTTCCCAGAAAAGTGGTGAAATTTTTCAAGAAAAAGCACCCAAAAGTCTCCAGAAAAGTGCCAGAAATACCAAAAAAAAATGTCTTGAAAATTTTTGGAAAACATGTCCAAATCATTTCTTAATTTTTATGAATTTTTATGAATTGTTTTTGTGAAAAAATGACCCAAAATAGCCAAAAACACCTAAAAATCACTGGGAGATGCTTGGAAAATGTTTATGAACCAACTAAGCAGAAAAAAAGCCCAAAAATAGTTTTAAAGACATAAAAAATAGTGTAAAGCTCTTGGAAACTGTTTTTGAATAGATTCCAAATGATTCTGAAGCAAGTTAGAAAATTAAAAGGCCAAAAACAAGAAAAATCCTAGAAATGACCAAAAAACACCAAAAAGTCAATAAAAATGAAAAAAGGTATAAAAAGATTTAAAAAAGGCAAATTAAAAAAGGTAAAAAAATAGATAAGAAACAAAAGTACAATCAGAAATTAGAATTAAAAATGTGATAATGAAAAGATCAAAAAAAAAGACATTTCAATCAGAAAATAACTTACAAAAAATGAGAAAGTGACTTACCTTGAGAGCTGTAGAGGTAGAAGTATCAGAAGAAACAATGAGTGATTGAAGTTTGTAATTAAGAGAAGATTAGATATCTTAGTGAGACAGTATCTTAGAAATGTTATGCAATTTTTAAGGCTGGGAGCTGAACTAAAACATATGAAACTGGGAAACTGGGGAATTTCATTGCAAAAAAGATTAAGGCTAAGTGTATGTTTATGGGATTTATTACATTCTGTTAAGTAACATACCTCACTTGTATGCATAAGCCCTTAAGGAATTGGTGAAAAAAAATCTAGGTATTGGAGTTGTTGTACCTAGTTCTAACTAATCATGATGAAGTAGGGAAGTGTTTTGATGACTTTTTGACACAAAAGAAGACATTTTTGGGGACAAATACACTTTAAAAATACACCTGTCCAGTGCAGGTGTATTTAATTTCTTTATGGTGGGTTTGGTACCTTTTTTGTGGTGTGGTTATGTGTTGTACTTGGTAAGGTTTGAGACCCCATAATATTCTCAAAATATTCATCACTAATGTTTTGTTTTTTGAAACAGTAACTATTCTGTATACACAACACAACCTTTCACACATTCAGCACCTCAATTGAAGTTTCACATGGATCTACAGATACTAAATTCATGAGGAGTTCAATTCAATGTAAGAGGGAGAACTATTGTTATCTATTTTACAAGACACTGAAGAACAAGCTAAAAAAACATTCAATGCAACTACATTGAAGGCCACTGTACCACCATTTGATATTTTGCATATTCATTATCCATGACAGGACAAGCTGTTCTTCTTCCTGTGGGTTCCAATCAAGTAACTGTTTTTCTTTGAATCAAAGAACATATTGGGGTTGTTTTTGTGGGAAGGTTTTTATAATTGTTTGTAGTAATATAATATGTTAAGAAATGGTAATATGAAGTCAAAATAGTGTTGTGTAATGGAGAAATAAAAAAAATCATTAATTTTCAGATGTGTCTTTGTGTTCAGAAAGAAACTTTAGATGTGAAAATTTTTGGTGGGCATGAGAATGGGTTAATGATTTGCTAGCAGTAGTGTCCAGTAAGATTACTTGCCCTTTGTCACGCGCCACGTGACACTCGAGGCGAAATTAACTCAATAAATCAATAATATCGAGTCCTACATCTATACTCGAAGCGCAGAAAGCAATTCTCCATAGCAACTGCGATTTTTCCTTTGTGTACTTACTATTTAACTGCGCTAGCCTAAACTCTAAATCTAAATTAGTCAATCTCCCAATAGGGTACCTTAGTCCTTTTCAATAAGCGACACACAGCGCTAGGATCAACGAAATAGTACAGTAGTAGTTTTTTATTAAAGTTTTGTTAATTAATTAAAAAGGGGTATATTGAGCATGGACGGATATTTAGTGAAGAGGGTCTAAGTGTATGTTAGTAATGGTCAATGGAATGGGAATACTGCGATGGAAGGGAGGTCAATGCGAGGAGGAACAAAGGATATAAAAGGAGTTGGGTATTTGGTTCGATATTCCTTAGAATTAAATTATAATATCGTATTTACATTAATAGTGGAAAAACCTTAAAAGTTAAATCATTGTTATTGTATCTTTCTTTTACCTTCTCAATATTCATTTCTAAATCCTAAATCTTTGATTATTGAGCTTCCAACCCTTCGTGAGATTTTAAGAATTATTATTACCTTGGAACTAGTTTATAATTCTTCTTGATCAAACCTCGAACCTATAATTATTACTTCGAGTGACCTTCGAATCATTTCCTCGAATCATTCCTCTGTACTTCGAAGAAGTTTCTAAAATCCCTCATCTCACTTACAGGAACATCCTCGACCTTGTGCGTAGGTCGTCCGGTGACACCCTTATCAACAAATTTCCGAAATGATGGCTAACCAAAGGGTCTTAATGTAACAAGTGTTGTTGCCAGGGTCAAAATATGTATACCAAAGAGGTTTGCTGAGACAAGTGGAGATCCCCTAAGGAGAATAAAATAAACAGAGTATATATTAGGTTACAGTGCAATAGGTTATAGGTTAGTAGCAATCAATTGTAGGGAAAAGCTTGTCAGACACACCATTCAAAACAGACATAATCTAAATATAGAAAACTTGCACCATTTCTTTTTTTGGTCAAATTATGCATTTAGCCTTTTATTTTTGGTTTAAGTATCCAAATCAAGTGTTGTGTACAGCTTTTGTACACACTCTGGCAACCTTAACCAGCTTACAGAACAATAAAGCTAACTTGAAGGATGAAAAAAAGTAATGGTAACCTAACACTAACTTCAAGGATGTTAAAAAGTAATGGTAATCTAACGCTAACCTCAATGGAATGAAATAGTGATAGAAATCTAACACTAACATTTATAGCAAGTAAATGCAAGGTAATCTAACAATATCACACCTTGTGAAAACAGGTGACTCATTAGCCCTACCCCATGCAGATGCAGCATAAAGGTATTCTCAAATCTGGCCCGCTACCTCTGCTGCTTTTACTCATGGTAACTAAGGTAAGTTTTTTTCTCAGCTTCCACCTTATGTCATTAGCTCAGTATCTTCTTTCAGGTAGCTAAGTCATCATACTTAAAAGTTCAGTTCTTAACATGCATGCAACATAGTTGGTGATATGTTGTTAGTTTTGGATGTTGAAAAGGTTAGTTTTTGGAAGGACTCCAAAATCATGCTCTCCTGCTTTTGATGTTTTCTTCAAGTTTTTTGATGAACATAACATTCCTTTACTTATTTGCCAGTTGGGTCACATATTTTAAACTTACTATAGCTTGGGCAATCACAAATCAGTAATACATTTGTTTCTGCAGACTTAGAGATGTCCATGATAGTAAAAAAGTGAAACAGTCATATTGTGATTGAGTATTATGCTCAAATTATGGTCAGGATGTTAAGGCTTAAGAGATAATTGAGATTTGGAAAGGGTTTTGCTCAACAATATTGTATTGAGGAACTAGTTTTTTTGGATTAAAAAAATATACTAGTGATTAATTACATTATGAAGATTAGATTTTATTTACAAAAAAAAAGTGGCATTCATGATTTTTTATCAACTGTGTTGCATGCATGTTAAGAACTTAACTTGTTAGTATGATGACTAAGCTACCCGCAAGAAGATACTGAACTAATGACATAAGGTGTAAGTTGAGAAAAAAACTTACCTTGGTAACCATGAGTAAAAGCAGCTAAAATAGCAGGCCATATTTGAGAATACCTTTCCACTGCGTCGGCACAGAGTAGTGGCTGATGTATCACCTCTTTGAAAAAGGTGTTGTCAGTGGAGGAGGGCAGCCAAAAGCAAGAGATACTGCTAGCTTAATAGGGAACACCAAAAATAAAAAGGTGCTCTGTTTTATTGGCTGCTTTCTGGGAAACTTGAAGTTGTCACTCAAAAGGTTGTATTTCATAAAGTGGTAATGATATTCAATATATACATGATGATACTGTCACCGGAAGACCTACGCACAAGGTCAAGGGTGTTCCTGGACGTGAGATGGAGGGAGTAGTTTAGAAACTTCTTCAAAGCACAGAGGAAATGTTCAAGGAAGTGATTGGAAGATGACTCGAAAGAAGAGCTACTGCTTTGAGATATGTTTAATAAGAATTCTAATATAATTTAAAGGTAATATTTATATTATTAAGATCTCACAAAGGTTTTGAAACTCAATAATCAAAGATTTAAGTTTTAGAAATGATTACTGATAAAAATAAGGAAATGTACAATAATAATGATTTAACCTGAAGATTTACCACTATTAACTATATATACATTTTATAATTTAGTTCTAAAGAAATATCTAACCAAAATCCAACCCCTTTTATATCCATTACTCCTCCTTGAATTGACCTCATATTGATCCATCATTCCGCACACCACAGACCATCAAAAATATACCCGGTACACCTGGACCCTCCTCACTAACATCTGTTAACCCTTTAATCCTCCACTAACCATCCCGTCCATGCTCACTATCCCTGTTAATAACCCACAGATACTTAATAAACTATTGAGAGATTGACTTATTTAGATTTAAAGTTTAGATTAGCTCTGTTGAATAGTGAGTACACAAAGGAAAGTCGCAGTTGCTATGTAGAATTGTTTTCTGCGCTTCAAGTATGGATTTAGACCTCTGTATTATTGATTTAATGAGCTGCTTTTTCCTCGAGTGTCACGTGGCGCGTGAAAGATTCCTGGGTATAAAATGCGAGCTCCATTGAGCGTGAGACATATACTTCCACACTACTTTCTCTGACTCCTTCACTTATTAATTATTATTTTTTCTTGTATTATGTCAAACTGCCCTACTCCAACTCCCACGCCTCCACACCCCAAAGCGGATGGTGGAATTGCTACATGGAAATATTCCCAAGCATGCATGGCCTGAAAATCGATGGAGTATTTTTGCGTTGAAAGCACAGCCACACAAGGTCCTTGCCAGAAATGCGAGTTTTGCCGCTGGAGACGGGTGTTGTGTGATGCTCTCTCAAAAAATGAAATCCGGAAGACCAAAGAAGTGGCGGAAGACATTTGGGACGTTTCGCTCGGGGACAATCTTTCGGTAGAAGAAGTTGAGGAAGAGGTTGAGGAAACCATGGCGACTTGGGTAACCCAGGCCACAGGTAGAGAACGAGGGGTGGAAGAGGAGGTGGATGAACTGGTTGAAGAGGATGAGGATGAATTTCCCATCTTAAAACGGACTCCGAAGAAGTGGCAGATGATCATCAAAGATGATTAAGAGGAGAAGGAAGTGACAGTAGAGGTCACCCCAAGGCTATTCTTAGAGCCTGACCCGGTTTTCAAAGTAAGTCTGCCTTTTCTTTTTTCAAGATTCTATTAATAATGACTGTATTTTTTTTAGAATTCAGATGTCATCGCAGAAGCTCCAATTGTAGAAGCTGCGCCATTGCTTCCAATTGAGGCAAGTCAACTGGCGGTTGATTTGAAGGAGGATAACAAGGAAACCCTTGACCAGGTATGGTTGAAGAAACCTCGGCAGGGTTGACGAGCTTGATTCATAGATAATTTAAGTGATGAGATCAACAAGATTGTCAATGCAGCCTCCTTTGATGTGGAAGAAGAATTACTGGAGATTGGGGAAGTTGTACCAGTAGGAGAGGAGGAGGTATTTGAAAAATGCAGGCAGGAAATAAGGGTGATAGTGGAAAAAATGAAGAAATTGGTTCGTAAGAAAATACAGGAGAAAAAAAAGAAAGGAAGGAAAAAAGAAAAAATAGAAAGCAATTTGTGTATTTATTTTATTTTGTTGTTTTAATTGAAATTTTAATATATATTTTATATGATTTTGAAAAATAAAAATAAAAATAAAAATAAAAAGGAAGAAAAAAAAAGATTTGAATAAAATTTTGTTTTAAATTTTGAAAGAAGAAAAGAAAGAATGTTTAACCAAGGAAATTTTAGTTTAAGTTTTTAAAAGAAAAAATTTAAGTAAGAAGAAAAAAAAATAGTTGATTGAAACAATTTATTTTGAAATGAAATTTTAATGAGAGAAAAATTTGTTATTTGTGAAAGTTTATTTATTGAAGTTTTTGAGGAATTTTGGTTTATTTGAAAAGAAAGAAAAAAAATAGTTTTAAAAAAAAGAATTTGTAATAAAGAAGTAATTTGTTCGAAGAATTTTAAAAGAGAGATTTAAAGGTTGAAGTGAAGTTTGAGAAAGATTGTCGTATTGAGTTTGTAAAAAATTTTTATAGTTTGAAGAATAAGAAATAAGGGAAAAGAAAAAAAGGAGAAAAGGAGAAAAGAAAGAAAATTAAAGGAATTTAAGATCTTATTTTAATGAATTTAAAGATTTTATTTTTATTATTTTTTTATTTTATTTTATTTTTAATGTTAGCTTTTTAATTTAATTTAATTTAGATTTAGATTATTTTATTTTATTTTATTTTATTTTATTTATTTATTTTTTAAAGAAGGTTGAAAAAGCTTTTGAAAAGAAGAAAGTAGAAAAAAAGAAAACAGAGTAAGGATTTTTAGAAAAGAAGAAGTTTTAGAATTTTAAGAAAAGAAAAGAAAAGAGAAAGAAAAGAAAAAAGAGAAGAGAAGAAAAAAATAAAAGATAGTTCTAAAGTTTTGGTTTTAAAGTATATTTAAGATGAAAAGTTTTTAGGAGTTCAGGGGCGTTAGAAACATTAATGGCTGGTTCCCAGAATGTTTTGTCTGAGTCATTGAGGAAGCCTTCCCATTCCACGAGGTATTGAAGTTTCCCTTTGCGCATTCTTGAATCAAGGATATGGCTTACTTCGCACTCTAGATGGTCTTCTACTTTTACTGGTTCCAAAGGAGGTTGGTTCCTGCCCAGGTATGTTTCTCAAGTCAGTTCAAGGAGAGATACATGAAAAACAGGGTGAATAGCCTGCCATTTAGGAAGTAGCTTGAGTCGAAATGCAGTTTTAGAGACTTCGGAGTTGATTTCAAATGGTCCCAAGCGTTTTTTGGCCAGTTTCTTTGATGGTCAAGTTGTTCAAATGTTTCGTGCGTCGAGCCATACTTTGTCGCCTGGTTTGAAGGAAGGAGCAGATTGTCGATGTTTGTTGGCCTGTTCCTTGTACCTTCGAATTGCTAATTCCAAGTTTGATTTAAGTTCTTCTTGAAGTCGTGATATGGTTCAAAGATAATGTTCCTCAGGATGACTAGTTCCTACATGGATTGAGTTGAATTGAGGATGTCTTCCATTAACAGTTTCAAAAGGAGATTGTCGTGTCAAAGAATGAGTCGAGTTATTATAAGCAAATTCGGCCAATGGTAACCATGTGGTCCAATTTTCTTGTTGGTAACTGACATACATTTAAAGGTATTGTTCAAGGATTTGGTTGACCCTTTCTGTTTGCCCATTGGTTTCAGGATGATAGGCTGTGGAGAGATTCCTCGTGATATTGAGTTGTCAACACAATTGAGTCCAGAATGTGGATACAAACAATGAGCCTCTATCTGAAATAATATCATTAGGTAAGCCATGTTTGGAAAATACATATTCTACAAACAATTTTGACAAATCTTCTGCTGTAGCAGTAGTAGTGGTTTTAATGAAAATAGACATTTTTAAAAATCTATCTACTATTACTAATATAGCATCAAAATTATTAGAAAGAAGAAGTTGAGAAATAAAATCCATCGATAAAGATTCCCAAGGTTTAGAGGGAAAAGGAAGTGGTTGAAGCAACCCATTCTTCCAGTGATGGGGAGCCTTATTCCTATTACATTTGTAACAAGAACTTATATAGGCCTTGATTTCTCTGGTCATTCCTGGCCAGAAGAAATCCCTTGCTATTAACTGGTAGGTTTTATCAACCCCAAAATTACCAGCTAATGGAGAATCATGTCGACTGTTGAAAATCCATAATTTTATTTCATTGCTGTTGGGTTTGACTACTCTACCTTTGAAAACTAATAGACCTGATTCAATACTAAATCTTTTGGCCCCTTGCTTCGAGAGTAATTTGTCTTTTAACCCTTAACAATAATTATCCTTTGACTGAGCTTTGAGGATGTTAGATAGCGGATTTTGAAAAGATTGAATTGTCATCAAATTAAGTTGATGAGTTGTTAACATTGAATTCATTGAAGATTGATTTCACACTTTCTGGGTTCTTTTCAGCAAATGCATCCCCCCGCTGTGGGTAAAGGTCGTCCCGAAGTGACAGGATATCTGGGACAATGCAGTTCTTACCTGGGCAATAGGAAATAGAAAAAGGAAATTAAGACAGAAATTCAGCCCACCTGGCTTGACGCCTGGTTAACACTTTGGAAGACATAAAGTATTACAAAGAATTATGGTCAGTTAGGATTTGAAAAGGACTATCTAGGCTGAGAAGGAAAGAGTGCCATTTTTTAAGACAATGAATAATAGCTAAAAGCTCTTTGTCATGAATTTCATAATTTAATTCTGCCGCAATGAGTTTGCGTGACTCAAATGCAACAGGATAAAACAATTTTATTTCAGGATTGAATTGAGAAATGACCCCTGCAATAGCATAATTGCTAGCGTCTGTCTCAACTATTGTCGAATCAGAAGGATCAAAGTTTCGAAGAATTGGAGCTGTGGTAAACTCAGTCTTCAATGCTTCAAATTCCTTTCCTGCTGTAGAAGTTAAAACAAAAGAATATCTTTTCTAAGAAGAGAAGTAAGATTAGAAATAGTTTTAGAGTAATATTTAATAAATCTTCTATAGAAATTGGCAAAACCCAAAAATCCTTTGAGGGATTTAATGGTTTTGGGCTCAGGCCATTCCAGGACTTTTTGGACCTTTTTGTCGTCCATGACTAAACCATCAGTGGACAACGTAAACCCCAAAAAATCAATAGATTTGAGATTGAATTCACATTTATTGTACTTGGTGTAGAGACCGTGATCTTGAAGGAAATTTAGAACCTGTCAAACATGATGAATATGTTCATCTACTGTCTTCGAGAAAATTAAAATATCGTCTGAGTAGACAACAACATCTTGAAAGATGTCATTAAAAAATGTTTGAAAAGTAGATGGTGCGTTACATAATCCAAAAGGCATGACTAAATATTAAAAACTACCAAATCTGGTGCGCATTGCAGTCAGTGGTTCATGACCTTCCGCAATGCAAATAAGATTATAAGCGCCTCTAAGATCAATTTTAGAAAATAAATTAGCACAATTAAAAAGGGTAAGAAGCGATGACATAGGAGAAACATGATATGCATTCTTCTTTGTGACTGTGTTGAGCTTTCTATAGTCAACACACAACCTAAGGCTACTGTCTTTTTTCTTTACAAAAAGAACAGGGGAGCTGGTTGGAGATTTACTGGATCTGATGAAACCTTTGGCTACATTCTCTGCAATGTAGTCTTGAAGAACTTGAGATTCGTCCTTCGACAAAGAATAGACAGGACCTGCCAGAGGTACTGGACCTATTACCTCTATTTGATGGTCGTAGGGTCAATGTTTTGGTAACTTATCAGCCTTGCAGATTGAGAAAACATCGAGCAAATTGTGATAGATTTCTGGTAGAGTTGATTTAATGGCTTCAACGTTGATTTGGTTGTCTTCATCATCTTTGAGAGAACCTGTCAAGGGTAGACCAGAATTGAGAGAGCATAATTCGACTACTTTGAGGCAATTTAAATCCTCTTCAAGTGAAGTGATCAAGATAGAAGGGTTAGCCAATTGCTCATTTAGAGAAAGATCAGATTCTTGCAAGTCATCTGGCAGGGATTTGTCCTCTAGCAGGACATAATCAGGCAGGTTGTTTAACTCCCTATTGACCTGCATGGAAGAATCAGAAATATACTTAGCACGTGGGGTGATCAATCCCCGTGACCAATCAATTTCAGGATTCCAATGCATTAAAAAGTCATGGCCAAGGATGGTATTGTCCATTCTTGGGGCGTCCAATACTGATAATTCCCACTCAAAGGGGGGAAAATTCAGAAAGTTGAAAACCCATAAAACTTTCTTCTTTACCCAATATTTGGGTTCTTCTGATTTGACCAAATAAGTTAGAGTTTGATCAATATCTGTGAATTTCAGCTTTAACTTCTCGGCAAAAGATAAACTGACAAAAGAAATTGAAGCTCCAGAGTCTATAAGACAACTGAAGGGGGTATCTTCCTTAGAAAGATTGAATCTCAAGTGATTTAAGGCAACTCCAGTCCTTAAGACATGGAGGTTCTGTGCACTGGGAGAGATAAGATAGTTTGCTTTGTACACAAGTAAACTATCTACTAGTTTTGACCTTGAACTAGTACCTTCTCTTTCCTTCAACTTTACACAATCTTCTAGCTTGTGCTTACCCCCACAATACATACATAACCCACTATCTGCTTGTCTCTTCCTCTCAGCTTCTTTAAGATCCCCTTTTGGATCCAGTACCTTACTGATATTGCCTGGGGTCAAGCTTTTTGGTCGAGGTTTCTCCTTTCCCTTATTGGATTTGGATTGAGTTGTCCGTGGGTGTGAAGAAGGTCCCGATTTAAAATCTAGGCCTTGAGATTTGTTGGCATATTAAATATGTTGAAGTCGTCCTTGGTAAACACCGTTGAGTTCAAGGGTTTGATCCATTAAATCCGTTAAAGTAGTCATCTTCTGACCATGAAGATTTAATTGATCCAGAATCATCAAAGGAAGTCCCTTTTTGAAATGATACTTGAGGGCAGCATCATTCCAACCTATTCAAGTTTGAAGTTCTCTGAAGTTCAAAATATATTCAGAGGCTTTACCATTATTGTTCATGTGGAGGAAATCCAGTTCAATTTCTGCGTTTTCAGTTTCATTAGGGTCACCAAACAATGTAAAGAGTTTATCTTCAAACTTTTCGCAGTTATTAATGAGTAAGTGGGTTTCTGTCAAAGAGAGCATGAGAAGATAAGGTTTGAACCACCTTGCTGCTTTTCCAGCTAGGAATGAAGAGGCATAAATAACCTTTGATTGGTCGTTATTGAAGGTTTGAGGGTCTTTATGGAACAGGAGCTTGCAGGTTTGCAAGAAGGGGCGCAATATGTCTGGATGTTCTCCATTGAATTTATCAGGAGATTTCATGGAAGGAGTTTTGAATTTTGATCCCTCTGAAGACGTTGGATTTGAAAGGGTTTTCATGAAAAGTCTCATGAAGTCATCCAGAGAATTAAATGGTCCAGGTTCCAAAGGTTGACCAGAAGGGTGAGTAGCAGGGGCAGATGGTGCCTCATGCATTGTATCCTCTCCTTCTTCTTCCTTGCTAGAATCATAAAAATCCTGGGGGACGTATTCTACAGATTGGACTGAGTGTCCCCGTTCCCTAAGGTCGAGAGTTTACAGGGAGTGAGTGCAAGAAACAGGCCGTGTGGCTGTTGGCCTGCCTCTGGCACAAGCACTAGTAGTAGCCCCTGTAGGAGGAGTGCGTTGAACAGGTGCCATTTAAAGAATTTAAAACACCTGAAAAAAAGGACGTAGTAGTTCCAAAGAATGAGAACTACGGAGAATTATATTATACTGTCACCGGATGACCTACGCACAAGGTCGAGGGTGTTCCTGGAAGTGAGATGGAGGGAGTAGTTTAGAAACCTCTTCAAAGCACAGAGGAAATGTTCGAGGAAGTGATTCGAAGATGACTCGAAATAAGAGCTACTGCTTTGAGATATGTTTAATAAGAATTCTAATATAATTTAAAGGTAATATTTATATTATTAAGATCTCACAAAGGGTTTGAAACTCAATAATCAAAGATTTAAGTTTTAGAAATGATTACTGATAAAAATAAGGAAATGTACAATAATAATGATTTAACCTGAAGCTTTACCACTATTAACTATATATACATTTTATAATTTAATTCTAAAGAAATATCTAACCAAAATCCAACCCCTTTTATATCCATTACTCCTCCTTGTATTGACCTCATATCCATCCATCATTCTGCACACCACAGACCATCAAAAATATACCCGGTACACCTGGACCCTCCTCACCAACATCCGTTAACCCTTTAATCCTCCACTAACCATCCCGTCCATGCTCACTATCCCTGTTAATAACCCACAGATACTTAATAAACTATTGAGAGATTGACTTATTTAGATTTAAAGTTTAGATTAGCTCTGTTGAATAGTGAGTACACAAAGGAAAGTCGCAGTTGCTATGTAGAATCTTTTTCTGAGCTTCGAGTATGGATTTAGACCTCTGTATTATTTATTTAATGAGCTGCTTTTGCCTTGAGTGTCACCTGGCGCGTGACAGATACTGCGGCGTAGTTGAGACCTAACACCCGCCTGCTCAACAAGATGCTGAGACATCAAAAGTTCCAAAATGTATAGAAAAAAAGGAGAAATAAAGATATAGTGATTGAAATAGTGGCAAGAAAAAGAGAGAAAATAGAGAGTGAAGAAGAAGTAATGAATAAATTCATGATTAGCCCTCCTAGTTGTATCCCTGATGTAATACAAGGCTCATTTATTAAACCTTAAATCTTCCATCTAGAACTACCTGTAAGATTTCCCGAGCCTTGAAAGAGGACAAAAAATGAGGAGATCCTTTACCACTGGCATTGCCTCCTAGGTCATGCCAGATTGAGACAAATAAGGCAAATGGTAAATCAGAAGATGGCTCTGGGTCTTCCTGACTCACTGCTTCTGGGAAAAATTGTATGTGATGCCTGTCAAATGTGCAAAAGCAGGCAAGAAGACTTCCTTCAATTGCATGACAGGAATCCGCACAAACTTGAAATAGTAACCACCAACCTAATAGGACCAATGGAAGTCACATCTGTAGACAATGGCCTCTATGCTCTAAATTTACAAGCCCTTGCCTCCTCCTACAGCGAGTGTCACATATTAAAAGCTAAAATTGAGGCAACAGGCAGGATAAAGGACATCATTATGCGACCAGAAAAACAAACTAATATGCCAGTTTAAATTCTCAGAACAGACAATGGCGGTGAATTTAACAACAAAATTATGGAAGAGCTTTTCACTAGCAAAGGCATTGTCCACGAATAATTGCTCCCGTACTATCACCAACAAAATGGGAGCATTGAGTGCTACAACAGGTCAATAACAGAAACAGGGAGAGCAATTCTCTTTGTGAGTCAGCTCCCAAAGCTCTTCTGGAGTTTTGCCTTCAAATGGGCCTCATATATACTGAACCGGATCCCTAACAAAGTCTCAACTGCTTTGACACCCTTTGAAGCTATGTTTGACAAGAAACTACAACTTGACTTGTGTCACCGGACGACCTATGCACAAGGTCGAGGATGTTCCTGAAGGTGAGATGAGGGATTTTAGAAACTTCTTTGAAGCACAGAGGAATGATTCGAGGAAATGATTCGAAGGTCACTCGAAGTAATAGCTATAGGTTCGAGGTTCGTTCGAGAAGAATTATAAACTAGTTTTAAAGGTAATAGTAATTCTTAAAATCTCACAAAGGGTTGGAAAACTCAATAATCAAAGATTTAGGATTTAAAAAATGAATATTGAGAAAATAAAAGAAAGATACAATAACAATGATTTAACTTTTAAGGATTTACCACTATTAATGTAAATACGATATTATAATTTAATTCTAAGGAATATCGAACCAAATACCCAACTCCTTTTATATCCTTTGTTCCTCCTCGCATTGACCTCCCTTCCATCGCACCATTCCCATTCCATTGACCATTACTAACAAACACTTAGACCCTCTTCACTAAATATCCGTCCATGCTCAATTTACCCCTTTTTAATTAATTAACAAAACTTTTGATGAAAAAACTACTACTGTACTATTTCGTTGAACCTAGCGCTGTGCGTCGCTTATTGAAAAGGACTAAGGTACCCCATTGGGAGATTGACTAATTTAGATTTAGAGTTTAGGCTAGCGCAGTTAAATAGTAAGTACACAAAGGGGAATCGCAGTTTCTATGGAGAATTGCTTTCTGCGCTTCGAGTATAGATTTAGGACTCAATATTATTGATTTAATGAGTTGATTTCGCCTCGAGTGTCACGTGGCGCGTGACAACTTGATACTTCATTTTGGGGAAGTTGCATACATTCATATACCCAAGGAGAAACCTCAAAAACTAGACAACAGAGCCAGGAAATGCTTTGTTGTAGGTTATCCCATTGGAATGAAAGAATGGCCTTTCTGGGACCCAACTGATAATAAGGTAATAACATCTGCATGGGCTACTTTCAACAACCCCCATCACAAAAATCAACTGCCACCACCAAACAAGTTGGACATAAACTTCCTCCTAAACAAAACAGCACTCACACTCAACAATGATGCACATCAGCTGGGAAACTTCAAAGACAAAGAAAAGTTACTGTATCAAGAAAGAAAAGTTGCATGCATCCAAGAAAACTGTGGTTTATATGCCTCATCAGTCCCTAAATCCTTCAAGGAAGCTATGAAATCAAGTGATGGTGAAAAATGGATGAATGCGTGCCTAAACGAAATCAACAATTTAACTACAATGGATGTCTGGACAAGAGAAATTCCCCTTAAAGAAGCACAGATTCTTAATGCGAAATGGGTTTTCTCAGAAAAGAAAGACAATATAAATGAGACAACAAAGCTCAAGGCGCAATACATTGCTAAATGATTCAAGCAAGTGAAAGGGATAGACTATGCAGCAACATTTGCGCCCACAGCTTCCTTAACAGCGCAGCGTATCATACTAACCATTGCAGAAACCAATAATTGGCCAGTTCATGCTTTTGACATGACAGCAGCATACCTTCATAGCCCCATAGACAAAACTGTATGGGTTTGCAATCCTCCAGGTTTTGAACATCATGATGGCAAAGCATACAAGCTAAAGAAAGCTCTGTATGGAAAACTCCAAGCAGCAAGATGTTGGTGGCAACACTTCAGCAAGCAACTGAAACAAATAGGCTACAAGTTGTCAACTTTCAACAGCTGTGTATATTTCTTAACCAACAACAAAACCAAAGCTATGATCAGTTCAACTGCTTTCACCCTCATTGGTGGAACATTTCTTGCTGGAGCATTAGGTTGGTGTGGGGGATATGCTGGGCGATATGAGTCCATCTTCCATTGAGGGGGGGAAGGGGATTGTTGTTGAAGTGTTGTGCATTTGCTGTTGGTGGGAGGAAAGAGGGCTGAATCACCATTGGGTATATTGGTTGGAGGCCATTGGGTACAAAATTGGTAGGTTGCTGTGATTGTTGTTGACCAAAAACAGGTGGCCTGGGACAACTTGCCTGTAGATGATCAGGGGAGTTGCAGTTCCAACATATTGGGGGACGTGATGGTCTGGCTGCAGCAGCAAGCGGTATGTCGGGAACTAGGGGAGAGTTAATGGATGTGTTTTCTGCAGACAATGAGTCATTGATGTCAGAGAAGCGATTTGCTGCTACTAGGGCGTGGTTGTCCTCCCTGAGACGGTTGGCATCATCATTTCTGAGTCTTTCCAACACTGCTGTGATTGCCTTCTGAATGGAAATGGTGGAGGGGTTTTCATGGGAGATCTTTACCAGTAATTCTATTTCCCTCAGTAGCTCAGCGCTGTAGCTTTGATTGTCTTTGATGGCCCTTTGGAAGAATATGGGGAGCATGTCATCTCCAAAACATAAGTTTTGAGCCTTCAGGTCTGCATAGCAATCTTTCATGTGAGCTATCATTGCTATGGGATTGGGGAAATCCTTTGATTGGATATTGAGAGAACGCTCAAGTGCATTCATTTGGCCAGATCATGAAAGGATGTTGTATTGATGTCGGAGGTGACTGAAAGCAGCTGTACTCAGGATTAGAGAGATAATTTGTGATTTGACATTCAGTTCAACAGAGTTGATGAGGATGGAACATCCAATCCTTTCTTGCGCTGATCCAGTGGATGGGTTTGGCCTGTTTAGGAAGTTTGGGTCTCCAATGTAGTCGCTCAAAATCATCTGGGGTTCTTTATACCATATGCGAAAGTTCGACCCATCCTCCTTAAGTTTGTTAGGCCAGAGGGACAGTTCTTTTCTCATGTCTCTTATTGTGTCAGTTACTTGTTTCCTGGCTGCATTGTGTGAGGCAACTCTTGGGTCAATGACTTCATTGTTGTCTGATGGAATTGCGGCTTGGGCATCTTCTTCTTGGTATGGCTCAAATTCTTCATTTTTGGCCATGTCTTCTTCTGGATGATGAGGTGGTGCAGGGGTTGTTTGGGAGGCTGATTGGTGTCAGGTTGTTGTTGTGTTTGAGGAAGGGGGTTGAATTGCTGGAGTGATGTTAGTCAGGGTGGAAGTTCTTGGTTGGGGGTGATTGTTTGAGTTCATGATGGTGTTCAATTATTATTAGTATTTATTTATTTTTATTTTTTTATTTTTTTTATTTTTTATTTTTTTTACAAGTATGAGATAGAAAGAAAGGAAATTAATAGATATGGAAAGGAAATGAAAGGTAAGCTAAAGGTAGAAGACAACAGAAACAGATAGAGGAAGAGAAGTAAAGAAGGGGAAAAAAAAGGAGAAAGAAGAAAAAAGAAAAAAAATAGGCTTTTGGGTGGATGTGTGCCCACACCACTTAAGTCAGGACCTTGCGAGGATCCTTACCTAATTACCAAGGAGAAAAAGAAAGTATGAAAATGAGAAATGGAGAAAGAGAAAACAAAGTAGAGAAAAAATGAAAAAAAAACACGAGTGAAAGAGGAAAAAGGATGAAAAAATGATAGAGCTGGGAGAAAAGAGAATTGAGACTTCGTGTTGCTGATGAGGCAGGCCAATGATGCTTTTTCAGTCTTGTACAGAGGTGTGAGGAAAAAAAGGAGAAGAGAGGAAAAAAAAGGATAAAGAAGGAAATTATTTTGTGGCACTCAAGGCCCATAACCTATTGGCTGCTTTCTGGGAAACTCGTAGTTGTTACTCAAAAGGTTGTATTTCATAATGTGGTAATGCTAGTCAATATATACATGATGATACTGCGGCGTAGTCGAGACCTAGCACGTTTGAGGCCTCCCAAAACAGAAGGGGAAATGCATAATTGGACTCAAATAGAAGAATTAATCCATAAATATGAGCCCTTAATCTATAAATTTAAGGACAAATGCATACTTTGACCAAAAAGAAAAAGAAATGATGCAAGTTTTCTATATTTAGAGTATGTCTGTTGTGTATGGTGTGTCCGACTAGCTTTTCCCCAATACGTAATACACCACTTCGTAGTGAGGAAGGCAAGATTGACAAGATCTACATTGGGTTGTGGCGCAATAGGCATGAGAAGTGTGGTTTCTAAAACTTAGAGCTCTCCACCTAGCTCACCATATTAAAAATGAACAATCAAATGAATTTTCCCGTAGAAATTACTGTTTGTAATCTAGCTCTAGTTTTTCCAAGTTTTGCACGTTACTGTTCACTACCATACATTCTGCCACAACTGTGAATAGCTACACATTTTTTGTCTTTCACAACCTGGTGCAGTCTACCCACTTTGCCATTTTTTCCACCATGCTTTCACATCATGAACTAGAGCACTTGCTCCCTTTCCCGATGCCCTTGCCTGCGCCCTAGCCAAGACACCTATCTCACCCTCATGAGATACAGCTCTTTCAAAAATCTCCTCTCCTTTCAGCGATTCCCTTTCCCCCTTCGAAAAAAAAAAATCAACAATTTTCCACTGTTTTTCCTTTCTTCCCTGAGACTTCATTTTCTGCCTCGTTTGATCTTGATAAAATTACCTCCTCTCATCCTCTTTCTTGTACTATTCTCTATCTTTATCTTCTACTAAACTAAACAGTTTTGTTGCTCCACCTCTGCCTTTCTTCTCTTCTGACATTGTCTTCACCAAAGCCTGTTTTTATGATAGGTTGAGAAAATTTCTTGTCCGTTTCATGAGGTTTATGACGTACAGAACTCGGAATAACTAAGAAAACTTAGAAAGTAAGTATGAAAAAATGGAAACAGATTTTCTATCGGTAACACAACGCTGTAAAATTTGTGACAAAAACCCAGCTGAAAAGGCTTCAATTTGAATTACCAATTGGTGACGGAATATGTACTTATTTCCTCAAATATATATATTCGTCTTAGAAATCTGGGATGAGACTCCATGAGCAGAAGGCTGAATTACAGGCGCAAGACAGAAAAAATATAGTGCTGGTTTACACATGATTTTGAAACATCACATAATCCTAGAAGGAACTGATTATCACAAATAGAGAATCATAGTAAGGCTTCTGTAATCTTGGCGGTTTCCTTGAGGAAGCCTGGGTAGAAATAGGAAATAAGATTGGAAGAAAAGGGTGAGTAAGATGTTTAGCCACAAATATAAGTAACGATAGAAATGATTGTTAGCCATCAAGCCTCATTAATATCATCATATCATTTCTATTTCGCTCTCTGAAATTACTTATATTTTACAAGTCATCATAATTTCAAAAAATCTGTCCAGAAAAACAATTTTGCTCTTTCTTTTGCATATAAGTTCCTGATAAAAGGTATCGCAAAGTGTAATCTTTACCTCATAAATCATTCAAACATAAAAACAGAGTAATTTTCTTCATTTCCTTCTTTATGTTTGAGTTTACATGAATTAAGGAAAAATATGTTCTGACTTCACTCTTTTTTTAATAGATGTGGAATTTAAGCTTTAATCTCTTTATTCTCCATACCTTCTTTTGGATCTCAAGCACGTTTGCATATCCGCCTGGGTGTTCAAATGTTACTACAGCCAACGAGAAGATGATAGGTTTGGCAGACGTTAATCCTAGGTGCGGTGTAACCACAATGGGAGTCCCACAAGCAGCCTTCGAGCAAAAATGTTTTTGTGCAAGAGGGCGCAAAATGCAATGCACCAGTTATAATCGAGGTACTCGTGATGTGATTGTTCGCTGGTGGTTTCCAGTACAGTACACCGAACCAATTATGGGCCAGCTTGTTCTTGCTGGCATGCAATGTACACAAGTTTGGCATTTCCCGGGCGATCAAGATAATTTTTCTGCCCAAAGAACAATGCAAGTTTTTCCATACGTACCAGTTCGCTAACCTCACTGCCTATCATAGTCTTAGCTACTTTTCCCTATTTCTCACTGTCTAATTAGTAAAGTCGCAGTCAGCTTGATGTTTATAAAGCCACCAATCATACAATTAAATAAGTAAACTTGTCCGCTAAAACCAACAGTTGTCTATATACTCCGAAAATATGACTGGTTTCATAGTTTAGTATATTATTCATTTCCATTTCATTAATTTCTGTCATTTTCTTTTATTAGTTTTAATTTTTAGACTAATATGAAAGAAATAAGACTCAGGGTGTCTAGATTCTTAGCATTATATTTGATGTGGTAGTTCTAAGAGGGTAGTAGGACATGAGTTGGCCCCGGCCTGGTATACGTTGTATGGCAAGTTGAGAGAGGAACTTTTTATAGTCATGTTTTAAACTTGAAATGAGCAAAACGCTTTGTCTAAATCAACCAAATGTTACAATCAAGGCACGAAAGCTTGCGGAATTTACGACAAAAAAAATCAAAGCTTCACTCACAAAAAAATGATTTGACTATTCGAAAGGGGGTATCAGCCAGGCTATCTCAGAAACTCAGCAATTTATATAATAAATTACTGAAACCATATAAGGGAATAACACTATGTAGTTACAATAAATTATTTTATTAAATAATAAAATTATAAATATTTTATGAATAAATAAAATAATTATTATATTTAATTTTATTATTAAATAAGTTTTATTACATAAACAAATATTATATTCTATAAAAACATGGCACACTTCTATGTATTTAATATTTCTAAAAAAAAAAAAAAATTAAATTAATTATAATATTATAAGCTTAATTATTTTTAACTTATAATGGAATTACAATTAATTTTATATAACTTAGATATTAAAATACAACTTATCAATCAATATTATCCACAAATATTGGGCGCTTTTTTGACCCTTGATTGTGTCAATAGAATTAGTAATTAATTTAAAATACATATTTAATATATAAATATTAAATTCTCACTTTAAATAAGTTAAAATTAAATGAATTATTTGTTTCAATTAATTTAATTATTAAAATTAAATAAAACAATTAATTAATTTCTCTTTATAATTGAACTAAATTGATTACATAAGTTTTGCATGAAAATAATTCTAGTTGTTTTATATTAAAACCTTTTCATCTTAGTATACTACTTAATTATGATATTTTTCTCACAATTCACATGGCCTTGTACTTATTTAGTCATTCATTATTTTTTTGGAGTTTTGATATGGGAGAGTTATTAATTTATTCACAGAGTTAATTTGGTGTTTTATTTTTTTCCTCAAAATGGATGTTTTAATTAATTTCTTTTGATCTTTTGTTTCACATACTATTATTGTTGTATACAAATTGGAAGCGCCTCATAATGTATCCTTGCCTATAAAAGGTCTTGTAATTTCTCTTTTTTATCTATCACTTATTACACTCACATTTTATTACATATTTAAATATCATACAAATTATTATTATTATTATTAGTCTTATAGTTCTAATATAAATCTTAATAAATTTCAAGGTTTCCATAAGTCTATTAATAATCATAATTGATTGCTGCGCATTGAGAACTAACTTACAAAACTATTAAAAATTATTTAAATCCACTACAGTGTCATTACTCATAAGTTATTGTTGTATTACTATCAATAAATCCAATTAATATCTAATTCTCAATTACTATATACAAATTAGTCCTTACCATCCTATTCTATATCTTCTTTTATCTTTGATTTCCTACTTCTTCTAGACAACCCGCCAATAGGGGGTACCTCCGACCTATCCCCAACCCTTTTGAATAAGCAAATCATTTTTTAGTGAGAGCCACTTTGAGTTTTTCCTCAAAAATTTTGCAAGCTTTTGTAATTTAGCTGTATTTTTTCCCCTTTCCTTTGAAAAACACTCTTTTTTCTCCCCATTTCTCCATTTAAACATTGAACTATCTCTCGTATTATCATTTTTATCTATTTGCCAATTGATTGGCCTGCCTATATTAAATATAACTCATGAGCTGTTTTTCATCTAATCACCATCAAGCAGCATGTCATTTTCGTAAGATTTGTGCCATTTAAATTCATCAAAAATTTATCATACTATTAATAGAGACGCTCAGTTTTTTGAACAGGTAAAGTGTGCTTACTATTGGCCTTTCCCAAATACAACTGCTAAAGAAATGTTGTGAAGCAAAAGATTTAATCAAGATAATTGGCATCAAAAGCTGGAAATCTTTGAGAGTTAATCTTGCAATCTTTTTGATTTGCACATTTGTTAATTTTATTTGATATCTACCTGATAGTCTACAGTTTCTTTCAAAATTTAGATCTTAACTTTCATATCATCTACTTAACCTACGTATTTCCTTCATATATATCCTTCTTAGAGCATCTACCCCCATTCCAATAAATATTCAGTATCTACAAGACTTGCTACACAGACAGCCAGAAGCCTTACACACACATCATATGGCAAGAATCATTATACATCCGGACCTTCAGCCCAGATGTTTGTCATAATAATTTTTGAGTAAGCATGATTGGCATGATTATACATCTGGACCTTTGGCCTGGATGTTAGTCATAACTTTATGGAATATGCATGATTGGCATGATTACACATCCAGGACAAAGGTCCAGATGTTTGTTATAACAGTGTTGAATATGCATGATTGACATGATTATCAATCTAGACCTTGGGCTCAGATGTGAGTGATCATCTAGGTTAAAGGTCAATATATGTGTATTATTTTCTATTACCCTCCCTCCCTTTCACAATAAATATTAAATGCAATTATTCAGTACATCTTTGTATAAAACATTTACTGCCCTTCCTTCAGCTTTCTCTGATAAAAGTACACGGAAATTTCCACTGTAGTTTGTCCTTGAAAGTGCTACATATAACTGACCATGTGCAAAAACTGGTGATTCCAGGATAATACCTACAATGTCTAAAGATTGACTTGTTAGAATTAGTGTAGTTATATTTTTCATTATAGTAAAACTTGTTTGATTCATCTGTTTCATTTTATCTATTAAAATACTTTTGTACTAATTATAATTAGTATATTCTATCAAAGCATGTACATGAGAATAACTTCTCACAGTAAAGTAGGATAGCACTATATGTACATGTAAACAATACTGTTTAGTTTTCTCATCTTGTGCTCAAATTCTTTTCAACTTGTTTGTTTTCTCATATTTAGTTTCTATTTATAGGTTAGTAGTCAAAAGTTATAATAGTTAAGATATCTTACTTACCTGGTTGAACTCCTATAAAGGTTGGTATATTATGTTTTATGAAATGAATATTAATTTATCTTGTGCTCAAAGTCTTTTCTGCTTGGTTTTTTTCTCATATTTTGTTTCTCTTTATAGGCTAGTAGTCAACAGTTATAGTAGTTAATATATCTTACTTACCTGGTTGAACTCCTATAAAGGTTAGTAGTCAACAGTTATAATACTTAAGATATCTTACTTGCCTGGTTGAACTCCTATAAAGGTGCAAAAAGGTAAAAAAAATGTCCAGCACAGATCAATAAAATCTTATTCATTATCAGTACCAGTAATCTCATGAACATCACAGAATTTCAAGACATACTAAAGAAAGCAGTCAAAGGAGGCACTACAAGACTCAATGACAAAAATTATGTTGTCTGGTCTATGTACAGTACCCTGACAAAAGTTTGAGTCCAAATTCATTTATTTATTACTCATAAACCTTTTATTCAACTTCTATAAAACTTTTATATATGATAGAATAGAGACTCTAGAATAAGAATAAAATAGCAAAAAAGTGAAAATAAATAGTTTCCTCATATAGATTTACAGCTTTCTTGTGGCTTAATTTTTCAAGTCAGTGAGGAAACACCTAAAAAATATAAAAAAAATAGCATTAGATAGTTTGGATAGAATAATAAAAATTTTCACCAAACAGAATTTGAAAATAATAAAAACTCAAAGAGAAAAAAAATATTTTGTTTTCAGTCACCATGGGGTGGTTCCACCATGTGCCTTGACAACAAACTCCATTCAAGATGGCATTGATGCCACTAAATTTTCTAGAAAACTATCAGGAAAGCTCTCCCAATCCATCTTGAGTGCAGTCTTCATCTGTTTGATATTTTTTGGCTGATAATAGTCTTGAATGGTAGTTTTGAGTTTATGCCATACATTTTCTATAAGGTTAAAATCCAGAGATTGAGAAGGCCAATTTTCCATTGTATGAATGTTTTCTTCTGATCTATAGTTTTTAAAATGAGGAGATGTGTGAATCGGAGAATTATCTTCCATTAAGATGAGTTTGCAAGTTGGATAATGCTTAGCAAGAAAAGGGAGAAGGGTATCCGTGCAAACATTCAGAAAAAATCAGTTGATTTCCGTTGGTTTTGAGGAAGAAATGTGAGAGGTGCTTTTATAGTATTAAAAAAGAACCCCAGACCATAACTGATGTGAGTCCAATTCTAAAAGTTGGTTGAATCATCTCCTCCTGAAATTGTTTACCATTCTTTTGCCACACTAATGTTTTTTTTGACTTCTTTCCAATCTCAAAACTTTATTCATCTGAGAAAATAACCCTTTTCCAATCATCCAAAGTCTAGATTAAGTGATCCTTAGCAAATGCAAGTCCCTTTTGCTTGTGAGTTTTGTTTAAGTATGGTTTTGAGCAGCAACTCAGCAGTGGAATACAAGCTCATGTGCATGTCTTTGGACAGTTTGGCAAGAAAAATTAGCAGAAAGTAAGTCAGTTATTTTAGCTAATGTTGCTTTTGGATTAGTTTTTAGCACACGTGCAAGCTGCTGAAGATCTCTGTCAATCATTTTCAAGGGGCTCCCCTTTGGTTTTGGAGTTTGGACTGTGCCCCTCTGACAGTATCTTGACATAATGGACAATACAGATGTTTGAGGCATTTCTAATAAAGATGCTTCATTTCTTGCAGAGATTCCCATGCTACCTAACCAGAAAACTGTAGCGTTTTCTTCAGTTGTATAGTATTTTTTTGCATATTTCTCTCTCTCCATCTAAACAAATTTCAGGAAAGAAAACCAAATTCATTTGAGAAGTTTAAAATGCAAAAAAAGGATGATAAAAAATAAAAAGAAACTTACTATTGAAGAAAGAAGGGTGCAAAATCAAAATACAAAAAAAATGATGGTGGCCAGGATTATTGTTGTGCTGAAGTAAACTGGAAAAGATGGGTCAAGTTCAAAAAAACCTCAAATATTGGACTCAAGCTTTTGTCACCCCACTGTACATGCAGTCACTTCTTGACAATGTAGATTTTCTTGAAACAGTTAGAGAGCCATTCAATCTTACCAAAACTGTTGAAAAAGTTGGAAATGTTACCTATAATCAATTGGCTGATAAAATAAAGAAAAGAAATAAGTCAGAAAGAAAAGCTTATAATCTTATAATACAACAGCTTGACCAACTAAACATGCAACTAATATTCAATCATCCTGAAGTTGAATCAAATACCTGGAAAACATGGCAATTACTCAAAGATCATCATGCAGGAAATACAGCAGTAAACAAATCCAGAGCATCAAGAGCATTGAAGGATCTAACCTTTGCATCTGACATGAAAACTTTTCTCACTGAAGCCTATGATGTTATCCATACGATAAAACTTCTGGGAGACAAATACACTGACAATCTTCTGGAAATTGAAATTCTTGTGCAACTACCAGAAGAATTTGATGTGACATTCCACACTCTTATTACTCACAAGAACCTGACAACCAAATATGCTCTCAAACAACTTGAAAACATTAAGTCGATGGCAAAACTCAGAGGCCAAAACCACAAGAAACTATGGCACTCACAGCCTCAAGCTCAAACAAGCCAAAAATTAAATGCAAACACTGCAAAAAGCATGATTCAAGCAAGTTCTGGTTCAAATTTCCAAACCTCAAACCAGAATGGATGATGCTAAAAGATCAGTCAAGGAAGGACAAGACCATTTAGGAAGCTTCACTCATGGCAATCTAAAAGTATTTCCTGATTTCAAACAGTGAAAAGAATCAATCTGATGATAAAATTGTACTTGAATCAGGTGCTTCAATGATGATGATTAGAGAAAAATCATTATTTCACTCTTATTACAGTCATAAAGAAACTATAGTTACTGGTGATAAAAATATTTTAAGTACTGGTATTGGGGTAGTTGTATATACAAACAATAATTATGCAGTCTCAGTAAAATCAATTCACACACCAAATTTACCATATGACTTATTGGCTGCAAATGATCTTTGGAAAAAAGGATACCAAATAACTCACCATACTTCATCAGAGAGTTATGTCACTATCTCAAAAAGAGATGAACAATTCAAAGCTATAATCAAAAACAGCATTCCAAGATTGAATGGAACATTTAAACCTCCATCAAAGTCATCAGCATGTATATCAGAGCTCCAGCTATGGCACAATTGACTAGGACATGCCAGTACCCAATATGTAAAAACAGCAATTGATGATGTTAAAGTTGATGATTATTTCTTCTGTAAAGCATGTGCACTCTCAAAATATCCAAAACTCCCATTAAAAGGTAAAATAAGACCTCCCAAAAACAAACTTGAAGTGGTCCATACTGACTTGAGTGGTCAAATATCACCAAAAACAAGAGGCATCTATAAAAATTACATCAAGCTTACAGATGGACTTACCTCATTCAGAGAAATTTATCTTCTTAAAAATAAATCCAAAGCTCTAAATTTTTTTTAAAAATATATAGATTTAGTTGAAAATAAGAGTAGTAAGAAAATAAAAATCTTACTAACAGATGGTGGAGGAGAATATACCTCAAATTCATTCTCAGAATATCTAACACAAAATGGTATCCATCATCAAATCACGGCCCCCCATACACCTGAAAAAAATCTTGTTTCAGAGTGAGGGAAGAAGATCACTACAGAAAAAGCCATAGCCATGTTACAAAATTCAGGGCTGCCCTTATAATATTGGGGATAAGCTGTCTGCACTGTGGTGTATCTTGAAAACCTCACCCGCAGTAAAGCAATGAATCTAAGTTCACCAATTGAAATGTGGAAAAAACAAGCACCTACTCTAAAACACCTACAGCCATTTAGATGTGCAGCCTATGCTCACATACCCAAAGAAAATTGTAAGGGAAAATATCACTCAAAATCAATTCCAAGTGTAATTCTGGGTTAGAAAAAAGGAAATCACAATTATAGACTACTCTCCATAAATGAAAAAAAGATTATAATATCTCATAATGTGCGCGTCAATGAGGAACACTTTCCATTCAAAGCTGTCAATAAATCATCAAATCAACTAATTATTGTTAACAACACAGAAGTTGGCAATAATATAGAAAAAGAAGATGTGTTTTTTGATGCAGTTGAGGAGCAAGAAGAAGTAACAGACATCAACACACAACCAAAAAGGCACCTAATACTCAATCTTGGCCCACCACCAACTGAACCAGCAACCTTGAGAAGATCACCAAGACTCAATGCATCAATGGCAATAATTCAAGAGATTGAAGGAAAACATAACACCTTAGAAAATCTTTCAACCCAACAAATTATTGACCCAAATAACTATAAAAAGGCAGTAAATGGTTCAAATGCACAAAACTGGATAAATGCAATCAATAAAGAATTTGATTCATTATTTCAAAAAAAAGTAGGTCATTTGATAAAGGTAATCCCAATAAGAAACCGATTACATGTCAATGGGTTTTCAAAACTAAATTTGATGAAAATAGAAACATATCAAAACACAAAGCAGGACTGTTAGTAAAAGGTCTCCTTCAAAAACCAGGACTTGACTTTGACAAAACTTTCTCACCAACAGGCCAAATAACTACATTAAGAGTATTAGCAGCAATGGCAGCACATGAAAACTTAGATTTTTACCAAATAGATGTAATGACAGCATTTCTAAATAGTTCTCTAAATAAAACTGTATATATTACCTTACCAGATGGGCTAGTTGATTAGATGAATAACTCAGGACAGTACTCAAATGAACAAATTTTAAGCATACAAAACAACTCATGTGCAATCCAACTGCAAAAAGCTCTATATGGACTTAAAAAAGCACCCAGGTTCTGCTACAGTGAAGTCAAATCTTGGTTCCTTAGACACAAATTTGTAGTCAGCACGTTCTATCCATGCTTATTCATAAGGAATCACAACAATATGCCATTATACGGCTACATATGGGTAGATGATATGGCCATTGTTGGTCATGGAGGTAAAGGATTTTTCAAAGAACTGTCAAAGGATTGCAATGTCCATAATTTTGGTCAAGAAGAATTTCTACTTGGAATGAAGATTTCAAGAAACTGTGAAACTAATACAATAACACTAATTCAAAGCCAGTATATTAACAACACACTTGAAATGTATGGGATGGAAGACTGTAAACCAAACCCAACACCAGTGCGATCAAATATTCAGCTCACACAGCCACTGACCAAGAATATAATGAATTTGTCTTATTGGACCTTGATTATTGGTCAGAAATAGGACAACTTTGGTACTTAGCACAATGTACTTGTCCAGACCTTGTCTTACCTGTAAGTGTTTTGTCTCAATTTCTAGAAAAACCAAGAATTACACACTGTAATGCATTCAAAAGAATACTACAATATCTGAAAGGAAAAGTCAATCATCAACTAGTGTATGGAACCACAACAAAATCAAAAAACATGTCACAACTTACTTTACCACGCAATGAAGAGTCAGGATTCAGTGACTCAGACTGGGCTGGATGCAAACTCACAAGGAGGCCAACATCCAGCTATGTTTTCATGCTCAATTATGGTGCCATATCATGGAAAAGTGAAAAACAAAACACAGTTTCATTATCAGCCAAAGAGGCTGAATATAGAGGTCTTTTGGATGCAGGTAAAGAAAGACTATGGCTTCAAGGACTATTAACTGAAATAGGCTTTATACAAAGAAACTATACCCTTTTGTATGTTGAAAACCAAGGATTAATAGCTTTTTTATCAAGAAACTCAATAGTGAATTCCCAAACAAAACACATTGAAGTACACTTTCACTGGATAAGAGATAAAGTTACCATGGGAAACATCAATCTCAAATACTGTAAAACTGAAGACATGATATCTGACAACATGAAAAAATCACTAGACAGAATCAAATTTCAATGATTCTGAGACTAAATGGGGCTTATAGAACTAAATACTTCTCAAGTTTCAGTTAATGAGGGAGTCTGTAAGAATTATTGTAGTTATATTTTTCATTATACTAAAACTTGTTTCATTCATCCATTTCATTTTATCTATTAAAATACTTTTGTATTAATTATAATTAGTATACTCTATCAAAGCATGTACATGAGAATAACTTCTCACAGTAAAATAGGATAGCACTATATACACATGTAAACAATACTGTTTAGTTTTCTCATATTTTGTTTCTCTTTATAGGTTAATAGTCAAAAGTTATACTAGTTAAGATATCTTACCTACCTGATTGAACTCCTATAAAGGTTGGTATATTATGTTTTATGAAATTAATATTAATTTATCTTGTGCTCAAAGTATTTTCTACTCATTTGTTTTCACATATTTTGTTTCTCTTTATAGGTTAGTAGTCAACAGTTATAATAGTTAAGATATCTTACTTACCTGGTTGAACTTCTATAAAGGTACAAAAACGTAAAACAAATATCCAGCACAGATCAATAAAATCTTAGTTGACTTTGGGCCTTGTTGATTTTCATGCCATAAGCTAATATAATAGGTAGCTGAAATCTGTGCAGTGTGATAGGAAGACTGGAATTAGGGGAACTCTCCCATGTGATCCTTGGGATAAACACCTGATTTCTTTCATATGGTCCACAGAGTATAAATTATTCTATCACATTTCTTTATATCTGTGTAACCACCATCCTGGTACCATTACATAAACTTGCAGCTGGGTCGAGGTTACAAAGTAACATGATTGGTCAACCCTTCTTTAGTGAAACAGAGTGTAGAGAAAAACCTGATGTTTTGATGGTGTTTAAGTAATCTATTGAAAATAGGTTTTTTGGTGATCCATCATCAGCTATGGCTTTATCAGCACTATAAAAAGTTGAGATTACTCCTGGTAGGATCCTCAGCACCAATTCACTAACTTCATCTACATTCACATTTTTTGCTTCCAGGATGACCCTAATTTTTAAGTACCTGAGAAAGGAGATTTCATCACACTTGTCCAAAGAATTTATTCCAGGGTATACTGCAGTGAATAATTCTTTAAACCCATCAGGACCAGTGGATACACAGTGTTATGAAGGAACCTCCACCAAATCTAGATTTGGTGTTCTCCCTTCCCCAATTCAAAGAATCCAATAAGCAAAATGGGAAGCATCTTGTACTTGCTCTATGTTCCTTCCTGTCTTCAAAAGACTCATGTGGATGGTCAGGTGGAGTTTCTTAACTTTTGGTCAGATAGTGCTGTGAATTAGAGTTGAAGATAATATCTGTCCTCTTGAGCCTTTTGGTATGACTGGAAGGCATTGTCTAAAGTCACCTGAAGAATGCCAGAAAATTATAAGAAAGGAATATTTTTTGGCATCAGTACATATGTATGAAAATGAAAATGGAAATATATATTTATCCATATAATGAAAAAGATATTTTAATAGAAAGATGTAAATTGAAAATGAATACCAGAAAAAAGCATAAAGATTCCCCCAAAAGCAAGATTTATATTTAGGATATCCTTTAAGCCTCTAGCCATAGCCTCATAAAAATGGAAATTTTGTGCTGGTGATTCATCCCATATGATTAACTTTTTAATCATCAAAAGTTTAGCAATGTCTCTCTGTTCTTTAATATGAGAATATGAATCTTGATTTATATCAAGCGGAATCTTAAGCCTGTGATGAGCTTTCCTTCCCCCTTTTTTCAACAAATGTTTTACCAGTTCCCCCAGGTGCATCCAAGAAAAATATTCCACCCTCTCCAGAAGCATGTGATTTCCTAACTGCATCAAAAGCATTTTTCAGGTCTACATTAGACAAATGATACTGATTTCCCATTTTTCAGTAAGTTACTTCCTTTCATATGACTGTTCTTCTAAGATGAGTTGACCTGTAGATAGATAAAAGTGTTGTTTTCTCTCAGGAAGTCCATAATCAGATAAAGAGTAAACTTCTTTGTTAAGCAGGAGGCTAATAAGATTCAAAGTGTAATATCTTATTTGCTGGTTGGAAGGCTAAAAAATGTGAAACTTTGTTTGAAGGATATGTTGGCAGTCATCCCCAAGTGCCAAAATATGTGATTCAAGAAAACCAACTGGATAAAAAGGATGGTTCCAGATTAGAATAGAAGTGAATAGTTGTCTGAGTTTATTTCAAGTCTTCATTAATTTTTCTTCATCCATGCATTTATTGTATTTAGCATCATCTTTCAAAAGACCATATGCCAAGAAAGCAGCCTTGAAGGTTGGGTTTTGGACACCATGCACATTTCTTAGAACTTCATAGCTTATTGGTCCAGTCACATGGTAAAGAAGAAGGAAAAAGTAAAAAATTTCTTGAAAATTTGGTCTACAGAAGGCAACCTTCCCAATGGCTGTGTCTCTTTGACAAATTGTCCACTTTGTGCCACTTCTTCACACCAACAGTGAATTAGGAAGGAGTAAAAATATAGAAGAACATGCTAAGAACTCACACATGCTAAAAAAACTGGATATGAGCATTAGTTTAGTTGACCCACTTGGCCACCTCAGCAGTTAGAGCATTAGAGTATGCTGTAAACCACTCTGTTAGGGTGGTTTTCCTGCTTTCTAACACAGTACCTTCAGTTGATACCTCCCCTCTAGGATTAACTATACCTGTTTTTTGGCCTGGAAAATAAAGCTGCAATCTTTTAACTTCTTTTTCATGACCATGAAGTGGAAAATAAAACAATTTCCAGAATGCTTCAACTGCTGAAACATACCTACAATACAGATATTCTTTGGCCTCATCTATTATTCTGTCTGTCTGCAGGACCATTGAGGAACAATCATTACCCTTCTACACATATTTATAAAGATACTTGACTGAAGAGATGGTATTTTCACTTCCACATTTATATGACAATTAAATCTTCTAGAGAAATAAGGATTATAAGGCACCACATTTTGATTGGTGTAGTGAAAGCTTCCTTCAAATTTTGAAATTTTCAGACATATTTTCTCCTACAATATAAAGGATATCCATATTCATCCAACTGTGTTGTTTCCTTATATTTTTGAGGGTATAATTTAGAAATTTTCCATCTTTCATACATTATGCACATGGGCTCACAGAACCACAGGGTCCATGGAGCATACAGGTTGTCATTGTTTAAATAAATACAGGATCCTTCTCAGGGTCTGGTAACTCTTCTGAAACGATTGAGTCAATGTTGTCCATTGTACATGGCTTGTTCTCTGAATCCAAGCATACAAGTATATGTGCATTTGGTAGGCCTCTCTTCTAAAACTCAATGACATACACATGTGCCAACACAGAACCAAGAATTCCCCGTTTTCCTTGGTTCCCAACTACTACCTAGCTCCCCTTTGAGAAATTCTTTCATAAAAGCATCAAAATTTATTCTGAACACCCTGGAGACCAAGTCTGGCCTATTTTGAGCAGTTTGACCATCAAGAAGCATATCAGTTATATCCTTTCAGTTTGGATTGAAAGTGATTATGATATAAAGATATGGATTTCCAAATTCATGTACTATTCCCATAGCATCATAATATAGCTGATCCATGTTATGTGGTCCCCCTACAAAAGACAAAGACAGAATAATTTGGCTTCCGGCTTTATTGAGTTCAGTCCCATTATTGATATCATCCTCCACACCACAATAAAGGTCTGCAAAGAGTTTATCCTGATTTTTAGTGAGGTATTACAGTATGTTTTGTTCCATTTGAGCATAAAAATCAAACAAGTACTCTTAAAATAATAAGCCAGATAAGTGCAGCAGAGGAAACCCATTTGGATGGTAGTGTGCTCTATATGCAAAATATTT
Organism: Hemileia vastatrix; assembly: GCA_030280995.1. Taxonomy (NCBI): domain Eukaryota; kingdom Fungi; phylum Basidiomycota; class Pucciniomycetes; order Pucciniales; family Zaghouaniaceae; genus Hemileia; species Hemileia vastatrix. Next base: position 31,374,879 of record JASXTE010000005.1, read on the forward strand.
CTTTTGAGAAATATGTTCTGATTCTCCTCTACCATGCACAACTTCATATACAAGCACATGCCAATTGAGAAGTACAAAGAGATATAAAATATTTATAAATGAACTGAAATGGACTGAAATACTATTTTTTAAATAGAACACACCTGGTTCCTCACCCTCATTTATATTACCATCCAACAGTTTCCTTTCAGTGAAAGAAATTCCTAATTTCTAGCCAAAACCTTCATAAGGGAAAAGTAGTGTAAATCGTAATGGGAAATAGCTGGGAATTGATTCAGATATCCTTTGAAAGGTGACATATTGTTTCTCAAAAATGATATACCTAAAAAATTAAAATTCCTCACCACATCCATGCATGATCAAACCTACTTCATTGTAAGCAGGGTTGTGATAGTGTCATAGGTCAACATTTGGGGGAGAGGTACTTTTGAGGCAGATTTTGATAGGAAAGTTGGACTGAGAAATTCTTTCTTTAGATTTTTTTAACAGTACAACAAAAGGATTGCATCTGTTCAAAATTTCTTGAAAAGATATAACTACAGGGAGGAAAACATTTACATGCATATTTTCCACATGTTGTAGGGCCTGCTGTAGAGGATCATTCCGACTAACATATATTTGTGCTAAATTTGCAGCACCATCTATTTATGGTAGGAGTGAACCAATATAGTGATGTAGTTCACCAGATATTCTGAAAGTAAAGACACCCTTTGATCCCCAGGTTTAATAATCATATATTGCACCAAGAGAGGTTATTTCCAAAGAATTGGTATAATCTCAAATATCTTTCCTTAAGTAATTTTCATCTGCAGAATTCATCTGCATTTGAAAGTTAGAAAATATTTAGGTAAAAGAGATAAGTTTTAATATTTGATACACATGTGGAAAAGATGTAGTAACCCACCATGGTTCAAATCCTTCAAATAGTGTTTTAAATCTGTTGGAGGTTCAAGTGTGATAAGTATGAAAACCTTACCTTTGCTTCAGTAAGTAGAAAACCTTAGTTTCCGAATGGGTGATGTCCCAATTTCTCCTCCAACCAATGAGCTTCCCCACAATAACCAAAAATTACCTCACTTTTTTGCAAATAGTGAGGCTGAAGATATGAGGCAATCAGGGGCCTTCTTCCAAATGGAAATTATGCAATTTAAGATGATAAAGCAGACCTAATGGATGTCCTTTCTGGAACATGGAAATTGGATGCCAAAGGATTTTGACCATGACTATTGGCTGGATGTGCAGTAGGTGGATGGATTACACTCACCCATTGAATTATGTTTTTCAGACCTGATTTTTCACAGTGTCTACCCCTTGTAGTGTAATATGAACCCATGGTTAAAACTACAAAGAAAGACAAAAAATTAATAGAATTCATCACATCATCATTTCCCATATATATATTGTGGGTTTCTCCTAAGTAAATAAAAGTAATTTTATACAAATTTATAAATTATTATATCTACATATCATATATAATATTATATACAATAATCACCATGCAAGATGGGTGGTGGAATTTCCAGCATGTCTGAAACCTTGAACCTAAATTCCTATCTAATTGAGCACACATTGAGGTATTGATGAAAAAATAAGAAATAAAGTGTGAAAATACACTGAACCTCTAATGAAGCTAGCTTGATTATTTATTGAAGACAAGTGAAAATTTTTTGAAACAATGTTGAAGTATTAAAAACACATTTTTGTAATGGTATGTTGAAATCAGCCCTCCCAACAGCTAAGCCAGTCTGAGCAGCTACAAAATGTTTAAAATAGTTTTATACTTTTTTCATGTAAAGCTAGACACACCCCATTTTAAATTGAAAGAAAATTGATCTTAAATGTTCAAATAATTGTACCTAATTGTTAATATATGGCAAAATCACAAGGCACTATAGTAAATCATTAAAGAAAAATATTTCAGGAATTAAAATCTTCCATTAAATTTTCCTAGTAAGAATTTGAAACAAAAATTGAATTCTAATTATCCAAAAAAGATTTTATTAACCATTATTAATATTTAAAATATCTGAAAAATGTAAAACACTTATAAAAATGAAGGGAACAATAATTTTGTTATATAATTAAGCTCTAATTTAAATATCTATTCTGTTTTCTACTCAATAAAAAAAAGTTATTCATGTAATAGTATTTTTTACAATATATTAACCTTTTATCTTCGAAATATGAAAAAGGAAAGACATAAAATGAAACTTTATCAGAATGAATAGTATTAAAATGGTTTTTTGATTTCTATTTATTTTTTTGAGTTGATTCCATTTCTGTTTCAATGGTATATAACTTATTTCTCATGTTTTATTATTATTTTATTTTGTAGAACAAGATTACTTATGTCAGCCAGGCTGTCTCAGGAGCCCAGTAAATTGTTATAACACTTTATTGGAACCATAAGAGGGAATGAAATTATGTATTATTATGTATTTAAAATAAAATATTTTATTGTGTAATGAAGTTATATAAATATTTTATAAATAAGTAAAATAATTATTATATTAATTTCATTATTAAGTAAATTAGTTATATACTTACATAAAACAAAATATATATTATATTCTATAAATCATGGTGCATTTTTATGTATTCAATATTTATAAATGAATAACTAATTATTTATAAATATATATTTTAAGTGTAATGATAAAATTAACTTATAATATAATTAAAGCTTAATTAATTAAATTTATATATTAAATAGAAACTTTCATATATTATTATCCATAAATATTGGGTCCTTTCTTGACCCTTAATTGTGTCAGAAAAATTATTAAATAAGTTAAAACAATAATTTAATAAAAGGGTATTCAAACTCTCACTTTAAATTAGCAATATTATTAAATTAATTATTTGTTCTATTCAAACTAGTTATTGAATTAATTATATAGTTAAAAAAATTAAGTAATTCTGCTTTATAATAGGTTAAATTGATTACATGAATTTATGTGTCAAAATGATTTTATTTTTTTCAATTAAAACACTTACATCTCACTTTAATACTTGTTTTAGATTATTTTACTCACAGTTATTATGTTTCAGACTTACTTAGTTACTCATTATTCTAATTAACTGTTTTGGGAAATTATGGTGGGAAAAATAGTTACTTACTCATGGGTTTAGTTAATTTTTTCATGGTTTTCTCTTAATATCTATGTTTTAGTTATATTATATTATTTTATTGTTTCACCTTATTACTATTTTGTAAATACTCATTTGTGGCTCTTTATAGGTCCCCTTGCCTATAAAAAGGCCTTGTGTAATCCCCTTTAGCCCCATCACTTACATTTCCTTATTATTTTTTTACAATATATTATTATATTAACTACTGTGGCTCTTGTTTCCCTTTTAATTTAAATATTTAATAAACTAATGGTTGCTTTAAGATTTTTAGTACTCTGTAGTTGATATTTAAGCACAAAAAAATACTTACTTGATCATAATACCTTTTTAAACCATTAATTTTTGTCTTGACAACAGTCCCAAAATCCATTGTTGCATTTCCTTTAAATAATACCTTATTCTTTTATTTTTATTATTATTTCCTTTAAATTTCCTCCTTCTCCTTCTTCTAGATGACCAGCCAACAACTGGAAGCCTTTCTGAACAATGACAACAATTTTGGATGATCGACTTGATGCACAGACCAACTTGTGAAAAAAACTCAATTTGTTCTGCAACCGTGTTTTGAACTTGGGTTTGACCAATTGGGTTTATATAATATTATATATATTTTTAAGGTGATTTTTTGATTACTATAGTAAGTAAAACTTTGCACCTATCAACTCTATTATTAAATTTTTTATTGCAATAACAGTGCATTGGCTATTTTTCTGATTCACTGAGTGTAAATGATCCATATTTTTTAAATAGTTTTTTTCCTAGTTGAGAATAATAGAGTTATTCTCTTAATCCTAGAATATCATTATTTTCTTAAAAGAATTATTAAATTGATTTTTTTATATTTAAAAATTTTGATATTATTGGTTGACCATAGTAGTACTCATTGCTAAGTCCCAATATTACCAATAATATTTTTTGGTATTAATTATTTTTAATTGATTTCTTAAACCTTTTTTGGTTGGTCCCAAAATAATTATTGTTTATTTTTTAATAATATAATTTTTAAATACATATTTTTGTATTAAGTTATTATTGTTAATTGAATTATAAACTAAATAAAAATTTATATTTTATTTTTAAAATAATTTGAAATTTTTTTTATTATTTTGAAAATTTAAATTTAAATCATTGATCATATCCAATTGATTTTTGTTTATAGTTTTTATGTCCAGCAGCTTAACAAGCAGCATGGATCATCTTCATGTTGATGTAATTGATGTGGATGTTGATAATGAATCTGTAGGTTCTTCAAAATTAACTTACAAAAATTCTTCAGCTGAAAAAAACATTCAAATACTTCAGGACATAGAAATGTCAGGAGGAGTGGAAAACACCCCTCCCCCAATAACTCTGAAAGAAGTAAAGCCTCAAATCAGTCAGGAAACTCCTCTAAAGGGTATAAAAATAAAAAAGATCCCTCTGGTGCAGCAAGTAAACAACCTTTCCAGTCATATAAAATAGCTGAAAGCAGAAAACATGAGATATGAGGCAAAAGTAGACACACTCTGGGAACAGATGCAGGAGCTTTTAAGTCACAAACAGGTTCAGCCTTCTCCTTTACCAACCACCCAGCCTCAGCCTCAGCCTCAGCCCCATCAGGCACCCAGCTCTTTCCCTCAAAATCAAAACACTCTACAAGTGGAACAATGGAAATGGGACTACCTGATGAGCCATTACCAGCAGAATTTACAGCAAACAGCAGCTCAACACCCTGGCCCATCCAGGACACAAACTTACTGTCAGCCAGGATGCTAAACTTACCCAGTAAAATAATTAATTATTTACTGGATGAAACCACGCCTTATTATTTTAATTATTTAATTATAAATTAGTTACATTAAAATTACCTATAATAAATTAACTAATTACAGAATGGTAAAATTAAATGAATAATTAAAATTAAATATATAAATGTCCCTTATATTTTTATTCTCTAACACCGTGCTCATTGACAGGTTGGAAGAAATAAAGATTTATATTAAAAAATAGATTTTAAATTAAAATAAATTTTTTTAAATCTAAATAAAAATAAATATATACAAAAAATTCAAATTTCTTATTTAAAATTGACTTCTACAGTAAATATTAAATAAATTGATGTATTTCTGACATACTCTGTAAATAAATCTTTTTGATGCCTTCTTTTTAGAACAACTTTATTATTTGAAAATACTCCTTCTGGAATATTATTTTTCTCTCTCTCTCATACTACTGTTTTTAGAATTTCATTACCTTGCTTTGTCCCTCCTTTGCCTATATAAGGCCTCTCTCTTGGTTTTTTTTATTCATTCAATTACTTACTTATTTTATTAAAACTATTTACAATCCCTTTATTACTATCTATTATTGCCTTAGTATTTACATTAATGTAATTCTAATCCAACTTTTTACTTCTTTATATTGATTAAATAATCTACAAGATAAGAAAATACATATCCAAGTTTGAATCCCTTAAATCCCATTGTTACTGCCATTGAACCTCCCTGTAAAACCTTCTAGACTTGAAAGGCCCCTTGATACTTACCATCAACCTCCTCAGGCCCATTTTTATCAGGGAGGCAGAAGAAAGAAGGCACAGGGGACATTTCCTCCTTTAACATGGTAAGAATCTGTTTGATAAAAATGTTTGTATGTATAGTAATAAATCTTCCTCCACAGGTAATCTTGTTGAAAATGGTAAAAGAACTGTTAAACCTTTTAAGAGACAAATTCCTTTAATGACTATCCCTAATGATGTAATAATTAAATTGTCATTTGATGAGCCTTTACATTTAACTTCAACTTCTTTAATTAATCCTTCTCTTGCAGTTAAAAATGATTTTGTTTCCCCTGAAGTCTATGCCTTGCTTGAGAAAAATTCTGAGGTGATATTGAAAGATTCTCTTGATTTTAATTTTTTAAAAGACAAAGTTTTGAGAGATGTATTAGAGCATGAAAGTGACAGATTAAATAATTTTCATTTAGATTGTAAAGTAAGTTCTTCTGTATAAGATAAAGCTTATTTTAAAATAAAAGATACCTTAAATATTGTTCTTAGTCAACAAAAACAAAAACCAAGTGATCATAAGGCTGTTTCAGATAAAAATCTTCATCTGAAAAAAACTATAAATTATTAAAAACCCCATATTAATGAGAATTCTTCATTAAAAAGTGAAAATAAGACTCTACACAATGAGTTGGAAAAGCTGAAAAGTAATTTCCAGGCTCTGAGTAACAAATAATCAATTTATGAAGACAGAAATGTCTTATCCCTTGTAAAAATCAATGACAAAATTTCTCAGATTCCACAGATAAAAAATTATTTTTCTGCCCTAGAGGAAAAATTCTTAGCCTTACCTGTAAATCATTACGGTGTGGATCAAAATGCTTCCCATAAGCTGAATAAAAATAAAGCAAATGAGCCTGAAAAAATCATCTCCTTTCTTCCTCCTATATCAGCCATTAAACAGCCTGAAAATGAGTCTGCGAGATCTTTTGCGGCTAGAAAAAATATTTTAATTGCCATGAACCAGCTGTTTCTTTAAATATTAAAATTTCATAACACCTGTCAAAATTCAAGAATTGTTAATCTTAAATAATTCTAATCAAAAGGTGGACCATCCCAGTAGTCAGAAAAATTGTTCTAAACTGGATCATTATCCCACCTTTGATGGTGACTCTTCATCTGATTGGAAGCACTTTGTCCAAAGATATGATAATCTAAAAAACTCCTATAAATTTACAGATGAAGAGACTTTTTTTAAATTAATTTCCTTATTATCTAATGTAGCCTTAATGTGGTATGAATCTGTCTTATTTGAAAATCAACAATATACTTTGAAAGAGTGGAAGAAATTAATTGAAAATCAATTAGGCGGTTCAAAGCTCAGACTTTCTCAACAGAGATTATGTGAGACTGCTAAATATGCATCCTCCTCTCCTGAAAAACCTATTGTTTTCCTCATGAAAATAACAAAAATTCTTAAAGAAATGGATCCAAAAATGGATTATGATATTTGGAAAGACAAAATTCTCTATAAATTGCCAAATTATCTGAGAGATTTGATGGTGGCAAGGACTGAGAATGTGAGAGAAAATTTTTCCTTTATTAATATCTGTAAAGAAGTTCTACTTAATCATAGGTATGAACCAAGGAATTATCCTTTAAAATATTCTCATGACCAGCAGAAGCCTTCAACAAAAATTCCAGACAGAACTGGTAAACCCTCTGCCCCAGTTGCACCAAATAAATATGCAACAAACACTTGTTTTAAATGTAAAAAAACTTGGTAGAAAGGACATGTTTGTGACAAGAAAATTCATCTTGTTGAACACACTGAAGAATCTGAAAATACTCAAGCTGATCTTGATGATTCCTCAAGTGACTTTAATAGTAATATATCTTATGAACATGATTCTTCTCATGAAGTTCTAGTCTTAGAAAAAGATATCCAATATTTGCATAATTGTTCTGAAAATTGTGATTTTGATTTATCTTCTGTAGAAAATGCTGAAATAATTAAGGATATTACTGACAGTTCAGTTTTAATATCACCCTTGAGAGCACCAGTTATCATAAATGGTAAAAATGTTGAGGTTATTATTGACTCTGGTGCTGGAGGAAGTGTAGTGTCTGAGAAAGCACTAGCTTCAGTGGATAAAGATTATCTAAGCAAATTTTTACCTATAACACCTTAAAAATGGAAAGTTATGGTTCTGTTTTATGTCCAACTTGAAAATACAAGACCACTGTGTTCTTTAAATATAATGGTGGTTTTTTCAGAGCTATTTGTGACTTTGTTGTGATTAAAAATGATAATTTAAGCAATTGATTTATTATGGGAAATGACATTTTAACCATTTTTGGCATTAAATTATATCCTGAATACAATTGCTTTACCTTAGGCATTAATGGGAAAAGAAAATTTAAAATTTCTTCCTCTAAAAAGCATTCTGCACCCTTATTAAAATCTCGTAATTCATTGATCCAATGTAAGGGTAGAAAAACAGAAGAAATAGATGTATTATTTTCTGAAATAGATACAGCTTCACTTGTTGATAAATAAACTTATTATCAGAAAGATTCAATAGTTGCCTTAATTACATCTTTCCCTATGGCTTTGCTCATGGCTCCCATGTGTTAGGATTTGTTAAATATAAAATGAAAATTTCTTTATCTTGTAATTTAAATGAAATAACTCCTAGCCTCAAAAAAACCTTATCCTGCTTCTCCCACAAAGAGAAAAGATATTGAAGATAATATATCAACTTTATTAAGTATGAATTTTATTGAAAAAGTGGATGTTACACCTAAATATTGTGTCATCTCTCCAGTTTTGATCTCCTATGAGAAAGGTAAAGCTAGGCTATGTGGAGATTATAGAGAATTAAATACCTATACTGCAGATGATATTTAATCTTTTCCCAGGATAAACTCTATAAATGCTACCTTTAAGGTGAAAAACTCATAAGCTGTCTGGATGGTAATAAAGGTTATCATCAAATACCTGTTGAAAAATCCTCCCAGAATTTTTTGCTAATTGCAACTAATATGGAAATTTATAAATATGTTAGGATGCCCTTTGGCTCTAAAAATGCTGCTTCAGTATTCCAAAAAGTAATGGATAACACATTTCATCAGGAAATAATTGACTGATAGTTAATGGTTTATATTGATGATATCATAGTTTTTTCTTAATCTTATGATGAACATATCCAACAATTAGGAAGATTCTTCCAGAAAATGAATGAAATTAACATGACTTTATCCTTGAAAAAGTGTAAATTTGGTTTTCAATCCCTGAAAGTCCTGGGTCATGTAATTTCTGGCTTACAAATATGTGTAGACCAAGGTAAAGTTGCTGCTATCCAGAATGTAAAAGTACCAACTTCTAAAAGGGAAATACAAATTTTTTTTAGGAATTTTTTGCTTCTATAGACAATACATTAAAAATTATCAAGTCATAGCCCTACCACTTACCAAATTGACTAGAAAGGATGTGGCTTATATATGTAATAAGGATACTCAAAAAGCTTTTGATTCATTAAAGAAATGTTTAATGACAGCTCCAATCCTTGCCCTTCCAGATTTTAATAAGCCTTTGGTCCTCTATACAGATGCAAGTTTTATTGGCCTTGGAGCTTCTCTATGCCAAAAACAAATTAATAATGATAAAATTTGAGAAGTGGTAATTTGTTATATTTCAAGAACCTTGAGAAAGAGTGAATTGAAGTATGGTTCCACTCAATTAGAGCTCTTAGCAGCTGTATGTGTTTTAGAAAAGCTTCATTATTACCTAGATAATCAAAAATTTGAATTAATTACTGATTTAAGTGCTGTAAAATCCCTCTTAAACTTGAAGACTCTAAATATAAATATGTTTAGGTGGAAACTTTCTGTTCAAAAATACAGAAGAAAAATGAAAAATATTCACAGGGCTAGAAATGTTCATTCAAATTTAGAAATGTTGTCTAGATTACCTCTTCTAAATTATGTATCCAATCCAGCTTATGTACCTGAAGATGATACAGTACATATACATGGTATATATATTGTTGATATGGAAGAGAAAATATTGTGATTAATTCTGGATTCATATGATAAAGATTCTGATTTAAATAAATTAATCACAATCTTGAATGATCAAAAGACAGCTTCAATTTAAGCATTGATAAAAAATCTTCCTCCAAAGTACCAAAATGCTTTGAGAAAGGGAAAGTTTTCCATTGAGGATGGTTATATTTATTACAGGAGAAAACTTAAAAATGTCATTGTTCTTCCTCCTTCCATGAAAGAAACCATCTTAAAAATTTGTCATGATGACATATTAGCAGGACATTTTGATCTTGAGAAAACCATAATCAGAATTAAAAACGCTGATTGGTGGGCTAATATGTCTGAGGACACTAAATTATATGTTAAATATTGTGATTCTTGTCAAAAATCTAAAAGATTGACAGGTAAAAGAGCAGGATTATTGAAATATATTGAATCACCTGATGCTCCTTGGCAAATAATTAACATGGATTTTGTCACTGGTCTTCTTGTAGCAGGTAAAGAAAGTTATAACTCTTTTTGGGTAATAGTGGATAGATTCACCAAATTGTGCAAATATATTCCCACTCACAAAGATGTATCCACAGAAAAATGAGCTTTTTTATGGTGGTCATAAATGTCTAATATTGTTGGATTTCCAAAAGCCATTATCTCTGACAGAGACCCAAAATTTACATATGAATTTTGGATGTCTTTGATGGATATATGTGGCTTTGAGTTGAAATTATCTACGGCTCACCATCCTCAAACTGATGGTCTAGCTGAAAAAATGATTCAAACTCTGGAAGATATCTATATAAGGTATTGTGCCTTTGGATTAGAATATAAAGACAATGACAGATTTACTCATGACTGAGTTACTCTATTACCAGGTCTTGAATTTTCTTAAAATAGCACTGCTCATTCTGTCACTGAGAAAAAGCCTTTTGAGCTTTGGCTAGGGTATGTCCTAAATACTCCTGCTCAAATTTTCAATAATAAATTACCAAAGTTAGAACTATACCCTCGTGTAAAGTCTTTTATGAAAGTGCAACAGCCATGCAGAAAACATGCTCAAAGTTGTATTGATAAGGCATTTGAATATGAAAAGAAAAGATGGTAAAAATTCCATAAAGAATAAATATTTAACAAGGGTGATGAAGTGTTTATATCTACTTTCAATTTCAATCTACAAGGAAACAACAAATTAAAATATCCTTTTGTGGGACCATTTGTTTTTAAAAGAATGGTTCGAGATAATGCAGTAGAAGTTGTATTGTATTCTCCATATGATAGAAAACATCCTGTTTTCCCAACATCCTTGTTTAAACCTTATGATTCCAACAGTGACTTATTTCCAAAAAGAAGGGGAATGCCTGTAAGCCGGTGTGGTACACTCCTCGCAGGTAGTTTTATTTTGGACCAATCAGCTCGCATAGTCCAGGAAGAACAAAGGGGATTCATAGCGCAGTAGGAAGTTCTAAACTAAAATGCGTGTTTGTGTCTTTCAAGGACAAAGGGAAATAGAATTGCAGAACAGAATTCAGGGTCTGTGCGCTTGGATTTTGCAGCAGGATGCGCCGCATAATGGGTAATTGTGTGTTATTGATTTAGGACTGCAAGCGCTGAGCAATATGGACTTGTATTTTCAAATAATCGTGTATTACGCACTAAGGAAGGCATTATGGCTTAAGGAAAGGCTCAAGTGTGAAGTATACTGCACCGCGGCTAGTGTGGTAACTTACTGAAACAGGTGATTTAGGAGGTTAACTAGTTGAAAATCAAAGCAACTAGGATCAGCATTAGAAGGAGTCAAACTTTGAAGTAGTGCTGAAACAAACAAAAGTACCTTCAGGGGCACGCATGTCAAGGTGTCAATCATGAGTGAGACAAGTTAATACAAGTGTTAGTAAGGATAGGGTATTTTTTAGGCGCTGTAGTTGTTACAAGTGGTGTGCATGGTCTACTAATAGATTAGTTACTGTTTTACTAATGTAGCGCTAGAGTCAGCGCTGGAGATCCACTAGAGAACTGTGTTTAGAGTGCTGGAAAAATATAAAGAGGGTATCACATCTAGTAATAGAGAGAGGACAATTGGACAAATAGTTAGTTAACATAAAAGTAGTTAATAATTGTGAAGTCAAATATATTAGAAATTTCTGCAATCAATTGTTTGAGAGTATATAGATTCAAAGGATTAATTATTATTAGAGTAATTTTATTGCTATGATAAGGCATATTTGAAGAGAGAGCTTCAAGAGGGAGTAGCTGTGGATATTAGAGCTTGTTAAGAATAGAAATATCCGGATAATAATACTTGGTTTTTTTTGGATCTTTTAAAAACTCAGTTCTCAACTTATAAACTTTCTAATCACATATTGGTGTTACACATTATTCCGCTGTCTTTAAAAATAAGAGTGGCAGGCACTTCTTTTTAGAAATCAAAAGGAAGAACCAACCCATCTTGCATTGTGTCTACTTCTTAGTACTTTAGAGCTCTCTAAAATTGGTGTCCCAACAGTGGCCTAATTGTAACTAGTATTTTGATTAGATCGTTTAGTTTTCAGGGTTTTGTCAAGAGGACAAGATAAAGCCAGCGCTTCAGCGGAAGAGTCGTATGGTCTACAAAGAGTGGATCAATAGCCATTATCAGAGGATAGCTTAGGGCTTTATTATGAATATAGTCAGTTTTAATTGCCAAGTGTGTTTTTATTATTTTCTGGTCTCTGTTTTGATTTCATATTTTGGAAATGGATCCTACTGCGACTACATCTAAGGGATTTCAGGTGAAGGTTAAAACACCTAATTTGACAGTGTCATTGCCACAAACGTTAACCACAATAATTAGATGTAAAGATGAAAGTTTGCGTTTTATGGGTATTAATACCAAGAAGTTCTTACAAAGGTTTGAACAAGCGGCGGAAGTGCATGGAGCAACCGAGTATGATATGGTGTGTCAAGTGCTCTTCTTTGTCTCTAATGAGTGCAAAGATGATTTAGAGGATTTAAAGGGGCATGAAGAGCGCAATTGGTCAGCGCTAAAAGAAAAAATGCTCAAGAGATGGCCAAACGTTACCGAGGAAACAAAGTATACAATAAAGGATCTGGATGTCTTGGTAAAAAGGGTTAAAGCTAAAGGGGGTGTTCAAGACCCTAGGGAATTTAAAAGTTTTATAGAGGATTTTGATCAAACGGTGGAATATTTAGTCAGTAATGAAGATTTTAGTGATGCTAATGTGTCTTTACGTTGGTTTTGTGAAGTGCTAGCACCAGAAGTGGAAGACTGGGTGAAGAGGCGCTTGGATAATGAAGGAAAGCTAGTCAAGAAGAGGGACGGTAATTATAAGTATCCTGGATTAGAAGAAGTAGAAATGGCAGTGGAAGCAGAAATGAAGCTGTGCCGAGTTGAGCTTCACACAGCTAGAGTTGCTTTGGATAACGAGGAAATGGATGAAGATGCGTCTGGCATGCAATTGTCTCCTCAGATGTTGTCTCCTAAAGTAAAAGTTTTCACTAAGGAGCCGGACTCAGTTATGGCCAGGATTGACGAGCTGGAGAAGAAAATAAGTGAAGTGGCAAAAGCAAAAGAATTGTTTAGGACCAAGAGTTCTCCTCAACCATCGCGCTTTGCTACTATGGTATGTTACTATTGTAATAAAGAGGGACATACTAGGATGAGGTGTAATGCGCCTCAAAAAGATAAAGAAGAGAGGGTAATTTACAAGGATGGAACTACGCTAATGTTGGAAGATGGGACAAAGCTTGTCAAAGAAAAGGATAAAGGGATGCGAGCCATGGTCATTGATCATATTAATAAAAAGTCTATGGAGGGCAGGTTGAGTAATGGCAAGGAGCCTGGAGCAAAAGAGAAAGGCAAGGATGCGAAGTCAGTCAATTTTGCAGTTACTTGCGCAGTATTGGATTTTAAAGTAAAAAAAGGAGTGGTTGCAGCTCCACTTACCGCAGCATGTTTGGAGATGTTTGCAGCAAAGCACAAGAAAATGGCCCCACCTACAATTAGTAGGGCGAGAAGAGCTGGCGCTAGGTATGCAAATCCAGATGATATGGAGGAAGTAGGGTATACTACTAGAGAGAATACACCTGCGCCTATGGAGGATGTTGAAATGGATGGTATTTAACCAGTTAGTTATGGTGTGGATCATCAGGTAGAAGATCAAACAATGATGATGGAGGAGTCAGAGGTAGTGCAGAAAAGAGCGGTAACTGTTGAAGGAATGCCAGAGACGAGGTGCAATACTCCAAAGAATCCACTTGGAAGAGCAAAGGCTGGTGCAAAGATGACTCAACCTAAATGGAGGATGCAGCGCCTGGTTCACTCTGATTTTCCTAAGGCAGCTGAGGATTTAGTCGCGCAATTTTTGAAGACTACAGTTTCTTTTCCATTGGGGGTTCTGACAGCAGTAGCATTGGATGTAGCAAACGGAATGGTGGATAAGTGCAGGAAGCAAAGGGTTGCTAATTGCGCTGAGTTTGATGTTGGAGAGCAGTCATTTCAGCCAGTTTTTGGATTACCTAGGGCGCCACATTATGCAGGGCCCTTAGGGTATTTAACAATCACTATAAATGGTAAGCAAATTAGAGCGTTAGTGGATAAAGTTTCACAAATCAACATGGTGTCAGTAGATGATGCGGTGGAGTTAGGTCTTCCTGTTAAAGATGGTGAGGATACTTTCTTAGGAATTGGTGGAGGTAGGTTACCTGTTATAGGTGGAGCGGAGTACATATCCACTAGGGTTGCGGGAGCGACAAGGGATATACATTTTTATGTTCCAATGGGTGTAGTTAAGCCAGTTTTAGGCACGCCATTTTTCTTGGATTATTCTGCAACTATCAATTATGGTTTAAATAAGACTATTGGAATAAGGATTATGGGTGATGATGGTATTCCAGTAACAGCAGTCTGAGTAGCGCCTAAGGATGGTGGCTGGGAAACTAAGCACTCTGGAGCTGCGGGATTAGAGAAAGAAAGAGATTTTTATGAGGAAGTCTCAGATGATGAGATAGGGCAACCCCAGGAAGGCGCCAACATTTTCATTAGGGACTGGAATTTTAGGTGTTACTATCTCCCAGGATGAGAGGAACCTGGATAGTGACCAGTCAGTCCAACAAGAAGGGATACGTAAAGCGGTACTTCATAGGTGTCTTGGGAATACTACTGTAGAATGTATTATACCTAAGTTTTTTAATTTCTTTGATTATATATTTTGTTATACTTATATTAAAAAGAAATAAAAAAAACAGGATTTAGGTGTAACCCATAGTTATATTAGAAAGGGGTTAATTTTAAGTAATGAAGGAAGCAGCAAGCACTGTTTAGCGTCCAAGTATAAACCAGTGGCTGTCAAGGTTAAACCAGTAAATGTACTGATGCTGGATTTTAATCCTCCTTTGCAGAGGCCGGAGCTGTCTAGGAATCCTTATGATACTCCTTTAACAAAGTTTCCACCTGAATTTGCACCTACTAGTAAAATCACAATGGAGAGGCTTCAGATGGTTAATTTTGGACCAGAGGATTGGTTGTCGCAGGAAGAAAAGAAGTTATTGTTACAAGTTATGGTTCTCAGAGAAAAGGCTATTGCGTTTTCTGAAGAGGAAAGAGGTTTGTTGAAACACTCTTATGGTAAACCTTATATTGTTCCAGTTATACCTCATGCGCCGTGGCAAAAGAAGGCTTTTCTAACACCATCGGCTACAAGAGAAAAATATACGGAATTAATTAGGGGAAGGTTAAGGTCTGGCTTGTATGAACAGTCTATGTCTAGTTATTCAAGTCCAGTGTTTTGTGTCGTTAAGCATAATGGTAAATTAAGGGTTGTTCATGATCTTAGGAAGATGAACAAGGTTACGGTAAAGGACGCAGGAATTCCGCCAAAGTCAGAAGAGTTTGTGGATTATTTTGCGGGATGTGCATGTTACAGATTAGGTGATATTATGGGAGGATAAGATGAGCGCAAATTGGACAAATCATCCAGAACCATGAAGACGTTTGAAACCCCACTGGGCCCTTCAGGTTGACAAGGTTACTGCAGGGCGCAACAAATTCTGTGGCCGTATACCAAGCACAGATGATGTGGATATTGCAGGATGAAATTCCAGATCATGTGAGAATTTTCATTGATGATGGCAGTATAAAAGGACCAGCCAGCAATTACAATGGGGAAGTGTTAGAGGAGAATCCATATATTAGAAGGTTTGTTTGGGAATATGCGATTACTCTGGAAAGAGTGCTATTCAGGATAGAAGAGGAAGGATTGACGATCTCTGGATCCAAATTTGATTGTTGTGTTCCAGTGCTATATATAGTGGGACATGTGGTATGCAAGGAAGGGAGGATCATTATGGAAAAACAGAAGAATAAGGTTCTTACATGGCCGAGGCCAAGAAATACTACCAAAGTTAGAGGATTTTTAGGCATTTGTACATATGTAAGAATGTTTATTTGAGATTTTGCTATTTTATCTTCACCTTTAAGGTGCTTAACAAGAAAAGATGTTGTATGGGATTGGACGGAGGAATGTGATGAGTCATTTGAGTTGTTGAAAAGGATTGTAGGAAAAGATATTCTTTTGAAGAAATTGGAGTATGGACAAGGCGCTGGTAAAATTACTCTAGCTGTGGATTCTAGTGTGTCCACAGTGGGCGCAGTTTTGATTCAGGAGGATGAGGAAGGTAATGATAGACCTGTCCTTTATGAATCTAAGACTTTTACTAGAGTGGAGTCTAGGTACTCCCAGTCTAATCTGGAGTTATGCAGAGTAGCGAAGATTCTTTAGAAGCTGCAATGGATGCTTTGGGGGCAACATTTTGAGTTGCAGGTTGATGCGCTATCATTGGTGCAAATGATTAGTAGCCCAAGTTTACCAGATGTGCCCATGACGAGGTGGGTAGCACAGATTAATTTATTTTCTTTTGATTTGGTCCACAAGCGGCGAAAAACTTTCACTATGCCAGATTCATTATCTAGAAGACCGCCATGTGAAGAAGACTCAGACGCCAAAGAATTTGAAGAAGATAAGAGATGGGTTAACGGCATAGATTATTGTTATGAAAAATTTGGCAAGGTTGTCCATGATGACAATAAACTAGCAGGCAAGGTCGTCCGTGATGATAGTAAACTAGTTGCGCGGAATGTCTGTAAAGACATAAGGCTAGATGTTGATGATGTGCAGGATGTTTGCAAAGGTAGTCTGTAACTGGATTTAGGGAACGTTGAATCTAACGTAGTGACAAGGAGTGCGCTAGGCAAGGCAACAGAAGAGTCAGATGACAAAGATGATTCAAGGGGAAGTCAGGATAGTAGCACTCATCCTGAAGATGACGCATCTTCTGATGAGCAAGTAGAGTTGTTAAGACTATATCTGGAAGGCAGTAGTAGACCAGATTTTTGTGGTAAAAAGTTTGGGGCAATATTGAAAAGAGCGCTAAAGGCTATTTTATAAAAGATGGGAAGTTATGGAAGGATCAAGCCTTGTTTCCCCAGTTTGTTGTTCAAACTAGGAAAAGGAAGGAAACAATACTCAGGGAGTTAAATGAGAATTCAGGACATAGAGGTCAAGATGAGACGTATGGCAGAGTTAGGGAGAGATTCTGATGGCCCAATAAGAAGAATGAAGTAAGAGATTGGGTCAAATCCTGTCCTGAATGTCAGCGCAGGAGTTACAGAAAGCCAAAAGAGAATGTTAGAGAAATGGGCAAAGATAATATTTTTGGTAGGGTCAGTTTAGACACAGTTCATATAAAATAAGGACGCTTTAAATACTTGGTAGTAGCCAGGGATGATCTATCAGGATGGGTTGAAGTAGCGCCATTGGTAAATCTTAAGGCAAGTAATGTAGCTGAGTTCTTGAAAAAAGAATGGGTTTATAGGTATGGGGTAATGAAGATGGTGACTGTTGATGGTGGCGCTGAATTTTCTGGTGAATTCCAAGAGGTAGTCAAAGGTATTGGCGCAAGGCTACGAGTTGCAACACCATATTATCCTGAAGCAGAGGGGATGGTAGAAAGAGGAAATCAAGTTATAAAGGATGTGCTAGCTAAATTATGTGGGTATAATGGGGCAAAGTGGAAGAACTACTTGCCATTAGTTTTGTTTGCAGACAGGATTTCAGTTAAAAAGACAACAGGTTTTTCACCGTATGAACTTATGTTTGGTCAAAGGGCGGTATTACCTAAAGATCTAGAGGCTGGATCTTTTCTAGGATGCGACTGGGATCAAGTGCGCTTGACTGAAGATTTAATTCTAGCAAGGGTAGCGCAGCTTGAAAGAAAGGACAAGTTTGTGGAGAAGGCATATGATAGAATGATGCAGATCCATGACAAGTCAGTTAAATATTGGGATGAGCATTTAGTGCATAGGTTAAGGAAGCCATTGAACCCAGGAGATTTGGTTTTGGTTTATAATAGAAGTTTAGAAAGCCAATGGGGGAAGATGTTTGCTGACAGATGGAATGGTCCTTATAGGTTCAGAAAGCAGATAACTGGTGGGTCTTACTTACTGGAGGAACTAGATGGTACTGAATGGAAGCCGCGTGTGGCGGAAGATCAGATCAAAACTTTCTACCCAAGGGGTGTTCCAGTGATACAAGATGACCTCCGGAATGAGGAAAAACTACCAGAATGACCTCCGGGAAGAGGCTAAACTATCAATGTTCTTTTATGTTTTTTTATGATATTTTATGTTACCTCCAGGAGGAGGTTAAACTAACAAGTTATGTTAAGCTTTGTTTTTCTAAGAAGACTCACAGGAGGCTTTGACACAGTTGTGACAGATAGAGGGCGCTAACTGGAAGTTAGGTGCACTAAGGCTGAACAGGCAACTGGCATAAGCTCTCAGATGAGGACACAGAGGAAAATGAAATCTAATATTTTCATGGTTCAAGGGGAAATGACAAGACAGGCAATTGGATTAAAGAAGGCGCATACCATGTAAACGCAAAAGACACCGGGAATTTAGCTAATGGGCTAACTAACCAGGAGTGGAATAATGACTTATAGATGGGGCACTCTACAGTTCAATTCTTATTTACATCGTGTATTTTTGTATCACAGTAAAGGCGTTAAAGTTTTATGATTTAAAAGGTTTATTTATGATTTTTTAGGGTTTACAGTCTTTTAAAGAAAGTAAAGGGGAGCATTAGGTGGAGGAGGTGGAGCAGCAGCAGGCTGAGTACACACAAAATTCCGGATAGCATCCACAATGTTGGCAGTATTTTTGGTATTAATGGTATTATTTCTAGTATTCATTGAAAAGAATTAAGGAAAAAAAATTTACAAAGAAAAGAGGAATGTAATAAATAAGAGAAGATGGAAGAAGATGGAGGAAGAAGACGCTGCGAGATGCAGGATATTTATAGGCTCCTGGGGACAGTCACGAGTAGAGGGAGGATGTGGTATGCCCCTCGCAGATAGTTTGATTTTGGACCAATCAGCTCACATATTCCAGGAAGAACAAAGGGGATTCATAGCTCAGTAGAAAGTGTTAAACTATAATGCGTTGTAGACAATCCTATAGTACTAGCTATAGGCCTTGACCAAAGGAGTTGGAGAAAAACCAGAGAGAAAATCCCCTGTCCCTTTAGAAAAATAAAGTGAGATTTACTTGCTAAAGTAAGTTGGTTCCTGTTTTCTAAAGCCCCTTTTTCAACACACTTGAGTGCTTGATGAGCCAAGAAAGTAGTCCCCAGACAGACTACCAGACCAAAGAACTGAAGTGTAGACCAATGTCCACACCAGAGAAAGCAAAGATACTTGATGTAGGCTGCAAATCCACACCAGAGACAGCAATAATACTTGAAATAGCTTTCAAGACTATACCAGAGAACCTGTTGCCAAAGTTGAGTTAAATGAAGAACTAACCTTGCAACAAACACAGCCAATTGTGGCCAAAAAACAGTGAAAACTGAGTGAGGAACAAGGATATCACCTCCAGATGGTTGTATGATAATTAAAGTTGCCCCAAACTGTCTTATTCACTATGTACACACAAACCACTATCTAAGAGCCTATGCACACCAACGAATTTAGCACCTGTACCAGCCAAATTGAATAAAAACCCTCCAGAAGCGCTCCCCAACCTTCTAAAACAGAGGCGGGCAGGCCGCCCGATGTCGGAGGTGCCGCCTGAAGCGGCCCGGCCTCCCTGAAGCCAGAAAACCAATAAAAACACCTAATCTACTTAGAAAAATTAACTACAACTACTAAAACTCTTAAAACACAGAATTACGCTATAACAACATTGTGACATGAAATATAGAGCTAAATCAGCCCAATCCAATGGTACTAAGTACTTAACCCTAAGACTTAAGGCTAGCCCGTAAAACACAAAAAATAAAATTAAACAGCTATCTTTTGTAACTGAAGAATGAGGAAATGACCCCTTAAAACTTAGAATATGAAAAATATTAACAAGACATGAAATATATAGAAAAGTCGGGGCTATCCAATGATAGTACCCACATACCTGCAGTACCAATATTCACGGAATAATACCAGAAAAATACCCAATTCTTCAACAGATGCCAATTAAGACATGCACAAACAGCTCCAAACAACACAACAAAGGCCCCTGCCAATGTTGGAAGACCACATCCTCCCTCCAATTCAAAATTTCCACATTCTTTCTTCATAAAACCTCCATGTTCAACCTTCTTCCCAAATCTACCTCTGAAATGGGTCCTTGCCAATACTGCATTGAAAATAATCTAATCTGCACCATCACACCTCCTGTCCATCCATACAGAATTTCCTGTGATGTCTGCCAATCCAGAAAGAAGACCTGCTACAAGACATGGTCCATTATCTTCTGCAACAGCTTCACCTCCACCTCAACCTGGTCCATCTTCTACCAGCACCAAAAGATCTGGGCCATCCATCTTAATTCCCAGATTAATCAAAAAGCTAAACCCTTTGCAGAAGAGTGCCAAAACACTAAAAGAACAAGTTCCACCATCCCTGGTCCATCTGATGGTAAAAACTTCCATTTCTTCTTTCCACTTTATAAAACTGATGACTTCTCAGCTCCTTCATCTTCTGAAAGTGATGATAACAATGTAGTATCTATAGAACCAACAAAACCAAACCACTTGCCCATAATTAAGGCCAAATTCCAACAACACACATCTCAACAGAAACACCTTCTTCTAATCTACTTCCAATCCACTCCTGCTAGAGATCCACAGCACATTGAGAACAGAAGACACTTCATTCACCAGTTCAAGGCTAATTCTGAACACTTCATTTCTTCTCTTGATTCCCTCTGTAGTTCCACTAGTACTTGAGTTTGATTCAGAAAAGAAAAATTGACCACACCCTCTTTAGGATGTAACCACAAACAACCCTCAGTTTTAAGTCTTGGGGGACCATCCTCATTTTATAGTCTTGGGGGACTCAAAAACCCTCAATTTAAAGTCTTGGGGGACTCAAAAACCTAAATCATAAACCCAGAACCAGAGATCAACCACATTAAGACACGGAGAAAAAACTAACATTCTGGGGTAATTGTGAATAGAGCTGCCAGCCCATCAATTACCCCCAAACTTGCCTTTGCTAAATTCAGAGGCTCCCCCTGTCGATACCCTCCGCCAATCTTTCAAACCCCTTCCAACAACAAAACCCATTCTTCAGTTTAGAGTCTTGGGGGACTACACCATCAAACAATCCTCAGTTTAAAGTCTTGGGTGACTAACAGCCCTCAGTTTAAATTCTTGGGGGACTAATCTTGAAACAATAGAATTTTCAGTTTAGAGTCTGGATGGACTACCAGAATTTTGCATAAAATAGACGCAGCCAATTTCATACAGAATACACCTACAGCCAACCTTCTGAACTTCCACCTTCACTTCATCATCTACCCATCACTGACAAAAATCTCCTTCTTATCTCTTTTCATCATCTTTTCTCACCACAGATCATGGCTGGATCCCCTGATGTTGACCCCTCTAATCTTCCTTGCTTCACCGCTCCCAAGTACTATGCTTGCAAACAGTGAATCCACATGTGCAGACCTTTCACATTCACACTTCCAACTCCTGAAGCCAAATTCTACAACAGGGCCTGTGATTCTTGCTACTCCAAAAAGAAGAAATGTGACAGAGATGCCAACTACCCTATTTCTCCTCCTTCACCTTCTCATAAATACCTCTCCAGATCCCCTACCAGATCCCCAGAGCTTAGTCTAGCCTCTTCATCTTTATCTTCAGCACCATCTAGAAGATCACAGAACTCAGTTTCCCAAACTCTCCCAAAAAGGCCTGCTTTAACTTCCCAAGAAACAGCTTTTATCTCTTCTAAATTAGCTCCAAAAGCTTCAAAATAAGCTCCTAGGCTGCTAGACCGCGTCCAGGCGGCCTGGCCAACGTCGGGCAGCCCGCCCACCTCACTAGACAGTGAAAGTCAGGCTCAAAACCTCCAAAAACAACCAGAAAACAGCCAAATTCCTCCAATCAACAAAAACAACTCCACACAGCCACCTCCCACTGCTCCCAGAGCAATGCAGCCAACCCTTCCAAGGTCCAAAAACTCCAAATTTTCCCAAACTTCTAGGAGACCTGCCAGAGGACCCCAAGAAGAAACCAGAGCACCCAACACTGCACCAAAGCAAAAACTTTGCCCCAGTTAAGGCAACAAAACTACACCTCTCCTCTGTCAGCCAACTATTCTTCTGGAAGTTCCATTCCTTCAAAAGCATCATCCAGAAGAGATCAATCCGCTTCCAGATCACCCTCTCCTTCCCCATCTTATAACAACCCTGGTACTCCATCACCAGCACCTCATCCAACTGAATCAAGCAGAAATATTAACACCAGCAACAACAGGCCTGCTGCTCCAACTAGGCCCCAGGAACATCAGCCTCCTAGTTCACATTCTCAAAACCTTTCAGAGGAAGACCAAGAGAATCCATATCTTTCCCTGATTGATCCACCTACTATCACCATTCCAAAATCTTCAGAAGTCTAAATTCTGGCCGCTTACAAATTTTATGAGCTTCCAATCTGTAAGTACCACATTAATTCATCCAATTTCTTCAACAAAAATAATTACTGATCCAATTCTTCTTGTCTAGTTGGCACCCCTCCTCCTGAATCTACTATTGGAGTTGGCCAACCTTTAGAAACTTCTTTGACCCTGGATTATGGAGACATGAAACAACACCTCAGCACCATGTGTTTAATCATGCTGAAAGCCTTTGCCCTCCATGGCCCATTAAATGACTTTGAGAAAACCTTGAGGAAACAACTATTGGACGACCACTGGAAGATGTCTAGGATCATTAAGCACACCTTCCAACAATCCATTCCTGCCTCTTCTTCTTCCTCTTCTGAACTTCCATCCAAACCCATTCCTGCCCATTATAATCCATATAATCTCTCCAGTAGGATGCACTTCAAAGAACACAGTTCTTCCCACAACCCCAACAAAAAACAAAAATGACATCATAATCTGGACCACCCTCAAGAAACTTCATCATCCAGACATTGAGCTCCCGCAAAAAGATTTAAAAAACATAATAATAAATCATTAATAAAAATTAATAACTATAAATTCTAAATTTTTTTATATTTTATTTTTATTTTTTTTAACAGTCTACTAACATACTAAAATTAAAAATTTATAAATAAAATAAAAAATAAATAAATGAAATAAAATAAAAGATAAAAAATAATACAAATGGTATCCCCCAGCCAATTGATGAGCTGATCCCCTGTTACATTTCCCACATCCAAGTGCACCTTGATGTGGATACACCTTAAATAATTTAAATGCTTTGAAATAAGAAACATAAATTAAGGGTAATAATGAGAATAAAAAATAAAAAATGAAATTAATGAAAATAATAATAAAATAGAATAAAATGATAAGATAGCATTTCCCGGCCAATTGATGAGCCTTTCCCCACCAATGCTTGCCCACATCCAGGTGACCCTGATGTGGTAACACCCTATATTTTTGATTTTATAATTTTAACAACCCCCATAAAAAAATTAAAAGAAAAAAAGAGAAAAAAGTAAATAATCTGAAACTACTATCTAGAAAAATCATAACTAAAAAATCAAAGAAAGTCCAGCTCCATGGATGGTCCAGATTAAGAGAAGGTCCAGTAAGAGAAAGTCCTGTCCATAGAAATGATCACTGGGTGGCTCCCTCCAATATGTAAAAATGATGGAAGACCACCAGTGATCCACCAACACACAAAAAACCAAAGATAAAGAAGCCAGTCCCAAACCAGTTTAAAGTCATAGTGGACTTTAAACCTGAATAATAAACAACAGAACCAGAATTCAAATAGGAAAAACAAAGAAACTTGAGACAGACATTCTGGGGTAACTGTTCTCCAGAGCAGCCAGCTCATCAGTTACCCCTACACTTGCCAAAATAAAATCTAGAAGCCCCCCCTGGGTACCTTCTAACAAAAACACAACATCCAACACACAAAAAAAAAAACCAAAACCAATAAACAGTGAAGAGTCCAGCACTTGAAAACCAGAGGAAATTCCAGTTTAAAGTCATAGAGGACTAAAACCTGTGAAAAGAAACCAATACTAAGGTTCAACCAAATTAAGATAAAGGGTTGGAAACAGACAATCTGGGGTAACTGTTCTACAGAGTAGCCAGCCCATCAGTTACCCCTACACTTGCCAAGATCAAATCCAGAAGCCCCACCCATGGGTACCTTCTAACAAAAGGTTTCCAACACAAAAGTTGCTCTGCAACACCAAAAATTCCAAAATTTAAAGAAAGTTCCATAGTTTATCCTCATTGCAGAGTCAATCTTCTTCATTTCTAGTGCCTCTGGGATAGAACCTCTTCACCTGGTCTGCAGCCACTCTCTTCTTTAAGACTGCACCATCCAACTCTTCCAAAACATAAGAACCTCCAGACACCTGAGATCTGACTCTGTAAGGTACATTCCATCTGTCGGAAAACATTTTTCCCCACTGACTCTCCAAACTTCTATTATAAACCAAAGCCAAACAACTAGGTTTCAAGGGATTCCTGAGTCTATGAGCCAATTTCTTGTCCCAGTATCTGACTTATTGATTCCTAATCTTCATCATTCTAGAGTATGCCTTCTCTTGACATTCTTTTCTACATTCCAACTGTCGCATCCTGTCACAGAGCAATTCTTCTGTTGAGTGCACCTCATCCCAATCAATTACAAGATAAGAGACAGATTCCAAGTCCACTGGTAGAACAGCTTTCAGACCAAACATTAAATCATAAGGAGAATAGCCAGTTGTCCTCTTCACAGTGACCCTATCAACAAATAACACCAAGGGTAAATAATGCCTCCATTTATCAGCACTATCCCCACACATCTTTAACAAAGCATTCTTAATAACTTGATGGCCTCTTTCAACCATGCCTTCAGCTTCAGGATAATAAGGTGTAGCCACTCTAACTTTAGAGTCAACACTAGACACAGCTTCTTTAAATTTGGCACCAAAATCTGGCCTGCCATCAAAAGTGGCCAACTTCATCAACCCATACCTATAAATCCACTCCTTCTACAAAACCTCTGCCACATTCTTGGTAGTCAAATTAACCAGAGGCATTGCCTCAACCCAACCAGAAAAATCATCCAGACTGACTCTTCCAAAAACAGTTGTTTCACCAGTAGCATGGCCGACCTCTTTAGGTTTCAAGTGACTTCTTCTTTGACATTCTTTGCAAGATTGAACCCAACCCTGCACAGCCAACTTCATAACTGGCCACCAAAATCTGTCAGCTACTCTTCTATAAGTCTCCTTAAAGCCTCAATGACCAAGGTCTTCATGCAAAGACTTTAACACAACTTCTTGAACCTTCTTCTGAGTCACCACAATTTGAGGATTAGGATGTCTCCTCCTCATCAATCTTTTTCCTGACACATAAACTCCAGGAATCTTCTTCTTGATTGCCACCCAAGTATCATCATCACAACTATCTGGCCTCTCCAACGTCAACAGATATTCCACCATAATAAAATAAAACCCAGACTGACCCCAGGTCTCATCTTCAAAATCCAACAAAACAACATCCAAGGGTACAACTCTGTCATCAAAATCACCAGTGTGAAAATGAGCCAATACCAGCCCAACCAGGATACCAATCCTTAAAATTTGGCACATCCTTCCCTTTCCACTGAATCTTGTGAGAATCCAGTTCACTAACAAAAACACCACTTTCAAAATTCGAGCTGTCCCAAACAACAACTCCATCTTCATCAACAAAAACATCCTGATCACCAGAATCTAGATCAGATCCAGCCAGTTTAGCATCTTGGGGCAGGTCAGAAAAATCTTTAGCACCCTTTGTGCTGGCCCTAGCCACTGGAACATCTTCATTAAACTCTTCAGCCTCAGAATCTTCATCTGTAGGTGGCCTCCTTGATAATCCATCAGGCATTGTAAAAGTTTTGCCTGGTTTGTGTACCAGGTCAAAAGAAAAATGTTGAATAAATGCCACCCATCTAGTCATTGGAGCATTTGGAAGACTAGGTGTATTGATCATCTGAACCAAAGATTTTGCATCCACCTGCAGCTCAAAATGCTGCCCCCACAAAACAGTCTGTAGCTTCTTTAAAATTTTTGCTACACCACACAATTCCAACTTAGGTTTAGAATACCTAGATTCCACCTCATTAAACACCACAGACTCATATCTTACTGGCCTGACCCTCCCAGTCTTATCCTCCTGGGACAAAACAGCACCAGCAGCAATATAGCTTGAGTCCACTGCCAGATAAATTTTTCCAGCACCAACACCATAATCCAACTTATGAAGAACAATATCTTCCGCAACAACCTTTTTCAACTTCTGAAAAGCCTCTTCACACTCTTCAGTCCATTCCCAATCTGCATCTTTTCTGGTCAGCCTCCTTAAAGGTGAAGCCAACAAAGAAAAATCCTTAATAAAAATCCTGAAGTATACATACACACCCAAAAATCCCCTGACTTCAGTAGTATTTTTAGGCCTCGGCCATGACTGAAATTTATGAATCTTCTTCTTCGCTATAATCCTTCCCTCTTTATATACCACATGACCCAGAATCTCCAAAGCAGGAACACAAAAACAGAATTTTGACCCTGAAATGGTCATACCAGCCTCTTTAATCCTAAACAACACTCTCTCTAGAGTTATTGCATATTCCCAAACACACCTCCTTATGCCAGGGTTCTCTGCTCACACCTCATTACCATAATCAGTGGATGGTCCTTTAATTCCACCATCATCAATAAAAATACCAGCATGAGTAGGAACCTCATCCTGCAAAATCCAAGCCATCTGTGCTTGATACACTGCCACTGAATTAGCTGCTCCTTGAGGCAACCTAGTGAGCTGAAATCTTCCCAAAGGAGTCTCAAAAGTTGTGAGAGGCCTTGAATCCGTATGAAGTTCCCTCTCATCATAACCACCCATAATATCACCCAAACCATAACACACCCTTCCAGCAAAAGCTTCAACAAAATCCTCTGCACTTGGTGGCATACCAGTGTCCTTGATAGTGACTCTATTCAAGGCTCTAAGATCATGAACCACCCTCAACTTTCCATTCTGCTTATTTACACAGAAAACCAGACTTGAGTAACTGGATGTCAATTGTTTGTATAACCCAGTCCTGACTCTTTCTCTAACAATATCCACAAAATCCACTCTGATAGCAGCTGAAATCGGAATAGGTTTGATTTGCCAAGGTTCATGACAAACCACAGGAATAAAGTAAGGTTCCCCATAAGAGTGCTTCAACACACCCCTTTCCTCCTCAACAAAAGCCACAGCTTTTTCCCTTAGCACAATAACGTGCAACAACAACTTCTTTTCTTCTTCAGGCAACCACCCATCAGGACCAAAATTAACAACTTTCAACCTTTCCACAGTCAACCTAGCCGTCTATATAAATTCTGGAGGATTCTTCACCAAAGGAGTACAGTACGGATCTTGTGACAAAGGAGGTCTCTTCAAGGGCGGATTCAAACCCACAGGCATAGGCTCATTGACAGGCCTTATCTTCTGCGCTACCTTCTTATACTTTGCCGCTCCACCTTATACTTGAGGGATCTTCAGGAAATCTTCACCGCCAGACCTGGAACAAAAACCATGGGTTTCCTCATTGCTCACATGTGTGGCCAAGGTAATGTTTTTGAAAGGTGTAGAAGAAACCCTAGGGGTGCACAATTGGGAGGACTTACTTTTAGACCCCAATCTCACCACTCCAAAACTTTTCCGCAATTCCAAATCTTCATCCTCACTTCCGTCTTCCAAATCTTCAAATCTTGATTCATCTTCAGAATCAGCTCTTTTAAACTTGTGCAGTTTATCCTCATGCTGGAGGCCCAAAAATTGATCTTCATGATCTTCTTTCTTCATAATTTTCTTCAGTTTAACCTCATGCTGGAGACCCAAAAATTGATCTTGATCATCTTCACAAAAATATTTTTAATATTCTTTCTTCATTATCTTCAGATTTTTTCCTTGATTTTCAAGAATTATCTTGAAATTTTAATCTTCTTTTCTTGAGTTTTCTTCTGACCTATAAAAATAACCAGGGGTTTCCCAAATGCTCACAGGTGTGGCCCAGGTAATGTTTTTAAAAGGTGTAGAAGAAACCCTAGCGGTGCACAATTGGGAGGACTTACTTTTAGACCCCAATCTCACCGCCCCAAAAATTTTCGGCATATATTTCAGTAAAGATATATAACCAATCTTCTTCCTTGAGCTTGAATTAAAAATAATTGAAAATCTTGAGAGAGAACAGAGACTTGATAAAAAACTTGATGAATACTTGCAGAGAAGAGAAACATTAAAGAGAGAAAGTTGAAAATCTACTTGGTATATCTCCAAGGGAGCTGACATACTACAACCTGGGATTTCCTCATCTTGGGGAGAGGTTGTAGCACTAGGGTGATCAGCCCTCATTAATCTAAAAAAGAGAGACTCTCAATAGAGCCTGAGCCACACTCCAAAACCAGAGGTGGCACCCACTTCTTTCCTTCTCCTGCAACAATCCATGCACTGGCACATTGAAGATAAACCAGGCCTGGTCTCCCAACCATCCTCTCCAGGGGATGACAACCTCATGTGAAGCCTCCTTTCCTCTTCACCATTCAACTCCAAACTGATTCCCAAATCAAATTGATAACCAATTCTTGCCTGAAAATCCATCAAGAATGGCCCACCCAAAACTGCTTTTACATTAC
Source organism: Hemileia vastatrix (assembly GCA_030280995.1). NCBI lineage: Eukaryota > Fungi > Basidiomycota > Pucciniomycetes > Pucciniales > Zaghouaniaceae > Hemileia > Hemileia vastatrix. Next base: position 31,403,721 of record JASXTE010000005.1, read on the forward strand.
CTTTAGCAATGTAAAAATGAACCTTTTCTGAGGCTCCTCCAACATCTAACTTCACAAACTCTGAAGTTCCAACCAATTCAGTGACATGGCCACCGATCACTCTCAAATTCCCACCAATACCAGTTTTGATGGGGAGGCCCATATGAGTTGCCTCAAGCAAAGAAATCAGGTTTATCTGAGAACCTGTATCCACTAATGCCCTTGCCTCCCTGCCATTCAGAGTGACATTGAAATATTCCAGAGGATCAGAAAAATGAGTTTCCAACCCCTCACCAAACTTTTCAGCAGAATCACAAATGTATTCTACCTCACCAGAAGAAACTCTTCTCCTGGTCAACAACTTTTTCTGCCTATCAGCCAACCCTGGACTGATAGCATACAATTCCCCATAAGATAGGGAAACCTGACCCTGATTCATTCTTTCCAGGACAGAGTCCATAACATTAACTTGACCAGACACTACTGGCCTCTCAAAGTGAGCTCTTTGCTTCACTACCTTGGTCCTAGAAAATTCTTGAGGACCAGCACCACCAACAGATTTACCATTAACAGGAACCAACCCAGATCCCTCACCAGAATCTCTGACTCCAACAGGCTTTGGCAATGAAGCCAAAGGGACATCCTCCTCAGAGTCAGAATCCACCTCCATTTGCATTGGATCACCATTCAGGTCCAATGCACCAAAACTAGGGGGGCCCATGTCAGCCATACCCTTCTGCATCTTGTACAGCTCCTCTTTGCTGTACCTCTTCCTAGTTGCACTCAGCTTAGGATCCCCCTTTGAAGCATTTGGCTTTGGTTGGGCCTGAGCACTGCTCTTAGGCCTTCCCACCTTTCCTGCTTCCACATCATAAACACAAGCCAAGCATTCACCACTAGACTGTCCACCACAAGAATACAACTCAAAACCACCAAAGGAAGTAGAAAAAGAGACCTTATTGACCTCCTTCCCCTTTCCCTTGAAGTCCTCATCTACCTTAACAGAAGACTTCCCCTGATCAGGAATCTCCTCAAACCTTGGCCTCCTTTGATTGAGACCACCCCTTCTACTGACCAAATCCACAGGAGCCTTCCCCTCACTGGGCTTCACAAAAGAACCATTAGGGAACTTAAAAACCCTGCCATCAAACTCCACTTTTCCTTCAGACACATCTCTGTTCAGTGCCCAACAATCATTGGACCTGTGCCCCCTCCTACTGCAATAAGAGCAAACCCAAGGATCACTCCTACCAGCCCTCCTTTCAAAATCTCTAGGCTGAGAAGGTGCCTTGTTAACCTTCTTGGCCTCTTGGACAAAAATGTGCAGCTGCTTTGTAAGATCAGCCAACTGCTTCACCATTGGGTCCCTCTCCTGTTTGGGAACCTGCACCAAATTCTTCTCCTCCTTCTTCTCCCTAACTTCCTCTTCAGCCAAAGCCTCACTGACCTTGCTGACATATTTTGAAAACCCCTCCTGATAGGTTTTCACAGCCAATAACTTCAAATGGGCCTCAACAGCCTCCTTCACCTTATCCAAGGCAGGAAACTTCTGGTCCCCATTAGAAAGATTATTCATCAAGTCCTTCCTTGACAGCTCCTTCAACACATCCGTCCTGACATCTCTAGCCAGGGCAGACCAAAAAACATCCTTGGTAGAATTTTCATGTGCCAGCTCCCCCACTTCCACCAAGTATTCCACGACAGGATCAAACTGTAGTAGAAACTTTCTGTAACTATGCAAGTTACCAACACACCCCCATAAAATTGCCATTCACTGACAACCTTGTTCAGATCCACCATAGTGAACCTGACACCCCATCTATCCACCATCTCCCTACACAATAACTTCCAATCCCTCTTCTTGTAGCCAGAAATGGCCACAATCTCCTTCTCCACTGCCCTATCACCAATGAAGAAGATAATATGCTTCACCATGTCCAGGTAAGAAGCACGATCCACTCCAGCAGAAGTTTCATACTTCTCCAGAAACCACTTGACATCCTCCCCATTAAACTTGGTACCATCCCAAGTTTTAATCCTAACACACTCCTTAACCATCACAGCAGGAGGACCATCTCCCCCACTGACAGTCACCACAGGAATAGAGGAACCAGAAGCAATTCCTCCAGACCAAAGCACCAAAAAGAGCCAACCAAAGAAAAAAGAGATTCCAATGAACTAGCAAGTTCTACCCCACATTGGGCGCCAGAAATGTAGACAATCTTGTGGTACTAGCTATAGGCCTTGACCAAGGGAGTTGGAGAAAAACCAGAGAGAAAATCCCCTGTCCATTTAGAAAAATAAAGTGAGATTTACTTGCTAAAGTAAGTTGGTTCCTGTTTGCTAAAGCCCCTTTTTAACCACACTTGACTGCTTGATGAGCCAAGAAAGTAGTCCCCAGACAGACTACCAGACCAAAGAACTGAAATGTAGACCAATGTCCACACCAGAGAAAGAAAAGATACTTGATGTAGGCTGAAAATCCACACCAGATACACCAATAATACTTGATATAGCTTGCAAGACTATACCAGAGAACCTGTTGCTAAAGTTGAGTTAAATGAAGAACTAACCTTGCAACAAACACAGCCAATTGTGGCCAAAAACAGGGAAAACTGAGTGAGGAACAAGGATATCACCTCTGGATGGTTGTATGATAATTAAAGTTGCCCCAAACTGTCTTATTCACTATATACACACAGACCACTATCTAAGAGCCCATGCACACCAACAAATTTAGCACCTGTACCAGCCAAATTGAATAAAAACCCTCCAGAAGCGCTCCCCAACCTTCTAAAACAGAGGCGGGTGAGCAGCCCGACATCGGAGGTGCCGCCTGAAGTGGCACGGCCTCCCTGAAGCCAGAAAAACAATAAAAACACCTAATCTACTTAGAAAAATTAACTACAACTACTAAAACCCTTAAAATACGGAATTACGCTATAACAACGTTGTGACATGAAATATAGAGCTAAATCAGCCCTATCCAATGGTACTAAGTACTTAACCCTAAGACTTAAGGCTAGCCCGTAAAACACAAAAAATAAAATTAAACAGCTATCTTTTGTAACTGAAGAATGAGGAAATGACTCTTTAAAACTTAGAATATGAAAAATATTAACAGGACATGAAATATATAGAAAAGTCGGGGCTATTTAATGATAGTACCCACATACCCCCAGTCCCAATATTCACTGAATAAAACCAGAAAAGTACTCAATTCTTCAACAGATGCCAATTAAGACATGCACAAACAGAGCCAAACAACACAACAAAGGCCCCTGCCAATGTTGGAAGACCACAGCATGTTTGTGTGTTTCAAGGACAAAGGGAAATAGAAGTGCGGAAGAGGATTCAGGGTTGGTGTGCTTGGATTTTGCAGCAGGATGAGCAGCATAATGGGGAATGGTGTGTTATTGATTTAGGACTGCAAGCGCTGAACAATCACCACGGGAAATCCGGGGGTGAACTGCTAGCAGTTCCCTCTTTTTGAAACTATTAGGAATTTGTCAGGAAACTGTTGGGAAACCATCCTGAAACTGTCAGAAAGATGTTTTTAAATCTGATGAAAAAACATTGAAAAAATAAACTGTCACAGATTGAATCCAGAACAATCCCTCCTTGAGCAGAGCTTAAGAACCACATTGAACATCAGTTAATCTCAGGTTTGGCAAAAGGTTGAACAACATCACTTAGCATACCTTAATATTCAAATATTAAACTTGAATATATGTTGCGTGTATGATATAGATGCATATGCATTTGAATTTGCATGGTGGATACTTATTGCATGCTAAAAATTGATGTGAATTGCCTATCCAAAGTGTATGCATAATGACTATGAAGAATAAATATGCTTAAAAAATATGCATAAAAAATATGTATAGTGATTATGCATAAAAAATATGCATATTGAATATGCATAAAAATATGCATATTGAATATGCATAAAAATATGCATATTGAATATGCATAAAAATATGCATATTGAATATGCATTCAAAATATGCATATTGAATATGCAAAAAAAAGGTGCATATATGTATATGAATAAAATATATTAATATGCATATAAATCTTTATAATGAATATGCATATGAATATGCATAAATATGCATAATGATTGAAAAATGCAAAAAAATGATGCTTAACGAGTATATTTTATGCATAAATAGAAATATGCAATATGAATTCATATTGCATACAGATAACACTGGCAAACCATTTTGACCAAAACTCATACTAAATTTTCATTCTGGACTAAAGGTGTGAGGGAAGGAAGAAAAACAGTCCGATGTTAGAAAAATGCTACATGCACTCATTTTGTAGCGGAGCAAATGAGAAGTGCTGAATTATGGTTGGTGCCCATAATTTAGTATGATATCATAATTTTATTTGATTGTTTTCAATATTGAAAAGACTTTAGGTCAGTTTGTATGGATCTAGCTGTGCCAGGGTCTAATCTAATTATTTTAACAATTTCTTAATAATTAACGGGCTTTAATACAAAAACAGGTTGTATTTTTTGTGGGATATTGGATATGATAAGGTCTTTTTTAAAAAAAACTTATATTGTTTAAAAATATTCCTGAATCAGATGTGGGATAATCACTACAAAAAATTGTAGTACTGTGGGCAATAAAATATATGCACAAGCAGTAAAGAAAGGACCAAGTGAACCCTTTTTGTGCAGTGGGAATCATTAGAGTGGAATTGTGGATGAAAAATATAATTCATTATTACCATTTTATTTAATCAAAAAATTTATAATATTAAAAAGAACTATTGATTAATTGGTATTTGACCTTTGTGCCATACTCATATTTATCATTTGATTGATTTTTGTCACCATTATGTTATTAATATTATAAGTATAGCAAAAACTTGTGTGCCAAATGCATACCGGGTGATGTTACACCTTTTATAATATTATTAAATAAAGGTAAAAAAATATGAAAATGATTTGTTTTACAAAAAATAAATTGATATCCAAAAGCAATATGAGGGATAAAAAGGTAAAATTAAAGGGATCAAATATGAAATAAAAAATTAAAGTGAAATTCCTCCCATCAAGAGCAAGTAGACATGATGGGGTGAACACCCACCAGTGGCACTAAACTTGGACTATAATTTCTTTTTTGTAAAAATAAAAAAAATCCACTGGAGCTTTACCAAAACTTCAGGATGACAATTTTGCCATATCAAACAACTTCTAGTGCAATTATTGAAGAAAAATTCATCTTCATTGCAATAGAGAGAATTGATCACATCAGACTGCATGTGACCAAAAGTGTCCAGCACAAGTTCGGCCGAACTTGTGCTGGACACTTTTATGATGGAGAGTAGCTATGGTGGAATTTTTCTTCAGTTCATCTGGTATTTCTTATAAACATGTCCACTGGTATTTGATCTTTGTGCCTCACTCATATTTATCATTTGATTGATTTTTTGTCACCATTATGTTTATATATTGTAAGTATAGCAAAAACTTGTATGCCAAATGCATACCGGGTGATGTTACACCTTTTATAATATTATTAAATAAAGGTAAAAAAATATGAAAATGATTTGTTTTACAAAAAATAAATTGATATACAAAAGCAATATGAGGGATATAAAGGTAAAATTAAAGGAATCAAATATGAAATAAAAAATTAAAATAAATATACTGTCATCAAGAGCAAGTAGACATGTTGGGGCAAATGTCAACCAGTGAGGCTAAACTTGGACTATAATTGCTTTTTTGAAAAACAAAAAAGTTCCAATCTGAGGTTTAAAAATACTTCAGCATAACCATTTAGCCATATCAAACAACTTCTAGTTCAATGATTGAGTGAGAATTGATCACACCAGACTGCATGTGACAAAAAGTGTCTAGCACAAGTTCGGCCGAACTTGGGCTGGACACATTTATGACGGAGAGTAGCTAGGGTAGAATTTTTCTTCAGTTAATCTGGTATTTGTTATAAACATGTCCATTGGTACTTGATCTTTGTGCCTCACTCATATATATCATTTGATTAATTTATTGTCACCATTATATTATTAATATTATAAGTATAGCAAAAACTCGTGTGCCAAATGCATACCGGGTGATGTTACAGCTTTTATAATATTATTAAATAAAGGTAAAAAAATATGAAAATGATTTGTTTTACAAAAAATAAATTGATATACAAAAGCAATATGAGGGATAAACAGGTTAAATTAATCTCAAAGAGATCAATTATGAAAAACAAAATACTAGTAAAATTCTTGCTCTCAAGAGCCAGTAGAAGTGTTGAAAAAAATGGGAGCTATCAGGGCTAAATTGTAATAAGTGACTTTTTTTTTAAAGATAAAAAATTATACACCTGAGGTTGGGAAGAACAACAGGTGGATGATTCAGCTAAACAAAACTGCTTGTAGTGAAGTTTAATAAAAAATGTTTTTTTGTTGCCATATAGAGGATTGATCCCATCTGACTGCACGTGACTAAAAGTGTCCAGCACAAGTTTGGCCGAACTTGTGCTGGACACTTTTATGATGGAGAGTAGCTTGGGTGGAAATTTTCTTCATTTCGTTCATATTGTATTTCTCATAAACATGTCTACTGGTATTTGATCAGTCTGTATCTTTCATATTTATCATCCGATCAATATTTTATCACCATTATATTATTAATGTTATTAGTATAGCAAAAACTTGTGTGCCAAATGCATACCATGTGAAGTTATACCTTCAATAATTTTTTAAAATAGATGTAAATAAATATGGAAAGGAATAGTTTTACAAAAATTAAATTGAAATTTAAAAGTAAAAAGAGGAATAAAAGAGTAAAATAAAAGTCAAAGAGTTAAAATATGAAAAAAATACTGATAAAATTCCTGCTATCAAGAGCCGGTAGAGGTGTTAAATCAAATGGGAGTCATCAGGGCTTAATTGTAATAAGTGACCTTTTCTTTAAAGATAAAAAATTATACACCTGATATTGGGCAGAACAGCAGGTGGATGATTCAGCTAAACCAAACTACTTCTAGTGAAATTTGATAAAAAAAATTTTTTGTTGCCATACAGAAAATTGATCCCATCTGACTGCACATGACCAAAAGTGTCCAGCACAATTTCGGCCGAACTTGTGCTGGACACTTCTATGATGGAGAGCAGCTGGGGTAGAATTTTTCTTCAGTTCATCTGGTATTTCTTACAAACATGTCTACTGGTATTTTTTCTTTGTGCCTCACTCATACATATTGTTTGATTAATTTTTTGTCTTAATTATATTATTAATTATATAAGTATAGCAGAAAATCGTGTGCCAAATGCATACTGAGTGATGTTACACATTTTATAATATTATAAAAAAAATGTATAAAAATATTAAAATAATTTATTTTAAAATTTATTAATTGATATCCAAGATCAATATGAGGAATAAAAAATTAATTTAAAGCAATCAAATATGAAAAAAGAAATTCAAGTATTATTGCTAATATCAAAGGCCAGTAGAGATGTTGAAGAAAACGAGAGCCGTCAGGGATAAATTGTACTTAATTGATTATTTTTTAAAGATAAAAAATTGTGTACCTGTGGTTTGGATGAACTCTATGTGGATAATTCAGCTATATCAAACTACATCTAGTGAAGTTTCTTATCAAATAATTTTTTTTCATTTCCATAGAGAGAATCGATCCCATCTGACTGCACCTGACCAAAAGTGTCCAGCACAAGTTCGGCCGAACTTGTGCTGGACACTTTTATGATGGAGAGTAGCTAGGGTTCAGGTCTTCTTCAGTGCAACTATTATTTTTTTAAAACATGTCAAATGGTATTTGATCTTTCTGTGTTATTCATATTTTATTATCTGATTAATTTTTTGTCATTAGAATTTTATTAATTTTATTAGTACATAAAAAACTTGTGCGCCAAATGCATGCCATGTTATATTACACCTTTTATAATATTATTAAAAAATGTTAAAAAAATATGAAAATGATTTCTTTTCCAAAATTATAAATTAATATCCAAATGTAACATGAGTGATAAAAAAGTAAAGTAAAAGAAATCAAATATGAAAAAGAAAAATTCAAGAAAAATTCCTGCCTTCAAGAGCCAGTAGAGGTATTGAAACAAATGGGTGCCATCAGGGCTAAATTTGATAAAATTTAATTTTTTTTAAAGATAAAAAATTTTTCACCTGAGGTTTGGAAAAACTCAAGGTGGATAATTCAGCCATACCAAACTACTTCTAATGTAAATATTTAGAATTTTTTTAAATTTAATTTCCACAGAGAGAATTGATCCCATCTGACTGCACCTGAACAAAAGTGTCCAGCACAAGTTCGGCCAAACTTGTGGTGGACACTTTTATGATGGAGAGTAGCTAGGGTGGAAGTGTTTCTCAGTACATCAGTTTTTTGTTTTTCACATTTCTATTGGGTTTTTAACTTTTTTTTATCATTAATATTTATCTTATAATTAATTTTTTGTCACCATATATATTATTAATGTTTCTAGTATAGCAAAAACCTGCATGCCAAATGCAAAATTGGTGATGTTACAACTTTAATAATATTATTATATAAAGTTAAAAAAATATGAATATGTTTAGTTTTTAAAAAAATAAATTGATATTTAAAATTAAAAAGAGTAATAGAAAAGTAAAATGAAAATAAATGGGATCAAATACGAAATAAAAAATACAAGTAAAATTTTTACTATCAAGAGCCAGAAGTGGTGTTGGGACAGTTGGGGACCCCTAGGTCAAGACTTGGTTTAAACTTACTTTTATGTATAGCTAACAAATTTTGAACTGAGGTTTGGACAGACATCCAGGGGACAATTTTACAATATTAAACATTCTTTACTTCAATAATTGAGTGAAATATCATTTTTTATTGCCATAGAGAGAATTTATCTCATATGACTTCATGCAACCAAAAGTGTCCAGCACAAGTTCGGCCGAACTTGTGCTGGGGACTTTTATAATTGAGAGTAGGCATACAGCAAGTCTTCTTAAACTCAAAAGGGATTTCTTATAAACATTTTCACTGGAATTTGATCTTTCTGTGTCATTTAAATTTACCATTTGATTAATTTTTTGTCATCATTATATTGTTAACATTATTACTATAGTAATAACTTGTGTGAAAAATTCATACCAGGTGGTGTTCCACCTTTAATCATATATTATTAAATAAAGGTATAAGAGTATGAAAATTATTTATTTTAAAAATTAAAAATTGATATCCAAAGCAATATGAGCAATAAAAAAGTAAAATAAAAGCGATAAAATAAGAAAAAAAAATCTAAGGAAAATTCCCACTATCAATAACAAGTAGAGGTGTTAGATCAAATGTGCACCACCAGGGCTAAACTTGCACTATATTTTCTTTTTTTTTAAACCAAAGAAAGTGTCCTGATTAGTTTTTAAAATTTATCAGGAGGAAATTTTGGTAATATCAAACTACTTATTGTGCAATGATTGAGAAAGATGTCATTTTCATTTCCATAGAGTAATTTATCCCATCTGACTGCATGCAACCAAAAGTGTCCAGCACAAGTTCGGCCGAACTTATGCTGGACACTTTTATGATGGTGAGTATCTAGGGTGCAGGTCTTCTTCAGTTCATCAGGTATTCCTTATAAACGAATCCACTTGTATATGATCTTTCTGTGTCATTCATATTTATCATTTGATTCATTGTTTTTCACCATTATAATATTAATGTTATTAGTATTGAAAAAATTTGTAAGCCAAATGCATACTGGGAGATACTACATCTTTCATAATCTTATTAAATAAATGTAAAAAAAATATGAAAATTATTAGTTTTACAATAAATAAATTGATATTTGAAAGGAAAAACAGGAATAAAAAAGTAAAATAAAAGTGATTAAATATGAAATTAAACATTCAAATAAAATTTCTGCCATCAAAGATAATTTGAGTTTTCAGACCAAATTTGCACCACCAGTTCTAGATTTGGAATACTTCTTCTTTTTTTTAAAATAAATAAAAGTGTCCACCTGAAGTTTTCCAAAAAATCAGGAGGATAGTATAGCAGTATAAAGCTACTTCTTGTGCAATGATTGAGCAAAAATTCATTTTAACTTCCATTGAGTAAATTTATCCCATCTGACTGCATGCAACCAAAAGTGTCCAGCACAAGCTCAGCTGAAATTGTGCTGGACACTTTTATGATGGAGAGTAGCTAGGGTGCAAGTCTTCTTCAGTTAATCTTATATTCATTTTAAAAATGTTTATGGGTATTTGATCTTTCTGTGTCATCCATATTTATTATTTGATTATTTTTTAGTCACCATTATATTATTAATTTTTTTAGTATAGCAAAAAAATGTGTAATGAATGTACACTGGATGATTTTACAACTTTAATAATATAATATAATAAATATAAAAAAATGTGAAAGTTATCATTTTTACCAAAATAAAATTGATATTTAAAAGCTAAAGGATAAATAAAAGGGTAAGATTAAAATTAAAGAGATCAAACATGAAATAAAGATATTAGGTATAATTTCTGCTATCATGAGCCAGTAGAGGCTTCAGAAAAAATGGGCACCATCATAGATTAACATGGATCAAATTTACTTTTTACCAAAGGAAAAAATTGTCTACCTTAGGTTTGAAAAAACTTCCAGGGGACAATTTGTCTATGTAAAACTACTTTCAGTGCTATGATGGAGTGATAATTCAGTCTCATTTCCATAAAAAGAATTGATTGCGTCTGACGGCATGCAACCAAAAGTGTCCATCACAAGTTTGGCAAAACTTGTGCTGGACACTTTTATCATGAAGAGTATCCAGGGTGCAAGTCATTTTTAATCATCTGAAATTTCTTATAAACATTTCCACTGTTATTAAATCTTTGTGCCTCACTCATATTTATCAATTGATTAATTTTTTGACACCATTATATTATTAATATTATCAGTATAGCAAAAAATTGTGTGCCAAATGAATACTGGGTGATGTTACACCTTTTATAATATTATTAAATAAAGGTAAAAAAATATGAAAATGATTTATTTTACAAAAAATAAACTTCTATCCAAAGGCAATATGAGAGGAATGAAGTAAAATAAAAGAAATCAAAGATAAAAATTAAAATCCAAGTTAAATTCCTGCCATAAACAGAAAAAAGAGATGTTGAATTAAATTAGAACAATCAGGGCTAAACTTGCACTAAATTTTCTTTTTTGTAAAAATAAAAAAAAAATCCACTTGAGCTTTACCAAAACTTTAGCATGAAAAGTTTGCCATATCAAACTACTTCTAGTGTAATTTTTTATCAAAAATTTATCTTCATTTCCATAGAGAGAATTTCTCCCATCTGACTGCACCTGACCATAAGTGTCCAGCACAAGTTCGGCCAAACTTGTGCTGGACACTTTTTTAATGTAGAGTAGCTAGGGTAGAATTTTTCTTCAGTTCACCTAGTATTTCTTACAAACATTTCTACTGGTATTTTATATTTGTTCCTCACTCATTAATATCATTTGATTAATTTTTGGTCGCCATTATATTATTAATTCTATAAGTATAGAAAAAACTCATGTGCCAAATGCATACCAGGTGATTGTATGCCATTTATAATATTATTAAATAAATGTATAAAAATATGAAAATAATTTATTATAAAAATTATTAATTGATATCCAAAAGCAATATTAGGAATAAAAAATTAAGTTAAAGGGATCAAATATGAAAAAAGAAATCCAAGTAATATTCCTACTATCAAAGGCCAGTAGAGGTGTTGAAGCAAATGAGAGCCATCAGGGATAAATTGTACTAAATTGACTTTTTTTCAAAGATAAAAAGTTGTGCACCTGTGGTTTGGATGAAATCTAGGTAGAAAATTTGGCTATGTAAAACTACTTCTAGTGAAGTTTTTTTCCAAAAAATTTTTTCATTGCCATAGTGAGAATTGATCTCATATGACTGCAACTGACCAAAAGTGTCCAGCACAAGTTCGGCCGAACTTGTGCTGGACACTTTTTTGATGGTGAGTATCTAGGGTGCAGCTCTTCTTCAGTGCAACAGGTATTTTTTTCAAACATATCCACTGCTATTTGATCTTTCTGTTTTATTAATATTTTATCATTTGATCAATTTTTTGTTACCAGTATATTATTATTTTTATTAGTATAGCAAAAAAACATGTGCCAAATGCTTACAGGGTGATGTTAAACCTTTAATAATTCTATTAAATACAGGTAAAAAATTATGAAAATGATTTGTTTTACATAAAATTAATTGATATCTAAAAGAAAAAAAAAGGGATAAAAAGAAATAGGTTGAATAATAGGGATTTTATATGAAATTCAAAATTCAAGCTAAATGCCTACTTTCAAGGCTCAGAAGAGGTTTTGGATAAAATGGCCATCATCAGAAATAAAATTTTACTTAGTTTGATTTTTTGAAAAACTAAATGAAGTTTTCAACTGATTTTTTTCCAATATTTATCTGGACACTTTATCTATATCAAATTACTTCTAGTACCATGATTGACCAAATTAAATCCTCATTTCCATATGCAGAATTGATCCCATATGGCTGGACCTGGCCAAAGGTGTCAACCACAAGTTTGAGAATTCTTCTGGTGGACACTTTTATGATGGACAGTAGTAGGGTGCAAGTCTTCTTTAGTTAATCTAGTATTCCTCATAAACATTTCCAACTTATTTTTGGCCAAAAATCAGGCGGATAGTTTTTCCATATAAAATTACTTCTAATGCCATGATTGACTAAAAATTGATTCTCATTACCATATAGAGAGTTGATCCCATATGACTGGATCTCGAAAAAGTGTCGCCACAATTTTTGATAAACTTAAGTTTGAAAATTTTATGATGGGAAGTAATTGCAATTCTTCTTCATTTCATCAAGTAATCCTCATAAAAATTTCCACCTGTATTTTGGCCAAACTTCAGGTGGACACTTTGGCCATATTAAATTAATTCTAGCTCCATGTTGATAAAAAACTGATACTTATTGACATATATAGATATTAAACCCATCAGACTGTGCCTTTCCAAAAGTGTCTACCTGAATTATGGCTAAACCTCAGTTGGACACTTTTATGATGCAGAGTAGCTAGGGAAAAAGTATTCTTCAGTTAATTTGGTATTCATAATAAATTTATCCTCCTGAAGTTTATCCTAACTTGAGGTGGACAATTTCAGAAAGCACCAGTTAGTCACTATCCATCAAAAAAGTGTTCACCAAAATTTTGGCTAAACTTGTGGTGGACCCCTTTGATCAGCCACAGTCAGATGAGATCAACTATTTAGATGGGAATGAGGATGATGTTTTGGTCAATCATGGAAATAGAAGTAGTGTGATGTGGCCAAATTACCCCCCTGAAGGTCAGACAAACCACAGAAGGACACTTTTTAGTAGGTAGTAACTGAGAAAAATCTATTTATCAGAAGAAAAATCTTTTATTGGATAGATGCCAAGGTTTCATACTTGTTTATTATGGTCAGTATTAATTTTGAAAGAGTCTGTCCAAGCAATTTCATCGCCCATTATGACTCATTTTGTTTTAAATGTTTCAAACTGCGTGATACAGTATTAAGGTGTCACATAGTATAATTAAGTTCTATTATGTGCCCTCCTATGATGCCTAAATTTACAATTTAATATCTTACATAATAATTTTTTTTATATAAATTCATCAATATTTTTTTTATTATCAAATTTAATAGAGCAAGTATCCTGAATTATTATATATGCATAAGCTTAGGTTAGATCAATTTGTACTCAATTTGTGCTCATTAGAGGACCAAAATCAAGTTCTGGAGGATCAACTTGTGCATAATTTGGAATCAGTTGATATTCTGTCTATAATCAATCTGAGAATAAATGTAAATCTAACTCTAATTTACTTATGTTTATAAATTATTCATAAACCTGGCATAATTAAGGGACACTCTAAATTTCAAGAGAGGGGATTGCTAGCAATTCACCCCTAGATTTCCCGTGGTGAATATGGACTTTTATTTTCAAATAATCGTGTATTACACACTAAGGAAGGCATTATGGCTTAAGGAAAGGCTCAAGTGCAAAGTATACTGCACCACAGCTAGTGTGGTAACTTACTGAAACAGGGGATTTAGGAGGTTAACTAGTTGAAAATCAAAGCGACTAGGATCAGCGTTAGAAGTAGTCAAACTTGGAAGTGGCGCTGAAACAAACAAAGGTACATTCAGGGGACTGCATGTCAAGGTGTCAAGCATGAGTGAGACAAGTTAATACTAGTGTTAGTAAGGATAGGGTATGTTTTAGGCGCTGTAGTTGTTACAAGCGGTGTACGTGGTTTACTAATAGATTTGTTGCTGTTTTACTAATGTAGCACTAGAGTCAGCGCTGGAGATCCACTAGGGAACTGTGTTTAGAGCGCTGGAAAAGTATGAAGAGGGTATCCCATCTAGTAATAGAGAGAGGACAATTGGAAAAATAGTTAGTTAACATAATAGTAGTTAATAATTGTGAAGTCAAAGATATTATAATTTTCTGTGATCAATTGTTTGAGAGTATATAGATTCAAAGGATTAACTATTATTAGAGTTATTTTATTGCTATAATAAGGAATATTTGAAGAGAGCGCTTCAAGAGGGAGTAGCTGTGGATATTAGCGCTTGTTAAGAATAGAAATATCTGGATAGTAATACTTGTTTTTTTTAAATCTTTTAAAAACTCAGCTCCCAACTTATAAACTTTCTAATCACATATTGGTGTTAAACATTATTCCGCTGTCTTTAAAAATAAGAGTGGCAGGAGCTTCTTTTTAGAAATCGAGAGGAAGAATCAACCCATCTCGCATTGTGTCTACTGCTTAAAACTTTAGAACTCTCTACACCAGTCGTCTAGAAGAAAGAGGAAAAGGAGAAAAGGAATAGAGAAATTCTAAAGAGAATTTTATAATAATTAATAGTTTAAGAAAATCTGAGAGACAAATAAAGAAAATGCTACGACGAGATTTGAGCAGTGACACAGCGGTGAGGTTCAATTTATAATATTTAAATCTTGTAAGTTATTTAGCAGTGCGGGGTTCACTATTATAATTATTAATAGACTTAGAGAAACCTTTAATTATTTATATAATATTTAGATTAGAAATTTTATACTAATAAAAATAGAAATAAAGGTATTATATTTAAAAGATATGTTCAAGTTGAGTGTATAATAAGTGATGGTCTAAAGGGGATTATTCAAGGCCCTTTTATAGACCAGGGGACCTCTGAAGCGCCACAAATAAGTATATACAAAATAGTAATAAGCTATAACATGAATAGAAATGAAACATAGTTATTAAGAGAAAAACATGAAACAATTAGCTAAACCCAAGAATAAGTAACTAATTTTACCACCATAAGTTCCCAACCAGTTAATTACAATAGTAGTAACTAAGCTTGAAACATAAAAACTGTGAGAAAAGGAATCCAAAACAGACATTACAGTAGGATGTAAAGGGTTTAATTAAAACAATTAGAATTATTTTCACACAAAAATACATGTAATCAATTAAATCCAGTATAGAGCAATTTTAAATAATTGTTTTAACAATGTAATTAATTTAATAATTAGTTTAAATGAAACATATAAATAATTTAATGATATTTCTAATTTAAAGTGAGAATTTTAATACCATATATTTAAATAAGTGTTATAATTTATTTAATAATTTTACTTACACATTTAAGGGTAAAAAAAGAACCCAATATTATTGTTTAAAATTGTATGAAAAGTTTTATTTAATATATAAATTTATTTAATTAATATAATTACATTATAAGTCAATTTTACACTTATAGTTATATCTATACTTAATTAATTATAAATTTTTATATATTAAATAAATTAAAAAACGCACCATAATTTATAGAATATATATTATGCTTAATTTAAATATATAAATAATTTATATACTAATAAAATTAATATAATATTTATATATATTTAATAAAATAATTATATCATTTCATTATGAAATATAAGATTAATTTATATACATAATAAGAAAATTTTTAAGCCCTCTTTTAGTTACAGTAAATTAACATAAAATTAACTGGGCTCCTGGCATAGCCTGGCTGAAACTCCCTCACTCTAAAAAAACAATAAAAAAAATGCTAAGATTTTTTCTTTTTGTACTTCTTTAACAGAGTAGGAAGATTTGAAATTTCCTTGCCAGGTATCCATGCCTCATGTTTGTATGATTTGTTCTTATATCTCAATAAATATTCAGTACCTCTTTCAGAAGTGATAATTCTATCATTGAGAATTTTATCAATTTCTGCAGTTTCTGTGACTTCCTGAGGGTTTTTCTTAGGTCTTACCCTTCTTTTGGGAAATAAGTCACTGTTGGAAGTATGAGACTTAAGAAAAGAAATGGGAAAAACAGGATGTTTCCTATCATATGGAGAATAAAATACAACTTCTACTGCATTATCTCCAACCAATCTTTTAACAACAAATGGTCCTACAAAAAGATCTTTTAATTTGTTGTTACCTTGTAAATTGAAATGGACAGTAGATATCAACGCTTCATCACCCTTCTTAAATGTGTATTCTTTATGGGATTTATCCCATCTTTTCTTTTCATATTCAAATGCTTTATGAATACAGTTTTGAGCATGTTTTCTGCATAGCTGTTGCATTTGCACAAAAGATTTTACACCAGGGTGTAGTTCCAACTTAGATAATTTATTATTGAGAATTTGAGCAGGAGTATTTGGGACATAACCTAACCAAAGCTCAAAAGGCTTTTTCTCAGTGACAGAATGAACAGTGCTATTATATGAAAATTCAAGACCAGGCAATAGAGTGACCCAGTCATGAGTAAATCTGTCATTGTCTTTATAATCTAATCCAAAGGCTCAATACCTTCTAATCATATCTTCCAGAGTTTGAATAATTATTTCAGCTAGACCATCAGTCTGAGGTTGGTGAGCTGTAAACAACTTTAACTCTCAGCCACAAATATCCATCAAAGAGGTCTAAAACTCAGAAGTAAATTTTGGATCTCTATCAGAGATAATGGCTTTTGGAAATCCAATAATATTGAACATGTAAGTCCACCATAGGAAAGCCAATTCCTTTGTGGATACATCTTTGTGGGTGGTAATAAACTTGCACATTTTTGTTAATCTATCCACTATTACCCAACAAGAGTTATAACAGTCTTTACCTGCTACAGGAAGACCAGTGACAAAATCCATGTTAATGATTTGGCAAGGAGCATCAGGTGCTTCAATATGTTGTAATAACCCTGCTCTTTTACATGTCAACCTTTTATATTTCTGGCAGGAATCACAAGATTCAACATATAATTTTGTATCTTCAGACATATTAGCCCACCAAGCAGTGTTTTAGATCCTAATGAATGTCTTTTCAAGATCAAAATGACCAGCTAATTTGTCATCATGACAAAGCTTTAGGATAGTTTCTTTCATAGAAGGAGGAATTACAATTACATTAGTAAGCTTCCTTCTATAATATATATAACCATCTTCAATAGAAAACGTTCCTTTAAGCAAAGCATTTTGATGCTTTTCAGCAAGAGTTTTAATCAATGCTTGAATTGAAACATTCTTAGGATCATTTAAGATAGTAACTAATTTATTTAAATCAGAATCATTATCATATGAATCCAGAATTAATTGTAATAACTCTTCTTCCATATCAACTATAAATATACCATAGATATGAACAGTATCATCTTCAGGTACATAAACAGGATTGGAGTCATTATTTGGAAGAGGAAATCTTGACAGCATATCTAAATTGGAGTGAACATTTCCAGCCCTATGGATAATTGTCATTCTTCCTCTGTATTCCTGAACAGCAAGTTGCCACCTGAACATATGTCTATTAGGTGTTTTTAGGTTTAAGAGGGACTTCACAGCACTACAGTCAGTTACCAATTCAAACTTTTGGTCATCTAGGGAGTAATGGAGCTTCTCAAGGGCCCAAACAACTGCTAAGAACTCTAATTGAGTAGCACCATATTTCAATTCACTATTTCTCAAGGTTCTTGAAATATAACAAATTACAACCTCTGAAGATTTAAAATTAATAATTTGTTTCTGGTGAAGGGCAGCACCCAGACCAACAAAGCTAGCATCTGTATACAGGAAAAATGGTTTGTTGAAATCTGGGAGAGCTAAGATAGGATCTGTCATTAAACAAAATTTTAATGCATCAAAAGCTTTTTGACAGTCAATATTCAAGATGAATGCAAAATCTTTCCTAGTTAGTTTGGTAAGAGGCAAAGCTATGACCTGATAATTTTTAATATACTGTCTATAATAGCCACACATACCCAAAAAACTTTGGATTTCTCTTACAGAAGTTGGTGCCTTTAAATTTTGAATTGCATCAACTTTGTTGTGGTCTACACAAATTTGTAGGCCTGACACAACATGGCAAAGAACTTTTAAAGATTGAAAGCCAAATTTACACTTTTTTAAGGACAAGGTCATATTTATTTCATCCAATTTTTGAAAAACTCTATTTAAATGAATCATATGTTCATCAAAAGTTTTAGAAAAAACTATGATATCATCAATATAAACCATAAGCCATCCTTCAATTATTTCCTGATGGAAATTGTTATCCATGACTATTTTGAAAACTGAAGGTGCATTTTTGGGCCAAATGGCATTCTAACATACTTATATATTTCCATATGAGTAGCAATAAGCAAAAAATTTGATAATTTCTCTCAACTGGAACTTGATGATACCCTTTATTACCATCCAGACAACTAATAAATTTCTCACCTTGCAAGGTAGCATGTATTGAATTAATTCTGGGTAAAGGATAAATATCATCAACAGTGTAAGTGTTTAATGCTCTGTAATCTTCACATAATCTAGCCTTATCTTTTTCATAAGAAATCAAGACTGGGGAGATGACACAATATTATGGGGTGACATCCACTTTCTCAATGATATTCATTTTCAATAATGTGGAAATATTATCTTCAATACCTTTTCTTTTTGTTGGAGAAGCAGGATATGGTTTCTTCTTAAGACTAGGAGGAATATCACTCAAGTTTCAGGATAAGGTAATTTTCATTTCTTCCTGAACACTTCCTAAGACATGAGAACCATGAGCAAAAGCCATAGGGAAGGAGGTAATTGAGGCAATTATAGAATCCTTTTGTTCACTAGTTGACTGATCACCAAAAGAAGCAGTATTTATTTCATTTAATAAATCATCCATTTCAAGTGTTGGTCTGCCTTTACACTGGATCAGTGAGTTACAAGACTTTAACAGATGACCAGAAGGTTTTCTAGAGGAAATTTTGAATTTTCTTTTGCCATTCAATCCCAAGGTGAAGCAATTTTTTTCTGGGTCCAATTTCACACCAAACATGGTTAAAATATCATTACCCATAATAAACCAATTGCTTAAATTATCATTTTTCATGATAAAAATTCACAAATAGCTCTGACAAAACCACCATTATATTTGAAGAATACAGAGGTTTTGTATTTGCTAATGGGACACAAGGTAGAAACATACCCTCTCTATTTTTCAGAAGTCATAGGTAACAATTTACCCAAATAATCCTTATCTACTGAAGCTAAGGCTCTTTCAGACACTACACTTCATCCAGCACCAGAGTCAAGAACTACATCAACATTTTTACCATTAATGATAACAGGTGCCTTCAAAGGAGGTATGGCTATAGATTTGTTAGTAATATCTTTAATTATTTCAGCATTTTCTACTGAAGATAAATCCAATACACATTCTTCAGATATATTATCTAAATAATGGACATCCTGTTCCAACATTAAAACATCTTTAACAGATTCATTTTCATAGGAGATATTGCTTTCACAGTCACTAGAAGAATTATTGATATCAATTTCAGCTTCATCAGTGTCTTCATTTTGTTCAAAAAGATGAATTTTCTTGTCACAAACATGACCCTTTTGCCAAGGTTTGTTACATTTATAACAAGTGTTTGTTGCATATTTTTTAGGTGCAACTGGGGCAGAGGGTTTACCAGGTTTTTCTGGGGGCTTTGTAGAGGGTTTATTTTGATCATAATAAGGTTTTCCAGGGTAATTCTTTGGTTCATATCTATGGTTGAGCAGTACTTCATTACATATATTAATGAAAGAAGAATATTCCCTTACATGCTCAGCTCTAGCTACAATTAAATCTCTAAGAGAATTTGGTAATTTCTACAAGATTTTATCCCTCCAAATATCATAATACATCTTTGGATTAATTGCTCTCAGAATTTTTGTTACTTTCATAAGAAAAAAATGGGTTTTTCAACAAAGGATGATACATATCTAGTATTCCCATCCAGTCTTTGCTGAGCCAACCTGAATTTTGAACCACCAAAATGATTCTCAATCAAGGATTTCCAATCATTCCATGTATAATGATTGTTATCTAAACAAACAGATTCATACCACATCAAGGCTACGTTGGAAAATAAAGAAATTAGATTAGAAACAACTTTCCTCATCAGGTAGTTTATAAGATCTCTTTAAATTATCAATTCTTTGGATAAAGTGTTTCCAATCAGATGAAGAATCACCATCAAAGGTAGGATATTGGTCCAATTTAGGCCAATTTTTCTGACTACTGGGATTGTCTATCATTTGGTTTGAATTATTTATCATTAATAATTCCTGAAGGTTTGCCAGGTTTTCAGAAATTTCATTATTTACAGAAACAGCTGGTACATGACCATCACAAGATTTTTTGCTAGTAGCAAAAGATTTTACAGACTCATTGTCAGTTTGTTTAATGGCTTAAATATGAGGAAGAAAAGAGGAACTCTGTTCAGGTTTTTTTCTTTTATTTTTATGCAGCTTATGGGCAGAATTCTCATTTATACCATAATTATTGATGGTAAAGGTTGAAAATATTTCCTCCAGGTCAGCGGCATAGTTTCTTATCCTTGGAATTTCAGACATCTGGTCATTTAATTTTTCAAGAGATAAAACATTTCTGTCCTCAGAAACTGTGTGTTTGGCACTCAGTGCATGGAAATCATTTTTTAGCTTTTTAGACTCATTTTGTAGAGATTTAATTTCATTTTTTAATGAATAATTTTCCTCAATAAAGAGTTTCAATTCACTCAAGGTTTAATGTAGATTGATATTCCTATCTGAGATAGATCTATGGTCACTCCTTATTTGTTTTTGTTTGCTAAGAACAATATTCAAGTTTTTTTTAATTTTAAAATAAGCTGTATCTTGTACAGAAGAGCTTACTTTACAATGCAAGTGCAAATTATTTAATCTATCACTCTCATGTATTAACACACTTCGCAAATGTTTGTCTTTTACAACATTAAAATCAAGGGTATCTTTCAATATTTCTTCAGAAATTTTCTCAATTAAAGTATAGACTTCAGGGGAAACAGAATCATTCTTAATTTCAAGAGAAGGATTAATTAAAGAAATAGAATTCAAATGTAAAGGTTCATCAAATGATAATTTGCTAATTAAATCATTGGGGCTACTCATTAAAGGAAGTTTTCTTTTTAAGGGTTTAACTGTTCTTTCACCAGGATCCACAATATTACCTGAAGAAGATTTGTTACTATACATACCAACATGTTTATCAAACAAATTACTTACCATGGCAAGGGAGAAAACTTCCCCTGTGCCTTATTTCTTCTGCCTCTCTGATAAGGATGGGGCTGAGGAGATGGATGGTAGTTTGGTGTCCTGGATGGGCCAGGGTGTTGAGCTGTTGGTTGCTGAACATTCTGTTGGTAATGGCTCATCAAGTAATCCCATTTCCACTGCTCCACCTGCAGAGTGCTTTGATTTTGCGTGAAGGAGCTGGGTAACTGGTTGGGCTGAGATTGAGGCTGAGGCTGGGAGGCTGTAAAATGAGGAGTTTGAGCCCTTCTGGGATTTAATAATTCCTGCATCTGCTGACAGAGTGTGTCTACTCTTGCCTTGTACTTCATACTTTCTGTTCTCAGTTCTTTGATGTGACTGGACAGGTTTTTTACTTGTTGAGTCAGTGGTATCTTTTTTGTTTTTATACCTTTGAGTTGATTTTCCTGATTTATTAGAGGTTTTACTTCTTTCAGAGGAGTTTGGTGAGGGGGGTTTGCCACTTCTCCTGCAATTTCCACGTCCTGAAGGTTTTTTGTCGGCTGAATGATTTTTGTAAGTTAATTTAGAAGAACCTACAGATTCAGTGTCACCATCCACTTCAATCTCATCCACATGTAAGTTATCCATGCTGTTAGACAAACTACTGGACATTGAAACTGTGAACAAAGAATCAAAATTAATTTAATGATTCAAATTGTTATTTTCAAAATAAAAGATAAATAATTGAATTTTTAACAAAACAAAAATTTTAATTTTTTTTTTCAAAATTAATTAATTAACAAAAAATGTAATACAAATATATGTAAATACAATTGTTCATTAAGAAATAAAAATAATTATAATCGGACCAACCAAGAAAAGTTTTATAAGTCTACCAAAATAAAACTAAATGATCTAATCAAAATACTAGTTACAATTAAGCCACTGTTGGGACACCAATTGTAGAGAGTTCTAAAGTACTAAGTAGTAGACACAATGAAAGATGGGTTGGTTCTTCCTTTTGATTTCTAAAAAGAAGTGCCTGCCACTCTTATTTTTAAAGACAGCGGAATAATTTGTAACACCAATATGTGATTAGAAAGTTTATAAGTTGAGAACTGAGTTTTTAAAAGATCCAAGAAAAACAAGTATTAATATTCAGATATTTCTATTCTTAACAAGCGCTAATATCCTCAGCTACTCCCTCTTGAAGCGCTCTCTTTGAATGTGCCTTATTATAGCAATAAAATAACTCTAATAATAGTTAATCCTTTGAATCTATATACTCTCAATCAATTGATCACAGATAATTATAATATCTTTGACTTCACAATTATTAACTATTTTTATGTTAACTAACTATTTTTCCAATCGTCCTCTCTCTATTACTAGATGGGATACCCTCTTTATATTTTTCCAGCGCTCTAAAAACAGTTCCCTAGTGGATCTCCAGCGCTGACTCTAGCGCTACATTAGTAAAACAGTAACTAATCTATTAGTAGGCAACGTACACCACTTGTAACAACTAAAGCGCCTAAAACATACCCTATCCTTACTAACACTAGTATTAACTTGTCTCACTCATGCTTGACACCTTGACATGCGGGCCCCTGAATGTACCTTTGTTTGTTTCAGCGCTACTTCCAAGTTTGACTCCTTCTAATGCTGATCCTAGTCACTTTGAGTCTCAACTAGTTAACCTCCTATATCACCTGTTTCAGTAAGTTACCACACTAGCGATGGTGCAGTATGCTTCACACTTGAGCCTTTCCTTAAGCCATAATGCCTTCCTTAGTGCATAATACAAGATTATTGGAAAATATAAGTCCATATTGTTCAGCGCTTGCAGTCCTAAATCAATAACACACAATTCACCATTATGCGGCGCATCCTGCTGCAAAATTCAAGCACACAGACCCTATTCTTTTCCGCACTTCTATTTCCCTTTGTCCTTGAAACACACAGACACGCATTATAGTTTAGCACTTCTTACTGCACTATTAATCCCCTTTTTTCTTCCTGGACTATGCGAGCTGATTGGTCCAAAATCAAACTACCTGCAAGGCGCATACCACAACACTTTAACTTTAATCTAATCTATTAGGATGTCTTCTGCTGCTGGATCTGGTGTGTCTCTTCCTATGACACCATCAGTTAGGATTGTTTCTTGGGATGGGCCCAAGTTTAATGGGGAAGAAGTTAAATGGTTTTTGAGCAGATATGAGGCTGCTGCTTTGGTGGATGGAGATACTAACCTGGATATGGTAAAGCAGATCAGGTTTTCTATTTTTGACAGAGAGGTGGAAAAGGAGGTCATTTCTATGGAGGGTTATAATAGGTTTGATTAGATAAGGTTGTCAAAAGAGATTGTTGATAGATGGGGTGTCAGGTATACTGTGGTGGATATCAATAAGATTGTCAGTGATTGGCAAGCTAAAGGTGGCGTTTCTAATATGGTGGACTTCAAAAATTTATGTGGACAGTTTGATGAAGTGGTGGAATATCTAATTTTGGTGGAGAAATTGGGCCATGAAAATAAGGCCAAGGATCTATTCTGGTCTTCTTTTAGTAGGGATATTAGGATGGATGTGTTAAAAGAACTGTCTAGGAAAAATTTGATGAAGGATCTGCCTAATGGTGAAAAGAAACTGCCGGATTTGGAGATCATCAAGGAGAATACTCAAGGCTACTTAAAACTCATGGCACTGGACAAATATCAAGAATCTTGTACTCAATATGTTAGCAAGGTTAGTGAAGTATTGGCTGAAAATAACAATATCATGATTCAAGATCAAGAAGCCAAGAAGGCTCATATGGGACAGCCTGTTGCTAAAGTTGAGGGAAATGTAGACAACAAGATGGTCGATCACTTGGCCTATTTAACTAAACAATTAAAGATATTTGTTCAAGAGACTCAAAAAGCCAATAGAGCACCTGTGGCTTTGACTTCAACTTCTTCTTCTTACCAATCTAGAGGTTATGAGAGGAGGAATTATGGATTTAATGGCAATGGTAACCGGTTCTCTGGAAATAGAAATGGTGGTAGGAATGGAAATTTTAATGGTAATGGTAATGGTCGGAATGGTTTTAGAGGTGGATATGGCGAGTCCAGGGTGTGCTCTTATTGTAATAGGAGGGGACACAAGGCTTGAAAATGTTATTTTTTGGATAGGGACTTGGATGCTGGTAGAGTAAAATTTGATGGAAAGGTTTATAAATTCCCTGATGGATCTTTCATCAAGCCCAGTGAAGGTCAAGCTCCCTCAGATTTGGTTAGGAGGAATATGTATTTGGGGAAAAGGACCAGGTTTGAACAGTTACCTCGTGATGATGAAGAAAAGGTTAAAGGTGGTAAATTTGATGATGGTAAAGATGTGGAAAAGGTAGATAAAAGAAAAGGTAAAAGGTCAATAAGGCCATTTACTCAACTTCATTTGGTGGTTTGGAGTTATCCTCTGTAGTTAGGTCAGAGGAAAGTTGTATGGCGGGTGAATACAATGTCAATGCTTCTAGAAGAACAGTTGCTACTAAAGCTAAGAGTATTATTAAGAGCCAATTAAGGGCTAAACCAGGTAAGGCAGAAATTAAAAATTTGGAAAAGAAACCTTACTCTATGGACAAATTTTATAATATGCAGAAGGGGATGGCTGATATGGGGCCTCCTAGTTTTGGAAAGTTGGATTTAAATGGTCAGTCTATGCCTGTGGATAAAGATTTGGATTCTGAGGAGGATGTACCTTTTGAATCTCTCCCCAGACCAAGTTTTAGTGGTGCTACTCCTATGGAAGGGGTAAGGAGGACCAGTGATGGATATGGATTAGTGAAAGTAACTGGTGATGGAGCTAGGGTCATTAGTAGTGAAAATGTTATTATAGGGGGTGAAGATGGCAATGTGGGTCCTCAAGAGGTTCCCAGTACCAAGTTAACAAAATCTAGGTCTCAATATGAGAGGCCCATTGTTGCTGGACAAGAGAATGCAATGGAAATGGTTTTAGGAAGATTGAATCAACTTTAAATTCCTTTATCCTTAGGTGAATTATTTACGTTTAGTCCAGCCCTTGCAGAAAAGCAGAAGAAGCATCTGACAAGGAGAAGAGTGTCCACAGGAGAGGTGGAATATATATGTGAAAATGTGTAGAAGTTTGGTGAGGAGGTGGAAACTCATTTTTCTGCACCTTTAGGTTATTTGATGGTTACTCTTAATGGTAAAGAAGTGAAGGCCTTGGTCAATTCAGTGTCACAAATTAATTTAATTTCTTAAGAGCAAGCAACAATTATATTCTTACCAATTAAAACTGGTACTGGGGGAAACCTCAGAGGTATTGGAGGGCATGCAACAGAGCTGATGAGTACAGCTGAGCGTGTTGAATTATGTGTTGGTGGATTGGTTAGAAAGATCATTTCTATGTGGCCAGAGGGGCAGTTAAAACTGTTCTTGGTGGTCCTTTTTTGATGTATTTTGAAGCCAGGATTGGCTATCAGTCTGGCATGGACATTAGTTTGGAGATTACAGGGGACAATATGAGAAGGCTTCATATGCGTCTAGAACCCCCAAGAGATGAAGTTTGGGAAACTAGGCCTGGGGTGACCACTATGTGTCAATGTTGTGTAAGTACCAAGAAGCAGAATATTAAACAGACGGCTTCTGGTGAATTATTTTTAGAGGGGAAGTTTGGACACCCTCATTTTTTGGGGTAGCTGGGGCTGATCACTCTAATGTTGCAATCTCTCCCCAGGATGAGATCCTGTATTGCAATAGGTCAGCTCACTTGGAGATAATTCAAGTGGATTCTCAATTATTTTCTGTTAATATATTATGTTTTCAAATTTTTGGTTTGTCTCACTTCTCTGTCAAGATTTTTGATCACATTCAAAAATGGATCAAGAGGGAAGATGGGAAATATTATGTTGAATAAAAATTGGAATGGTTTATTTGCTGACTTCCAGCAAGAGTGTAAACTGCAATTACTTCATCAAAAATCTATAAAAAATCTTAGTATAATTAAAACACAAAAAAATAATTTTTGTGATGATTCGATTCCAGACCTCCAGCAAAAGGGTAAACTGCAATTATTTCATCAAAATTCTATAAAAAATCTTAGTATAATTAATACACAAAAAAATAATTTTTTGATAACTCAATCTTGGACCTCCAGCAAGAGGTTAAACTGCAATTATTTCAGCAAAATTCTATAAAAAATCTTAGCACAATTAAAACACAAAAAAATAATTTTTGTGATAATTTGATTCTGGTCCTCCAGCAAGAGGATAAACTGCCAGCTTTTTTTACTGGTGATTTTATGATGGATAAGGGAATTAAAGGTGTTGGAAAAATTGTTGATAAACTAGACGAGGTAAAAGAGAAAAGGGTTAAATTTTAAAATAAAATAAAATATTTTTCTACTTATATTGATTCTGATTCTGATGATGAAGTGAATTCCTTTGATGAAAATTTCAATGGTGATACAAAAATTAATATTTTACCTCAAGCTTATGTAGATGTGGAAGCAGCAAAATATAAGAAGGTAGCAAATAAAATCCAACCAATTAATGAACCGCTACCTGCTGAATTAAATCCACCTTTGAGAAGACCAAGGTTATCAAGAGATCATTATGAATGTCCCTTGGTGAAGAATCCGCCTGAGTTTACTGAAACGTCAAGAATCACTTTTGATAGATTAGGTGTTGTTAATTTCGGACCTGATGGTTGGTTGTCTGGAGAAGAGAAGAAGATGTTGTTGGATGTGATGGTCAAGCGAGTGAAGGCCATTGCTTTTGTAGAAGAGGAGAGGGGTGTGTTGAAGCATTCCTATGGGGAGCCTTACAAGATTCCTGTAGTATGTCATGAACTGTGGCAGCAAAAACCAATCCCAATTACGGCTGCATTAAAAAAAGATTATATCAAAGTTGTCAGAGAACGGATTTTCACTGGACTGTATGAGCAATCATTATCAAGTTATTCTAGTCCGGTATTTTTTATCAAGAAACCAAATGGCAAACTTAGAGTAGTTCATGATCTCAGGGAATTAAATAGGGTTACAATAAAGAATGCTGGTATACAACCTAGTGCTGAGGAGTTTGTGGAAGCCTTTGATGGGAGAGTGTGTTATGGTTTAGTAGATATTATGGGGGGATATGATGAGAGAGAGTTGCATCCAGACTCTAGGCCTCTCACTACTTTTGATACACCGCTAGGACAATTACAATTGACAAGATTACCTCAAGGAGCAACAAATTCAGTTGCCATTTATCAAGCTCAGATTGCTTGGATTCTTCAAGATGAAATTCCTCAATATGCTGGAATCTTTATTGACTATAGACGAATTAAAGGACCTTCAACAGATTATGATAATGAAGTGTTGGAGGAGAACCCAGGAATACAAAGATTCATCTGGGAGTATGCAATCACTTTAGAGAGGATCTTGTTTAGAATTGAAGAAGCTGGTTTAAATATTTTGGGTTCAAAATTTTCATGTTGTGTGCCAGCTTTAGAGATTTTAGGTCATGTATAATGCGGAGAGGGTAGGATTATGTCCAAGAATAAAGTGAATAAAATTCAGTCCTGGCCAAGACCCAAGAATACAACCCAAGTTAGGGGGTTTTTAGGCATATGTGTTTATGTTCGAATGTTTATCAAGGACCTTTCTTCATTGGACGCTCCATTGAGAAGGTTGACGAGAAAGGATGCAGACTGGGAGTGGGATGAAGAATGTGAGCAGGTGTTTGTGAAGCTGAAGAAGGTTGTGGGAAAGGATTTATTCCTGCACAAATTAGATTATGGAAAAGATGCTGGAAGGATTTATTTAGCAGTTGACTCAAGTCAGGTTGCTGCTGGGGCAGTTTTGTCTCAGATGGATAAAGCTGGTTACATTAGGCCAGTTAGGTATGAATCTGTGGTATTAACCAAAGTTGAATCAAGATATTCTCAGCCAAAATTGGATCTGTGTGAAGTGGCAAAAATTTTAAAGAAACTTAAAAATGTTTTGTGGGGCCAACACTTATAATTGCAAGTGGATGCAAAATCTTTAATTCAAATGATTAATTCCCCAAGTTTACCAAATGCACCTATGACTAGATGGGTAGCTTTCATTCAACATTTTTCTTTTGACTTAGTTCATAAGCCTGGCAAAACTTTTAATATTTCAGATGGTTTGTCAAGGAGACCACCCACTGAAGAAGATTCAGACTCAGAAGAGTTCAATGAAGATATACCTATAATTAAAGCCAGCACTAAAGGAGCTGAAGACTTTCCATACATCCCCCATGAGGTTAAACTGGAAGGACTATTTTGTATAGATGATTGTGATGAAGACCTCCCCCATGAGATTAAACAGGCTGGTTGTATAAAGTGGGATGAATATGTGGGATATGAGGATAATGAAAGTGTGGAAAGTGTATATGTGGATGAGAATGATGTGGTAGTATGGGATGGTAGTAGATTGGTTAATAGTGTATATGTTGGAAGTTTTGAAAATGTGGTCAAAGAGAGGTTGGGTGTAGATATAAATTGGGTGAAGCAGAGGTTGGATGATGATGATGATGAAGGAGATACTAAAAAGGGTGGTAAAGAGGTTGATAAAAATTCTGTTCAAAAGAGATTTGAAGTTTCAAAATTTAAAGATGAAAAATTTTATTTGTTTATTGATCAAACTCAATCAAAGAAGCTTATGGCTCATGCAAGTTCAGTTGATATAGGTGATAGGGAAGTGCCTTTGGATGTTATTTTATTGGATTTTAAAGATGAGGTCTGGGGACAGACTGGGTTTTATTATGTTTTGGTAAAATATTTGTTGACTCTGGAAAGGCCAGAGGAATGTGATGATGATTACTGGATGGCTATCAAAAGAAAGACCCCAGCATTTTATATATCTGGACAAAGATTGATGAAGAGGGGGTATCCAAATCCTCAAGTAGTAGTTTCTCAAAAGAAAGGGCAAGAGTTGGTTATGAAAGCACTTCATGAAGATCTTGGTCATAGGGGAATGGGCGAGACATATAGACGAATTACTGATAGATTTTGGTGGCCTGGTATGAAGATGGCTGTTAAGAAATGGGTTCAGTCATGTGGAGAATGTCAAAGAAAGAGTTATCTAAGGCGAAAAGAACCTGGACATGCAACCGGTGAAAAGACTCTTTTTGGTAGGGTTAGTTTGGATGCTGTTCATATAAAAGCGGGGAGATATAAATATTTTATTGTAGCCAGAGATGATTAATCTGGTTGGGTAGAGCCAGCGCCTCTTATTAATTTAAATTCCAAAAATGTGGCAGATTTCTTGTTGAAGGATTGGGTGTATAGATATGGGGTTATGAAATTGGTAACGGCTGATGGAGGACCTGAATTTGGGGCAGAACTTAGGAAAGCTATATCAAAGTTTGGATCAAAGGTTAGGGTAGAAACCCCTTATTATCCTGAAGCTGAAAGAATGGTTGAAAGAGGGAATCAAGTTATAGAGGATGCATTAGTTAAAATGTGTGGAACAAGTGCTGAAAAATGGAGGCACTATTTACCCTTAGTATTATTTGATGACAGAATCACTGCCAAAAGGATGACTGGATATTCACCCTATGAACTAGTTTTTGGACAAAAAGCAGTTTTACCAGTTGACTTAGAGGATGAATCATATCTTTGAGTAGATTGGGATACTGTTAACACTACTGAAGAATTGTTATGTGCAAGAATTATGCAGCTGGAGAAGAAAGAAGAGTTCTTAGAAAAGACATATTCTAGAATGATTAAAATCATAAATCAGTCAGTAAGGTATTGAGATGAAAGATTAGCACACAGGCTCAGGAAACCTTTGAAGACTGGAGATATGGTTTTGGTGTATAATAGGAGTTTGGAAAGCCAGTGGGGGAAGATGTTTTCAGATAGGTGGAATGGACCTTATAAAGTCAGAGAACAGGTGTCTGGTGGTTCATATGTTTTGGAAGAATTGGATGGAGTAGTTTTAAAGAAGAGGGTAGCGGCCAATCAAGTCAAGCGTTTCTATCCTAGAGGTACCCAGAGTGCTGAAGTTTGACTCTGAAATGTGGATAAACTACATAATCAATTAAATAAAATTTTGTCAAAGTTTAACTCCAGAATGAGGATAAACTACTTTCTTATTAAAAATATTACTGTAGTTTTACTATGGTATGGGAGAAGAAATTTTTAACAAAATCTTGCAACATTTATGAAGAAATTTGTTTGAAAATTCTTAAAACTCTTAAAAGCAACAAAAATTATGGAGAAGATACATGTTGGAATGATAAATTCTTTTATTGGTAGAAGTGCTCACAGGGGAGCCTTCTAAATTAAATATTTACAAGTTTGGGGGTATTTGATGGGCTGGCTGCTCTATACACAATTACCCCACAATGTTCCTTACCAATTTTTCCCTGTTTCTAGTTGAATTCTGGCTTTGTTTTTGATCTATAGGAAGTCCGCTAAGACTATAAACTGGAACAAACAAAGAGACAATGCTCCCACTGCCGGATTCAAGATTCTTTTTTATATTTATTTTTATATTTATTTTTTTGTTAGATTTTTATATAATGAAATATGTTTTTCTTTCATTTTAATTTTAATAATACTATAAAATATTGTTAAGGGTGATGCTCACTGGTGGTCTCTAATCATTTTTACAAATTTGAGGGAGCTCACCCAGTGATAATTATCATAAAATTTTATTTTTCTAAACTTTCATTTATTAATTTAGTATTTTCAATTTCTCAAAATTGTGTAACCACATCAAGTTGCACTTGGATGTGGGTATGATGTTAAGGGTACAGCTCATCAATTGGCTGGGGGGCATCTTTTAAATTTTATTTTACATTTCATAAATTTTATATTTCGAATTTGTTTATCTTTTTTTTTAAAAAAATTAAATTTTAAATTTTATTTCATAAAAATCTTTTATCACATTTTATTATTTTCATCATTAAAAAATCAAAAAAAAAATTAAATAAAATAAAATAAAATAAATAAAAATAGAAATAAATAAGAATAAAAAATAAAAAATAAATATATAAAAATAAAATAAAGAAAAATAAAAAAAATAAAAATAAAATAAATATATAAACATACAATTATTTTTTTTTAATTTTATTAAATTTAATCTTCAATTTTCTTTTGGTTTATTTTTTATAGTATATTTTATATAGGAAAAAGGGTCAAGAAGAGCTTGAGAAAAATTGGATCCTACTTCAAAATGTTTAATCCTCTGAGACTTTAAACTGGCTAACTTTCAAGACTTTCTTTAAAGTTTTTTTTGAATTTTGGGATCTGTTAGTCCTCCAAGACTTTAAACTGGCTAACTTCCAAGACTTTCTTTCAGGTTTTATTTGAATTTTGTGATCTGTTAGTCCTCCAAGACTTTAACCTGCCTAATTTTCAAGACTTTCTTTAAGTTTTTTAAGATTTTATTTAAAGAATTTTGTTCCTCATTGGATCTTAAGTCCTCTAAGACTTTAAACTGGCTTTTTATGATTTTATTTCCAGATATGCTGTTAGTCCTCCAAGACTTTAAACTGGCTAATTTTCAAGGACATTTAAGATCTTATTGATATTTTTGGAGAAAGATTTATAATAGAAAAGGATGTTGGAATCAATCAAAAGTTTGGTCCACTATGACCCTAAAATGGAAAATCACTCATTCTTTGTCCTCTATGACATTAAACTGGCAATTCAATCGTTATTTGTACAATTTGAAAGAGATTTACAAGATGGGTCCCCCATGACCTTAAACTGGAATATTCTATGCAACTCTATGCACTCATTTTAATTTATCACTGTCCACCAAGACATCTAAACTGGTAATGCAAAATTTTTTTATGAAGGCTATTCAATTAACAATCAACAAATTATTTAATTTATCACTGGTACTCAAATTCTGAAAAGGGCCTATGTTTGATTTGGAGAATGTAGTGGTTAATATTGTGGAGGTGATTGATGATAAAATTATGGATGAAGAACGATAATTGTGGTGCTAAACATGGTGAAAATATGGTGATTATTATTATTTAAAAGATGAGTTATTAAAAGGTGGTCTATTTGAATGTTGTGATGATGAAATTTCTGAAGGAGGATATGGTAGTTTGAAAAGTAGTGTGCCTTGAATAGGTATGAAGCTTGGAGCACCTTATGGAAAGAATTGGATCAAGTATTTGGCTCAATAAAAGAGAATGGAATCAGGAGTATTCGGCTCATTTGATGAGAATGGAATCAAGTATTAAGTTCAGTAGGTGTGGAGCCTACTCTCTTAATGCATATGAGTAGAGACTGGTATAGGGGAGTCTGAAGGGATTCAAACCTTGCTCTCAGTAGTTGGAAGCATCACGAGGCAAATATATTTTATTTCAAAATGAAAATTTATGAAGAAATTGATTTAAACAATTTAATATGAAGAAAAGATCAGGATTCATGTTTACTAAAGCACTAAACTAAAAGATCAAAACAAATAAGTTCGCTGAAATTTTTCTACATCATCATCAAAACTCTGCATCAACAATCTTGTCTTCATTAAATCTTCATGATTATTGGCGGGAGTGTCTTGGAAGTAGGATAAAATATTTCTCTTTATATCTTCAGTAAATTCAAGAAAAAGATATCTATGAAATTTAGGATAATTATTTATATAGTCCATTTGGACTTGACCTACATCATCAGAGTTGGTGATGTTAACAGCTAAAAGATGGAAAAGGCATTGTTGGGATTAGCATGGAATAGATAAATAATTATTAAAGGGCTTAATTTGGGACCCAGGGAATAAAACCTGGGCAAAAGAAAAGGTAGAAACTGGAAGTATGGGTGAAGGATCTTGAGAAGGAGGGATTAGAGATGAAGTTGGAGATGGTGGTTTTGTTTAAGCCTTGATCCTTTTCCAGAATACAGGTACCTTTGCTAATCTTTTCTTAGATAAGTTAGAATCTGGAGAAGTAGATGGGCCAGCGATAGGATTGAAAGATGGTTTAGAAGTTGGACAGACACATTTAACCTTTTTGGAGCGACAGAGATCACAAGCGGTTCTTCCAGGAGGATTTGGAAAGGACATCAAGCAAGGGACTACATATTTCTTGAAGAGGTCACATGGTAAGGCAAGATCTTTCATACAGATGATGTTACTTATAAAAGTAGAAATAAGTTTATGTAGTTGGAGTGGGATGTTGAAGAAATGATGAAGAGATGAATATGGAGAAGATAAAAGTAGGATTAAATATTGATCAAACATGCGAAATTCAAAGAATGAGAAAATTTTTCATTGGAGGGAGGATGTGGCATTCCAAATATTAGTTAAGTTCTAAAAATCAATTTAGAATATTTATTGGGAATATGACAGTGATTGGAGAATCCAGATTAGTTTAAAATATTTTGTTATTAAACAAAAAATGAAGTTGAAAAAGTCAAGATATGAATGTTTGGTCAGACTAATTAATTTCATGGGTCATATGATTTTTTATGGCTGCAAAATTAATATTAATGAAATTCAAGAAGCTCAAGAACCTTTGCTAATTCTCCCTGAATTTTTTCTATTTTTCTTATATTTTTAATTGAATTTTAAAGATTTATTAAATTATTTACGTTTTTCAAAAATAACTTATCTTTGAAGATTTTTTACGGGGTAAATAGAGATGCGCAGACTACAAAAAATAGTTAAGAATGTTAAGGAGACGTAGCTCTATAATGTTTAACTTTTCAAGATTTTTAACTATAGATTTAAGGTTCAAATTGAGTCCGGAGGCCCAGACAAACTCCGGACAAGCTCTGGCCCCGCTCCAGAGGGAAAATGGGCACGTGACTGATTAATATGCATATAAGGCTGCAGACTCGAAATTATTCAAGAGAAAGAGAGAAGATAGAGAGATAGAAGATTATAAAAACCATTATTCATATTTATCTTTTGTCAACAAAATAATTAATTATTTATAATACCCTTATAAAATAACAATTTTACATAACACTTTAAATATTTTACTCAACAACTCTTAAACATAAACATATAGGGAATCATTAGAAAGGCCTCAACTCCAGGGACTCATCTATAGTATCTGTTTTCAAAAATTATTAAAATCTAAAAATATTAAAACTTCATTCTTTTAAAATATTTTTTCTGGTGTAACTTTATTGTTGCATTTCGTTTGTTTTGCACAGTAGAACCACTCAATCATCCTAACAAGCGTTAATTAGACTGAGTTTCATTCTTTATTATTATCAAGTAGAATTTTAAGATTATTTATCTAAAAAATTCACAAATTCATTTAGAGGGACAGGGTTGTCTCTGAATATCCAACTCCTTCGAATTCTGCTTAGAGCAAGGCAACTGTAAGAGTCTACCTACACTTTGATTCCCATATATAACCCCTTTTATGTAATATCTTCTCTTCCACCTCTCACATTGTATAGCACACATAGAAATCTTCTCCCCTTAACTCTCAACCAATCTAAGAAAAACAAATCAAAACAAGCCAAACAACCAAAACTGTTAAGACAGAAGAAGCCATCCTACTAATAGCAGTGACACTATCACAAAACAGGACTGACAATACTACTAAGCCATGAAACAGAATAAACTGACAATGTTGTAATGACCACTAGTGAGACTAATAAGACTAATTATGTTGATACAGCAGTGAAGCTAACAAGTAATTAGATTCCTATATAAATTATCCAATGATGAACATTCAACAGTGCTTTACCTATATAGCCCTTTTTTATGAAATATCTTCTCTTCCACCTCTCACATTGTATAGCACACATAGAAATTTTCTCCCCTTACCTCTCAACCAATTTAAGAAAAACAAACCAAAACAAGCCAAACAAACAAACCAACCTAACCTAACCTGTTAATACCTAAGAATAAATCCTACTGCTAGCACTGACATTATCCAGAAACAGGACTGACTAAACTACTAAGCCATGAAACAAACTAAACTGACTATGTTGGGATGACCACTAGTGAGACTAGCTAGAATGAGAATGTTGATACAGCAATGAATCTTAAAAGTAATCAGATAACTATATAAGTTTTTCAATTAGGAAAATTCAACAGTGCATTCTCTGTATAACCCTGTTTTATGCAATATCTTCTATTCCAATTCTCACATTGTATGGCACCTATAGCACTCCTCCTCCCCTTATCCTCAACCAATTTAAGAAACCCATACCAAAACAATAAAACAACCAAACCTGTTAAGACCTAAGAAACCATCCTACTAATAGCACTGACACTATCCAGCAACAGGAATGACAATACTACTAAGCCATGAAACAGACTAAACTGACAATGTTGTAATGACCACTAGTAGGAATAACTAAACTGATTATGTTGATACAGCAGTTAAACTTACAAGTAATTATATTACTATATAAGCTTTCCAATTAGGAACATTCAACTTTGCATTCTCTATATAGCCCTGTTGTATGAAATATCTTGTCTTCTATCTCTCACAATATATACTACCTATAGTGCTTCTCCTCCCCTCACCTCTCAACCAATTTATGACACCCATACCAAACCAACCAAACAACCAACAGTTTAAGACCTAAGAAGCCATCCTACTAATAGCACTGATACTATCCAGAAACAGGACTGATAATACTACTAAGCCGTGAAACAGACTAAACTGACAATGTTGTAATGACCACTAGTGGGACTAATAAGACTAATTATGTGGATACAGCAGTGAAGCTAACAAGTAATCAGATTCCTATATAAGTTTTTCAATTAGGAACATTCAACAGTGCATTC
The DNA here is from genome assembly GCA_030280995.1 of Hemileia vastatrix. Classification (NCBI taxonomy): domain Eukaryota; kingdom Fungi; phylum Basidiomycota; class Pucciniomycetes; order Pucciniales; family Zaghouaniaceae; genus Hemileia; species Hemileia vastatrix. The sequence goes on from JASXTE010000005.1 coordinate 31,440,019, forward strand.
TCTATATAGCCCTGTTTTATGCAATATCTTCTCTTCCACCTCTCACATTGTATAGCACCCATAGAAATCTTCTCCCCTTACCTCTCAACCAATCTAAGAAAAACAAACCAAAACAAGCCAAACAAACAAACCAACACAACCTAACCTGTTAATACCTAAGAATAAATCCTACTTCTAGCACTGACATTATCCAGAAACAGGACTGACAATACTACAAAGCAGTGAAACAATCTAAACAGACTATGTTGGGATGACTTATAGTGAGACTAACTAGACTAATTATGTTGATACAGTAATGAATCTTACAAGTAATTAGATTACTATATAAGTTTTTCTATTAGGAACACTCAACTGTTCTTTCCCTATATAATCCTGTTTAATGCATTTTCTTCTCTTCCACCTCTCACATCGTATAGTACCCATAGAAATCTTCTCCCCTCACCTCTTAACCAATCTAAGAGAAACAAACCAAAACAAGCCAGACAAACAAACCAACCTAACCTTACCTGTTAATACCTAAGAATAAATCCTACTACTAGAACTGAAATTATCCAGAAACAGGACTGACTAAACTACTAAGCCGTGAAACAGACTAAACCGACAATGTTGGGATGACTAAAAGTGAGACTAACTAGACCAATTACGTTGATACAGAAATGAATCTTACAAGTAATTAGATTCCTATATTAGTTATCCAATGATGAACATTCAACCGAACATTCCCTATATAACCCTGTTTTTAGAAATATCTTCTCTTCCATTTCTCACATTGTATAGCACCTATAGAAATCTTCTCCCCTTACCTCTAAAGCAATCAAAGAAAACTAAACCAAACCAAACCAATCAACCAACCCAACCCATTCCGATAAGATCTAAGAAAAAATCCTACAACTAGTATCACTGACATTATCCAGAAAAAGAACTGACTAAACTACAAAGCAGTGAAACAAACTAAACAGACTATATTTTAATGACCACTAGTCACCACGGGAAATCTAGGGGTGAATTGCTAGCAATCCCCTCTCTTGAAATTTAGAGTGTCCCTTAAATATGCTAGGTTTATGAATACTTTATAAACATAAGTAAATTAGAGTTAGATTTACATTTATTCTCAGATTGATTATAGACAGAATATCAACTGATTCCAAATTATGCACAAGTTGATCCTCCAGAACTTGATTTTGGTCCTCTAATGAGCACAAATTGAGTACAAATTGATCTAACCTAAGCTTATGCATATATAATAATTCAGGATACTTACTCTATTAAATTTGATAATAAAATAAAACATTGATGAATTTATATAAAAAAAATTATTATGTAAGATATTAAATTATAAATTTAGGCATCATAGGAGGGCACTTAATAGAACTTAATTATACTATGTGACACCTTAATACTGTATCATGCAGTTTGAAACATTTAAAACAAAATGAGTCATGATGGGCAATGAAATTGCTTGGACAGACACTTTCAAAATTAATACTGACCATAATACACAAGTGTGAAACCTTGGCATCTATTCAATAAAAGATTTTCCATCTGATAAATAGATTTTTCTCAGTTACTCTCTGCTAAAAAGTGTCCTTCTGAGGTTTTTCTGACCTTCAGGTGGGTAATTTGGCCACATCACACTACTTCTATTTCCATGATTGACCAAAACATCATCCTCATTCCCATCTAAAGAGTTGATCTCATCTGACTGTGGCTGATCAAAGGGGTCCACCACAAGTTTAGCCAAAATTTTGGTGAACACTTTTTTGATGGATAGTGACTAACTGGTGCTTTCCTGAATTGTCCACCTCAAGTTAGGATAAACTTCAGGAGGATAAATTTATTATGAATACCAAATTAACTGAAGAATACTTTTGCCCTAGCTACTCTGCATCATAAAAGTGTCCAACTGAGGTTTAGCCATAATTCAGGTAGACACTTTTGGAAAGGCACAGTCTGATGGGTTTAATATCTATATATGGAAATAAGTATCAGCTTTTTATCAACATGGAACTAAAATTAATTTAATATGGTCAAAGTGTCCACCTGAAGTTTGGCCAAAATACAGGTGGAAATTTTTATGAGGATTACTTGATGAAATGAAGAAGACTTGCAATTACTTTCCATCATAAAATTTTCAAACTTAAGTTTATCAAAAATTGTGGTGACACTTTTGCCAGATCCAGTCATATGGGATCAACTCTCTATATGGCAATGAGAATCAATTTTTAGTCAATCATGGCATTAGAAGTAATTTTATATGGAAAAACTTTCCACCTGATTTTTGGCCAAAAATAAGTTGGAAATGTTTATGAGGAATACTAGATTAACTAAAGAAGACTTGCACCCTACTACTGTCCATCATAAAAGTGTCCACCAGAAGAATTCTCAAACTTGTGGTTGACACCTTTGGCCTGGTCCAGCCATATGGGATCAATTCTGCATATGGAAATGAGGATTTAATTTGGTCAATCATGGTACTAGAAGTAATTTGATATAGATAAAGTGTCCAACTAAATATTGGAAAAAAATCAGTTGAAAACTTCATTTAGTTTTTCAAAAAATAAAATTAAGTAAAATTTTATTCCTGATGATACCCATTTTATCCAACACCTCTTCTGAGCCTTGAAAGTAGGCATTTAGCTTGAATTTTGAATTTCATATAAAATCCCTATTATTCAACCTATTTATTTTTATCCCTTTTTTTTCTTTTAGATATCAATTAATTTTATGTAAAACAAATCATTTTCATAATTTTTTGCCTGTATTTAATAAAATTATTAAAGGTTTAACATCACCCTGTAAGCATTTGGCACATGTTTTTTTGCTATACTAATAAAAATAATAATATACTGGTAACAAAAAATTGATCAAATGATAATATATTAATAAAACAGAAAGATCAAATACCAGTGGATATGTTTTAAAAAAATACCAGTTGCACTGAAGAAGAGCTGCACCCTAGATACTCACCATCAAAAAAGTGTCCAGCACAAGTTCGGCCGAACTTGTGCTGGACACTTTTGTTCAGTTACAGTCATATGAGATCAATTCTCGCTATGGCAATGAAAACTTTTTTTTGGATAAAAAACTTCACTAGAAGTAGTTTTACATAGCCAAATTTTCTACCTAGATTTCATCCAAACCACAGGTACACAATTTTTTATCTTTGAAAAAAAGTCAATTTAGTAAAATGTATCCCTGATGGCTCTCATTTGCTTCAACACCTCTACTGGCCTTTGATAGTAGGAATATTACTTGGATTTCTTTTTTCATATTTGATCCCTTTAACTTAATTTTTTATTCCTAATATTTCTTTTGGATACCAATTAATAATTTTTAAAATAAACTATTTTCATATTTTTATACATTTATTTAATAATATGATAAACGGCATAACATCACCTGGTATGCATTTGGCACATGAGTTTTTTCTATACTTATAAAATTAATAATATAATGGCAACCAAAAATTAATCAAATGATATTAATGAGTGAGGAACAAATATAAAATACCAGTAGACATGTTTGTAAGAAATACTAGATGAGCTGAAGAAAAATTCTACCCTAGCTACTCTCCATTATAAAAGTGTCCAGCACAAGTTTGGCCGAACTTGTGCTGGACACTTATGGTCAGGTGCAGTCAGATGGGAGTAATTCTCTCTATGGAAATGAAGATAAATTTTTGATATAAAATTACACTAGAAGTAGTTTGATATGGCAAATCTTTCACGCTAAAGTTTTGGTAAAGCTCAAGTCAATTTTTTTTTAATTTTTACAAAAAAGATAATTTAGTGCAAGTTTAGCCCTGATTGTGCTAATTTAATTCAACATCTCTTTTTTCTGTTTATGTTAGGAATTAAACTTGGATTTTAATTTTTATCTTTGATTTCTTTTATTTTACTTTATTCCTCTCATATTGCTTTTGGATAGAAGTTTATTTTTTGTAAAATAAATCATTTTCATATTTTTTTACCTTTATTTAATAATATTATAAAAGGTGTAACATCACCTAGTATTCATTTGGCACCCAATTTTTCGCTATACTGATAATATTAATAATATAATGGTGACAAAAAATTAATCAATTGATAAATATGAGTGAGGCACAAAGATTTAATAACAGTAGAAATGTTTATAAGAAATTTCAGATGATTAAAAATGACTTGCAACCTGGCTACTCTTCATGATAAAAGTGTCCAGCACAAGTTTGGCCAAACTTGTGCTGGACACTTTTGGTTGCATGCCGTCAGACGCAATCAATTCTTTTTATGGAAATGAGACTGAATTATCACTCCATCATTGCACTGAAAGTAGTTTTATATAGACAAATTGTCCCCTGGAAGTTTGTCCAAACCTAAGGTAGACAATTTTTTCCTTTGGTAAAAAGTAAATTCGATCCATGTTAATCTATGATGGTGCCCATTTTTTCTGAAGCCTCTACTGGCTCATGATAGCAGAAATTATACTTAATATCTTTATTTCATGTTTGATCTCTTTAATTTTAATCTGACCCTTTTATTTATCCTTTAGCTTTTAAATATCAATTTTATTTTGGTAAAACTGATAACTTTCACATTTTTTTACATTAATTATATTATATTATTAAAGTTGTAAAATCATCCAGTGTACATTCATTACAAATTATGGTAAGGTAAACTCTTACAGTCGCCTTGCTGTAAGCAGAATCCGGAGGAGATATGTGGATTTAGCTGAAAACCCCGTCCTTCCAATAAAAATAACAAAGTAGGTGTTCTAAATCACTAAGCTAACCAATCTACTTAGATCTGATTGATAAAAATAATGAAACTCTAAAATAATTAACGCTTATTGAGATTAAATGATCGTGGCTGTTGATAAAGAAATACTGATAACAACAATTAAGGTGTACCAGTGAAAGATCTGAAAAGATTGACTTTTATGTTTTTATAATAATTTGAATTTTTATGAGACAGCAATAATCAAGTCCCAGTGACGAAGACCTTTCTAAAGATACCCTGTATGAAGTGTTATTTAAACTGTTGAATTGTATTTCTAAGATGTTATGTAAAAAAAAAAATAATAATGTTATAAGGGTATTACAAGTTATTTTAATTTGTTGAGTAATAAAAAAATGAGACTGTGGTAGTTAATGATTAAGCTGTATGATGTGTCCCCCCCCCTCAATTTCGAGTTTGAGAAGCGCTTAAATATTCCTAGTCACGTGCCTAAGTTTTCCCCTCCAGAGCTCTTCCAGAGTCAATCCGGAGCCCGTACGGAGTCCGTACGGAGTCCGTTTGGAGTCCGTCCGGACTTCCGGACTCAATTTAGAACCTTAAAACCATAATAAAAAATCTAGAAAAATTACACATAATAGAGCTACTTCCCTTTTACATACCAAACTAATTTTCGTAGTCTGCGCAGCTCTAATTACCCCGTGAAAATTCATCAAATTAAGTAATTTTTGAAAATGTAAATATTTCTATAAAACTTTAAAATTCATTTAAAAATATAAAAAAAATAGTAAAAATTCTGGGAAAATTTCCCAAGGTTCTTGAGTGACTTGACTTGATACTTATAAATTTTTCAGACCGTAAAAATAAGTTTTCTCCGTAAAATAAATTGTATTTGTGTAGGCATTCGCTCGTGACCAATTTCTTCATATTTTAAACTCCAATAAATTAAATAAAACCCTTTTATATATAAAAAATAAAAATAATAACGCCAATCTTGCACGCCGTAATAACTCCATTTACTTATTTAGGTGCCGTACTAAACTTTAGGCTACCACATCCTCCCTCCAATCGAGAATGTCCCCATTCTTAAAACTTTGCATAAGTGGTTGAACACAATATTCATCTTTAACCTTCAACCACCATCTTCTTTAATCAACTATAAAATTCATCTTCATCAATATGTCTTCCAAAGAACTTGTCGCTCCATGTGAACTCTGCGCTCGATACCAGGTACCTTGTTTAATGTCCAACCCTAATCTTCCTGGCAGAACAGCTTGCGACTTATGCCGTGTGAAAAAAGTCAAATGCAACCGGCCAATAGTTCCTTCTAAAAAAACGTATATTTAGGACCAGCAGCTCTCCCTGATCCCTCAACTTCTAAAAAGCGATCCAAAATTCCTGTCTTCTTAAAACGAATAAGATCAAAAACAGCTTCAAAAGTTCAATCTTCATCAGCGGATCCCGGCCTAATTTTGCCTTCACAAGATCCTAATCCTATAACGCCAGTACCCCCAACTAACTTTGCTGAGACTATGTTTCCTGGCTCTAAATGTAAGACCCTATTTATCTTACTAAAAAAAAACTTTTAATCAAAATTGACTAAACCTATGACTTAATAACATATTTGAACTTCTAGCTGTCGAAATAACCAACACTGATGATGTTGGTAGAGTGAAGACGGACTATATCAATCATTACCCAAATTTTCATTGCTATCTTTTCTTGACTTTACTAATGAGTTGAAACGAAAAATGCTGGCCTATTTTCAAGAAACTCCAGCTAATAACCATGAAGACCTCATGAAAAGAAGAATTTTAACGCAAAGCTTTGATAATGATGTTGAACAATTTCAAAGAAATTATCTTTTCTAACAGTATAACTTGATAAAATTTTGTTTTTGCTTGGTCTTCTTAAACTTTCAACATAAATGATGTTTTCTTTCTTCTCTGGCCTGATATAACATAAAATAAAATAATATAAATCTTGTGATGATTCCACTACTGAGAGCAAGGTTTGAATCCCTTCAGACTCCCATATACCAGTCTTCCTTCTTGTCACAGCATTGAGAGAGTGGATCTTCCTATGAGCCGAATACTCCTGATTCCAACCTCATAGGGCCCCCCACTGAGCCGAATTCTATGATTCCATTCTCGCCATAAGGTCCTCCAAGCTTCACACCAAAAAAAAATGGCCTAACTATGAGGCACTAAAAAAAATCATTCCCTAAAATCCAACTACCATCCTAACTTCTGATTCCTTCATCACAATTTTCAAACTTTGCTATACAGCAAACCCATAAAATACTTTTTCCAGGCTTCCAATAATAATATTAACTTTAGACCATGTTAAAGCGCCACAAATTTCACCTAATTAACCATTATGCTTTCCTTAGCATCATCACCACCTAAAATTTTAACCTCCTAAAGCTATCAGCACCCAATTCCAGAAATAATTGAATAACCAGTTTAGAGTCTTAGTGGACAGTGATAAATTAAAAGATTGAATTGAGTTATCCAAACAAGATTGACATTCCAGTTTAAAGTCTTGGTGGACCAAACATATATTCGATTGCCAGTTTATGGTCTTGGTGGACCAAAGATTGTTTAAGTGCATAAATATCTTGATATATTCCTAAGTAAGGCCTAGGCTTGACCAAAGATTGAATAAATTTGATAATCCAGTTTAATGTCATAGTGGACCAAACATTTGATCGACAAGTAATCCAGTATAAGGCCATAGTAGTCCAATGAATGTTGAATTATCCTGCAGATATTAATTTTCCAGTTTAAAGTCATAGTGGACTAAACAATGAATGAACTACCAGTTTAAAGTCATGGTGGACCAAACATTTAATCGATAAGAAATCCAGTTTAAGGTCATGGTGGACCCAACAGCTTGATAACAGTCCAGTTTAAGGTCTTGGTGGACCTAACAACTTCTCTATCCTTGAACCCAGATTTTTCCACCAGCTTTCTTCATCCTAGTTTCAAGTTTTCTTCTTCAAAAAAAAAATATCTCCTAACAAGATGAAACCTTCTGACTTTATTGCTTCAGCTGATCAATCTTGCAAATACTGTGCCTTCACCCATAGGGAATGTATCTTCTCTTTTAACTGGCAAAAGCACACTTATAACAGGGCCTGTTTATCCTGCTATGAGAAGAAAAGAAAATTTTCTGGCTTGAACTGTGGTTCTTTCCCCATCACTGCTACTAGCTTCGCCGCCCTCTGCAAACCTCTTCCTTCTTCTTCACCTTCTACTCCACCCCCTATTCCATCAACCTCAAAAGATCCCATCCCTTTTTCTCCATCAGCCTATTTAAACCTTTCTCCATCACCTAATCCTCTGGGTCCTTCTCTCCAATCTAGACTTGCTGCTAGTCCCCCAAGAACTCTTGCTGCTCCCAGGGCCATTCTTCAACCTTCTAACAATTCTTCTCCTTCTTCCAACATCTTGAAGCACAAAAGGTCCTATAATAGCCAGCAGTCTTCATCTTCTCTTGTTTCATCCAAAAGGCCCAGAACATCTACTTCAAACACCAAATCCAACACCAGTCCTCCTCATCTATCAAATATAAAAAATCCTTTTCTAAACATAAAAAATCCCACTCCATTACCAAGTAAGCCATTTATCTATGATCATGATAGTGTTGACACAGGTTAGTTGTCTCTTTTTATTTTCTTAATCTTCAGGTCTTAATTTGCTGATATTTTAATTTGATAAGCGTCCACCGGTTCTCCAATTTCATATTCTGCTTATGAACTACCAGAACCTAATCCAAGCTTCCCTAGAGTTCCAATTCACCTAGTGTCTGAAAAGCTTTTTGCTAATTTTAATAACCTTATCGCTTATTTCCAACAATACCCGCCCTCTGATAGATCAGAATCTTGGATGAGAGAGCAGCTGTTAAGAGACCTTTTCAAAATAGCCAACTGGCTTCAACACTATCGTGACCGTGAAATAAGATTCGAATCCCAGGAAATCGATCAAGGTCCTTCTAAATTTTCTAATTTCGATTCTTCAAAAGATAACAACCCTTGATGGTGTTCTTCCTGGTATGTAGCTTTCTTGAATAATGTTTGAAAAATAAAATATAAACATCTAAACTACCTAAAACTAAAATACCTTTTATTATTATTTTTTTTTTTTTTTTATTTTATTTTTTATTATATATTTTTTTTTATTATTTTTTTTTTTTTATATTTTTAGTTTTTTTATTATTTATTTTATTATTATTATTTTTTTTTTTATTTTATTTTATTTTATTTTATTTAATTTTTTTTTTTACCATTTAAAATAAAAGATTTTTTTTTTTTATTTTTTATTTTTTTTTATTTATTTATTTTTTTTTTAAAAAATAATTGATTTTAGAAAAGATAGTTTTGAAATAAAAGTTAAAATTTAATTTTTAAAGAAAGATAAACGAATGTGAAAAGAAAGATAAAAAAAGTAATAAAAAAAAATATCAAAATTAAAAAAAATTTTTTTTTAAAAGATGCCCCCCAGCCATTTGATGAGCCGTACCCTCGACATCATACCCACATCCAAGTGTAACTTGATGTGGTTACACAATTTTGAGAAATTGAAAAGAAAAGAAAATAAATGAAAGTTTTTAGAAGATAATTTTTATAATGATGATCACTGGGTGGGCTCCCTCCAATTTATAAAAATGATTAGAGACCACCAGTGAGCATCACCTTTACAATAATTCATAATATATATTAAAGAAAAGAAATCACAATCTAACATAAAAAATCAAAAACAAAATAAAATAAAAAAAATCTTGAATCCGGCGTTGAGAGCGGTGTCTCTTGATTTGTTCCAGTTTATAGTCTTAGTGGACTTCCTATAATTAAAAGACAAAACCAGGATTCAACTAGAAACAGGGAAAATTTTGGAAACGAACATTATGGGGTAATTGTGTATAGAGCTGCCAGCCCATCAATTACCCCCACACTTGCCAATATTAAATTAAGAAGGTTCCCCTGTGAACACTTCTTCCAATAAATTTTAAAATTTTTCCAACACTATCTTCACCCATATTTTAAGAATTTTTAATTTTGAAAATTTTCAATGAAGGTTTTCTTGTATTTCGTTATGTTTCATCACAGTTTCGTTGCCCATATGCAGTGTAACGATAGTAAATTATTTTTGATAAAATAAGAAGATAGTTTATACTCATTGCGGAGGAATCCATAAAATTTCGTAGATATCATAGTTTATCCTCATTTCGGAGGTATAAATTTAATAAAGTCATTAAAATTGTAGTTTATCCTCATTTCGGAGTTGATAAAATTTAAGAAATTTCATAGTTTATCCTCATTGCGGAGGAATCCATAAAGTTTCATTGATATCATAGTTTATCCTCATTGCGGAGGAAGACTTTGGCACTCCTGGTGCCTCTAGGATAGAACCGTTTCACTTGATCGGCCGCTACCCTCTTCTTCAATACTACTCCATCCAACTCTTCTAGCACATATGAACCACCGGAAACTTGCTCCTTGATTTTATACGGTCCATTCCACCTATCTGCAAACATCTTTCCCCACTGACTTTCCAAACTCCTATTATACACCAGGACCATATCACCTGGGTTCAAAGGTTTCCTTAATCGATGTGCCAACCGCTCATCCCAATATCTGACTGATTGATTTCGGATCTTCATCATCGGCGAATATGCCTTTTCTAAATATTCTTCTTTCTTTTCTAGCTGCATCATTCTTGCACACAATAATTCTTCAGTAGTTTTGACCGTGTCCCAGTCAACTCCAAGATATGATTCAGCTTCTAAATCAACCGGTAAAACTGCTTTCTGTCCAAAAACAAGTTCATAAGGTGAAAATCCGGTCGTCCTTTTGGCAGTGATTCGATCAGAAAATAAAACTAAAGGTAAATAGTGCCTCCACTTTTCGGCACTTGTCCCACACATTTTAACTAAAGCATCCTTAATAACTTGATGCCCTCTTTCAACCATGCCTTCAGCTTCAGGATTATATGGGGTTGCTACCCTAACCTTTGATCCAACTTTCAATACGGCCTCTTTAAACTCTGTCCCAAATTCAGGACCTCCATCTACTGTTACCAACTTCATCACCCCATACCTATATACCCAATTATTCAAAAAAAATTCTGCCACATTTTTGGCAGTTAAATTAATAAGAGGCGCTGCCTCTACCCAACCAGATAAATCATCTCTGGCCACAATTAAATATTTATACCGTCCCTCTTTTATATGAACGGCATCTAAACTAACTCTTCCAAAGAGCATATATTCACCGGTCGCGCGTCCAGGTTCTTTTGGCCTTAAATAACTTCGTCTTTGACATTCTTCGCATGACTGAACCCACTGTTTAACAGCCATCTTCATGCCAGGCCACAAAAATCGATCAGAAATTCTTCTAAACGTTTCTCCAACGCCTCTATGCCCGAGATCTTCATGCAGTGATTTCAAAACTAATTCTTTCCCCTTCTGTTGAGTTATAACTACTTGAGGATTTGGATACCTCCTCCTCATTAAACGTCGACCAGATAGGTAAAACGTAGATGACTTCCTCTTGATAGCCACCCATTCATTGTCTTCACACTCTTCTGGCCTCTCTAAAGTCAACAAATATTTGACTAACAAAAAATAAAAACCAGTCTGACCCCAGACTTCATCTTGAAAATCGATTAATATAACATCAATAGGGACTTCTCTATCACCAATATCACCTGCACACAAATGAGCCAATAATCGTTGACCCCTAAATAAATCTTTAATCGAGCTATGTCGACGTTTTTCTTCTGAACCTTTGGATCCTTCAAAAACCGTATTTGAAAAAACCTCTTTCTCTTTATCCACCTTTTTATTTAAATTCTCTAATTCTCCAACATATACAACATTCCTTAATTTACTACTATCCCACACTACCAATCCATCTTCCTCTACATACACCACATCTTCTTCTACCTCCTCTCTGCCGAATTTATCTACACCTTTTTCAACACCTTTTTTAACATAAAAACTATTTTCCAGTTTATCCTCTTGGTGGAGGTCATCATCATCATAATCTAAACACAATAGTCTTGCCAGTTTAACCTCATGGGGGAGGTATGGAAAGTCTTCAGCTCCTTTAGTGCTGGCTTTGATAATAGGTATATCTTCATCGAACTCTTCTGAGTCTGAATCTTCTTCAGTGGGTGGTCTCCTTGATAAACCATCTGGCATAGTAAAAGTTTTGCCAGGCTTATGAACTAAATCAAACAAAAAATGTTGAATAAAAGCTACCCATCTCGTCATGGGTGCGTTCGGTAAACTTGGGGAATTAATCATCTGGATTAACGATTTCGCATCCACTTGCAACTCAAAATCTTGCCCCCACAAAATATGCTGAAGTTTCTTCAGTATTTTTGCCACACCACATAATTCCAATTTTGGTTGAGAATATCTTGATTCGACCTCAGTAAATACTACAGATTCATACCTAACTGGCCTGATGTAACCAGCTTTATCCATCTGAGACAGAACCGCCCCAGCTGCAACCTGACTTGAATCAACTGCTAAATAAATTCTACCAGCATCTTTTCCATAATCTAACTTGTGCAGGACTAAATCCTTCCCTACAACCTCCTTCAACTTCACAAACGCCTTCTCACACTCTTCATCCCACTCCCAGTCTGCATCCTTTCTTGTTAACCGTCTCAATGGAGCTGCCAATGAAGAAAAGTCCTTGATAAACATTCTAACATATACGCAAACGCCTAAAAACCCTCTAACTTTGGTCGTATTCTTGGGTCTTGGCCAGGACTGAATTTTGTTAACTTTCTTCTTGGACATAATCCTACCCTCTCTACATACCACATGGCCTAATATTTCTAAGGCTGGCACACAACATGAAAATTTTGAACCTGAAATAGTTAAACCAGCCTCTTCAATTCGAAACAAGATTCTTTCTAATGTTATCGCAAACTCCCAAATGAATTTGCGTATCCCAGAATTCTCTTCCAACACCTGGTTATCATAGTCGGTTGTTGGTCCCTTAATTCCTCCATCATCTATAAAGATTCCAGCATATTGTGGAATTTCATCTTGAAGGATCCAAGCCATCTGAGCTTGATAAACTGCAACCGAATTTGTTGCTCCTTGAGGTAATCTTGTTAACTGTAAACGTCCAAGTGGTGTATCAAATGTAGTGAGAGGCCTTGAGTCCAGATGTAACTCTCTCTCATCATATCCACCCATAATATCTCCCAAACCATAGCACACTCTCCCTGCAAACGCTTCAACAAACTCCTCAGCACTAGGTGGTATCCCAGCATCCTTTATTGTAACCCTATTTAATTCCCTAAGATCATGAACAACTCTAAGCTTGCTATTCGGTTTCTTGATACAAAATACCGGACTAGAATAACTTGATGTTGATTGCTCATACAGTCCAGTGCGTATCCGTTCTCTGACAACTTCAATATAGGCTTCTTTCAATGCAGCCGGAATAGGAATCGGTTTCTGCTGCCAAGGTTCATGACATACCACAGGAATCTTGTAAGGCTCCCCATAGGAATGCTTAAACACACCCCTCTCCTCTTCTACAAAAGCAATGGCCTTCTCTCGCTTGACCATCACATCCAACAACAACTTCTTCTCTTCTCCAGACAACCAACCATCAGGTCCAAAATTAACAACACCCAGTCTCTCAAAAGTGATTCTTGATGTCTCAGAAAATTCAGGCGGATTCTTTACCAAGGGACTTTCATAAGGATCTCTTGATAACCTTTGTCTTCTCAAAGGTGGATTTAATTCAGCAGGTAGCGGTTCATTAATAGGTCGAACTTTATTTGCTACTTTCTTATATTTGGCTGCGTCCACATCTAAATTAACTTGAGGTAAAACATCGCCATTAAAACTCTCATCAAATGAATCTTCTTCATCGCCAGAATCGGAATAAGAAAAATTTGAAAAATATTTTATTTCATTTTTAAATTTTACCCTTTTCTCCTTTCCCTCGTCTAATTTATAAACAGATTTTCCAACACCTTTGCTTCCCTTATCCAACATTAAATCACCTGTAAAGAAAGTCGGCAGTTTAACCTCTTGCTGGAGAACCGGAAATGAATTTTCACAAAAATTATTTTTTTGTGTTTTAATTATACTGAGATTTTTTATTGGATTTTGATAAGATTTTTGCAGTTTACCCTCTTGCTGGAGGTCCGTGTTAGAAGGAGATAATTGCAGTTTAACCTCTTGCTGGAGGCCCGTGTTAGAAGGAGATAATTGCAGTTTAACCTCTTGCTGGAGGCCCCGAATAACAATTTCACATAAGTTATTTTTTTGTGTTTTACTTATACTGAGATTTTTAATCGAGTTTTGATGTAATTTTTGCAGTTTACCCTCTTGCTGGAGGTCCGGAATTGAATTTTCACAAAAATTATTTTTTTGTGTTTTAATTATACTGAGATTTTTAATCAAGTTTTGATGTAATTTTTGCAGTTTACCCTCTTGCTTGAGGTCCAAAATAGAAGGAGATAATTGCAGTTTAACCTCTTGCTGGAGGTCCGTGATAGAATTTTCACAAAAATTATTTTTTTTTGTTTTAATTATACCGAGATTTTTTATCGGATTTTGATGTGATTTTCGCAGTTTACCCTCTTGCTGGAGGTCCGTGATAGAAGGAGATAATTGCAGTTTAACCTCTTGCTGGAGGTCCATAAACATACCCTTCCAATTTTTATCCAACCTAATTTGGCCCATTTTGCCTTTTTTACCATTTTTAAATTTAATAGAAAAACAGGGTAAATCCAATAAACATATAGAAAAGTCCAAAACGTATTTGCACTCCAAAGTAATATTAACAGAAAATAATTGAGAATCCACTTGAATTATCTCCAAGTGAGCTGACCTATTGCAATCCGGGATCTCATCCTGAGGAGAGATTACAACATTAGAGCGATCAGCCCCTGCTACCCCAAAAAATGAGGGCATTCATAATAATTTGAATCCTGAATAAATTGAAGACATAACAATAAAAAAAAAAAAAATTTCAGCCGAGTTTAGGTAGTTTATCCTCATTTCGGAGGAATTAAATTCTTGATATCCCCTGGAGATAATCCATAATTTTGCCCCAAGGGCTTATCCACCGATTCCATAAAACCCAAAAATAAACCCCCATAATTTGTCCTGCCATTGGACATAAAAAATAAACAACCCTTTTCCAAAACATGAGTGCATCCAATTTATGCACTCTATTATCAAATGCCACTACACTCTTTATTAGTGCAGGGAAAACCATATCCTCCTTAACAATCTCTCCCTGAGATTGTAACAAATCCACCATATCCATATCTTCATTGCAGACAGTCTCTGCTTCTGAAGACAAAACCTGAGGCAAAAAATCCTCTAAATCCGATTTCAAATCATTCAACAAAAAATTATCCCCATCATCCAAAATTTTGTCATTAATGACAACAATATCTTCATCTTCAAAAATCTCTTCTTTCCAAACAGAAGAGTCAACAAAAATAATATCTTCAGGCTGGACAAAATCTTCAGGAATGGCTGAATCCGGAATTTCATCAGTAACTAGTTCTTTTACACCATCCTCTTCTATCTCTTGAGCGACCTCAGTGTCTTCTCCAGAGTCCAAATCAACAGAGTTATGAGTATCCAGATGTTCCAAAATAACCTTCTTTATCACCTCCATACCAGGAATCCTAGTTTCTCCATCTGGAAGATCCTTCATTAAATTTGCTTTAATAAGCACCATCAAAACATCTTTCTTAACCTTTTCCCCCATAGCATCCCAAAAAACATACTTTGATGCATTATCATGAAATAAAATTTCATACTCCAACAAATAATCCAGAACCACCTGAAATTCAACCACAAACTGATGATACTGATGCAGAGATGTTACACCACCTTTTGATTGCCATTTCCTGGCTATATCCTTTAGATCCTCAAATGAATAAACTTTTGGCCACCTTTTTTCCATTTCCATCTTGAGCTTTCTCCAATCTTGACCTTTATAACCATCCATAGAAATAACCTCCTTTTCCACCTCTCTGTCCAAAATAAAGAACCTAATCTGCTTCACCATATCCAAAGGTAAGGCACCATCAATCGCAGCTGCAGTTTCATACCTATGTAAAAATCCTTCTAAATCATCTCCAGAAAACTTGGGCCCAATCAAAGATACAATCCTTACTGATGCCCTAAAAGGTACACCAGCAGCCAAAACAGCAGTTCCACTAGTAGAAGACATCCCAAAACATAAGAAAAGCGTTAACAACCGTTAAAATAACAAGCCTCTTGCAGGCCAATAACAAAAATCCAATTAGAGTTCCAGAAAATAAGCCTCTTGCAGGCTAATAACGTTCTTGATCCAAGTAAGTCTTTAAAGAAAGCTAGAGAAATTGAACCCCCACGTTGGGCGCCAACTATGGTAAGGTAAACTCTTACAGTCGCCTTGCTGTAAGCAGAATCCGGAGGAGATATGTGGATTTAGCTGAAAACCCCGTCCTTCCAATAAAAATAACAAAGTAGGTGTTCTAAATCACTAAGCTAACCAATCTACTTAGATCTGATTGATAAAAATAATGAAACTCTAAAATAATTAACGCTTATTGAGATTAAATGATCGTGGCTGTTGATAAAGAAATACTGATAACAACAATTAAGGTGTACCAGTGAAAGATCTGAAAAGATTGACTTTTATGTTTTTATAATAATTTGAATTTTTATGAGACAGCAATAATCAAGTCCCAGCGACGAAGACCTTTCTAAAGATACCCTGTATGAAGTGTTATTTAAACTGTTGAATTGTATTTCTAAGATGTTATGTAAAAAAAAAAAATAATAATGTTATAAGGGTATTACAAGTTATTTTAATTTGTTGAGTAATAAAAAAATGAGACTGTGGTATTAATGATTAAGCTGTATGATGTGTCCCCCCCCTCAATTTCGAGTTTGAGAAGCGCTTAAATATTCCTAGTCACGTGCCTAAGTTTTCCCCTCCAGAGCTCTTCCAGAGTCAATCCGGAGCCCGTACGGAGTCCGTACGGAGCCGGAACGGAGTCCGTACAGAGTCGAAACGGAGTCCGTACGGAGTCCGTCCGGACTTCCGGACTCAATTTAGAACCTTAAAACCATAATAAAAAATCTAGAAAAATTACACATAATAGAGCTACTTCCCTTTTACATACCAAACTAATTTTCGTAGTCTGCGCAGCTCTAATTACCCCGTGAAAATTCATCACAGTTAAGTAATTTTTGAAAACGTAAATATTTCTATAAAACTTTAAAATTCATTTAAAAATATAAAAAAAATAGTAAAAATTCTGGGAAAATTTCCCAAGGTTCTTGAGTGACTTGACTTGATACTTATAAATTTTTTAGACCGTAAAAATAAGTTTTCTCCGTAAAATAAATTGTATTTGTGTAGGCATTCGCTCGTGACCAATTTCTTCATATTTTAAACTCCAATAAATTAAATAAAACCCTTTTATATATAAAAAATAAAAATAATAACGCCAATCTTGCACGCCGTAATAACTCCATTTACTTATTTAGGTGCCGTACTAAACTTTAGCCTACCACAACATGTTTTTGCTATACTAAAAACATTAATAATATAATGGTGACTAAAAAATAATCAAATAATAAGTATGGATGACACAGAAAGATCAAATACCCATAGACATTTTTAAAATGAATATAAGATTAACTGAAGAAGACTTGCACCCTAGCTACTCTCCATCATAAAAGTGTCCAGCACAATTTCAGCTGAGCTTGTGCTGGACACTTTTGGTTGCATGCAGTCAGATGGGATAAATTTACTCAATGGAAGTTAAAATACATTTTTGCTCAATCATTGCACAAGAAGTAGCTTTATACTGCTATACTATCCTCCTGATTTTTTGGAAAACATTAGGTGGACACTTTTATTAATTTTAAAAAAAAATCCTCCCCTTACCTCTCAACCAATCAAAGAAAACTAAACCAAAACAAGCCAAACAAAAAAACCAACCTAACCTAACCTGTTAATGCTTAATAAGCCATCCTACTACTAGCACTGACACTATCCAGAGAAAAAACTGACAATACTACTAAGCCATGAAGCAGACTAAACTGACAATGTTGTAATGACCACTAGTGAGACTAACTAGACTGAGAATGTTGATACAGCAATTAAACTAACAACTAATTAGATTCCTATATAACTTATCCAATGAGGAACATTCAACAGTGCATTCTCTATATAGCCCTGTTTTATGCAATATCTTGTCTTCCACCTCTCACATTTTATAGCACACATAGAAATTTTCTCCCCTTACCTCTCAAACAATCTAAGAAAAACAAATCAAAACAAGCCAAACAAAAAAACCAACCCAACCTAACCTGTTAATTCCAAAGAAGCCATCCTACTAATAGCACTTACATAATCCAGAAACAAGAATGACTAAACTACTAAGCCATGAAAAAGACTAAACAGACTATGTTGGGATGACCACTAGTGAGACTAAATAGACTGAGAATGTTGATATAGCAATGAAACTTACAAGTATTTAGATTCCTATATAACTTATCCGATGATTAACATTTAACTGTGCTTTCCCTATATAATCCTGTTTAATGCAATATCGTCTTTTCCACATTTCACAATGTTTAGTACCTATAGCACTCCTCCTCCCCTCACCTCTCAACCAATCAAAGAAAACTAAACCAAACCAATCAAACAACCAACATTTTAAGACCTAAAAAAACATACAACTAGTATCACTGACATTATCCAGAAACAGGACTGGCAATACTACTAAGAAGTGAAACATACTAAACTGACAATGTTGTAATGATCACTAGTGGGACTAACTAGACTAATTATGTGGATACAGAAATGAAACTTACAAGTAATCAGATTACTATATAAGTTTTTCAATGGGGAACATTCAACAGTGCTTTACCTATATAATCCTGATTAATGCAATATCTTCTGTTCCACCTCTCACATTGTATAGTACCCATAGAAATCTTCTCCCCTCACCTCTCAACCAATTTAAGAAACCCATACCAAACCAATCAAACAACCAACAGTTTAAGACCTAAAAAAACATTCAACTAGTATCACTGACACTATCCAGAAACAGGACTGGCAATACTACTAAGAAGTGAAACAAACCAAGCAGACTAGGTTGTGATGACCAATAGTGAGACTAACTAGACAGATTATGTTGATACAGCAATTAAACTAACAAGTAATCAGATTCCTATATAAGTTTTTCAATTAGGTACATTAAACTGTACATTCTCTATATATCTCTGTTTTATGCAATATCTTCTCTTCCACCTCTCACATTGTATAGCACACATAGAAATCTTCTCCCCTTACCTCTCAACCTATTTAAGAAACCCATAGCATACCAAACCAATCAAACAACAAAACCTGTTAATACCTAAGAATCCATCCTACTAATAGCACTGACACTATCTAGAAACAGGACTGACTAAAATACAAAACAGTGAAACAGACTAAACTGACAATGTTGTAATGAACACTAGTGGGACTAACTAGACTGAGAATGTTGATACAGCAATGAATCTTACAAGTAATTAGATTCCTATATAAGTTTTTCAATTAGGAACATTCAACTGTACATTCTCTATATAACCCCCTTTTATGAAATATCTTCTCTTCCATCTCTCACATTGTATAGCACCCATAGAAATCTTCTCCCCTTACCTCTCAACCAATTTAAGAAAACTAAACTAAACCAAACCAATCAACCAACCCAACCCATTCCAATAAGATCTAAGAAAAAATTCTACTACTAGCACTGACACTATCCCAAAACAGCACTGACAATACTACTAAGCAATAAAACAAACTAAACAATGTATGGTAAAATTACCAATAGTGAGACTAATTAGACCAATTATGTTGATACAGCAGTGAATCTTACAAGGAATTAGATTGCTATATAAGTTTTTCAATCAGGAACATTCAAAAGTGCTTTCCCTATATAACCATGTTTTATGAAATATCTTCTCTTCCATCTCTTACAATGTATAGCACCCATAGAAATCTTCTCCCCTTACCTCTCATCCAATTTAAGAAAACTAAACCAAACCAAACCAATCAACCAAGCCAACCCATTCCGATAAGATCTAAGAAAAAATCCAACAATTAGTATCACTGACATTATCTCAAGAAACAGGACTGACTAAACTTCTAAGCCGTGAAACAGACTAAACTGACAATGTTGTGATGACCAATAGTGAGACTAACTAGACCAATTATGTTGATACAGAAATGAATCTTACAAGTAATCAGATTACTATATAAGTTTTTCAATTAGGAAAATTCAACTGTAAATTCTCTATATAACCCCCTTTTATGCAATATCTTCTCTTTAATCTCTCACTATGTATAGCACCTATAGCACTGCTCCTCCCCTCACCTCTTAACCAATCCAAGAAAAACAAACCAAAACAATCCAAACAAACAAACCAACCCAACCTAACATGTTAATACCTAAGATGCCATCCTACTAATATCACTGACACTATCCAGAAACAGGACTGACTAAACTTCTAAGCAGTGAAACAAACTAAACTGACAATGTTGTAATGACCACTAGTGAGACTAACTAGACTAATTATGTTGATACAGCAATGAACCTAACAAGTAATTAGATTCCTATATAACTTATCCAATGAGGAACATTCAACAATGCTTTACCTATATAACCCTGTTTTAACCAATATCTTTACTTCTACCTCTGACATTGTATAGCACCCATAGAAATCTTCTCCCCTCACCTCTTAACCAATCTAAGAAAAAAAAATCAAAACAAGCCATACAAACAAACCAACCCAACCTACCTGTTAATACCTAAGAAGCCATCCTACTAATAGCACTTACATAATCCAGAAACAGGACTGACTAAACTACTAAGCCGTGAAACAGACTAAACAGACTATGTTGGGATGACCACTAGTGAGACTAACTAGACTGAGAATGTTGATATAGCAATGAGATTTACAAGTAATTAGATTACTATATAACTTATCTGATGATGAACATTTAACTGTGCTTTCCCTATATAATCCTGTTTAATGCAATATCTTCTTTTCCACCTTTCACAATGTTTAGTACCTATAGCACTCCTCCTCCCCTCACCTCTCAACCAATCAAAGAAAACTAAACCAAACCAATCAAAAAACAAACATTTTAAGACCTAAAAAAACATACAACTAGTATCACTGACATTATCCAGAAACAGGACTAGAAATACTACTAAGAAGTAAAACAGACTAAACTGACAATGTTGTATTGACCACTAGTGGGACTAACTAGACTAATTATGTGGATACAGAAATGAAACTTACAAGTAATCAGATTACTATATAAGTTTTTCAATGGGGAACATTCAACAGTGCTTTACCTATATAATCCTGATTAATGCAATATCTTCTGTTCCACCTCTCACATTGTATAGTACCCATAGAAATCTTCTCCCCTCACCTCTCAACCAATTTAAGAAACCCATACCAAACCAATCAAACAACCAACAGTTTAAGACCTAAAAAAACATTCAACTAGTATCACTGACACTATCCAGAAACAGGACTGGCAATACTACTAAGAAGTGAAACAAACCAAGCAGACTAGGTTGTGATGACCAATAGTGAGACTAACTAGACAGATTATGTTGATACAGCAATTAAACTAACAAGTAATCAGATTCCTATATAAGTTTTTCAATTAGGTACATTAAACTGTACATTCTCTATATATCTTTGTTTTATGCAATATCTTCTCTTCCACCTCTCACATTGTATAGCACACATAGAAATCTTCTCCCCTTACCTCTCAACCTATTTAAGAAACCCATACCAAACCAATCAAACAACCAACAGTTTAAGACCTAAAAAAACATACAACTAGTATCTCTGACACCATCCAGAAACAGGACTGGCAATACTACTAAGAAGTGAAACAAACCAAACAGACTATGTTGTGATGACCAATAGTGAGACTAACTAGACAGATTATGTTGATACAGCAATTAAACTAACAAGTAATTAGATTACTATATAAGTTTTTCAATTAATTAAATTCAACTGTACATTCTCTATATATCCCTGTTTTATGCAATATCTTCTCTTCCACCTCTCACATTGTATAGCACCTATAGCACTTCTCCTCCCCTTACCTTTCAACCAATTAAAGAAACCCATACCAAAACAATCAAACAACCAAACTTGTTAAGACCTAAGAAACCATCCTACTAATAGCACTGACACTATCCAGAAACAGGAATGACAATACTACTAAGCCATGAAACAAACTAAACAGACTATGTTGGGATGACCACTAGTGAGACTAACTAGACTGATTATGTTGATAAAGCAGTGAAACTTACAAGTAATTAAATTCCTATATAAGTTTTTCAATGATGAACATTCAACTTTGCTTCACCTATATCATCCCCTTTTTATGCAATATCTTCTTTTCCACCTTTCACAATGTTTAGTACCTATAGCACTCCTCCTCCCCTCACCTCTCAACCAATCTATAAAAACCAAACCAATCAAACAACCAACATTTTAACACACCTAAAAAAACATACAACTAGTATCATTGACACTATCCAGAAACAGGACTGACTAAACTACAAAGCAGTGAAACAAACTAAAAAGACTATGTTGGAATGACCAAAAGTGAGACTAACTAGACTGACTTTGCTGATAAAGAAGTGAAACTAACAAGTAATCAGATTCCTATATAAGTTTTTCAATTAGGAACATTCAACAGTGCTTTACCTATATAGCCCTGTTTAATGCAATATCTTCTCTTCCATCTCTCACATTGTATAGTACCCATAGAAATCTTCTCCCCTTGCCTCTCAACCAATCAAAGAAACTTAAACCAAACCAATCAAACAACCAACATTTTAAGACCTAAAAAAACATACAACTAGTATCACTGACATTATCCCAAGAAAAAGAACTGACTAAACTTCTAAGCCGTGAAACAAACTTAACTATCTATATCGTGATAACCAATAGGGAGACTAATAAGACTAATTATGTGGATACAGAAATGAAGCTAACAAGTAATTAGATTCCTATATTAGTTATCCAATGATGAAATCTCAACTGTACATTCCCTATATAATCCTTTTTTAAGCAATATCTTCTCTTCCACCTCTCACATTGTATAGCACCTATAGAAATCTTCTCCCCTTGCCTCTCAACCAATTTAAGAAACCCATACCAAACCAACCAACCAACCAAACCTGTTAATACCTAAGAAGCCATACTACTACTAGCACTGACACTATCCAGAAACAGGACTGACTAAACTACAAAGCAGTGAAACAAACTAAACTATTTATGTTGTAATGGCCACACACCACGGGAAATCTAGGGGTGAATTGCTAGCAATCCCCTCTCTTGAAATTTAGAGTGTCCCTTAAATATGCAAGGTTTATGAATACTTTATAAACATAAGTAAATTAGAGTTAGATTTACATTTATTCTCAGATTGATTATAGACAGAATATCAACTGATTCCAAATTATGCACAAGTTGATCCTCCAAAACTTGATTTTGGTCCTATGATGAGAACAAATTGAGCACAAATTGATCTAACCTAAGCTTATGCATATATAATAATTCAGGATACTTGCTCTATTAAATTTGATAATAAAAAAAATATTTATGAATTTATATAAAAAAAATTATTATGTAAGATATTAAATTATAAATTTAGGCATCATAGGAGGGCACTTAATAGAACTTAATTATACTCTGTGACACCTTAATACTGTATCACACAGTTTGAAACATTTAAAACAAAATGAGTCATAATGGGCAATGAAATTGCTTGTACAGACTCTTTCAAAATTAATACTGGCCATAATACACAAGTATGAAACCTTGGCATCTATCCAATAAAAGATTTTCCTTCTGATAAATGGATTTTTCTCAGTTACTACCTGCTAAAAAGTGTCCTTCTGTGGTTTGTCTGACCTTCAGGGGGGTAATTTGGTTACATCACACTACTTCTATTTCCATGATTGACCAAAACATCATCCTCATTTCCATCTAAAGAGTTGATCTCATCTGACTGTGGCTGATCAAAGGGGTCCACCAAAAGTTTAGCCAAAATTTTGGTAAACACTTTTTTGATGGATAGTTACTAACTGGTGCTTTCCGAAATTGTCCACCTAAAGTTAGGATAAACTTCAGGAGGATAAATTTATTATGAATATGAAATTAACTGAAGAATACTCTTGCCCTAGCTACTCTGCATCATAAAAGTGTCCAACTGAGGTTTAGCCATAATTCAGGTAGACACTTTTGGAAAGGCACAGTCTGATGGGTTTAATATCTATATATGGCAATAAGTATCAGTTTTTTATCAACATGGAGCTAGAATTAATGTAATATGGCCAAAGTGTCCACCTGAAGTTTGGCCAAAATACAGGTGGAAATTTTTATGAGGATTACTTGATGAAATGAAGAAGACTTGCAATTACTTTCCATCATAAAATTTTCAAACTTAAGTTTATCAAAAATTGTGGTGACACTTTTGCCAGATCCAGTCATATGGGATCAACTCTCTATATGGCAATGAGAATCAATTTTTAGTCAATCATGGCATTAGAAGTAATTTTATATGGAAAAACTTTCCACCTGATTTTTGGCCAAAAATAAGTTGGAAATGTTTATGAGGAATACTAGATTAACTAAAGAAGACTTGCACCCTACTACTTTCCATCATAAAACTGTCCACCAGAAGAATTCTCAAACTTGTGGTTGACACCGTTTGCCTGGTCCAGCCATATGGGATCAATTCTGCATATGGAAATGAGGATTTAATTTGGTCAATCATGGTACTAGAAGTAATTTGATATAGATAAAGTGTCCAACTAAATATTGGAAAAAAATCAGTTGAAAACTTCATTTAGTTTTTCAAAAAATCAAATTAAGTAAAATTTTATTCCTGATGATGCCCATTTTATCCAACCCCTCTTCTGAGCCTTGAAAGTAGGCATTTAGCTTTAATTTTGAATTTCATATAAAATCCCTATTATTCAACCTATTTCTTTTTATCCCTTTTTTTTCTTTTAGATATCAATTAATTTTATGTAAAACAAATCATTTTCATAATTTTTTACCTGTATTTAATAGAATTATTAAAGGTTTAACATCACCCTGTAAGCATTTGGCACATGTTTTTTTGCTATACTAATAAAAATAATAATATACTGGTAACAAAAAATTGATCAAATGATAATATATTAATAAATCAGAAAGGTCAAATACCAGTGGATATGTTTTAAAAAAATACCAGTTGCACTGAAGAAGAGCTGCACCCTAGATACTCACCATCAAAAAAGTGTCCAGCACAAGTTCGGCTGAACTTGTGCTGGACACTTTTGGTCAGTTGCAGTCATATGAGATCAATTCTCGCTATGGCAATGAAAACTTTTTTTTGGATAAAAAACTTCACTAGAAGTAGTTTTACATAGCCAAATTTTCTACCTAGATTTCATCCAAACCACAGGTGCACAATTTTTTATCTTTGAAAAAAAGTCAATTTAGTACAATTTATCCCTGATGGCTCTCATTTGCTTCAACACCTCTACTGGCCTTTGATAGTAGGAATATTACTTGGATTTCTTTTTTCATATTTGATCCCTTTAACTTAATTTTTTATTCCTAAATTGCTTTTGGATATCAATTAATAATTTTTATAATAAATTATTTTTATATTTTTATACATTTATTTAATAATATTATAAATGGCATAAAATCACCTGGTATGCATTTGGCACATGAGTTTTTTCTATACTTATAAAATTAATAATATAATGGCAACCAAAAATTAATCAAATGATATTAATGAGTGAGGAACAAATATAAAATACCAGTAGACATGTTTGTAAGAAATACTAGGTGAACTGAAGAAAAATTCTACCCTAGCTACTCTACATTAAAAAAGTGTCCAGCACAAGTTCGGCCAAACTTGTGCTGGACACTTATGGTCAGGTGCAGTCAGATGGGAGCAATTCTCTCTATGGAAATGAAGATAAATTTTTGATAAAAAATTACACTAGAAGTAGTTTGATATGGCGAAATTTTCATGCTGAAGTTTTGGTAAAGCTCAAGTGGATTTTTTTTTTTATTTTTACAAAAAAGAAAATTTAGTGCAAGTTTAGCCCTGATTGTTCTAATTTAATTCAACATCTCTTTTTTCTGTTTATGGTAGGAATTAAACTTGGATTTTAATTTTTATCTTTGATTTCTTTTATTTTACTTTATTCCTCTCATATTGCTTTTGGATAGAAGTTTATTTTTTGTAAAATAAATCATTTTCATATTTTTTTACCTTTATTTAATAATATTATAAAAGGTGTAACATCACCCAGTATTCATTTGGCACACAATTTTTTGCTATACTGATAATATTAATAATATAATGGTGACAAAAAATTAATCAATTGATAAATATGAGTGAGGCACAAAGATTTAATAACAGTAGAAATGTTTATAAGAAATTTCAGATGATTAAAAATGACTTGCACCCTGGATACTCTTCATGATAAAAGTGTCCAGCACAAGTTTTTCCAAACTTGTGATGGACACTTTTGGTTGCATGCCGTCAGACGCAATCAATTCTTTTTATGGAAATGAGACTGAATTATCACTCCATCATTGCACTGAAAGTAGTTTTACATAGACAAATTGTCCCCTGGAAGTTTTTTCAAACCTAAGGTAGACAATTTTTTCCTTTGGTAAAAAGTAAATTTGATCCATGTTAATCTATGATGGTGCCCATTTTTTCTGAAGCCTCTACTGGCTCATGATAGCAGAAATTATACCTAATATCTTTATTTCATGTTTGATCTCTTTAATTTTAATCTTACCCTTTTATTTATCCTTTAGCTTTTAAATATCAATTTTATTTTGGTAAAACTGATAACTTTCACATTTTTTTATATTTATTATATTATATTATTAAAGTTGTAAAATCATCCAGTGTACATTCATTACACATTTTTTTGCTATACTAAAAACATTAATAATATAATGGTGACTAAAAAATAATCAAATAATAAATATGGATGACACAGAAAGATCAAATACCCATAGACAATTTTTAAAATGAATATAAGATTAACTGAAGAAGACTTGCACCCTAGCTACTCTCCATCATAAAAGTGTCCAGCACAATTTCAGCTGAGTTTGTGCTGGACACTTTTGGTTGCATGCAGTCAGATGGGATAAATTTACTCAATGGAAGTTAAAATGAATTTTTGCTCAATCATTGCACAAGAAGTAGCTTTATACTGCTATACTATCCTCCTGATTTTTTGGAAAACATCAGGTGGACACTTTTATTAATTTTAAAAAAAAGAAAAAATATTCCAAATATAGAACTGGTGGTGCAAATTTGGTCTGAAAACTCAAATTATCTTTGATGGCAGAAATTTTATTTGAATGTTTAATTTCATATTTAATCACGTTTATTTTACTTTTTTATTCCTGTTTTTGCTTTCAAATATCAATTTATTTATTGTAAAACTAATAATTTTCATATTTTTTTTACTTTTATTTAATAAGATTATGAAAGATGTAGCATCTCCCAGTATGCATTTGGCTTACAAATTTTTTCAATACTAATAACATTAATATTATAATGGTGAAAAACAATGAATCAAATGATAAATATGAATGACACAGAAAGATCATATACAAGTGGATTTGTTTATAAGGAATACCTGATGAACTGAAGAAGACCTGCACCCTAGATACTCACCATCATAAAAGTGTCCAGCATAAGTTTGGCCAAACTTGTGCTGGACACTTTTGGTTGCATGCAGTCAGATGGGATAAATTACTCTATGGAAATGAAAATGACATTTTGCTCAATCATTGCACAATAAGTAGTTTGATATTGCCAAAATGTCCTCCTGATGAATTTTCAAAACTCATCAGGACACTTTCTTTGGTTTAACAAAAAAGAAAATATAGTGCAAGTTTAGCCCTGGTGGTGCACATTTGATCTATCACCTCTACTTGTTATTGATAGTGGGAATTTTCCTTAGATTTTTTTTTCTTATTTTTTCCCTTTTATATTACTTTTTTATTGCTCATATTGCTTTGGATATCAATTTTTAATTTTTAAAATAAATAATTTTCATACTCCTATACCTTTATTTAATAATATATGATTAAAGGTAGAACACCACCTGGTATGCATTTTTCACACAAGTTATTACTATAGTAATAACGTTAACAATATAATGATGACAAAAAATTAATCAAATGGTAAATTTAAATGACACAGAAAGATCAAATTCCAGTGGAAATGTTTATAAGAAATCCCTTTTGAGTTTAAGAAGATTTTCTGTATGCCTACTCTCAATTATAAAAGTGTCCAGCACAAGTTCGGCCGAACTTGTGCTGGACACTTTTGGTTGCATGAAGTCATATGAGATAAATTCTCTCTATGGCAATAAAAATTGATATTTCACTCAATTATTGAAGTAAAGAATGTTTAATATTGTAAAATTGTCCCCTGGATGTCTGTCCAAACCTCAGTTCGAAATTTGTTAGCTATACATAAAAGTAAGTTTAGACCAAGTCTTGACCTAGGGGTCCCCAACTGTCCCAACACCACTTCTGGCTCTTGATAGTAAAAATTTTACTTGTATTTTTTATTTCGTATTTGATCCCATTTATTTTCATTTTACTTTTCTATTACTCTTTTTAATTTTAAATATCAATTTATTTTTTTAAAAACTAAACATATTCATATTTTTTTAACTTTATATAATAATATTATTAAAGTTGTAACATCACCAATTTTGCATTTGGCATGCAGGTTTTTGCTATACTAGAAACATTAATAATATATATGGTGACAAAAAATTAATTATAAGATAAATATGAATGATAAAAAAAATTTAAAACCCCAATAGAAATGTGAAAAACAAAAAACTGATGTACTGAGAAACACTTCCACCCTAGCTACTCTCCATCATAAAAGTGTCCAGCACAAGTTCGGCCAAAGTTGTGCTGGACACTTTTGTTCAGGTGCAGTCAGATGGGATCAATTCTCTCGGTGGAAATTAAATTAAAAAAAATTCTAAATATTTACATTAGAAGTAGTTTGGTATGGCTGAATTATCCACCTTGAGTTTTTCCAAACCTCAGGTGAAAAATTTTTTATCTTTAAAAAAAATTAAATTTTATCAAATTTAGCCCTGATGGCACCCATATGTTTCAACACCTCTACTGGCTCTTGATGGCAGGAATTTTTCTTGAATTTTTCTTTTTCATATTTGATCTCTTTTACTTTACTTTTTTATCACTCATGTTACATTTGTATATTAATTTATAATTTTGGAAAAGAAATCATTTTCATATTTTTTTTAAACATTTTTTAATAATATTATAAAATGTGTAATATAACATGGCATGCATTTGGTGCACAAGTTTTTTCTATACTAATAAAATTAATAAAATTCTAATGACAAAAAGTTAATCAGATAAAAAAATGTGAATAACACAGAAAGATCAAATACAATTTGACATGTTTTAAAAAAAATAAAAGTTGCACTGAAGAAGACCTGCACCCTAGCTACTTTCCATCATAAAAGTGTCCAGCACAAGTTTGGCCGAACTTGTGCTGGACACTTTTGGTCAGGTGCAGTCAGATGGGATCAATTCTCTCTATGGAAATGAAAAAATTTATTTGATAAGAAACTTCACTAGATGTAGTTTGATATAGCTGAATTATCCACCTAGAGTTAATCCAAACCACAGGTACACAGTTTTTTATCTTTAAAAAACAATCAATTAAGTACAATTTATCCCTGACGGCTCTCATTTGCTTCAACATCTCTACTGGCCTTTGATATTAGCAATAATACTTGGAGTTCGTTTTTAATATTTGATTGCTTTAAATTAATTTTTTATTCCTCATATTGCTCTTGGATATCAATTAATAATTTTTAAAATAAATTATTTTAATATTTTTATACATTTTTTTAATAATATTATAAAAGGTGTAAAATCACTCAGTATGCATTTGGCACACAATTTTTTGCTATACTTATATAATTAATAATATAATTAAGACAAAAAATTAATCAAACAATATGTATGAGTGAGGCACAAAGATAAAATACCAGTAGACATGTTTGTAAGAAATACCAGATGAACTGAAGAAGAATTCTACCCCAGCCACTCTCCATCATAGAAGTGTCCAGCACAAGTTCAGCCGAACTTGTGCTGGACACTTTTGGTCATGTGCAGTCAGATGGGATCAATTCTCTGTATGGCAACAAAAAAATTTTTTTATCAAATTTCACTAGAAGTAGTTTGGTTTAACTGAATCATCCACCTGCTGTTCTGCCCAATATCAGGTGTATAATTTTTTATCTTTAAAGAAAAGGTCACTTATTAAAATTAAGCCTTGATGGCTCCCATTTGCTTTAACACCTCTACTGGCTCTTGATAGCAGAAATTTTACCAGTATTTTTTTCATATTTTAACTCTTTGACTTTTATTTTACTCTTTTATTCCTCTTTTTACTTTTAAATTTCAATTTAATTTTTGTAAAACTATTCCTTTCCATATTTATTTATGTCTATTTTAAAAAATTATTGAAGGTATAACTTCACATGGTATGCATTTGGCACACAGGTTTTTGCTATACTGATAACATTAATAATATAATGGTGATAAAATATTAATCGGATGATAAATATGAAAGATACAGACTGATCTAATACCAGTAGACATGTTTATGAGAAATACAAGATGAAGGAACTGAAGAAAATTTCCACCCAAGCTACTCTCCATCATAAAAGTGTCCAGCACAAGTTCGGCCAAACTTGTGCTGGACACTTTTAGTCACGTGCAGTCAGATGGGATCAATTCTCTATATGGCAACAAAAAAATATTTTTTATAAAACTTCACTACAAGCAGTTTTGTTTAGCTGAATTATCCACCTGTTGTTCTTCCCAACCTCAGGTGTATAATTTTTTATCTTTAAAAAAAAGGTCACTTATTACAATTTAGCCCTGATGGCTCCCATTTTTTTCAACACTTCTACTGGCTCTTGAGAGCAAGAATTTCACTAGTATTTTGTTTTTCATAATTGATCTCTTTGAGATTAATTTTACCTTTTTATCCCTCATATTGCTTTTGTATATCAATTTATTTTTTGTAAAACAAATCATTTTCATTTTTTTTTACCTTTATTTAATAATATTATAAAAGGTGTAACATCACCCGGTATGCATTGGGCACACGAGTTTTTGCTATACTTATAATATTAATAATATAATGGTGACAATAAATTAATCAAATGATATATATGAGTGAGGCACAAAGATCAAGTACCAATGAACATGTTTATAAGAAATACCAGATTAACTGAAGAAAAATTCTACCCTAGCTACTCTCCGTCATAAAAGTGTCCAGCACAAGTTGGGCCAAACTTGTGCTGGACACTTTTTGTCACATGCAGTCTGGTGTGATCAATTCTCTCTAAATCATTGAACTAGAAGTTGTTTGATATGGCTAAATGGTTCTGCTGAAGTTTTTTTAAACCTCCGATTGGCACTTTTTTGTTTTTCAAAAAAGCAATTATAGTCCAAGTTTAGCCTCACTGGTGGACATTCGCCCCAACATGTCTACTTGCTCTTGATGGCAGTAATTTTATTTTAATTTTTTATTTCATATATGATTCCTTTAATTTTACCTTTATATCCCTCATATTGCTTTTGTATATCAATTTATTTTTTGTAAAACAAATCATTTTCATATTTTTTTACCTTTATTTAATAATATTATAAAAGGTGTAACATCACCCGGTATGCATTTGGCATACAAGTTTTTGCTATACTTATAATATTAAAACATAATGGTGACAAAAAATCAATCAAATGATAAATATGAGTGAGGCACAAAGATCAAATACCAGTGGACATTTTTATAAGAAATACCAGATGAACTGAAGAAAAATTCCACCCTAGCTAACCTCCATCATAAAAGTGTCCAGCACAAGTTCGGCCAAACTTGTGCTGGACACTTTTGGTCACACACAGTCTGATGTGATCAATTCTCTCTATTGCAATGAAAATGAATTTTTCTTCAATAATTGCACTAGAAGTTGTTTGATATGGCAAAATTGTCATCCTGATGTTTTGGTAAAGCTCCAGTGGATTTTTTTTTATTTTTACAAAAAAGAAATTATAGTCCAAGTTTAGTGCCACTGGTGGGTGTTCACCCCATCATGTCTACTTGCTCTTGATGGGAGGAACTTGACTTTAATTTTTTATTTCATATTTGATCCCTTTAATTTTACCTTTTCATCCCTCATATTGCTTTTGGATATCAATTTATTTTTTGTAAAACAAATCATTTTCATATTTTTTTACCTTTATTTAATAATATTATAAAAGGTGTAACATCACCCGGTATGCATTTGGCACACGAGTTTTTGCTATACTTATAATATTAATAACATAATGGTGACAAAAATCAATCAAATGATAAATATGAGTGAGGCACAAAGGTCAAATACCAATTAATCAATAGTTCTTTTTAATATTATAAATTTTTTGATTAAATAAAATGGTAATAATGAATTATATTTTTCATCCACAATTCCACTCTAATGATTCCCACTGCACAAAAAGAGTTCACTTGGTCCTTTCTTTACTGCTTGTGCATATATTTTATTGCCCACAGTACTACAATTTTTTGTAGTGATTATCCCACATCTGATTCAGGAATATTTTTAAACAATATAAGTTTTTTTTACAAAAGACCTTATCATATCCAATATCCCACAAAAAATACAACCTGTTTTTGTATTAAAGTCTGTTAATTATTAAGAAATTGTTAAAATAATTAGATTAGACCCTGGCACAGCTAGATCCATACCAAATGACCTAAAGTCTTTTCAATATTGAAAACAATTAAATAAAATTATGATATCATACTAAATTATGGGCACCAACCATAATTCAGCACTTCTCATTTGCTCTGCTACAAAATGAGTGCATGTAGAATTTTTCTAATGTCGGACTGTTTTTCTTCCTTCCCTCACACCTTTAGTCCAGAATGAAAATTTAGTATGAGTTTTGGTCAAAATGGTTTGCCAGTGTTATCTGTATGCAATATGAATTCATATTGCATATTTCTATTTATGCATAAAATATACTCGTTAAGAATCATTTTTTTTGCATTTTTCAATCATTATGCATATTTATGCATATTCATATGCATATTCATTATACAGATTTATATGCATATTAATATATTTTATTCATATACATATATGCATATTTTTAATGCATATTCAATATGCATATTTTTGATGCATATTCAATATGCATATTTTTAATGCATATTCAATATGCATATTTTTATGCATATTTATTCTTCATAGTCATTATGCATACACTTTGGATAGGCATTTCACATCAATTTTTAGCATGCAATAAGTATCCACCATGCAAATTCAAATGCATATGCATCTATATCATACACGCAACATATATTCAAGTTTAATATTTGAATATTAAGGTATGCTAAGTGATGTTGTTTAACCTTTTGCCAAACCTGAGATTAACTGATGTTCAATGTGGTTCTTAAGCTCTGCTCAAGGAGGGATTGTTCTGGATTCAATCTGTGACAGTTTATTTTTTCAATGTTTTTTCATCAGATTTAAAAACATCTTTCTGACAGTTTCAGGATGGTTTCCCAACAGTTTCCTGACAAATTCTTAATAGTTTCAAAAAGAGGGAACTGCTAGCAGTTCACCCCCAGATTTCCCGTGGTGACAAGTGAGACTAACTAGACCAATTATGTTAATACAGCAATTAAACTAACAAGTAATCATATTCCTATATCAGTTTTCCAATTAGGAACATTCAACTTTGCTTTACCGATATAATCCTGATTATACAATATCTTCTCTTCCATCTCTTACAATGTATAGCACCCATAGAAATCTTCTCCCCTTACCTCTCAACCAATCTAAGAAAAACAAACCAAAACAAGCCAAACAAACAAACCAACCAAACCTAACCTGTTAAGGCCTAGGAAACCATCCTACTACTAGCACTGACACTATCCAGAGAAAAAACTGACAATACTACTAAGCAGTGAAACAATCTAAACAGACTATGTTGTAATGACCACTAGTGAGACTAATAAGACTGATTATGTTGATAAAGAAATGAAACTAACAAGTAATTAGATTCCTATATAACTTATCCAATGAGGAAAATTCAACTTTACATTCCCTATATAACCCTGTTTAATACAATATCATCTGTTCCATCTCTCACATTGTATAGCACCCATAGAAATCTTCTCCCCTTACCTCTAAACCAATCTAAGAAAACTAAACCAAAACAAGCCAAAGAAACAAACCAACCTAACCTAACCTGTTAAGACCCAAGAAGACATCCTACTAATAGCACTGACATTATCCAGAAACAGGACTGACAAAACTACAAAGCCATGAAACAAACTAAACTATCTATATGGTGATGTGACCAATATAGAGACTTAACTAAACTGATTATGTTGATACAGCAATGAAACTATCAAGAAGTAATCAGATGACTATATCAGTTTTCTAATTAGGAACATTCAACTTTGCTTTCCCTATCACCACACAATATGGGGGGCGGACTTGCTGGCGAGTCCGCAACCTTGGACCCAAACTCACCACAGGTTGAACACACATTGAGCTATTGATAAAGGAACCATACAATCAGGGATGAACACCACTCAGCAGAACAGTTTTAGGTGGGTGTTCAAGTAGAGTTCAGTATGGGTTCAGTATGAGTTCAGTCTGAGTTCCATCTGAGTTCCATCTGAGTTCAGGTTGAGGACTTGCTAGCAAGTCCACCCCCTATATTGCGTAGTGTATATCACCCCCTTTTGATACAATATCTTCTTTTCCACCTTTCACATTGTATAGCACCTATAGCACTCCTTGTCCCCTTACCTCTCAACTAATTTAAGAAACCCATGCCAAACCAATCAAACAACCTAACCTGTTAATACCTAAGAAGCCATCCTACTAATAGCACTGACACTATCCAGAAACAGGACTGACTAAACTTCTAAGCCATGAAACAGACTAAACTGAAAATGTTGTAATGACCAATAATGAGAGTAACTAGACTGACTTTGCTGATAAAGCAGTGAAACTAACAAGTAATCAGATTCCTATATAAGTTTTTCAATGAGGAACATTCAAAAGTGCTTTACCTATATAATCCTGTTTTATGAAATATCTTCTCTTCCATCTCTCACATTGTATAGCACACATAGAAATCATCTCCCCTTACCTCTCAACCAATCTATGAAACCCATACCATACCAAACCAATCAAACAACCAAACCTGTTAAGACCTAATAAATAATCTTACAACTAGCACTGACACTATCCAGAGAAAAAACTGACAATACTACTAAGAAGTGAAACAAACTAAACTGACAATGTTGTAATGACCACTAGTGAGACTAACAAGACTGATTATGTTGATAAAGCAGTGAAACTAACAAGTAATTATATTCCTATATAAGTTTTTCAATTAGGAACATTCAACTTTGCTTTCCATATATAATCCTGTTTAATGCCATATCTTCCCTTCCATCTCTCACATTGTATAGCAGCCATATCACTCCTCCTCCCCTTACCTCTCAACCAATCTAAGAAAACTAAACCAAACCAACCAACCAACCAAACCTGTTAAGACCTAATAAATGATCTTACAACTAGCACTGACACTATCCAGAAACAGGACTGACTAAACTTCTAAGCCATGAAATAAACTAAACTGACAATGTTGTAATGACCACTAGTGAGACTAACAAGACTGATTATGTTGATAAAGCAGTGAAACTAACAAGTAATCATATTCCTATATCAGTTTTCCAATTAGGAACATTCAACTTTGCTTTACCGATATAATCCTGATTATACAATATCTTCTCTTCCATCTCTTACAATGTATAGCACCCATAGAAATCTTCTCCCCTTACCTCTCAACCAATCTAAGAAAAACAAACCAAAACAAGCCAAACAAACAAACCAACCAAACCTAACCTGTTAAGGCCTAGGAAACCATCCTACTACTAGCACTGACACTATCCAGAAAAAAAACTGACAATACTACTAAGCAGTGAAACAATCTAAACAGACTATGTTGTAATGACCACTAGTGAGACTAATAAGACTGATTATGTTGATACAGAAATGAAACTAACAAGTAATTAGATTCCTATATAACTTATCCAATGAGGAAAATTCAACTTTACATTCCCTATATAACCCTGTTTAATACAATATCATCTCTTCCATCTCTCACATTGTATAGCACCCATAGAAATCTTCTCCCCTTACCTCTAAACCAATCTAAGAAAACTAAACCAAAACAAGCCAAAGAAACAAACCAACCTAACCTAACCTGTTAAGACCCAAGAAGACGTCCTACTAATAGCACTGACATTATCCAGAAACAGGACTGACTAAACTACAAAGCCATGAAACAAACTAAACTATCTATCTGGTGATGTGACCAATATAGAGACTTAACTAAACTTATTATGTTGATACAGAAATGAAACTATCAAGAAGTAATCAGATGACTATATCAGTTTTCTAATTAGGAACATTCAACTTTGCTTTCCCTATATCACCCCCTTTTGATACAATATCTTCTTTTCCACCTTTCACATTGTATAGCACCTATAGCACTCCTTGTCCCCTTACCTCTCAACTTATTTAGGAAACCCATGCCAAACCAATCAAACAACCTAACCTGTTAATACCTAAGAAGCCATCCTACTAATAGCACTGACACTATCCAGAAACAGGACTGACTAAACTTCTAAGACATGAAACAGACTAAACTGAAAATGTTGTAATGACCAATAATGAGAGTAACTAGACTGACTTTGCTGATAAAGCAGTGAAACTAGCAAGTAATCAGATTCCTATATAAGTTTTTCAATGAGGAACATTCAAAAGTGCTTTACCTATATAATCCTGTTTTATGAAATATCTTCTCTTCCATCTCTCACATTGTATAGCACACATAGAAATCATCTCCCCTTACCTCTCAACCAATCTATGAAACCCATACCATACCAAACCAATCAAACAACCAAACCTGTTAAGACCTAATAAATAATTTTACAACTAGCACTGACACTATCCAGAGAAAAAACTGACAATACTACTAAGAAGTGAAACAAACTAAACTGACAATGTTGTAATGACCACTAGTGAGACTAACAAGACTGATTATGTTGATAAAGCAGT
The DNA here is from genome assembly GCA_030280995.1 of Hemileia vastatrix. Lineage (NCBI taxonomy): Eukaryota > Fungi > Basidiomycota > Pucciniomycetes > Pucciniales > Zaghouaniaceae > Hemileia > Hemileia vastatrix. The sequence continues at coordinate 31,477,082 of JASXTE010000005.1, forward strand.
GAAACTAACAAGTAATTATATTCCTATATAAGTTTTTCAATTAGGAACATTCAACTTTGCTTTCCATATATAATCCTGTTTAATGCAATATCTTCCCTTCCATCTCTCACATTGTATAGCAGCCATATCACTCCTCCTCCCCTTACCTCTCAACCAATCTAAGAAAACTAAACCAAACCAACCAACCAACCAAACCTGTTAAGACCTAATAAATGATCTTACAACTAGCACTGACACTATCCAGAAACAGGACTGACTAAACTTCTAAGCCATGAAATAAACTAAACTGACAATGTTGTAATGACCACTAGTGAGACTAACAAGACTGATTATGTTGATAAAGCAGTGAAACTAACAAGTAATCATATTCCTATATCAGTTTTCCAATTAGGAACATTCAACTTTGCTTTACCGATATAATACTGATTATACAATATCTTCTCTTCCATCTCTTACAATGTATAGCACCCATAGAAATCTTCTCCCCTTACCTCTCAACCAATCTAAGAAAAACAAACCAAAACAAGCCAAACAAACAAACCAACCAAACCTAACCTGTTAAGGCCTAGGAAACCATCCTACTACTAGCACTGACACTATCCAGAGAAAAAACTGACAATACTACTAAGCAGTGAAACAATCTAAACAGACTATGTTGTAATGACCACTAGTGAGACTAATAAGACTGATTATGTTGATAAAGAAATGAAACTAACAAGTAATTAGATTCCTATATAACTTATCCAATGAGGAAAATTCAACTTTACATTCCCTATATAACCCTGTTTAATACAATATCATCTGTTCCATCTCTCACATTGTATAGCACCCATAGAAATCTTCTCCCCTTACCTCTAAACCAATCTAAGAAAACTAAACCAAAACAAGCCAAAGAAACAAACCAACCTAACCTAACCTGTTAAGACCCAAGAAGACATCCTACTAATAGCACTGACATTATCCAGAAACAGGACTGACTAAACTACAAAGCCATGAAACAAACTCAACTATCTATCTGGTGATGTGACCAATATAGAGACTTAACTAAACTGATTATGTTGATACAGCAATGAAACTATCAAGAAGTAATCAGATGACTATATCAGTTTTCTAATTAGGAACATTCAACTTTGCTTTCCCTATATCACCCCCTTTTGATACAATATCTTCCTTTCCACCTTTCACATTGTATAGCACCTATAGCACTCCTCGTCCCCTTACCTCTCAACTAATTTAAGAAACCCATGCCAAACCAATCAAACAACCTAACCTGTTAATACCTAAGAAGCCATCCTACTAATAGCACTGACACTATCCAGAAATAGGACTGACTAAACTTCTAAGCCATGAAACAGACTAAACTGAAAATGTTGTAATTACCAATAGTGAGAGTAACTAGACTGACTTTGCTGATAAAGCAGTGAAACTAACAAGTAATCAGATTCCTATATAAGTTTTTCAATGAGGAACATTCAAAAGTGCTTTACCTATATAATCCTGTTTTATGAAATATCTTCTCTTCCATCTCTCACATTGTATAGCACATATAGAAATCATCTCCCCTTACCTCTCAACCAATCTATGAAACCCATACCATACCAAACCAATCCAACAACCAAACCTGTTAAGACCTAATAAATAATCTTACAACTAGCACTGACACTCTCCAGAGAAAAAACTGACAATACTACTAAGAAGTGAAAAAAACTAAACTGACAATGTTGTAATGACTACTAGTGAGACTAACAAGACTGATTATGTTGATAAAGCAGTGAAACTAACAAGTAATTATACTCCTATATAAGTTTTTCAATTACGAACATACAACTTTGCTTTCCATATATAATCCTGTTTAATGCAATATCTTCCCTTCCATCTCTCACATTGTATAGCAGCCATATCACTCCTCCTACCCTTACCTCTCAACCAATCTAAGAAAACTAAACCAAACCAACCAACCAACCAAACCTGTTAAGACCTAATAAATAATCTTACAACTAGCACTGAAACTATCCAGAGAAAAAACTGACAATACTACTAAGAAGTGAAACAAACTAAACTGACAATGTTGTAATGACCACTAGTGAGACTAACAAGACTGATTATGTTGGTAAAGCAGTGAAACTAACAAGTAATTATATTCCTGTATAAGTTTTTCAATTAGGAACATTCAACTTTGCTTTCCATATATAATCCTGTTTTATGCAATATCTTCCCTTCCATCTCTCACATTGTATAGCAGCCATATCACTCCTCCTCCCCTTACCTCTCAACCAATCTAAGAAAACTAAACCAAACCAACCAACCAACCAAACCTGTTAAGACCTAATAAATAATCTTACAACTAGCACTGACACTATCCAGAGAAAAAACTGACAATACTACTAAGAAGTGAAACAAACTAAACTGACAATGTTGTAATGACCACTAGTGAGACTAACAAGACTGATTATGTTGATAAAGCAGTGAAACTAACAAGTAATTATATTCCTATATAAGTTTTTCAATTAGGAACATTCAAATTTGCTTTCCATATATAATCCTATTTAATGCAATATCTTCCCTTCCATCTCTCACATTGTATAGCAGCCATATCACTCCTCCTCCCCTTACCTCTCAACCAATCTAAGAAAACTAAACCAAACCAACCAACCAACCAAACCTGTGAAGACCTTATAAATGATCTTACAACTAGCACTGACACTATCCAGAGAAAAAACTGACAATACTACTAAGCAGTGAAACAAACTAAACTGACAATGTTGTAATGACCACTAGTGAGACTAACAAGACTGATTATGTTGATAAAGCAGTGAAACTAACAAGTAATTATATTCCTATATAAGTTTTTCAATTAGGAACATTCAACTTTGCTTTCCCTATATAATCCTGTTTAATGCAATATCTTCCCTTCCATCTCTTACAATGTATAGCACCTATAGAACACTTCTCCCCTCACCTCTTAACCAATCTAAGAAAAAAAAACCAAAACAAGCCAAACAAACAAACCAACTCAACCTAACCCATTAAGACCTAAGAAGCCATGCTACTTCTAGCACTTACACTATCCAGAGACAGGACTGAAAATACTACTTAGCCATGAAACATACTAAACTGACAATGTTGTAATGACCACTAGTGAGACTAACTAGACTGACTTTGCTGATAAAGAAATGAATCTTACAAGTAATTAGATTCCTATATTAGTTATCAAATTATGAACATTCAACTGTAAATTCTCTATATAACCCTCTTTTATGCAATATCTTCTTTTCCACCTCTCACATTGTATAGCACCTATAGAAATCTTCTCCTCTTACCTCTCAAATAATTTAAGAAACCCATACCAAACCAAACCAATTAAACAACCAACATTTTAAGAACTAAAAAAATTACAACCAGTATCACTGACATTATCCCAAGAAAAAGAACTGACTAAACTACTAAGCCATGAAATAAACTAAACTGAAAATGTTGTAATGACCACTAGTGAGACTAACAAGACTGATTATGTTGATAAAGCAGTGAAACTAACAAGTAATTATATTCCTATATAAGTTTTTCAATTAGGAACATTCAAAAGTGCTTTACCTATATAATCCTGTTTTATGAAATATCTTCTCTTCCATCTCTCACATTGTATAGCACACATAGAAATCATCTCCCCTTACCTCTCAACCAATCTATGAAACCCATACCATACCAAACCAATCAAACAACCAAACCTGTTAAGACCTAATAAATAATCTTACAACTAGCACTGACACTATCCAGAGAAAAAACTGACAATACTTGTCAGCCTAAATATCCTTAGGACTGAGTATTTCTTATGCTTAAAATAAGATAACCTTAACTAGATTAAGCTTATATCTTAAAAATAAGGTTAAAATAATAATATATATTATTTTATTATATATATATATAATTATTATTCTATTATATAATTTATAATAGTTTAAATAGCTTATCCATGGCCTAATAATACTTATTAAGGTGTTAATGGAGTCATAATATACTTATCTTAAGTGATATGAAGTAATTATTGACATACATAAGCTTATATGTATACATAAATCTCATATTCAGTGAAATATGCAGTATATTATGTATATTTAGGTATATAAGTGGGTTTTAGCCCCTTAATAGCCTATAACCTTTGTTTTTCTGCTTATTTTAGGTCATATGGACGAAATCAGTGGACTCACAACGCCTACAGAAGCATAGACACCTATATCAGGCGCATACACCCAGTTTGGACAACTAAAATTATTTCCTTGGATGGTTATTCACGGATTTATGGGTTGGAAATATGTTTTTGGGTTTATGTGGATGCTTGGGGATGTTATTGGGGGCTTGGAAATTTTATTTGTTTCCTTTATATGCTTTTAGTTTCATTAAATCTCTTTTTGATCATTTATTTTACCTGTTTCTTTATGGTATCCGCTTTTATCTGGGATTTCTATTTATGGTATGACTCTGTGTTATTATTAATAGTGATGGAGGGTCCTTACTGGAGGTCTGGGTGTTGAAACTGCTTGAAGTGGACGCCATGGGGAGGTGATGGGCCCTCACAGTGCTGTAATTGCCGGTGTTAGAAGTGACATCATCTGGATTGAAGGTCTGTGCACTCCAGTGGATTTGGGTATAAGTAAGGAGGGATTTTGACGGTTTATTATCATCATTCAATTACTACACTTCAAACAAACATTACACTATAATTATTAACATTCAGAAATATATTATAAAGCCCTTATAAATTGATATTATCTTTATAAAAGCTATAACTATATTTTATTCTTCTATTTTCCACCACTAGCACGCATTTAAATCCAAGTATTGTGAGTTTAATTTGAGTATAACTATTCTATTAGTCTTCCCCTGAGGTTTAATCACTAAATCATTTATTAATAAGTAGTAGGACTATAAAATAATACTATTATATCATACTTATATACTAGACTGTACTGACAATTGGGGGTCTTTCCTTATATTTTACTTATTATTTAGTATAAGCCTTGGGACGTGATTTTTACCTTAGTACAACTCAAAATTAACCAAATATTTGGGTCTGCTGCATATTAGTGGGTCATCATAACTCATTGATTGCGGAAAAGAACCCTTATAATAATTGTACTAATTTTTTATCATAAAAATTAGATATTTACAGTAGTAACTGTACCCAATATAAACCCAATTTCACTTGGTATTTGGACACCAATATAACACCCAATTAAATTGGTATTTGGCTAAAGCTTGGTAAGCTAATTATTCACCCTTATAGAGGTCTAGTTAAACTTATTATTATATTTTTAACAGATTTTTTCGATTTTTTCTTATATTTTATTTAAATAAATTAAGATATAAATTCAGGGTAAGCTCCATTGCTTTTTTATTAGTAATATAATTACTAATATCTTTTGTCTACTAATTCCACAGAGTTTTTCCTTTTGTAGACGTAAAATATTGTTATTCTGAACAATATGAGTGCTCCCCAGGATAGTGTAAGTGAACAGCCTGCTTATAATACCAGGTCTAAAGCTAATAAAAACTTTCCAGGACATCACCATGGAGGGACAACAGTACCCCCAGCCAGAAAGCATGAGTATAGAGGAAAAGGACGCCCTCTTAAAAAAGATAACTATCAAAAAGACGTCTCCTCCTCTTCAGGATCAACTGTCCCACCTGGCCAAACAGGTTCTGAAGCTAGAGGAATTAAAATCTCTCATGTTCAAAGAGGTAGAGCAGTTGCAAAACAATTGCAAGGTAGGATTTCAGCAGATGAATCAGGCAATGGCAGAATTAAAGGGAGGCCAGCCCAATCAATCAAATCAGCAACCCCCTACCCAAGGAGGGTCCACTCACTCCCAGGAGAAAATCCTGGTAGACAAATGGAAATGGGACTGGTTTCACCAACAGTGGACAAGCCACAGTTGCAACAGGGATCCGCCCCCTCATCTGACTTCCTCAGCTCACCCTTACAAGGGAAAAAAGCTCCAAAAATCAGGACTGGCAACCATCCCTTGGTAAGTAACTTACCCTCTCAGATTAGACATAATGCTGATAATTACAATATAGGTAATTCTATTTATGTTAAATCTGTACAACAAATAGAGGAGGATTTAAGAAATTTAGGTTTTAGAGTAGATACACCTGACTTGTCTTTTGTCCATAATAACAGTACTATATACAATGATAATACAGTTAATCCTCAGTTGCAACCACCTACTAGTGAGATGAGAAGTTCGCAGGAGAGTGAGAGAATTGAAAAGGAGGACATGGAATATTTTAACAATAATCCAACTGTCCATAGAATTGTTTCAGCATTGTGGAATAGAATGACTGATTGTGAGGAACAGACAGTTAAGCTCACTAGTGATACAATTTCATCCTTAACATTGAACATTTCTCAATTAGCAACACGTAATAAAGAATTAGAGAAAGAACATTTGTCTCTAACTCTTAAATATGATTCATTGAGTAATAAATATAATGACCTTTCAAACAAATTTTGTGAGTTAGAAAAATTATATGAAACACACTTATTAAAAACTGAATCAAGAACAAAGTTATCTTTTGCCCAGACAAATCAAAGTGTCTCTGAGTTGCTACAAAGATTAACTAAAGTTGAGATTGAAACTGCCAATCTACTAATGAACCAGGATAATCATAAGTATAATCAATATAATAATAATCCTTTCATTGGCAAAAGTGAATCTCATTCCTTCCCTGTACCACCACAATTAAAACCATCTGGTGGTAGTGTCAAATCTGAAAATGTAAGTCACAAATCCGTGCAGGAAGAAATACAAGACCATTTATCAAAAGTGAATGAGTTGTTGAATTTACCTAAGATTAGTGAGATAAAATCCAATCAGAAGAACTGGCCTAAGATAGATCAGTACCCAACTTATGATGGGGAAGCCAGCTCTGATTGGCAACATTTTATTCAAAGAATTGACAACTTGAAATTCTCATATAAGTTACCAGATGAAGAGATAACATCAAAATTAATTTCTTTATTTAAGGATGTTGCTTTATTAGGGGGTGTCAGTTCTGGCAAATCCGCACTTAAATTAAGTGCGGATTTCAAACCAAATCAGCACTTACAAATCAGCACTTAAATTTTGCAAAAAAGTCACTTATTTCAAAAAAGGGTGTCAGTTATGACCTCAAATCAGCACTTTTTTCCCGTTTTTTTTCACAACCACATTTTGGCCACAAAACATCCCTTCCTTTCTTACCCCATCCCTGTCACATGTGACACACTGACCTTCCTCGCTACCTACCCATCAATCCTCGGCACACACCCCTTCCTGAAATTTTCAATATTTTGACCAGGCATGTTTACATTCTTTTTTACTTATTTCTTCTACCTCTTAATCTTTTTTCTTGTTATGTGCCAGTTTCATAATGCCTCCCAGACATTCCAAATCTCAAAAGGTAACTCAAAAATCTGCTTCGTCACAAAAGTCTCCTCGTAAAGCAAGCCCTACACCTGAAAAATCAAAGGCAGGTTCAGGTCAGCTTAAAAAGGATGATTATCTCATCATAATCAACTTCCTTAAAATAAAATCAAATTTTGAAGCATGTTTTGGATGTGAAAAGTCCACTCGTATTGGACGTCCACCTTCTTCAAAGGTTAATGGCTACTTGTTGATGGCCAATGAAGTAAGGAAGAAAACAAGGGGGAGAATCGATATCAATCCTAAACAAATGAAGGAGAGATTTAAGAGTTACCATTCAAAATATAAAAATACTCATCATGCTGTAAATGAAACTGGCTTTGGTATTGACGATGATGATTTGGAGATTGGAATTACTACTGTTTCCAAAAAGCTCAATGTCATGTGTCCTTTCTATGAGGAAATGGATAATCTTTTTGGCACCCGAGTTGATGTAAACCCTTGGTTTCTACACGATACTACTAAGCATATACCCTCTGGATCCAAACCTTCCTATAATCCTCCCAACACACCTTTACTTGAAGAAGATCAATCCCCTCCACCTTCTAACCATAGTTCAGCTGAAGATGATCCCAACTATCAAGCAGAACAATTATATCGCAGAAGATCTGAATCCTCAGAGGCCCAAAATTTAAATGTATGTTTACTTTTTGTTTTTTCTTCAATTCTTCTCTGAATTTCTCTTTCTTTCTAGTCTCCTCCTACTCAAACTCAATCTCCATTAAATAATCTCAATTCTGGAAATGTGAATACCTCTTTAGAAGCTGCTTTAGAAGAACTTCCTGAAGCCTCTTGTTCAAACTCCAAACTAAAGCGTCGAGCCTCAACTTCAATGAACTTGAACCATCTATTAAAACGTGGTAATACTTCAACAAGCTCATTTGGCTCCCTTGAGGATTATTTTGAAAAAAAAGATATAAGTAAGTTTTGTTTACTATATATCTTAATCATTAACTCATTTATTTATTTATTTCAATTTAATTTTCTCAGAGAAATCAACTATTGCAAATAATGCCCTTGACTTTGAGAAGATGAAGTTTGATCATATGCTAAGGAAAGATCAGCAAGCCTTAGATTTGGAAGAAAAAAAATTTGAGGTAGAGCAGATGGAAAGAGTAAATGACCGTCAATTTCAAAGAGAAATGGCTACTTGTGAATTGGAAAAACAAGAGAGTTTTAAAAAAAAAGATTTCATTATGGAATGTGTTAAAAATGGCCAATCTTATGAGGACATTAAAAAATTACTTGACCTTTTCAATTGATAAATTGTTTTTCTAGTTAATTTAATTTTGGTAATATTTTCTTATATGCTGACTTATAAAAGGAAAAGAATATAGTACGTTATTTTTGACAAAAATTTGAATGTATAATAAAAATTTTCTATCTTTACTTTCTAGTCAATAAGTTTGCTTATCTAAATTTTTCTAAGTCATCAATTTCACATGTCAGATTTAAAAAATTGGCAATGCCCTCCCCTGCATTTTATTGAAACAAGGGGTGGGTACCACCAAATTTTTCTAAGTCATCAATTTCACATGTCAGATTTAAAAAATTGGCAATACCCTCCCCTGCATTTTATTGAAGTAAAGGGTGAAAGTCATCAAAATACAATATAATTACATAAATTAATTAATATATAAATAAGATATGTCAAGTATACTACTTTTAAAGTAATGACAATTCTTAAGCCAAAATGCAGATCAAGTCTAGAAACTAGGTTCAATGCAAAGTATTTTTTGAAGCAACTTATTTAAATAATACTTTATTAAATTAAGTTGATCAATAAAGATTGATTGACAATATTGCAATTCTTAAATACAATAATTTTATTAAAAAATTTCAGATTACATATAAAAAAAATCAGTGACTTTTTCTATTACTTACAACTGTTTTTACAGAATTGAAAACTATGTTTCAGCTAATATTTTATGGAAGTGAACTCTGTTCTTCGCCCAAAGAACAGAGTTCATCCTCCTATTTTCACACTCTGTTTAAAAAGAATAAAATGACTTACCTGGAGAGATGAGTTGAGAAAAAAGAAATATAAGTGAATGGAAGTGAACTCTGTTCTTCGCCCGAAGAACAGAGTTCATCCTCCTATTTTCACACTCTGTTTAAAAAGAATAAAATGACTTACCTGGAGAGATGAGTTGAGAAAAAAGAAATATAAGTGAATGGAAGTGAACTCTGTTCTTCGCCCGAAGAACAGAGTTCATCCTCCTATTTTCACACTCTTTTTAAAAAGAATAAAATGACTTACCTGGAGAGATGAGTTGAGAAAAAAGAAATATAAGTGAATGGAAGTGAACTCTGTTCTTTGCCCGAAGAACAGAGTTCATCCTCCTATTTTCACACTCTGTTTGCACCAATCTCCATCCCTTTCAATTCTATCAACACATGCTTGTCTTCCCTCCCCATGCCTTTCACTATCCTCCCAGCCCCATTGTATGCCATCCTCTTTTGATCCCCATTTCACCCCTCTCAACCTCTCGGCGGACTTGCTAGCAAGTCCGCCCCCCATATTGCATGGTGTTAATGAACGATTAGCTGCAATCGTTCAATAACTTAACGATTCGTTAACGAATCGTTAAGTGAAGGTTAAGGGGGGGTAGGAGGGATATGAGGGAGGATTTGGGGGAGTTTTGAGGGGGATAGGAGGGGGGTTTGGAGGGGGGGTTAGAGGCGGGTTTGGTGGGGATTTGGAGGGAGGATTTGGGGGATTTGGTGGGGGGTGGAGTGGAATGAGGGGAAGATATGAGGAGACCAAGAAGGGGGAGAAAGGGAGAGATGAGACCAAAGAGGGAGAAAAGGGAGGTTAGAGTGAGCCAAGGAGGGGTGAATGAGGCAGCCAAAGGGGGGAAAAGGGGGTTGATTCCAAGGAGTTGATGGCAGTGATACATCGTTTGGTATAAGTGTTAACTGAACCATACCCTAAATCAAAGACATTTTCTAAACGTTTCAAAGCGGCTCCATTACCATTTGAACCCAAACGGCATAGTGTGATGGCCAATTGAATTGAAGGATGTCGTTGTTCTTTTTGAGAATTATTGTGAAATATGGGATGATCCTGAATAAGCTCAAGCAATTTAAGGAAAAATTCCTGAGAAGTCCTGAACAGCTGTCTAAAACTGGGTGTAGATAGGTTAAGAAGTGTTTGGATGGTGTACTTGGGGGTATGAAGTACTTGAGGCTTTCTGGGAAGAAGGTAACGTTTCCTGGCCATTTTTGATAAAACGACAAAATCTTCTTCTAGATCAGAATCGGAATCAGAGTCCAAGAGCAGTTCAAGCGCCATGAAAGTCATTGCTTTATGTAATTTATCACGATTTGAAAGTGAGGAAGGCATGACTCTTATATGATATGATATGAAGATGTAAGTGATGTACGATGTTTTGAGTTATGAAGTGTTATTCTGCGGAGTGCTGCGTATGAATGGGATGATGCTGACAAATCAGTGAAATGGGACTTGATGGTGAAATCAGCACTTTTGGTTGAGAAAGTGCGGATTTGAGTGAAATAAGTGACTTATTTCATTTTGAAATCCACCAGTATTGGGGCTAGTGTGTTTTGGAAATCCGCACTTATTTAAGTGCGGATTTGGTCAAATTTAAGTGCGGATTTGTAAGTGCGGATTTGCCAGAACTGACACCCCCTATTATGGTTTGAAGCTGTCTTAAGTGAGGGTAGAGACTACTCTTGGGCTGAGTGGAAACAACTTATTGAAAAACAATTTGGAGGTTCTAAATTCAGGCTTACTCAGCAGAGACTGTATGAGAAGACTAGGTATAATCCGTTGAATGGTGACAAACCTATGGTATTTTTAATGAATTTAAACAAAATATTAAAAGCCATTGAGCCTCATATGGATTTTAACTTATGGAAAGATAAGATAATATACAAATTACCTATATCTGTCAGAGACATTGTTGTAGCTAGAACATTAAATGTTACTGAATATTCTGACTTTATTAATATTTGAAATGAAATATTATTAAACCATAAGTATGAATCAAGGTATTCCACTTATAAACAAAATGTTGAACCTGTAAAAACTCAGAATTCAAAAACACTTCAGGAGAAGCAGAAAAAACCTACTGCACCTGTAGTACCTAAAAAGTATGAAACAAATACTTGTTATAAGTGTAACAAACCTTGGGTCAAAGGTCACAAATGTGAGAAAAACATAAATATTGTTGAAAATCAACATGAATCTGAAACTGAAACTGAAAAAAGTAAAGAATCAAGTGATTATGACAGCAATATCTCATATAGTGATGAAAATGAAGTCTGTATGTTGGAAGATGATTTGTCCATCTTTGAAAATCCAATATTAAATATGGACTCAAATGAATCTTTAATGAATTTTGAGGATGCTGAAATCATTAAGGATATACAAGCTGATAACTTTAGAATGACACCTATCACGGTTCCAGCTATCATTTCTGGTGAAAATGTTAATATAGTATTGGACACAGGAGCTGCTGGTTCAGTTGTTTCCACTAATACATTACAGAAAATTGATAGTGAATATAAGTTTAAGCTTGAACCACTTCAGAATAAAAATTGGAGAGGTTTTGGATCAGTACTACACCCCATTGGTAAATACAAAGCTGCTGTTTTCTTTAAACACCAACATGGTTATGTAAGGTTAACTTGTGACTTTGTAGTAATGGATAATACAAATTGTAGTAACTGTTTTATCATTGGAAATGATATTCTGACTAAATTTGGTGTAAAATTAGACCCTGCTAATAACAATTTTACAATTGGCATGAATGGTAAAAGGAAATTTAAAATAAATTCTTTTAACACTGTCTTACACATTGAGTCAGTAACAAATTCCCCGTCTAAAGGAAGAGAATCCAATGAGATGGAACTTCTGGAAACAGAAATTTCAAAAGCATCATTTGGCACTCAGATAAGTGAAACTGAGAAAGATAATATTTTGGAATTAATTAAAGCTTTTCCAATGGCTTTTGCACATGGTACAAATGAACTTGGCCTTGTAAAAGATCATGAAATGAAAATTAGTTTAACCTGTGATATGGATAATATTCCTGCTAGTCTTAAAAAGAAACCATACCCTGCTTCACCAATGAAGAGGAAAGACATAGAGGATAATATTAAGATGTTATTAAAAATGAACATTCTTGAGAAGGTTGAAACTACACCAAAATATTGTGTAATATCACCAGTGCTGATTTCTTATGAACAAGATAAAGCAAGACTGTGCAGTGATTATAGAGCATTAAATACATTTACAGTAGATGATATTTATCCCTTGCCAAGGATTGCCTCTATACATGCTACCCTTAAAGGTGCTAAATATATAAGTTGCCTAGATGGAAATAAAGGGTACCATCAAATTCCTGTTGAAAAGAATTCACAGAACTTTTTGTTGATAACAACACACATGGGAATTTATAAGTATGTCAGAATGCCATTTGGACCAAAGAATGCTCCATCAGTATTTCAAAAGTTAATGGATATAACATTCCATAATTAAATGATTGAGGGATGGTTAATGGTATACATTGATGACATCATAGTGTTCTCTAAAAATTTTGATGAACACTTAATCCATTTAAGGAAAGTATTTCAGAAAATGGATGAAATAAAAATGACCCTTGCATTGAAAAAATGTAAATTTGGGTTTGAATCTTTAAAAGTGCTTGGTCATATTGTATCTGCCTTACAAATATGTGTAGACCAAAATAAAGCGGCTGCAATAAAGAATATTGGCATTCCTCAAAATGTGAAGGATGTACAATCTTTTCTTGGAATGTGTGGTTATTATAGACAATATATAAAAAACTACCAATCAATTGCTGCACCACTGACCACACTGATAAAGAAATCAGAAGCTTTCATTTGGAATAATGAAAGACAACAAGCTTTTAATAAGTTGAAAGAATGTTTAATGACAGCTCCTATCTTGGGATTACCAGATTTCCAATTACCTTTTGTATTATATACAGATGCAAGTTTTATTGGACTGGGTGCTGCTTTGCATCAAAAACAACTTATTGAAGGTAAAATGTCAGAAGTAGTAATCTGCTATATTTCACGTACTCTGAGAAGTGGTGAATTGAAATATGGTGCTACTCAACTTGAATGTTTGGCAGTAGTATGGGCTCTTGAAAAGCTACATTATTACCTGGAAGACCAAAGATTTGAGTTAATAACTGACTGTAGTGCAGTTAAGTCACTCTTAAACATGAAAACTCCTAATAGACACATGTTTAGATGGCAATTAGCTGTACAAGAATACAGAGGACGGATGACTATTACACATAGAGCAGGAACCTTGCACTCTAATGTAGATCTGTTATCTAGAGTACCTCTGCCTAATAATGATGATAATCCTGCTTATGTTCCTGAGTCAGAGATTATTAACATTTATGGCATTTATATTGTAGATCTTGAGGATGAATTTATGCAATCAATTCTTGATAATTATAATTCAGATCCTGACTTAAGTAAATTAACTACAATATTAAATGATCCATCTAATGCTTCAATGAATGTTTTAATAAAAACATTACCAATTAAGTATAAAGAGGCATTAGAAAAAGGAAAATTTTCCATTGAGGATGGTTTTATATATTACAGGAAAAAATTAAGTAATGTAATTGTAATTCCCCCTTCAATGAAGGAGTTAATGTTAAGTATATGTCATGATGATATATTAGCAGGTCATTTTGACTACCATAAAACATTAACCAGAGTAAAAAACACAGCTTGGTGGATTAACATGTCTGAGGATGTTCAGAAATATGTTGAAACATGTGATTCTTGTCAAAAATCTAAAAGATTAACAGGAAAAAGAGCTGGTTTATTACAACAAATTGAGCAACCAAAAGCTCCATGGGAAATCATTAACATGGACTTTGTAACAGGTTTGCCAATAGCAGGGCATAAGAGTTATAACTCCTGCTGGGTAATTGTAGATAGATTTACAAAGATGTGTAAATTTATTCCTACCCACAAAGAGGTTTCTGCAAAGGACTTAGCTTTTTTATGGTGGACACAAATGTTAAATACAGCAGGTTTCCCCAAAGCAATAGTTTCTGACAGAGATCCTAAATTTACTTCTGAGTTCTGGACGTCACTTATGGATGTTTCAGGGTGTCAATTAAAACTTTCTACAGCACACCATCCACAAACTGATGGGCTAGCAGAAAGAATGATACAAACCTTAGAAGATATGATAAGAAGATACTGTGCTTTTGGTCTTAATTTTAAAGACAATGACAAATTCACGCATGATTGGGTAACCCTTATCCCAGGTTTAGAATTTGCATATAATAGTACAGTACATTCTGTCACTGGCAAAAAGCCATTTGAGTTATGGTTGGGTTATGTACCTAATACCCCTGCTAAAACTCTTAATAAGTTACCTAGATTGGATATTCATCCAGGTACTAAATCTTTTCTTCAAATGCAGGAACTATGCAGAAGACATGCTCAAGAATGTATAAATAAGGCTTTTGAGTATGAAAAGAAAAGATGGGATAAAGCCCATAAAGAACAAATGTTCAAAGAGGGTGATGAAGTCCTTATTTCAACGCTACATTTCAATTTAAATGGTAATGTTAAATTGAAGGATCCATTCATTGGACCATTTGTAGTTAAAAAGATGGTTGGTAATAATGCTGTTGAGGTTATTCTATATGCACCTTATGATAGAAAACATCCAGTATTTCCTATTTCTCTTATAAAACCATACCATTCTAATGATACTGCTCTCTTTCCAAGAAGATCAGGAAGGCATAAACAGCAACCTGAAGAAATAGTGGAAAAAGCAGAAATTGAAAAGATACTTAAAAAGAGACACCTTACTAAAGAAAAGGGAGTTGAGTATCACCACACAATATGGGGGGCGGACTTGCTAGCAAGTCCGCAACCTTGGACCCAAACTCACCATAGATTGAACACACATTGAGCTATTGATAAAGGAGCCATACAATCAGGAATGAACACCACTCAGAAGAACAGTTTTAGGTGGGTGTTCAAGTAGAGTTCAGTATGGGTTCAGTATGAGTTCAGTCTGAGTTCCATCTGAGTTCAGGTTGAGGACTTGCTAGCAAGTCCACCCCCTATATTGTGTAGTGTATCTATTAAGATTTAAAAATAAATCAAGTGAATATGACCAGTGGATTCCAGAAAATGAAATCTCTGATCTTAAAAATCTCTTGAAAAAATTTAAATCTAAATAATACTGTTCATTCAGTATATGTATTATAAAAAATTTTTTTTATTTTATTATTTCATTCCTTAAGATTAATTAAAATGTCTTAACATTTTTTTTATTGTTTTTTTGGGGTGAGAGAGTGTCAGCCTAAATATCCTTAGGACTTAGTATTTCTTATGCTTAAAATAAGATAACCTTAACTAAATTAAGCTTATATCTTAAAAATAAGGTTAAAATAATAATATATATTATTTTATTATATATATATATAATTATTATTCTATTATATAATTTATAATAGTTTAAATAGCTTATCCATGGCCTAATAATACTTATTAAGGTGTTAATGGAGTCATAATATACTTATCTTAAGTTATATGAAGTAATTATTGACATACATAAGCTTATATGTATACATAAATCTCATATTCAGTGAAATATGCAGTATATTATGTATATTTAGGTATATAAGTGGGTTTTAGTCCCTTAATAGCCTATAACCTTTGTTTTTCTGCTTATTTTAGGTCATATGGACGAAATCAGTGGACTCACAACGCCTACAGAAGCATAGACACCTATATCAGGCGCATACACCCAGTTTGGACAACTAAAATTATTTCCTTGGATGGTTATTCACGGATTTATGGGTTGGAAATATGTTTTTGGGTTAATGTGGATGCTTGGGGATGTTATTGGGGGCTTGGACATTTTATTTGTTTCCTTTATATGCTTTTAGTTTCATTAAATCTCTTTTTGATCATTTATTTTACCTGTTTCTTTATGGTATCCGCTTTTATCTGGGATTTCTATTTATGGTATGACTCTGTGTTATTATTAATAGTGATGGAGGGTCCTTACTGGAGGTCTGGGTGTTGAAACTGCTTGAAGTGGACGCCATGGGGAGGTGATGGGCCCTCAAAGTGCTGTGATTGCCGGGGATAGCAGTGACATCATCTGGATTGAAGGTCTGTGCACTCCAGTGGATTTGGGTATAAGTAAGGAGGGATTTTGACGGTTTATTATCATCATTCAATTACTACACTTCAAACAAACATTACACTACAATTATTAACATTCAGAAATATATTATAAAGCCCTTATAAATTGATATTATCTTTATAAAAGCTATAACTATATTTTATTCTTCTATTTTCCACCACTAGCACGCATTTAAATCCAAGTATTGTGAGTTTAATTTGAGTATAACTATTCTATTAGTCTTCCCCTGAGGTTTAATCACTAAATCATTTATTAATAAGTAGTAGGACCATAAAATAATAATATTATATCATACTTATATACTAGACTGTACTGACAATACTACTAAGCAGTGAAACAAACTAAACTGACAATGTTGTAATGACCACTAGTGAGACTAACAAGACTGATTATGTTGATAAAGCAGTGAAACTAACAAGTGATTATATTCCTATATAAGTTTTTCAATTAGGAACATTAAAAAGTGCTTTACCTATATAATCCTGTTTTATGAAATATCTTCTCTTCCATCTCTCACATTGTATAGCACACATAGAAATCTTCTCCCCTTACCTCTAAACCAGTTTAAGAAAACTAAACCAAACCAAACCAAATCAACCCAACCCAACCCATTCCGATAAGATCTAAGAAAAAATCCTACAACTAGTATCACTGACAATATCCAGAGAAAAAACTGACAATATTACTTAGCCATGAAACATACTAAACTGACAATGTTGTAATGACCACTAGTGAGACTAACTAGACTGACTTTGCTGATAAAGAAATGAATCTTACAAGTAATTAGATTCCTATATTAGTTATCAAATTATGAACATTCAACTGTAAATTCTCTATATAACCCTCTTTTATGCAATATCTTCTCTTCCACCTCTCACATTGAATAGCACCTATAGCACTCCTCCTCCCCTCACCTCTCAACCAATTTAAGAAACCCATACCAAACCAAACCAATCAACCAACCCAACCCATTCTGATAAGATCTAAGAAAAAATCTTACAACTAGTATCACTGACACTATCCAGAGAAAAAACTGACAATACTACTAAGCCATGAAACAGACTAAACTGACAATGCTGTAATGGCCACATGGGAGACTAATAAGACTAATTATGTTGATACAGAAATGAATCTGACAAGTAATCAGATTCCTATATAAGTTTTTAAATTAGGAACATTCAACTGTGCTTTCCCTAAATAACCATGTTTTATGCAATATCTTATCTTCCACCTCTCACATTGTATAGCACACATAGAAATCTTCTCCCCTTACCTCTCAACCAATCTATGAAACCCATACCATACCAAACCAATCAAACAACCAAACCTGTTAAGACCTAATAAATAATCTTACAACTAGCACTGACATTATCCAGAAACAGGACTTACAATACTACCAAGCAATAAATAAAAGTAAAATATGTATGGTAAAATTACCAATAGTGAGACTAATAAGACTATTTATGTTATTACAGCAATGAAACTATCAAGAAGTAATCAGATGACTATATCAGTTTTCTAATTAGGAACATTCAACTGTACATTCCCTATATCACCCCCTTTTGATGCAATATCTTCTCTTCCATCTCTCACATTGTATAGCACACATAGAAATCTTCTCCCGTTACCTCTCAACCAATTTAAGAAACCCTCACCAAACCAAACCAAATCAACCCAAATCAACCCAACCCAACCCATTCCGATAAGATCTAAGAAAAAATCTTACAACTAGTAACACTGACATTATCCCAAGAAATAGAACTGACTAAACTACTAAGCAGTGAAACAAACTAAACTGACAATGTTGTAATGACCACTAGTGAGACTAACAAGAATGATTATGTTGATACAGCAATGAACCTAACAAGTACTCATATAACTATATAAGTTTTTCAATTAGGAACATTCAACTTTGCTTTCCCTATATAATCCTGTTTAATGCAATATCTTCCCTTCCATCTCTCACATTGTATAGCACATATAGAAATCATCTCCCCTTACCTCTCAACCAATTTAAGAAACCCATACCAAACCAAACCAATCAAACAACCAAACCTGTTAAGACCTAATAAATAATCTTACAACTAGCACTGACACTATCCAGAGAAAAAACTGACAATACTACTAAGCAGTGAAACAAACTAAACTGAAAATGTTGTAATGACCACTAGTGAGACTAACAAGACTGATTATGTTGATAAAGCAGTGAAACTAACAAGTAATTATATTCCTATATAAGTTTTTCAATTAGGAACATTCAACTTTGCTTTCCCTATATAATCCTGTTTAATGCAATATCTTCCCTTCCATCTCTTACAATGTATAGCACCTATAGAACACTTCTCCCCTCACCTCTTAACCAATCTAAGAAAAAAAAACCAAAACAAGCCAAACAAACAAACCAACTCAACCTAACCTGTTAAGACCTAAGAAGCCATGCTACTTCTAGCACTTACACTATCCAGAAACAGGACTGACTAAACTTCTAAGCCATGAAACAGACTAAACTGAAAATGTTGTAATGACCAATAATGAGAGTAACTAGACTGACTTTGCTGATAAAGCAGTGAAACTAACAAGTAATCAGATTCCTATATAAGTTTTTCAATGAGGAACATTCAAAAGTGCTTTACCTATATAATCCTGTTTAATGCAATATCTTCCCTTCCATCTCTTACAATGTATAGCACCTATAGAACACTTCTCCCCTCACCTCTTAACCAATCTAAGAAAAAAAAACCAAAACAAGCCAAACAAACAAACCAACTCAACCTAACCTGTTAAGACCTAAGAAGCCATGCTACTTCTAGCACTTACACTATCCAGAAACAGGACTGACAATACTACTTAGCCATGAAACATACTAAACTGACAATGTTGTAATGACCACTAGTGAGACTAACTAGACTGACTTTGCTGATAAAGAAATGAATCTTACAAGTAATTAGATTCCTATATTAGTTATCAAATTATGAACATTCAACTGTAAATTCTCTATATAACCCTCTTTTATGCAATATCTTCTCTTCCACCTCTCACATTGTATAGCACCTATAGAAATCTTTTCCCCTTACCTCTCAACCAATCTAAGAAAACTAAACCAAACCAATCAAACAACCAAACCTGTTAAGACCTAATAAATAATCTTACAACTAGCACTGACACTATCCAGAGAAAAAACTGACAATACTACTAAGAAGTGAAACAATCTAAACAGACTATGTTGTAATGACCACTGGTGAGACTAACAAGACTGATTATGTTAATACAGCAATTAAACTAACAAGTAATCATATTCCTATATCAGTTTTCCAATTAGGAACATTCAACTTTGCTTTACCGATATAATCCTGATTATACAATATCTTCTCTTCCATCTCTTACAATGTATAGCACCCATAGAAATCTTCTCCCCTTACCTCTCAACCAATCTAAGAAAAACAAACCAAAACAAGCCAAACAAACAAACCAACCAAACCTAACCTGTTAAGGCCTAGGAAACCATCCTACTACTAGCACTGACACTATCCAGAGAAAAAACTGACAATACTACTAAGCAGTGAAACAAACTAAACTGACAATGTTGTAATGACCACTAGTGAGACTAACAAGACTGATTATGTTGATAAAGCAGTGAAACTAACAAGTAATTAGATTCCTATATAACTTATCCAATGAGGAAAATTCAACTTTACATTCCCTATATAACCCTGTTTAATACAATATCATCTCTTCCATCTCTCACATTGTATAGCACCCATAGAAATCTTCTCCTCTTACCTCTCAACTAATTTAAGAAACCCATACCAAACCAAACCAATTAAACAACCAACATTTTAAGAACTAAAAAAATTACAACCAGTATCACTGACATTATCCCAAGAAAAAGAACTGACTAAACTACTAAGCCATGAAACAAACTAAACTGACAATGTTGTAATGACCACTAGTGAGACTAACTAGACCGACTTTGCTGATAAAACAGTGAAACTAACAAGTAATTAGATTCCTATATAAGTTTTTCAATTAGGAACATTCAACTGTACATTCCCTATATCACCCCCTTTTGATGCAATATCTTCTCTTCCACCTCTCACATTGTGTAGTACCTATAACACTCCTCCTCCCCTCACCTCTCAACCAATCAAAGAATCCCAAACCAAACCAAATCAAATCAACCCAACCCAACCCAACCCATTCCAATAAGCTCTAAGAAAAAAAAAATCCAACAACTAGTATCACTGACATCATCCCAAGAAAATAAACTGACTAAACTACAAAACCATGAAACAAACTAAACTATCCATCTGGTGATGTGACCAAGAAAGAGACTTAACTAAACTGATCATGTTGATACAGCAATGAAACTATCAAGAAGTAATCAGATTCCTATATAATTTTTTCAATTATGAACATTCAACTGTACATTCCCTATATCACCCCCTTTTGATGCAATATCTTCTCTTCCACCTCTCACATTGTGTAGTACCTATAACACTCCTCCTCCCCTCACCTCTCAACCAATCAAAGAAACCCAAACCAAACCAAATCAAATCAACCCAACCCAACCCAACCCATTCCAATAAGCTCTAAGAAAAAAAAAATCCAACAACTAGTATCACTGACATCATCCCAAGAAAATAAACTGACTAACACCACGCAATATTTGGGGGGGACTTGCTAGCAAGTCCTCAACTTGAATTCAGATGGAATTCAGACTGAACTCAGACTGAACTCAGACTGAACTTTACTTTGAACTCATCTTGGGCTTTTAACCAAACATGGATGAGTCTGTGCTTGAGTAATAGTGAAAGTTTAATAAATAATTTATAGAAATAATAACAAGGGAAGATTAATAATCTGATCCATTCACAGAATTTTTTTCACAAAACTCATTTTCATTTTCATTTTGAATTTCACCTGATCACTTAAAAGACTGAAAATTATACTATTTATTTCAAAAACATCACTTTTAACCTCTCTAATTATTTTATTCTATTTTTTTTGAAAAAATATAAAATAATATCAGTGGTTCTCTTTAATGATAACTCCTTTTAACCAAGAATTTGAAGCTTTTATTTTTTAATTTAAACCATATTACCTGATATTTTTTTTTTGTATTTTTATTATTTCTTATTATGCAATATAATTATTTTAAACTCAATGGAATTATTTAATAAAAATATTGAACCATAAAAATTCTCAAGTTTCTATTCTAGAATACTGTGAAAAGACTCATAATTAAGAAAAATAAAAGATAGAAATATGTTTTCATAATTTCTGTTTCAATGAAGTTCTCTAATATCTTCTTTACACTTAGCACTAATAATTGATAAATTGTTTAATTATATGTCTAGAAAGAAGTATAATTCTTATACAAGTGAATTTTAATCCAGTTTTTTCCATTTTTGTATGCAAGAAGATGATTAAAATTAAAAGGAAATATCTTTTTGCTCTTTTTTTTTCTATCGAATATTCAACTACTAAGAATTTTCACAATATTAATTTATTCAATGTAATACACATATGATTTTCTGGAACTCTTCATGATGTATTTCATCAAAATTCAATGTAAATATGGTTATTTGGTAGAGTAATCTCATGAGTTGAAATAATTAATCACTACTTAGTGAATTTTTCATATGAAAGACTGAAATTCAAGCTAGATGTAAAAATTTAAAGATAATTAAAACAAAGTAGTATAAATTTATTTAAACTTTAATTTTAGTACTTGATTTTGCTTCAATGCTGTATTGTGGGATAATTTCAGTGTCAACCTGGGAATAAGCACCATATAATTTGAAAAGTGATCTCATGTTAAAAAATGTGCTTCAGGTAGATATTTTGATTGTATTATTGTTCAAGAACTGAATTAAATAGGTAAAAGTGGTAATTTTTCATAATTCTATCAGTTTCAAATTAAAAAACTATTATATGATATTCATTTTGTAAAAAAGACACAATAGGTAATTTAGATTATACCCATGTAGAAAAGCAGCTGTAAAGGCAATCATCTTTTTATTAAAAATAATATTATTCCATGTTTTAAATGAAAAGAAAAAATATTTCAATTCTATGGTTTTGAAAAATAAATTAAATGAAACATTTCAGGTACGCTTTTTTAGTCATTAGAATCAAAGTTTTGATAGGAGTAATTCACAACTGAACACTTACACGCAATTGTAAAATTATATATATGGGTTCAAGATTTATCAATGATTTATTGGAATTATGATATTTATGCTGATTGGTAGATCTTATATGATGTTTCTATTCAGTTTCTAAGTGTATGAAAAACAATCCCTTTGATATTTTATTTAAACAGAAGAATTTAAAAATTTTCTTGAAATTGGCCTTATCACAAAGCAATACTGGAATGGTTATATTGTTATAAAAATTAATTTAAATAGCAATATTTCAAATCTTCATAACCGATTTTAAACTAAACATAAATATTAAAATTTGACTTTTTATAAAAATATATATTGATTTAAAAGATATTTACTTATTTTTTTTTTTACAAAATGACCAATTTTATCCTGTGAGGCTTCCATTCAACTTAAATGTGTAAGTCTAAAAAATTAATATGATGCTCTGAATACTCTATATAATGTGTACCTAAGGCAAAAATAATGTTTTTTGAAGTACTTTAAATCTAAGCAGAAGAGCTGATATCTTTTTTATGTAATATAGTTGTATAAAATTGATTTTTAGGTAGTTTCGTAATACGTAATATGGAAAGAAATCATATCATAATAATATATAATCAACTTAAAACTTTTTTTAATATAATATTATCTAAAAATAATTCTTAATACGTACTTATTTTTAGAACTTCAAAGTGTTTAATAAAAATATTTTGATATAAAAATATAATTATTTTTATATTTAAAAGTAATTAATAAAACTTCTAAAAAAGTATAAATTTTTTCATGGCTTAAATTATTATGAACCACACTTGGAAACAAGATTGCATTGAGAGTTCAATCTAAGTTCCACCAAAAACATGATAAATAATTTTTTTGAAAATGTATATAGTCATTGAAATAAAAAAAAATTAGTAAAAGAAAGGACTCAGATATTTTATTCTGTTACTGAATAGATTATCATAAATATATTGAGGTAGATAACTTATTGAAGTTTTTTAAATTTGCAGTTATTACAGTCAATTATCCAGTTATATATAGCAATCACAAAACAAGAAATAAGCCTAAATGGTTATATATGTGGATAAATCTTTTCCTCAACCTTTACCCTAATTATTTAATTTAATTCAAAGCTATTTTTAATCTAACCAACATATTTTACTATTACATTTAAAAATAAATACAATAAACTCAAAAAATACATAAGTTCAATAGTTTAAAATTTCTTTAAATGTTTTATTCTAGTTTTTAACTTTTTGCTACAATTTTCCTATTATATTATTTATTTATATCATGTATAGTTATCAAAAGAATTCTGTGAATTATTGTGTAAAAAAGCAAAATAGTATTTCATTATCAATTATTTTACTATATTACTTTCTTAGTCTTAAAGTGCATTGTAAATCAAAAATATAAAATAAAGACGTATAAACTATAGGTTTAAGTTAAAAAATATCAATAAAAAATAATTATCAATCATTTTCCATATCGGCAGAATAGAGCTGTAGATTGAGGGGGTGGACTCTGATGTTCGCCCGAAGAACAAAGTTCACACTCCATTTTTCACTACCTCAATGGACAACCTCTCAATCTCTCCACACAAATTTTTCTGCTTTTTCATTTCTGTTAATTCTATTACCACTCACCACCCTTTTATTGCCCTCCTGATACATTTGCTACACCCTTTAAGCTTCAAAATCTATGTTTAAGCCCTCCTCACTACTCCCCTCCACTCTATTTTCACTTTTAACACAACTACACCCCTTTTGCAACCTCTCGCTCACCTCCCATTCCCCTCACTCACCCCACTCACCTCCATTAGCCCTCACCAGCCTTTCTCTCACATTCTAAAACTATTACTCACCTCCCCAGTTTATTGTCCACATCCCCCAGCTCTCGCTTACCTCCCCTAGCCCTTTCTCACCTTCCCAATCTTTCCAGCCCTTCACTCACCTCTTCCAGCCTCCCCCAGTCCCTTACTTTGGCTGGAGATGTGAGCGAGGTGCTGTAAAGACTAAGGAAGGCTGGGAGAAGTGAGTGAGAGGCTTTTATTACCTCCCGCAGACTTTCAAAGCCCCTCGCTCACCTCCCCCAGCTTCCCAAGTCCCTTAATTTGGCTGGAGATGTGAATGAGGTGCTGTAAAGACTAAGTAGGGCTGTGAGTAGTAGGTGAGAGGCTTTTATCAACTCTCCTAGCCCTTTAAGGACCCTTGCTCACCTTTTCCAGCCTTCCCGAAGTGGGTTAGGGGATTTTATAACCTCTCCCAGCCCTGTAAAGCCCCTCTCTCACCTTCCCCAGCCTTCCCCAGTTCCTTTATTTTTCTGGGGGAGGTGAGCGATGAGATTGAAGAGGTGAAAAAAGTGTTGGGGAGGCATGCAAGGGCTTGGGAAGTAGCCAACTTTTTATAAACTTGAGAATAATTAATATGTATAAATTAGAAATAACAAGGAATAAAATTTTGAGGAATTATAACCCATTCCAAGTGGTAAATAATGTAACTAAATACATATTTCAGAATTTGAGTTGCTTGTGTTTACTAAAAAAATGTGGCCAATCGTTGAAAAAGGAAGATTTTTGTAGGGAAGAAACATGAAAAATGAAAAAAATACAAAGTAAAATAAAACTAAATAATGACAGTGGGCTGGGAAAGGTGAGTGAGGGTCTGGGGGAGGTGTGAGAAATGAAGAGAAGAGAAGGGAGAGGGGGGGAAGGAGACGAGAGTTGTTTTCTCACTGTGAAGGAAAGGAATAGGGAAAATGGGTAAGTAGATGGCAAGTTTAGAAATGAGATAAGGGGGTAGGATAGGAAGTCAGATTGAAGATAAGGGAGAATTAGGGGAGGGAGGCATCAGATGGAAGTCCCACTTGTAATTCTACCAGGAATCAATTCAGGAAGCAAAAAAAAGCACTAGACATCTAGTGCACACTTTTTTCCTGCTGTGAATATTTTTTGAACTATTAATCAACTGTGGTTCAATGAAGGTTCAAATCAGTTTCAAGGTGTTTTCAAAGTAAATTCAATATTTCTTCATGATTGTTTCATCACCACCTCAATGTGTGCTGAAAAAGATATGAATTAGGGTTCAAGGTTGCGGACTTGCTAGCAAGTCCACCCCCCATATTGCGTGGTGTAAACTACAAAACCATGAAACAAACTAAACTATCCATCTGGTGATGTGACCAAGAAAGAGACTTAACTAAACTGATCATGTTGATACAGCAATGAAACTATCAAGAAGTAATCAGATTCCTATATAATTTTTTCAATTATGAACATTCAACTGTACATTCCCTATATCACCCCCTTTTGATGCAATATCTTCTCTTCCACCTCTCACAATGTTTAGTACCTATAACACTCCTCCTCCCCTTACCTCTCAACCAATCAAAGAAACCCAAACCAAACCAAATCAAATCAACCCAACCCAACCCAACCCATTCCAATAATCTCTAAGAAAAAAAAAAAATCCAACAACTAGTATCACTGACATCATCCCAAGAAAATAAACTGACTAAACTACAAAACCATGAAACAAACTAAACTATCTATCTGGTGATGTGACCAAGAAAGAGACTTAACTAAACTGATCATGTTGATACAGCAATGAAACTATCAAGAAGTAATCAGATTCCTATATAATTTTTTCAATTATGAACATTCAACTTTGCTTTCCCTATATCACCCCCTTTTGATGCAATATCTTCTCTTCCATCTCTCACATTGTGTAGTACCTATAACACTCCTCCTCCCCTCACCTCTCAACCAATCAAAGAAACCCAAACCAAACCAAATCAAATCAACCCAACCCAACCCAACCCATTCCAATAATCTCTAAGAAAAAAAAAATCCAACAACTAGTATCACTGACATCATCCCAAGAAAATAAACTGACTAAACTACAAAACCATGAAACAAACTAAACTATCCATCTGGTGATGTGACCAAGAAAGAGACTTAACTAAACTGATCATGTTGATACAGCAATGAAACTATCAAGAAGTAATCAGATTCCTATATAATTTTTTCAATTATGAACATTCAACTGTACATTCCCTATATCACCCCCTTTTGATGCAATATCTTCTCTTCCACCTCTCAAATTGTGTAGTACCTATAGCACTCCTTGTCCCCTTACCTCTCAACTAATTTAAGAAACCCATACCAAACCAATCAAACAACCTAACCTGTTAATACCTAAGAAGCCATCCTACTAATAGCAGTGACACTATCACAAAACAGGACTGACAATACTACTAAGCCATGAAACATACTAAACTGACAATGTTGTAATGACCACTAGTGAGACTAACTAGACTGACTTTGCTGATAAAGAAATGAATCTTACAAGTAATTAGATTCCTATATTAGTTATCAAATTATGAACATTCAACTGTAAATTCTCTATATAACCCTCTTTTATGCAATATCTTCTCTTCCACCTCTCACATTGTGTAGTACCTATAACACTCCTCCTCCCCTTACCTCTCAACCAATCTAAGAAAACTAAACAAAACCAACCAACCAACCAAACCTGTTAAGACCTAATAAATAATCTTACAACTAGCACTGACACTATCCAGAGAAAAAACTGACAATACTACTAAGAAGTGAAACAAACTAAACTGACAATGTTGTAATGACCACTAGTGAGACTAACAAGACTGATTATGTTGATAAAGCAGTGAAACTAACAAGTAATTATATTCCTATATAAGTTTTTCAATTAGGAACATTAAAAAGTGCTTTACCTATATAATCCTGTTTTATGAAATATCTTCTCTTCCATCTCTCACATTGTATAGCACACATAGAAATCATCTCCCCTTACCTCTCAACCAATCTATGAAACCCATACCATACCAAACCAATCAAACAACCAAACCTGTTAAGACCTAATAAATAATCTTACAACTAGCACTGACACTATCCAGAGAAAAAACTGACAATACTATTAAGCAGTGAAACAATCTAAACAGACTATGTTGTAATGACCACTAGTGAGACTAACAAGACTGATTATGTTGATAAAGCAATGAAACTAACAAGTAATCAGATTCCTATATAAGTTTTTCAATTAGGAACATTCAACTTTGCTTTACCGATATAATCCTGATTATACAATATCTTCTCTTCCATCTCTTACAATGTATAGCACACATAGAAATCATCTCCCCTTACCTCTCAACCAATCTATGAAACCCATACCATACCAAACCAATCAAACAACCAAACCTGTTAAGACCTAATAAATAATCTTACAACTAGCACTGACACTATCCAGAGAAAAAACTGAAAATACTACTAAGAAGTGAAACAAACTAAACTGACAATGTTGTAATGACCACTAGTGAGACTAACAAGACTGATTATGTTGATAAAGCAGTGAAACTAACAAGTACTCATATAACTATATAAGTTTTTCAATTAGGAACATTCAACAGTGCTTTCCCTATATAATCCTGTTTTATTCAATATCTTCTCTTCCACCTCTCACATTGTATAGCACACATAGAAATCATCTCCCCTTACCTCTCAACCAATCTATGAAACCCATACCATACCAAACCAATCAAACAACCAAACCTGTTAAGACCTAATAAATAATCTTACAACTAGCACTGACACTATCCAGAGAAAAAACTGACAATACTACTAAGCAGTGAAACAAACTAAACTGACAATGTTGTAATGACCACTAGTGAGACTAATAAGACTATTTATGTTAATACAGCAATGAAACTAACAAGTACTCATATAACTATATAAGTTTTTCAATTAGGAACATTCACCTTTGCTTTCCTTATATAATCCTGTTTAATGCAATATCTTCCCTTCCATCTCTTACAATGTATAGCACCTATAGAACACTTCTCCCCTCACCTCTTAACCAATCTAAGAAAAAAAAACCAAAACAAGCCAATCAAACAAACCAACCTAACCTAACCTGTTAAGACCCAAGAAGACATCCTACTAATAGCACTGACATTATCCAGAAACAGGACTGACTAAACTACAAAGCCATGAAACAAACTAAACTATCTATCTGGTGATGTGACCAATATAGAGACTTAACTAAACTAATTATGTTGATACAGCAATGAAACTATCAAGAAGTAATCAGATGACTATATCAGTTTTCTAATTAGGAACATTCAACTGTACATTCCCTATATCACCCCCTTTTGATGCAATATCTTCTCTTCCACCTCTCACATTGTATAGTACCTATAACACTCCTCCTCCCCTCACCTCTCAACCAATTTAAGAAACCCACACCAAACCAATCAAACAACCTAACCTGTTAATACCTAAGAAGCCATCCTACTAATAGCACTGACACTATCCAGAAACAGGACTGACTAAACTTCTAAGCCATGAAACAAACTAAACTGACAATGTTGTGATGACCAATAGTGTCAGCCTAAATATCCTTAGGACTGAGTATTTCTTATGCTTAAAATAAGATAACCTTAATTAGATTAAGCTTATATCTTAAAAATAAGGTTAAAACAATAATATATATTATTTTATTATATATATATATAATTATTATTCTATTATATAATTTATAATAGTTTAAATAGCTTATCCATGGCCTAATAATACTTATTAAGGTGTTAATGGAGTCATAATATACTTATCTTAAGTGATATGAAGTAATTATTGACATACATAAGCTTATATGTATACATAAATCTCATATTCAGTGAAATATGCAGTATATTATGTATATTTAGGTATATAAGTGGGTTTTAGCCCCTTAATAGCCTATAACCTTTGTTTTTCTGCTTATTTTAGGTCATATGGATGAAATCAGTGGACTCACAACGCCTACAGAAGCATAGACACCTATATCAGGCGCATACACCCAGTTTGGACAACTAAAATTACTTCCTTGGATGGTTATTCACGGATTTATGGGTTGGAAATATGTTTTTGGGTTAATGTGGATGCTTGGGGATGTTATTGGGGGCTTGGACATTTTATTTGTTTCCTTTATATGCTTTTAGTTTCATTAAATCTCTTTTTGATCTTTTATTTTACCTGTTTCTTTATGGTATCCGCTTTTATCTGGGATTTCTATTTATGGTATGACTCTGTGTTATTATTAATAGTGATGGAGGGTCCTTACTGGAGGTCTGGGTGTTGAAACTGCTTGAAGTGGACGCCATGGGGAGGTGATGGGCCCTCACAGTGCTGTAATTGCCGGGGATAGCAGTGACATCATCTGGATTGAAGGTCTGTGCACTCCAGTGGATTTGGGTATAAGTAAGGAGGGATTTTGACGGTTTATTAGAATCATTCAATTACTACACTTCAAACAAACATTACACTACAATTATTAACATTCAGAAATATATTATAAAGCCCTTATAAATTGATATTATCTTTATAAAAGCTATAACTATATTTTATTCTTCTATTTTCCACCACTAGCACGCATTTAAATCCAAGTATTGTGAGTTTAACTTGAGTATAACTATTCTATTAGTCTTCCCCTGAGGTTTAATCACTAAATCATTTATTAATAAGTAGTTGGACCATAAAATAACACTATTATATCATACTTATATACTAGACTGTACTGACAATTGGGGGTCTTTCCTTATATTTTACTTATTATTTAGTATAAGCCTTGGGACGTGATTTTTACCTTAGTACAACTCAAAATTAACCAAATATTTGGGTCTGCTGCATATTAGTGGGTCATCATAACTCATTGATTGCGGAAAAGAATCCTTATAATAATTGTACTAATTTTTTATCATAAAAATTAGATATTTACAGTAGTAACTGTACCCAATATAAACCCAATTTCACTTGGTATTTGGACACCAATATAACACCCAATTAAATTGGTATTTGGCTAAAGCTTGGTAAGCTAATTATTCACCCTTATAAAGTCTAGTTAAACTTATTATTATATTTTTAACAGATTTTTTCGAATTTTTCTTATATTTTATTTAAATAAATAAAGATATAAATTCAGGGTAAGCTCCATTGCTTTTTTATTAGTAATATAATTGCTAATATTATTTGTCTACTAATTCCACAGAGTTTTTTCCTTTTGTAGACGTAAAATATTGTTATTCTGAACAATATGAGTGCTCCTCAGGATAGTGTAAGTGAACAGCCTGCTTATAATACCAGGTCTAAAGCTAATAAAAACTTTCCAGGACATCACCATGGAGGGACAACAGTACCCCCAACCAGAAAGCATGAGTATAGAGGAAAAGGACGCCCTCTTAAAAAAGATAACTATCAAAAAGACGTCTCCTCCTCTTCAGGATCAACTGTCCCACCTGGCCAAACAGGTTCTGAAGCTAGAGGAATCAAAATCTCTCATGTTCAAAGAAGTAGAGCAGTTGCAAAACAATTGCAAGGTAGGATTTCAGCAGATGAATCAGGCAATGGCAGAATTAAAGGGAGGCCTGCCCAGTCAATCAAATCAGCAACCCCCTACCCAAGGAGGGTCCACTCACTCCCAGGAGAAAATCCTGGTAGACAAATGGAAATGGGACTGGTTTCACCAACAGTGGACAAGCCACAGTTGCAACAGGGATCCACCCCCTCATCTGACTTCCTCAGCTCACCCTTACAAGGGAAAAAAGCGCCAAAAATCAGGCCTGGCAACCATCCCTTGGTAAGTAACTTACCCTCTCAGATTAGACATAATACTGATAATTACAATATAGGTAATTCTATTGATGTTAAATCTGTACAAAAAATAGAGGAGGATTTAAGAAATTTGGGTTTTAGAGTAGATACACCTGACTTGTCTTTTATCCATAATAACAGTACTATATACAATGATAATACAGTTAATCCTCAGTTGCAACCACTTACTAGTGAGATGATAAGTTCACAGGAGAGTGAGAGAATTGAAAAGGAGGACATGGAATATTTTAACAATAATCCAACTGTCCATAGAATTGTTTCAGCATTGTGGAATAGAATGACTGATTGTGAGGAACAGACAGTTAAGCTCACTAGTGATACAATTTCATCCTTAACATTGAACATTTCTCAATTAGCAACACGTAATAAAGAATTAGAGAAAGAACATTTGTCTCTAACTCTTAAATATGATTCATTGAGTAATAAATATAATGACCTTTCAAACAAATTTTGTGAGTTAGAAAAATTATATGAAACACACTTATTAAAAACTGAATCAAGAACAAAGTTATCTTTTGCACAGACAAATCAAAGTGTCTCTGAGCTGCTACAAAGATTAACTAAAGTTGAGATTGAAACTGCCAATCTACTAATGAACCAGGATAATCATAAGTATAATCAATATAATAATAATCCTTTCATTGGCAAAAGTGAATCTCATTCCTTCCCTGTACCACCACAATTAAAACCATCTGGTAGTAGTGTCAAATCTGAAAATGTAAGTCACAAATCCGTGCAGGAAGAAATACAAGACCATTTATCAAAAGTAAATGAGTTGTTGAATTTACCTAAGATTAGTGAGATAAAATCCAATCAGAAGAACTGGCCTAAGATAGATCAGTACCCAACTTATGATGGGGAAGCCAGCTCTGATTGGCAACATTTTATTCAAAGAATTGACAACTTGAAATTCTCATATAAGTTACCAGATGAAGAGATAACATCAAAATTAATTTCTTTATTTAAGGATGTTGCTTTATTATGGTTTGAAGCTGTCTTAAGTGAGGGTAGAGACTACTCTTGGGCTGAATGGAAACAACTTATTGAAAAACAATTTGGAGGTTCTAAATTCAGGCTTACTCAGCAGAGACTGTATGAGAAAACTAGGTATAATCCGTTGAATGGTGACAAACCTATGGTATTTTTAATGACTTTAAACAAAATCTTAAAAGCCATTGAGCCTCATATGGATTTTAACTTATGGAAAGATAAGATAATTTACAAATTACCTATATCTGTCAGAGATATTGTTGTAGCTAGAACATTTAATGTTACTGAATATTCTGATTTTATTAATATTTGCAATGAAATATTATTGAACCATAAGTATGAATCAAGGTATTCCACTTATAAGCAAAATGTTGAACCTGTAAAATCTCAGAATTCAAAAACACTTCAGGAGAAGCAGAAAAAACCTACTGCACCTGTAGTACCTAAAAAGTATGAAACAAATACTTGTTATAAGTGTAACAAACCTTGGGTAAAAGGTCACAAATGTGAGAAAAACATAAATATTGTTGAAAATCAACGTGAATCTGAAACTGAAACTGAAAAAAGTAAAGAATCAAGTGATTATGACAGCAATATCTCATATAGTGATGAAAATGAAGTCTGTATGTTGGAAGATGATTTGTCCATCTTTGAAAATCCAATATTAAATATGGACTCAAATGAATCTTTAATGAATTTTGAGGATGCTGAAATCATTAAGGATATACAAGCTGATAACTTTAAAATGACACCTATCACGGTTCCAGCTATCATTTCTGGCGAAAATGTTAATATAGTATTGGACACAGGAGCTGCTGGTTCAGTTGTTTCCACTAATACATTACAGAAAATTGATAGTGAATATAAGTTTAAGCTTGAACCACTTCAGAATAAAAATTGGAGAGGTTTTGGATCAGTACTACACCCCATTGGTAAATACAAAGCTGCTGTTTTCTTTAAACACCAACATGGTTATGTAAGGGTAACTTGTGACTTTGTAGTAATGGATAATACAAATTGTAGTAACTGTTTTATCATTGGAAATGATATTCTGACTAAATTTGGTGTAAAATTAGACCCTGCTAATAACAATTTTACAATTGGCATGAATGGTAAAAGGAAATTTAAAATAAATTCTTTTAACACAGTCTTACACATTGAGTCAGTAACAAATTCCCCGTCTAAAGGAAGAGAATCCAATGAGATGGAACTTCTGGAGACAGAAATTTCAAAAGCATCATTTGGCACTCAGATAAGTAAAACTGAGAAAGATAATATTTTGGAATTAATTAAAGCTTTTCCAATGGCTTTTGCACATGGTACAAATGAACTTGGCCTTGTAAAAGATCATGAAATGAAAATTAGTTTAACCTGTGACATGGATAATATTCCTGCTAGTCTTAAAAAGAAACCTTATCCTGCTTCACCAATGAAGAGGAAAGACATAGAGGATAATATTAAGATGTTATTAAAGATGAACATTCTTGAGAAGGTTGAAACTACACCAAAATATTGTGTAATATCACCAGTGCTGATTTCTTATGAACAAGATAAAGCAAGACTGTGCGGTGATTATAGAGCATTAAATACATTTACAGTAGATGATATTTATCCCTTGCCAAGGATTGCCTCTATACATGCTACCCTTAAAGGTGCTAAATATATAAGTTGCCTAGATGGAAATAAAGGGTACCATCAAATTCCTGTTGAAAAGAATTCACAGAACTTTTTGTTGATAACAACACACATGGGAATTTATAAGTATGTCAGAATGCCATTTGGACCAAAGAATGCTCCATCAGTATTTCAAAAATTAATGGATATAACATTCCATAATGAAATGATTGAGGGATGGTTAATGGTATACATTGATGACATCATAGTGTTCTCTAAATCTTTTGATGAACACTTAATCCATTTAAGGAAAGTATTTCAGAAAATGGATGAAATAAAAATGACCCTTGCATTGAAAAAATGTAAATTTGGGTTTGAATCTTTAAAAGTGCTTGGTCATATTGTATCTGGCTTACAAATATGTGTAGACCAAAATAAAGTGGCTGCAATAAAGAATATTGGCATTCCCCAAAATGTGAAGGATGTACAATCTTTTCTTGGAATGTGTGGTTATTATAGACAATATATAAAAAACTACCAATCAATTGCTGCACCACTGACCACACTGATAAAGAAATCAGAAGCTTTCATTTGGAATAATGAAAGACAACAAGCTTTTAATAAGTTGAAAGAATGTTTAATGACAGCTCCAATCTTGGGATTACCAGATTTCCAATTACCTTTTGTATTATATACAGATGCAAGTTTTATTGGACTGGGTGCTGCTTTGCATCAAAAACAACTTATTGAAGGTAAAATGTCAGAAGTAGTAATCTGCTATATTTCACGTACTCTGAGAAGTAGTGAATTAAAATATGGTGCTACTCAACTTGAATGTTTGGCAGTAGTATGGGCTCTTGAAAAGCTACATTATTACCTTGAAGACCAAAAATTTGAGTTAATAACTGACTGTAGTGCAGTTAAGTCACTCTTAAACATGAAAACTCCTAATAGACACATGTTTAGATGGCAATTAGCTGTACAAGAATACAGAGGACGGATGACTATTACACATAGAGCAGGAACCTTGCACTCTAATGTAGATCTGTTATCTAGAGTACCTCTGCCTAATAATGATGATAATCCTGCTTATGTTCCTGAATCAGAGATTATTAACATTTATGGCATTTATATTGTAGATCTTGAGGATGAATTTATGCAATCAATTCTTGATAATTATAATTCAGATCCAGACTTAAGTAAATTAACTACAATATTAAATGATCCATCTAATGCTTCAATGAATGTTTTAATAAAAACATTACCAGATAAATATAAAGAGGCATTAGAGAAAGGAAAATTTTCCATTGAGGATGGTTTTATATATTACAGGAAAAAATTAAGTAATGTAATTGTAATTCCCCCTTCAATGAAGGAGTTAATGTTAAGTATATGTCATGATGATATATTAGCAGGTCATTTTGACTACCATAAAACATTAACCAGAGTAAAAAACACAGCTTGGTGGATTAACATGTCTGAGGATGTTCAGAAATATGTTGAAACATGTGATTCTTGTCAAAAATCTAAAAGATTAACAGGAAAAAGAGCTGGTTTATTACAACAAATTGAGCAACCAAA
Organism: Hemileia vastatrix; assembly: GCA_030280995.1. Taxonomy (NCBI): domain Eukaryota; kingdom Fungi; phylum Basidiomycota; class Pucciniomycetes; order Pucciniales; family Zaghouaniaceae; genus Hemileia; species Hemileia vastatrix. The sequence goes on from JASXTE010000005.1 coordinate 31,512,749, forward strand.
AGCTCCATGGGAAATCATTAATATGGACTTTGTAACAGGTTTGCCAATAGCAGGGCATAAGAGTTATAACTCCTGCTGGGTAATTGTAGATAGATTTACAAAGATGTGTAAATTTATTCCTACCCACAAAGAGGTTTCTGCAAAGGACTTAGCTTTTTTATGGTGGACACAAATGTTAAATACAGCAGGTTTCCCCAAAGCAATAGTTTCAGACAGAGATCCTAAATTTACTTCTGAGTTCTGGACGTCACTTATGGATGTTTCAGGGTGTCAATTAAAACTTTCTACAGCACACCATCCACAAACTGATGGGCTAGCAGAAAGAATGATACAAACCTTAGAAGATATGATAAGAAGATACTGTGCTTTTGGTCTAAATTTTAAAGACAATGACAAATTCACGCATGATTGGGTAACCCTTATCCCAGGTTTAGAATTTGCATATAATAGTACAGTACATTCTGTCACTGGCAAAAAGCCATTTGAGTTATGGTTGGGTTATGTACCTAATACCCCTGCTAAAACTCTTAATAAGTTACCTAGATTGGATATTCATCCAGGTACTAAATCTTTTCTTCAGATGCAAGAACTATGCAGAAAACATGCTCAAGAATGTATAAATAAGGCTTTTGAGTATGAAAAGAAAAGATGGGATAAAGCCCATAAAGAACAAATGTTCAAAGAGGGTGATGAAGTCCTTATTTCAACGCTACATTTCAATTTAAATGGTAATGTTAAATTGAAGGATCCATTCATTGGACCATTTGTAGTTAAAAAGATGGTTGGTAATAATGCTGTTGAGGTTATTCTATATGCACCTTATGATAGAAAACATCCAGTATTTCCTATTTCTCTTATAAAACCATACCATTCTAATGATACTGCTCTCTTTCCAAGAAGATCAGGAAGGCATAAACAGCAACCTGAAGAAATAGTGGAAAAAGCAGAAATTGAAAAGATACTCAAAAAGAGACACCTTACAAAAGAAAAGGGAGTTGAGTATCTACTAAGATTTAAAAATAAATCAAGTGAATGTGACCAGTGGATTCCAGAAAATGAAATCTCTGATCTTAAAAATCTCTTGAAAAAATTTAAATCTAAATAATACTGTTCATTCAGTATATGTATTATAAAAATTCTTTTTTATTTTATTATTTCATTCCTTAAGATTAATTAAAATGTCTTAACATTTTTTTTATTGTTTTTTTTTGGAGTGAGGGAGTGTCAGCCTAAATATCCTTAGGACTGAGTATTTCTTATGCTTAAAATAAGATAACCTTAATTAGATTAAGCTTATATCTTAAAAATAAGGTTAAAACAATAATATATATTATTTTATTATATATATATATAATTATTATTCTATTATATAATTTATAATAGTTTAAATAGCTTATCCATGGCCTAATAATACTTATTAAGGTGTTAATGGAGTCATAATATACTTATCTTAAGTGATATGAAGTAATTATTGACATACATAAGCTTATATGTATACATAAATCTCATATTCAGTGAAATATGCAGTATATTATGTATATTTAGGTATATAAGTGGGTTTTAGCCCCTTAATAGCCTATAACCTTTGTTTTTCTGCTTATTTTAGGTCATATGGATGAAATCAGTGGACTCACAACGCCTACAGAAGCATAGACACCTATATCAGGCGCATACACCCAGTTTGGACAACTAAAATTACTTCCTTGGATGGTTATTCACGGATTTATGGGTTGGAAATATGTTTTTGGGTTAATGTGGATGCTTGGGGATGTTATTGGGGGCTTGGACATTTTATTTGTTTCCTTTATATGCTTTTAGTTTCATTAAATCTCTTTTTGATCATTTATTTTACCTGTTTCTTTATGGTATCCGCTTTTATCTGGGATTTCTATTTATGGTATGACTCTGTGTTATTATTAATAGTGATGGAGGGTCCTTACTGGAGGTCTGGGTGTTGAAACTGCTTGAAGTGGACGCCATGGGGAGGTGATGGGCCCTCACAGTGCTGTAATTGCCGGGGATAGCAGTGACATCATCTGGATTGAAGGTCTGTGCACTCCAGTGGATTTGGGTATAAGTAAGGAGGGATTTTGACGGTTTATTAGAATCATTCAATTACTACACTTCAAACAAACATTACACTACAATTATTAACATTCAGAAATATATTATAAAGCCCTTATAAATTGATATTATCTTTATAAAAGCTATAACTATATTTTATTCTTCTATTTTCCACCACTAGCACGCATTTAAATCCAAGTATTGTGAGTTTAACTTGAGTATAACTATTCTATTAGTCTTCCCCTGAGGTTTAATCACTAAATCATTTATTAATAAGTAGTTGGACCATAAAATAACACTATTATATCATACTTATATACTAGACTGTACTGACAAATAGTGAGACTAACTAGACCAATTATGTTGATACAGCAATGAAACTAACAAGTAATTATATTCCTATATAAGTTTTTCAATTAGGAACATTCAACTTTGCTTTCCATATACAATCCTGTTTAATGCAATATCTTCCATTCCATCTCTCACATTGTATAGCACCCATAGAAATCTTCTCCCCTTACCTCTAAACCAATCTATGAAACCCATACCATACCAAACCAATCAAACAACCAAACCTGTTAAGACCTAATAAATAATCTTACAACTAGCACTGACATTATCCAGAAACAGGACTTACAATACTACCAAGCAATAAATAAAAGTAAAATATGTATGGTAAAATTACCAATAGTGAGACTAATAAGACTATTTATGTTATTACAGCAATGAAACTATCAAGAAGTAATCAGATGACTATATCAGTTTTCTAATTAGGAACATTCAACTGTACATTCCCTATATCACCCCCTTTTGATGCAATATCTTCTCTTCCATCTCTCACATTGTATAGCACACATAGAAATCTTCTCCCCTTACCTCTAAACCAATCTAAGAAAACTAAACCAAACCAACCAACCAACCAAACCTGTTAAGACCTAATAAATAATCTTACAACTAGCACTGACACTATCCAGAGAAAAAACTGACAATACTACTAAGCAGTGAAACAAACTAAACTGACAATGTTGTAATGACCACTAGTGAGACTAACTAGACCGACTTTGCTGATAAAACAGTGAAACTAACAAGTAATTATATTCCTATATAAGTTTTTCAATTAGGAACATTCAAATGTAAATTCTCTATATAAACCCCTTTTATGCAATATCTTCTCTTCCACCTCTCACATTGTATAGTACCCATAGAAATCTTTTCCCCTTACCTCTAAACCAGTTTAAGAAAACTAAACCAAACCAAACCAATCAACCAACCCAACCCATTCCGATAAGATCTAAGAAAAAATCTTACAACTAGTATCACTGACACTATCCAGAGAAAAAACTGACAATACTACTAAGCCATGAAACAGACTAAACTGACGATGTTGTAATGACCACTAGTGAGACTAATAAGACTGATTATGTTGATACAGAAATGAAACTAACAAGTAATTAGATTCCTATATAACTTATCCAATGAGGGACATTCAACAGTGACTAGGGTATATCACCCCCTTTTATGTAATATCTTCTCTTCCATCTCTCACATTGTATAGCACCCATAGAAATCTTCTCCCCTTACCTCTCAACCAATCTAAGAAAAACAAACCAAAACAAGCCAAAGAAACAAACCAACCTAACCTAACCTGTTAAGGCCTAGGAAACCATCCTACTACTAGCACTGACATTATCCAGAAACAGGACTTACAATACTACCAAGCAATAAATAAAAGTAAAATATGTATGGTAAAATTACCAATAGTGAGACTAATAAGACTATTTATGTTAATACAGAAATGAAACTAACAAGTACTCATATAACTATATAATTTTTTCAATTATGAACATTCAACTTTGCTTTCCCTATATCACCCCCTTTTGATGCAATATCTTCTCTTCCACCTCCCACATTGTATAGCACCTATAGCACTCCTTGTCCCCTCACCTCTCAACCAATCAAAGAAACCCAAACCAAACCAAACCAAACCAATCAACACAACCCAACCCAACCCATTCCAATAATCTCTAAGAAAAAAAAAAAATCCAACAACTAGTCTCACTGACATCATCCCAAGAAAATAAACTGACTAAACTACAAAACCATGAAACAAACTAAACTATCCATCTGGTGATGTGACCAAGAAAGAGACTTAACTAAACTGATCATGTTGATACAGCAATGAAACTATCAAGAAGTAATCAGATGACTATATCAGTTTTCCAATAAGGAACATTCAACTTTGCTTTCCCTATATCACCCCCTTTTGATGCAATATCTTCTCTTCCATCTCTCACAATGTTTAGTACCTATAGCACTCCTCCTCCCCTCACCTCTCAACCAATCTATGAAAACCAAACCCAACCCAACCCAACCCAAGCATCCATCCAAACCCTTTAATTCCAACCAACCAACTAAACCCAAACCAAAACCAGAAACCATCTAAGCCACAAATAATAATAATAATAATAATAATAATGAAGAGCACAGGGGAGCAAAGGGGGGGGGTGGGACTTAGATGTGACATGGTCAAGAAAGAATGATCATCATTACAACTTAGATAAAAAAATAAAAATAATAAAAAGAGAACGTTCATAGAGTAGAAAATAACTTAAAAATTGTTTTGATAGATGGATAGATCAATATATATATACAATACCTGCAAAAAAATAAAAAAAATAAAAACAAAATAAACAAAACTAAAGAAAAACAAAAAAAAATTATATATATATATATATATATATATATATATAAATGCAGTCTAACAGAGGCAGGTAATGATGACTAGCTAACAAATCAAGGAAAATCCTACTTTAAAAAAAATTATCTTCTCTCTCACATACCCAAACACACAGCTAGATTGATCCATCCTTACATGCTCATCTCTGCATTGGGGTAGCAACAACAGATAATAATATATAAAAAAAAAAAAAAAAAAAAAGAATCAAACCCAGCAACCATATTTTCTCTACCCATAGCTTTAAGCACGAAAGAAAAACATCTTTTTGAAATGTTGAGAGGGGCACTACACAACTAATACCATGAAAGTTTATTCGATATCATGCAGCAACTCTGAGCCTTGTTATCCATATATGTTTCTAAAATAAATGTTTGTATAACCAATGAAGAGAAAAAGATGAAAAAGAAGTCAAGTGAAATGATATTAAAAAAAAAAAAAAAAAAAAAAATCTTTTTAAGTGAAAAAATTTATTGTCCAGACGATGCAGATCCAGGAGGTTGAGTGCTCAGGCCTCCAACCACGGAAGGAACTGTGTCATCTAAACTTTTGTGGCCCGCCAACTCTTTCAGAACTGAAGAGTCAATCGGAATAACCGATTTCCGTCTATTGAGATTCAACAAGATTGTGTTTATTTGTAACGAGAAAAAATCAATCAGTCAATTAATGAAGTATTAGGATAAGATAAGAGAAGAAAAGACATGTACCGCATATGAGCTCCAGCAGCGCTAGGCTGTCCAGGTAACTGCTGTCGGGCAGTTTCTGGAAATTGCTTTTCCATGTCAATTAATTGATCATCCATACCACCATCTTGTACAATATTATTCATCATCTCATGCCCTGAAATTGCTGCTGCAGCGGCTGTATTCACCACTGGACCGTCAGAGCCGGGAGGTGAGAATTGGACACCGCCAGGACTGGGTGTCATGGAGTTGTTCTGTGATTGGTTCATGCTGTTTGTCCCGTTCCCAAACTGATCCAACCCATTCAACATGACCTCATCCATCACTGTCAGGTCCATGATAGTAGGTGCAACAGATGGGATAGGTTCCAATACCGAAGCGGGAATATGAGTCACAGATCCTTTATTTCTGATCGCGGCATCCCGAACACTGTTCCATGCTAGTTCTCGGTGAAGTAATCTTTGTCTTTCCCTGTGAAAAAATTAACAAATCAATCAGATTATTTAGAAAGAAAGAGAAAAAAAAAGTAAATAGTAAATGATTCGGAGTGTCATGAAATGGATGAAGGCAAAAAGTGTAGCCAAAGAAATGCAACCAACCTTTGCCGTCCTTCACGATATTGTTCTGTACATTGTTCAAACAATGGTGGATTGATTTCCATAAATAATTTGAGAGCATTGTACACTAGTTGGTGAATTTGACTACGAAAAAAAAAAAAAAAAAAAAAAAAAAACAATTGCATGTGCAAAAAATAAAAACAAAAAAAAAATTATGGACATGTTATATCAAAATTCAATATATATATATATATATATATATGCCTGTGTGCGTAATGTACTTACCGGCTCCAATGCATTTTTGAGTTAGTATATAATGAATCAAAAACAAGAGGGAGTATTGTCTGAACGTTTTCACCGATTAGATTAACCACATACTCGTTGTTCCAATAATATAATGCTCGTTCGGCCACCTTATGAACGAAAAACATATGAATAAATCATGTATCATTATCTTGAAATATCTACTTTATGAGTGGATATCTTTTTTTATTTTTTATTTTTTATCATCTCATCTCTCATTGAAAGCAAAAGCAAAGCAAAATAAAACCAAACAAACCTGAAAATGTTGACTATTGACACATCTTGAAAGCTGCTTGAATAGTGGAACCATGATTTTTTGAAATTCGCTAGGTTCAACGACATCTAAGATTTCTTCTACCTCATTAAGGAACATGACTTCTTTCGGGGAATTCACTTTTGGCCAATATTTAAGTAACCCCAAAACTACTTCTTCTGTTAAAGAGGCATCTTTTTCTAAAAATTGAACCACACAGTATGCCAACTGAGGATGATACAAAGCGAGACCTTTGACTTTGTGGAGAGGAATAAGTACTTTGGTAAGAAACGTCTTGTGCTCTTCTTTGAGGGGCAAGGCAAAGCCATTGATAATTGATCCTAGGATTTCAAGAAGTTCTGCAATTCCGTTATGCCTCTCAGTCTCATAAATAAAAGCATAAAAGACATTGTTGATTGATCTTCGAATAAAAGCCCGTAGGTTGAGAAATTTGCCATATATCCGATGAAGAGTAGTTTTGAGGAAATCTCTCTCACGAGGATCTTCAGAATCAAAGAGTTCCAGTAGCTATGATAATAGTAGATAAGGAATCAAGTTCCAAATATAAATAATCAAAAAAAAAATATATATAAAAAAAGACAGATTAACGAAAATGACCCATAAAGACAAAAAAAAAAAAAAAAAAAAAAAAAACAAAGCGTACGTTGAGTACAAATTGTTGGTCTATAAACCGTTTGGCAATGTTAGTATTGAAGTCTGGACTTTCGACAAACCTCAGGAAAAATTCGTAAACGATTTGAAGATGGGGCCAAGCCAATTCTAAAACCGGTTCATCTTCTTCTGGATCGTAGGCATCACCCGTCGGATTGACAGGAGGAGGGATGGAACGGAAGAGATTGGAAGCAAACATTGAAACAACTTCAGGATAAATGGCCTCAGTGATGACGCCACGTTGAGTGGTGATCCATTCAAGCATCTCATGTAAGGCGGTTGCCTTGATTTGCTTTGAAGTAAGTTGAGTTGATGCATCATTAAAGTCAAAGACAACAGAACATTGATGTAATTTTTGAAGAAAAAGAGCATGCCTTTCTGGTGGGCTAACATCTAACCGTGATGGTGGCAAGGTCGGACGAGCAAATGTGTGAACCCCCAAGACGACAATCAATAAAACATCCAATATCCAAAGGCTTAGGGACATGGGAAAACAGGGAGAAAACAAACCGACCTCCAAACCCAGGCAAACGCTCTAGCTCGACCTTTTCAGTTACATGGAATCGACTACTCCGTTGCTTTCTGGGAGTTTTGGCAATAGGAATCGTGTCCTTCACCCCAGGAGGTACGGGTACGATGATGCCTTTGCCTTGGAGTTTACCAATGGGGCCAGATTTGGGGGGAGTTTGAGGAGGAAAGTTACCTGGTGGGTTAGGGGGTCGTGCGCCGAGGGAGATGTGAGGGCCTGAAACGGCATGATGGGGCGAAGAGGAGGGATGTGGGATGGGGTCTTGAGGCATGATAGCCTAAAGAAAGACAAGAGGGAAGCAGAATGGATGATCAAGTAAGAATCGGACAGAGGAGTGTGAAGATAAACAAAGGAAAACGAGAAGAGAAGATGAACCAACGGACGTTTTCACCAGTGACAAAGATACCTGGCACGGAGGGGTTTTGGGGATGAGAGAGTGTAGGAGGGGGATGATAGTGAACTGAAGGATTGCTGTTAGTGGAAGGGATGTTATGATTGGTGTTGTTGTTGTTGTTGTTGTTGTTGGTGTTGTTGGTGTTGTTGTTGGTACTGTTGTTGCTATTGTTGTTGCTGTTGTTGTTATTATTATTATGATTATGATTATGATTATTATTATTATTATTGGGAGTAGTGGTGCTAGCAGAAGAAGAGCGACTGAAAAGACTAGATCTGGTAGAAGGAGCGGAAGGAATGACAGTTCCAGATGGAGAGTTGATGAGATTTGTCTGAGAAGAAGCGGGAGAGATGGCGGGAGAAGAAGGATCATAGGGAGATTTATCTTTTGAGGAGCGAGCAGCTGAGCTGGACTGAGAATCCTTGTCCTTTCGGGACAGCTGAGCGAAGACGCAAGACCAGCTAATCAGCCGATGAGGACGGGAAAGAGAAGAGAAAGACACCGACCATTTTGCCCAGCATTCCCTTCTTCATGATGAGCGAACGAGTCCAACAAGCGAAATCCGAGCACCCGCCGACGCGCCAGCCGCCCCACGAACCCTAACACCCAACCACCTTATCCCACACTCTGCTCACCAAAAGCTGCCTCTAGCCTAAGATGCAACTCTGTACCCCATCATCTTGCTGATCGTTCATGAAATCACTCAAGGATCCTTCAATCGCTTCATTCACTATTTTGACGGTGATTAGACATCACTTACTTTCTACAATTCAAAAAAACATTATAACACAATTATTATCATTTAGAAATATATTATAAAGCCATTATAAATTGATATTATCTTTATATAAGCTATAATAACTATATTATATTCATCTATTTTCCACCACTAGCACACATTTAAATCCAAGTCTTGTGAGTTTTATTTGAGTATAACTATTTTATTAGTCTTCCCCTGAGGTTTAATCACTAAATCATTTATTAATAAGTAGTAGGACCATTAATAAATACTATTAAATCATACTTATATACTAGAGACACTGACAAAAAACCAGAGAGAAAATCCCCTGTCCCTTTAGAAAAATAGAGTTAGATTTACCTGCTGAAATTAATTGAGTCTTGTTTTCTAAAACCCCTTTCCAACACACTTGACTACTTGATCAGCCAATAAAGTAGTCACCAGGCAGACTACCAGACCAAAGAACTGAAATGTAGACCAATGTCCACACCAGAGAAAGCAATGAAACTTGATGTAGGTTGTAAAGCCACACTAGAGACAGCAATAATACTTGATATGGCTTGCAAGACTATACCAGAGAAAACAGTGACATGATGTTGAGGTCAAGTAAGAACTAACCTTTTCACAACCCAGCTAAACAAACACAAAGAGTGAAGCCAGAGATCCAGATATCCCAGATGGTAGATGATCTCTTCTAACTTCCTTTTTTTTTTTTCTCACACACTGACCCCCTAGATAGTTTGGTGTCTTCAGACATATTAGCCCACCAAGCAGTGTTCTTAATTCTGATCATTGTTTTTTCAAGATCAAAATGTCCTTCCAATATGTCATCATGACAAATTTTTAAGATGATTTCTTTCATAGAAGGAGGAATAATCATAACATTACTCAACTTTCTTCTATTATAGAGGTAGCCATCATCAATTGAAAATTTACCTTTTTTTTACAATACAATCTGGTACTTTTGTCGGAGGGTTTTAATCCATGTTTGTATTGAAGAATTCTTTGAATCATTTAATATAGTACACAGCTTTTTTAAGTCAGTGTCTTTATTATATGAATCCAAAATAAGCTGTAATAGCTCTTCCTCCATATCAACCATCTATATCCCATGAATGTGAACTATTTCATCCTCAGGATCATATGCAGGATTAGAGTCATCATTTGGAAAATATAAGCTTGATAACATATCCACATTTGAGTGAACAATTCCAGCCCTATGAATTATTGTCATCCTCCCCCTGTATTCTTGAACAGCTAACTGCCATCTGAACATATGTCTGTTAGGTGTCTTCAAGTTCAAGAGGGATTTCACTGCACTACAGTCAGTGACAAGTTCAAAATTTCTGGTCATCCAGATAATAATGTAGCTTCTCTAGAGCCCACACTACTGCTAAACACTCCAGTTGAGTGGCACCATATTTCAATCCACTATCTCTCAAGGTTCTTGAAATATAACAAATCACTACTTCTGATACTTTATCATTCATCACTTGTTTTTGGTGGAGAGCAGCACCAAGGGCAATGAAACTGACATCAGTGTACAAAACAAATGGTTGATTAAAGTCAGGTAAAGCAAGAATTGGTGCTGACATCAAACAGTGTTTCATAGTGTCAAAAGCTCTTGGTCTTTCACTGTTCCAGACAAAAACAACATCTTTACTAGTTAATTGGGTGAGGGGTAATGCTATGACTTGATCATTTTTAATATATTATCTATAGTATCCTCACATTCCCAAAAAAATTTTTGGAGCTCTCTAACTGTAGTAGGAGCTTTTAATTGTTGTCTGGTTGCCACTTTGTTCTGGTCAACACATATCTGTAATCCTGAGACAACATGACCAAGCACTCTCAAAGAATGAAAACCAAATGTTTCATTTTTTCAAAGTAAGTATCATATTTATCTCATCCATCTTATGGAACAAACACTTTACATAGGTGGTTAAGGTGGTCCTCAAATGTCTTGGAGAATATGATGATATCATCAATGTAAACCATTAGCCATCTTTCAATTATTTCTTGATGAAATGTGTTATCCATAACTTTCTGAAAAACTGAAGGGGCATTTTTAGGGCCAAATGGCATCCTAATATACTTATATATACCCATATGAATAGCAATCATTAGAAAATCCTATGAATTCTTCTCAACAGCTACCTGGTGATATCCCTTATTACCATCTAAACAGCTGATATATTTAGCACCTTGTAAGGTAGCATAGATAGAGCTAATTGTGGGTAAGGGACAGATATCATCTACAGTATAAGTATTAAATACTCTATAATCACCACATAACCTAACTTTATCTTTCTCATAATAAATTAGGACAGGTGAGATAACACAATATTTAGGTGTCTCAACTACCTTTTCAATAACAATCATTTTTAAAAGAGTAGAGATATTTTCTTCAATATCTTTTCTCTTTTTTGGGGGAAGTAGGATAAGGCTTCTTTTTTAAACTAGGTGGTATTTCAGTTAATGGGCAAGATAATGAAAGCTACATTTCTTCTTTTACCATCTTTTAGATTTTTGACAAGAATCACATGTCTCAACATATTTTTGAACATCCTCAGACATGTTAATCCACCAAGCTGTGTTTTTTACTCTGGTTAATGTTTTATGGTAGTCAAAATGACCTGCTAAGATATCATCATGACATATACTAAACATTAACTCCTTCATTGAAGGGGGAATTACAATTACATTACTTAATTTTTTCCTGTAATATATAAAACCATCCTCAATGGAAAATTTTCCTTTTTCTATTGCCTCTTTATACTTATTTGGTAATGTTTTTATTAAAACATTCATTGAAGCATTAGATGGATCATTTAATATTGTAGTTAATTTACTTAAGTCAGGATCTGAATTATAATTATCAAGAATTGATTGCATAAATTCATCCTCAAGATCTACAATATAAATGCCATAAATGTTAATAATCTCTGATTCAGGAACATAAGCAGGATTATCATCATTATTAGGCAGAGGTACTCTAGATAACAAATCTACATTAGAGTGAAATGTTCCTGCTCTATGTGTAATAGTCATCTGTCCTCTGTATTCTTGTACAGCTAATTGCCATCTAAACATGTGTCTATCAGGAGTTTTCATGTTTAAGAGTGACTTAACTTCACTACAGTCAGTTATTAACTCAAATTTTTGGTCTTCAAGGTAATAATGTAGCTTCTCAAGAGCCCATACTACTTCCAAACATTCAAGTTGAGTAGCACCATATTTCAATTCACTACTTCTCAGAGTACGTGAAATATAGCAGATTACTACTTCTGACATTTTTCCTTCAATAAGTTGTTTTTGATGCAAAGCAGCACCCAGTCCAATAAAACTTGCATCTGTATATAATACAAAAGGTAATTGGAAATCTGGTAATCCCAAGATAGGAGCTGTCATTAAACATTCTTTCAACTTATCAAAAGCTTGTTGTCTTTCATTATTCCAAATGAAAGCTTCTGATTTCTTTATCAGTATGGTCAATGGTGCAGCAATTAATTGGTAGTTTTTTATATATTGTCTATAATAACCACACATACCAAGAAAAGATTGTACATCCTTTACATTTTGAGGAATGCCAATATTATTTATTGCAGCCACTTTATTTTGGTCTACACATATTTGTAAGCCAGATACAATATGACCAAGCACTTTTAAAGACTCAAACCCAAATTTACATTTTTTCAATGCAAGGGTCATTTTTATTTCATCCATTTTATGAAATACTTTCCTTAAATGGATTAAGTGTTCATCAAAAGCTTTAGAGAACACTATGATGTCATCAATGTATACCATTAACCATCCCTCAATCATTTCATTATGGAGCGTTATATCCATTAACTTCAGAAATACTGATGGAGCATTTTTTGGTCCAAATGGCATTCTGACATACTTATAAATTCCCATGTGTGTTGTTATCAACAAAAAGTTCTGTGAATTCTTTTCAACAGGAATTTGATGGTACCCTTTATTTCCATCTAGGCAACTTATATATTTAGCACCTTTAAGGGTAGCCTGTATAGTGGAAATCCTTGGCAAGGGATAAATATCATCTACTGTAAATGTATTTAATGCTCTATAATCACCGAACAGAATTGCTTTATCTTGTTCATAAGAAATTAGCACTGGTGATATTACACAATATTTTGGTGTAGTTTTAACCTTTTCATGAATGTTGATTTTTAATAAAATCTTAATATTATCCTCTATGTCTTTCCTCTTCATTGGTGAAGCAGGGTATGGTTTCTTTTTAAGACTAGCAGGAATATTATCCATATCACAGGTTAAACTAATCTTCATTTCATGATCTTTTACAAGGCCAAGTTCATTGGTTCCATGTGCAAAAGCCATTGGAAAAGCCTTAATTAATTCCAAAATATTATCTTTCTCAGTTTCACTTATCTGAGTGCCAAATGATGCTTTGGAAATTTCTGTTTCCAGAAGTTCCATTTCATTGGATTCTCTTCCTTTACACGGGGAATTTGTGATTGACTCAATATGTAAGACTGTGTTAAAAGAATTTACTTTAAATTTCCTTTTACCATTCATGCCAATTGTAAAATTGCTATTAGCAGGGTCTAATTTTACACCAAATTTAGTCAGAATATCATCTCCAATGATAAAACAGTTACTACAGTTAGTATTATCCATTACTACAAAGTCACAATTTACCCTTACATAACCATGTTGGTGTTTAAAGAAAACAGCAGCTTTGTATCTACCAATGGGATTTAGTACTGATCCAAAACCTCTCCAATTTTTACTTTGAAGGGGTTCAAGCTTTGAATTATACTATCTATCAATTTTCTGTAACGTTATGGTAAGGTAAACTCTTACGGTGGCCTATTTCATCACTCCATATCGATACACCCAATTATTTAACAAAAATTCTGCCACATTTTTGGCAGTCAAATTAATTAGAGGCACTGCTTCTAAACAACCAGATAAGTCGTCTCTGGCTACAATTAAATATTTATACTGTCCCTCTTTGATATGAACAGCATCCAAACTGACTCTCCCAAAGAGTGTATTTTCTCTGGTAGCGCGTCCAGGTTCTTTTGGCCTTAAATAACTTCGTCTTTGACATTCTTCACATGACTGAACCCACTGTTTAACAGCCATATTCATGCCAGGCCACCAAAATTGATCAGAAATTCTTCTAAACGTTTCTCCAACACCTCTATGCCCGAGATCTTCATGCAGTGATTTCAAAACTAATTCTTGCCCCTTCTGTTGAGTTATAACTACTTGAGAATTTGGATACCTTCTCCTCATTAAACGTCGACCAGATAGGTAAAATGTAGATGACTTCCTCTTGATAGCCACCCATTCATTGTCTTCACACTCTTCTGGCCTCTCTAAAGTCAACAAATATTTGACTAACAAAAAATAAAAACCAGTCTGACCCCAGACTTCATCTTGAAAATCCATTAATATAACATCAATAGGGACTTCTCTATCACCAATATCACCTGCACATGAATGAGCCAACAAGCGTTGTCCCCTAAATAAATCTTTAATCGAGCTATGTCAACATTTTTCTTCTGAACCTTTGGATCCTTTGTAAACCGTATTCGAAAATACATCTTTCTCTTTATCCACCTTTTTATTTAAATTTTCTAATTCTCCAACATATACACCATTCCTTAACTTTCTACTATCCCACACTACCAATCCATCTTCCTCTACGTACACCACATCTTCTTCTACCTCCTTTCTACCAAATTTATCTACACCATTTCCAACACCTTTATTAACATAAAAACTATTTTCCAGTTTATCCTCTTGGTGGAGGTCATCATCACCATAATCTAAACACAATAATCCTGCCAGTTTAACCTCATGGGGGAGGTATGGAAAGTCTTCAGCTCCTTTAGTGCTTGCTTTGATAATAGGTATATCTTCATCAAACTCTTCTGAGTCTGAATCTTCTTCAGTGGGTGGTCTCCTTGATAAACCATGTGGCATAGTAAAAGTCTTGCCAGGCTTATGAACTAAATCAAACAAAAAATGTTGAATAAAAGCTACCCATCTTGTCATGGGTGCATTCGGTAAACTTGGGGAATTAATCATCTGGATTAACGATTTCGCATCCACTTGCAACTCAAAATGTTGCCCCCACAAAATATGCTGAAGTTTCTTCAGTATTTTTTCCAAACCACATAATTCCAATTTTGGTTGAGAATATCTTGATTCGACCTCAGTAAATACTACAGATTCATACCTAACTGGCCTGATGTAACCAGCTTTATCCATCTGAGACAAAACCGCCCCAGCTGCAACCTGACTTGAATCAACTGCTAAATAAATTCTACCAGCATCTTTTCCATAATCCAACTTGTGCAGGACTAAATCTTTCCCCACAACCTCCTTCAACTTCACAAACGCCTTCTCACACTCTTCATCCCACTCCCAGTATGCATCCTTTCTCGTTAACCATCTCAATGGAGCTGCCAATGAAGAAAAGTCCTTAATAAACATTCTAACATATACGCAAACGCCTAAAAACCCTCTGACTTTGGTCGTATTCTTGGGTCTTGGCCAGGACTGAATTTTGTTAACTTTCTTCTTGGACATAATCCTACCCTCTCTACATACCACATGGCCTAATATTACTAAGGCTGGCACACAACATGAAAATTTTGAACCTGAAATAGTTAAACCAGCCTCTTCAATTTGAAACAAGATTCTTTCTAATGTTATCGCAAACTCCCAAATGAATTTGCGTATCCCAGAATTCTCTTCCAACACCTGGTTATCATAGTCGGTTGTTGGTCCCTTGATTCCTCCATCATCTATAAAGATTCCAGCATATTGTGGAATTTCGTCTTGAAGAATCCAAGCCATCTGAGCTTGATAAACTGCAACCAAATTTGTTGCTCCTTGAGGTAATCTTGTTAACTGTAAACGTCCTAGTGGCATATCAAATGTAGTGAGAGGCCTTGAGTCCAGATGTAACTCTCTCTCATCATATCCACCCATAATATCTCCCAAACCATAACACACTCTCCCTGCAAACACTTCTACAAACTCCTCAGCACTAGGCGGTATCCCAGCATCCTTTATTGTAACCCTATTTAATTCCCTAAGATCATGAACAACTCTAAGCTTGCTATTCGGTTTCTTGATACAAAATACCAGACTAGAATAACTTGACGTTGATTGCTCATACAGTCCAGTGCGTATCCGTTCTCTGACAACTTCAATATAGGCTTCTTTTAATGCAGCTGGAATAGGAATCAGTTTCTGCTGCCACGGTTCATGACATACCACAGGAATCTTGTAAGGCTCCCCATAGGAATGCTTCAACACACCCCTCTCCTCTTCTACAAAAGCAATGGCCTTCTCTCGCTTGACCATCACATCCAACAACAACTTCTTCTCTTCTCCAGACAACCAACCATCAGGTTCAAAATTAACAACACCCAGTCTCTCAAAAGTGATTCTTGACGTCTCAAAAAATTCAGGCGGATTCTTTACCAAGGGACTTTCATAAGGATCTCTTGATAACCTTGGTCTTCTCAAGGGTGGATTTAATTTGGCAGGTAGCGGTTCATTAATAGGTTGAACTTTATTTGCTACTTTCTTATATTTGGCTGCGTCCACATCTAAATAAACTTGAGGTAAAACATTTACTTTTGTTTCACCATTAAAAATTTCATCAAATGAATCTTCTTCATTGTCAGAATTGGAATAAGAAAAATTGGAAAAATATTTTATTTCATTTTTAAATTTTACCCTTTTCTCCTTTCCCTTGTCTAATTTAAAAACAGATTTTCCAACACCTTTGCTTCCCTTATCCAACAGTAAATCGCCCATAAAGAAAGTTGGAAGTTTAACCTCTTGCTGGAGGACCGGAATTGAATTTTCACAAAAATTATTTTTTTGTGTTTTAATTATACCAAGATTTTTTATTGGATTTTGATAAGATTTTTTCAGTTTACCCTCTTGCTGGAGGTCCGGAATAACATTTTCACATAAATTGTTTTTTTGTGTTTTAATTATACTGAGATTTTTAATTGGATTTTGATGTGATTTTTGCAGTTTACCCTCTTGCTGGAGGTCATAAAACATACCCTTCCAATTTTTATCCAACCTAATTTGGCCCATTTTGCCTTTTTCACCATTTTTAAATTTAATAGAAAAACAGGGTAAATTCAATAAACATATAGAAAAGTCCAAACCGTATTTGCACTCCAAAGTAATATTAACAGAAAATAATTGAGAATCCACTTGAATTATCTCCAAGTGAGCTGACCTATTGCAATCCAGGATCTCATCCTGAGGAGAGATTACAACATTAGAGTGATCAGCCCTTGCTACCCCAAAAAATGAGGGCTTTCATCCCTTTCAAACAAACATAATTCACCAGAAGCCGTCCGTTTTATAAGCCGCTTCTTGGTGCAAACACAACACTGGCACAGAGTAGTAATTCCTGTCCGTGTTTCCCAACCTTCATCTCCAGGAGGTGCTAACCGCATATGTAACCTCCGCATATCTTCACCAGTGATTTCCAAACTAATCCCCATGCCAGCTTGATACCCTATCCTAGCCTCAAAATCCATCAAAAAAGGACCACCAAGAACAGTTTTGACTGCTCCTCTGGCCACATAAAAGTGAACCTTACCAACAGATCCACCAATGCCTAACCTGACATGCTCAGCTGTGCCCATCAGCTCTGTTGCATGCCCTCCAATGCCTCTGAGGTTTCCCCCAGTTCCACTTTTAATTGGCAAGCCTATACTCGTCGCTTGCTCCAATGAAATTAAATTAATTTGAGACCCTGAATTGACCAAGGCCTTTACTTCTTTACCATTAAGAGTTACCACCAGGTAACCCAGTGGAGCGGAAAAATGTGTATCTACATCTTCCCCAAACTTTTCAACATTTTCACAAATATATTCCACCTCTCCAGTGGAAACCCGACGCCTTGTCAAATGATTCTTTTGCTTTTCAGCAAGCGCTGGACTAATCGTAAATAACTCCCCCAAAGATAAGGGAATCTGCAGTTGATTCACCCCATTCAAAACTTCGTCCATTGCATTAGCTTGACCAGAAACTACTGGCCGCTCATACTGGACCTTTGATTTTACAACCTTGGCCCTGGGTACCTCTTGAGGTCCAACCGAGCCATCTTCACCTCCCATAATAACATCTTCACTTTCTATAACCCTAACTCCGTCACCAGCTTCTTGCACTAATCCTGATCCATTGCTAGTCCTTCTTACTCCCTCCATTGGGATGGGACCGCTAAAACTTGGTCTGGGTAGAGACGCCAACGGTACGTCCTCCTCAGAATCTGAATCATCCTCTGGCATAGGCTCACCATTTAAATCAAACTTGCCATAACTAGGGGGCCCCATATCAGCAATCCCCTTCTGCATTTTATATAATTTGTCCTTAGAGTAAGGGTTCAATTTGTTGGCGGCAGTTTGAGCACTAGAATTTTTGTCCTTAGATTAAGGGTTCACTTTGTTATTGGCCTTGCCAGGATTAGCCCTCAGTTGGCTTTGAATGCTACTCTTTGCCTTAGTAGCAGCTGCTCTTCTAGCAGCATTAACATTGTATTCCCCGGTCATACAACTACCCTCCACTTGGGCAACTGTTGCCAGCTCTAAACCTCCAAAAGAAGTAGAAAATGTGGCTTTACTGACCTCTTTCTCTTTAACTTTGTCAGCTTTTCCACCATTACCATTACCATTTTTGCCACCCTTGGCATTAACATCTTCATCATTTATCTCTTCAAATCTGGCTCTCCTTTCAGCCATTAAATTTCTTCTGACCAAATCAGAAGGAGACTGTCCATCACTGGGCTTGATGAACAAACTATCAGGAAATTTATAAACTTTACCATCAAATAAAACTCGCCCAGCATCCATATCCTTATCAAGAGAAAAACAAACTGTTGCTCTGTGCCCCCTCCTATTACAATAGGAGCACACCTTTGGCTCATTGTAGCCACCTCTATAACTACTACCACCATTCCCACCATTTCTCCCATTTCCTGGGAAGCGGTTACCGTTATTATTGCCAATATAATTTCGACGTTCATAGTCTCTAGATTGATAAGAAGTCGACATTGACGAAGAAGCCATTGGGGCCTTGTTAGCCTTCTGTGTCTCTTGAACAAATATTTTTAATTGTTTTGTTAAATCGGCCATGTGATTGACCATCTTATTATCTACATTGCCCTCCACTTTAGCAGCAGGTAATCCCATTTGTGCCTTCTTGGCCTCCTGGGCTTTGACCATAATATTGTTTTTTTCAGCCAAAACTTTGCTAACCTTGCTAACATAATGAGTGCAGGACTCTTGATATTTGTCCAATGCTAACAACTTGAGATGGGCCTGAATGTTCTCTTTGATAACCTCCAGAGCCGGCAGTTTCTGCTCACCATTAGGCAGTTCCTTCATCAAATCTTTTCTTGAAAGATCCTTCAAGACGTCCATTTGAATATCCCTGCTGCATGCTGACCAAAACAAATCTTTTGCTTGATTTTCATGCCCTAATTTGTCCACCAGAATAAGATATTCAACTACTTCATCAAACTGAACACACATCTTTTTGAAGTCTGCCATAGAAGAAACACCACCCTTTGCTTGCCAGTCACCAACAATTTTATTGAGGTCCAACCTAGTAAACCTAACACCCCATCCATCAACCATAGATTTAGAAAGCTTAACCCAATCCTTGTCCTTGAATGCCTGCATAGCAATAACCTCTTTTTCCACCTCCCTATCAGCAATAAAAAATCTAACTTTCTTCACCATATCCACATGAGAAGCACCATCAACAGAAGCAGCAGCTTCATACCTGCTAATGAACCATTTAACCACCTCCCCATCAAACTTTGGGCCATCCCAAGAAACAATCCTAACTGAGGGAGTAAGATGGTGAGAACATCCAGAATCAACAGCAGAAGACATCCCAATAAGTAAAGAAAAGCGTTAAAAACCATTAAAACAAACAAGCCTCTTGCAGGCTAATAACAAAGATTGAATAGAGTTCCAAAGAATAAGCCTCTTGCAGGCTACTAACAAAGACCTTGACCCAAAAAAAAGTCCTAGAAAAAGCCAGAGATTTCAAACCCCACGTTGGGCGCCAACTATCGTAAGGTAAACTCTTACAGTCGCCTTTCTGTAAGCAGAATCCAGAGGAGATATGTGGATTTAGTGGAAAACCCCGTCCTTCCAACAAAAATAACAAAGTAGGTGTTCTAAATCACTAAGCTACCCAGTCTATTTAGATCAGATGAAAAATTAATACTGAAACTCTTGAAAATTTAATGCTTATGGAGATTTAAATAAAAGTGGCTGTTGAGAAAGAAATACTGAATACAACAATTAAGGTGTACCAGTGAAAGATCTGAAAAGATTGACTTTTATGTTTTTATAATAATTTGAATTTTTATGAGACAGCAATAATCAAGTCCCAGTGATGAAGACCTTTCTAAAGATACCCTGTATGAAGTGTGATTTAAATTGTTGAGTAGTATTTCCAAAATGTTATATATAAAATATAAAGTTATAAGGGTATTACAATTTTATTTAATTTGTTGAGTAATAAAAAAATGAGACCGTGGTGGTTAAAGATTAAGCTGTATGATGTGATGATGATGTATGATGATCTATTGTGATGCCCAATTTCAAGTCTGAGAGGCTCTTAAGTATTCCTAGTCACGTGCCTAAGATACTTCTCCAGAACTCAGCCGGAGCCCATCCGGAGCCCATCTGGAGCTCGTACGGAGTCCGTCCGGAGCTTGTACGGAGTCTATCTGGACCTCCGGACTCAATTAGAACCTTTAAAACTATAGTAAAAAACTCTGAAAAAATTACACATCATAGAGCCACTTTCCTTTAACATTTCCAACTAATTTTCGTAGTCTGCGCAGCTCTAATCACCCCGTGAAAATTCATCAAAATTAAGTAATTTCTAAAAACGTAAATATTTCTAAAAATCTTTAAAATTCATTTAAAAATATAAGAAAAATATTAAAAATTCTGGGAAAATTTCCCAAGGCTCTTGAGTGACTCGACTTGATACTTATAAATTTTTCAGACCGTAAAAATAAGTTTTCTCCATAAAATAAATTGTTTTCACGTAGGCATTCGCTTTTGACCAATTTCTTCATATTTAAAACTCAAATAAATTAAATAAATGCCTTTTTAAAATATTAACATCGTCAATCTTTACGTCATAATAACTCCATTTACGTATTTAGGTGCCGTACTAAACTTTAGGCCACCACAACGTATTTATTGAAACAACAGAACCAGCAGATCCTGTGTCCAATACTATGTTTACATTTTCTCCAGAAATGATAGCTGGAACCGTGATAGGTGTCATCTTTGAGTTATCAGCTTGTACATCCTTAATGATTTCAGCATCCTCAAAATTCATTAAAGATTCATTTGAGTCCATATTTAATATTGCATTGTCAAAGATGGAAAAATCATCTTCCAACATACAGACTTCATTTTCATCACTATATGAGATATTACTGTCATAATCACTTGAATCTTTACTTTTCTCTGTTTCAATTTCATATTCACGTTGATTTTCAATAATATTTATATTTTTCTCACATTTGTGACCTTTAACCCAAGGTTTGTTACTGTCAGGCTAAGATCAAGTACAAGGACGTGAACTAGCTTGAATGGTCAGTTGTCTAGAAGATTTAAATGGTCCTGTATGAATACTGTAGTACTAATCCACTAAGTTGTAAAATATAATCAAATATAAAGGTCTCAGTAATATAATTCTCACTAATCTTATATATGGCTTACAATCTTTATAGTTGGTAGAAAAATAGATTATATAAATTCAGATACTATTCAAAAGTCTTATAAAAGTACTAATTGATATGTATTGTAATTGGTTTGGTTATATTGGTTAAATTGTAATGATAAAGAATGAAGAAATACAACCCAAAAACCTCCTCCTTTTATACACACTAAGTTCCCCAATGATTCCCTTGATGTACCACCCAATACACAGTTAATGACGCCTCTAAACAACTAATAAACATGCCCATCAACATTCCCAGTAACCCATGACATAATTAGAAGAGTAATAACCGCCAAAATCCTGAAATAATAAGGGAAATCCATCAAAATTAAAGAAAAAGACAAAAAGAGAGTATATGCGTATAAAACAATAATATTGAGGACTAAAGGAGACTTTTTTTAAGGTTAATAATAGCTTAATAATAAGGGGGATTGACTGTAGAAATAATGGGGCTAATCCTGACATTATACTACGTGAAATTCCCATTCAAAAATAACCAAAATTGACTGAGAAACCACCCAAAAACTTAAAAAAGAGCGTGAGATGTGGGGTAACTACATGCAGTCCTTGGCAGGCGCTTGCACGGGTAAATCCTTGACTAAAATTAGGCGAATTTAAGCGTGGTGATGAAATAAAGTGCCAAGAGTGAGGTTATTAATGAAATTAGTGCATATAAACAGGGTCAATGCATTATTAATTAAGCTAGGACACTAAATAAGCGCCTGTCGCCTATTTTAGTGTGTTTCCCCACAGTGGGCGTAGAATGTGGGGTAATTATAGTGTGAAAAAGCTAACTTTGCTAAAAATGAAGCTATTCACACGGGAAAAAAGCAGGCAGTATGTGGCCAGTACACAGAAGCCATTTCTGGCATAAAAAACACCAAATTTGAAAAGTGTTATTTTTATGCATTTAAATAGCCAAATCAATAGTTCTAAATGAGCCCAATTGATCTGTCAAAGCGCAATTTTGATATTCTCAATTTTATAGCGCATATAGTCAACTTTTAAGTGAAATAAAGCGCATTTCTTGTTTTTTGCATAAAACAATGAATATAACAGCTTTAAGTGTACTTAAAAATTATGCAGCCTTATACTTAAGATTCTTAAGATTACCCTAACATATTCCAACTTAATATTAAGTACATAAGACCTATAAAAGGTGGATATATGCGTGTATATAAGGTGTTATAATGGCATTTTTTTGTGTATTATCATAATTTTACTTATGTATACTATTTGTGTACTCTTATTTATTATTCCCATGTATAGTTCATGTGTTTAACATAACTTATAATTACTTTTTACTCAGTCCTGGAGATATACAGGCTGACAGTTACACTTATAACAAGTATTTGTCTCATACTTTTTTGGTACTACAGGTGCAGTAGGTTTTTCTGCTTCTCCTGAAGTGTTTTTGAATTCTGATTTTTCACAGGTTCAACATTTTGTTTATAAGTAGAATATCTTGCTTCATACTTATGGTTTAGTAATATTTCATTGCAAATATTAATAAAGTCAGAATATTTAGTAACATTAATTGTTCTAGCTACAACAATGTCTCTGACAGATATAGGTAATTATATATTATCTTATCTTTCCATAAGTTAGAATCAATGTTAGGCTCAATGGCTTTTAAAATTTTATTTAAATTCATTAAAAATACCATAGGTTTTTCACCATTCAACAGATTATACCTAGTTTTCTCATAAAGTCTCTGCTGAGTGAGTCTGAATTTAGAACCTCCAAATTGTTTTTCAATTAGTTGTTTCCATTCAGCCCAAGAGTAATCTTTACCCTCATTCAAAACAGCTTCAAACCATAATAAAGCAACATCCTTAAATAAAGAGATCAATTTTGATGTTATTTCTTCATCTGGTAACTTATATGAGAATTTTAAATTGTCAATTCTTTGGATAAAATGTTGCCAATCAGAGCTTGCCTCCCCATAATAAGTTGGGTACTGATCTATCTTAGGCCAGTTCTTCTGATTGGATTTTATTTCACTAATCTTAGGTAAATTCAAAAACTCATTCACTCTTGATAAATGGTCTTGTATCTCCTCTTGTACAGATTTGTGACTTACATTTTCAGATTTGACACTACCACCAGATGGTTTTAGTTGTGGTGGTATAGGGAAGGAATGAGATTCACTTTTGCCAATGAGAGGATTATTATTATACTGAGTATACTTATGATTATCCTGGTTCATTAGTAGATTGGAAGCTTCAATCTCAACTTTAGTCAATCTTTGTAGCAGCTCAGAGACACTTTGATTTGTCTGGGCAAAGGATAACTTAGTTCTTGATTCAGTTTTCAATAAATGTGTTTCATACAATTTTTCGAACTCACAGAATTTGTTTGAAAGCTCATTATATTTACTACTCAATGAATCATATTTAAGAGTTAGAGAAAAATGTTAATTCTCTAATTCTTTATTACATGTTGCCAGTTGAGAAATATTTAATGTTAAAGATGAAATTGTATCACTTGTGAGCCTAACTGTCTGTTCCTCACAATCAGTCATTCTATTCCACAATGCTGAAACAATTCTATGGACAGTTGGATTATTGTTAAAATACTCCATGTCTTCCTTCTCAATTCTTTCACTCTCTCGTGAACTTCTAATCTCACTAGTAGGTGGTGGCAACTGAGGATTAACTGTATTATAAATACTACTGTTGTTATTGACAAAAGACAAGTCAGGTGTATCTACATTAAAACCTAATTTTCTTAAGTCCACCTCTATTTTCTGCACAGATTTTACATCAATAATATTACCTACATTGTAATTATCAGTATTGTGTTCAATCTGAGAGGGTAATCTACTTACCACAGGATTTGTGTGAGCCCTGATTTTTGGCACCTTTTTTTTCTCTTGTAGGGGTGAACTGAGGAAGTCTGATGAGGAGGAGGATCCTTGTTGCAGTTGTGACTGGACCATTGTTGATGGAACCAATCCCACTTCCATTTGTCTACCAGTATTTTCTCCTGGGAGTGATGTGACCCTCCTGAGTTAGGGGGTTTCTGACTTGGCTGGCCTCCCTTTAGTTCTTCCAATGATTGGTTCATCTTCTGAAATCCTACCTTGCAATTGTTCTGTAATTGCTCTACCTCCTTGAGCATGAGGGACTTTGATTCCTCCAACTTCAATACCTGTTTTTCCGGATGGGATAGTTGATCCTGAAGAGGAGGAGACGTCTTTTTTATAGTTATCTTTTTTAAGAGGGCTTCTTTTTCTTCTATGCTCATTTGCTCTGCCTGGGGGTGTGACTGACCCTCCATGGTTATGTCCTGGAGCAATGTTTATGTTAGCTTTAGACCTGGTATTATAAGCAGGCTTTTCACTTACACTGTCCTGAGGAGCACTCATATTGTTAATAATGACAATATATCACGTCTACAGAAAGGAAAACCTCTATGGAATTAGTAGACAAAAGTTATTAGCAATGTTATTACTAATAAAAAAGCACTGGAGCTTACCCTGAATTTATATCTTTATTTATTTAAATAAAATATAAGAAAAATTTGAAAAAATCTGTTAAAAATAAAACAATAAGTTTAACTAGACCTTTATAAAGGTGAATAAATATCTTACCAAGCTCTAACCAAATACCAATTTAATTGGGTGTTATATTGGTGACCAAATACCAAGTGAAATTGGGTTTATATTGGGTGCAGTTACTACTGTAAATACCTAATTTTTATGATAAAAAATTAGTAAAATTATAATAAGGGTTCTTTTCCGCAATCACTGAGTTGTGATGACCCACTAATATGCAGAAGACCCAAATATTTGGTTAGTTTGAGCTATACTAGAGTAAAAATCACGTCCCAAGGCTTATACTAAATAATAAGTAAAAAACTAAGGAAAGACCCCCAATTGTTAGTGTATCTAGTATTTTAGTATGATTTAATAGTATTTATTAATAGTCCTACTACTTTTTAACATATGATTTAGTGATTAAACCTCAGGGGAAGACTAATAAAATAGTTATACTCAAATAAAACTCACAATACTTGGATTTAAATGTGTGCTAGTGGTGGAAAATAGATGAATATAATATAGTTATAGCTTATATAAAGATAATATCAATTTATAATGCATTTAAAATATATCTTTGAATAATAATAATTGTGTTATAATATTTTTTTTAATTATAGTAAGTAAGTGATGTCTAATAACCATCAAAATCCTCCCTTACTTGTACCAAAATCCACTGGAGTGCACAGACCTTCAATCCAGATGATGTCACTGCTATCACCAGCAATTACAGCACTGTGAGTGCCCATCACCTCCACATGGCGTCCATTTCAAGCAGATTAAACACCCAGACCTCCAGTAAGGACCCTCCATCACAATTAATGATAACACAGACCCATACCATAAATAGAAAATCCAGATAAAAGCGGATACCATAAAGAAACAGGTAAAATAACTCATCCAAAGAGAATATAATGAAACCCAAAGCATATAAAGGAAAAAAATGAATTGTCCAAGCCCCCAATAACATCCCCAATCATCCATATTAACCCAGCAATGACCTCCCAACCCATGAATCCATGAATATCCATCCAAGGAAGCAGATTAAGTTGTCCAGACTGAGTGTATGCGCCTGAAATAGATGTTTATGCTTCTGTAGGGGTTGTGAGTCCACTGGATACGTCCATATGCCCTAAAATAAGCAGAAAAACAAAGGTTATAGGCTATTAAGAGGCTAAAACCAACTTATATACCTAAATATACATAATATACTGCATATTTCACTGAATATGAGATTTATGTATACATATAAGCTTATTTATGTCAATAATTACTTATTATCACTTAAGATAAGTATATTATGACTCCATTAACACCTTAATAAGTATTATTAGTCCATGAATAAGCTATTTAAACTACTATAATTTATATAATAGAGTAATAATTATATATATATGTAATATAATCATATATATTATAGTTTTAACCTTATTTTTAAGATATAAGCTTAATTTACTTAAGGTTATCTTATTTTAAGTATAAGAAATACTCAGTCCTAGGGATTTATAGGCTGAAAGATAATATATGTTTCATTCTTAAATACATGTCACTCATTTTATTTCCATAGGCATCTTTTCTTTAATTAAAAAAAGTTTCACAAGTTCATCACCAAACAACCCAAGCTCAACCTGGCTTGGAATCTTGTAAAGAGTTCACACATTTTGGATTTTCATTTCAAATCAGTCAAAAATTAATCCACAGAATAAACAAGGTAAAAAAAAGAAGATAAATTTAACAAATATAAAAAATCTTTTAAAATCCTGTGAAAAATTTACTCACTTTGGCTAATATTTTCAAATCAGTAGGGAGCTGGTCAATAGGATTGATAAGGTATGAGAAAAAGTTTAGGTAAAACAAAAAACATTAAATAGAAAAAAAAAGTATGGGGTTTAATATAGGTTGTCAAATTTTATTCTTATTTCACAAATTAACATTTTAAAAGTCATATATGATACTCTAGTTACCTAAATTAATGAGCCATTGGCCGTTGTGGTCTTTCAACATTGGAAGAGGCCTTTGTTGGTCTGCTTGGCGCTGTTTGCGTATGTCTTAATTGAAATTGGTCAGAAACTAAGGTGTAATTTTGGTTTTATTCAGAAACTTTTGGGACTATGGGTATGTGGGTAATATCAGGGGATAGCCCTGTTTTTTCTTTATATTTGATGTCCTGTTGTATTTTTCACATCCCAAGCTTTAAGGGGTCATATCCTCATTTTTCATTTCTGTAAGATAGCTGTTTAATTTTGTTTTTTGTGTTTTACGGGCTAACCTTAAGTTTTAGGGTTAAGTTCTTAGTACCATTAAATAGAGCTAATTTGGCTCTATATTTTATGTCACAATGTTGTCATAGCTTAATTTTGTGTTTTAAGGGTTTTAGTAGTTGTAGAAGATTTTTATAAGTATTTTGGGCTCTATTAGATGTTTTTTGGTGGTTTTCTGGCTTCAGGGAGGTCTGGCCGCTTCTAGTCGGGCCACCAACCTTGGTTATAGAATACTGGGGAGCATTAATAGAGGGTTTTTATTCAATTTGGCTGTCAAAAGTGCCAAATTAGTTGCTGTGCATGGATTTTTAGATGGGTCGTTTGTGTGTACACACTGAAGAGGACAGTTTGGGGCAACTTTAATTATCATACAACCATCTGGTAGTTATATCACTGTTTCTCACTCAGTTTTCACTGTTTTTTGGCCAAAATTGGCTGTGTTTGTTGCAAGGTTAGTTCTTCATTTAACTCAACTTTGACAACTGGTTTCTCTGGTGTAGCTTTGCAACCTGCATCAAGTAATATTGCTGTTTTCTGTGCAACAAGTGCACAGTGTTTTGGGTTTCTGGTGTGGATCTTTCTGCATTTCAGGTTCTCTTTGGTCTGTGGTAAATCTAGGCTACTTTCTTGACTTGTTAAGCAGTCAAGAAGTGTCTTGGACAGGGTATTGTAAAAGTCTCTATTTTTTTGTAGCAAATAAATCTCACCTGGTATTTCTAAAATGGACAGGGGATTTTCTCTCCATTTTTACTCCAACTCCCTTTTTCAAGGCCTATAGCTAGTACTATAGGACTGTCTACATTTCTGGCACCCAACATTGGGTAGGATTTGTTAGCTTTTTGGACTTTCTGTTACTTTTGGACTCTCTTCTGTGGCTGGAGATTAGTTTTCTGGAATCTATTGTACCATGGCTTCTGGACCCTCTTTTTCTAGTGGTGGTAGTGGCACTGTTGGTGCTGCTGAGGATGATAATCCTCCTGTTTCTGTTAGGCCTTTTTTAAGGATCAAATTGATTTTCTGAAGGAGTTGGCAAGGAAAGATAAAATGAATATTCATTCTAATGGGAATCAGATGTTTCCTGCTCTTTCTGTGGTAAAGGAGTTTGTGGAGGGTCATCTCAAACTGTTGGAAGTGGATTCTTGCCAAGAAGCTAGCACCAAGTATGTTAGAAAGGTCAGTGAATCATTTGCTGAAGATGTGGAGGAATCTAGGAAGAAGTAGATTGTGAACAAGGGAATGGCTCCTGAGAATCCTAAAGAAGTTGATCCTGTAGTGGAGCAATTGGCTGATATGAGAAAACAGCTACATATATTTGTTCAGAAGGCTCAGAAGGCCAATAAGGCTCCTTCTCAGCCTAGAGATATTGATAGGAGGGTTGGTAGAAGTGATCCTTGGGTCTACTCTTATTGCAGCAGGAAGAGCCACAAGTCCAATGATTGTTGGGCACTGAATAGGGATGTGTCTGTAGGGAAAGTGGAATTTGATAGGAAAGTGTTCAAATTCCCAGATGGTTCTTTTGTAAAGCTTAATGATGGTCAGAGTCCTGTGGACTTGATGAGGAGGAGACACAATGTAAAATAAAGGAGGCCAAGGTTTGAAGAGTCGCCTAATAAGGCATCTTCTTCTGGTAAAGGTGAGTATAATGGCAAGGACAAGGGAAAAGAGGCTAATAGAGTCTCATTTACATCTTTCTTTGGTGGTTTGGAGTTGTAATTTTGTGGTGGAAAGTCAAGTGGAGAATGCTTGGCTGGTTTTAATGATGTGGAAGCAGGAAAGGTGGGAAGGCCTAAGAGCAGTGCTCAGGCCCAACCAAAGCCTAAGGCTTCAAAGGTGGATCCTAAGCTGAGTGCAGCTAGGAAGAAGTACAGCAAAGAGAAGCTGTAAAAGATGCAGAAGGGGATTGGTGATATGGGCCCCCCTAGTTTTGGAGCATTGGACATGAATGGTGAGCCAATACCTATGGATGTTGATTCTGAATCTTAGGAGGATGTCCCTTTGTCTTCATTACCAAAGCCTGATGGAGTTAGAGGGTCTGATGAGGAATCTGGTTTTTTTCCTGTTGATGGTAAATCTGCTGGTGGTTCTGGTCCTCAAGAATCTTCTAAGACCAAGGTAGTGAAGCAAAGAGCTCACTTTGAGAGGCAAGTGATTTCTGGCAAAGTTAATGCTATGGACTATGTCTTGGAAAGGATGTATCAGGGTCAGGTTTCCCTTAATTATGGAAAGTTGTATACTATCAGTCCTGGGTTGGCTGATAGGCAAAAAAAGTTGTTGACCAGGAGAATGGTTTCTTTTGGGGGGTAGAATACATTTGTGATTCTTCTGAAATGTTTGGTGAGGGGTTGGAAAATAATTTTTCTGAACCTCTGGGTTATGTCAATGTCACTCCAAATGACAGGGAGGCTAGGGCATTGGTAAATTCAGGTTCTCAGATTAACCTGATTTATTTGTTTGAGGCAACTCATCTCGGCCTCCCCATCAAAACAGATATTGGTGGCCATCTCACTGAATCGGTAAGAACATCTGAGTTTGTGAAGTTACATGTTGGTGGAGCCTTGGGGAAGGTTCATTTTTATATTGCCAACAGAACAGTAAAAGCTGCTTTGGGTGGGCCATTCTTGATGGATTTTCAAGGAAGAATTGGCTATCAATTTGATTTGGGAATCAGTTTTGAGTTGACTTGTGAAGATGAAAGGAGACTTCTCATGAGGTTGAAATCACTTGGAGAGGATGGTTGAGAGACCAGTCCAGGTTTGTCTTCAATGTGCCAGTGTATGGACTTTTGTAGGAGAAGAAGAGAAGTGGGTGCTACCTCTGTTTTTTTGGAGTGGGGCTTAGGATCTAGTGAGAGTCTGTCTTTTTTAGAATGATGAGGGCTGATCAGTCTAGTGCTACAACCTCTCCCCAAGATGAGGAAATCCCAGGTTGTAGTAGGTCAGCTCCCTTGAAGATATACCAAGTGGATTTTCAACTTTCTCTTTTTTATGTTTCTCTTCTCTGCAAGTATTCTTCATGTTTTTTATCAAGTATCTGTTCTCTCTCAAAATTCTTAATAATTTTTAATTCAAGTTCAAATAAGAAGATTGGTTTTAAATCTTTGTTGAAAGATATGCAGAAAAGCTGTGGAGTGGTGATTTGGGGTCTAAAAGTAAGTCCTCCCAATTGTGCACCGCTAGGGTTTCTTCTACACCTTTCAAAAACATTACCTTGGCCATGCATGTGAGCATTGGGAAAACCCCTGGTTATTTTTGTAGGTTAGAGGAAAACTCAAGAAAAGAAAAAGAAAATTTCAAGATAACTGAAGAAAATAAAGAAAAAAATCTAAAGATAATTAAGAAAGAAGATAAGAAATATTTTTTTAAAGATCTTCAAGATCAATTTTTGGGCCTCCAGAATGAGAATGAACTGCACAATTTTAGAAGATGTGATTCAGCAGATTAATCAAGATTTGAAGATTTATAAGATGGAAGTAAAGATTTTGATGTGGAATTGCAGAAAAGTTTTGGAGTGGTGAGATTGGGAAATAAAATTAAGTTCTCCAAATTGTGCACTGCTAGGGGTTCTTTTACACCTTTTAAAAACATTACCTTGGACACACATGTGAGCGAGGGGGAAACCCTTGGTTTTTGTTCCAGGTCTGGTGGTGAATATGTCCTAAACATCCATCAAGTTGAAGGTGGAGCTGCAAAATATATGAAGGTAGCTCAGAAGATTAGGCCTGTCAATGAGCCTATTCTTGTAGAGTTGAATCCTCCTTTGAAGAGACCTCCTTTTTCAAGAGATTTGTACTGTAACCCTCCGGTGAGGAATCCTCCTGATTTTGTGGAAACTGCTAGGGTGACTGTGGAAAGGTTGAAAGTTTTAATTTGGGTCCTGATGGGTGGTTGTCTGATGAGGAATAGAAGTTGTTGTTGCATGTTATAATGCTGAGGGAGAAAGCTTTAGCATTTGTTGAAGAGGAAAGGGGTGTGTTGAAACAATCTTATGAGGAACCTTATTTGATTCCTGTGATGTGTCACAAACATTGGAAAATCAAACCTATTCCAATTCCAGCTGCTATCAGAGATGATTTTGTAGATATTTGTAGGGAAAGAGCCAGAACTGGTTTATACAAACAATCAACATCTAGTTACTCAATTCCGGATTTCTGTGTAAAGAAGCAGAATGGGAAGCTGAGGGTGGTTCATGATCTTAGAGCCTTGAATAGAGTCACTATCAAGGATGCTGGTATGCGGCCAAGTGCAGAGGACTTTGTGGAAGCTTTTTCTTGAAGGGTGTGTTATGGTTTGGGTGATATTATGGGTGGTTATGATGAAAGGGAGCTTCACATGGATTCATGGCCACTTAAAACTTTTGAGACTCATTTGGGAAATTTTCAGCTCACTAGGTTGGCTCAAGGAGCAACTACTCAGTAGCATTATATCTAGAACAAATGGCTTGGATTTTGCAGAATGAGGTTCCTACTCATTCTGGTATTTTTAATGATGCTGGTGGAATCAAAGAACCATCCAATGATTATGGGAGTGAGGTGCTTAAGGAGAACCAGGGTATAAGGAGGTTTTTTGGGAATATGAAATTACTCTAGAGAGAGTATTACTTAGGATTGAAGAGGCTGATTTGACCATTTCTGGGTCAAAGTTTTGTTGTTGTGTTCCTGCTATAGAAAATTTTTCCAATGTGGTATGTAAATATAGAAGGATTATGGCAAAGAAAAAGGTTAATAAAATTCAGTCATGGCCAATGTCTAAAAATACTACTGAAGTCAGGGGATTTTTGGAGGTTTGTGTCTATGTCAGAAATTTTATTAAAGCTTTCTCTTTGTTGAATTCACCTTTAAAGAGGCTGACCAGGAAAGATGCAGAGTGGGAATGGTCTAAAGAGTGTGAAGAGGCTTTTCAGAAGATGAAAAAGGTGGTGGGTGAAGATATTATTCTTCACAAGTTGGATTATGGTGTGGGAGCTGGAAAAATTTATCTGGCAGTGGACTCAATTTATACTTCTGCTGGTTCTGTTTTGTCTCAGGAAGATAAAACTAGGAGGGTCAGGCCAGTAAGGTATGAGTCTGTGGTATTTAATGAGGTGGAATCAAGATATTCTCAACCTAAGTTGGAATTGTGTGGTGAAGCAAAAATTTTGAAGAAGCTGAAAAATGTTTTGTGAGGGCAGCATTTTGAGCTGTAGGTGGATGCCAAATCTCTGGTTAAAATGATTAACACACCTAGTCTCCCAGATTCTCCTATGACTAGGTGGTTGGCATTTATTCAGCATTTTTCTTTTGAACTGGTACAAAAACCTGGAAAAAAATTTAAAATCCCTGATGGATCATCAAGGAGACCACCCACAGATGAAGATTCTGATTTTGAAGAATTTGATGAAGATGTTCCAGTGGTTAGGGCCAGCACAAAGGGTGCTGAAGATTGTTCTCTCCTCCTCCATGAGTCTAAACTAGAAGATTTTTCTCTCCTCCCCCATGAGGCTAAACTGGAAGATTGTTCTCTCCTCCCCCAAGAGGTGAAACTGGCTTGATCTGATCTTGATTCTGGTGATCAGGATACTTTTGTTGATGAAGATGGGGCTGTTGTTTGGGATGGCTCAAATTTAGAAAATAGTGTTTTTGTTAGTGAAATTGATTCACTTAAGATTCAGTTGAAGGAAAAGGATGTACCAAAGTTTAGGGATTGGTGTCCTGGTTAGGATTTTCAAGTGGCTCATACTCACACTGGTGATTTTGATGACAGGGTTTTATGCTTGGATGTTGCTTTGTTGGATTTTGAAGATGAGACCTGGGGTCAGTCTAAGTTTTATTTTAAAATGGTTGAATATCTGTTAACATGGAGAGGCCAGATAGTTGTGATGATGATACTTGGGTGGAAATCAAGAAGAAGGGTACTGGTTTCTATGTGTCAAGAAGAAAGTTGATGAGAAGGAGACATCCAAATCCTCAAAAATAAAAATAAAAATAAAAATAAAAATTAAAATTAAACAGATTTTTTATATATCTGCTAATTATTATTGTTTTCTCTATTTAGTGATTTATTAATTTCTTTTTCTTAATTAATGTCTGGAAGAAGAAGCCTCTGACGGTTGGTCCAGATTATGTTGGTGCTTTTGTTTCTTGTTAGGATTTGAGGAAGAACTGTGTTGTGGTGTAGTCAGCTGGAGAGAGTGTAGGGAATGTAATGGTCACAAACTGGATTTAAAGTAATTTCTGGGTAGAAGTAGAAGAGGCTGGGATGGAGTGTTTGAAGGTGTGCTTAAGTATCCTAGACATCTTCCAGTGGTCATCAAGAAGGTTCTTCCTCAGGTTCTTCTCAAAGTCATTAAATGGCCCATGAAGAGCAAAGGCTTTCAGTATGTTTGAATGCATAATACTTAGGTGTTGCTTCATATTGGCATAATCCAGTGTTAATGTGGTTTCCAGAGTTTGGCCGATCCCAATAGTAGCTTCAGGAAGCTGGGTGCCAACTAAACAGAATAATTGGATCAGTTATTGTTTTCTGTTGAAGAAATTGGATTAATTAATTTGGTACTTACAGATTGGAAACTCATAAAATTTGTAAGTGGATGAAATTTGGATTGTTGAAGGGTTTTGAATGGAGGAAGTAGGA
This sequence comes from Hemileia vastatrix, assembly GCA_030280995.1. Taxonomy (NCBI): domain Eukaryota; kingdom Fungi; phylum Basidiomycota; class Pucciniomycetes; order Pucciniales; family Zaghouaniaceae; genus Hemileia; species Hemileia vastatrix. The sequence continues at coordinate 31,546,885 of JASXTE010000005.1, forward strand.
GAATCAACCAGGTGGAGGTATGGATTTTCTTGGTCATCCTCTAAATGGTGTTGAGAACATGAACTAGGATGAGGATGTTCCTGTGGCCTAGTTTGAGAAGCAGGGCTGTTGTTGTTGTTGTTGTTGTTGTTGTTGTTGTTGTTGTTGTTGTTGTTGTTGTTGTTGTTGTTGTTGTTGTTGTTGTTGTTGTTGTTGTTGTTGTTGTTGTTGTTGTTGTTGTTGTTGTTGTTGTTGTTGTTGTTGTTGTTGTTGTTGTTGTTGTTGTTGTTGTTATTGATATTGTTTCTTGGTTCAGTTCAGTTGGGTACTGGTGGTGGAGTACCAGGGTTGTTGTAGGATGGATCAGGAGAAGGTGACCTAGAAGCTGATTAAGATCTTCTGGATGAAGTTCTGGAAGAAATTGAACTTTCAGATGAATAATTGGCTGGCAGAGGAGAGGTGTAGTTGCTTCTTCTTGGTTGAGAGGGAGAATTTTGTCTGGGAGCAGTGTTTGATGCTCTGGTGTCTTCTTGGGGTTCTCTGGCAGGTCTTCTAGAAGTTTTGGAATTTTTGGCAATTTTGGACATAGGAAATTTTAAGCGCAATGCTTTGGGAGCACTAGGAGGTTGTTGTGTGGTGTTATTGGTGTTTGCTGGTGGAATTTGGCTGTCTTTCAGCTGATTTTGAAGGTTTTTAGCCTGATTTTTACTTCCAAGCAAGGCGGGCAGGCTGCCTGGGAGCTGATTTTGAAGCTGTTTGTACTGAATTCGCAGAGATAAAGACTGTTTCTTGGGTGGATAAAGCAGTTCTTTTGGAGAGTGTTCTTGTAACTGATTTCCTGGATCTTCTGGATGGAGCTAAAGATAAAGAGGAAGAATCAGGACCAAATTCTGGGAATCTAGTAGGGGATCTAGAGATATATTTATGTGAAGGTGAAGGTGGTGGTATAGGATAATTGGGGTCTCTGTCACATTTTTTCTTTTTGGAGTTGAAAGTATCACAGGCCCTGTTGTAGAGTTTGGCCTCAGGAGTGGGAAGAGTGAAAGTGCAAGGTCTGCACATGTGGATACACTGTTTTCAAGCATAGTCCTTTGGAGAAGTGAATCAAGGAAGATCCGGGTCAAAAGCAGGAGATCTAGCATTGATCTGTGATGTAACAACAATGAAGAGAAAATAGATAAGAAGAAAATTTTTATCAGTGATGGGAAGATGATGAAGTGAAAGTGAAAGTTCAGTAGATTGGTTTCAGGGAATTGTGCATGGAATTGGTTTTGTCTTTTTTATGAAAAGTGTGGAAAGTCTGTCAAGACTTTAAAATGAGCACTCTGTCAGTCCATCAAGACTTTAAACTGAAAAATGGTATAGTCCCCAAAGACTATAAACTGAGGATGTTTCTATGGCTGAGTCCTTCAGGACTATAAACTGACAATGTGGTTTTGGTGTGATTCTGGCAGAGGGAATCCAAAGAGGGAGTGTCTGAATTTAGTTAAGGCAAGTGTGGGGGTAACTGATGAGCTGGATCCTCTTTAGAACAGTCACTCCAGAATGTTAGTTTATTTCTTTGGTATTTAATGGTTTGATCTTTGGTTCTGTCTTTATGATTTAGGTTTTGAGTCCTCCAAGACTATAAACTGAGGGCTGTTAGTCCCCCAATACTTAAAACTGAGGATGAGTCCCCCAAGACTTTAAACTGAGGAATTTCTTATGATTGGCTACATTCAGGAAGTCTGGAGAGTGGTGTAGAATTTAATGTCTAACTCAAATGATTAATCAAGATTCAGGTGGCAGAAGAGATTCAAGAGATGAAACAAAGTGTTAAGCATTAGCCTTGAACTGGTGGATGAGGTGTTTCCTTTTCTCAAGGTCCTGTGGATTTCTAGAAGGAGTGGATTGGAAGTTGCTTAGTAGAAGGTGTTTTTTTCAGAGAAAATTTGTTGGAACTTGGCCTTAATAGTGGGAAAGTGGTTAGGTGTTGGTTGTTCAATGGATTGTAGATTGTCATAATCACTTTCAGAAGATGGAAGAACTGAGATGTCATCAGCTTTAAAAGTACAAGGAAGGAATGAAAGTTTTTTTTACCATCAGATGTGCCAAGCATGGTGGATGTGATTGCTGTAGTGGTGTTGCACTCTTCTTTGAAGGGTGTAGTTTGTTGACTAATCTGGGTATCAGAATGGATGGCCTGGATCTTTTGGTGCTGGTAGAAGATGGACCAGGTTGAGGTGGAGGTGAAGCTAATGAAGATAATAATGGACCAGGTCTGTAGCAAGTTTTCTTTCTGGATTGGCAGACATCACGGGAGGTTCTTTATGGATGAGCTAATGGTGTGATAGGGCAGATCAGATTGTTGTAAATGCAGTATTGGCAAGGGCCCATGTCAGAGGAAGATATTGAAAGAAAGCTGAACATGGTGGATGTGATGAAGGAGAATGTGGACATTCTCAATTGGAGGGAGGATGTGGTCTTAAAAATTGGCAGGGGCCTTTGAAGGTCTGTTTGGCACTGTTTGTGTATGTCTTAATTGACATTGGTCAAAGAATTTGGTGTTAATTTGGTTTTATTCAGTGCATTTTGGGACTATGGGTATTTGGGTAATACGATTGGATAGACCTGGTGTTTCTCTATATTTAATGTCATGATGATATTTTTAACATTCAAAGCTTTAAGGGGTCATTTCCTCATTTCTCATTTCTAAAAGATAGCTGTATAATTTTGTTTTTCATGTTATACAGGCTAACCTTATGTCTTAGGGTTAAGTGCTAAGTACCATTAAGTAGAGCTAATTTGGTGCTATATTTTATGTCACAAAGTTATCATAGCTTAATTTTGTTTTTTAAGGGTTTTAGTAGTTGTGGTAGATTTTTCTAAGTATTTTGGGCTCTATTAGATGTTTTTGGGGGTTTTCTGGCTTCAGGGAGGTCTGCCCCCCTTGGTTATAGAAGGCTGGGGAGCGTTTCTAGAGGGTTTTTATTCAATTTGGCTGTCAAAAGCACCAAATTAGTAGCTGTGCATGGCCTTTTAGATGGGTGGTCTGTGTGTACAAACTGAAGAAGACAGTTTGAAGAAACTTTAACTATCATACAACCATCTGGTAGTTATATCACTGCTTCTCACTCAGTTTTCACTATTTTTTGGCCAAAATTGGCTCTGTTTGTTGCAAGTTTAGTTCTTCATTTAACTCAACTTTGAAAACTGATTTCTCTGGTTTAGCTTTTCAACCTGCATCAAGTATTATTGCTGTTTTCTGTGCAACAAGTGTGCAGTGCTTTGGTTTTCTGGTGTGAATCTTTCTGAATTTCAGGATCTCTTTGGGGTGTGGTCTATCTAAGCTACTTTCTTGACTTGTTAAGCAGTCAAGAAGTGTGTTGAAAGGGGTGTTGTAACAGTCTATAACTGCCTGTATCAAATAAATCTCACCTGGTATTTCTCAAAGGGACAGGGGGTTTTCTCTCAAGTTTTACTCCAACTCCCTTGGTGAAGGCCTATAGCTAGTACCATAGGATTTTCTAGACCGTGTGAAGTATAACAGTAATCATGAGAAATTTTTTTTTCTCATAAGGCTCATCTATTCATTTGTGTTTGACTTCATTGAATTTGGTCACAGACAATTTCCACTCTCATTTTTACTTGAATTGTCATTAATTTAGGTTTGAAAATTATCTTATAAGACTTTTTTACATGCTAATTTATGCAATGAACATAAATTTTAAGAATCTATGCCCCTACTTCAATAAAAAACAGGGGAGGGTATTTCCAAAAAATTTTTTTTTGACATAAATCGTTTTTAATTCATTGGCTTGTAACTGAATATTGGTGTTTTCCAATTCAAATTGATTATTTTTAAATTTTTCATCATTCTCTCTTTGAATCCTATCCTTCTCACTCTCCAACTATAAACAATCATTCTCAATTTCTAAAAATTATTCTTCCTTTGATTGTGAAAGAAACCACTCCTTTTCCTCAAAAAGTAGTTAATGTTCTGCAGTTTTTTCATAAGACTCCAACTTCATGATTTCAATTTGCCCTTGTTCTTTTTCTGAAACAAGTTTAACTTTTAAGAGTAAGAGAAATAAATTAAGAAAAATTATTTAATCATAACAAAAATAAAAAATATATGAGTTTTTCAAATTTTTGCAAAAAAAATCATCTATAATCAAGACCTTTTAAAAGTCAGCACATATGAAATTATCACCAAAAAGAAATAAAAAAAATTTTATTTAACCAAACTAACAAATAATCTATAATGTTGCAATAAAATGTTTCACAGCTCAGTGAGGAGTGTGTGCCAAGGATTGATTATTAGCTTTAATGTATTCTATCAAGAAAGCTTCTGTAAACATAATAAAAAAAACTAGTTATCAAACAGTTTCATTAAGTGTTCAATTTCCTCAATAGTATTATTAGCTTTAACACATTCTCTCAAGAAATCTCTCTTTTTTGAACCATCTTCAAGTTGATACTTTAGTTTCAATTGATTCAATACAAAATTGTACTCTATATCCTTCTCCCCTTTCATTATCTCAAATTTCTTCACCTCCAAGTCATGTGCCCTCTCATCCCTCTTTAAAGAAAGCTTGAATTTCTTCTCCTCCAAGTCTTGTACCCTCCCATCCCTCTGTAAAGTAAGCTCCACTTTTGTCTTCTCAAAGTCTTGTTGTCCCTATCAGCCCTTTGTAATGAGAGAAAGCTTACTGGGGTGGGATCATGTTGGTTTATATCACCATAAGGATCTATTGGAAAGCTATCTAGACTTGTTCAATTTAGAACAGGGGAGGCTTGAGTGGAGGAAGAGGATGGGAAAAGGTTTCTTTAAAAATCATGTTCCAAGATAGCATCTTCACCATCCAACAGTTTGGCAGGATTAACATCAGCTTTCTCTCCAAAAATAGAATCCATCTCTTTAAAGTATGGACGTAGAGATTCAAGCTTATCATCTATGAGTTTTATGCCCTTACTGATATAAATGTTGGTAATACTAAAATCAGTAGAAAATGAAAGAGTCTTTACCTTCTTTTATTTGGCTCAGTAATACTTGAAATGTTCAGACATCTGTTTATATAAAATATCAATCCTTCCCTTTGTCTTATTTTGTAATTCATTGGCCATTAGAAGATAGCCATTGATTTTTGATGCAGGGGGCCATCCTACTTTGGTTGAATTCTCAGTACCAAAACAAGAATAATAATTAGTTTTTATTTCTATCCAGTTAATATGTATGAGATAATCATCTATTTTTAGTTGAAAAGTCTGTGATTTCTCAGCTGAGTGGGGAAAAGAGGGAGTAATGGGATTTGAAGAACAACTGGGAGAAGGCTGCCTTTGAGAAGATCTATAATGAAAGGTCATGTTGAGATATTTGAAGATAAAAAGGTGAAGAAAAAACCAGATGAGATGGGGAGAGGTTTTGAACAGAAATGAATAGACAGGATGGGAGTGTGCAGCAAGGTAGGTAGGCTGGCACATCCAGAAAGTTGTCCAAGATGTGGTTATAAAAAATTGAGGATAAAAATGTCGGATAGAGATGAAAATTGAAATGTAAAAGGCCCAATAACCCAGTAATTAGCAAAAATAATTTCAGAGGATAATTGGGATAAAATGATTTTTATCTGTAATTAATTTAATTGCTTTGTAGACTGTTCTAAAGTACTAAGCAGTAGACACAATGCGAGATGGGTTGGTTCTTCTTTTCAATTTCTAAAAAGAAGCGCCTGCCACTCTTATTTTTAAAGACAGTGCAATAATGTGTAACACTTAATTTTTGATTAGAAAAAGTTATGAGTCAAGAGATGAGTTTTTTTTTAGAGATCAGGAAAAAAAAGAACAAGTATTACTATCTGGATTTTTCTATTCTTAACAAGCGCTAATATCCACAGCTACTCCCTCTTGAAGTGCTCTCTTTGAATATGCCTTGTTATAGCAATAAAATGATTCTAGTAATAATCAATCCTACTGAATCTATATAACCTCTCTATGTTGCACTTATTTCACTATGCTTTTTGAAATACACACACAGACGCATGAATTAAAGGATTCAGAAAAATCTCTAATTTACTACTCTATTTTTTGTATATATCAATCTCTCTCTTAAAAGACTATATATGTGTATATATATCTATCTTATATGTATATGACTCCCCCAGACTCTATCAAATAGTCATCCTTTTTATATTTCTATAATACTCAAGACACAGTTCCCTAGTGGATCTTCAGAACTAGCTCTAGCGCCATATTAGTAAAACAATAACTAATCTATTAGTAAGCTACATACACTGCTTGTAACAACTACAGCGCCTAAATCATACCCTATAATTACTAACACTAGTATTAACTTGTTTCACTGATACTCCACATATGTGCTTTTAAATATACCTTTGTTTTGCTTCAGCGCTAGTTCCAGGTTTGACTTATCCTAACGCTGCGTCTAGTTGCCTTAGCTCTTGGGTAGTTTTACGATTGAGTCCCCACTCTCTTTGCTTTAATACTAAGTTCATAGTTCTGACAGCTCGCTTAACTAGTTAGCCTTCTTCATTACTTGTCTCAGTAAGTTTCCCAACTGGCTGCGGTACAGCATACTATGCACTTGAGTCATCCTTAATCCATGACTTTTTCCTTAATGCGTAACACATACTTTTTGGAAAGCCCGAATCCATATTTGTTTAGCGTGTAATAGTCCTAAGTTGATAATACACAATTCCCTATTGTGCGGCACATCTTGCTGCAATATCCGAGCGCACAGACCCTTAATCCTTTTCCGCGCTTCCATTTCCTTTGTTCTTTGAAACACACAAATACATATTATATTTTTGCACTTCTGGCTGCACTAAATCCCCTTTATTCTTCCTGGACTACGCGCGCTGATTGGTCTAAATTCACGCTTCCTGCGAGGCGTGTACCACATCCTCCCTCTACTCGCGACTGTCCCCAGGAGCCCATAAATACCTGCGTCTCGCAGCATTTTCCTTCCTTCATCATCTTTCCTTTTCTTCTTCTTCTTATTTTTTTTAAAAAACTCTCTCAATGAATACTAGAAGAGCCAACCCCAACACTGAAAATACTGCCGATGTTGTGGACGCCATTCATCAGTTTGTGCATACTCAACCTCCTGCGGCTCCTCCGCTCCTCTGACAACCCTCGTGACAACTTTGATGGGTGGGAAAAGATGCACCCGCTGTATTGAGAATGGAATAACTCCCTGCCACTTCTCAAAATCACGCCGTGGAAACCATAATTTCTTCACCCTAAGTTTTCTCTATTTTCCTTCCAATTTGTTACTAACCTTTCACTTTTCCTTCTTCCAGCCGTGCAATTACTGAAAGCAATGCAAGAAGAAGTGTAGCTATGATGGGCCGCCCACCTTTGCTCGTCTAGACCATGATGCTTCAACCTTGACTATGATGAGTCAAATGACTATCAAGCGCCTGGCGTCCAATCTCATTACCCCGCCTCGCAACAAATGAGCAAAGGTTGGTTACCGTGCTACTACGCCTAGTAGCACCTCTTTGACCCCCAAATCTCTCTTCTCTGAGGAAAGTACAGTAAGTCTCTTTGTTTTTTTTTCTTCCTTTTTTAATGCTAAAATTTTTTGTTTCCCTCTGTTTTAGAATGCACCAGGCACTCCTTACGCTGAAACGCCTCCGCCTCCTATCGCTCCCTTATTCCTTCCAGTTTTGGAAGAAGATCCTGTCTGGGATACTGAACCTATTCCGGAGTGTGCTCCTTGAATACCTTCTCCTGACTGGACTACGATGCAGCCGGTCTTCAATACCATCATCCTGGACAAATTGCCTATCGAAAACTTCCCGGTTGTCTATGATGAAGAGCCCGCCATGGCTCAAAACTTGGAATTTTCAGAGAAAATTGCCTGCGCTCCATACAATGAGACCATGTGTTGTATGAATGATATGATAGCTGCCGTCGAAGAATTCCTTGAGGCGGTTCCGGTTTATACTTGCTCTGAGTATAATAAACAAAAACAGCTGATAACTGCCTTGCAACAAAACATGCAAGAGGCTGTTAATGACTGGGCTTTCTGCATCCCAATCTTTGATGAAGCAGAATACTAAAAAAAAACTTTCTTGTATATAATTATTGTAAACTGTATGTAGCTAAAAAAATGTAATATTATTAATTTTCCCTTAATTTTCCTGCGAGATGAGTTGCCTTCAAAGAATATCCTACTATTGAGATTGTTGCTACTTCCTATAACAACAAATACTTCCCCTGCATCGTATATGTGTGCGCTTCTTAAAATCTTTAGATCTTTGCAATACATGTCTTTCCCTTGATTGTAACAATTCATCTTTCCTTGGGTCCTTCATTATGACAAACGCTTTTCACTATCTTCTTAGAAACCATCCAGCGCTCAAGTCAGAGGTGGCGCAACTGATGACTTCTTTATAATGCTATTGTTAACCTATAAATAGCCCTTCTAATAACCAGAATTTCCTCTATCCTAACATCATGACTCAATATCGCACAGTTCCCAGAGATGAAGCTTGCTCATTTTGCAAACGCTGTAAATTTCATTGTACATTTTCTAGACCTTGGGGGTATGCCTCTTTTAGACCTGCCTGTGACAATTGCTTTAGGTACCACAAAACTTGCAATACCTCTCTTAACAAGAATACTCCTCAGCCTACTGGTTATATTTACTTTCCACCTAGCTCTACTAGTAGTGCTCCCATAATTACCACCACCAGTCCCACTATTTCCACTAATAATAATAATGTTCCTTATGAGTCGCCATCGCTTCCTAGTTTTCCCAGGCGCAAAATATCCATACAGCCTAGCGCTACACCTTCTTCCACTACGAGTTCCAGTGCTTCCATGCGCTCAGGCTCCACTGCAGCTGCTCCTGACGCGGTTACCGTTACTTCACCGTCAGCGCGCCCACAAAACTTATTAGCAAGTAAGTATCCTTCACCATACTTATGCTCTTCTTGCTTACTAACTTCCTGTCAGGCTTCAATGAATCCATCTCCTTGGGATGGGTTCCTATTCCTTTACCCTTTGTCCATTCCATGCAAATGTTTTCCAGACTTAGTCTTACATATGACGCTATGTCCCTATCCTACAATAACGCACCAGCTTTTTCTGACACTGAACTTTAAGCTCACTATACTCATATAGAAATGATAGGTCAACTAATGAACAAAATCAGCTCATCAACTATTCTTGGATTCCCTGCCAATCCCCGTTGCTTTGTCATGCCTGAATACTGGAAAGGATATCCTATTAGCTTTCATTCTAATATTGAATAGCCCACTAGCGCTTTTCCTTATGAGCCTCCTCTGTCCATTCTCCCTGTACATAGTCTTTGTATATTTTTCATGCTATGCCTTCACATAATCTTTTTAGACATGGCACTATTTTATTACACCTGTCTTCCATACTTTTAGAGCGCCTAACTTTGCTCCCTCTACTTTCTTTAAAAGACTGTAAACCCAAACAAAAATCATAAATAAACCTTCATATCGTAAAAATTTACCGCCTTTACTGCAATACAGCAATATACCATGTAGAATAAGAATTGAACTATAGAGTGCCTCATCTATAAATTGCTATTCCACTGCTGGATAGTTAACCCATTAGCTAAATCCCCAGCGTCTTTTGCGCTTACATGATACACATCTCCTTTAATCCAATTACCTATTTTGTCATGTCCCCTAAAACAATGAAAATAAAAGATTTCATTTTGCTATGCACCCTCATCTAAGCGCTTGTGCCAGGTTCCTGTTCAGCCATAGTCCGCCTAACTTCCAGCTAGCGCCCTCTATCCTTCACAACTGTGTCAAAAAAGCCTCCTGTGAGTCCTCTTAGAAAAACAAAACTTAACATAACTTGTTAGTTTAACCTCTTCCCAGAGGTATTATTCTGGTAGTTTTTCCTCATCACGGAGGTTATCTTGTATCACTGAAACACCCCTTGGGTAGAATCTTTTGATCTGGTCTGCGGCCACACGCCGCTTCCACTCAGTACTATCCAATTCCTCCAGTAAGTAAGACCCTGCAGTTATCTGCTTTCTTATCCTGTATGGACCATTCCATCTATCTGAAAACATCTTCCCCCATTGGCTTTCTAAACTTCTATTATAAACCAAAACCAAATCTCCTGGGTTCAATGGCTTTCTTAACCTATGCGCTAAGTGCTCATCCCAATATTTAACTGAATTGTCCCGCATCTGCATCATTCTTTCATACGCTTTCTCCACAAACTTGTCTTTCCTTTCAAGCTGCGCTACCCTTTCTAGAATTAAATCTTTGGTTGAGCGCACTTGATCCCAATCACATCCTAGGAAAGTTCCAGCCTCCAGATCAATAGGTAATGCCGCCCTTTGACCAAACATCAGTTCAAACGGCGAAAACCCTGTTGTTCTTTTAACTGAAATCCTGTCCGCAAACAAAACTAACAGCAAGTAGCTCTTCCACTTTGCTCCATTATTTCCACACAGTTTGAATAGTGCATCCTTTATAACTTGATTCCCTCTTTCTACGATTCCCTCTGCTTCAGGATAATATGGTGTTGCAACTCGTAGCCTTGCGCCAATACCTTTGACTACCTCTTGGAATTCTCCCGCAAATTCAGCACCACCATCTACGGTTACCATCTTCATTACCCCATACCTATAAATCCATTCTTTCTTCAAAAACTCAGCCACATTACTTGCCTTAAGGTTTATCAACGGCGCTGCTTCAAACCATCCTGATAGATCATCCCTGGCTACTACCAAGTATTTAAAGCGTCCTTCTTTTATATGGACTGCATCTAAACTGACCCTACCAAAAACGGTATCCTCGCCCGTTGCTCTTCCTTTTTATTTTGGCTTTCTGTAACTTCTGTGCTGGCATTCAGGAAAAGATTTAACCCAATCTCTTACTTCATTTTTCATGTTGGGCCACCAGAATCTTTCCCTAACTCTGCAATGAGTCTCATCTTGACCTCTATGTCCTAAATTCTTGTGTAACTTCCAGAGTATCTTAACCTTCCCTTCCCTAGTTTGAACAACTAACTGAGGAGACAAAGCTTGATTCTTCCATAACTTCCCATTTTTAATAAAATAGCCTTTAGCGCGCTTCTTAATATTGCGCCAAACCTTTTTATCGCAAAAATATGGTCAACTATTACCTTCCAAATATAACTTTAACAACTCTACTCCCTCATCTGTAGATTCTTTTTCTACTGAATAATCCTCCTCTTCAAGTTGAGTACTACTTTCCTGACTTCCCTTTGAAGCATCTTCATCATCTGACTCCTCCACTACCTCGCCTTGCGCACTCCTTGTCGCTATATTAGCTTCAGTGTTCCCTAAATCCAGTTGCAGTTCAACCTTGCTACAAACATCCTTTGCATTGTCAGAATTTAGTTTTATGTCTTTTCGGACATTCCACGTTACTAGTTTATTGTCATTGCGGACATTACTATCAAATTTTGTATAACGATAATCTATCCCATTTACCAATCTCTTGTCTTCTTCAAATTCTTCCGCTTCTGAGTCTTCTTCACACAACGGTCTTCTTGACAGTGTATCTGGCATAGTGAAAGATTTCCCCAGCTTATGGACTAAATCAAAAGAAAATAAATTAATTTGTGCTACCCACCTCGTCATGGGCACATCTGGTAAACTCGGGCTACTAATCATTTGCACCAGTGATAGCGCATCAACCTGCAGCTCGAAATGCTGCCCCCAAAGCATCCATTGTAGCTTTTTAAGAATCTTTGCTACTCCACATAACTCCAGCTTAGACTGGGAGTACCTAGACTCCACTTTGGTAAAATTCTTGGACTCGTAAAGAACAGGTCTATCATTACCTTCCTCGTCCTTCTGCATCAAAACTGTGCCCACCGCGGACACACTAGAATCCACCGCTAGAGTAATTTTCCCAGCGCCTGGTCCATACTCCAATTTCTTCAAAAGAAAATCTTTCCCTACAACCCTCTTTAATAACTCAAATGACTCCTCACATTCCTCCGTCTAATCCCATACAGCATCCTTTCTTGTTAAGCGCCATAAAGGTGAAGACAACAAAGCAAAATCTTGAATAAAAATTCTTAAATATGTACAAATGCCTAAAAAACCTCTAACTTCCTTAGTATTTCTTGGTCTTGGCCATGTAAGTACCTTATTCCTCTGTTTTTCAGAAACAATTCTCCCTTCCTTGCATACCACATGTCCCATTATATCTAGTGCTGGAACACAACAAGAAAATTTGGATCCAGAGATTGTTAATCCTGCCTCTTCTATCCTGAATAGCACTCTTTCCAGAGTAATCGCATATTCCCAAACAAACCTTCTAATATATGGATTCTCCTCTAACACTTCCCCATTTTAATCGCTGGCTGGTCCTTTTATACCACCATCATCAATGAAAATTCCCACATGATCTGGAATTTCATCCTGCAATATCCACATCATCTGTGCTTGGTATAACACCACAGAATTTGTTGCACCCTGCGGTAACCTTGTCAACCTGAAGCGCCCAGTGGGGTTTCAAATGTCTTCATGGGTCTGGATGATTCATCCAATTCGCGCTCATCTTATCCTCCCATAATATCACCTAATCGGTAACATGCACATCCTGCAAAAGAATCCACAAACTCCTCTAAATTTGGTGGAATTCCTGCGTCCTTTACCGTAACCTTGTTCATCTCCCTAAGATCATGAACAACCCATAATTTACCATTATGTTTAATGACACAAAACACTGGAATTGAATAACTAGACATAGACTGTTCATACAAGCCAGACCTTAACCTTCCCCTAATTAATTCCGTATATTCTTCTCTTTTAGCTGCTGGTATTAGAAAAGCCTTCTTTTGCCATGGCGCATGAGGTATAACTGGAACAATATAAGGTTTACCATAAGATTAATTCAACAAACCTCCTTCCTCTTCAGAAAACGCAATAGCCTTTTCTCTGAGAACCATAACTTGTAACAATAACTTCTTTTCTTCCTGTGACAACCAATCCTCTGGTCCAAAATTAACCATCTGAAGCCTCTCCATTGTGATTTTACTAGTAGGCGCAAATTCAGGTGGAAACTTTTTTAAAGAAGTATAATAAGGATTCCTAGACAGCACTGGCCTCTGAAAAGGAAGATTAAAATCCGGCATCGGTACATTTACTGGTTTAACCTTAACAGCCACTGGTTTATACTTGGATTCTAAACAGTGCTTGCTGCTTCCTTCATTACTTAAAATAAACCCCTTTCTAATATTACTACGGGTTGCACCTGAATCCTGTTTTTGTCTTTTCTTTTTAATATAAGTATAACAATATCCAAAATTAAAGAAATCAAATAGCTTAGGAATAATACATTCTACAGTAGTATTCCCAAGACACCTATGAAGTACCGCTTTACGTATCCCTCTTGTTGGACTGACTGGTTACTATCCAGGATCCTCTCATCCTGGGAGATAGTAACACCTAAAATGCCAGTCCCTAATGAAAATGTTGGTGCCTTCCTGGCGGTCGCCCTATCTCCTCATCTGAGACTTCCTCATAAAACTCTCTTTCTTTCTCTAACCGCGCAGCTCCAGAGTACTTAGTTTCCCAGCCACCATCCTTGGGCGCTACTAAGACTGCTGTTATTGGAACACCATCATCACCCATAATCCTTATTCCTATAGTCTTATTTAAACAATAATCCATAGTTGCAGAATAATTCATTAAAAATGGCTTGCCTAAAACTGGTTTAACTACACCCATTGGAACATAAAAATGTATATCTCTTGTTGCTCCCACAACTCTAGTGCGTACATACTCTGCTACACCTATAACAGGTAACCTATCTCCCCCAATTCCTGCGACAGTGCCTTCGCCGTCTTTTACAGGAAGACCTAATTCCACTGCGTCATCTACTGATACCACGTTGATTTGTGAACCCGTATCCACTAACACTTTAATTTGCTTACCATTTACCGTAATAGTTAAATACCCTAAGGGTCCTGCATAATGTGGCGCCCTAGGTAATCCAAGGACTGGCTGAAATGACTGTTCTGCCATATTGAACTCAGCGCAACTAGCAATCCTTTGCTTTCTGCACTTATCCACGATTCCATTTACTACATCTGGTGCTACTGCTGTGAGAATCCCTAATGGAACAGAGACTGTAGTCTTCAAACATTGTGCAACTAGATCTTCAGCAGATTTAGGAAAATCAGAATGAACCGGGCGCTGAATTCTCCATTTAGGCTGAGTTGCCTTGACACCAGCTTTTGCTCTTCCAGGTGGCTTCTTTGGAGTATTATGCTTTTCTCCTGGAATTCCTTCAGCAGGTACCACTCTCTTCTGTACTACCTCTGGCTCCTCAATATTGCCGTCTGATCTACTTCCTGGTGATTTACGCCATAACCTCCTGGGTCCATACCCTCCATTTCGACATCCTCGATAGGCGCAGGTGTATTTTCTCTAGTGGTATACCCTACTTCTTCCATATTGTCAGCCTAAATATCCTTAGGACTGAGTACTTCTTATGCTTAAAATAAGATAACCTTAAGTAGATTAAGCTTATATCTTAAAAATAAGGTTAAAATATTAATATATATTATTTTATTATATATATATATAATTATTATTCTATTATATAATTTATAATAGTTTAAATAGCTTATCCATGGCCTAATAATACTTATTAAGGTGGTAATGGAGTCATAATATACTTATCTTAAGTGATATGAAGTAATTATTGACATACATAAGCTTATATGTATACATAAATCTCATATTCAGTGAAATATGCAGTATATTATGTATATTTAGGTATATAAGTGGGTTTTAGCCCCTTAATAGCCTATAAACTTTGTTTTTCTGCTTATTTTAGGTCATATGGACGAAATAAGTGGACTCACAATGCCTACAGAAGCATAGACACCTATATCAGGCGCATATACCCAGTTTGGACAACTAAAATTACTTCCTTGGATGGTTATTCAGGGATTTATGGGTTGGAAGGATGTTTCTGGGTTAATATGGATGCTTGGGAATGTTATTGGGGGCTTGGACATTTTATTTGTTTCCTTTATATGCTTTTAGTTTCATTAAATCTCTTTTTGATTATTTATTTTACCTGTTTCTTTATGGTATCCGCTTTTATCTGGGTTTTCTATTTATGGTATGGATCTGTGTTATTATTAATAGTGATGGAGGGTCCTTACTGGAGGTCTGGGTGTTGAAACTGCTTGAAGTAGACGCCATGGGGAGGTGATGGGCCCTCACAGTGCTGTAATTGCCGGGGATAGCAGTGACATCATCTGGATTGAAGGTCTGTGCACTCCAGTGGATTTGGGTATAAGTAAGGAGGGATTTTGACGGTTTATTAACATCATTCAATTACTACAATCCAAACAACCACTACAATACAATTATTAACATTCAGAAATATATTATAAAGCCATTACAGATTGATATTATCTTTATATAAGCTATAACTATATTTTATTCTTCTATTTTCCACCACTAGCACGCATTTAAATCCAAGTATTGTGAGTTTTATTTGAGTATAACTATTTTATTAGTCTTCCCCTGAGGTTTAATCACTAAATAATTTATCAATAAGTAGTAGGACCATAAATAAACACTATTATATCATACTTATATACTAGACTATACTGACAATTGGGGGTCTTTCCTTATATTTTACTTATTATATAGTATAAGCCTTGGGACGTGATTTTTACCTTAGTACAGCTCAAAATTAACCAAATATTTGGGTCTGCTTCATTGATTGCGGAAAAGAACCCTTAAAATAATTGTACTAATTTTTTATCATAAAAATTAGATATTTACAGTAGTAACTGTACCCAATATAAACCCAATTTCACTTGGTATTTGGACACCAATATAACACCCAATTAAATTGGTATTTGGCTAAAGCTTGGTAAGCTAATTATTCACCCTTATAGAGGTCTAGTTAAACTTATTATTATATTCTTAACAGATTTTTTCGATTTTTTCTTACATTTTATTTAAATAAATAAAGATATAAATTCAGGGTAAGCCCCATTGCTTTTTTATTAGTAATATAATTGCTAATATTATTTGTCTACTAATTCCATAGAGTTTTTTCCTTTTTGTAGACGTAAAATATTGTCATTCTGAACAATATGAGTGCTCCCCAGGATAGTGTAAGTGAAAAGCCTGCTTATAATACCAGGTCTAAAGCTAACAAAAACTTTCCAGGACATCACCATGGAGGAACAACAGTACCCCCAGCCAGAAAGCATGAGTATAGAGGAAAAGGATGCCCTCTTAAAAATGATAACTATAAAAAAGATGTCTCCTCCTCTTCAGGATCAACTGTCCCACCTGGCCAAACAGGTTCTGAAGTTGGAGGAATCAAAATCTCTCATGTTCAAAGAAGTAGAGCAGTTGCAAAACAATTGCAAGGTAGGATTTCAGCAGATGAATCAGGCAATGGCAGAATTAAAGGGAGGCCGGCCCAGTCAATCAAATCAGCAACCCCCTACCCAAGGAGGGTTCACTCACTCCCAGGAGAAAATCCTGGTAGACAAATGGAAATGGGACTGGTTTCACCAACAGTGGACAAGCCACAGTTGCAACAGGGATCCACCCCCTCATCTGACTTCCTCAGCTCACCCTTACAAGGGAAAAAAGCGCCAAAAATCAGGACTGGCAACCATCCCTTGGTAAGTAACTTACCCTCTCAGATTGGACATAATACTGATAATTACAATATAGGTAATTCTATTGATGTTAAATCTGTACAAAAAATAGAGGAGGATTTAAGAAATTTAGGTTTTAGAGTAGATACACCTGACTTGTCTTTTGTCCACAATAACAGTACTATTTACAATGATAATACAGTTAATCCTCAGTTGCGACCACCTACTAGTGAGATGAGAAGTTCACAGGAGAGTGAGAGAATTGAAAAGATGGACATGGAATATTTTAACAATAATCCAACTGTCCATAGAATTGTTTCAGCATTGTGGAATAGAATGACTGATTGTGAGGAACAGACAGCTAAGCTCACTAGTGATACAATTTCATCCTTGACATTAAACATTTCTCAATTAGCAACACGTAACAAAGAATTAGAGAAAGAAAATTTGTCTCTAACTCTTAAATATGATTCATTGAGTAATAAATATAATGACCTTTCAAACAAATTTTGTGAGTTAGAAAAATTATATGAAACACATTTATTAAAAACTGAATCAAGAACAAAGTTATCTTTTGCCCAGACAAATCAAAGTGTCTCTGAGTTGCTACAATGATTAACTAAAGTTGAGATTGAAACTGCCAATCTACTGATGAACCAGGATAATCATAAGTATAATCAATATAATAATAATCCTTTCATTGGCAAAAGTGAATCTCATTCCTTCCCTATACCACCACAATTAAAACCATCTGGTGGTAGTGTCAAATCTGAAAATGTAAGTCACAAATCCGTGCAGGAAGAAATACAAGACCATTTATCAAAAGTGAATGAGTTGTTGAATTTACCTAAGATTAGTGAGATAAAATCCAATCAAAAGAACTAGCCTAAGATAGATCAGTACCCAACTTATGATGGGGAAGCCAGCTCTGATTGGCAACATTTTATTCAAAGAATTGACAACTTGAAATTCTCATATAAGTTACCAGATGAAGAGATAACATCAAAATAAATTTCTTTATTTAAGGATGTTGCTTTATTATGGTTTGAAGCTGTCTTAAGTGAGGGTAGAGACTACTCTTGGGCTGAATGGAAACAACTTATTGAAAAACAATTTGGAGGTTCTAAATTCAGGCTTACTCAGAAGAGACTGTATGAGAAGACTAGGTATAATCCGTTGAATAGTGACAAACCTATGGTATTTTTAATTAATTTAAATAAAATTTTAAAAGCCATTGAGCCTAACATGGATTCTAACTTATGGAAAGATAAGATAATATATAATTACCTATATCTGTCAGAGACATTGTTGTAGCTAGAACAATTAATGTTACTAAATATTCTGACTTTATTAATATTTGCAATGAAATATTATTAAACCATAAGTATGAATCAAGGTATTCCACTTATAAGCAAAATGTTGAACCTGTAAAAACTCAGAATTCAAAAACACTTCAGGATAAGCAGAAAAAACCTACTGCACCTGTAGTACCTAAAAAGTATGAAACAAATACTTGTTATAAGTGTAACAAACCTTGGGTCAAAGGTCACAAATGTGAGAAAAACATAAATATTGTTGAAAAACAACGTGAATCTGAAACTGAAACTGAAAAAAGTAAAGAATCAAGTGATTATGACAGCAATATCTCATATAGTGATGAAAATGAAGTCTGTATGTTGGAAGATGATTTGTCCATCTTTGAAAATCCAATATTAAATATGGACTCAAATGAATCTTTAATGAATTTCGAGGATGCTGAAATCATTAAGGATATACAAGCTGATAACTTTAGAATGACACCTATCATGGTTCCAGCTATCATTTCTGGTGAAAGTGTTAATATAGTATTGGACACAGGAGCTGCTGGTTCAGTTGTTTCCACTAATACATTACAGAAAATTGATAGTGAATATAAGTTTAAGCTTGAACCACTTAAAATAAAAAATTGGAGAGGTTTTGGATCAGTACTACACCCCATTGGTAGATACAAAGCTGCTGTTTTCTTTAAACACCAACATGGTTATGTAAGGGTAACTTGTGAATTTGTAGTAATGGATAATACTAATTGTAGTAACTGTTTTATCATTGGAAATGATATTCTGACTAAATTTGGTGTAAAGTTAGACCCTGCTAATAACAATTTTACAATTGGCATGAATGGTAAGAGGAAATTTAAAATAAATTCTTTTGACACAGTCTTACACATTGAGTCAGTAACAAATTCCCTGTCTAAAGAAAGAGAATCCAATGAGATGGAACTTCTGGAAACATAAATTTCAAAAGCATCATTTGGCACTCAGATAAGTGAAACTGAGAAAGATAATATTTTGGAATTAATTAAAGCTTTTCCAATGGCTTTTGCACATGGTACAAATGAACTTGGACTTGCAAAAGATCATGAAATGAAGATTAGTTTAACCTGTGATATGGATAATATTCCTGCTAGTCTTAAAAAGAAACCATACCCTGCTTCACCAATGAAGAGGAAAGACATAGAGGATAATATTAAGATGTTATTAAAAATGAACATTCTTGAGAAGGTTGAAACTACACCAAAATATTGTGTAATATCACCAGTGCTAATTTCTTATGAACAAGATAAAGCAAGACTGTGCGGTGATTATAGAGTATTAAATACATTTACAGTAGATGATATTTATCCCTTGCCAAGGATTGCCTCTATACATGCTACCCTTAAAGGTGCTAAATATATAAGTTGCCTAGATGGAAATAAAGGTTACCATCAAATTCCTGTTGAAAAGAATTCACAGAACTTTTTGTTGATAACAACACACATGGGAATTTATAAGTATGTCAGAATGCCATTTGGACCAAAAAATGCTCCATCAGTATTTCAGAAGTTAATGGATATAACATTCCATAATGAAATGATTGAGGGATGGTTAATGGTATACATTGATGACATCATAGTGTTCTCTAAAGCTTTTGATGAACACTTAATCCATTTAAGGAAAGTCTTTCAGAAAATGGATGAAATAAAAATGACCCTTGCATTGAAAAAATGTAAATTTGGGTTTGAATCTTTAAAAGTGCTTGGTCATATTGTATCTGGCTTACAAATATGTGTAGACCAAAATAAAGTGGCTGCAATAAAGAATATTGGCATTCCTCAAAATGTGAAGGATGTACAATCTTTTCTTGGAATGTGTGGTTATTATAGACAATATATAAAAATCTACCAATCAATTGCTGCACCACTGACCACACTGATAAAGAAATCAGAAGCTTTCATTTGGAATAATGAAAGACAACAAGCTTTTGATAAGTTGAAAGAATGTTTAATGACAGCTCCTATCTTGGGTTTACCAGATTTTCAATTACCTTTTGTATTATATACAGATGCAAGTTTTATTGGACTGGGTGCTGCTTTACATCAAAAACAACTTATTGAAGGTAAAATGTCAGAAGTAGTAATCTGCTATATTTCACGTACTCTGAGAAGTGGTGAATTGAAATATGGTGCTACTCAACTTGAATGTTTGGCAGTAGTATGGGCTCTTGAAAAGCTACATTATTACCTTAAAGACCAAAAATTTGAGGTAATAACTGACTGTAGTGCAGTTAAGTCACTCTTAAACATGAAAACTCCTAATAGGCACATGTTTAGATGGAAATTAGCTGTACAAGAATACAGAGGCCGGATGACTATTACACATAGAGCAGGAACCTTGCACTCTAATGTAGATCTGTTATCTAGAGTACCTCTGCCTAATAATGATGATAATCCTGCTTATGTTCCTGAGTCAGAGATTATTAACATTTATGGCATTTATATTGTAGATCTTGAGGATGAATTTATGCAATCAATTCTTGATAATTATAATTCAGATCCTGACTTAAGTAAATTAACTACAATATTAAATGATCCATCTAATGCTTCAATGAATGTTTTAATAAAAACATTACCAATTAAGTATAAAGAGGCATTAGAAAAAGGAAAATTTTCCATTGAGGATGGTTTTATATATTACAGGAAAAAAATTAAGTAATGTAATTGTAATTCCCCCTTCAATGAAGGAGTTAATGTTAAGTATATTTCATGATGATATATTAGCAGGTCATTTTGACTACCATAAAACATTAACCAGAGTAAAAAACACAGCTTGGTGGATTAACATGTCTGAGGATGTTCAGAAATATGTTGAAAAATGTGATTCTTGTCAAAAATCTAAAAGATTAACAGGAAAAAGAGCAGGTTTATTACAACAAATTGAGCAACCAAAAGCTCCATGGGAAATCATTAACATGGACTTTGTAACAGGTTTGCCAATAGCAGGGCATAAGAGTTATAACTCCTGCTGGGTAATTGTAGATAAATTTACAAAGATGTGTAAATTTATTCCTACCCACAAAGATGTTTCTGCAAAGGACTTAGCTTTTTTATGGTGGACACAAATGTTAAATACAGCAGGTTTCCCCAAAGCAATAGTTTCTGACAGAGATCCTAAATTTACTTCTGAGTTCTGGGCGTCACTTATGGATGTTTCAGGGTGTCAATTAAAACTTTCTACAGCACACCATCCACAAACTGATGGGCGAGCAGAAAGAATGATACAAACCTTAGAAGATATGATAAGAAGATACTGTGCTTTTAGTCTTAATTTTAAAGACATTGACAAACTCACTCATAATTGGGTAACCCTTATCCCAGGTTTAGAATTTGCATATAATAGTACAGTACATTCTGTCACTGTCAAAAAGCCATTTGAGTTATGGTTGGGTTATGTACCTAATACCCCTGCTAAAACTCTTAATAAGTTACCTAGATTGGATATTCATCCAGGTACTAAATCTTTTCTTCAGATGCAGGAATTATGCAGAAAACATGCTCAAGAATGTATAAATAAGGCTTTTGAGTATGAAAAGAAAAGATGGGATAAAGCCCATAAAGAACAAATGTTCAAAGAGGGTGATGAAGTCCTTATTTCAACGCTACATTTCAATTTAAATGGTAATGTTAAATTGAAGGATCCATTCATTGGACCATTTGTGGTTAAAAAGATGGTTGGTAATAATGCTGTTGAGGTTATTCTATATGCACCTTATGATAGAAAACATTCAGTATTTCCTATTTCTCTTATAAAACCATACCATTCTAATGATATTGCTCTATTTCCAAGAGTATCAGGAAGGCATAAACAGCAACCTGAAGAAATAGTTGAAAAGGCAGAAATTGAAAAGATACTTAAAAAGAGACACCTTACTAAAGAAAAGGGAGTTGAGTATCTATTAAGATTTAAAAATAAATCAAGTGAATATGACCAGTGGATTCCAGAAAATGAAATCTCAGATCTTAAAAATCTCTTGAAAAAATTTAAATCTAAATAATACTGTTCATTCAGTATATGTATTATAAAAATTATTTTTTTTATTTTATTATTTCACTCCTTAGTTTTAATTAAAATGTCTTAACTTTTTTTTTATTGTTTTTTTTTGGGGTGAGGGAGTGTCAGACTAAATATCCTTAGGACTGAGTATTTCTTATGCTTAAAATAAGATAACCTTAAGTAGATTAAGCTTATATCTTAAAAATAAGGTTAAAATATTAATATATATTATTTTATTATATATATATATAATTATTATTCTTTTATATAATTTATAATAGTTTAAATAGCTTATCCATGGCCTAATAATACTTATTAAGGTGGTAATGGAGTCATAATATACTTATCTTAAGTGATATGAAGTAATTATTGACATACATAAGCTTATATGTATACATAAATCTCATATTCAGTGAAATATGCAGTATATTATGTATATTTAGGTATATAAGTGGGTTTTAGCCCCTTAATAGCCTATACCCTTTGTTTTTCTGCTTATTTTGAGTCATATGGACAAAATAAGTGGACTCAAAATGCCTAAAGAAGCATAGACACCTATATCAGGCGCATACACCCAGTTTGGACAACTAAAATTACTTCCTTGGATGGTTATTCAGGGATTTATGGGTTGGAAGGATGTTTCTGGGTTAATATGGATGCTTGGGGATGTTATTGGGGGCTTGGACATTTTATTTGTTTCCTTTATATGCTTTTAGTTTCATTAAATCTCTTTTTGATTATTTATTTTACCTGTTTCTTTATGGTATCCGCTTTTATCTGGGTTTTCTATTTATGGTATGGATCTGTGTTATTATTAATAGTGATGGAGGGTCCTTACTGGAGGTCTGGGTGTTGAAACTGCTTGAAGTGGACGCCATGGGGAGGTGATGGGCCCTCACAGTGCTGTAATTTCCGGGGATAGCAGTGACATCATCTGGATTGAAGGTCTGTGCACTCCAGTGGATTTGGGTATAAGTAAGGAGGGATTTTGACGGTTTATTATCATCATTCAATTACTACAATCCAAACAACCACTACAATACAATTATTAACATTCAGAAATATATTATAAAGCCATTATAGATTGATATTATCTTTATATAAGCTATAACTATATTTTATTCGTCTATTTTCCACCACTAGCACGCATTTAAATCCAAGTATTGTGAGTTTTATTTGAGTATAACTATTTTATTAGTCTTCCCCTGAGGTTTAATCACTAAATAATTTATCAATAAGTAGTAGGACCATAAAATAACACTATTATATAATACTTATATACTAGACTATACTGACACATATCCTCTGGATTTGCATACCTAGCTCCAGTCCTTCTTAGCCTAGTAATTGCAGGTGGGCCATTTTCTAATGCTTTGCCACAAACATCTCCAATTGTGCTGTGGTAAGTGGTGCTGTAACCGCTCCTTCTTTTACTTTAAAATCTAACACAGCGCAAGTAACTGCAAAATTAACCAACTTCTCATCCTTGCCTTTCTCCTTATTTTCCAGCTCTTTGCCCTTGCTTGACCTGCTTTCCATAGACTTTTTATTAATATGATCGATGACCATGGCTCGCATCCCTCAATCTTTGTCTTTAACCAACTTAGTACCATCTTCCAACATAAGCATAGTCCCATCCTCGTAAATTACCTCTTCCTCTTTATCCTTTTGAAGTGCATTACACCTCATCCTTGTATGCCCCTCTTTATTACAATAATAGCACACCATAGCGGAAAAACGCAAAGGTTGAGGAGAACTCTTGGGCCTAAACTATTCTTTTGCCTTTGCCGCTTCAACTATCTTCTTCTCCAACTCATCGATTCTTGCCATGACTGAATCTGGAACCTTAGAGAAAATTTTAACTTTAGGAGACAAGATCTGAGAAGGTAATCATACACCTGACGCATCTTCCTCCATCCCCTCATTATCCAGAGCCACCCTTGCTGCACGTCTCTCAACTCGACGCAACTTCATTTCAGCTTCCACTTCCATTTCTACTTCTTCTAATCTGGGATACTTATAATTTCCTTACCTCTTTTTAACCAGCTTTCCTTTGTTATCCAAGTGCCTTTTTGCCCAGTCTTCAACTTCTGGCGCTAACGCTTCACAAAACCAAGGTAACGACACATTAACATCACTAAAATCTTTGTTACTAACTAAATATTCCACTATCCGATCGAAGTCTTCCCTAAAACTTTTAAATTCCTTGGGGTCTCAAACACCCCCTCTAGCTTTGACCCTATTTACCAAGATATCCAGGTCCTTCATTGTATACCTAGTTTCCTCAGTAACCTTTGGCAATCTCTTGAGCATTTGGTCTTTTAGCGCTGACCAATTTCGCTCCTCATGCCCATTTAGATCCTCTAAATTGTCTTTGCACTCATTAGAAACTAAGAATAGTACTTGACGTACCATATCATATTTGGTTTCTCCATGAACTTCCGCTGCTTGTTCAAACCTGTGTAAAAACTTTTTGGTATTAATGCCCGCAAAGCGCAAGCTTTAATCTTTAAACCTAATAATCGTTGTTACCGTTTTTGGCAACGATCCCAAAGAATTGGGAGATTTAACCCTCTCCTGACATCCCCTAGATGTAGTCGCAGTAGGATCCATTCCCGAAATATCAAATCAAAACAAAGATCACAAAAAAAACACACTCTTGGTAATTAAACCTTACTGTTTTCACAATACAGCCCTACAATATCCTCTGATAACGGCTATTGATCCACTTGTTGTAGACCCTACGACTCTTCCGCTGAAGTGCCGGCTTGATTACGTCCTCCTGACAAAACCCTAAAAAAACAAAGAATCTAATCAAAAAATACTAGTTACAATTATTGCCACTGTTGGGACACCAATTGAAGACTGTTCTAAAGTACTAAGCAGTAGACACAAACAAGATGGGTTGGTTCTTCTTTTCAATTTCTAAAAAGAAGCGCCTGCCACTCTTATTTTTAAAGACAGTGCAATAATGTGTAACACTTAATTTTTGATTAGAAAAAGTTATGAGTCGAGAGATGAGTTTTTTTTTAGAGATCAGGAAAAAAAAAGAACAAGTCTTACTATCTGGATTTTTCTATTCTTAACAAGCTCTAATATCCACAGCTACTCCCTCTTGAAGCGCTCTCTTTGAATATGCCTTGTTATAGCAATAAAATGATTCTAGTAATAATCAATCCTACTGAATCTATATAACCTCTCTATGTTGCACTTATTTCACTATGCTTTTTGAAATACACACACAGACGCACGAATTAAAGGATTCAGAAAAATCTCTAATTTACTACTCTATTTTTTGTATATATCGATCTCTCTCTTAAAAGACTATATATGTGTATATATATCTATCTTATATGTATATGACTCCCCCAGACTCTATCAAATAGTCGTCCTTTTTATATTTTTATGGTACTCAAGACACAGTTCCCTAGTGGATCTTCAGCGCTAGCTCTAGCGCCATATTAGTAAAACAATAACTAATCTATTAGTAAGCTACATACACTGCTTGTAACAACTACAGCGCCTAAATCATACCCTATAATTACTAACACTAGTATTAACTTGTTTCACTGATACTCTACATATGCGCTTTTAACTATACCTTTGTTTTGTTTCAGCGCTAGTTCCAGGTTTGACTTATCCTAAAGCTGCGTCTAGTTGCCTTAACTCTTAGGTAGTTTTACAATTGAGTTACCACTCTCTTTGATTTAATACTAAGTTCATAGTTCCGGCAGCTTGCTTAACTAGTTAGCCTTCTTCATTACTTGTCTCAGTAAGTTTCGCAACTGGCCGCGGTACAGCATACTATGCACTTGAGTCGTCCTTAATCCATGACTTTTTCCTTAATGCGTAACACATTCTTTTTGGAAAGCCCGAATCCATATTTGTTTAGCGTGTAATAGTCCTAAGTTGATAATACACAATTCCCTATTGTGCGGCACATCTTGCTGAAATATCCGAGCGCACAGACCCTTAATCCTTTTCCGCGCTTCCATTTCCTTTGTTCCTTGAAACACACAAATACATATTATATTTTTTCACTTCATGCTGCGCTAACTCCCCTTTATTCTTCCTGGACTACGCGCGCTGATTGGTCTAAATTCACGCTTCCTGTGAGGCGCGTACCACAGCGTATTGGTCAATATTGCTACCCCCTATTTTCTATAATCTATTAAATAAATGAAAAAACTTTTTGAGTCATTTTTTTACTAAAGTTTTTTCATTTCAATGACTATATAAATTTTCCAAAAATAATATATCTTAATTTTGGTGGAACTTAGATTGAACTCACAATGAGATCCTGTTTTGAACTGTGGTTCAAGCTAAGTTAAACTGTGAGAAAACTTATAATTTTTTAATATTTTCATCAAGTATTTTTAAATGTAAACATAAGTATATTCTTATATCAAAATAATTTATATTAAATACTTTAAATTTCTGGAAACAAATACAAATTATGAATCATTTGGAAAAACTTGTTTATTAAAAATATTTGGATGTTGATTTTATAATATTATGAAATTATTTTTTTTCTCCATTAAAGATTAAGAAGATAACAAAAAATAATTTCAATACAACTATAAGATATAAAAAATGTATCAGATCTTCTTCTTAGATTCATATTAACTCAAAAAACAATTTGTTCATTTTAAGTACACATTAGGGGGTATCAAAGTTAGAAATCTTCTATTTCAAAATGCCTCTTTTTTCCACCAAATCAACCATGATTATTTTTTAAGGTATGTCATCTTGTGCCCCCAAAACATTATTTTACTAAGAATTAATTTATTACAGGTGGCTTTCTTTTTGTTCTGTGAAATACCTTTTAAATAGTTACAAACTTCTAACTTTGATACCTCCTATTATATAGGTCCTTCAAAGCCTCACATTTTTTTCTTGATTTTCATGTGTAAATTAAAGGGAAATCTCATAGGATTAAAATGATATCTTTTTAAAAAATTAAAAAAATATATTTAAAATAAATATATATTAGGGGGTATCAATGTTGACCAATCTGAAATTAAATTAATTGTGGATAAAATCATTATACCCCAATTATCTTCCACAATTTTTTTTGCTAATAATTGGTTTATTAGACCTTTTACATTTCAATGTTCACATCTATATGACATTTTTATCGTCAATTATTCATAGCCACATCTTGGATAACTTTCTGGATGTTGTAGCATCCCTACCTTTCTGGGCACTCCCATCCTGTCTATTTATTTCTGTTCAAAACCTGTCAGTATAGTCTAGTATATAAGTATGATATAATAGTGTTTATTTATGGTCCTACTACTTATTGATAAATGATTTAGTGATTAAACCTCAGGGGAAGACTAATAAAATAGTTATACTCAAGTTAAACTCACAATACTTGGATTTAAATGCGTGCTAGTGGTGGAAAATAGATGAATAAAAATATATTTATAGCTTATATAAAGATAATATCAATTTATAAGGGCTTTATAATATATTTCTGAATGTTAATAATTGTATTGTAGTGGTTGTTTGAATTTTAGTAATTGAATGATGATAATAAACCGTCAAAATCCCTCCTCACTTATACCTAAATCCACTGGAGTGCACAGACCTTCAATCCAGATGATGTCACTGCTATCCCCGGCAATTACAGCACTGTGAGGGCCCATCACCTCCCCATGGCGTCTACTTCAAGCAGTTTCAACACCCAGACCTCCAGTAAGGACCCTCCATCACTATTAATAATAACACAGATCCATACCATAAATAGAAAACCCAGATAAAAGCGGATACCATAAAGAAACAGGTAAAATAAATAATCAAAAAGAGATTTAATGAAACTAAAAGCATATAAAGGAAACAAATAAAATGTCCAAGCCCCCAATAACATCCCCAATCATCCATATTAACCCAGAAACATCCTTCCAACCCATAAATCCGTGAATAACCATCCAAGGAAGTAATTTTAGTTGTCCAAACTGGGTGTATGCGCCTGATATAGGTGTCTATGCTTCTGTAGGCGTTATGAGTCCACTGATTTCGTCCATATGACCTAAAATAAGCAGAAAAACAAAGGTTATAGGCTATTAAGGGGCTAAAACCCACTTATATACCTAAATATACATAATATACTGCATATTTCACTGAATATGAGATTTATGTATACATATAAGCTTATGTATGTCAATAATTACTTCATATCACTTAAGATAAGTATATTATGACTCCATTACCACCTTAATAAGTATTATTAGGCCATGGATAAGCTATTTAAACTATTATAAATTATATAATAGAATAATAATTATATATATATATAATAAAATAATATATATTAATATTTTAACCTTATTTTTAAGATATAAGCTTAATCTACTTAAGGTTATCTTATTTTAAGCATAAGAAGTACTCAGTCCTAAGGATATTTAGGCTGACAAAACCCCTCCCCATCTCATCTATTTTTTTCTTCTCCTTTTCATCTTCAAATATCTAAACATTCCCCATCATCATAGATCTTCTAAAAGATAGCCTTCCCCCAGTTGCTCTTCAAATCCGATTACTCCCTCTTTCCCCCACTCAGCTGAGAAATAAAATACTATTCAACTAAAAGAAGATGATCATCTCATACTTATGAACTGGCTAAAAATAAAAACTAATTATGATTCTTGTTTGGCACTGAGAATGCAACTAAAGAAGGATGGCACCCTGCATCAAAAGTCAATGGCTCTCTTCTAATGGCCAATGAATTACAAAATAAGACATAGGGAACGATTTATCTTTTGCCTATACAGATGTCTGAACTTTTCAAGCATTACTGATCCAAATACATGAAGGCAAAGACTCGTTCATTTTATACTGGTTTTGGTATTACCAAGATTGATATCAGTAAGGGCGTAAAATCCATAGATGATAAACTCAAATCTCTATGTCCATACTTTAAAGAGATGGATTCTATTTTTAGAGAGCAATCTGATGTTAATCCTGCCAATATTTTGGATGGTGAAGATGCTATCTCCAAACATGATTTCAAAAGAAATCTTTTCCCATCCTTTTCCTCCACTCAAGCCTCCCCTGTTCTAAGTTCAATGAATCTAGATAGCTTTCCAAAATATCCTTATAATGATATAAACCAATGTGATCCAACTCCAGAAAGATTTTATTTCTTGTCTAGTTTTTTTATTTTTATGTTTAAAAAGGCTAATGAAAAAACCCAGGATCCTCAAGCAAGTAAGTCTGAAGCTAGAATCAATGATGAAGAGGAAAATTTCACCTCCACAAAAAGCAAAGACCTTCAACTAATTTGAATTTCAACAGTCATAGAAAGCAAAACCGAGATAGTTTTTCCCAAACCCCATTTTCTTCCATTGATTATTTTTAGGAGAGACGTTGTGGTCTTCCAACATTGGAAGAGGTCTTTGTTGGTCTATTTGGCACTGTTTTGGTATGTCTTAATTGACATTGGTTGAATAATTGGGTAATTTTCTGGTTTTATTCAGTGAATATTGGGACTATGGGTATGTGGGTGCTACCATTAAATAGCAGCCGGTCTTCCTATATATTTTATGTTGATGACATTTTTCATATTCTAAGTTTTAAGGGGACATTTGCTCATTTTTCATTTCTAAAAGATAGCTGTTTAATTTTTTTTCATGTTTTATTGGCTAACCATAAGTCTTAGGGTTAAATGCTTATTACCATTAAGTAGAGCTAATTTGGCTCTAAATTTTATTTCTAAATGTTGTCATAGCTTAATTTTGTGTTTTAAGTGTTTTTGTAGTTGTGGTGGATTTTTCTAAGTATTTTGGGCTTTATTGGAAGTTTTTGGTGGTTTTCTGGCTTCAGGGAGGTCTGGCCACTTCTAGGCGGGCCATCAACCTTGGTTATAGAAGACTGGGGAGCATTAATAGAGGGTTTTTGTTCAATTTGGCTGCCAAAAGCACCAAATTTGTTGCTGTGCATGAATTTTTTAGAGGGTGGTCTGTGTGTACATACTGAAGAAGACAGTTTGGGGCAACTTTAATTATCATACAAACATCCAGAGGTGATATCATTATTTATCACTCAGTTTTCACTGTTTTTTGGCCAAAATTGGCTGTGTTTGTTGCAATTTTAGTTCTTCATTTAACTAAACTTTGGAAACTGGTTTATCTGGTGTAGCTTTGCAACCTGCATCAAGTATCATTGCTGTTTTCTATGCAACAAGTGCATGGTGTTTTGGTTTTCTGGTGTGGATCTTTCTGCACTTCTGGTTTCTGGCTCTGCGTTTCTCAGTAGTCTGCTATTGGATACTGTCTTGACTTGTTAAGCAGTCAAGAAGTGTGTTGGAAGGGTTATAGTAACAGTCTCTAATTTGCTTTAGAAAATAAATCTCACCTGGTATTTCTCAAAGGGACAGGGGTTTTTCTCTCCAGTTTTACTCCAACTCCCTTGGTCAAGGCCTATAGCTAGTACTATAGGATTTTATACAACATGAATCTGGTTAGTGATAGCATACCTCTTAATAATTATATGAGATTTTTCTTTTCTTTTTTTAATATTCCTTTTCACTCTAGGTACAGTTACAGTTAAAAGAGATACTCTCAAATTTCAAAAGAAACATTACGAGCTCTCTTTACAAAAGGATGATAGGCCACAAAACTTGGAGAAGAAGAAAGTGGATCTTTCTTTACAGAGGGATGGGAGGGTACAAGACTTGGAGGAGAAGAAATTCAAGCTATCTTTAAAGAGGGATGAGAGGGTACATGACTTGGAGGTGAAGAAATTTGAGATAATGGAAGGGGAGAAGGATATAGAGTACAATTTCCTATTGGATCAATTGAAACTGAAGTATCAACTTGAAGATGGTTCAAAAAAGAGAGATTTCTTGAGAGAATGTGTTAAAGCTAATAATACTATTGAGGAAATTGAACACTTAATTAAATTGTTTGATAACCAGTTTTTTTATTATGTTTACAGAAGTTTTCTTGATAGAATACATTAAAGCTAATAATCAATCCTTGGCACACACTCCTCACTGAGTTGTGAAACATTTTATTGCAAAATTTTAGATTATTTGTTTGTTTGGTTAAATAAATTTTTATTTATTTATTTTTGGTGATAATTTCATATGCACTGACTTTTAAAAGGTCTTGATTCTAAATGATTTTTTTTTGTAAAAATTTGAAAAAACTCATACATTTTTTCTTCTTTACATTCAAATAATTAAATTTAATTTTCTAAATACAGCTAATTAAACAAAACTCTATATCTGTTTTAAAAATTTTGCAATACCTTCCCCAAATTTTATTGAAGAAAGGGGTGGGAATCACCAAAAATTTTATAAGTCATCAATTTCACATGTCAGATTTGAAAATTTGGAAATACCCTCCTCTCCATTTTATTGAAGTAATGGGTGAAAATCACCAAAATTAAATATAATTACATAAATTAATATATAAGAAACTAATATATATCAATATCCCTAGTTTGAAAGTAATGACAATTCATCTCGCCAAAATGTGGACCAATTTAAGAAACTAAGTTTGGGACTTTCCACAGGTATAGGCAATATGAACCCCATGAAAAAATTTACAGTTATCATGATTACTGTTCCTACAACACAGGGTCATTGGCTGATTCCTTTATTTTAGGAATTTGAAATATAAGAGTTATTTAAAAAAATTTATGAAAAAATACAAAATATTTGATGACTCTACTAATCCCCATACTTTTTTGATCTACATGAAGTTTTTTTATATCTGTTAAACTTACCTTCTTTTTTTACCTTGTTTATTTGGTAGATTAAGTTTTGACTCATTTGAAAAGAACATTCAAAATGTGTGAACTCTTGACAAGATTCCAAGCCAGGCACAGCTTTGGTCGTTTGGTGATGACCCTGAGAAGAGTTCCGAATTTTTTCAATCACACCATTTCCCAAACCAAAATCAATCATGCACTGATGGTCTGGAAAATATAAGCCATGTCCTTTGATTTTAGCTGGAGATGGTATTGTTTGGCCATTTATCAGATTGATGTATGAGAGAATTTCAAAAGTAAGATAATTGGGGTCATTCCTATCAATATGAAGCTTATTATGGAATCCTGAATGAGTAATAATAACATTTGAAAATAAAAGATATTGATTGCTAATTTCTTCCCATTTGGAGTCACACCAATTTTGTATTCCAGCTTTAGTAGCAAGTTGATGCTTCTTTTCAAAAGCTTTATTGCAGAGTTTTTTGAGGCAAAGAGTAATAAAAGTATTGAAAGAAGTTTAGGTTTCCCATAAGCGAAAGGTGTCATCTTTTTCAGATTTAGATAAAGTTTAAGTAAAGAATAGATGCCTTTGGAAATAAAATTAGTGACATGATTTTAAGAATGAAAAATACATTATCAGACATACAAAGAGAATAGCCTTTATTAAATCTTTGTCTCCAACCATATCCAATCATAATACCACCCAACAAATTTGTATTCCTTATTGGTAAGCAAACCAAAGCCATTTGATATAGTGTTATTATGAGATTGGATATTTGATTAAATGTTTCTCTTTTGAACCATTAAAAGAATGATTTTCATAAATAAATTGAGGTTTAAAAGAATTACTGATAACTACTTTAATTTCATCCTCTCCTGATTTGGTTAAATATTTTAAATCTTCTGGTAACTTTTTTGGATAAGAATTTTTTTGATCCACCCTAGTTTTATAGTACTCAATATTTGATCTATGGTCAAATTAGTAATTCAAATGAATTTTCTTTTTTAATTTTCTTTATTCTGCTGACTTCAATAATCATTATTTGTTTTTGATATTATGGATGATGATTGAAATGAAATTGAATTTGAAAATGATAATAAAGATGATAAAGAGGATGATGATAGAGAATTTAGAGATGATTCTGACAAAATAGACATTTTTTTCTCTGAAAAAAACAAAATTTGTGTCAAAAATCAAAAAAATGAAATGGCAAAAAAATAAAAGTCAAAAAATTTAGATTGTTTATTCAACCTTGAGAATTTTATCAAAAAAATAATCCAAATAATTTTTTTGAAAAGAAATCCATTACTAAAACTGTCCTTGAAAAAATAATTGAAACAAAAAAAATAAAAAAAATAAAAACAAACATCAGTAGAATTATTTTCCAAATAAATTAATTTTAAAGTTATTTGGTGTTAGATATACCACCTAAAGTCCTTGAAAAAAATGATTAAAAAAAACTATACTCAAAAATTAAAAAAAAAATATTGCATCAGAAAATTTTTTTCCCAAAAATAAAAAAATAAAAATTTTAAACACACCAATTTTATTTTTTAATCAGCTTTAACCGTAAAAAAGTTTTTTTATAATATTCTGTAAAAAAATACAAAAAAAAATACAAAATAATAATATTCTGTAAAAAAACAAAAAAAAATAAAAAATATTGTTAATAAAAATCATAAAAGTCATATTTTTCAAACTCCCATATTACCCCTCTTTGTCTGCCTTATTTCCCTCTTTTTGGTGTCCTCAAACTCCTCTCCCCTTTCTTGATCTCCTCAAAGTCCACTTACCCCCCTTTTTCACCAGTTCCTCCTCCCTTTCCCCCCCTTGAGGTGCCTTTTTCCCCCTTCAGACACCTCATTTACCCCCTTTAAGCCTCCTCACCCCTCTTCCCCCCCTCATCCCCCTATCCCCTCCACCACTTCCCTCTCTGATCCCCCTCTCACCTACGCCACTTCCCCCTTCTCCCCCCTCTCCGCTTATCCCTTTCCCCCCCTCCCCCCTTTAATTCCTAAACAAATTTCTAAGCAATTTGTTTAGGGATAAAAGGGGGATGGATGCAAGGTGAGAGGGGAGGGAGGAGGGAGGAGGGGGGGAAGGGAATAAGGGGGGAAGGGGGAGAGGGTGGAAAAAAAAAGGGGGAGGGGAGGAAGCGGTGGAGGGGATAGGGGGATGAGGGGGGGGAGAGGGAGGAGGAGGCCTAAATTGTCAGCCAGGATATTCCAGGAGCCCAGTAAATGATATGTTAACTTATAGGACCTGAAAGAGGGTGTAAGAATTGTATTTAATGTATATAAATTAATATTTTATTGCATAATAAAATTATATAAGTATTTTATTACATATAAGTGTTATATTAATTTTATTGGTTATATAAATTTTTTATACATTTAAATTAAACATAATATATTATATTCTACAAATAATGGCGCATTTATTATGTATTTAATAATTATAAGTTTATATTTAATTAATTAAAAACATATATTATAATTATAAGTGTAAAATTTACTTATAATATAATTAAATTAATTATTTATATTTATATATTAAATATCATTTTTTATAGTATTAAACAATAAATAATGACACTTCTTTTGACCTATAATTGTGTCAGGAAAAACTAATTAATACTAAATTGAAATAAATTACATATTTTGTTGTGTCAGAATATTTTTTGTTTCACTTAAAAATCCTTAAATCAGACTGTACCATCTGTTTTGAATGATTATTCTCATAGTTCCTATGTTCCAGGCTTGTTTAGTTATTCACTATTTTTACTTACTGATTTGGGAATTAATTGTGGGAAAATTGGATTTTTAATTGGGGTTTTAATTATTTGTTTCATATTTTTCTCTACATTGTTATGTTTCACTTATTCTTTTAAATTCTTGTTTTATTCTATTATGTTTCTTGTATTTACAAATATAGTAGGGCTTCAGAGGGCCCATTGCCTATAAAAAGGCCTTGGTTAATCCCCTGTAGCCCCATCACTTACTATACACTCAACAATTTAAAAGATAATTTTATTACGTTTATTATTATTTTTTATTAGTATTACAATCTAATTAAAAATTCTAAATAAAAATTTAAAGGTTTCCTTAAGTCTGATAGGAATCATAGTGTTTGCCGCGCAGAACTCTTACTTGAATTAATATATCATTAAATAAAACCTCAATTTGTTCATTTCTCAACTCACTCGTTGTTGCTTCATTTTAAATTAATTAGTTCTTTTATTACTTTTATCTTTCTTTTTACCTTTAGTGCCTATTCCCTTTTGTTTCTCTTCTTTTCTGCCCCCTTTTCTTTCCCTCTTCTAGATGACTGACCGACAACTGAGGGCCTTTCCAAATGACGACGACAAATGACAAACGCACGGACCACCTAGAAAAAAAAAGAAACTTTTGCCGAGACCGTGTTTTGAACTTGGGTTCGATTTCTTAGTTTTATATTATATTAATTCATATATTATTTTGAATTGATTTTTCAATCATTATAGTAAGTTAACCTTTGCACCTCTCACTCATATTACTATATTTTTACTGCAATAACAGTGATTGTGGCTTAATTGCTGATTCAATGAGTGTAAGTGTTCAATTATTAGAATTTTTTTTTCCTAGTTGAATATTATAGAGTGTTAAATCCTCTTAGTCCTAGAAGAATTGACATTATTATTAATACAAATTGAATGATTAAATTAATTTTTTTTTATTATTAATTATTGTTAATTTTGGTTGACTTAAAAGTACTTTGTGCTTAGTCCCAAATATATTGCCACATTTAATATTTGTAATTAATTGGTTGAATTAACTTGATTGTTTATTCCCAATTTAACCTTGCAATCCATTTTATTAATTAATTTTTTATAATTATTACTTTATATTAAAATATTTTTTTTTATAATTTAATTAATAAAAATTATTTTTTATTTTTGTAGCAATTATTAACTAACTTTTATTATTTTTTTTAAAAAAGTTAATTAATCTTCCCACTATTATGTCCAACAATTTGGCTGAAAAAATGGATAACATGCAAGTGGATGAAATTGAAATTGACTATGATGCTGATACTGTGAGTTCTTCTAAAATTGGACATAAAAAATCTTATGCTAACACAAAAAATTCACATAATTCAGGATGTGGAAATGACAGGAAATGTAAACAAAACAAACCCCCTTACCCCAGCACAACAGAAGGAAGTAAAGCCTCTAGTGCCTCAAGAAGGTCTTCCAAAAGGATTCAAAATAAAAAAGCTTCCTCTGCCACAACAAATCAGCAACCTGTCCAGTCATATAAAAGAGTTGAAGACAGAAAATATGACGTACAAAGCAAAAGTAGACACCTTGTGGGATCAGGTTCAAGAACTCAGGAACCAGAATCAGGCCCAGGCCCCTCCTCAGTTGCCTCCCAATCAGCCTCAGTTTCAGGCTCAACCTTCACAGCCACCCAGCTCAACCATCCAAAATCCAAATACTATGGAAGTAGAGCAATAGAAATGGGATTATCTAATGAGTCACTACCAACAGAATGTGCAAAACCCTCCTCATCATCAGCCTGGCCCATCCAGAACACCCAATTTCCATCTACCTCCTCATCCCTACCAACAAGGCAGGAGAAAGAAGGCCCAAGCACAATCCCAAACCCAGTCTCAGGGGAAGTTTCCTCCTCTGCCATGGTAAGTAATTTGGTTGATAATCACTTGGGTATGTTTTCTAATAAATCTTCTTCTGCAGGTAATATTATTGAACATGGTGAAAGAAAAGTTAAACCTGTTAAAAGACAGCTTCCTGTAACTAGTAGCCCTATTGATGTAATTAGCAAATTGTCATTTGATGAACCTTTACATTTAACTTCTACTTCTTTAATTAATCCTTCTCTTGAAATTAAAAATGATTCTGTTCCCCCTGAAATCTATACCTTAATTGAAAGAACTTCTGAGGAAATATTGAAAGATACCCTTGATTTTAATGTTGTGAAAGACAAACATTTGAGAGATGTGTTAATCCATGAAAATGATAGATTAAATAATTTACACTTGCAATGTAAAGTGAGTTCTTCTGTACAAGATACAGCTTATTTAAAAATCAAAGAAACCTTGAATATTATTCTTAGTCAAAAAAAACAAATAAGAAGTGACCATAGAGCTATCTCAGATAGAAATATCAGTCTACATAAGACCTTGAGTGAATTGAAACCCCTTATTGAAGAAAATTATTCATTCAAAAATGAAATAAAATCTCTGCAAAATGAGTTTAAAAAGCTAAGAAATGATTTCCATGCACTAAGTGCCAAACACTCAGTTTCTGAGGACAGAAATGTTCTATCTCTTGCAAAAGTAAATGACCAGATGTCTGAAATTCCAAGAATAAGAAACTATGTGTCTGACCTGCAGGAAAAATTCTCAACCTTAACCATCAATAATGAATTAAATGAGAATGCTGTCAATAAGCTGCATAAAAATAAAGGAAAAAAACCTGAGCAAATTTCATCCTTTCTTCCTCATATTTCAACCATTAAACAAACTGACAATGAGTCTGTAAAATCTTTTGCTACTAGCAAAAAATCTTGTGATGGTCATGCACCAGCTGTTTCTGTAAATAATAAAATTTCTGAACACCTGGCTAAACTTCAGGAATTATTAATAATGAATAATTCAAACCAAACAGTGGACCATCCCAGTAGTCAGAAAAATTGGCCTAAGTTAGACCAATATCCTACCTTTGATGGTGATTCTTCCTCTGATTGGCAACACTTTATCTAAAGAATTGATAATTTAAAGAGATCTTATAAACTACCTGATGAGGAAATTGTTTCTAAGCTAATTTCTTTATTTTCCAATGTAGCTTTGATGTGGTATGAATCTGTTCTTTTAGATAACAATCATTATACATGGAATGATTGGAAATCCTTGATTGAGAATCAGTTTGGTGGTTCAAAATTCAGGTTAGCTCAACAGAGACTGTATGAGAATACTAGATATGTATCCTCCTCTGTTGAAAAGCCCATTGTTTTTCTGATGAAAATAACAAAAATCCTTAGAGCAATTGATCCAAAGATGGATTATGATATTTGGAGAGATAAAATCTTGTATAAATTACCAAATTCTCTTAGGGATTTGATTGTGGCTAGAACTGAGCATGTAAGGGAAAATTCTTCTTTCATTAATATCTGTAATGAAGTACTGCTCAACCATAGATATGAACCAAAGAATTACCATGGTAAATCTTATAATGATCAGATTAAACCTTCTAAAAAGCTCCCAGAAAAATCTGGTAAACCCTCTGCCCCAGTTGCACCTAAAAAATATGCAACAAATACTTGTTATAAATGTAACAAACCGTGGCAGAAGGGTCATGTTTGTGACAAGAAAATTCATCTTGTTGAACAAAATGAAGACACTGATGAAGTTGAACTTGATGTCAATAATTCTTCCAGTAACTGTGAAAGTGATATCTCCTATGACAATGAATCTGTTAAAGATGTTTTAATGTTGGAACAAGATGTCCATTATTTAAATAATATATCTGAAAAATGTGTATTGGATTTATCTTCAGTAGAAAATGCTGAGATAATTAAAGATATTACTAACAATTCTATTCCTATATCCCCTTTGAAGTCACCTGTTATCATTAATGGTAAAAATTTTGATGTAGTTCTTGATTCTGGTGCTGGAGGAAGTGTAGTGTCTGAAAAAGCTTTGGCTTCAGTGGATAAGGAATATTTGAGTAAATTATTACCTATAACTTCTGAAAAATGGAGAGGGTATGGTTCTACCTTATTTCCTATTGGCAAATACAAAACCTCTGTATTCTTCAAATATAATGGTGGTTTTGTCAGAGCTATTTGTGAGTTTGTTGTCATGAAAAATGATAATTTAAGCAATTGGTTTATTATGGGAAATGATATTTTAACCATGTTTGGTGTGAAACTGGACCCAGCAAATAATTGCTTTACCTTAGGAATGAATGGGAAAAGGAAATTTAAAATTTCCTCTCCTAGAACTTCTGGAAATTTGTTGAAATCTTGTAACTCACTGATCCAGTGTAAAGGTAGAACAACACTGAAATGGATGATTTATTAAATGAAATAAACACTGCTTCTTTTGGTGATCAGTTGACTAGTGAACAAAAAGATTCTATTGTTGCCTCTATTACCTCTTTCCCTATGGCTTTTGCTCATGGTTCTCATGTCTTGGGAATTGTTCAGGAAGAGATGAAAATTACCTTATCCTGTAACTTGAGTGATATTCCTCCTAGTCTTAAGAAAAAACCATATCCTGCTTCTCCAACAAAAAGAAAGGATATTGAAGATAATATTGAAACATTATTAAAAATGAATATCATTGAGAAAGTGGATGTCACCCCCAAATATTGTGTCATCTCCCCAGTCTTGATTTCTTATGAAAAAGATAAAGCTAGATTATGTGGAGATTACAGAGCTTTAAACACTTATACTGTTGATGATATTTACCCTTTACCTAGAAGTAATTCAATACATGCTACCTTGCAAGGTGCAAAATTTATTAGTTGTCTGGATGGTAATAAAGGTTATCATCAAGTTCCAGTTGAAAAAAATTCTCAAAATTTTTTGCTTATTGCTACTCATATGGGAATATATAAGTATGTTAGGATGCCATTTGGCCCTAAAAATGCTCCTTCAGTTTTCCAGAAAGTTATGGATAACACTTTCCATCAAGAAATTATTGAAGGTTGGCTCATGGTTTTTATTGATGATATTATTGTTTTTTCTAAAACTTTTGATGAACATATGATTCACTTGAATAGAGTTTTCCAAAAAATGGATGAAATCAATATGACCTTATCTTTAAAAAAGTGTAAATTTGGTTTTCAATCTTTGAAAGTCCTTGGCCATGTTGTGTCAGGCTTACAAATTTGTGTAGACCATAACAAAGTTGCTTCCATTCAAAATGTGAAAGCACCAACTTCTGTAAGAGAAAACCAAAGTTTTTTGGGTATGTGTGGCTATTATAGACAATATATTAAAAATTATCAGGTCATAGCCTTGCCTCTTACAAAACTGACCAGAAAAGATGTTGCTTTTCTCTGGAATAATGACTGTCAAAAAGCTTTTAATACATTAAAATGTTGCTTAATGACAGCCCCTATATTGGCTCTTCCAGATTTTAACAAGCCATTTGTCCTATATACAAATGCTAGCTTTATTGGTCTGGGTGCTGCCCTTCACCAGAAGCAAATTATTAATGATAAATCCTCAGAAGTTGTAATTTGTTATATTTCAAGAACCTTAAGAAATAGTGAATTGAAATATGGTGCCACTCAATTGGAATGCTTAGCAGTTGTTTGGGCTCTTGAGAAGCTTAATTACTATTTGGATGACCAAAAATTTGAGTTGGTAACTGACTGTAGTGCTGTGAAGTCCCTCTTAAACCTGAAGACACCTAACAGACATATGTTCAGGTGGCAACTTGCTGTTCAAGAATACAGAGGATGGATGAAAATTATCCATAGAGCTGGAAATTTTCACTCCAATGTTGATATGCTCTCCAGATTGCCTCTGCCAAATAATGACTCAAGTCCTGCTTATGTACCTGAAGATGATACTGTTCATATCCATGGTATATTTATAGTTGATATGGAAGAGGAGTTATTACAATTAATACTGGATTCATATGATAAGGATTCTGATTTAAATAAATTGGTTACTATCTTAAATGATACTAAGAATGCTTCAATTCAAGCATTAATAAAAACTCTTCCTGCAAAGTATCAAAATGCTTTGAATAAAGGAAAGTTTTCTATTGAAGATGGTTATATATATTATAGAAGGAAGCTTACTAATGTAATTGTAATTCCTCCTTCTATGAAAGAAACTATCCTCAAACTTTGTCATGATGACATATTAGCTGGTCATTTTGATCTTGAAAAAACATTGATTAGAATCAGAAACACTGCATGGTGGGCTAATATGTCTGAAGACACAAAATTATATGTTGAATCTTGTGATTCCTGCCTAAAATCTAAAAGGTTAACAGGTAAGAGATCAGGGTTATTACAACATATTGAAGCACCTAATGCTCCCTGGCAAATCATTTATATGGATTTTGTCACTGGTCTTCCTGTTTCAGGTAAAGACAGCTTTAACTCTTGTTGGGTAATAGTAGATAGATTCACAAAAATGTGCAAATTTATTCCAACCCACAAAGATGTATCCACCAAAGAATTAGCTTTCTTATGGTGGTCTTACATGTTTAATATTATTGGTTTTCCAAAAGCCATTATCTCTGATAGGGATCAAAAATTCACTTCTGAGTTTTGGACCTCTTTGATGAATATTTGTGGCTGTGAGTTAAAATTGTCTACAGCTCACCATCATCAGACTGATGGTCTAGCTGAGAGAATGATTCAAACTCTGGAAGATATGATTAGAAGGTATTGTGCCTTTGGTTTAGAATATAAAGACAATGACAGATTTACTCATGATTGGGTCACTCTATTGCCTGGTCTTGAATTTTCATATAATAGCACTATTCATTCTATCACTGAGAAAAAGCCTTTTGAGCTTTGGTTAGGTTATGTCCCAAACACTCTTGCTCAGATTCTCAATAATAAATTACCTAAGTTGGAACTACACCCTGGTGTAAAATCTTTCATGCAAATGCAACAGCTATGCAGAAAACATGCTCAGAGCTGTATTGATAAAGCATTTGAATATGAAAAGAAAAGATGGGATAAATCCCATAAAGAATACACATTTAACAAGGATGATGAAGTGTTGATCTCTACTGTCCATTTCAATTTACAAGGTAACCACAAATTAAAAGATCCTTTTGTAGGACCATCTGTTGTTAAAAGAATGGTTGGTGATAATGCAGTAGAAGTTGTATTGTATTCTCCATATGATAGGAAACATCCTGTTTTTCCCATTTCTTTTCTTAAGCCTTATACTTAAAACAGTAACTTATTTCCCAAAAGAAGGGGAAGACCTAAGAAAAACCCTCAGGAAGTCACAGAAAAAGCAGAAATTGATAAAATTCTCAATAATAGAATTATCACTTCTGAAAGAGGTACTGAATATTTATTGAGATATAAGAACAAATCATCTGAACATGATGCATGGATACCTGGCAAGGAGATTTCAAATCTGCCTACTCTGTTGAAAAAGTACAAAAAGAAAAAATCTTAGCATTTTTTTTTATTGTTTTTTTTGGAGTGAGGGAGTGTCAGCCAGGCTATTCCAGGAGCCCAGTAAATGATATGTTAACTTATAGGACCTGAAAGAGGGTGTAAGAATTGTATTTAATGTATATAAATTAATATTTTATTGCATAATAAAATTATATAAGTATTTTATTACATATAAGTGTTATATTAATTTTATTGGTTATATAAATTTTTTATACATTTAAATTAAACATAATATATTATATTCTACAAATAATGGCGCATTTATTATGTATTTAATAATTATAAGTTTATATTTAATTAATTAAAAACATATATTATAATTATAAGTGTAAACTTTACTTATAATATAATTAAATTAATTATTTATATTTATATATTAAATATCATTTTTTATAGTATTAAACAATAAATAATGACGCTTCTTTTGACCTATAATTGTGTCAGGAAAAACTAATTAATACTAAATTGAAATAAATTACATATTTTGTTGCGTCAGAATATTTTTTGTTTCACTTAAAAATCCTTAAATCAGACTGTACCATCTGTTTTGAATGATTTTTCTCATAGTTCCTATGTTCCAGGCCTGTTTAGTTATTCACTATTTTTACTTACTGATTTGGGAATTAATTGTGGGGAAATTGGATTCTTAATTGGGGTTTTAATTATTTGTTTCATATTTTTCTCTACATTGTTATGTTTCACTTATTCTTTTAAATTCTTGTTTTATTCTATTATGTTTCTCGTATTTACAAATATAGTAGGGCTTCAGAGGGCCCATTGCCTATAAAAAGGCCTTGGTTAATCCCCTGTAGCCCCATCACTTACTATACACTCAACAAGTTAAAAGATAATTTTATTACGTTTATTATTATTTTTTTTTAGTATTACAATCTAATTAAAAATTCTAAATAACAATTTAAAGGTTGCCTTAAGTCTGATAGGAATAATAGTTTTTGCCGCGCAGAACTCTTACTTGAATTAATATATCATTAAATATAACCTCAATTTGTTCATCTCTCAACTCACTCTTCGTTGCTTCATTTTAAATTAATTAGTTCTTTTATTACTTTTATCTTTCTTTTTACCTTTAGTGCCTATTCCCTTTTGTTTTTCTTCTTTTCTTCCCCCTTTTCTTTCCCTCTTCTAGACAACTGACCGACATAAAGGGTGGTATAAGGGGCCTAAAGAGGGAAAAAAAGAACACCTAAAGGGGATGTGTCAGCCAGGCTATCTCAGGAGTCCAGTAATTTATACAATAAATTACAGTAATCATATTGTCAAGGTTCAGTTTTGGTCTAGAAGCTTTGGTACAGTGTAATATGAAGATTTTAAGGATTTATTTGACTCTCAATAATTAGGTACGTATTTTCTTTATCAAGTATGATTTCTTTTACTCAAAATAAGAGGTAGATTTAAATATTTATATAAGTTATAGAATTAGAATTACGTCTGGTGTAAATACTAAGGTTATAAAATATAATAAATAAGTTTTTAATTGTTGTAGTTGTAGTAATAAATGAGTTGGTAAAAAAGAATGATTCAAAGACAACAAGAAGAGAGGCCTTTTATAGGCAAAGGAGAGACAAAGCAGGGCAATCAAATTCTAAAAACAGTAGGAAGAGAGAGAGAAAAGAACATTCCAGAAAGAGTATTTCAAATAATAAAGTTATTCTAAAAAGAAGGTGTCAAAAAGATTTATTTACAGAGTATGTCAGAAATACATCAATATATTTAATATTTACTGTAAAAGTCAATCCTAAATAAGAAATTTGATTTTTTTGTATATATTTAATATTATTTGAATATTTAAATCTTATTTTATCTTTATATTTATTTTTTAATATAAAATTTTATTTTTTTCCTAACCTGTCAAATGAGCACAGTGTTAGAGAAAAATATAAGGGACAAAATTATAATTTTAATTTTAATTATTTATTTAATTAATTAATTTTTTAATTTTAACATTCTGTAATTAGTTAATTTATTATAACTAATTTTAATGTAACTAGATTATAATTAAATAATAATTAAAAATGATAAGGTGCGGCTTCATCCAGTAAATAATTAATTATTTCACTGGGTAAGTCTAGTAGCCTGGCTGACACTCCCTCACTCTAAAAAAAACAAAAAAAAATGCTATGATTTTTTCTTTTTATACTTTTTTAGTAGAGTAGGAAGATTAGATATCTCCTTCCCAGGTATCCAAGAATCATATTCAGATGATTTATTCTTGAATCTCAATAAGTATTCTGTACCTTTC
The DNA here is from genome assembly GCA_030280995.1 of Hemileia vastatrix. NCBI lineage: Eukaryota > Fungi > Basidiomycota > Pucciniomycetes > Pucciniales > Zaghouaniaceae > Hemileia > Hemileia vastatrix. The sequence continues at coordinate 31,590,978 of JASXTE010000005.1, forward strand.
TCAGCAGTGACTATTCTGTCATTTAAAATTTTTTCAATTTCTGCTGTCTCAGTGATTTCATTTGGGGTTTTCTTTGGTCTACCCCTCCTTTTTGGAAATAAATCACTATTGGATGTGTAAGGTTTCAAAGGAGATATTGGAAAAACAGGATGTTTTCTGTCATATGGGGAATACAGAATAACTTCAACTGCATTATCTCCAATCATTCTTCTGACAACAAAAGGACCAACAAATGGATCTTTTAATTTGTTATTACCTTGTAAGTTGAAGTGGACTGTAGAAATCAACACTTCATCACCCTTTTTAAACTGTATTCTTTATGGGATTTGTCCCATCTTTTCTTCTCATATTCAAATGATTTTTCAATACATTTTTGAGCATGATTTCTACATAGTTGTTGCATTTGAAGAAAAGATTTTACACCAGGATGTATATCCAATTTAGGTATTTTGTTATTGAGAATTTGGGCAGGAGTATTAGGAACATATCCAAGCCAGAGCTCAAAAGGCTTTCTTTGAGTAACGGAATGAACAGTGCTATTATAAGCAAATTCTAACCCAGGAAGTAAGGTAACCCAATCATGAGTGAATCTGTCATTATCTTTATACTCAAGGCCAAAGGCACAATATCTTCTTATCATGTCCTCTAAAGTCTGAATCATTCTTTCAGCTAAACCATCAGTCTGAGGGTGATGGGCAGTATAAAGTTTCAGATCACAACCACAAACATCCATCAGAGACATCCAAAATTCAGAAGTAAATTTAGGGTCTCTGTCAGAGATTATGGCTTTAGGAAAACCAGCAGTATTAAACATATGAGACCACCATAAGAAAGCTAATTCTTTAGTGGAAACATCCTTGTGGGTAGGGATGAATTTACACATTTTTGTGAATCTGTCCACAATAACCCAACAAGAGTTATAACTGTCTTTACCAGAAATAGGTAATCCTGTTACAAAATCCATGTTTATTATTTGCCATGGAGCATCAGGAGGTTCAATATGTTGCATTAATCCTGCTCTTTTACCAGTTAATCTTTTTGATTTTTGGCATGAATCACAGGATTCAACATATAATTTTGTGTCCTCAGACATATTAGCCCACCAAGCAGTGTTCTTAATTCTGATCTTTGTTTTGTCAAGATCAAAATGTCCAGCTAATATGTCATCATGACAAATTTTCAAGATGATTTCTTTCATAGAAGGAGGAATAACAATAACATTACTCAACTTTCTTCTATAATATAGATATCCTTCATCAATTGAAAATTTACCTTTTTCCAAAGCTTTTTGGTACTTTGGTGGAAGGGTTTTAATTAATGCTTGTATTGAATCATTCTTTGGATCATTTAATATGGTGCATAACTTTTTCAAGTCAGTGTCCTTATCATATGATTCCAGAATAAGCTGTAATAGCTCTTCCTCCATATCAACCACATATATCCCATCGATATGGATAATTTCATCCTCAGGATCATAAGCAGGATTAGAGTCATCATTTGGTAAGGGTAACCTTGATAACATATCCAAATTTGAGTGACCAATACCAGCTCTGTGAATAATTTTCATTCTCCCTCTGTACTCTTGAACAGCCAGCTGCCATCTAAACATATGTCTATTAGGTGTTTTCAAGTTTAAAAGGGATTTAACTGCACTGCAGTCAGTGACAAGTTCAAATTTCTGGTCATCTAGGTAATAATGAAGCTTTTCTAGAGCCCATACTACAGCTAAACACTCTAATTGAGTAGCACCATATTTCAATTCACTATTTCTCAAGGTTCTTGAAGTATAACAAATTACTACTTCTGAAACTTTATCATTTATCACTTGTTTTTGATGGAGGGCAGCACCAAGACCAATGAAACTGGCATCAGTGTACAAAACAAATGGTTGATCAAAGTCAGGTAAAGCAAGAATTGGTGCTGACATCAAACAGTGTTTCATAGTGTCAAAGGCTCTTTGTCTTTCACTATTCCAGACAAAAGCAACATCCTTTCTAGTTAATTGGGTAAGGGGTAAAGCTATGACTTGGTAATTTTTAATATACTGTCTATAGTATCCACACATTCCCAAAAAACTCTGGAGCTCTCTCACTGTTGTAGGAGCTTTCACCTGTTGTATGGCTTCCACTTTGTTCTGGTCAACACATATCTGTAAGCCTGAAACAACATGACCAAGAACTTTTAAAGAATGGAAACCAAATTTACATTTCTTCAAAGCAAGTGTCATATTTTTTTCATCCATTTTCTGGAATACTTTACACAGGTGTTTAAGATGGTCCTCATAAGTTTTTGAGAATATAATGTTATCATCAATATAAACCATCAGCCAACCTTCAATTATCTCTTGATGGAATGTGTTATCCATTACTTTTTGGAAAACTGAAGGGGCATTTTTAGGGCCAAATGGCATCCTAATATACTTATAAATACCCATATGAGTGGCAATCATCAGAAAGTTCTGAGAATTTTTCTCAACAGGTACCTGGTGATATCCCTTATTACCATCCAAACAGCTGATATATTTAGCACCCTGTAAAGTAGCATGTATAGAGCTGATTCTAGGTAAAGGATAGATATCATCAACAGTATAAGTATTTAGTGCTCTATAATCACCACATAACCTGGCTTTATCTTTCTCATAAGAAATTAGGACAGGTGAGATAACACAATATTAAGGTGTTTCAACTACCTTTTCAATAATATTCATTTTTAAAAGGGTAGAGATATTATCTTCAATATCTTTTCTCTTTGTGGGAGAAGCAAGATAAGGCTTCTTCTTTAAACTAGGTGGTATATCAGTTAATGGGCAAGACAATGAAAGTTTAATTTCCTCTTTAACTAATCCCAGTTCATGTGACCCATGAGCAAAGGCCATAGGAAAAGATTTTATCAAGTTAATGATGGAATCTTTATCCTCACCAGAAAGTTGTTCTCCAAAAGAAGCATTGTCAATTTCAGACATAAGGACATGCATTTCCTTTGTAGATCTTCCTTTATATTGAACCACAGAATTACATGTGTTCAATTCTGGTTTTAATAATTTTTTAGGGGAGGAAATTTTAAATTTTCTCTTCCCATTCATCCTCATTGTGAAGCATTGGTTTGAAGGATCCAATTTTATGCCATACTTGGTTAAAATATCATTCCCTACAATAAACCAATTGCTCAAGTTATCATTTTTCATGACAACAAAATCACAAATAGCTCTTACAAAACCATGGTTATATTTAAAAAACACTGTGGCTTTGTATTTACCAATGGGGGACAAAACAGAGCCATACCCTCTCCGATTTTCAGAAATGATAGGCAACAGTTTAGATTTATAGTCTTGATCTACTGAAGCAAGTGCTCTTTCAGATACTACACTTCCTCCAGCTCCAGAATCCAGAACAACTTCAATGCTGGTTCCATTGATCAAGACTGGTACCTTAAGAGGGGCAATAACAATTGAGTTATCCTCAATGTTCTTTATGATCTCAGAATCCTCAACTGTAGATAAATCATTATTATCAATGTCAATAGTATTTAAATAATGAATATCTTCTTCCAGCATCAAGTTTTCTTGTAGAGATTCATATGAAATATTTCTGGCACAATCACTTGATGTATCATCCAGTGCCACTGTGTCATCAGCATGCTCCTCTGTTTGTTCTACAAGATTTATCTTCTTGTCACAAACATGGCCTTTCTGCCAAGGCTTGTTGCACTTGAAGCAAGTGTTTGTTGCATACTTCTTTGGTGCAACAGGGGCAGAAGGTTTACCAACCTTTTCTAGAGGTTTTTGTTGATAAGTGGAGGGTTTCTCCACAGGGGTCCTAGGAATGAATCTTCTTGCATCATACTTATTGTTTGGAAGTATTCATTGCAAGTATTAATGAAAGAAGAGGGTTCTTTGGAGAACTCAGTCCTAGCCACTATCAAGTCTCTCAGAGACATTGGTAATTTATAGAGGATCCTGTCCTTCCATAAATCAAACTCCATATTTGGGTCCATTGCCCTTAAGATTTTTACAAGTTTCATTAAAAACTCAATAGGTTTATCAGTAGAAGAGCTATATCTAGTTTCCTCATACTGCCCTTGTTGAGCCATTCTGAACTTGGAGCCACCAAATTGTGCTTTAATTAATTTCTTCCAATCCTCCCATGAGTAGTCATTCCCATCCAGGAGAACAGATTCATACCACATCAGGGCAACATTAGTGAACAAAGAAATTAACTTGGACACAATTTCCTCATCTGGGAGTTTGTAAGAATTTTTTAAATTATCAATTCTGCAAATAAATTGTTGCCAATCAGAAGAAGAATCACCATCAAATGTTGGGTACTGGTCAAGTTTTGGCCAATTCTTTTGATTTGAAGGAGTCTCCTTAGTACTAGCTTGTTTCTGAGCAAGAAGCAGCTGTAATTTCTCTAATTGTGCTGAAATCTCATTGTTTAATCCTTCTGTTGCAGATCCTGGTGCATCATCAGTTTTTGATGGAAACTCAGTGTTGTCAACAGGTATTTCTGGATCTATTTCTATTTTAGATGAACTAGCCACAGGTACTGGTTGAGCATCCTGCACTATATGTTCCTTCACAGAAATGTCAGAATATTTTTGGTCATTTAACAATGAGTTCAATTTTTCTTTAATGGTTGTTAGTCTTGTTTTCATTCTTGGAAGACTAGATAAACTTTCATTGATAGTTGCAAAAGATAATTGATTTTTATGTTGAAAAGATGACAAATGGTCACTCAATCTTTTCAGATTTATTTTATCTATCTCTACCTCCTGGCAACAGGCAGATACAGTATCTTTTAGTTTAGACAAATCATTTTTTATATTTTGCCATAAAGCAATTTTCTTTTCATGGGTTGCTTTGTAATGAGACAATTCATCAGAGACTCTCTGTGCTTCAGTTTTTAATGCTTGATATCCTTGATCAGTTAACAAACTATTATATCTCTGAGTCAATTGAATATTGTTCATTATATGATTTTGCTTGGCAATAATATCTCTCAAGTGCTCATCATTAATTCTTGCTACATCTGGAGTGTTTCTCAATAAGGAAACTGAGTAAATTTCCAGACTCTCATAGAACTCAGGGTCAAGAGTTTCATCAATCACAGCCATATCAGGATTAATCATTGAGGTAGCAATTAAAAGTAATGGATTAGATACATGAGATATCTGTCTACTATTCCCAGCCTCTATAGGTCTCAAGGTTTCATCTTGCCTTTCAGATTTACCTGAAGGAACAGAGTCAGCCGCAAGAAAAGGCACTTGAGAATCAATACAGGGACGTACCAGGGTTTGCTGGGTATCACCATATTGGGCTTCCTTCTTCTTTTGCTTCCTTGATAAGGGTGGGGAGGAGTGGGGTTGGCCTGGGTGGGCCTTGATGGACCTACCTGAGGTAACTGATGCTGGTTTTGAGCCAAGTAGTCCCACTGAGTGTTGAGCCAGTCCCACTGCCACTTGGACACTTCGACCATCTCTTGGGATTGGGGAGCCAATTGTTGTTGATCCCTGGGAGGAAGAGGTTTCTTCTTCTCTTGGAGAAAAGTATCTGTTCTTTTCACCTTTTCTTCCAAGGCATCTACCCTTACCTTTAGTCTCAAGCTGTCTGTCCTTAACTCCTTTATGTGGGTAGACAGATTCTTTACCTGCTGAGACAACGGCATCTTTTTTATCCTGAAGCCTTTTGGAAGCTCTTCTGGTGGGTTTGTCATGGGCTTCTGATCCTGAGTGTTGTCCACTAGGATTTCTACTTCTTCCATTTCTACATCCTGTTTGGGGCAAGGATTTATTAGTTTGAGAAATTCTTCTTGTTAAAAGAGAACTTACAGAAGTAGGCTCATCATAATCAATTAAGTCTAGTTCTTCTTCACGTGCAGCAAAACCACTTTTATCAGTCATTTTAAGATTCTACTGAAATGAAGGAAAGAGACAAAAATTAATTAGTCTTTATTTTTAATTTTTATTTAACAGAAATAAAATAAAAATAATGATAAAAAAATCTTTTTAGGATAAAAATCAACTTTAAATAAAATTAATAAAAAAATTTAAAACCAGGATAATACAATCAACTGTAGAAATAAATTAGAATTTCTATTAATTTTTATTTTCAGGATTTAAATCAACTAAATTATTACCAGGATTTATTGTCAACTGAAATAATCAAATATGAATCTTTATTAATAAAAAAAATTTATTTTAACTGATCACTTAACTACCAGGACTTAATGTCAACTGAAGTAATTAAATATGAAGTTTTATTTAACTGAAGTAATTAAATATGAGTTTTATTAATTAAAAAGATTTATTGGATGACCAGGACTCAAAGTCAACTGAAGTAATTAAATGTGAATTATTTATTAATAAAAAAAAATATTATTGTCAGGACAATTTGTCAACTGGAACAATTAAAATTTAAATTAATCAGGACAAATTTCAACTGAAAAATTATAATAAATATTTTATTTAATAAAAAAATATTATTGTCAGGACAATTTGTCAACTGGAACAATTAAAATTCAAATTAATCAGGACAATCGTCAACTGAAAAATGATAATTAATATTAAAATATAATTATTTTATTACTTCTGGGACTAAGAACAGTTATTGCTCTATTATGGTCAACCAGGAAAAATAAAAATAAAATATAATAATAAAATTAAATTCCAAATTACCAGACACCTCCCCCTGCAAAATGAGCAAATTAATGCCACTTACAGAGTGCTGAGTAAAAGGAAATACGTAGCAAATGAAGAGTGAAGAGTAACCCACAAATAGTAATAACAATAATTACCACAATATATATGATCTTTAGTCAGTATATGAGCTTAAGTTTTGGAGCGCGGTTCGATTCCCGTTCGCAGCAAAAAAATTTATCACGTGACGTATGACGTTTGTCGTTTTCTCACCTCCACCCCTCCTTTACAGGTACTTGTACGCCAATGGTCCCCTCGATTATGCCTCAAGTAACGTTGCGCCGTCGATATTTCGGAAAGGATCCCAATTGTCAAGGTTCACTTTTGGTCTAGAAGCTTTGGTACGGTGTAATATGAAGATTTTAAGGATTTATTTGACTCTCAATAATTAGGTACGTATTTTCTTTATCAAGTATGATTTCTTTTACTCAAAATAAGAGGTAGATTTAAATATTTATATAAGTTATAGAATTAGAATTACGTCTGGTGTAAATACTAAGGTTATAAAATATAATAAATAAGTTTTTAACTGTTGTAGTTGTAGTAATAAATGAGTTGGTAAAAAAGAATGATTCAAAGACAACAAAAAGAGAGGCCTTTTATAGGCAAAGGAGAGACAAAGCAGGGCAATCAAATTCTAAAAACAGTAGGAAGAGAGAGAGAAAAGAACATTCCAGAAAGAGTATTTCAAATAATAAAGTTATTCTAAAAAGAAGGTGTCAAAAAGATGTATTTACAGAGTATGTCAGAAATACATCAATATATTTAATATTTACTGTAAAAGTCAATCCTAAATAAGAAATTTGATTTTTTTGTATATATTTAATATTATTTGAATATTTAAATCTTATTTTATCTTTATATTTATTTTTTAATATAAAATTTTATTTTTTCCCAACCTGTCAAATGAGCACGGTGTTAGAGAAAAATATAAGGGACAAAATTATAATTTTAATTTTAATTATTTATTTAATTAATTAATTTTTTAATTTTAACATTCTGTAATTAGTTAATTTATTATAACTAATTTTAATGTAACTAGATTATAATTAAATAATAATTAAAAATGATAAGGTGCGGCTTCATCCAGTAAATAATTAATTATTTCACTGGGTAAGTCTAGTAGCCTGGCTGACACATATAGAGGAATAACTTTGTGTAATTACAAAAAATTATTTATATAAAATTATAAATATTTTATGAATAAATAAAATAATTATTATACTTAATTTATTATAAAATAAATTGTATTACATAAACAAATATAATATTATATAATATCATGGCGTAATTTGTATGTATAAATAAATTATTTAAAATTATATTATAAGTGTAAATTTAACTTACACTGTAATACCATTTTACTAATAACATTTATATAAACTAAGTACAAGTCATCATATAATAATATCCATAAATATTTGATGCTTCCTTGACTCTTAATTGTATCATTGAAATTACTAACTCAATTAGAAGTTTTTATTTAATATGTTTAAATTTAATTTCTCATGTTAAATAAGTTCCTTATTAAATTAATTAATTGTTTCAATTAATTTAATTATTAAATTACTTGGAATAGTTAAAATAATTAAATTACTTTTACTTATACTAATTTAAGATTATTTAAAACCGTAAAAATAATTCCTTTTATTTTAATTATACTTTTGTAGCTATTTCTATTTCCTATTTAGAGTTCTTTCTCATAAGTCTCATATTCCATGTTCACGTAGTTATTTTCTATATTAGTTTTATTTTTTTTTAGAATTTCTGATGGGAAAAGATACTTGGTTAATCACGGGGTTTTTTTATTATTGTTTTTAATTAATTTCTTTTAATTATTTCTTTCACTTTACCTTTTTTGTAAATTACATTTAGAGCGCTCTAGAAGGATCTCCTTGCCTATATAATGGCTTTAGAAATCTTTCTGGTAGAGGATCACTTACTATACACTCATTTCACATATTTTAAATATATTTATTTTATTTATTATTTTTATTAGTTCAATACATCTAATTTAAATACTACATAAATAATTATAGGTTGCTTTAAGATTTATAATACTATGATTGAACTGTCGGGCTTTGAACATTAATTATCAATTATAATATTTTACAATTTAAGTAAAAATCTTACAACTTTGTCAAATCTCAAACATCTCGTTGTCTTACTTCCCTAAACTACAAATATTTTATTACATATAATTTTACTATCTCATAATTTCCCTTCCTCCTTTCCATTATCCCTCTTCTTTTCTTCATTCTTCTAGACATCCAGCTGATAGGATGAAAGTGGGGGAAAGGTGAGAAATGAGGGGGGGAATGGGGGAAAAAAAAGAGAAAAAGAGCAGGACAAGAGAGAAAAGAGGGAGAGAAAAATAAAAAAAATTAGTCTAAACTTGAAAAAAAAATAGGTGAAGCACTTATAAAAAAACAAAAAAAAAAGCAAAACAAAAACAAAACAAGAACAGCAAAAAAAATTCATGATTTGCAAATCAAAAATCAACAAAAATGAAAAAATGACTTACCTGGTGAGATGAGTTAAAAAATGCAACCAAAATATTTGAGGGATGTTTGAGGAGAGGAGGAAAAGGATATGAGTGAAGAATGAAAAAAAGAGACACTCAAAAAATATGTGATTTCATGTTGAGCTGGTGAAAGAAAACCAATGAGCCATCCAAAAAAGAGATATTCACAGTAAATTCAAAAAAAAAGAATATGCAACAAACAAAAATACCAAGCCAGGTGAATAAAGTATAAAAAGTGGACATTTGGAGAGTATGAAAAAAAATTGAAAGGGTTGTGTGTCAAAATGGTGGAGGGTGATTGGCATAATAACCAAGCATATGCCAGTTGAATGAATGTTTTGTGATTCAAGGGAGGGGAGAGCCAGTGCTGGTACAGGATACTCTTCTTTATAAAGATAATTCTACTCATTCTTTAAATCAGCTAGGATATTGTGGAGTATAACACAAGTCATTATCCAATGATTTGCAGTTTTGATTTCTATTTTTTTTAAATTGGATTCAGAGTTTCCGGAGACTAGAAAATCTTCCCTTTAAAGTCCCAATAGCATTTTCAATCTGTACTCTTGATTAAGAAAGGTGATAATTAAAGGTGGTTTTGGGTTCATTTTCTAAGGTTGCACCACAGAAAGCAGGTATAATGTACTTTCCACTTGCAAATGCTGAGACTGCAAGGAGGTACTGAGATTTGTCAAAGTTTGAGTCAGGACTTTGAGAAATCCTCATTCTTTGGAAGACGGAACAGTCATGACATGAGCCAGGGCAGCCACTATGAAAAGAAATAAACTTTTTGTTGAAGTCACAGACAATTTGAACAGCAATAGAGTATCTAGAAATAAGATAAAAAGTTAGTTTGTGAAAGATGTGGAATTGGAGAACATTTTGAAGAAACCTTTTTTTGCAATTAAAATAATGGTTACCATCATGAGCAGAATTTTTATTCAAAGGTGTAGTTGTACCATCAACAAAATCTACACATCCAGGGAGACCTTTGCCTTGCATTACTTGAGAGGATTTAAGTCGCTGTTGTAGAGTTGGCCAAGCAAGTGTTTGAGACTTTAGAGAAAGGATAGCAATCATGCAGCTCTTGTTGTATAATATGATGGTACCATATCCTATGGTAAAAAGATTATATAAAAGTCTTACAGAAGCACCATTTCAATTTGAACCAAAGTGACATAGTGCAACAGCAAGTTGAAAGGCAGGATCATGCTTTTTAATATGGGAATTATTATAGAAGATAGGATGATTGGATATGAGTTTAGAAAGCTTTAAAAAAGAATCAGGAGAAGTTCAAAATAGTTGAGGAATTTTGAGAATGGAGCAGAGATCATATCTGGGATCATGATAAAGATTTGGCCACCTGGGGATGATGTAATACTTTTTGGAAAGATAAGACATGTAAGCTAAAGTGTCTTCCAAAGCACAGTCAGCAGCTAAAACTAAAGTGATATAATTCATAGCTGTGTGAAGTTGCTTCCTAGTAGAGAGGTGCTTAATTATTGTTGGTAGAAAAGGTTGTTGGTAGCAGGTTCAGGTGATGAGTGGAAAGTGGAAATTCAGCACCAAATGAGCAGGTGGGGTGTGTAGATAGAAAAAAATTTTATGTGTTTGCCACAAAAATTAAGTATCATAGAGTGAATAGACATATAAGGATAAGAAAATATTTTATGTTTTCATCACCAAAATTTAGTATCATAGAATGAGTAAAGACTTAAGGATGGCATTAGCAATTATAAGTCATGTGACTATCTTAAAAATCCATCATGGATGTGATGAGTTTGGGATCAGGAATTAGGAATAGAAATTGAGGTATAAGAGGTGGTGTAGGCAGACTCTTACAGTCGCCTTGCTGTAAGCAGAATTCAAAGGAGTTGGATAATCAGAGAAAACCCTGTCCCTCTAAATGAATTTGTGAGTTTTTTAGATCAATGAGCTTAAAAGTCTACTTGATAATAATAAATAATGAAACCCTGTCTAATTAAGGCTTGTTAGGATGATTGAGCGGTTCTTCTGTGCAAAACAACTGAAATGCAACAATAAAAATACACCAGAAACAATATTTTAAAAGAAAGAAGTTTTAATGTTTTTAGATTTTAATAATTTCTGAAAACAGATACTATAAATGAGTCCCTGGAGTTGAGAACTTTCTAAAGATACCCTATATGTTGATGTTTAAGAGTTGTTGAGTAAAATATTTAAAGTGTTATGTAAAATTGTTATTTTATAAGAGTATTATAAATAATTAATTATTTTGTTGACAAAAGAAAAAATATGAATAATGGTTGTTAAAATCCTCTATCTCTCCTCTATCTAGCTTCTTCTTTTTTTGATTAATTTTGAGTCTACAGCCTTATATGCATATTAATCAGTCATGTGCCCTTTTTCCCTCTGGAGTGTGGCCGGAGCTAATCCTGAGCTTGTAGGGAGCTTGTCCAGACCTCCGGACTCAATTAGAACCTTAAATCTATAATTAAGAATCTAGAAAAATTATACATGATAGAGCTACTTATCCTTAACATTCCTAACTATTTTTCGTAGTCTGTGCAGCTCTATTCACCCCATGAAAAAATATCAAAGTTAAGTAATTTTTGAAAAAGATAAATAATTTAATAAATCTTTAAAAATCAATTAAAAATGTAAGAAAAATAGTAAAAATTCAGGGAAAATTCTCAAAGGTTCTTGAGCTTCTTGATATTCATTAAATTTAATTTCGCCGCTGTAAAAATTTATATGACCTGTGAAATTAATAAATCTGACCAATCATTCATATCTTGACTTTTTCAACTTCATTTTTTGTTTTATAATAAAATATTTTAAACTAATCCGGCTTCTCCAATCACTGTCCTATTCCCAATAAATATTCTAAATAGACTTTTAGAGCTGTACTAAGATTTTGAATGCCACAGCAGGATAATGCATTATTGTGGATTCCTTATCCACTAGCCCCAGGGCTATTGGATAAGAATCTTCCGCAATTAATAATGTCTGATTCTGGGAAAAAAACTCCTGATCCCTGATTGCAGATCCCTGAAAATTGATACCCCCTATTTTGGTAAAAACTCAAAGTTTAACCTTAAGTTTCACTTTTAAATGTGTACTGATGAGTTGAAATATTCTCTATCCATATTCATTTTTTTAAATATATTCATTTTAGTATTTCTTATTTATAAAGCCAATTACAAGAAGATTTATAAAATCTTCTGTTTACATATAATTTCAAAGAGATTTCAATTTAAGAATTAGAAATTTAATAGAAGAAGAATATAATTTTTACCTATCAGTTTGAATATCATTTTTCTAATAGATGATTGATAAATTGTTAACTCATATATTCTATTTAAGAAGTATGTGTAAATGTTCAGTTGTGAATCAATCTTGTCAAAATCTTTTTTCAAAAAAATACAACAAAAGAAAACCTGAAATATTTTACTTAATTTTTTCATCAACAACATAGCATTTAAATATTATTTCTATTCATTTAAAATATGCATCATTATTTATTTTAATTAAAATTTAATTGCTTTAAAACTAGCTTTTTTATATGAGTATAACTCAAAATACCTATTGTGTCTTTTTACAAAATAATTATCATATGTAAGTTATTCAATGAGCAACTAATATAATGATGAAAAATTACCACTTCTATCTATTAAGTTTAGTTCTTGCACAATATTTTACTGTGAAATTTGAACTGAACCACATTTTTCAAAATAAGAACATTTTTGAAAATCTATGGTGCTTATTCCCAGGTGAACATAGCAACTATCCCACCATATAGCATGGAAGCACACTTAAGCATTAATATTAAATTTAAAGAATTCTATGCTTTTTTGTTGTGTTTCATCTTTAAAATTTTACTTCTAGTTTGAATTTCAGTTTTTCATATGGAAAATTTATTGAGTAGTGATTAATTATTTTAACTCATGAGATAACTCACCAACTGACAATATTTTCATAGAATTTTAATGAACTAAATTATGGAAAGTTCTGGAATCTCATATATTTATTATGTTAACTAAATGCTTATTACAAAACTACTTAGTATTTGAGGAATAAACAGAAAAAATAAAAGTTCAAAAATGAATTTCCTTTTGATAATAATCATTGACTTGCATTTAAAAATTTCAAAAGCTGGATTAAATCTACTACTATAAGAGATATACTTTTTTACACACATATAATCAAATAATCTCTCAAATATTAGTGTTGAGTATAATGAATATATTAGAGTACCTCATTTAGTGAGAGATTGAGAAAACAAATTGATATTTTTTTTTGTTTAGTTATATGTGGTTTAACTGTATTCTGGATGTAAAAATATAAGATATATGATGGTTCAATATTTTTTTGGATAACTCAACTGAATTGAAAAAAATAATATTGAATAAACAAAAAATATAAAAATACGTGAAATAAAGAATCAGGTCATATGGATAAAAATCAAAAATCAAAGCTTCAAATTCTGGGTTAAAACGAGTTTTCAACAAAAAGAGCCACATCTATAGTTTTATGTTTTTTCTCAAAAGATTAATTAACTCATTATAAAGCTTAGAAGTTATAATTTTAAAATAAGTACTATGATTTTCAGTTTTTTTACTGATAAATTGAGATTCAAAATTAGCATTAAATTGTGTTTTATTAAAAAATACAGTGGATTTATCAGATTCTTAAGCTCCCCGACTTTTTATTTCTATTAATTTTTCATTAAACTCTCAATATTACTTAAGCACAGTATCATTCATCCTTGGTTAAGAGTTTAATATGAGTTCAAAGTATATTTCAGTATCAGTACATTATATATTCAGTCTGAGTTCCATCTGTGTTCCATCTAAGTTTAAGTTGAGGACTTGCTAGAAAGTCCCCCCCAAATCTTGTGTGGTGTCTCTAGGTAAAGTACGGCGTGGTCTTCCAACATTGGAAGGGGCCTTTTTTGTGTTGTTTGGCGCTGTTTGTGCATGTCTTAATTGACATCTGTTGAAGAATTGGGTGTTTTTCTGGATTTATTCCATGAATATTGGGACTGTAAGTATGTGGGTACAATCATTGGATAGCCCCGGTGTTTCTCTATATTTCATGTCTTGATGATATTTTTCATATTCTAAGTTTTAAGGGTCATTTCCTCATTTTTCAGTTACAAAAGAAAGCTGTTTTATTTTGTTTTTTGCGTTTTACGGGCTAACCTTAAGTCTTAGGGTTAAGTGCTTAGTACCAGTAGATAGGGCTAATTTGTCTCTATATTTCATGTCACAATGTTGTTATAGCATAATTTTGAGTTTTAAGGGTTTTGGTAGTTGTAGTGAACTTTTCTAGGCAGATTAGATGTTTTTATTGGTTTTCTGGCTTCAGGGAGGCCGGGCCACTTCAGGAGGCCCGCCCACCTCTGTTTTAGAAGGTTGGGGAGCGCTTCTGGAGGGTTTTTATTCAATTTTGCTGGTACAGGTGCCAAATTTGTTGCTGTGCATGGATCTTAGATGAGTGGTCTGTGTGTACATACTGAATAAGACAGTTTGGGGCAACTTTAATTATCATACAACCATCTGGTGATTAGATATTGTTTCTCACTCAGTTTTCACTGTTTTTGGGCCACAATTGGATGTGTTGGTTGCAAGGTTAGTTCTTCATTTAACTCAACTTTAGCAACAGGTTCTCTGGTATATTCTTGCAAGCTATATCAAGTATTATTGCTGTCTCTGGTGTGGATTTGCAGCCTACATCAAGTATCTTTGCTTTCTCTGGTGTGGACATTGGTCTACATCTCAGTTCTTTGGTCTGGTAGTCTGTCTGGGGACTACTTTCTTGGCTCATCAAGCAGTCAAGTGTGTTGAAAAAGGGGCTTTAGCAAACAGGAACCAACTTACTTTAGCCATTAAATCTCACTCTATTTTTCTAAAGGGACAGGGGATTTCCTCTCTGGTTTGTCTCCAACTCCCTTGGTCAAGCCCTATAGCTGGTACTATAGGATTGTCTACATTTCTGGTGCCCAACAAGTGGTGAAATTTCTAGTTATTTGGAATCTCTGTTTTCTTTGGTTGGCTCTTTTTGGTGCTTTGGTCTGGAGGAATGGCTTCTGGTTCCTCTATTCCTGTGGTGACTGTCAGTGGGCTGCTGCTGGAGTGGATGGTGCTTCTTAACTGGAAATGGTGAAGCAGATTATCTTCTTCATTAGTGATAGGGCAGTGGAGAAGGAGATTGTGGCCATGTCTGGCTACAAGAAGAGGGATTGGAAGTTATTGTGTAGGGAGATGGTGGATAGATGGGGTGTCAGGTTCACTATGGTGTATCTTAACAAGGTTGTCAGTGAATGGCAATCTTATGGTGGTGTTGGTAACTTGCATAGTTACAGAAATTTTCTGCTACAGTTTAATCCTGTGGTGGAATACTTGGTGGAAGTGGAGGAGCTGGCACATGAAAATTCTGCCAAGAATGTTTTTTGGTCTGACCTGGCTAGAGATGTCAGGATGGATGTGTTGAAGGAGCTGTCAAGGAAGGACTTGATGAAGACTCTTTCTAATGGGGACAAGAAGTTGCCTGCCTTGGATAAGGTGAAGGAGGCTGTTGAAGCCCATTTGAAGTTATTGGCTGTGGAAAACTATCAGCAGGGGTGTGCCAAATATGTCAGCAAAGTCAGGGAGGCTTTGGCTGAAGAAGAAGTTAGGGTGAAGAAGGAGGAGAAGAATATGGTGCAGGTTCCCAAACAGGAGAGGGACCCAGTGGTGGAGCAGTTGGCTGATCTCACAAATCAGCTGCATATTTTTGTTCAGGAGGCTAAGAAGGTCAATAAGGCACCTTCTCAGCCTATAGATTTTGATAGGTGGGCTGGTAGGAGTGATCCTTGGGTCTGCTCTTATTGCAGCAGGAGGGGGAACAGGTCCAATGATTGTTGGGCATTGAGCAGGGATGTGTCTGAAGGAAAGGTGGAATTTGATTTCAGGGTTTTCAAGTTCCCTGATGGTTCATTTGTGAAGCCCAGTGAGGGGAAGGCTCCTGTTGATTTGGTCAGGAGAAGGAATGGTCTCAATCAAAGGAGGCGAAGGTTTGAGGAGATTCCTGATCAGGGGAAGTATTCTGGTAAGGAAGATGATGATGTCGAGGGAAAGGGGAAGGAGGTCAATAAGGTCTCTTTTTCTACTTCCTTTGGTGGTTTGGAGTTGTATTCCTGTGGTGTACAGTTAAGTGGAGAATGATTGTCTGGTGTTTATGATGTGGAAGCAGGGAAGGTGGGAAGGCCTAAGAGCAGTTCTCAGGCCCAACCAAAGCCAAAGCTTCAAAGGTGGATCCTAAGCTGAGTGCAGCTTGAAAGAGGTACAGAAAAGAGGAGCTGTACAAGATGCAGAAGGGTATGGCTGACATGGGCCCCCCTAGTTTTGGTGCATTGGACATGAATGGTGAGCCAATGCCAATGAATGTTGATTCTGACTCTGAGGAGGATGTCCCTTTGGATTCATTTCCAAAGCCTGCTGGAGTTAGAGGTTCTGGTGAGGGATCTGGTTTGGTTCCTGTTGATGGTAAATCAGTTGGTGGTGCTGGTCCTCAAGAAGCTTCTAGGACCAAGGTAGTGAAGCCAAGGGCTCACTTTGAGAGCCCAGTGGTTTCTGGTCAATCTAATGTTATGTAGTCTGTTCTTGAAAGGATGAATCAGGGTCAGGTTTCCCTTTCTTATGGGGAATTGTATGCTATCAGTCCAGGGTTGGCTGATAGACAGAAAAAGTTGTTGACCAGGAGAAGAGTTTCTTCTGGGGAGGTGGAATACATTTGTGATTCTGCTGAAAAGTTTGGTGAGGGGTTGGAAAATGATTTTTCTGCTCCTCTGGGTTATGTCAATGTCACTCTGAATGGCAGGGAGGCAAGGGAATTGGTGGATGCAGGCTCTCAGATAAACCTGATTTCTTTGTTTGAGGCTACTCATTTGGGCCTCCCCACCAAAACTGGTATTGGGAATTTTGTTAGACAAAGACTTATGACGATGAAGTAATCCCAAGTAAGCAGGTGGAAGAGCTCAAGGGAATATGAAGCAGTAAGTACCTGCAGTAATTGTTGGTGAACTACGTATATTGCAAAGATGCTAATAACTAGAGAAAATAGAAAATTGGAGAGTAGTAGTACCTTATGACAATGAAGTAATCCCAGTAAGCAGGTGGAAGAGCTCAAGGGAATATGAAGCAGTAAATACCTAATAATCATAAATTAAGAAATCTTAAAGGTAGAAATAAAAGGAGGTAATGAAATATAGACGCACCTGCAGTATTTGTTGGTTAACTGAGGAAAGATAGTAGTCGATAGACCCTATTTATACTCAAGAGACCAGCAACTCCTGCAGGTGTGATCGTTTACTAAATCTATTAATTTAATTAAGAAGTAATTTATCTAGTAAGCAAAGTATAGGGGTACTCTAAACTGCATGTTCTAGTAAGAAAAGATGAGTAATGGTGCGTAATGTAAATACAAAGGATATTTATGCAGAGATTGGTAATGGAGGTGTATCTACGTATAATGCGTGGTGAGATTATTAGAAAAACGGAAAAATGATTATGACAATTCTAAAAAATTTGAGAGGGATTGGTGGCCATGTCACTGAATTGGTTGGAACTTCTGAGTTTGTGAAGTTAGATGTTGGTGAAGCCTCAGGGAAGGTTCATTTTTATATTGCTAAGGAAACAGTTAAAGCTGTTTTGGGTGGGCCATTCATGATGGATTTTCAGGCAAGAATTGGTTATGAATTTGATTTGGGAATCAGTTTGGAGTTGACTGGTGAAGATAAAAGGAGATTTCACATGAGTTTATCATCCCCTGGAGAGGATGGTTGGGAGACCAGGCCTGGTTTATCTTCAATGTGCCAGTTCATGGATTGTTGTAGAAGAAGAAGAGAAGTGGGTGCTTCCTCTGGTTTTTTGGAGTGTGGCTCAGGCTCTAGTGAGGTTCTGTCTTTTTTAGAATGAGGAGGGCTGATCACTCTAGTGCTTCAACCTCTCCCCAAGATGAGGAAATCTCAGGTTGCAGTAGGTCAGCTCCCTTGGAGATATACCAAGTGGATTTTCAACTTTCTCTTTTTAATGTTTCTCTTCTCTGCAAGCATTCATCAAGTTTTTTATCAAGTCTCTGTTCTCTCTCAAGATTCTCAATTATTTTTAATTAAAGCTCAAGGAAGAAGATTGGTTATATATCTTTATTGAAAGATATGCAGAAACATTTTGGAGTGGTGAGATTGGGGTCTAAAAGTAAGTCCTCCCAATTAGGCACCGCTAGGGTTTCTTCTACACCTTTTAAAAAAATTACCTGGGCCACACCTGTGAGCATTGGGGAAACACCTGGTTATTTTTGTAGGTCAGAAAAAAACTCAAGAAAAGAAGATAAAAATTTCAAGATAATTCAATAAAATCTAAAAAAAAATCTGAGGATAATGAAGAAAGAAGATTAAAAATATTTTTGTGAAGATCATCAAGATCAATTTTTGGGCCTCCAGCATGAGGTTAAACTGCAGAAAATTATGAAGAAAGAAGATCATCAAGATCAATTTTTGGGCTTCCAGCATGAGGATAAACTGCTCAATTTTAAAAGAGTTGATTCTGAAGATGAATCAAAACTCTGAAATGAGGATAAACTATGTAAAGTTCTTTAAATTTAGGAATTTTTGGTGTTTAAGAGCAACTTTTGTGTTGGAAACTTTTTGTTAGAAGGTACCCATGGGTGAGGCTTCTAGATTTGATCTTGGCAAGTGTAGGGGTAACTGATGGGCTGGCTGCTCTGTAGAAGAGTTACCCCAGATTGTCTGTTTCCAACCCTTTCTCTTAATTTGGTTGAACCCTAGTATTGGTTTCTTTTCACAGGTTTTAGTCCTCTATGACTTTAAACTGGAATTTCCTTTGGTTTTCAAGTGCTGGACTCTTCACTCTTATTGGTTTTGGCTTATTGTGTTGGATGTTGTGTTTTTGTTAGAAGGTACCCAGGGGGGCTTCTAGATTTTATTTTGGCAAGTGTGGGGGTAACTGATGAGCTGGCTGCTATGGAGAACAGTTACCCCAGAATGTCTGTCTCAAGTCTTTTGTTTTTCCTAGTTTAATTATAGTTCTGTTTTTTATTATTCAGGTTTCAAGTCCACTATGACTTTAAACTGGTTTGGGACTGGCTTCTTTATCTTTGGTTTTTTTGGGTTGGTGGTGGATTACTGGTGGTCTCCCATCATTTTTACTTATTTGAGGGAGCCCACCCAGTGATTATTTCTATGGACTGGACTTTCTCTTACTGGACCTTCTCTTAATCTGGACCATCCATGGAGCTGGACTTTCTTTGATTTTTTAGTTATGATTTTGCTAGATAGTAGTTTCAGATTTTTTTCTTTTTTCTCTTTTTTTCTTTTAATTTTTTATGGGGGTTGTTTAAATTATAAAATCAAAAATATAGGGTGTTACCACATCAGGGTCACCTGGATGTGGGAAAGCATTGGTGGGGAAAGGCTCATCAATTGGCCGGGCAATGCTATTTTATCATTTTATTTTATTTTATTTTTATTTTCATTAATGTCATTTTTTATTTTTTTATTCTCATTATTACCCTTAATTTATGTTTCTTATTTCAAATCATTTAAATTATTTAAGGTGTATCCACATCAAGGTGCACTTGGATGTGGGCAAGGTATCAGGGGATCAGCTCATCAATCGGCTGAGGGATGCCATTTGTATTATTTTTTTTAAAAAAAATATAATTTATAGTTATTAATTCTTTTCTATTTATTTATTATTATGTTTTTAATCTTTTTGCAGGAGCTCAATGTCTGGATGATGAAGTTTCTGGAGGCTGGTCCAGATTATGATGTTGTTTTTGTTTTTTGTTGGGGTTGTGGGAAGCACTGTTTTCTTTGAAGTGCATCTTTCTGGAGAGATTATATGGATTATAATGGGCAGGAATGGGTTTGGATGGAAGTTCAGAAGAGGAAGAGGAAGAGGCAGGAATGGAGTGTTGGAAGGTGTGCTTAATGATCCTAGACATCTTCCAGTGGTCGTCCAATAGTTGTTTCCTCAAGGCTTTCTCAAAGTCATTTAAAGGTCCATGGAGGGCAAAGGCTTTCAGCATGTTTGAACACATGGTGCTGAGGTGTTGTTTCATGTATCCATAATGCAGGGTCAAAGAAGTTTCTAGAGGTTGTCCAACTCCAATAGTAGATTCAGGAGGAGGGGTGCCAACTATACAAGAAGAGTTAGATCAGTAATTATTTTTGTTGAATAAATTGGATGAATTAATGTGGTACTTACAGATTGGAAGCTCATCAAATTTGTAAGTGGCCGGAATTTGGACTTCTGAAGATTTTGGAATGGTGATAGTAGGTGGATCAATCGGGGAAAGATATGGATTCTCTTGGTCTTCCTCTGAAAGGTTTTGAGAAGTTGAACTAGGAGGCTGATGTTCCTGGGGCCTAGTTGGAGCAGCAAACCTGTTGTTGCTGTTGTTAATATTTCTGCTTGATTCAGTTTGATGAGGTGCTGGTGATGGAGTACCAGGGTTTTTATAAGATGGGGCAGGAGAGGGTGATCTGGAAGTGAATTAATCTCTTCTGGATGGAGCTCTTGAAGGAATGGAACTGTCAGAAGAATAGTTGGCTGGCAGAGGAGAGGTGTAGTTTTGTTGTCTTAACTGGGGGCAAAGTTGTTGTTTTGGTGCAGTGTTGGGTGCTCTGGTGTCTTCCTGGGGTCCTCTGGCAGGTCTCCTAGAAGTTTGGGAAATTTTGGAGTTTTTGGACCTTAGAAAGGTTGGCTGCATTGCTCTGGGAGCAGTGGGAGGTGGCTGCGTGGAGTTTTTTTTGTTGATTGGAGGAATTTGGCTGTTTTCTGATTGTTTTTGGAAGTTTTGAGCCTGATTTTTACTATCTAGTGAGGCAGGCAGGCTTCCCAATGTCCGGTGGGCTGCCTGGACGCAGTCTAGCAGCCTAGGAACTGATTTTGAAGCTTTTGGAACTAAATTAGCAGAGATAAAAGCTGTTTCTTGGGGAGTTAAAGCAGGCCTTTTGGGGAGAGTTCTGGAAACTGAGTTCGGGGATCTTCTGGATGGTGCTGAGGATAAAGATGAAGAGGCTGGACCAAGCTCTGGGGATCTGGTAGGGGATCTGGAGAGGTATTTATGAGAAGGTGAAGGAGGAGGAATAGGTTAGTTGGCATCTCTGTCACATTTCTTCTTCTTGGAGTAGCAAGAATCACAGGCCCTGTTGTAGAATTTGGCTTCAGGAGTTGGAAGAGTGAATGTGCAAGGTCTGCACGTGTGGATGCACTGTTTGCAGGCATAGTCCTTGGGAGTAGTGAAGCAAGGAAGATTGGAGGGGTCAAAATTAGGGGATGCAACCATGATCTATGGTGAGAAAAGATGATGGAAAGAGATAAGAAGGAGATTTTTGTCAGTGATGGGTAGATGATGAAGTGAAGGTGGAAGTTCAGCAGTTTGGCTGTAGGTGTATTCTGCATGAAATTGGCTGGGTCTATTTTATGCAAAATTCTGGCAGTCCATCAAGACTTTATACTGAAATCTGGTTTCGGGTAGTCCTCCAAGACTTTAAACTGGCTGGTTTCAAGGAGTTTCAAGAATAGTCCATCAAGACTTTAAGCTGAACACTGTGTTAGTCCCCCAAGACTTTAAACTGAGGATTGTTTGATGGTTTAGTCCCCCAAGACTATAAACTGATGAATGGGTTTGAAAGATTGGCAGAGGGTATCCACAGGGAGAGCCTCTGAATTTAGCAAAGGCAAGTTTGGGGGTAATTGATGGGCTGGCAGCTCTATTCACAATTACCCCAGAATGTTAATTTTTTCTCTGTCTCTTAATGTGGTTGATCTCTGGTTCTGGGTTTATGATTTAGGTTTTTGAGTCCCCCAAGACTTTAAACTGAGGTTTTTTGAGTCCCCCAAGACTTAAAACTGAGGGTTGTTTGTGGTTACATCCTATACACCACGGGAAATCTGGGGGTGAACTGCTAGCAGTTCCCTCTTTATGAAACTATTAGGAATTTGTCAGGAAACTGTTGGGAAACCATCCTGAAACTGTCAGAAAGATGTTTTTAAATCTGATGAAAAAACATTGAAAAAATAAACTGTCACAGATTGAATCCAGAACAATCCCTCCTTGAGCAGAGCTTAAGAACCACATTGAACATCAGTTAATCTCAGGTTTGGCAAAAGGTTGAACAACATCACTTAGCATACCTTAATATTCAAATATTAAACTTGAATATATGTTGCGTGTATGATATAGATGCATATGCATTTGAATTTGCATGGTGGATACTTATTGCATGCTAAAAATTGATGTGAATTGCCTATCCAAAGTGTATGCATAATGACTATGAAGAATAAATATGCATAAAAAATATGCATAAAAATATGCATAAAAAATATGCATAGTGATTATGCATAAAAATATGCATATTGAATATGCATAAAAATATGCATATTGAATATGCAAAAAAAAGGTGCATATACCTATATGAATAAAATATATTAATATGCATATAAATCTGTATAATGATTATGCATATGAATATGCATAAATATGCATAATGATTGAAAATGCAAAAAAAATGATGCTTAACAAGTATATTTTATGCATTAATAGAAATATGCAATATGAATTCATATTGCATACAGATAACACTGGCAAACCATTTTGACCAAAACTCATACTAAATTTTCATTCTGGACTAAAGGTGTGAGGGAAGGAAGAAAAACAGTCCGACGTTAGAAAAATGCTACATGCACTCATTTTGTAGCAGAGCAAATGAGAAGTGCTGAATTATGGTTGGTGCCCATAATTTAGTATGATATCATAATTTTATTTAATTGTTTTCAATATTGAAAAGACTTTAGGTTGGTTGGTATGGATCTAGCTGTGCCAGGGTCTAATCTAATTATTTTAACAATTTCTTAATAATTAACGGGCTTTAATACAAAAACAGGTTGTGTTTTTTGTGGGATATTGGATATGATAAGGTCTTTTGTAAAAAAACTTATATTGTTTAAAAATATTCCTGAATCAGATGTGGGATAATCACTACAAAAAATTGTAGTACTGTAGGCAATAAAATATTTGCACAAGCAGTAAAGAAAGGACCAAGTGAACCCTTTTTGTGCAGTGGGAATCATTAGAGTGGAATTGTGGATGAAAAATATAATTCATTATTACCATTTTATTTAATCAAAAAATTTATAATATTAAAAAGAACTATTGATTAATTGGTATTTGACCTTTGTGCCTCACTCATATTTATCATTTGATTGATTTTTGTCACCATTATGTTATTAATATTATAAGTATAGTAAATACTCGTGTGCCAAATGCATACCAGGTGATGTTACACCTTTTATAATATTATTAAATAAAGGTAAAAAAATATGAAAATGATTTGTTTTACAAAAAATAAATTGATATCCAAAAGCAATATGAGGGATAAAAAGGTAAAATTAAAGGGATCAAATATGAAATAAAAAATTAAAGTGAAATTCCTCCCATCAAGAGCAAGTAGACATGATGAGGTGAACGCCCACCAGTCGCACTAAACTTGGACTATAATTTCTTCTTTTTAAAAATAAAAAAAAATCCACTGGAGCTTTACCAAAACTTCAGGATGACAATTTTGCCATATCAAACAACTTCTAGTGAAATTATTGAAGAAAAATTCATCTTCATTGCAATAGAGAGAATTGATCACATCAGACTGCATGTGACCAAAAGTGTCCAGCACAAGTTTGGCTGAACTTGTGCTGGACAATTTTATGATGGAGGTTAGCTAGGGTGGAATTTTTCTTCAGTTCATCTGGTATTTCTTATAAACATGTCCACTGGTATTTGATCTTTGTGCCTCACTCATATTTATCATTTGATTGATTTTTTGTCACCATTATGTTTTAATATTATAAGTATAGCAAAAACTCATGTGCCAAATGCATACTGGGTGATGTTACACCTTTTATAATATTATTAAATAAAGGTAAAAAAATATGAAAATGATTTGTTTTACAAAAAATAAATTGATATACAAAAGCAATATGAGGGATAGAAAGGTAAATTTAAAGGAATCAAATATGAAATAAAAAATTAAAATAAATATACTGCCATCAAGAGCAAGTAGACATGTTGGGGCAAATGTCCACCAGTGAGGCTAAACTTGGACTATAATTGCTTTTTTGAAAAACAAAAAAGTGCCAATCTGAGGTTTAAAAAAACTTCAGCATAACCATTTAGCCATATCAAACAACTTCTAGTTCAATGATTGAGAGAGAATTGATCACACCAGACTGCATGTGACAAAAAGTGTCCAGCACAAGTTCGGCCGAACTTGTGCTGGACACATTTATGACGGAGAGTAGCTAGGGTAGAATTTTTCTTCAGTTAATCTGTTATTTCTTATAAACATGTCCATTGGTACTTGATCTTTGTGCCTCACTCATATATATCATTTGATTAATTTATTATCACCATTATATTATTAATATTATAAGTATAGCAAAAACTCGTGTGCCCAACGCATACCGGGTGATGTTACACCTTTTATAATATTATTAAATAAAGGTAAAAAAATATGAAAATGATTTGTTTTACAAAAAATAAATTGATATACAAAAGCAATATGAGGGATAAAAAGGTAAAATTAATCTCAAAGAGATCAATTATGAAAAACAAAATACTAGTAAAATTCTTGCTGTCAAGAGCCAGTAGAAGTGTTGAAAATAATGGGAGCCATCAGGGCTAAATTGTAATAAGTGACCTTTTTTTTAAAGATAAAAAATTATACACCTGAGGTTGGGAAGAACAACAGGTGGATGATTCAGCTAAACAAAACTGCTTGTAGTGAAGTTTGATAAAAAAATGTTTTTTGTTGCCATATAGAGAATTGATCCCATCTGACTGCACGTGACTAAAAGTGTCCAGCACAAGTTCGGCCGAACTTGTGCTGGACACTTTTATGATGGAGAGTAGCTTGGGTGGAAATTTTCATCAGTTGGTTCATCTTGTATTTCTCATAAACATGTCTACTGGTATTTGATTGGTCTGTATCTTTCATATTTATCATCCGATTAATATTTTATCACCATTATATTATTAATGTTATTAGTATAGCAAAAACTTGTGTGCCAAATGCATACCATGTGAAGTTATACCTTCAATAATTTTTTAAAATAGATGTAAATAAATATGGAAAGGAATAGTTTTACAAAAATTAAATTGAAATTTAAAAGTAAAAAGAGGAATAAAAGAGTAAAATAAAAGTCAAAGAGTTAAAATATGAAAAAAATACTGGTAAAATTCCTGCTATCAAGAGCCAGTAGAGGTGTTAAAGCAAATGGGAGCCATCAAGGCTTAATTGTAATAAGTGACCTTTTCTTTAAAGGTAAAAAATTATACACCTGATATTGGGCAGAACAACAGGTGGATGATTCAGCTAAACCAAACTACTTGTAGTTAAATTTGATAAAAAAAAATTTTTGTTTCCATACAGAGAATTGATCCCATCTGACTGCACATGACCAAAAGTGTCCAGCACAAGTTCGGCCGAACTTGTGCTGGACACTTCTATGATGGAGAGCGGCTGGGGTAGAATTTTTCATCAGTTCATCTGGTATTTCTTACAAACATGTCTACTGGTATTTTATCTTTGTGCCTCACTCATACATATTGTATGATTAATTTTTTGTCTTAATTATATTATTAATTATATAAGTATAGCAAAAAATTGTGTGCCAAATGCATACTGAGTGATGTTACACCTTTTATTATATTATTAAAAAAATGTATAAAAATATTAAAATAATTTATTTTAAAATTTATTAATTGATATTCAAGAGCAATATGAGGAATAAAAAATTAATTTAAAGCAATCAAATATGAAAAAAGAAATCCAAGTATTATTGCTAATATCAAAGGCCAGTAGAGATGTTGAAGCAAATGAGAGCCGTCAGGGATAAATTGTACTTAATTGATTGTTTTTTAAAGATAAAAAATTGTGTACCTGTGGTTTGGATGAACTCTAGGTGGATAATTCAGCTATATCAAACTACATCTAGTGAAGTTTCTTATCAAATATTTTTTTTCATTTCCATAGAGAGAATTGATCCCATCTGACCGCACCTGACCAAAAGTGTCCAGCACAAGTTTGGCCGAACTTGTGCTGGACACTTTTATGATGGAGAGTAGCTAGGGTGCAGGTCTTTTTCAGTGCAACTGTTATTTTTTTAAAACATGTCAAATGGTATTTGATCTTTCTGTGTTATTCATATTTTATTATCTGATTTATTTTTTGTCATTAGAATTTTATTAATTTTATTAGTACAGAAAAAACTTGTGCGCCAAATGCATGCCATGTTATATTACACCTTTTATAATATTATTAAAAAATGTTAAAAAAATATGAAAATGATTTCTTTTCCAAAATTATAAATTAATATCCAAATGTAACATGAGTGATAAAAAAATAAAGTAAAAGAGATCAAATATGAAAAAGAAAAATTCAAGAAAAATTCCTGCCTTCAAGAGCCAGTAGAGGTGTTGAAACAAATGGGTGCCATCAGGGCTAAATTTGATAAAATTTAATTTTTTTTAAAGATAAAAAATTTTTCACCTGATGTTTGGAAAAACTCAAGGTGGATAATTCAGCCATACCAAACTACTTCTAATGTAATTATTTAGAATTTTTTTTAATTTAATTTCCACAGAGAGAATTGATCCCATCTGACTGCACCTGAACAAAAGTGTCCAGCACAAGTTCGGCTGAACTTGTGCTGGACACTTTTATGATGGAGAGTAGCTAGGGTGGAAGTGTTTCTCAGTACATCAGTTTTTTGTTTTTCACATTTCTATTGGGTTTTTAACTTTTTTTTATCATTCATATTTATCTTATAATTAATTTTTTGTCACCATATATATTATTAATGTTTCTAGTATAGCAAAAACCTGCATGCCAAATTCAAAATTGGTGATGTTACAACTTTAATAATATTATTATATAAAGTTAAAAAAATATGAATATGTTTAGTTTTTAAAAAAGTAAATTGATATTTAAAATTAAAAAGAGTAATAGAAAAGTAAAATGAAAATAAATGGGATCAAATACGAAATAAAAAATACAAGTAAAATTTTTACTATCAAGAGCCAGAAGTGGTGTTGGGACAGTTGGGGACCCCTAGGTCAAGACTTGGTCTAAACTTACTTTTATGTATAGCTAACAAATTTTGAACTGAGGTTTGGACAGACATCCAGGGGATAATTTTACAATATTAAACATTCTTTACTTCAATAATTGAGTGAAATATCATTTTTTATTGCCATAGAGAGAATTTATCTCATATGACTTCATGCAACCAAAAGTGTCCAGCACAAGTTCGGCCGAACTTGTGCTGGACACTTTTATAATTGAGAGTAAGCATACAGCAAATCTTCTTAAACTCAAAAAGGATTTCTTATAAACATTTCCACTGGAATTTGATCTTTCTGTGTCATTTAAATTTACCATTTGATTAATTTTTTGTCATCATTATATTGCTAATGTTATTACTATAGTAATAGCTTGTGTGAAAAATGCAAACCAGATGGTGTTCCACCTTTAATCATATATTATTAAATAAAGGTATAAGAGTATGAAAATTATTTATTTTAAAAATTAAAAATTGATATCCAAAGCAATATGAGCAATAAAAAAGTAAAATAAAAGGGATAAAATAAGAAAAAAAAATCTAAGGAAAATTCCCACTATCAATAACAAGTAGAGGTGTTAGATCAAATGTGCACCACCAGGGCTATAATTGCACTATATTTTCTTTTTTGTTAAACCAAAGAAAGTGTCCTGATGAGTTTTGAAAATTCATCAGGAGGACATTTTGGCAATATCAAACTACTTATTGTGCAATGATTGAGCAAAATGTCATTTTCATTTCCATAGAGTAAATTTATCCCATCTGACTGCATGCAACCAAAAGTGTCCAGCACAAGTGCGGCCAAACTTATGCTGGACACTTTTATGATAGTGAGTATCTAGGGTGTAGGTCTTCTTCAGTTCATCAGGTATTCCTTATAAACAAATCTACTTGTATATGATCTTTCTGTGTCATTCATACTTATCATTTGATTCATTGTTTTTCACCATTATAATATTAATGTTATTAGTATTGAAAAAATTTGTAAGCCAAATGCATACTGGGAGATGCTACATCTTTCATAATCTTATTAAATAAAAGTAAAAAAAATATGAAAAGTATTAGTTTTACAATAAATAAATTGATATTTGAAAGCAAAAACAGGAATAAAAAAGTAAAATAAAAGTGATTAAATATGAAATTAAACATTCAAATAAAATTTCTGCCATCAAAGATAATTTGAGTTTTCAGACCAAATTTGCACCACCAGTTCTAGATTTGGAATATTTTTTCTTTTTTTTAAAATTAATAAAAGTGTCCACCTGATGTTTTCCAGAAAATCAGGAGGATAGTATAGCAGTATAAAGCTACTTCTTTTGCAATGATTGAGCAAAAATTCATTTTAACTTCCATTGAGTAAATTTATCCCATCTGACTGCATGCAACCAAAAGTGTCCAGCACAAGCTCAGCTGAAATTGTGCTGGAAACTTTTATGATGGAGAGTAGCTAGGGTGCAAGTCTTCTTCAGTTAATCTTATATTCATTTTAAAAATGTCTATGGATATTTGATCTTTCTGTGTCATCCATATTTATTATTTGATTATTTTTTAGTCACCATTATATTATTAATGTTTTTAGTATAGCAAAAAAATGTGTAATGAATGTACACTAGATGATTTTACAACTTTAATAATATAATATAATAAATATAAAAAAATGTGAAAGTTATCAGTTTTACCAAAATAAAATTGATATTTAAAAGCTAAAGATAAATAAAAGGGTAAGAAAAAAATTGAAGAGATCAAACATGAAATAAAGATATTAAGAATAACTTCTGCTATCATGAGCCAGTAGAGGCTTCAGAAAAAATGGGCACCATCATAGATTAACATGGATCAAATTTACTTATTACCAAAAGAAAAAATTGTCTACATTAGGTTTGGACAAACTTCCAGGAGACAATTTGTCTATATAAAACTACTTTCAGTGCAATGATGGAGTGATAATTTAGTCTCATTTCCATAAAAAGAATTGATTGCGTCTGACGGCATGCAACCAAAAGTGTCCAGCACAAGTTTGGCCAAACTTGTGCTGGACACTTTTATCATGAAGAGTAGCCAGGGTGCAAGTCATTTTTAATTATCTGAAATTTCTTATAAACATTTCCACTGTTATTAAATCTTTGTGCCTCACTCATATTTATCAATTGATTAATTTTTTTTCACCATTATATTATTAATATTATCAGTATAGCAAAAAATTGTGTGCAAATGAATACTGGGTGATGTTACACCTTTTATAATATTATTAAATAAAGGTAAAAAAATATGTAAATTATTTATTTTACAAAAAATAAACTTCTATCCAAAAGCAATATGAGAGGAATTAAGTAAAATAAAAGAAATCAAAGATGAAAATTAAAATCCAAGTTAAATTCCTGCCATAAACAGAAAAAAGAGATGTTTAATTAAATTAGAACAATCAGGGCTAAACTTGCACTAAATTTTCTTTTTTGTAAAAATAAAAAAAAAATCCACTTGAGCTTTACCAAAACTTCAGCATGAAAATTTTGCCATATCAAACTACTTCTAGTGTAATTTTATATCAAAAATTTATCTTCATTTCCATAGAGAGAATTGCTCCCATCTGACTGCACCTGGCCATAAGTGTCCAGCACAAGTTTGGCCAAACTTGTGCTGGACACTTTTTTAATGGAGAGTAGCTAGGGTAGAATTTTTCTTAAGTTCATCTAGTATTTCTTACAAACATGTCTACTGGTATTTTATATTTGTTCCTCACTCATTAATATCATTTGATTAATTTTTGGTCGCCATTATATTATTAATTTTATAAGTATAGAAAAAACTCATGTGCCAAATGCATACCAGGTGATGTTATGCCATTTATAATATTATTAAATAAATGTATAAAAATATGAAAATAGTTTATTTTAAAAATTATTAATTGATATCCAAAAGCAATATTAGGAATAAAAAATTAAGTTAAAGGGATCAAATATGAAAAAAGAAATCCAAGTAATATTCCTACTATCAAAGGCCAGTAGAGGTGTTGAAGCGAATGAGAGCCATCAGGGATAAATTGTACTAAATTGACTTTTTTTCAAAGATAAAAAATTGTGCACCTGTGGTTTGGATGAAATCTAGGTAGAAAATTTGGCTATGTAAAACTACTTCTAGTGAAGTTTTTTATCCAAAAAAATTTTTTCATTGCCATAGCAAGAATTGATCTCATATGACTGCAACTGATCATAAGTGTCCAGCACAAGTTCGGCCGAACTTGTACTGGACACTTTTTTGATGGTGAGTATCTAGGGTGCAGCTCTTCTTCAGTGCAACTGGTATTTTTTTAAAACATATCCACTGGTATTTGATCTTTCTGTTTTATTAATATTTTATCATTTGATCAATTTTTTGTTACCAGTATATTATTATTTTTATTAGTCTAGCAAAAAAACATGTGCCAAATGCTTACAGGGTGATGTTAAACCTTTAATAATTCTATTAAATACAGGTAAAAAATTATGAAAATGATTTGTTTTACATAAAATTAATTGATATCTAAAAGATAAAAAAGGGATAAAAAGAAATAGGTTGAATAATAGGGATTTTATATGAAATTCAAAATTCAAGCTAAATGCCTACTTTTAAGGCTCAGAAGAGTTTTTGGATAAAATGGGCATCATCAGGAATAAAATTTTACTTAATTTGATTTTTTGAAAAACTAAATGAAGTTTTCAACTGATTTTTTTCCAATATTTATTTGGACACTTTATCTATATCAAATTACTTCTAGTACCATGATTGACCAAATTAAATCCTCATTTCCATATGCAGAATTGAGCCAATATGGCTGGACCATGCCAAAGGTGTCAACCACAAGTTTGAGAATTCTTCTGGTGGACACTTTTATGATGGACAGTAGTAGGGTGCAAGTCCTCATTAGTTAATCTAGTATTCCTCATAAACATTTCCAACTTATTTTTGGCCAAAAATTAGGTGGAAAGTTTTTCCATATAAAATTACTTCTAATTCCATGATTGACTAAAAATTGATTCTCATTGCCATATAGAGAGTTGATCCCATATGACTGGATCTGGAAAATGTGTCACCACAATTTTTGATAAACTTAAGTTTGAAAATTTTATGATGGAAAGTAATTGCAAGTCTTCTTCATTTCATCAAGTAATCCTCATAAAGATTTCCACCTGTATTTTGGCCAAACTTCAGGTGGACACTTTGGCCATATTAAATTAATTCTAGTTCCATGTTGATAAAAAACTGATACTTATTGCCATATATAGATATTAAACCCATCAGACTGTGCCTTTCCAAAAGTGTCTACCTGAATTATGGCTAAACCTCAGTTGGACACTTTTATGATGCAGAGTAGCTAGGGCAAAAGTATTCTTCAGTTAATTTGGTATTAATAATAAATTTATCCTCCTGAAGTTTATCCTAACTTGAGGTGGACAATTTCGGAAAGCACCAGTTAGTCACTATCCATCAAAAAAGTGTTCACCAAAATTTTGGCTAAACTTGTGGTGGACCCCTTTGATCAGCCACAGTCAGATGAGATCAACTCTTTAGATGGGAATGAGGATGATGTTTTGGTCATTCATGGAAATAGAAGTAGTGTGATGTGGCCAAATTACCCCCCTGAAGGTAAGACAGACCTCAGAAGGACACTTTTTAGCAGATAGTAACTGAGAAAAATCCATTTATCAGAAGGAAAATCTTTTATTGGATAGATGCCAAGGTTTCATACTTGTGTATTATGGCCAGTATTAATTTTGAAAGAGTCTGTCCAAGCAATTTCATTGCCCATCATGACTCATTCTGTTTTAAATGTTTCAAACTGCGTGATACAGTATTAAGGTGTCACATAGTATAATTATGTTCTATTACGTGCCCTCCTATGATGCCTAAATTTATAATTTAATATCTTACATAATAATTTTTTTATATAAATTCATCAATATTTTTTTATTATCAAATTTAATAGAGCAAGTATCCTGAATTATTATATATGCATAAGCTTAGGTTAGATCAATTCGTGCTCAATTTGTTCTCATCAGAGGACCAAAATCAAGTTCTGGAGGATCAA
Source organism: Hemileia vastatrix (assembly GCA_030280995.1). NCBI lineage: Eukaryota > Fungi > Basidiomycota > Pucciniomycetes > Pucciniales > Zaghouaniaceae > Hemileia > Hemileia vastatrix. Next base: position 31,623,421 of record JASXTE010000005.1, read on the forward strand.
CTTGTACATAATTTTGAATCAGTTGATATTCTGTCTATAATCAATCTGAGAATAAATGTAAATCTAACTCTAATATACTTATGTTTATAAAGTATTCATAAACCTGGCATATTTAAGGGACACTCTAAATCTCAAGAGAGGGGATTGCTAGCAATTCACCCCTAGATTTCCCGAGGTGTATAGAGGGTGTGGTCAATTTTTCTTTTCTGAATCAAGCTCAAGTACTAGTGGAATTACAGAGGGAATCAAGAAATGAAATGAAGTGTTCAGATAGCCTTGAACTGGTGAATGAGGTGTCTTCTTTTCTCAATGTCCTGTGGATCTCTAGCAGGAGGATTGGAAGTAGTCTAGCAGAAGGTGTTTCTATTGAGATGTGTGTTGTTGGAACTTGGCCTTAATTGAGGGCAAGTGGTTTGGTGTTGGTGGTTCAATGGATCCTACATTGTTATCATCACTGTCAGAAGATGGAGGAACTGAGAAGTCATCAGTTTTATAAAGTGGAAGGAAGAAATGGAAGTTTTTACCATCAGATGGACCAGGGATGGTGGAATTTGTTGTTTTAGTGGTTTTGGCACTCCTTTGGGAAGGGTGTAGCTTTTTGATTAATCTGGGAATCAAGATGGATGTCCTAGATCTTTTGGTGCTGGTAGAAGATGGACCAGGTTGAGGTGGAGGTGAAGCTGTTACAGAAGATATTGGACCAGGTCTGTAGCAGGTCTACTTTCTGGAGTGGCAGACATCACAGGAAGTTCTGTATGGATGGACAGGAGGTGTGATGGTGCAGATTATATTATTTTCAATGCAGTATTGGCAAGGACCCATTTCAGAGGCAGATTTGGGAAGAAGATTGAACATGTTTGTTTGATGAAGATAGAATGTGGACATTCTTAATTGGAGGGAGGATGTGGTCTTCCAACATTGGAAGGGGCCTTTTTTTTGTTGTTTGGTGCTGTTTGTGCATGTCTTAATTGACATCTGTTGAAGAATTGGGTGTTTTTCTGGATTTATTCTGTGAATGTTGGGACTGCGCGTATGTGGGTACTATCATTGGATAGCCTCAGTTATTCTCTATATTTCATGTCTTGATGATATTTTTCATATTCTAAGTTTTAAGGGGTCATTTCCTCATTTTTCAGTTACAAAAGATAGCTGTTTAATTTTGTTTTTTGCGTTTTATGGGCTAACCTTAAGTCTTAGGGTTAAGTGCTTAGTACCATTAGATAGGGCTAATTTAGCTCTATATTTCATGTCACAATGTTGTTATAGCGTAATTTTGTGTTTTAAGGGTTTTGGTAGTTGTAGTGAATTTTTCTAAGTAGATTAGATGTTTTTATTGGTTTTCTGGCTTCAGGGAGGCTGGGCCGCTTCAGGCAGCACCTCCGATGTCAGGTAGCCCACCCGCCTCTGTTTTAGAAGGTTGGGGAGCGCTTCTGGAGGGTTTTTATTCAATTTGGCTGGTACAGGTGCCAAATTTGTTGCTGTGCATGGATCTTAGATGAGTGGTCTGTGTGTACATACTGAATAAGACAGTTTGGGGCAACTTTAATTATCATACAACCATCTGGTGATTAGATATTGTTTCTCACACAGTTTTCACTGTTTTTGGGCCACAATTGGATGTGTTGGTTGCAAGGTTAGTTCTTCATTTAACTCAACTTTAGCAACAGGTTCTCTGGTATATTCTTGCAAGCTATATCAAGTATTATTGCTGTCTCTGGTGTGGATTTGAAGCCTACATCAAGTATCTTTGCTTTCTCTGGTGTGGACATTGGTCTACATCTCAGTTCTTTGGTCTGGTAGTCTGTCTGGGGACTACTTTCTTGGCTCATCAAGCATTCAAGTGTGTTGAAAAAGGGGCTTTAGCAAACAGGAACCAGCTTACTTTAGAAAGTAAATCTCACTCTATTTTTCTACAGGGACAGGGGATTTTCTCTCCGGTTTTTCTCCAACTCCTTTGGTCAAGGCCTATACCTAGTACTATAGGATTGTCTACAATGGTATTGAGATAAGGCTAATCAAAACTTTTGAAGTGTAATGGATTGGATAAGGAAAGAGAGCGGATTACAGGCCTATTTATAAAAAATCAGGCACTGTGAGGTTGCAAACGTAAGGCAAGCACTGAATAGTATCCAAGTGGGGATGTTAATTGGCAGAAGAGTAAAGTGTATTGAGGTTAAATTTGAAAGAACAATAGCACTGAGGGGTGCAAGATCATGGAAAGATCTGAACTTACTTTAAGAATATGAGGTTGAAGAAGATAAGGCGCTAACAAATAATGGAAGATTTCTTATTGTCTCAGGGTTATTCCAGAAGAAGTCAAAGAAGAGTTTTCAAGAGATATTTTTTTTCCCTAAGAACTAATGGGATTCTCACACTCTCACAGAGTAATAATGGGAAATATTTGGCAATGGGAGTTTTCTTGTTAAATAAATTTTTTTATTATTACAAGGAAAATAATAATACACTAGGTAAAACTTTTATAAAGCAAGATAAAAATTCAAAAATTACAGAAAAGAAGAAAAGACTCTGAAAAAGGAAGAATTAAAAATGAAGTTAGTATTGTAGGAAAAGTTAAGGGAAAGGATTAGTGTTACTTTAGGGCCTATCAAGGAAGGCATACTCCCAATCATTATGGATATTTTCATGAGTCGAATTCAGAGCTTTGACTAGGGCATCTCAGTTTTTTATATCCTGCACATCAAGAACCGGAGTGTTTTCAAGATAAGAGAAAGCTGCATTAAAGGCAGTGTTGACGCAATCAATGGTGTGGTAGTATGGGGCCACAATAACTCATTTGAGGACTTTCAAATATTGACGGAAGGGGAGGTTAATTCAAGGAGCTTTGTCCTTGAGTTTGTTGACAAAGGTCACAAGAGTAGCAAAAAAATTGTCTAAAGTGGAAGGCTGAGGGGTGGCCTCTTTTTCAATCCAGGTGAGTTCATCCTCACTAGTGAGGGAGAAGGCTGTTCCAAGAGTGATAGCCCAGAATGGGTCTTCTTCAAGACCCAGGATAATGATTTTGACATGTGGAGTTTGAGTCATAACAGCATAAGGAGTATTGGGAATATCCTAAGAGAAGGATCAAAGATTTATGTTGGCACAACAAAAAAAGGAAAGAAAAGAAGGAATTTTAAGAAGAGAAAATGATGAGTGGAATAAGAAGGGGTGCTTGGTGATGGAAAGCGGTGTGTTTTCTTAGCCCTTTTGGGAGCAGGAGTAGGAGTTGTAGGAGCAGGGCACTTGATGGCCAGCTGACTCATTAAATTTGATGTCAATGCATTTGGATTGACGGCAGTAGTGGAGGGGGTAGGAGGGTCATTGAGGCTGCATTTCTTTTTGTGACTTTTACAGAAGTTGCAAGACTAACAAATGGAAAAAAAAATGGAATTAGCACCAAATGTTTAAGAAGGAAAGAGATGAAAGAGAGCTTACAGTAAAAAATCTGTTACCAGGGCAAGCTTTTGAAAAGCAACATGGAGTAATTCCATTTTTAGTACAGAGCTTACAATGCTTGGCTTCAGTCAGGGCAGATTTGACAGTAGGAGTAGTGGCAATGAAATCTTTTTGGGTGTCAACAAACTGACAGATAGCATTGACAATCTCTTTGTTGGTATTCATGGTAAATAGAATATAGAAGAATATAAGAAGGGAAACTAGTAATAGAGAATCAGAGAAACTAGCAGATAGAAGAAGAGAAGGAGGAGGAATGAGGAAAAATTTCAAGATATGCACCTGGTTTTATAGCACCTGGGGACAGTTGCAAGTAGTGGAAGAGTGTGGCACACATCTTGCAAGAATGCAGCGATGACTCAGTTCTCACAAAGAGCAACAATGGTGCTGCCAAGAAGGATGGTTACGGAAGCACAACTAAGGAGTCTTCAAAAGTGCAGGAAAAGTAGACTCTCCATGCACACTTTTTTAGGGACAGGATGGATATACAAGACGCTGCAATCAGAGATAAAGTGAAGTGTATAACAGCCTATAAGGCAAGACTATAATATGTACTTGAGGAAGCCATGACCAGTTCTAGAGGCACAGTATGGATCAACAGGTAGTGTCATGCAAGGGTAGAGGTTTCAAACTTAGATAGGAAAAAGTAGCACTAGAAGAACAAGTGGGTCAATAAGCCGCACTCAACAATAGAAGAAAAAGAATTTAGACTTGAAGGGAGGGTTTCACAATTAGTGGATACTCATATGGCAAGTGCGGGTCATTAAAATAGGTAGGGAAGGCAGTACAGTACCTATTATTTAGTCAGGGATTTCAAGAAGCTCAGGGTATGTACAAAAGGTGGAGTGTCAGGCACTAATAGCTGTACTTGCATAAATTTTTCAGGCACTATTGGGACCAAGACTTATGCTAACAATTGCACATAGATTATTGAAATACTTAGTTACCATTTGATATTCTTGTATTAGCCCTAAACTTGTGTAGGAAAGCCAGTAGGAAAAAAAGAGCATAGGGGAAGGGCATTGAACATACAGGTATATAAAAGAAACTCAGTCTTAAAAAGAGGGGTGGTGAAGAAAGTGAGGAAATTGGAGTAGAGTTATTATTAATATTTAGATAAGAAATTATAGATTTATTTTATTTTTTTTGTACACAATGGGTGTGCATACCAGAAGTAGCACTGCAGAGTCATTTTATTGCTACAGTAAGGATAGTATTAGATAGAGCGCTTCAAGAGGGATTGAATGAGAATACTAGCACTTACTGAGAATAGATCTAGCCAACAGATAGATTAATATATTAAAATATATTATCTCTTTTCTTTAAAGATCTCTATAAATTCATTCTACTTTCTTCCCAAAAAATATATAACCACACTTACAATATGTGCTTTCACTGTCTTTAAATATTAGAGTGGCAGGCGCTTCTTTTTAAATTAGCTTTAGTAAGGAGAACCAACCCATCTTGGATTGTGTCTATAGCTTAGTATTATAGAACTGTCTTTTTACAATGTATCAGTAGAAATAAAAGTAGTGAATAATAAATAGAAAACAGATTTGAAGGATGTTAGTTGTTTGTTAGTTAGAATGAGATTGAATGACAACACAATCGGTCAGTAACACATATATATACTCTATCATTCTAACACTTGTATAACTAACAGCTACTCTGTGATCTGTTATGAGATAGTAATTATAAGATCAAATGTATACACATAAGTATTTATGGATTAAGCATTAGACGCCACTTCTGCCATGATCCTCTCCTTCAATAAGGTTTTGTACCCCCATAGTCCATACACAGATTACCCCACTGGTCCTATGCAAAACAGTCCACAACTGTCACCGGACAACCTACGCACAAGGTTGAGGGTGTTCCTGGAAGTGGGATGAGGAGAGTGGTTTAGAAACTTCTTCGAAGCACAGAGGAAATGTTCGAGGAAGTGATTCGAAGATTACTCAAAGGAAGAGCTACTGCTTTGAGATATGTTTGATAAGAATTCTAATATAATTTAAGGGTAATATTAATATTCTTAAGATCTCACAAAGGGTTGGAAACTCAATAATCAAAGATTTAGGATTTAGAAATGATTACTGAGAAAATAAGGAAAGATACAATAATAATGATTTAACCTGAAGCTTTACCACTATTAACTATATATATGTTTTATAATTTAATTCTAAAGAATGTTGAACCAAAATCCAACCCCTTTTATATCCATTACTCCTCCTCGCATTGACCTCATACCCATCCATTATTCCGCTCACCACAGACCACCAAAATACACCTGTTACACCTGGACCCTCCTCACTAACATCTGTTAACCCTTTAATCCTCCACTAACCATTCCGTCCATGCTCACTACCCCTTTTAATAACCCACAGATATTTAATAAACCTTTTAGCGGACTATTACATTGACTATTGCGCTGTGTGTCGCTTATTGAGGAAAAGACTAAGACACGCTATTGAGAGATTGACTAATTTAGATTTAGAGTTTAGACTAGCGCGGTTGAATAGTGAGTACACAAAGGAAAGTCACAGTTGCTATGTAGAATTGCTTTCTGCGCTTCAAGTATGGATTTAGACCTCTGTATTATTGATTTAATGAGCTGCTTTTGCCTCGAGTGTCACGTGGCACGTGACAACAACTACCAAAAAATGACATGACTGCAAGTCCTCCACTTTTACCCTTGGTGCCTCAGGGCTAGTGATCCTACAAAAAAAGGGTCTACTTATGAGTGAGTTGGGGATATTGTAGAGGAGCAATAAGGTTAAGGTTTTTTTTCAAAAAATCAAAAGTATTTCCAAAAAGAAAAAAAGAAAACACTTCACGAAATAAGCAGATTTAGTTCAAAATAAAAGTTTTTCCTCCTGTGAATTGTTTTTTTCCAACAATAAAAAATCCAAGTTCAAAAAAAGATCAAATATGTTACACAGGAAATAAAAGTTTTAAAATATACCCTGCCCACCCATGAATATACCTGGTGAGTATATCACACTTTCCGTGTAGTGCTACTAGATGAGAGTGTTGAGCATATGAAAGACGGTGATTGGGAACATTATATATAAACACTTTGTATATCTACTGTCAAATTTTTTTCTCTCCATCAAAAGAATAATAAATTTATCGGGTGAGGATACCCACAATTGATTCATGTGTTAATATAGACCAGTACTCAGTAGCAGTTTTCAAACATTATTGATGGTGCTACTCGATCGTCCACCCATTTTTTATTTCTAATCTTGATATTTTTTACTGTCTACCCTGCTTAATATCATTTATCTATTTCTTCATTGTGGCCGTTCACTGGTGCCATATACTAACCATGATTGTTGACACTTTTCAAGTCTCTCCTACTCTGAGGAATCGCGACATAATAGTTTGCAGGAAGTAACGGAATGCGATGGAATTTGCTGTAGAGTACCGGCTTGCAGACTCTCACGGTTTCCACTCTCTGTTCTCTCTTCTTCTGCACCATGTGGCCTATTGTACTTACTTTTTTCGAGTGCTGCCTTCTCAAAAACTACTAAAGGGCTACTCAAAAGCTGCCCAGGCCCACTGAAAGCTACTCATTGCCTACTCAAACATGTTACCTAAGTCACATAAGCGACATAAGCTATCCTCTTACTTAGCTTCTATCGTTCATTGCCTCCTCGTGATTGTTACAAGTCCATAAAAATTGAATTGATTTTTGTCATCATTATTTCTTGTCGTCATTAGCCCTCACATGCTCTGATCGCGTTTCCATTTAAATATTCTTCTTCCTTTGGCCGCTTTCTCTTCTGATCCATTCAATTCTACAATGTTTTTCACCTCGTTCGCCCTCTCTTCAATGGCTATAAAATCACCCCTTGTTTTTCCCTTTCCACTCAGTCCTCACTTCTACAATTCTAGAACATTTCCCTTCATCTCTTAAAATTTTTTATTAGCATTATTATCATGGATTCTACTTCTTTTCGAAATTTTAGAGGTCCCAGATCTTCTTTCTCTTCTTCTGCGTCTTCTTCATCGTCTTCTTCATCGCCTCCACCACTGCGGTCTTCATCTCCTGTCCCTGCTTTGCCTGCTATTTTACCTGCTGCTTCGCCAGCTGTCCCACCAGCGATGCCACAAGCTATTTCACCTGCAGTTTTGCCTACAATTACTTCACCTCCGCCTTCCTCCCCACCTCGGATGCTACCCCCTATGCAGATTCTACCGCGCAGCGCGGTGAAATATCTTATAGCTATGGCACTGAGCGAATCTCCACCCCGATCGGGACCTGTGCCCGGTACTTTCCGCCTCTCACCAGCTGCTGCTTCCCCTCCTGGTGTTGCCCCTCCTGCTGCCGCCCCTCATACAATGGTCCCTTGGACTGTGTTACCTCTGTCTCCTGTGGTGGATTCATCCCCTTCTTCCTTATCTCTTTCAACCGTGTTGTTCTCACCTCCTGCCGCTCTGGGATTGTTACCGCCTTCCCCTTCTACTGTGGGATCGTTTCCTTCCTCCCCTACACCAGGGACCGGCTACCCTTCCTCCCCCCCACGCTTGGTAGTTTCACATTTACCAATTCAATCCTCCGCTCCTTCTGCCATGGCCTTAGAAAACTTTCCTTCCCCATTAATGGTTGGTAATAATCTGATTTCGAACTCTTCGCCCACTTCGAGTGCTGGATCTAGTGTAAGTTGATTCTGCTACTTTGACTCGGTATAAGAAACCGTGGAAAAGCTGATAAAATCTAATTTTTTTTCCAGAGAGGGAGGAGAGAGGATGAAGATCGTGATGACGATGTCAATCCTCATCCGGCGCAGAAAGCGCGTCTTGGAGCCAAGACTTTTGGCAGTATTGTCTTTGAGGATGGGCGACGCCGGTTTTCGGCGCGATTAGCATCAAACTCATCTCAACCTAACTACCGGTCGATGATATCGACCGTTCGGCGAAAAGAGGTAGCATCCCGGGGACTTAAAACTCTTCCCACATCACGCGCCGAGAGTGATGGGACGGTGCCGCCTAAAAAAAAGAGAAAAAGAAGAAAAACATACTTTCTCCCAAAGTAATTGTAAATATCTATCTTTTGCACTTAAGGGATAGTGGTTTTGGCGACTAGACTGATTTTAAAAAATATCTGAAAACCAGTGTAAAAAGCAAAAACCCTTTACTTCTCTCCAGGGAATCCTGCGCGAGAGTCATCGTGTTTATCTTAATTTACAATTTTTATTATTTTAGTTATATAAATATTATTGTTGATAGAAATGTGGTTGATTTGCTTTATTTTTTCTTGTACATTAAAATTCTAGATCTCTTTGATTTCATTCTTACTTTTTTCTTTTCTTTTCTTTTTTCTTTTCTTTTCTTTTCTTTTCTTTTCTTTTCTTTTCTTTTCTTTTCTTTTCTTTTCTTTTCTTTTCTTTTCTTTTCTTTTCTTTTCTTTTCTTTTCTTTTCTTTTCTTTTCTTTTCTTTTCTTTTCTTTTCTTTTCTTTTCTTTTCTTTTCTTTTCTTTTCTTTTCTTTTCTTTTCTTTTCTTTTCTTTTCTTTTCTTTTCTTTTCTTTTCTTTTCTTTTCTTTTCTTTTCTTTTCTTTTCTTTTCTTTTCTTTTCTTTTCTTTTCTTTTCTTTTTCTTGTCTTTTCTTTTCTTTTCTTTTCTTTTCTTTTCTTTTCTTTTCTTTTCTTTTCTTTTCTTTTCTTTTCTTTTCTTTTCTTTTCTTTTCTTTTCTTTTCTTTTCTTTTCTTTTCTTTTCTTTTCTTTTCTTTTCTTATCTTTTCTTTTCTCACCACACAAATGGGGGGCAGACTTGCTAGTAAGTCTGCAACCTTGAACCCTAATTCATATCTTTTTGAGCCCACATTGAATTAGTGATGAAACCACTAAGAAAAAATATTGACATTCTGGTGAACTCAATATGAATACAACTTGAACATTTAATGAAGCATAGGTAATAATACTTTGAACAAATCTTAAGATATGAAGAATGAGATTTTTTATAGAAATTTTAATACAGTGCAGACCACACTCAAATTAATCTGAAAAATACATATTTCAAACTATTAAGCAGTTTCTTTGCAATTTTAAAAAAAAGAACACCAATGTATAGATCTGCCAAGATACCATCTGACATTATTATATAAGTTTCTTTGGCCAGAAATACATTGAGAAACTACAATTTGTGTCACGCTCCACGTGACACTCGAGGCAAAAGCAGCTCATTAAATCAATAATATCGAGTTCTAAATCTATACTTGAAGCGCAGAAAGCAATTCTCCATAGCAACTGCGATTCCCCTTTGTGTACTTACTGTTCAACTGCGCTAGCCTAAACTCTAAATCCAAATTAGTCAATCTCTCAATAGTGTGCCTTAGTCTCAATTTCAGTAAGCGACGCACAGCGCTATGATCAACGTAATAGTACATTTGTAGTTTTCATTAAAAGTTTGTTAATTAATTAAAAGGGGTAAATTGAGCATGGACGGATATTAGTGAAGAGGGTCTAAGTGTATGTTAGTAATGGTCAATGGTATGGGAATGGTGCGATGAGAGGGAGGTCAATGCGAGGTGGAATAAAGGATATAAAAGGGTTGGGTATTTGGTTCGATATTCCTTAGAATTAAATTATAAAACGTATTTACATTTAATAGTGGTAAAATCTTTAAGTTAAATCATTTTTATTGTATCTTTCTTTTATTTTCTCAATAATCATTTCTAAATCCTAAACCTTTGATTATTGAGTTTCAAACCCTTTGTGAGATCTTAAGAATTCCTAATACCTTTGAAACTATCTTATAATTCTTCTCGAAAATACCTCGAACCTGTAGCTCTTACTTCGAGTGACTTTCGAATCACTTCCTCAAATCATTCCTCTGTGCTTCGAAGAAGTTTCTAAATCCCTCATCTCACTTTCAGGAACATCCTCGACCTTGTGCGTAGGTCGTCCGGTGACAGTATAATTTAATTCTCCGTAGTTCTCATTCTTTGCACTACTACGTCCTTAAAGGTGTTTTTAAAGTTTTAAAATGGCACCTGTTCAATGCACTCCTCCTACGGGCGCTACTACTAGAGCTCGCGCTAGGGGCAGGCCAACAGCCATAAGGTCTGTTTCCCGCACTCACTCTTTGGAACCACTCAACCTTAGGGAACGGTAACATTCAGTTCAATCTGTAGAAGACATCCCACAAAATTTTGAGGATTCTGGTGATGAAGAAGAAGGAGAGGATACAATGCACGAGGCACCATCCGCCCCAGCTAATCACCCTTCTGGTCAATCCTCAGAACCTGGACCATCTAACTCTCTGGAAGATTTCATGAGACTTTTCATGAAAACCCTTTCAAATCCAACGTCTTCAGAGAGATCTAAGTTCAAAACTCCTTCTACGAAATCTCCTGACAAATTTGACGGAGATCACCCCGACAGATTGCGACCCTTCTTGCAAACCTGCAAGCTACTGTTCCATAATGACCCTCGAACCTTTAATAGCGACCGATCAAAGGTTGTTTACGCTTCTTCATTCCTAGCCGGGAAAGCAGCAAGATGGTTTGAACCTTATCTGCTCATGCTTTCTTTGACAGAAACCCACTTACTTATCAATAATTGGGAAAAGTTCGAAGACCAACTTTTTACGTTGTTTGGGGACCCTAATGAAACTGACAACACAGAATTGAACTTTTTTTTCTTCGCATGAGTGATAATGGTAAAGCCTCTGAATATATCTCAAACTTCAGAGCACTTCAAACTCGAGTAGGTTGGAATGATGCTGCCCTTAAGTATCATTTCAAGAAAGGACTTCCTTCGAGGTTTCTGGATCAATTAAATCTTCACGGTCAGAAGATGACTACTTTAACGGATTTAATGGATTGAACCCTTGAACTTGACAGCGTTTATCAAGGACGACTTCAACATCGTCGATATGCCAACAAATCTCAAGGCCTAAATTTTAAATTGGGATCTTCTTCACACCCACAACCAAATCAATCCTCTTCGACTCAATCCAAACCCAATAAGGGAAAGGATAAACCTCGACCAAAAGGCTCGACCCCAGGCGATATCAGCAAAGTACTGGATCCTAAAGGGGAACTTAAAGAAGCTGAGAGAAAGAGACGAGCAGATAATGGGTTATATATGTATTGTGGGGGTAAGCACAAGTTGGAAGACTGTGTAAAGTTGAAGGAAAGAGAAGGTACTAGTTCGAAGTCAAAAAACTAGTAGATAGTTTACTTGTGTGCAAAGCAAACTATCTTATCTCTCCCAGTGCACAGAACCTCCATGTCTTAAGGACTGGAGTTGCCTTAAACCGCTTGAGATTCATGCTTTTTAAGGAGGATATCCCCTTCAGTTGTCTTATAGACTCTGGAGCTTCAATTTCTTTTGTTAGTTTATCTTTTGCCAAGAAGCTTCAACTAACATTTACAGATGTCGATTGGACTCCAATCTATTTGGTCAAATCAGAGGAACCCAAATATTGGGTAAGTAAGAAAGTTTTATGGGTTTTCAACTTTCCGAACTTTCCCCCCTTCAAGTGGGAATTATCAGTCTTGGACGCCCCAAGGATGGATGATACCATTCTTGGCCATGACTTTTTAATGCATTGGAATCCCGAAATTGATTGGACTAAGGGATTTATCACCCCACGCTCTAAGTATATTTCTGATTCTTCAATGCAGGTCAATAGGGAGTTAAACAACCCGCCTGACAACGTCCTGCTAGAGGACAAATCTCTGCCAGATGACTTGCAAGCATCTGATCTTTCTCTAAATGAGCAATTGGCTAACCCTTCTAGCTCAATGACTTCACTCGAAGAGGATTTAAATTGCCTTGAAGTAATCGAATTCTGCTCTCTCAGTACGGGTATCCCCTCAACAGATTCTCTCGAAGATGAAGAGGACGACCAAATCAACGTTGAAGCCATTAAATCAACTCTACCAGAAATCTACCACGATTTCCTCGATGTTTTCTCAATCCACAAGGACAATAAGTTACCACCTCATCGACCCTACGACCATCAAATAGAGTTAATAGGCCCAGTACCTCCGGAAGGTCCTGTCTATTCTTTGTCGAAGGACGAATCTCAAGTTCTTTGAGACTACATTGCAGAGAATGTAGCCAAAGGTTTCATCAGAGCCAGTAAATCTCCAACCAGCTCCCCTGTCCTCTTTGTAAAAAAGAAGGACGGTAGTCTTAGGTTGTGTGTTGACTATAGAAAGCTCAACACAGTCACTAAGAAGAATGCATATCCTGTTCCTCCTATGTCATTACTTCTTACCCTTTTCAATGGTGCTAATTTCTTTTCTAAAATTGATCTTAGAGCCACTTACAATCTGATTCGCATTGCAGAAGGTCATGAACCACTGACTGCAACGCGCACTAGATTTGGTAGCTTTGAATATTTAGTTATGCCTTTTGCATTGTGTAACGCACCTTCAACTTTTCAAACTTTTGTTAATGACATCTTTCAAGATGTTGTTGAACAATTCGTAGTCGTCTATTTAGATGATATTTTAATATTCTCGAAAACACTAGATGAACATATTCATCATGTTCGACAGGTCCTAAATCGTCTTCGAGATCATGGTCTCTACGCCAAGCATAATAAATGCGAATTCCACCTCAAATCAATTGATTTTTTGGGTTTTACGTTGTCCACTGACGGTTTAGTCATGGATGACAAAAAAGTCCAGAAAATCCTGGAATGGCCTGTTCCCAAAACCATTAAATCGCTCCAAGGATTTTTGGGTTTTGCAAACTTCTATAGAAGATTTATTAAAGATTACTCTAAAACTATTTCCAATCTTACTTCTCTTCTTAGAAAAGACATTCCTTTTGTTTTTACTTCTACAGCACGAAAAGAATTCGAAGAACTAAAAACAGCGTTCACCACAGCCCCAATTCTTTGACATTTTGATCCTTCTGCTTCGACAATAGTTGAGACAGATGCGAGCGATTATGCTATTGCAGGGGTCATCTCCCAATTAAATCCTGAAGCAAATTTGTTTCATCCTGTTGCTTTTGAGTCACGCAAACTCATAGCCGCAGAATTAAATTATGAAATTCATGACAAAGAGCTTTTAGCTATTATCCATTGTCTTAAAAAATGGTGTTCTTTTCTTCTCAGCCTAGATAGTCCTTTTCAAATTTTAACAGATCATAATGCTTTAAAATACTTCATGTCCTCCAAAGTGTTAACCAGGCGTCAAGCTAGGTGGGCTGAATTTTTGTCTGAATTTTCCTTCTCTATTTCCTATTGCCCAGGTAAAAACTGCATTGTCCCAGATATCTTGTCACGTTGGGACGACGTTTACCCACAGCAGGGGGACGCATTTGCTGACAAGAACCCAGCAAATGTGCAATCAATTTTCAACGAATCAATGTTAACGACTCATCAACTTAATTCGATGACAATTCAATCTTTTCAAAATCCACTATCCAACATCCTCGAAGCTCAGTCGAAGGACGATTATTGTTTAGGGTTAAAAGACAAAATACTCTCAAAGCAAGGGGCCAAAATATTTAGTATTGAATCAGGTCTATTAGTTTTTGAAGGTAGAGTAGTCATACCCGACAACAATGAAATAAAATTATGGATTTTCAATAGTTGACATGATTCTCCATTAGCTGCTCATTTTGGGGTTGATAAAACCTACCAGTTAATAGCGAGGGATTTCTTCTGGCCAGGAATGACTAGAGAAATCAAGGCCTATATAAAAGCTTGTTATGAATGTAATAGGAATAAGGCTCCCCGTCACCGGAAGCATGGGTTGCTTCAACCACTTCCTATTCCCTCTAAACCTTTGGAATCTTTATTGTTTGATTTCATTTCTCAACTTCCTTCTTCTAATGATTTTGATGCTATATTAGTAATAGTAGATAGATTTTCAAAAATGTCTATTTTCATTAAAACCACTACTACTGCTACAGCAGAAGATTTGTCAAAATTGTTTCTAGAATATGTATTTTCCAAACACGGCTTACCAAATGATATTATTTCAGATAGAGACTCATTGTTTGTATCCACATTCTGGACCCAACTGTGTCGACAACTCAATATCACGAGGAACCTCTCCACGGCCTATCACCCTGAAACCGACGGTCAAACAGAAAGAGTTAACCAAATCCTCGAACAATATCTTCGAATGTATGTCAGTTACCAACAAGACGATTGGACCACATGGTTACCATTGGCCGAATTTGCTTATAATAACTCAACTCATTCTTCGACACGACAATCTCCCTTCGAAACCATTTATGGACGACATCCTCAATTCAATTCAATCCATGTAGGAACTAATCATCCTGCGGAACATTATCTTCAAACTATATCACGACTCCAAGAAGAACTTAAAACAAATTTGGAATCAACGATTCAAAGATACAAGGAACAGGCCGACAAACATCGACAATCTGCTCCTTCCTTTAAACCAGGCGACAAAGTATGGCTCGACGCACGAAACATTCGAACAACACGACCATCAAAGAAACTGGCTGAAAAGCGCTTGGGACCATTCGAAATCAACTCTGAAGTCTCTAAAACTGCATTTCGACTCAAGTTACCTCCTAAATGGCAGGCGATTCACCCTGTTTTCCATGTATCTCTCCTGGAACTGGCTCGAGAAATATACCCGGGCAAGAACCAACCCCCTCCGGAACCGGTCGAAGTAGAAGATCATCTAGAGTGGGAAGTAAGTCGTATCCTGGATTCAAGAATGCGCAAGGGGAAACTTCAATACCTCGTGGAATGGGAAGGCTTCCTCAATGACTCAGACAAAACATCCTGGGAACCAGCCATCAATGTTTCTAACGCCCCTGAACTCCTAAAATCTTTTCATTTGAAATATCCTTTAAAACCAAAACCTTAAAATTTCTTTTATTTTAAATTTTATTTTTCTTTTTCTTTTTTTCTTTTTCTCTTAAAAAATCTAAAACACCTCTTAAATTTCTTAGCCTTGTTTTCTTTTCTCTCTCTTCTCTTTCTTTCTTCTCCTTCTATAAAATTTTCTCCAAAACCAACTAAAAGTAAAATCAAAATTAAAATTAAAAAAAAATAAAATAAAATAAAATAAATAGAATAAACATAAATAATAAAATAAAATAAAAAACTCTTAAATCTCTCTAAATATTTTCTTTCTTTTTTCTTTTTCAATTCTCTAAATACATTCTTTCCTTAAATTTAAAATTCTCTTTAAAAATTTCTTTTCTAAAATTTATTCTCTCCTTAAAACTTTCTTTCATTCGAATCATCAAAATCTTGTACGACACGACCATTTTCTCAAACTTAACTTCAACCTCTAAATCTCCCTATAAAAATTCTTTGAACAAATGATTCTTCTTTTTCAAATTCTCTTTAAATTATAAATTCTGTTTTTTTTTCTTCCTCTCTTTTCAACTTAAAAATTCCTAAAAAAATTAATAAACAACTTTTCGCAAATAACAAATACTTCTTTCATTAAATTCTCATTTCAACAAACTCATCTCAATCACCAACCATTTTTTTTTTCTCTTCTCTTACATAAATTTTTCTTTTAAAAAACTTAAAACTTCCTTCAATTAAATAACTTCTTTCTTTCTTATTTAAATTTCTTCTTTCAAATTCTAAAGCAATATTTTATTTAAAACTTTTTTTCTCTCTCTCCCAAATCTTATAAAAAATAATAATATTCACCTACAATAATAAAAAAATAATAAAATAAAATAAAATAAAGTAAAATAAAATAAAACTAAAATACAATTCTACTTTTCTACTTCTTTACATCTCTCCTTTTTCATTTCAACTTTTTCTCTTTTAATTTTTCTCGAACCAATCTTTTCATCTTCTCCAAAATTACCCTTATCTCCTTCCTGCATTTCTCAAATACCTCCTCCTCTCCTACCGGAACCACCTCTCCAATCTCCAAAAGTTCCTCTGCCACGTCAAAGGAAGCAGTGTCGATAATTGTATTGACCTCCCCACACAACTCTTCTGCGAACCTTACTCGTCGACCCTGACGAGGTTTCTTCGACCACACCTGGTCCAGCGTGTCCTCAGGTTCTTCGATTCCACCCGTGACCAGAGGGTTTGCCTCAGTTGGCAAAAGCGACGCAGACTCCCCAATTGGGTCTTCAATGGTATTTGATGCCTAAACAAAACTCATCAGTAACCTCATCCCTAAAAAACAACAACTAAAGCTTACCTCAAAGATGGGGTCAGGTTCTAAGAACAACCTTGGAGCCACCTCTACCTCTGCTTCTCTTTCCTCCTCGTCATCTTCAATGACCACCCGTCGTTTCTTGGGTGTCCCCTCTGGAACAGGGACTTAATCCTCATCTTCCTCCACCAATTCGTCGACTTCTTCTTTGACACCCCGTTTTGAACTCGTGGCCTGGGTTACCCAGGTTGTGATCTCGTTGTTCAGCTCCTTATCATTCTCCCCCACCGAGACATCCCAAATGTCTTCGACCACCTCTTTTGTTTTAGGGATCACCCAAAACTTGGTCATAGTATTGTTGTTCGATCTCCGCGTTCTTTGTCAACGCATCGCACGCCACTCGTCGCCAACAGCAAAACTCGCATTTCTGGCGAGGGCCTTGAGTCGCCATACCTTCGACACAGAAGTACTCCATAGTTTCACAAGCCGTGCAAGCTTGGGAAAACTGCCGTGTAACCATTCCCCCATCTGCTTTAGGGTGTGGAGGCGTAGGTGTGGGAGTAGGACAATTCATTATAAAGGGGAAATTAATAAATAAGAAAATTTATAGAGGAAAGGGAAACTAGTTTGAGAAGATGGCTCAAGCTCAACGGAGCTCTCAATTCTTATACCCCGGCATCTTTCACGCGCCACGTGACACTTGAGGCAAAAGCAGCTCATTAAATCAATAATATCGAGTTCTAAATCTATACTCGAAGCGCAGAAAGCAATTCTCCATAGCAACTGCGATTCCTCTTTGTGTACTTACTGTTCAACTGCGCTAGCCTAAACTCTAAATCCAAATTAGTCAATCTCTCAATAGTGTGCCTTAGTCTCAATTTCAATAAGCGACGCACAGCGCTATGATCAATGTAATAGTACATTAGTAGTTTTCATTAAAAGTTTGTTAATTAATTAAAAGGGGTAAATTGAGCATGGACGGATATTAGCAAAGAGAGCCTAAGTGTATGTTAGTAATGGTCAATGGTATGGGAATGGTGCGATGAGAGGGAGGTCAATGTGAGGTGGAATAAAGGATATAAAAGGGTTGGGTATTTGGTTTGATATTCCTTAGAATTAAATTATAAAATGTATTTACATTTAATAGTGGTAAAATCTTTAAGTTAAATCATTGTTATTGTATCTTTCTTTTATTTTCTCTATAATCATTTCTAAATCCTAAACCTTTGATTATTGAGTTTCAAACCCTTCGTGAGATCTTAAGAATTCCTATTACCTTTGAAACTATCTTATAATTCTTCTCGAACATACCTTGAACCTGTAGCTCTTACTTCGAGTGACTTTCGAATCACTTCCTCGAATCATTCCTCTGTGCTTCGAAGAAGTTTCTAAATCCCTCATCTTACTTTCAGGAACATCCTCGACCTTGTGCGTAGGTCCTCCGGTGACAATTTGAAATATGTCAATTTGTTCATGAAAGGTTATTTTGTGCATTTATATTATTTATTGTATTATTTTCAAGAATTGAAAAAATTATATACTTATTTTATGACTAGATAATATTGAATATTATAAATCATTAAAATATCTAAAGAAGGTGTGAAAATCCTAAAAATGATGTTACAAAGACTTTAATTAGACATATAATTTTCAAATTCAATTGACATACTATATTTCACTATTAAATAAAAGAAAATTTCATACTAATATTTATTAAAATTAATTTCCCCTCTTCTTCAAAATTTTCAAAATATTAAAATGTAGATTTGTATTTGATTTACGTAAATGAAGAGAATAACAGTATAGGAGTTGTGGATTTTTAGGATTCAAGGAATTTCTATGCCCACTCTTTGTAACATATTTTATATATTTTATATTTTTTGTATATTTATTTTGTATTACTATCTTCTTTTATTGTCTTTTTTTGCTCCCTCTCAAGAATACCCCACTCTTTTCCCTTTGAAATATTTCTTTATCCTCACCTCATCTTTCTCCTCAACCTTTTCACTCCCTTTGTCATCACTTTCAACCCCTATCCACATTTGCCTCTCCCTCTCCACAACTCTCTACCCCTCTCCACTCCACTCCTTCCAGTTTGCTTACCTCCCCATTTCTCCCTAACACTTTATTTTTATATACAGAAATAGGGACTGAGTTGAAAGGGAGGAAATTGGGGTTCAAGGATTGTGGAGGAAAGGTAAAGGGGAGGAATGGGGCTACAAGGGTTGAGGAGGCTGGAGAAAGGGGTGAGGAAGTGTATATGGGGTAGCAAAAAGGTCAGGAAAGAGTTGGAAGGAAAGATTAAGGGTTACAAGGCGTTTTGAATAAAGAAAAGGGTTGGGGAGAGGTTGAGAGGGGTGAAATGGGGATCAAAAGAGGATGGCATACAATGGGGCTGGGAGGATAGCAAAAGGGGTGGGGAGGGAAGACAAGCATGTGTTGATAGAATTGAAAGGAATGGGGATTGGTGCAAACAGAGTGTGAAAATAGGAGGATGAACTCTGTTCTTCAGGCAAATAACAGAGTTCACTTCCATAAAATATTTGCTGAAACATAGTTTTTAATTCTGTAAAAACAGTTGTAGGTAATAGAAAAAGTCACTGATTTTTTTATATGTAATCTGAAAGTTTTTAATAAAATTATTGTATTTGAGAATTGTGATATTGTCAATTGATTTTTATTGATCAACTTAATTTAATAAAGTATTATTTAAATAAGTTGCTTCAAAAAACGCTGTGCATTGAGTAGACTCATGGAATGATTATATCTGGCTTCCATTCAGTTATCCTCACACTTTCACTATGTTTTCAATAAAGATCCATAATTATTTGTGTGATACTTCAAGTGAAAGTTCAGTATTACTCAAGTCTGAGTTCCATCTGATTTCCATCTGACTTCAAGTTGAGGACTTGCTAGCAAGTCCCCCTCAAATATTGCATGGTGTCTTTTCTTTTCTTTTCTTTTCTTTTCTTTTCTTTTCTTTTCTTTTCTTTTCTTTCCTTTTTCATTTCATTTCATTTTATTTCATTTCATTTCATTCCTTTCTATTTTTTGGTATTTGTTTTTATTGTTTTCTTTGGAAATACATCTCATTTTGTTTCTTGAATGTGGAACATCTTTTATTGTTTCCAAACACCAAAGGCCCCATTGCCATATTAAAGTGAACAAAAGAGATGAGTTTTCAACCTCTTTGTCAAAGAGGAGCCTTTGGTATGAATCCAATTAGAAAATAAGTAATGCATGACTTTTTCTGTTAGATGAGCCAGTTATACCTGTAAATAGGACAGAATTGCTTTAAATAAATTAAAATAAGTAGGTAAAATTAAATACATCAGAAAAAGGCCTTGGTATAAAACCAATGAACAAATCAGTAATGTACAACTTATTCAGTTAGATAAATGCTTTTTAACCCAGTGAGTCAGTCCATTTAAAGGGTTAAAACAGAAGTTAGATTAAATGATAGTAGAAGCAAGGGTACTCAAACATAGGTAAGGGCATCTATCACCATTCCAGTAAAAAATAAGTATATAATTGCATCTTACTAGTGTCATTTCATAATGAATTGCCATATTCAACTACCCTATGCTGTATCTTTTACTATTCACTGCATTTAGTTGATATTTGACCATTGCATTGTAGCACCTATTCATTATAACTCAATTATTTTTTTCATTCTCATTGCTTTAAACATAGTTGAAAAATTACTTGAAATGGAAGAAGAAGAATATATCATTTCATATCTCTTCAAAAATCAAAACACAACTAGATCAAGACCCAAAAAAGAAATACTCAACTGAAATCATCTAGAAGGCCATTAAAGACAAATGAATGAATACTTTAACCCCATCTTTACATACAAAAATATCATGTTTAAGTGATGTTTCCATATGATCAGTGATTTTTTTAACATAATTTGTGATGAATTACAAAGATATAACTCTTTTTGGTTATGGAAAAAGTTAAGATAAGTATTTTATCATTCACAAAAATCACAAATTGATTAACTTAGTATTTTTAAGGGCTGTTGTGATCAATTAAGCTTATTTCCAAAGCAAAAGATGACATCTATTGGAAACAACTTGCTTTTGGGATCTTGGCTGATAGCTCTGATGAGTATGTACGTATTGGTGAAACAACTGCCCTCAAGGCACTCAAGAATTTCATAAAAGATATAATCAGTATATATGAAGTGAAAAACCTACAAGAACCTAATTCAGGAGTAAAAAAAATTTATTTTTAAGGAGTTTGAAGAGCATAGATTTCCTGGCTGTCTTGGATCAATTTATTGATTGCACTGGGAGTGGAAAAATTGTCCAGAAGCTTGGGTGAGCCAATTTCAAGGGAAAGAGGGTCCACCAAAAATTGTATTGGAAGCTGCTTCCAGCAAGAACCTACACTTTTGGAATTTTTTTTGGAACTCCAGGTGTTCTAAATGACATCAATCTTCTCAATCAAAGAAAAATCTTTGAAAAACTATTGGCTGGTACTCAAGATGAAGTGTGATTCAAATTAAACAATCACAGATACAAAAATGCTCATTACCTAGCAGATAAAATTTATCCACCTTGGTCAACACTTTTCAAGACTATACCACACCCACAAGACAAAGAAAGTCAATACTATTCCAAACTATAAGAAGTTTCACAAAAAGACATTTAGAAAGCATTTGGAGTATTGCACCTCTAGTGAGTTACTTTTAAGACCTGAGAAGGCAGACTACTACTAGCATTAAGGCTAGCCTGGGACAGGAGTGACTATTTTACATACAGTGTGGTCTTCCAACATTGGAAGGGGCCTTTGTTGTGTGATTTGGCGCTTTTTGTGCATGTCTTAATTGACATATGTTAAGGAATTGGGTATTTTTCTGGTTTTATTCCGTGGATATTAGGTCTGCGGGTATGTGGGTACTATCATTGGATAACCCCAGTTTTTCTCTATATTTTATGTTTTTAAGACATTTTTCATATTCTAAGTTTTAAGTGGTCATTTCCTCATTTTTCATTTATAAAAGATAGCTGTTTAATTTTGTTTTTCGCGTTTTACGGGATAACCTTAAGTCTTAGTGTTAAGTGCTTAGTACCATTGGATAGGGCTAATTTTTCTCTATATTTCATGTCTAAATTTTGTTATAGTGAAATTCTGTGTTTTAAAGGTTTTAGTAGTTGTAGCTAATTTTTCTAAGTAGATTAGTTGTTTTTATTGCTTTTCTGGCTTCAGGGAGGCCGGGCCGCTTCAGGCGGCACCTCCGACGTCAGGCGGCCTGCCCGCCTCTGTTTTGCAGCGCTTATGGAGGGTTATTTATTCAATTTGGCGGGTACAGGCGCCAGATTTGTGGGTGTGCATGGGCTCTTAGATTGTGGTCTGTGGTACATAGTGAATAAGACAGTTTGGGGCAACCTTAATTATCATACAACCATCCGGAGGTGATATCATTGTTCCTCACTCAGTTTTCACTGTTTTCCGGCCACAAATTAGCTGTGTTTGTTGCAAGTGACTTCTTCATTTAACTTAACTTTGGCAACTGTTTTCTCTGTTATAGTCTTGCAAGCTATAGCAAGTATTATTGCTGTCTCTGGTGTGGATTTGCAGCCTACATCAAGTAACTTTGCTGTCTCTGGTGTGGAAATTGGTCTACATTTCAGTTCTTTGGTTTGGTAGTCTGTCTGGGGACTACTTTCTTGGCTCATCAAGCAGTCAAGTGTGTTGAAAAAGGGGTTTAGCAAAACAGGAACCAACTTACTTTAGCAAGTAAATCTCACTCTATTTTTCTAAATGGACAGGGGATTTTCTCTCTGGTCTTTTCCCAACTCCCTTGGTCAAGGCCTATAGCTAGTACTATAGGATTGTCTACATTTCTGGTGTCCAACGTGGGTGGAACTTGCTAGTTCTTTAGAACCTCTGTTTTCTTTGGTTGGCTCTTTTTGGTGTTTTGGTCTGGAGGAATGGCTTCTGGTTCTTCTATTCCTGTGGTGACGGTCAGTGGGGGAGATGGTCCT
Organism: Hemileia vastatrix; assembly: GCA_030280995.1. Classification (NCBI taxonomy): domain Eukaryota; kingdom Fungi; phylum Basidiomycota; class Pucciniomycetes; order Pucciniales; family Zaghouaniaceae; genus Hemileia; species Hemileia vastatrix. The sequence goes on from JASXTE010000005.1 coordinate 31,645,957, forward strand.
CCTTCTGTGATGGTCAGGGAGTGTGTAAGTATTAAAACTTGGGATGGTATCAAGTTTAATGGGGAGGATGTCAAGTGGTTTCTGGAGAAATATGAAACTGCTGCTGGTGTGGATGGTGCTTCCTACATGGACATGGTGAAGCAGATTATCTTCTTCATTGGTGATAGGGCAGTGAAGAAGTAGATTGTGGCCATGTCTGGCTACAAGAAGAGGGATTGGAAATTGTTGTGTAGGGAGATGGTGGATAGATGGGGTGTCAGGTTCACTATGGTGGATCTGAACAAGGTTGTCAGTGAATGGCAATCTTATGGTGGTGTTGGTAACTTACATAGTTACAGGAATTTTCTGCTACAGTTTGATCCTGTGGTGGAATATTTTGTGGAAGTGGAGGAGCTGGCACATGAAAATGCTGCCAAGGATGTTTTTTGGTCTGCCCTGGCTAGAGATTTCAGGATGGATGTGTTGAAGAAGTTGTCAAGAAAGGAATTGATGAAGACTCTTTCTAATGGGGACAAGAAGTTGCCTGCCTTGGATAAGGTGAAGGAGGCTGTTGAGGCCCATTTGAAGTTATGGCTGTAGACACCTATCAGGAGGGGTGTGCCAAGTATGTCAGTAAAGTCAGTGAGGCTTTGGCTGAAGAGGAAGTTAGGGAGAAGAAGAAGGAGAAGAATATGGTGAAGTTTCCAAAACAGGAGAGGGACCCAATGGTGGAACAGTTAGCTGATCTGACAAAACAGCTCCACATTTTTGTGCAGGAGGCTAAGAAGGTCAATAAGGAACCTTCTCAGCCTAGAGATTTTGATAGGAGGGCTGGTAGGAGTGATCCTTGGGTCTACTCTTATTGCAGCAGGAGGGGGCACAGGTCCAATGATTGTTAGGCATTGAACAGGGATGTGTCTGAAGGAAAGGTGGAATTTGATGGCAGGGTATTCAAGTTCCCTGATGGTTCATTTGTGAAGCCCAGTGAGGGGCAGGCTCCTGTTGATTTGGTCAGGAGAAGGGGTGGTCTCAATCAAAGGAGGCCAAGGTTTGAGGAGATTCCTGATCAGGGGAAGTCTTCTGGTAAGGAGAATGATGACATCAAGGGAAAGGGAAAGGAGGTCAATAAGGTCTCTTTTTCTACTTCCTTTGGTGGTTTGGAGTTGTATTCCTGTGGTGGACAGTCAAGTGGGGAATGCTTGGCTGGTGTTTATGATGTGGAAGCATGGAAGGTGGGAAGGCCTAATAGCAGTTCTCAGGCCCAACCAAAGCCAAGTGCTTCAAAGGTGTATCCTAAGCTGAGTGCAGCTAGGAAGAGGTACAGCAAAGAGGAGCTGTATAAGATGCAGAAGGGTATGTCTGACATGGGCCCCCCTAGTTTTGGTGCATTGGACATGAATGGTGAGCCAATGCCAATGGAGGTTGATTCTGACTCTGAGGAGGATGTCCCTTTGGCTTCATTGCCAAAGCCTGCTGGAGTTAGAGGTTCTGGTGAGGGATCTGGTTTGGTTCCTGTTAATGGTAAATCTGTTGGTGGTTCTGGTCCTCAAGAAGCTTCTAGGACCAAGGTAGTGAAGCAAAGAGCTTACTTTGAGAGGCCAGTAGTTTCTGGTTAAGTTAATGTTATGGACTCTGTCCTGGAAAGGATGAATCAGGATCAGGTTTCCCTTACTTATGGGGAATTGTATGCTATCAGTCCAGGGTTGGCTGATAGACAGAAAAAGTTGTTTACAAGGAGAAGAGTTTCTTCTGGGGAGGTGGAATACATCTGTGATTCTGCGGAAAAGTTTGGTGAAGGGTTGGAAACTCATTTTTCTGCTCCTCTGGGATATATCAATGTCACTCTGAATGGCAGGGAGGCAAGGGTATTGGTAGATTCGGGTTCTCAGATAAACCTGATTTCTTTGTTTGAGGCAACTCATTTGGGCCTCCCCATCAAAACTGGTATTGGTGGGAATTTGAGAGGGATCGGTGGTCATGTCACTGAATTGGTTGGATCTTCAGAGTTTGTGAAGTTAGATGTTGGAGGAGCCTCAAGGAAGGTTCATTTTTACATTGCTAAAGGTAATGTAAAAGCAGTTTTAGGCGGGCCATTCTTGATGGATTTTCAGGCAAGAATTGGCTATCAATTTGATTTTGGAATCAGCTTGGAGTTGACTGGTGAAGACGAAAAGAGGCTTCACAAGAGGTTATTATCCCCTGGAGAGGATGGTTGGGAGACCAGGCCTGGTTTATCTTCAATGTGCCAGTGCATGGATTGTTGCAGGAGAAGGAAAGAAGTTGGTGCAGCCTCTGGTTTTCTGGAGTGTGGCTTAGGCTCTATTGAGAGTCTGTCTTTTTTAGAGTAATGAGGGCTGATCACCCTAGTGCTACAACCTCTCCCCAAGATGAGGAAATCCCAGGTTGTAGTAGGTCAGCTCCCTTGGAGATATACCTAGTGGATTTTCAACTTTCTCTTTTTAATTTTTCTCTTCTCTGCAAGTATTCATCAAGTTTTTTATCAAGTCTCTGTTCTCTATCAATATTCTCAATTATTTTTAATTCAAGCTCAAGGAAGAAGATTGGTTATATATCTTTATTGAAAGATATGCGTAAAAGTTTGAGAGTGGTGAGATTGGGGTCTAAAAGTAAGTCCTCCCAATTGTGCACCACTAGAGTTTCTTCTACACCTTTCAAAAACATTACCTGGGCCACACCTGTGAGTATTGGGGAAACCCCTGGTTAGTTTTGTAGGTCAGAAGAAAACTCAAGAAAAGAAGATAAAAATTTCAAGATAATTCAAGAAAAAAAAATCTGAAGATAATAAAGAAAGAAGATTCAAAATATTTTGGTGAAGATAATCAAGATAAATTTTTTGGCCTCCAGCATGAGGTTAAACTTCAGAAATTTATAAAGAAAGAAGATCATCAAGATCAATTTTTGGGCCTCCAGCATGAGGATAAACTGCACAATTTTAAAAGAGTTGATTCTGAAGATGAATCAAGATTTGAAGATTTGGAAGACAAAAGTTAAGATGAAGATTTGGTATTGCGGAAAAGTTTTGGAGTGGTGAGATTTGGGTCTAAAAGTAAGTCCTCCCAATTGTGCACCGCTAGGGTTTCTTCTACACCTTTCAAAAACATTACCTTGGCCACACATGTGAGCGATGGGGAAACCCTTGGTTTTTGTTCCAGGTCTGGTGGTGAAGATTTCCTGAAGATCCCTCAAGTTGAAGGTGGAGTGGCAAAGTATAAGAAGGTAACACAGAAGATTAGGCCTGGCAATGAGCCTATGCCTGTGGGTTTGAATCTGCCCTTGAAGAGACCTCCTTTGTCAAGAGATCCGTACTGTACTCCTTTGGTGAAGAATCCTTCAGAATTTGTAGAGACGGCTAGGGTGACTGTGGAAAGGTTGAAAGTTGTTAATTTTGGTCCTGATGGGTGGTTGTCTGAAGAAGAAAAGAAGTTGTTGTTGCACATTATTGTGCTAAGGGAAAAGGCTGTGGCTTTTGTTGAGGAGGAAAGGGGTGTGTTGAAGAACTCTTATGGGGAACCTTACTTGATTCCTGTGGTTTGTCATGAACTTTGGCAAATCAAACCTATTCCAATTCCAGCTGCTATCAGAGAGGATTTTGTGGAGATTGTTAGGGAAAGAGTCAGGACTAGTTTATACAAACAATCGACATTCAGCTACTCAAGTCCGGTTTTCTGTGTAAAGAAGCAGAATGGAAAGTTGAGGGTGGTTAATGATCTTAGAGCCTTGAATAGAGTCACTATCAAGGACGCTGGTATGCCACCAAGTGCAGAGGATTTTGTTGAAGCTTTTTCTGGAAGGGTGTGTTATGGTTTGGGTGATATTATGGGTGGTTATGATGAGAGGGAACTTCATACGGATTCAAGGCCTCTCACAACTTTTGAGACTCCTTTGGGAAGATTTAAACTCACTAGGTTGCCTCAAGGAGCAACTAATTCAGTGGCGGTATATCAAGCACAGATGGCTTGAATTGTGCAGGATGAGGTTTTTACTCATGCTGGTATTTTTATTGATGATGGTGGAATTAAAGGGCCATCCACTGATTATGATAATGAGGTGTTAGCGGAGAACCCTGGCATAAGGAGGTTTGTTTGGGAATATGCAATAACTCTAGAGAGAGTGCTGTTTAGGATTGAAGAGGCTTGTTTGACCATTTCAGGGTCAAAAGTCTGTTTTTGTGTTCCTGCTTTGGAAATTCTGGGTCATGTGGTATGTAAAGAGGGAAGGATTATGGCGAAGAAGAAGATTAATAAAATACATTCATGGCCAAGGCCTAAAAATACTACTGAAGTCAGGTGATTTTTGGGTGTATGTGTATATGTCAGGATTTTTATTAAGGATTTTTCTTTGTTGGCTTCACCTTTAAGGAGGTTGACCAGGAAAGATGCAGATTGGGAATAGACTGAAGAGTGTGAAGATTCTTTTCAGAAGTTGAAAAGGGTTGTTGGTGAAGATATTGTTCTTCATAAGTTGGATTATGGCGTTGGTGCTGGAAAAATTTATCTGGCAGTGGACTCAAGCTATATTGCTGCTGGTGCTGTTTGTATCAGGAGGATAAGACTGGGAGGGTCAGGCCAGTAAGATATGAGTCTGTGGTGTTTAATGAGGTTGAATCTAGGTATTCTCAACCTAAATTGGAATCATGTGGTGTAGCAAAAATTTTAAAGAAGCTACAGACTTTTTTGTGGGGGCAGCATTTTGAGCTGCAGGTGAATGCAAAATCTTTAGTTCAGATGATCAATTCACCTAGTCATTCAAATGCTCCAGTGACTAGATGAGTGGTATTTATTCAACATTTTTCTTTTGACCTGGTACACAAACCAGGCAAAACTTTTACAATGCCTGATGGATTATCAAGGAGACCACCTACAGATGAAGATTCTGAGGCTGAAGAGTTTGATGAAGATGTTCCAGTGATTATGGCCAGCACTGAGTGTGATGAAGATTTTTCTGACCTCCCCCAAGAGGCTAAACTGGGTGGATCTGATCTTGATTCTGGTGATCAGGATGTTTTTGTTGATGTAGATGGAGTTGTTGTTTGGGACAGCTCAAATTTGGAAAATGGTGTTTTTGTTAGTGAACTGGATTCTCACAAGGTTCAGTGGAAAGAGAAGGACATGCCAAAATTTAAGGATTGGTGTCATGGTTGGGCTGGTCAATTGGCTCATGTTCACACTGGTGATTTTGATGAAAGAGTTGTACCCTTGGATGTTGTTTTGTTGGATATTGAAGATGAGACCTGGGGTCAGTCTGGGTTTTATTTTATTTTGGTGGAATATCTGTTGACCTTGGAGAGGCCAGATAGTTGTGATGATGATACTTGGTTGAAAATTAAGAAGAAGAGTCCTGGATTTTATGTGTCAGGAAGAAGTTTGATGAGGAGAAGGCATCCTAATCCTCAAGTTGTGGTGACTCAGAAAAAGGGTGAAGAAGTTGTGTTGAAGTCTTTGCATGAAGACCTTGGTCATAGAGGCTTTGGGGAGACTTATAGAAGAGTAGCTGACAGATTTTGGTGGCCAGGTATGAAGTTGTCTGTGCAGGGTTGGTTTCAATCTTGTTAAGAATGTCAAAGAAGAAGTCACTTGAAACCTAAAGAGGTGGGCCATACTACTGGTGAATCAACTGTTTTTGGAAGGGTCAGTCTGGATGCTGTCCATATTAAAAAGGGCAGGTATAAATATTTGATTGTTGCTAGGGATGATTTGTCTGGTTGGGTTGAGGCAGTGCCTTTGGTTAATTTGACTGCCAAGAATGTGGCAGAGTTTTTGAAGAAGGAGTGGATTTATAGGTATGGGTTGATGAAGTTGGTGACTGTTGATGGCGAGCCAGAGTTTGGTGCTGAGTTTAAAGAAGCTGTGGCTAGTGTTGGTTCTGAAGTTAGAGTGGCTAAACCTTATTATCTTGAAGCTGAAGGCATGGTTGAAAGAGGCCATCAAGTTATCAAGAATGCTTTGGTGAAGATGTGTGGAGATGGTGCTGAAAAGTGGAGGCATTATTTACCCTTGGTGTTATTTGCTGATAGGGTCACTGTGAAGAGGAAAACTGGCTATTCTCCTTATGAATTAATGTTTGGTCACACAGCGGTTCTACAAGTGGACTTAGAAGCTGTCTCTTATCTTGGAATTGATTGGGATGACGTGCACTCAACAGAAGATTTGCTCTGTGCCAGGATGCAACAGTTGGAATGTAGAGAGGAATGTCAAGAGAAGGCATACTCTAGAATGATGAAGATTAGGAATCAATCAGTCAGGTACTGGGACAAGAAGCTGGCCCATAGACTAAGGAATCCCTTGAAACCTGGTTGTTTGGTTTTGGTGTATAATAGAAGTTTGGAGAGTCAGTGGGGAAAAATGTTTGCTGACAGATGGAATGGACCTTACAGAATCAGATCTCAGGCATCTGCAGGTTCTTATGTTTTGGAAGAGTTGGATGGTGCAGTCTTGAAAAAGAGAGTGGCTGCAGACCAGGTGAAGAGGTTCTATCCCAGAGGCACTAGGTATGAAGAAGATTGACTCTGCAATGAGAATAAACTACCAACCATTCTTTAATTTGGTTTTTTTTGTGGTGATGACACGCATCCGTTTGTTGGAATTTTTGTTAGAGGGTACCCATGGGCGGGGCCTCTAGATTTTGCCTTGGCAAGTGTGGGGGTAACTGATGGGCTGGCTGCTCTGTAGAACAGTTACCCCAGATTGTCTGTTTCCAACCCTTTCTCTTAATTTGGTTGAACCCTAGCATTGGTTTCTTTTCACAGGTTTTAGTCCTCTATGACTTTAAACTGGAATTTCCTCTGGTTTTCATGTGCTGGTCTCTTCACTCTTATTGGTTTTGGTTTTTTTGTTTTGGATGTTGTGTTTTTTGTTAGAAGGTACCCAGGGGGGGCTTCTAGATTTTATTTTGGCAAGTGTAGGGGTAACTGATGAGCTGTCTGCTCTGTAGAACAGTTACCCCAGAATGTCTGTCTCAAGTCTTTTGTTTTTCCTAGTTGAATTCTAGTTCTGTTGTTTATTATTCAGGTTTCAAGTCCACTATGACTTTAAACTGGTTTGGGACTGGCTTCTTTATCTTCGCTTCTTTCGGATTGGCAGTGGATCACTGGTGGTCTCCCATAATTTTTACTTATTGGAAGAAGCCCACCCAGTGATCATTTCTATGGACTGGACTTTCTCTTATTGGACCATCTATGGAGCTGGACTGTCTTTGATTTCGTAGTTATATTTTTGCTAGATAGTAGTTTCAGATTATTTTCTTTTTTCTTTTTTTTTCTTTTAATTTTTTTATGGGGGTTGTTAAAATTATAAAATTAAAAATATAGGGTGTTACCACATCAGTGTCACCTGGATGTGGGCAAGCATTGGTGGGGAAAGGCTCATCAATTGGCCAGGAAATGCTATTTTATCATTTTAGTTTATTTTATTTTTATTTTCTTTAATTTCATTTTTTATTTTTTTTATTCTCACTATTACCCTTAATTTATGTTTCTTATTTCAAATTTTTTAAATTTTTAAGGTGTATCCACATCAAGGTGCACTTGGATGTGGGAAAGGTATCAGGGGATCAGCTCATCAATTTGCTGGGGGATACCATTTGTTTTATTTTTTATCTTTTATTTTATTTCATTTATTTATTTTTTATTTTTTTTTATCAATTTTTAATTTTAGTATATTAGTAAAAAAAAATTAATTAGAATTTATAGTTATTAATTTTTATTTGTTTATTTATTATTAGGTTTTTTAATCTTTTGCAGGAGCTCATTGTCTGGATGATGAAGCTTCTGGAGGCTGGTCCGGATTATGATGTTGTTTTTGTTTTTTGTTGGGGTTGTGGGAGGCACTGTGTTCTTTGAAGTGCATCCTTCTGGAGAGATTATATGGATTGTAATGGGCAGGAATTGGATTAGAGGGAAGTTCAGAGGAGGAAGAAGAAGAGGCAGGAATGGAGTGCTGGAAGGGTGCTTAATGATGCTAGACATCTTCCAGTGGTTGTCCAACAGGCGCTTTCTCAGGGATTTCTCAAATTCATTCAAAGGTCCATGGAGGGCAAAGGCTTTTAGCATGTTGGAACAAATTGCGCTTAGGTGTTTTTTCATGTCTCCATAATCCAGGGTCAAAGAAGTTTCTAGAGGTTGGCTAACTCCAATAGTAGATTCAGGAGGAGGGGTGCCAACTAGACAAGAAGAATTGGATCAGTAATTATTTTTGTTGAAGAAATGGGATAAATTAATTTGGTACTTACAGATTGGAAGCTCATCAAATTTCTAAGCAGCTGGAATTTGGATTTCTGAAGATTTTTGAATGGTCATAGTGGGTGGATCAATCAGGGAAAGATATGGATTCTCTTGGTCCTCCTCTGAATGATTTTGAGAAGGTTAACTAGGAGGCTGATGTTCCTGGGGCCTAGTTGGAGCAGCGGGATTGTTGTTGTTGTTGTTGTGGTTGATATTTCTGTTGGATTTAGCTGGAGGAGGTGCTGGTGATGGAGTATCAGGGTTTTTAAGAGATGGACCAGGAGAGGGTGATTTGGAAGTGGATTGATCTCTTCTGGATGGAGCTTTTGAAGGAATGGAACTGTCAGAAGAGTAGTTGGCTGACAGAGGAGAGGTGTAGTTTCGTTGTCTTAACTGGGGACAAAGTTGTTGCTTTGGTGCAGTGTTGGGTGCTCTGGTTTCTTCCTGGGGTCCTCTGGAAGGTCTCCTAGAAGTTTGGAAAATTTGGAGTTTTTGGACCTTGGAAGGGTTGGCTGCATTCCTCTGGGAGCAGTGAGAGGTAATTGTGTAGAGTTGTTTTCATTTATTGGTTGAATTTGGCTGTTTTCTGGTTGTTTTTGGAGGTTTTGAGCCTGATTTTCACTGTCTAGTGAGGTGGGCGGGCCACCTGGAAGCGGTCTAGAAGCCTAGGAGCTGATTTTGAAGCTTTTGGAGCTAATTTAGCAGAGATAAAATCAGTTGCTTGGGAAGCTATGGCTGGTCTTTTGGGAAGAGTTCTGGAAGCTGAGCTTCTGGATCTTCTGGATGGTGCTGAAGACAAAGAGAAAGAGGAAGGACCAAGCTCTGGGGATCTGGTAGGGGATCTGGAGATGTATTTATGAGAAGGTGAAGGAGGAGGAATAGGGTAGTTGGCATCTCTGTCACATTTTTTCTTTTTGGAGTAGCAAGAATCACAAGCCCTGTTGTAGAATTTGGCTTCAGGAGTTGGAAGAGTGAATGTGCAAGGTCTACACATGTGGATGCACTGTTTGCAGGCATAGTCCTTGGGAGCAGTGAAGCAAGGAAGAGTAGAAGGGTCAACATCAGGAGATCCAGCCATGATCTGTGGTGAGAAAAGATGATGGAAAGAGATATGAAGGAGATTTTTGTCAGTGATGGGTAGATGACGAAGTGAAGGTGGAAGTTCAGCAGGTTGGCTGTAGGTGTATTCTGTATGAAATTGGCTGCGCCTATTTTATGCCAAATTCCATCAGTCCATCAAGACTTTAAACTGAAATCTGGTTTCTGGTAGTCCTCCAAGACTTTAAACTGGCTGTTTTCAAGACTTTTTCGAGATTAGTCCGTCAAGACTTTAAACTAAACACTGTGTCAGTCCCCCAAGACTATAAACTGAAGAATGAGTTTGGTTGTGGGAGTTGGTTTTGAAAGATTGGTGGAGGGTATCCACAGGGGGAGCCTCCAAATTTAGTAAAGGCAAGTTTGGGGGTAATTGATGGGCTGGCAGCTCTATTCACAATTACCCCAGAATGTTAGTTTTTTCTCTGTGTCTTAATGTGGTTGATCTCTGGTTCTGGGTTTATGATTTAGGTTTTTGAGTCCCCCAAGACTTTAAACTGAGGGTTTTTGAGTCTTCCAAGACTATAAAATGAGGATTGTCACCCAAGACTTTAAACTGAGGGTTGTTTTGTGGTTACATCCTATAGAGGGTGTGGTCAATTTTTCTTTTCTGAATCAAACTCAAGTACTAGTGGAATTACAGAGGAAATCAAGAGATGAAATGAAGTGTTCAGAATTAGCCTTGAACTGGTGAATGAGGTGTCTTCTGCTCTCAATTTCATGTGGATCTCTAGCAGGAGTGGATTGGAAGTTGTGAAGAAGAAGTTGTTTCTGTTGAGATGTGTGTTGTTGTAACTTGGCCTTGATAGTGGGCAAGTGGTTTGGTGTTGGTGGTGCAATGGATCCTACATTTTTATCATCACTATCAGAAGATGGAGGAACTGAGAAGTCATCAGTTTTAAAGTTGAAGGAAGAAATGAAAGTTCTTTACCATCAGATAGACCAGGGATGGTGGAACTTGTTGCTTTATTGGTTGTGGCACTCTTCTGGGAAGGGTGAAGCTTTTTGATCAATCTGGGTATCAGGATGGATGGCCTAGATCTTTTGGTGCTGGTAGAAGATGGACCAGGTTGAGGTGGAGGCGAATCTGTTGCATAAGATAATGGACCAGGTCTGTAGCAAGGCTTCTTTCTAGATTGGCAGACATTGCAGGACGTTCTTTATGGATGGACAGGTGGTGTCATGGCGCAGATTAGATTATTGTCAATGCAGTATTGGCAAGGACCCATTTCAGAGGCATGTTTGGGAAGAAGGTTGAACATGGTGGTTTGATGAAGAAAGAATGTGGAAATTCTTAATTGGAGGGAGAATGTGGTCTTCCAACATTGGCAGGGGCCTTTGTTGTGTGATTTGGCGCTGTTTGTGCATGTCTTAATTGACATCTATTAAGGAATTGGGTATTTTTCTGGTTTTATTCCGTGGATATTAGGTCTGCGGGTATGTGGGTACTATCATTGGATAAACCCGGGTTTTCTCTATATTTCATGTCTTGATGATATTTTTCATATTCTAAGTTTTAAGTGGTCATTTCCTCATTTTTCATTTATAAAAGATAGCTGTTTAACTTTGTTTTTCGCGTTTTATGGGATAACCTTAAGTGTTAGTGTTAAGTGCTTAGTACCATTGGATAGGGCTAATTTTTCTCTATATTTCATGTCCAAATGTTGTTATAGTGAAATTCTGTGTTTTAAAGGTTTTAGTAGTTGTAGCTAATTTTTCTAAGTAGATTAGTTGTTTTTATTGGTTTTCTGGCTTCAGGGAGGCCGGGCCACTTCAGGCGGCACCTCTGACGTCAGGTGGCCCGCCTGCCTCTGTTTTCGAGTGCTTCTGGAGGGTTTTTTATTCAATTTGGCGGGTACAGGCGCCAGATTTGTGGGTGTGCATGGGCTCTTAGATAGTTGTCTGTGGTACATAGTGAATAAGACAGTTTGGGGCAACCTTAATTATCATACAACCATCCGGAGGTGATATCATTGTTCCTCACTCAGTTTTCACTGTTTTCTGGCCACAAATTGTCTGTGTTTGTTGCAAGTGAGTTCTACATTTAACTTAACTTTGGCAACTGCTTTCTCTGTTATAGTCTTGCAAGCTATAGCAAGTATTTTTGCTGTCTCTGGTGTGGATTTGCAGCCTACATCAAGTATCTTTGCTGTCTCTGGTGTGGAAATTGGTCTACATTTCAGTTCTTTGGTTTGGTAGTCTGTCTGGGGACTACTTTCTTGGCTCATCAAGCAGTCAAGTGTGTTGAAAAAGGGGTTTAGCAAAACAGGAACCAACTTACTTTAGCAAGTAAATCTCACTCTATTTTTCTAAAGGGACATGGGATTTTCTCTCTGGTTTTCTCCAACTCCCTTGGTCAAGGCCTATAGCTAGTACTATAGGATTTTCTACAACAGCAGTGAGACAAAATAAGACTGATTATGTTAAGGCTACCAACAGTGAGGGAAGGTGGGACTGACTGTGCTAATTTAGTAGTGGATCTTGATAGTAACTGGATTACTAGATAAGTTGTCCAATGAGGAGCATTCCACAGTTCTTCCCCCATATAACACTCTTATGCAATATCACCTCTTCCACCTCTCACAATGCATAGCACCCATAGTGCTCCTCCTCCTCACCTCTCAACCAAATTGTAACAGGTATCATTCAACAACCATGTTGGCCATGGATAATAGAAACTTTGAAAGAAGTAATGAAGGGTTTTTTAATATTACACAACATGATAATTCAGTAAAAATCAAGTACTGATCTATACCTATCAAATATTGAAAACAAACCAAGATCCCACATTGTTCAACAGCAATACTGAATATATGCAGAGAAGTCAAGATTTTCATAAATCCTTGATCCATTTCCAGTTACATGAAGATTTGAAGATTCAAAACTGGACTTCTAGAGGAATGTATGGGGGAGAAGAGTAAATTGTGTTGTAAGCAAGTAGCTATTAGCCTATATGTGAAGAGTAATGATAATCAAACTAGATATATAAAATAAAATGAAGGATGATATAAAAAAGCAGTGGGTGAATGGTAATAGGTCATAAGTTGGTTAATTTTTAGTTTTTATTTGACCTAAAATGAAATATTAGTATAATGAATAATGTTTAACAAAATATTACTTACATTTTTTACTACATATTAAAAGGATTGTGAATTTCTATATTACACATATATACAAAAAATTGATTAGCTTAAATGTGGATGGTGATTTAAATGGATGAATAAATTAAAAAAAATTGATTTAGAGAAAATTATGCATACTTCTTTATTTAAATGGCCACTTCCATAAATTATCATGAGAAAACTTATAATCATGATGCCTTATTTATAAAAATACATTAAAATTTAATTTGATATAATAAATATAACAGAATCTAAGTAATATATTGGAGAAGGAATATGGTTCATAGAAAAAGTGAAATATTATATTCTATTTAAAATGACTGGAAGAAGGGATATGGTGCAAAGATAAAGTGAATTAATAATTTACATTGAAGGTGTCTGAGAGAAGGAATATGGTGCAAAGATAAAGCAAAATAAAAATTTACATTTCAGATGACTGGGAGAAGGAAGATGGTTCAAAAGGCCCTCTTTATATATTGAAGAGGAGTTGTCAGTGGGGTCGCCTAGAAGAAGAAGGAAAAATACAGCAGAGAAAGAAGAAGGAGAAGAAACAAATAATAACAAGAAGAAATAAACAGCTACTACAAAAACTTATAAGTAAAATACAGATTTAAAAACAACTATTTGACATGAGGATTTATTTTCAAAAATTAATTAAGTTTTTTTATTCTCTCTACAATAAAAAAAATAAAGCACTTGAATCTCTCTTAAAGCAACCTTGTATATAGTTATGTTTCTAAATCTTAGTATGTTAAACACAGTAATAAAATTGTTAGAAAAACCCTTATATTTTCAAAAATGATGTTAATTGTAATTTGTAAGGTAATGTAAGTAATGCAGACTACAAAGTGAGAAATCAAAGCCTTTATATAATCAAATGAGGCCCTCTGAGACTTCACTAAGTCTATATAAAGAGTAAAAAAAAGGAAAAAATTGAAATTAAGTGTAACAAGGAAGTTAAGGGTTGCTATGTAGTAATTTACTAAAAATGAATATAAGAAACCAAATGTAGCCACCCTTTAAAACCTTTAAAAATTTATTATTATAAGTACAATAATTATTTTGTAAAAAACAGAGAAATTTAACTATAGTAATTACAAAACACATTGAATTTTTGTTATATTGTATTAAATCCAATTTTTGTGAAACACAATATATTATACTACTTGTGATGTAAAATTTTTATACTTAGTTAATATAGTTTAAAATAATATCAAGTTAGTAAATTAACTAATTAAACTAGTATAATAATTATTGAATTTTAAAAAAGTAAGTATTTTAATAAAATCACTATGTTATTATAATAAGCCATTTATATAAAATGTTTACTTGTTTTATTTTATTTATATATTTATTGAACCCATTTTGAGTAAAAAAGAGTTCTCAATAATATTTTATTGTATATTATTATTTATGATTCAATATATATTACTAAATAATTAATTAATTACATAATAGGGGGTATCAATGTTGACTGATCCGCAATTAAATTAATTGCAAAAAATAATCTGCATACCCCAATTATCTTCCACAATTATTTTTGCTAATAATTGAGTTATTAGACACTTTACGTGTCAATTTTCAACTCTTATCTGACATTTTTATCCTCAATATTTCATAACCACATCTTGGAAAATTTTCAGGATATCCCAGCCTTCCCGCCTTTCTGCGCACTCCTACCTTCATCCCATCCTGTCATTTACCCTGAAAAATTCTTCATTGAAATGTCCAATCCTCTTTAAAATAGACAATCTCTCTCACCAACATCTTGATTTCTGGGCCAGAACCTCCCCTATGTGGTAAGAAAGAAAATATTTTCGATCTATGAATCAAAACATTTAGCATTTTATGATTTCATAGCATATTTTGAACAGAAATGGTATGATCTTTCTCAACCTCCAGACTTGAGAGGCAGTTTTAGACCTATCTTATGGGAAGTAGATGGTAAATAGATTTTCTATTTTATGTGACAAGCTACTGCTTCTAACCAGGATACTGCTGTATTATTTTTATTTTTTCCTTCTCTAAAAGAGGCTCCACCTCACTGCTTCACCTCTACTTGATTCCCCACCCTGCAAATTCACCTCACTTGCCTCCCATTTACCTCCAATAGAAACCCCACTCCTCAAACTTACCTCACTCTCCATCTCTTCATCTCCACTAGACACCCCAGAACACCCTTTCAACTTTAATTGATGCCCCACCCCTTTAATCCATGTTGCTTTTCTCCCATTTGCCTCCAATAGAAACCCCACTCCTCAAACTTACCTTGCTCTCAATCCCTTCATCTCCACTAGACACCCCAGCACACCCTTACAACTTTAATTGATGACCCACCCCTTAAATCTACCTTGCTTTACTCCCATTTGCCTCCAATAGACACCTCAATCCTAAAGCTTACCTCGCTCTCCATCTCTTCATATCCACTACATTCCAGCAAACCCTTTCAACTTTAATTGATGCCTCACCTTTCAAATGCACCTCACTTTACTCCCTTTTTCCTCCAATAGAAACCCCATTTCTCAAACTTACCTCGCTCTCCATCTCTTCATATCCACTAGACACCCCAGAACACCCTTTCAACTTCAATTGATGCCTCACCTTTCAAATCCACCTTGCTTTACTCCCTTTTGCCTCCAATAGAAACCCCACTCCTCAAACTTACCTTGCTCTCCATCTCTTCATCTCCACTAGACACCCCAGAATACCCTTTTAACTTTAATTGATGCCCCACCCCTTAAATCCATCTCGCTTTACTCCCATTTGCCTCTAATAGACACCCCACTCTCCATCCATTCATCTCAACTAGACACCCCAACACACCCTTTCAATTTTTATTGATGCCTGGCCCCTCAAAATCACCTTGCTTGCCTCCCATTTGCCTCCAATAGAAACCCCAACACACCTTTTTAACCAAACTTGATCCCCCAAGCATCAAATCTATCTTTCTCCCTTCCTCATCATGCCAAAATTAACTCGCCACCCTCTCCTTAGCCTCCAACCAAAAACCCTCCACCTTTACATCCAATATTCACTTCTTCACTTCATCTCCACAAAAAAATGATAATCTTAAAGTATGTAATATTAAATTTATAGAGATGAATAAAGAAAAGTAATACAAATATATTAAAATAAGTTTATGATACAGACAACTGTTTTGCAATAACTGAAATAGTCTATGGGACAAGATATATGATTTAATATCCCAATATAATAAAAATGAACATTATTTGAAGAAAATAGCTAATAAATAAATAAATTATGAACCAGTGAATAAAAAAATTTTTATATTTAACACCATTAAGCATCTCTAAAAAGTAACTAAAAGTCTGACAAAAAGTCACTTTAATTTGTACAATTATATATTCGGCAAAACCATAAATGCTTGGCATTTTTGCCAAAAATTATTTAATACTTTTTTTGCCTGTATCAGCACTTTTCCGGCCCTAATTAGGGGTTTTTAGGCTTTTTGGGGTGATGCATCCAACATAAAAGATGCCACACCAGTATAAAACGTCCACAAAAAGTGTCAAAAGGGCCAAGAGTTATCATTCATGCCATAAATAAGTAAAAAAGTAAATTTGTTCTCAAAAAATATTAAAAAATTATTGACCTGAATCTTTTGTAAGTTTCCTGAATACAAAAATTACAGTCCTGTTACATTCAAAATTTTTGAAATAAATATTTTTTCTCTATAATGATGTCTATAAGTAAAGGTAAATGTGATAGTTTGTATTAATATTAACTTTTTTTATAAATCTTGATTAATGTGGACAAATTCAATGTATGTTCAAGGTACTAAAGAAGCACATAAGAGGGTGGCGAGCTAATTTTTGGGTGATGAGGTGTCAATTGGAAGTGAAGAGGAAGGGAGAGAGGTGGATTTTATGTTTGGGGCATCAAGTTTGGTTAAAAAGGTGTGTTGGAGTTTCTATTGGAGGCAAATGGGAGTAAAGCCAGGTAGATTTGAAAGGTGAGGCATCAATTAAAGTTGTAAGGGTGTGCTGGGGTGTCTAGTGGAGATGAAGGGATGGAGAGCGAGGTAAGTTTGAGGAGTGGGGTTTCTATTGGAGGCAAAAGGGAGTAAAGCAAGGTGGATTTGAAAGGTGAGGAATCAATTAAAGTTGAAAGGGTGTTCTGGGGTGTCTAGTGGAGATGAAGGGATGGAGAGCGAGGTTGGTTTGAGGAGTTGGGTTTCTATTGGAGGCAAAAGGGAGTAAAGCGAGGTGGATTTGAAAGGTGAGACATCAATTAAAGTTGAAAGGGTGTTCTGGGGTATCTAGTGGAGATGAAGAGATGGAGAGCGAGGTTAGTTTGAGGAGTGGGGTTTCTAGTGAAGGTGGAAGGGAAGGGAGAAAGGAAGATTTGAGGTGTAGTGGAATTGGTGGGAACACGAGGGAAGGATAGGATCAGAAACTTATGTTAATTTACAAAGGAAATATTTACAAAAAAGGAATAAACCATGAATGTAAAAAAGAAATGAGGGTGTGTAGATAGAAAAAAAGGTTAAGTGTTTGCCACCAAAATTAAGTAGCATAGAGTGAGGAGAGACTTAAGGATGGCATCAGGAATTATAAGTCATGTGAATTTCTCGCAAATCCATCATGGATGAGATGAGTTTGGGATCAGGAATTAGGAATGGAAATTGGGGTATAAGAGGTGGGATAATGTATTATTGTGCATTCCTTATCCACTAGCCCTGGGGCTAGTGGATAAGAATCTTCCGCAATTAATAATGTCGGATCCAGGCAAAAAAAATTCAGATCCCTAATTGTGGATCCCTGAACATTGATACCCCCTAATAAGTTGATTTTATTACTTATAATAAATTTTAAATAATTAATTAATAATTTATAACCAATAATTTCATAAAAATGTGCCAAAATTTTTATAGAATATATTTTTATGTTTTATTTAAATGTATATACATTATATATAAGAATAAAATTAATATAACAATTTATTTTAGTTAAAAAATATTGTTATATAGTTTTATATTAATATAATATCTAGTTTGTATATATTTAAATCCAATTTGTGTCATATTTTAATGTAACATAAAATTCTACTTGAATCTCAGTATAGCCTGGCTGACAGGAGTCCTATTTGCACCAACTCCAGAGCACTCACAAGTTTAGCCACAACTCCTGTGACAAATATGTCTCATCCCCAATGTAAATTGACCCATCATTAAAATTAAGGTGGAAACAAATTAGGTAGTAAAAAAAACTTAAATTTAATGTTGACATTATTTACATTAAAAAAAATGAGAAGACAAAAAAATGAGAAATTAGTAAAAACAAACTAAAATGTAATGTGGAAATTACTTAAATTAAAAAATAAGGAGAAGCCAAAAAACAATTGAGAAATTAATAAAAAAAAGGTAAAATTTAATGTTGGAATCACTTTCCTTGAAAAGTAAGGAGAAGCCAAAAAAAATACAATTAGTAAATTTAAAAATGGAGAAGCCAATTGGATGTCCATTTTAGTATATTAATTTTTAAGTACAAAAATTTTCTTCAAGAAAGAGCTTGCTTAAAGGAGGGGTTCTTTCTTGTGGTAAATTATTTTGTATTGAGAGATTAATAAACTAAAATGGAGAGAAACTCAGCTTCTCCTTTTTAAACCACTTGGATTCTCCTTTTTTTAAATTTATTAATTGTAAATTTTTTTTCAGCTTCCACTTATTTTTATTGTAATTATTTTCCAAATTAAATTTTAGTTTATTTTTTACTAATTTCTCAATTTTTTTTGGCTTGTCCTTATTTTTAAATGCATGTAAGTTCTATATTACCTTATAGTTATTTAAACTCATTTGTCTCTTCCTCCAGTGTAATGATGTGCCAATTTTCCCCTATTTATTAGCCCATACATACATTTGGGATAAGACAAATTTTCCACAGATGTTTTGGCTAAGACAGTGAGTGTTCTGGAGTTGGTGCAAGTAGGAATCCTCTGAAATATATAATAAGGTTTTTTTGTGCCATGTCCCTTCTCCCAGACATCTGAAATGTAAATTATTATTTCACTTTATCTTTGCACTGTATTCCTTCTCTCAGACATCTTCAATGAAAATTATTAATTCACTTTATTATTGCACCATATTCCTTCTCCCAGACATTTGAAATGGACTATATTGTTTCACTTCTTCTTTGCACCATATTCATTCTCACATATATTGCTTAGATTCTGTTAAATTTATTATATTAAATTAAATTTTTATGTGTTTTTATAAATAAGGCATCATGATTATAAGTTTTCTTATGATAAATTTTTAAAAGTGGCCATTTAAATAAAGATGTATGCACAATTTTCTCTCAATCAAACTTTTTTATTTTATTCATCAATTTAAATCACCATCCACATATAAGCTAATCAATTTTTTTGTATATATGTGTAGTATCAAAATTCACAATCCTTTTAAAATTTAGTAAAAAAATTTAAGAAATATTTTGTTACAAATTATTCATTATTATAATTTTTCATTTCAGGTTAAATAAAAATTAAAAAATAACCAAATTATGAGTTATCACCATTTCACCACCACCTTTTTAAATAATCCTTCATTTTATTTAATATGTCTAGATCATCATCATCCAAAAGGTGTTATTTTTTCAATATATGTAGTTTCTGACTATCACTGCTTTGCATCTCAAAGTCTGTTTTTTGTAAGTTTATTTTCATGTTTTGCTGATTTATCTTCATAATTATTTCTTCAAGATCACATTTTATTTTATCAAGATAAAGATTTTTTTGTATGATTATTTTTGCTTTGGTAAGTTTGAGTTTGTTTTGTGCTATATAAATTTTTTTTCTGATAAATTGATTTTTTTACAGTTATTTCATTTCTTTCAAGATCAAAGTCATTGTGTTTTTAAGCTGTGTCATTGTAATGTGAAAAACCCTCAACTTTTTTTCCTTTAGAAGATTCAGTGATTCAATGTTTTTGGGCTTCTTTTTGACCCAGTGGGTGGTCCAAATAGTTTGAAAAGGGTGAGGAAGGACAACTTCTGGAGTAAAATTTATTTTTGGGATCACTTGAGAATCTTTCCATAAGTGTAGCTCTTTGTGCACTTGAAAAACTATCTACTGAAGAGTTTCTTGAAGGTTGGGCTTGGGTAGTTCCAATCAACATTTTGGAGAAAACTTGAGCTTCTCCTATTCTAAAAGACTTTTAAAAGTTTTTTTACACTGATCTTGACATAGAGAAAGCATACTTCAAAGCCGATCACTGGGACTTGTTCCACTTGAAGGATTCCTCACAATACCATATTATATAGCACTAAAATTAAGTGTTGAAGTGTTTAAATCTTACCATCTAAAGTGAGAAAGGAAAATTGTTAGTCATTATAGAATAGTATTATTAAATATTAAATGTAAAAAATATGTATAATAGACCTTATTTTAATCTGTTCTAAATCTTGGTAGTGCAGTTTAATATGAGCATGAAAGTGTACTTTTAATTTCTTATATAAAGTTTCCCCTGACTGGGATGTGGAGAATTTTGGTTGTTTTCTAATAGATATCCAAGAAATAGAAAGTTATTCTTCTTCCTGTGCACTCCAGTTTGGAAAATTACTCTTCCTTGGATTGCTTGACATATTTTTTAGTTTATGATTTTGTTGAATTTCCAGTAGTGTAATGAAGTATATATAAGTGATATTTGGAGTTAATATTGAATAAAGTGTCTTGGAATGAAAATGGTAAAAAATGAGTAGCCAGGAAGGAGGAAAGTAATTGATTGGTAAGTGAAATACAAAATCAAAAAATTGGCAGACAGGGGAGTGAATTTGTCAAGGTCCCCTTTTGGTCTAGAAGATTTGGTACGGGGGTTTTACGAAGATTTTACGGTTTATAATGGATTCTCAACAAGTGGTACGTATTCCTTTATCAAAGTGATTTATTTACTCAAATAAAAGAGGTAGATTTAAAATATTGATATAATTTATAGATCAGAGTTACGTTATTGTAAATACTAATGTTATAAAATATAAGAATAAGTTTTATGTTTGTAATTGTAATAAAATAATGTAGTAAAGGAATGACAGAAAAGCACAAAAAGGAGGGGCCTTTTATAGGCAAAATGTGAGAAAACAAAACACAGGATTAATATCTCCTAATACAAGAGTATGAAAGGGAAAAGTTAAATAAAAGAAAGTATGTGAAATAATAGAATCTATACTAAATGGAGCGTCAAGGAAGATATCAGTATTATTTGAAATAAAACTTAAGTCTCTCTTGATTATCACATTTAATACTAAACATTTGATTTTAAAATGTAGATTCAACGGTATTTATAATTCTTAATAAAAGAATTTGAATTTTTTAGAATTTTTAATTTTTTTTAATACTAATTTTATTCCTACTACTCTGTATGATTGATCACCGGTGTTAGGGAATAAAATATGTATGGGACAGGTACTTATTATCTTTTATTAATTATCTACATTTCTTAATGTACTTAACTAGTTATTTTTAAGTAATACATAAGTAGTTTAAATAATTAATTATTTTATCAATAAGTATTAAAAAGGTGTGGCTTCACTTCTGTCAGTACAGTCTAGTATATAAGTATGATATAATAGTGTTATTTTATGGTCCTACTACTTATTAATAAATGATTTAGTGATTAAACCTCAGGGGAAGACTAATAGAATAGTTATACTCAAATTAAACTCACAATACTTGGATTTAAATGCGTGCTAGTGGTGGAAAATAGAAGAATAAAATATAGTTATAGCTTTTATAAAGATAATATCAATTTATAAGGGCTTTATAATATATTTCTGAATGTTAATAATTGTAGTGTAATGTTTGTTTGAAGTGTAGTAATTGAATGATGATAATAAACCGTCAAAATCCCTCCTTACTTATACCCAAATCCACTGGAGTGCACAGACCTTCAATCCAGATGATGTCACTGCTATCCCCGGCAATTACAGCACTGTGAGGGCCCATCACCTCCCCATGGCGTCCACTTCAAGCAGTTTCAACACCCAGACCTCCAGTAAGGATCCTCCATCACTATTAATAATAACACAGAGTCATACCATAAATAGAAATCCCAGATAAAAGCGGATACCATAAAGAAACAGGTAAAATAAAAGATCAAAAAGAGATTTAATGAAACTAAAAGCATATAAAGGAAACAAATAAAATGTCCAAGCCCCCAATAACATGCCCAAGCATCCACATTAACCCAAAAACATATTTCCAACCCATAAATCCGTGAATAACCATCCAAGGAAGTAATTTTAGTTGTCCAAACTTGGTGTATGCGCCTGATATAGGTGTCTATGCTTCTGTAGGCGTTGTGAGTCCACTGATTTCGTCCATATGACCTAAAATAAGCAGAAAAACAAAGTTTATAGGCTATTAAGGGGCTAAAACCCACTTATATACCTAAATATACATAATATACTGCATATTTCACTGAATATGAGATTTATGTATACATATAAGCTTATGTATGTCAATAATTACTTCATATCACTTAAGATAAGTATATTATGACTCCATTAACACCTTAATAAGTATTATTAGGCCATGGATAAGCTATTTAAACTATTATAAATTATATAATAGAATAATAATTATATATATATATAATAAAATAATATATATTATTATTTTAACCTTATTTTTAAGATATAAGCTTAATCTAGTTAAGGTTATCTTATTTTAAGCATAAGAAATACTCAGTCCTAAGGATATTTAGGCTGACACTCCCTCACCCCAAAAAAAAACAATAAAAAAAAAAATGTTAAGACATTTTAATTAATCTTAAGGAATGAAATAAAAAATAAAAAATAATTTTTATAATACATATACTGAATGAACAGTATTATTTAGATTTAAATTTTTTCAAGAGATTTTTAAGATCAGAGATTTCATTTTCTGGAATCCACTGGTCATATTCACTTGATTTATTTTTAAATCTTAATAGATACTCAACTCCCTTTTCTTTAGTAAGGTGTCTCTTTTTAAGTATCTTTTCAATTTCTGCTTTTTCCACTATTTCTTCAGGTTGCTGTTTATGCCTTCCTGATCTTCTTGGAAAGAGAGCAGTATCATTAGAATGGTATGGTTTTATAAGAGAAATAGGAAATACTGGATGTTTTCTATCATATGGTGCATATAGAATAACCTCAACAGCATTATTACCAACCATCTTTTTAACTACAAATGGTCCAATGAATGGATCCTTCAATTTAACATTACCATTTAAATTGAAATGTAGCGTTGAAATAAGGACTTCATCACCCTCTTTGAACATTTGTTCTTTATGGGCTTTATCCCATCTTTTCTTTTCATACTCAAAAGCCTTATTTATACATTCTTGAGCATGTTTTCTGCATAGTTCTTGCATCTGAAGAAAAGATTTAGTACCTGGATGAATATCCAATCTAGGTAACTTATTAAGAGTTTTAGCAGGGGTATTAGGTACATAACCCAACCATAACTCAAATGGCTTTTTGCCAGTGACAGAATGTACTGTACTATTATATGCAAATTCTAAACCTGGGATAAGGGTTACCCAATCATGCGTGAATTTGTCATTGTCTTTAAAATTAAGACCAAAAGCACAGTATCTTCTTATCATATCTTCTAAGGTTTGTATCATTCTTTCTGCTAGCCCATCAGTTTGTGGATGGTGTGCTGTAGAAAGTTTTAATTGACACCCTGAAACATCCATAAGTGACGTCCAGAACTCAGAAGTAAATTTAGGATCTCTGTCAGAAACTATTGCTTTGGGGAAACCTGCTGTATTTAACATTTGTGTCCACCATAAAAAAGCTAAGTCCTTTGCAGAAACCTCTTTGTGGGTAGGAATAAATTTACACATCTTTGTAAATCTATCTACAATTACCCAGCAGGAGTTAAAGCTCTTATGCCCTGCTATTGGCAAACCTGTTACAAAGTCCATGTTAATGATTTCCCATGGAGCTTTTGGTTGCTCAATTTGTTGTAATAAACCAGCTCTTTTTCCTGTTAATCTTTTAGATTTTTGACAAGAATCACATGTTTCAACATATTTCTGAACATCCTCAGACATGTTAATCCACCAAGCTGTGTTTTTTACTCTGGTTAATGTTTTATGGTAGTCAAAATGACCTGCTAATATATCATCATGACATATACTTAACATTAACTCCTTCATTGAAGGGGGAATTACAATTACATTACTTAATTTTTTCCTGTAATATATAAAACCATCCTCAATGGAAAATTTTCCTTTCTCTAATGCCTCTTTATACTTATCTGGTAATGTTTTTATTAAAACATTCATTGAAGCATTAGATGGATCATTTAATATTGTAGTTAATTTACTTAAGTCAGGATCTGAATTATAATTATCAAGAATTGATTGCATAAATTCATCCTCAAGATCTACAATATAAATGCCATAAATGTTAATAATCTCTGACTCAGGAACATAAGCAGGATTATCATCATTATTAGGCAGAGGTACTCTAGATAACAGATCTACATTAGAGTGCAAGGTTCCTGCTCTATGTGTAATAGTCATCCGTCCTCTGTATTCTTGTACAGCTAATTGCCATCTAAACATGTGTCTATTAGGAGTTTTCATGTTTAAGAGTGACTTAACTGCACTACAGTCAGTTATTAACTCAAATTTTTGGTCTTCAAGGTAATAATGTAGCTTCTCAAGAGCCCCTACTACTGCCAAACATTCAAGTTGAGTAGCACCATATTTTAATTCACCACTTCTCAGAGTACGTGAAATATAGCAGATTACTACTTCTGACATTTTACCTTCAATAAGTTGTTTTTGATGCAAAGCAGCACCCAGTCCAATAAAACTTGCATCTGTATATAATACAAAAGGTAATTGGAAATCTGGTAATCCCAAGATAGGAGCTGTCATTAAACATTCTTTCAACTTATCAAAAGCTTGTTGTCTTTCATTATTCCAAATGAAAGCTTCTGATTTCTTTATCAGTGTGGTCAGTGGTGCAGCAATTGATTGGTAGTTTTTTATATATTGTCTATAATAACCACACATTCCAAGAAAAGATTGTACATCCTTCACATTTTGAGGAATGCCAATATTCTTTATTGCAGCCACTTTATTTTGGTCTACACATATTTGTAAGCCAGATACAATATGACCAAGCACTTTTAAAGATTCAAACCCAAATTTACATTTTTTCAATGCAAGGGTCATTTTTATTTCATCCATTTTCTGAAATACTTTCCTTAAATGGATTAAGTGTTCATCAAAAGTTTTAGAGAACACTATGATGTCATCAATGTATACCATTAACCATCCCTCAATCATTTCATTATGGAATGTTATATCCATTAACTTTTGAAATACTGATGGAGCATTTTTTGGTCCAAATGGCATTCTGACATACTTATAAATTCCCATGTGTGTTGTTATCAACAAAAAGTTCTGTGAATTCTTTTCAACAGGAATTTGATGGTACCCTTTATTTCCATCTAGGCAACTTATATATTTAGCACCTTTAAGGGTAGCATGTATAGAGGCAATCCTTGGCAAGGGATAAATATCATCTACTGTAAATGTATTTAATGCTCTATAATCACCGCACAGTCTTGCTTTATCTTGTTCATAAGAAATCAGCACTGGTGATATTACACAATATTTTGGTGTAGTTTCAACCTTCTCAAGAATGTTCATTTTTAATAACATCTTAATATTATCCTCTATGTCTTTCCTCTTCATTGGTGAAGCAGGATATGGTTTCTTTTTAAGACTAGCAGGAATATTATCCATGTCACAGGTTAAACTAATTTTCATCTCATGATCTTTTACAAGGCCAAGTTCATTTGTACCATGTGCAAAAGCCATTGGAAAAGCTTTAATTAATTCCAAAATATTATCTTTCTCAGTTTCACTTATCTGAGTGCCAAATGATGCTTTTGAAATTTCTGTTTCCAGAAGTTCCATCTCATTGGATTCTCTTCCTTTAGATGGGGAATTTGTTACTGACTCAATGTGTAAGACTGTGTTAAAAGAATTTATTTTAAATTTCCTTTTACCATTCATGCCAATTGTAAAATTGTTATTAGCAGGGTCTAATTTTACACCAAATTTAGTCAGAATATCATTTCCAATGATAAAACAGTTACTACAATTTGTATTATCCATTACTACAAAGTCACAAGTTACCCTTACATAACCATGTTGGTGTTTAAAGAAAACAGCAGCTTTGTATTTACCAATGGGGTGTAGTACTGATCCAAAACCTCTCCAATTTTTATTCTGAAGTGGTTCAAGCTTAAACTTATATTCACTATCAATTTTCTGTAATGTATTAGTGGAAACAACTGAACCAGCAGCTCCTGTGTCCAATACTATATTAACATTTTCACCAGAAATGATAGCTGGAACCGTGATAGGTGTCATTCTAAAGTTATCAGCTTGTATATCCTTAATGATTTCAGCATCCTCAAAATTCATTAAAGATTCATTTGAGTCCATATTTAATATTGGATTTTCAAAGATGGACAAATCATCTTCCAACATACAGACTTCATTTTCATCACTATATGAGATATTGCTGTCATAATCACTTGATTCTTTACTTTTTTCAGTTTCAGTTTCAGATTCACGTTGATTTTCAACAATATTTATGTTTTTCTCACATTTGTGACCTTTTACCCAAGGTTTGTTACACTTATAACAAGTATTTGTTTCATACTTTTTAGGTACTACAGGTGCAGTAGGTTTTTTCTGCTTCTCCTGAAGTGTTTTTGAATTCTGAGTTTTTACAGGTTCAACATTTTGCTTATAAGTGGAATACCTTGATTCATACTTATGGTTTAATAATATTTCATTGCAAATATTAATAAAGTCAGAATATTCAGTAACATTTAATGTTCTAGCTACAACAATGTCTCTGACAGATATAGGTAATTTGTATATTATCTTATCTTTCCATAAGTTAAAATCCATATGAGGCTCAATGGCTTTTAATATTTTGTTTAAATTCATTAAAAATACCATAGGTTTGTCACCATTCAACGGATTATACCTAGTCTTCTCATACAGTCTCTGCTGAGTAAGCCTGAATTTAGAACCTCCAAATTGTTTTTCAATAAGTTGTTTCCATTCAGCCCAAGAGTAGTCTCTACCCTCACTTAAGACAGCTTCAAACCATAATAAAGCAACATCCTTAAATAAAGAAATTAATTTTGATGTTATCTCTTCATCTGGTAACTTATATGAGAATTTCAAGTTGTCAATTCTTTGAATAAAATGTTGCCAATCAGAGCTGGCTTCCCCATCATAAGTTGGGTACTGATCTATTTTAGGCCAGTTCTTCTGATTGGATTTTATCTCACTAATCTTAGGTAAATTCAACAACTCATTTACTTTTGATAAATGGTCTTGTATTTCTTCCTGCACGGATTTGTGACTTACATTTTCAGATTTGACACTACCACCAGATTGTTTTAATTGTGGTGGTACAGGGAAGGAATGAGATTCACTTTTGCCAATGAAAGGATTATTATTATATTGATTATACTTATGATTATCCTGGTTCATTAGTAGATTGGCAGTTTCAATCTCAACTTTAGTTAATCTTTGTAGCAACTCAGAGACACTTTGATTTGTCTGGGCAAAAGATAACTTTGTTCTTGATTCAGTTTTTAATAAGTGTGTTTCATATAATTTTTCTAACTCACAAAATTTGTTTGAAAGGTCATTATATTTATTACTAAATGAATCATATTTAAGAGTTAGAGACAAATTTTCTTTCTCTAATTCTTTATTACGTGTTGCTAATTGAGAAATGTTCAATGTTAAGGATGAAATTGTATCACTAGTGAGCTTAACTGTCTGTTCCTCACAATCAGTCATTCTATTCCACAATGCTGAAACAATTCTATGGACAGTTGGATTATTGTTAAAATATTCCATGTCCTCCTTTTCAATTCTCTCACTCTCCTGTGAACTTCTCATCTCACTAGTAGGTGGTTGCAACTGAGGATTAACTGTATTATCATTGTATATAGTACTGTTATTATGGATAAAAGACAAGTCAGGTGTATCTACTCTAAAACCTAAATTTCTTAAATCCTCCTCTATTTTTTGTACAGATTTAACATCAATAGAATTACCTATATTGTAATTATCAGTATTATGTCTAATCTGAGAGGGTAAGTTACTTACCAAGGGATGGTTGCCAGTCCTGATTTTTGGCGCTTTTTTCCCTTGTAAGGGTGAGCTGAGGAAGTCAGATGAGGGGGTGGATCCCTGTTGCAACTGTGGCTTGTCCACTGTTGGTGAAACCAGTCCCATTTCCATTTGTCTACCAGGATTTTCTCCTGGGAGTGAGTGGACCCTCCTTGGGTAGGGGGTTGCTGATTTGATTGACTGGGCTGGCCTCCCTTTAATTCTGCCATTGCCTGATTCATCTGCTGAAATCCTACCTTGCAATTGTTTTGCAACTGCTCTACTTCTTTGAACATGAGAGATTTTGATTCCTCTAGCTTCAGAACCTGTTTGGCCAGATGGGACAGTTGATCCTGAAGAGGAGGAGACGTCTTTTTGATAGTTATCTTTTTTAAGAGGGCGTCCTTTTCCTCTATACTCATGCTTTCTGGTTGGGGGTACTGTTGTCCCTCCATGGTGATGTCCTGGAAAGTTTTTATTAGCTTTAGACCTGGTATTATAAGCAGGCTGTTCACTTACACTATCCTGAGGAGCACTCATATTGTTCAGAATAACAATATTTTACGTCTACAAAAGGAAAAAACTCTGTGGAATTAGTAGACAAATAATATTAGCAATTATATTACTAATAAAAAAGCAATGGAGCTTACCCTGAATTTATATCTTTATTTATTTAAATAAAATATAAGAAAAATTCAAAAAAATCTGTTAAAAATATAATAATAAGTTTAACTAGACCTCTATAAGGGTGAATAATTAGCTTACCAAGCTTTAGCCAAATACCAATTTTATTGGGTGTTATATTGGTGTCCAAATACCAAGTGAAATTGGGTTTATATTGGGTACAGTTACTACTGTAAATATCTAATTTTTATAATAAAAAATTAGTAAAATTATTATAAGGGTTCTTTTCCGCAATCAATGAGTTATGATGACCCACTAATATGCCGCAGACCCAAATATTTGGTTAATTTTGAGTTGTACTAAGGTAAAAATCACGTCCCAAGGCTTATACTAAATAATAAGTAAAATATAAGGAAAGACCCCCAATTGTCAGTACAGTCTAGTATATAAGTATGATATAATAGTGTTATTTTATGGTCCTACTACTTATTAATAAATGATTTAGTGATTAAACCTCAGGGGAAGACTAATAGAATAGTTATACTCAAATTAAACTCACAATACTTGGATTTAAATGCGTGCTAGTGGTGGAAAATAGAAGAATAAAATATAGTTATAGCTTTTATAAAGATAATATCAATTTATAAGGGCTTTATAATATATTTCTGAATGTTAATAATTGTAGTGTAATGTTTGTTTGAGGTGTAGTAATTGAATGATGATAATAAACCGTCAAAATCCCTCCTTACTTATACCCAAATCCACTGGAGTGCACAGACCTTCAATCCAGATGATGTCACTGCTATCCCCGGCAATTACAGCACTGTGAGGGCCCATCACCTCCCCATGGCGTCCACTTTAAGCAGTTTCAACACCCAGACCTCCAGTAAGGATCCTCCATCACTATTAATAATAACACAGAGTCATACCATAAATAGAAATCCCAGATAAAAGCGGATACCATAAAGAAACAGGTAAAATAAAAGATCAAAAAGAGATTTAATGAAACTAAAAGCATATAAAGGAAAAAAATAAAATGTCCAAGCCCCCAATAACATGCCCAAGCATCCACATTAACCCAAAAACATATTTCCAACCCATAAATCCGTGAATAACCATCCAAGGAAGTAATTTTAGTTGTCCAAACTTGGTGTATGCGCCTGATATAGGTGTCTATGCTTCTGTAGGCGTTGTGAGTCCACTGATTTCGTCCATATGACCTAAAATAAGCAGAAAAACAAAGGTTATAGGCTATTAAGGGGCTAAAACCCACTTATATACCTAAATATACATAATATACTGCATATTTCACTGAATATGAGATTTATGTATACATATAAGCTTATGTATGTCAATAATTACTTCATATCACTTAAGATAAGTATATTATGACTCCATTAACACCTTAATAAGTATTATTAGGCCATGGATAAGCTATTTAAACTATTATAAATTATATAATAGAATAATAATTATATATATATATAATAAAATAATATATATTATTATTTTAACCTTATTTTTAAGATATAAGCTTAATCTAGTTAAGGTTATCTTATTTTAAGCATAAGAAATACTCAGTCCTAAGTATATTTAGGCTGACAACTTCAGTAAGATAATCAATTATTTTACTGGGTGAGTCTAGTAGCCTGGCTGACAGAATTAATGACACAAAGTAAGTATCTGTAAGTATATATACTTACTTGTACCCAATATTTACAGAAATGGATAGTTAATGAGGGGTGATAATGCAATGGTGAATGAATATGCAATCAATTTTATACTTAGTTAATATAGTTTAAAAAAATATTGAGAAAGTAACTTGACTACTTGTACTAGTATAATAATATTTGAATTTTAAACATGTAGGTATTTTGATAAAATCACTATTTTATTAAAATAATTAATTTATATCAAATATATACTTGTTTCAATTTATTTAATTTATTTATGTATGTATTTGTTTGCTGATTAATTGACCTCATTTTGAGTACAAAGGGTGACCAATAATTTTTTATTGTAAAGTATTTATTTGTATGATTTAATATATATAAATAACAAATTAACTAATTACATTATAAGTTGATGTTATTACTAATATTAGAACGTAATTAATTAATTCTTAATTTATAACCATTAATTACATAAAAATATGGAGATCTTTTTATAGAATATATTTTTATATTATATTTAAATTTATATACAGTATATATAATAGGGGGTATCAAAGTCATAAATCTTCCATTTAAAAATTCATCTTTTTTCTACCAAATCAACCATGATTATTTTTTAAAATATGGTAAATTGTGCCCCAGAAACACCTTTTTACTGAGAATTAGTGTCAAGTCTGTGGCTTTCTATTTGTGTTGTGAAATACCTTTTAAATAATTACAAATTTTTGATTTTGATACCCCCTAATAATAAAATTAATATAACATTTTATTTTTTTAAAAAATAGTGTTATATAGTTTTATTTTAATATAATAGGGGGTATCAAAATTGAAGAGTCCACAATTAGTGATCAAGAATTATTTTTTCTCAGGATCAGGAATTATTAAATGCAGAAGATTCTTATCCACTAGCCCTGGGGCTAGTGGATAAGGAATACATGATAATGCATTATCCTGCCTCTTATACCCCAATTTACATTCCTAATTTATGATACCAAACTCATCACATCCATGATGGATTTTTAAGAAAGTCACATGACTTATAATTTCTGATGCCATTGTTAAGTATTTTCTCACTCTATGTTACTTAATTTTGGTGGAGAACACTTAAAGATTTTTTCTATCTACACACCCAAGTTGCACATTTGGCTGTGAATTCCCACTTTCCTTATCACATAAGCCTTCAACCACCAACTATGAAACACCTCTCTACTAAGCTGCTACTTCACTCAACTATGAATGCTATTGCTTTACTTTTAGTTCTTTACTATAATTTGGACTCTGATTTGGAAGATGCTTTAGCCAATATGTATTTTATTTCCAAAAAGCGTTACATAAACCCTAGGGGGCCAAATCTTCATCATGATCCCAGATATGATCTCCAATCCATTCTCAACATTCCTCAACTAAACATCACTCAACTATTTTGAACTTCTCCCAATTCTTTATTCATACTTTATCAACTAATCTCCAAGAATCCTATCTTTCATAACAATTCTCAAAATGAATAGCTTGATCCTGCTACTCAACTTTCTGTTTCACTATGTTGCTTTAGCTCAAATAGAAACGGTGCTTCTGTAAGACATTTGGATAATCTCTTTAAAATAGGATATGTTAAAGTTATATTATACACCAAGTGCTGTATGATTACTATCCTTTCTCTCAATTCTCAAACAGTTGCTTGGCCAGCTACACAACAGCAAATTGAATCCTCTCAAGTAATATAAGCCAAAGGTTTCCTTGGATGTGTAGGTTTTTTTAATGGAACAGCTATAACTTTGAGTCAAAAGCATGCTCATTACGGCAACCATTATTTTTATTTAAAAAAAAAATTTCTTCAAAATGTTTTCCAAGTTAACCTCTTTCATAAATTAAATTTTTATCTTCTTTCTAAATACTCTATTGCCATTCAACTTGTCTGTGACATCAACAAAAAGTTTATTGCTTTTCATAGTGGCTTCCCTTGCTCATTTAATGACTCTTCCATCTTCCAAAAAATGAGTATTTCTCTAAGTCCTGACTCATACTTTCACAAATCTCAATACCTTGTTGCAGACTCAGCATATGCAAGTGGGAAGTACATTATACCTGATTTCAGTGGTGCAAATTTAGAAAATTACCCCAAACCCATTTTTAGTTATCACCTTTCCCAATAAAGAGTATGGATCTAACATGCTATTGGTATTTTAAAGGGAAGATTTTCTAGTCTCCTGGAGCTCAGAATCCAATTTCAAAAAAAATTGGAGATCAAAACTGCAAATTATTGGATCATGACTTGCTTTATACTCCACAATATCCTAGCTGGTTTAAAGGATGAGTGGAATGATCTTTATGAAGAAGAGAATCCTGAAACAGCACTAGCTCTCCCCTCCCTTGAATCACAACACATTCATTCAACCAGCATATGCTCTGTCATTATGTAAATCAACCTCCACCATTTTGACACAAAATCCTTTTAATTTTTTGTTTTCCTAATTTCAAAATTTCCACTTTGTATATTTTATTCACTTGGCTTGGTATTTTTGTTTGTTGCATATTCTTTTTTTTTGAATTTACTGTTAATATCTCTTTTTTGGATGGCTCATTGGTTTTCTTTCACCAGCTCAACATGAAATCACATATATTCTGAAATTGCATATTTTTTCAGTGTTTCTTTTTTTCATTCATCACTCATATTCATTTCCTCCTTACCTGAAATCATCCCTCAAATATTTTGGTTGCATTTTTTTTAACTCATCTCACCAGGTAAGTCATTTTTTTCATTTTTATTGAATTTTTATTTGCTAATTGTAATTTTTTTTTTGCTTTTTTTTGTTTTTGATTTTTTTTGTAAGTCCTTCATTTATTTTTTTTCAAGGTTAATTAATTTTTTTTGTTTTCTCTCTCCCTCTTTTCTCTTTTGTCCTGCTCTTTTTTCCTCCTTTCCCCCATTCTTGACATCCTCAATCCCCCTTTCCCCCCTTATTCTCTTCCTCATCTTTTACCCCCTTATACATTATTTTTCCTCCCTTTAGGCCCCCTTTTTCCCTCTTTAGGCCCTTTCAATACATAATATAGGGGTTGAACTTGCTAGCAAGTCCTCAAACTGAACTCAGATGGAACTCAGACTGAGCTCATACTGAACCTGTACTGATCTCTACTTGAACACCCACCTAAAACTGTTCTGATGGTTGGTGTTCATCCCTGATTGTATTTTTCCTTTATCAATAGCTCAATGTGTGATTAATCTGGGGTGAGTTTGGGTCCAAGGTTGTGGACTCATTAGCAAGTCCGCCCCCCATATTGTGTGGTGTTTTTCCCCTCCTTTCCCCCTTCTTCTCTTCCTCCACTTTTACACCCTATAGGCGCTCTTTTTTCTCCCTTCAGGCCCCCCTTTTCTCTCTTTATGCCCATTCCCCCCATTCCCCCCTTTTATCCCCTTAATCCTTTCCTCACGTTTCACCCTTTAGGCACTCTTTTTCCTCCCTTTAGGCCCCCCATTTACCCTCTTTGGGCCTTTTCCTTCCCTTTAAGCCACCTCTCTACTCTCCCCCCTCATCTTCTCCTCTTCCCACTATCCCCTCCACTTCTTCCCCCCTCCCCCCTTATCCCTTTCCCACCTCCCCCCTTCCCCTCTACCTATTATCTAACAAATTTCTATGTGATTTGTTAGCTAGTTAATTTAATAGGTAAACAAATTTCTTAGAGATTGTTGGCTAGTTAATTTAATAGCTAAAAAATGACTTAGTGATTTTTTAAGCTATTAAAGGAGTGGAGGAGGCAATGTGAGAGGGGAGGGGGGGAGGGGGGGAAGCAGTGGAGGTGAGAGGAGGGAGAGGGGGGGATAAAGAAAGGGGAGTATTGTGAGATTGCCTAAAGAGGGAAAAAGGGGCCTCAAGGAGGGAAAAGGGGGGAGGGCCTTGTGAAAAATGGAGAAAAGGGGGTTTTGAGGAGATCAAGAAGGGGGAGGATGGGGATTGAGGACACAAAAAGAGGTGAAAGAGGCAGACAAGGAGGGGTAATATGGAAGTATGTAAAAGAAAATATTTGGTTATTTTTATTAACATTATTTTGTATTTTTTTTGTTTTTTTTTACATAATATTATAAAAAAATCTTTTTCTGGTTCAAGCTGAGTCAAAAATAAATTTGTTGTGTATATAATTTTGATTTTTATATTTGCGAAAATATTTTCTAATATAAATTTTTTTTTTGGTTTAATTTTTTAATTATAATTTTTTTATCATTTTTTTCAAGGACTTTAGGTGGTATATCTAACACCAAATAGCTTTAAAATTCATTTTTTTGAAAAATTATTTTACTGATTTTTGTTTTTATTTCATTTTTGTTTCAATTTTTTTTTCAAGGACAGTTTTAGTAATTGATTTCTTTTCAAAAAACAATTATATGGATTAATTTTTATCAATAAAACTCTTAAGGTTGAATAAACAAACTAAATTTTCTGAGTATTATTTTTTTTCCATTTTATTTTTTTGGTTTTTGACACAAATTTTTTTGGTTCTGAGAAAAAAATGTCTATTTTTTCAGAATCACCTCTTACTTCTCTATCATCATCCTCTTTATCCTCCTTATCATCTTTTTCAAATTCAACTTCATTTCAATCATCATCCAAAATATCAAAAAAAATAATGATGTTGGAAGTAAGAAGAACAACAGAAATTTAAAAATGAAAATTCATTTGGGTTGTTTATTTGGACCTACATCAAATATTGAGTACTATAAAACTAGAGTGGATCAAAATTATTCTTATTTAATTGAGTTACCCGAAGATTTAAAATATTTAAACAAATCAGGAGATGATGAAATTAAAGCAGTTATCAGTATTTCTTTTAAACCTTAATTTATTTATAAAATTCATTTTTTTAATGGTTCAAAAGATGAAACCTTTAAACAACTATCTGATCCCATAATAACACTATATCAAATGGCTTTGGTTTGTTTACCAGTAAGGAATATGAATTTTTTGGGTGGTATTATTATTGGATTTGGTTGGAAACCAGGATTTGTTAAAGTCTATATTCTTGGTATGTCTGATAATATATGTTTCATTCTAAAAATCATGTCACTCATTTTATTTCCATAGGAATCTACTCTTTACTTAAAAAATTATCTAAAACTGAAAAAGATGACAATTTTTGCTTATGGGACACCTTACCTTCTTTTAATACTTTCATGCTCTTTGCCTCAAAAAACTCTACAATAAAGATTTTGAAAACAATCATCAACTTGCTACCAAAGTTGGAATACAAATGTGGTGTGACCCGGAATGGGAAGAAATTAGCAACAAATATCTTTTATTTGAAAATTTTATTATTACTCTTTCAGGATTCCACAATATGATTCATATTGATAGGAACGATGCCAATTATATTACTTTTGGAATTTTCTCATATTTCAATCCGATAAATGGCCAACCAATAATATCTCCAGCTAAAATCAAAGGACATGGCTATTATTTTCCAGACCATCAGTGAATGATTAATTTTGGTTTGGGAAATGGTGTGATTGATACAATTTTGAACTCTTCTCAGGATCATCACCAAAAGACCAAAGCTTCACCTGGCTTGGAATATTATCAAGAGTTCAAACATTTCTGATGTTCATTTCAAATCATTCAAAAATTCTTCCACAAAATAAACATGGTAAAAAAAGAAGGTAAATTTAACAGATATAAAAAAACTTTATGTAGATCAAAAAAGTATGGGGATGAGAAGATTCATCAAACATTTTTTATTTTTTCATAAATATTTTATAAATAACTCTTATATTTGAAATTCCTAAAATAAAGTAATATCCCAACAGCCCTGTGTTGTATATATGGGAATCATGACAACATTTATTTGATTAATGAGGTTCCTCAGACTACACTTGTGGAAAGTCCCAAACATTTGTTTCTAGATTTTATTAACATTTTGGCTAGAAGAATCATACTTACTATAAAACTAGGGATATTGATATATATTAGTTGTTTGTGTATCAATTTATGTAATTATATTAAATTTTGGTGATTGCCACCCCTTACTTCAATAAAATTCAGGTGTGGGTATTGTCAAATTTTCAAATCTGAAATGTAAAATTTTTGACTTGTATAAATTTTGGTGATACCCACCCCTTACTTCAATAAAATGCAGGGGGGGGGGAGGGTATTGACAACTTTTCAAATCTGACTTGAAAAAGTTTTGACTTGTAATTTTGGTGATACCAGTCCCTTACTTCAATAAAATGCAGGGGGGAGTATTGCCAAAAATTTTTATAAGACTTGTGAAATTCTTGACTTGAAAGAATTTCAGTGCTACCCATTGTGGTCATCCAATATTGGCCAAGCCCTTTGTTGGTCTATTTAGCATTGTTTTGATATGTCTTAAATGGCATTGTTTACTAATTGGGTGTTTTTCTGTATTTATTCAGCAAATGTTGGGACTGCAGGGATGTGGTTACTGTTATTGGATAGCCACTGTTTTTCTCTACATTTTATGTCACAATGTTTTTATAGCCTAATTATGCGTTTTAAAGGTTTTAGTAGTTGTAGTATACTTTTCTAAGTATTTTGGGTATTTTTGGGGGTTTTTTGGTGATTTTCTGGCTTCAGGGTGGTCTGGCCGCCTCAGGAGGGCCTCCCAATGTCGGGAAGACCACCTGCCTTGGTGCTAGAAGGCTGGGAAGAATTTCTAGAGGGGTCTCATGCAATTTGGCGCTCAAGAACGCTAAATTTGTTGGTGTTCATGAGCTTTTAGATAGTGGTCTGTGTGTAAATAGTGAATCAGACAGTTTGGGGCAACTTTAATTATCATAAAACCATCCTGAGGTGATATCATTGTTCCTCACTCAGTTTTTACTGTTTTTTAGCCACAATTGGCTGTATTTGTTGAAAGGTGAGTTATTCATTTAACTTAAATTGGCAACTGGTTTCTCTGGTATAGTCATTCAAGCTATATCAAGTATTATTGCTCTCTCTGGTGTGGATTCGCAACCTACATCAAGTTTCATTGCTTTTTCTGGTGTGGAAATTGGTCTACATTTCAGCTCCTTGGTTTGGTAGTCTGTCAGGAGACTACTTTCTTGGCTGATCAGGCAGTCAAGTGTGTTGGAAAAGGAGCTTTAGCAAACAGGAACCAATTTTAGTAGCAGGTAAATCTCAATTTATCTTTCTAAAGGGACAGGGGATTTTCTCTCTAGGTTTTCTCCAACTCTCTTAGTAAAGGACTATAGCTAGTACTATAGGATTGTCTACATTTCTGGCGCCCAACCTGGGGGGAACTGGCTAGTTCTTTGGAATCTCTGTTGTTTTTGAATGGCTTTTGGGTCATCTATTCCTGTGGTGACTGTCAGGGGGGGAACGTCCTCCTGCTGTGATGGTAAGGGAGTGTGTTAGGATCAAACCTTGGGATGGTACCAAGTTTAATGGTGAAGATGTGAAGTGGTTTCTGGAGAAGTATGAAGCTGCTTCTGGTGTGGATGGTGCTTCTTACATGGACATGGTGAGGCAGATTATTTTCTTCATTGGTGATAGGGCAGTGGAGAAGGAGGTTGTGGAAATGTCTGGCTACAAGAAGAGGGACTGGAAGTTATTTTGTAGGGAGATGGTGGATAGATGGGGTGTCAGGCTCACTATGGTGGATCTGAACAAGGTTTTCAGTGAATGGCAGTCTTATAGTGGTGTTGGTAACTTGCACAGTTACAGGAAGTTTCTGCTACAGTTTGATCCTGTGTTGGAATATTTGGTGGAAGTGGAGGAGCTGGCACATGAAAATTCTGCCAAGGATGTTTTTTGGTCTGGCTTGGCTAGAGATGTCAGGATCGATGTGTTGAAGGAGCTTTCAAGGAAGAACTTGATGAAGACTCTTTCCAATGGGGATCAGAAGTTTCCTGCCTTCGACAAGGTGAAGGAGGCTGTGGAGGCCAATTTGAAGCTATTGGCAGTTGACACCTATCAGGAGGGGTGTGTCAAATATGTCATAAAAGTCAGTGAGGCTTTGGCTGAAGAGGATAATGGAGTGAAGAAGGAATAGATGAATATGGTGGAGGTCCCCAAACAGGAGAGGGACCCAGTGGTGGAGCAGTTGGCTGATCTCACAAAACAGCTACATATTTTTGTTCAGGAGGCTAAGAAGGCCAATAAGGCTCCATCTCAGCCTAGAGATTTTGATAGGAGGGCTAGTAGGAGTGATACTTGGGTCTACTCTTATTGCAGCAGGAGGGGGAACAATTCCAATTATTGTTGGACTCTGAACAGAGATGTGTCAGAGGGAAAGGTGGTGTTGGATGGCAGGGTTTTCAAGTTCCCTGATGGTTCATTTGTGAAGCCCAGTGAGGGGCAGGCACCTGTTGATTTGGTCAGTAGAAGGAGTGGTCTCAATCAGAGGAGGTCAAGGTTTGAGGAGATTCCCAATCAGGTGAAGTCTTCTGCTAAGGCAGATGATGATGTCAAGGGAAAAGGGAAGGAGGTTAATAAGGTATCTTTTTCTACTTCCTTTGGCTGATTCGAGTTGTATTCTTGTGGTGGAAAGTCAAGTGGTGAATTCTTGGCTGGTGTCTATGATGTTGAAGCTGGAAAGGTGGGAAGGCCTAAGAGCAGTTCTCAGGCCCAACCAAAGCCTAAGGCTTCAAAGGTGGATCCTAAGCTGAGTGTGGCTAGGAGAAAGTACAGCAAAGAGGAGCAGTACAAGATGCAGAATGGAATTAATGATATGGGCCCCCCTAGTTTTGGTGCATTGGAGATGAATGGTGAGCCAATGCCTATGGATGTTGATTCTGACTCTGAGGAGGATGTCCCTTTGGCTTCATTTCCAAATCCTGCTGGAGTTAGAGGTTCTGTTGAGGTATCTGGTTTGATTCCTGTTGATGGTGAATCTGTTGGTTGTTCTGGTCCTCATAGAATCTTCTAGGACCAAGGTAGTGAAGCCAAGAGCTCACTTTGAGAGGCCAGTAGTTTCTGGACAATCTAATGTTATGGACTCTGCTCTGGAAAGGATGAATCCGGGTCAGGTGTCCCTTTCTTATGGGGAGTTGTATGCTATCAGTCTTGGATTGGCTGATAGACAGAAAAAGTTGTTGACCAGTGTAGACAATCCTACAGTACTAGCTATAGGCCTTGACCAAGGGAGTTGGAGAAAACCCCAGAAAGAATAACCTGTGTCCCTTTGGAAAAACAAGTGAGATTTACATGTTGCAGAAAATTGGAGATCTGTTTGCTAGACCCTCTAATTGAACACTCGTGACCTCTTTAAAAGTGAAGATAATAGTCCCAGACAGACTGCCAGAAAGAGTTGAAATGAACAGTAATATATTCCAACAAAAAACCAGCCAATGAGACAGTGAGGAACAGAGAGGTGATGAGTAAAGAGATAAGATGCTTTTCTAAAAATCTTCCCACACACGTATCATACCGCCATTTCACAGACCCCCCTCTAAGATCCATGCACAGCAAAAATTTAACACCTGTACCAGCCAAATTGAATAAAAACCCTCCAGAAGCGCTCCCCAACCTTCTAAAACAGAGGCGGGCGGGCCGCCTGAAGTCGGAGGTGCTGCCTGAAGCAGCCTGGCCTCCCTGAAGCCAGAAAACCAATAAAAACATCTAATCTACTTAGAAAAATTCACTACAACTACTAAAACCCTTAAAACACAAAATTACGCTATAACAACATTGAGACATGAAATATAGAGCTAAATTAGCCCTATCTAATGGTACTAAGCACTTAACTCTAAGACTTAAGGTTAGCCCATAAAACGCGAAAAACAAAATTAAACAGCTATCTTTTGTAACTGAAAAATGAGGAAATTACCCCTTAAAACTTAGAATATGAAAAATATCCACAACACATGAAATATAGAGAAAAACCAGGGCTATCCAATAATAGTACCCACGTACCTGCAGTTGCAATATTCACAGAGTAAATGCAGAAAAACACCCAATTCTTCAACAGATGTCAATTAAGACATGCACAAACAGCGCCAAACAACACAACAAAGGCCCCTGCCAATGTTGGAAGACCACACCAGGAGAAGGGTTTCTTTTGGGGAGGTGGAATACATTTGTGATTCTGCTGAGAAGTTTGGTGAGGGGTTGGAAACTAATTTTTCTGCACCTCTGGGTTATTTCAATGTCACTCTGAATGGCAAGGAGGCTAGGGCATTGGTTGATTCAGGTTCTCAGATTTACCTAATTTCTTTTTTTGAGGCTACTCATCTGGGCCTGCTTATCAAGAAAGGAATTGGTGGAAATTTAAGAGGGATTGGTGGCTATGTCACTGAGTTGATTGGGACAGCTGAATTTGTGAATCTGTATGTTGGTGGAGCCTAAGGGAAGGTTCATTTTTACATTGCCAAAGGTAATGTAAAAGCTGTTTTGGGTGGACCATTCTTGATGGATTTCCAGGAAAGAATTGGTTATCCATTTGATATGGGAATCATTTTAGAGTTGACTGGTAAAGATGAGAGAAGAATTCACATGAGGCTGTCATCTCCTGGAGATGATGGTTGGGAGACCAGGCCTAGGTTGTCTTCAATGTGCCAGTGCATCTATTGTTGCGGAGAAGAAGGGAAGAGGGTTCCACCTCTGGTTTTTTGGAGTGTGGCTCAGGATCTATTGAGAGTCTGTCATTTTTAGAGTGATGAGGGCTGGTCGCCCTAGTGCTACAACCTCTCCCCAAGATGAGGAAATCCCAGGTTGTAGTAGGTCAGCTCCCTTGGAGATATACCAAGTAGATTTTCAACTTTCTCTTTTTAATGTTTCTCTTCTCTGAAAGTATGCTTCATGTTTTTTATCAAGTATCTATTCTCTCTCAAGATTTTCAAATATTTTCAATCAAGTTCAAAAAAAAAGATTGGCTATATATCTTTATTGAAAGATATGCGGAAAAGCTGTGGGGTGGTGAGATTGGGGTCTAAAAGTAAATTCTCCCAATTTTGCACCACTAGGGTTTCTTCTATACCTTTAAAAACCATTACCTTGGCAATGTCTGTGAGCATTGGGGAAACCCCTGGTTATTTTTGTAGGATGGAAGAAAACTCAAGAAAAGAAAATAAAAATTTCAAGATAACTGAAGAAAAGCAAGAAAAAAATCTGAAGATAATCAAAAAAGAAGAAAAGAATTATTTTTGTATAGATAAGCAAGATCAATTTTTGAGCCTCCAGCATGAGGTTAAACTGCATAAGCTTTTGAATAAAGAAGATCATCAAGATCAATTTTTGAGCCTCCAGAATGAGGTAAAAATGCACAAAATTTTGAAGAAAGAAGATCAGCAAGATCAATTTTTGGGCCTCCGGCATGAGGATAAACTGCAAAATTTTAGAAGATGTGATTCAGAAGATGAATCAAGATTTTAAGATTTAGAAGATGGAAGTGAGGATGAAGATTTGGAATTGTGGAAAAGTTTTGGAGTGGTGAGATTGGGGTCTAAAAGTAAGTCCTCCCAATTGTGCACCGCTAGGGTTTCTTCTACAGCTTTCAAAAAAATTACCTTGACCACAAATATGAGCAATGGAGAAACCCTTGGTTTTTGTTCCAGGTCTGGTGGTGAAGATACCTGAAGATCCCTCAAGTTGAAGGTGGAGCTGCAAAGTATAAGAAGGTTGCGTAGAAGATTAGGCCTTTCAATGAGCCTATGCCTGTAGGCTTGAATCCTACTTTGAAGAGACCTCTGTTTTCAAGAGATCTGTACTGTACTCCTCTGGTAAAGAATCCTCCTGATTTTGTGGAAACCGCTTGGGTGACTGCGGAAAGGTTGAAGGTTGCTAATTTTTGTCCTGATGGGTGGTTGTCTGATGAGGAAAAGAAGTTTTTGTTGCATGTTATTGTGCTCAGGGAGAAAGTGGTGGCATTTGTTGAAGAGGAAAGGGGTGTGTTGAAACACTCTTATGGGGAACCTTACATGATTCCTTTGGTTTGTCACAAACCTTGGCAAATCAAACTGATTACAATTCCAGCTGCTCTTATGGATAATTTTATAGAGATTGTTAGGGAAAGAGTCAGGAATTTTTTGTACAAATAATCAACATCTAGTTATTTAAGTCTGGTGTTCTTTGTAAAGAAGCAGAATGGGAAGCTGAGGGTGGTGCATGACCTTAGGGCCTTGAATAGAGTCACCATCAAGGATGCGGGTATGCCGCCAAGTGCAGAAGACTTTGTGGAAGCTTTTTCTGGAGGATTGTGTTATGGTTTGGGAGATATTATGGGCGTTTATGATGAAAGGGAACTTCACACCAATTCATGGCCACTTACAATATTTGAGACTCCTCTGGGAAGATTTCAGCTCACTAGGTTGCAAGGAGCAACTAATTCAGTAGCGGTATATCAAGCACAAATGGCTTGGATCTTACAGGATGAGGTTCCTACTCATGCTGGTATTTTTATTGATTATGGTGGAATAAAAGGACCCTCCACTAATTATTGAAATGCAGTGCTGAAGGAGAACCCTGGTATAAGGAGATTAGTTTGGGAATATGCAATTACTATAGAGAGAGTATTGTTTAGGATTGAAGAGGCTGGTTTGACCATGTCTTGGTCAAATTTTTGTTTTTGTGTACCTGCTCTGGAAATCCTGGGTCATGTTGTATGTAAGGAGGGAAGGATTATGGCAAAGAAGAAGGTCAATAAAATTCAGTCATGGCCAAGGCCCAAAAATACTACTGAAGTCAGGGGATTTTTGGGGGTTTGTGTGTACGTCAGGATTTTTATTAAAGATTTTTCTTTGTTGGCTTCACCTTTAAGAAGGTTGACTAGGAAAGATGCAGAGTGGGAATGGTCTGAAGAGTGTGAAGAGGCCTATCAGATGTTGAAGAAGGTGGTAGGTGAAGATATTATTCTTCATAAGTTGGATTATGGAGTTGGTGCTGGAAAAATTTATCTGGAAGTGGACTCAAGTTATATTGCTGCTGGTGCTGTATTGTCTCAGAAAGATATGACTGGGAGGGTCAGGCCAGTAAGGTATGAGTCTGTGGTGTTTAATGAGGTTGAATCTAGATATTCTCAACCTAAGTTAGAATTGTGTGGTGTAGCAAAAATTTTGAAGAAGCATCAAACTGTTTTGTGGGGGCAGAATTTTGAGCTGCAGATAGATGCAGAATATCTGGTTCAAATGATCAATACACCTAGTCTTCCAAATGCTCCAATTACTAGGTGGGTGGCATTTATTCAGCATTTCTCTTTTGACCTGGTACACGAACCTGGGAAAACTTTTGTGATGCCAGATGGATTATCAAGGAGACCACCCACAGATGAAGATTCGTACTCTGAAGTATTTGATGAAGATGTCTCTGTGGTTAGGGACAGCACAATAGGTGCTAAAGATTGTTCTTTCCTCCCCCAAGAGGCTAAACTGGATGATTGTTATCTCCTCCACCAAGAGGTTAAACAGGATGGTTCTGATCTTGATTCTGGTGATTAGGATGCCTTTGTTGATGAAGATGGGGCTGTTGTTTGGGATGGCTCAAATTTAAAAAATGTTGTTTTTGTTAGTGAACCGGATTCTCTTAAGATTCAGTGGAAAGAAAAGGATGTACCAAAGTTTAGGGATTAGTGTCTTGATTAGGCTTGTCAAGTGGCTCATATTCACACTGGTGATTTTTATGACGGGGCTGTACCCTTGGATGTTGTTTTGTTGGATTTTGAAGATGAGACCTGTAGTCTGATTGGGTTTTTTTTATTATGGTTGAGTATCTGTTAACCTTGGAGAGGCCAGATATTTGTGATGATGATACTATGGTGGAAATCAAGAAGAAGAGTCCTGCCTTCTACATTTCAAGAAGGATGTTGATGAGGAGGAGACATCCCAATACTCAAGTAGTGGTGACTCAGAATAAAGGTCAAGAGTTGGTATTGAAGTCTTTGCATGAAGACCTTGGTCATAGAGGCTTTGGGGAGACTTATAGAAGAGTAGCAGATAGATTTTGTTGGCCAGGTATGAAGTTGGCTG
This sequence comes from Hemileia vastatrix, assembly GCA_030280995.1. Classification (NCBI taxonomy): domain Eukaryota; kingdom Fungi; phylum Basidiomycota; class Pucciniomycetes; order Pucciniales; family Zaghouaniaceae; genus Hemileia; species Hemileia vastatrix. Next base: position 31,689,773 of record JASXTE010000005.1, read on the forward strand.
TGCATGGTTGGGTTCAATCTTGTGAAGAGTGTCAAAAAAGAAGTCACTTGAAACCTAAAGAAGTTGGCCGTGCTTCTGGTGAAACAACTGTGTTTGGAAGAGTTAGTTTGGATGCTGTCCATATCAAAGAGGGCAGGAATAAATACTTGATTTTTGCCAGGGCTGATTTGTCTGGTTGGGTTAAAGCAGTGCCTCTGGTAAATTTTACTGCAAAAAATGTGGCAGAATTTTTAAAGAAGGAATGGGTGTTTAGGTATGGGTTGATGAAGTTGGTGACTGTTGATGGTGGGCCAGAGTTTGGAGCTGAATTTAAAGAAGCTGGGGCAAGTATAGGTTCTAAAGTCAGAGTGGCTACACCTGATTATCTTGAAGCTGAAGGTATGGTTGAAAGAGGCCATCAAGTTATCAAAAATGCTTTGGTGAAGATGTAAAATTAAAATTAAAAAATTAAAAATTAAAAAAATTAAATAAAAATAAAAATGAATAAAATAAAAATAAACAAATTTTTTTATATATCTGTTTATTTTTATTGTTCCTTCTAGTTAGTGAATTATTAATTTCTTTTTTTATTTTAATGTTTGGAAGAAGAAGCCTCCAGCCGTTGGTCCAGATTATGGTGGCGTTTTTTCTTTTTGTTAGGATTGGAGGAAGAACTGTTTTCTGTTATTTAGACATCTGGAAAGCATATATGGGTTATAATGGTCAGGGACAGGAGTAGAAGGTAAATTTTGGGAAGAAGTGGAAGAAGCCTGGATAGAGTGTTGGAAGGTGTGCTTGATTATTCTAGACATCTTCCAGTGATCATCAAGGAGCTTTTTTCTCAGATTATTTTCAAACTTATTCAATGGACTGTGGAGAGCAAAGGCCTTAAGCATGTTTGAACAAATAATGCTTAGGAGTTGGTTCATGTTGGCTTTATCCAGTGTCAAGGTAGTTTCTAGAGGTTGGTCAATCCCAATTGTAGTTTCAGGAGGCGGAGTTCCAACTATACAAAAGAATTGGATCAGTAATTTTTCTCTGTTAAAGAAATAGGATTTATTAATTTAGTACTTACAGATTGGGAGCTCTTCAAATTTGTATATGGCCGTAATCTGGACTGTTGGAAAATGTTGAATGGATTTTGAAGGAGGATCAACCAGATAGAGGTATATATTCTCATGATCATTCTGTAAATGGTGTTTGGAATATGGACTAGATGGAGGGTGTTCCTGTGGCCTGGTTGGAGCATCAGGGCTGCTGTTGTTGTCAAGGATATTATTTTTGCTTGGCCAAGTTGGATTAAACACTGGTGGTGGAGCACCAGGGTTGTTGAAGGAAGGACCAGGAGAAGGTGACCTGGAAGCTTATTGTGATCTGCTAGATGAAGATCTAGAAGAAAGGAAACTATCAGAGGAATAATTGGCGGCCAGAGGAGAGGTGTAGTTGGTTCTTCTTGGTGGAACAGGAGACTTTTGTTTGGGGGCAGTGTTGCGTGCTCTGGTGCTCTCAGGAGGTCCTCTGGCAGGACATCTGGAGATGTTTAAATTTTTGGGGTTGCCTGAGGAAGAATTTGTGTGTGTAGGCATTGCTCTGTGAGCTCTAGGAGGTTGTTACATACAGTTTCTGGTGTTTAATGAAGGATTTTGACTGTTATCTAGCTGAATTTGGGAGTTTTAAGACTGGTTTTTGCTTTCTAGCAAGGCAGGCCGGCCGCCTGGACGCGGTCTAGCAGCCTGGGAGCTGATTTTGAAGCTTTTTTTTAATTTTGCTGAGGTAAAAGCAGATTCTTGAGAAGATAAAGCAGGTCTTTTAGGGAGTGTTTTGTGAATAGAAGAGCGTGATCTTCTGGAAGGAGCAGAAGATAAAGAAGAGGAAGCAAGTCCAAGTTCTGGTGACCTGTTAGGGGATCTGGAAATATATTTTTGGGAAGTTGAAGGCAAAGGTATTTGATAGCTGGGGTCTCTTTCACATCTTTTTATTTTAGAGTTTCAATAATCACAGGCTCTGTTATAGAATTTGGCCTGAGGAGTAGGAAGAGTGAAAGTACAAGGCCTGCACATGTGGATGCACTCTTTACAAGCATAGTATTTTGGAGCAGTGAAGCAAGGAAGTTCCAATGGGTCAAAGTCTGGGGATTCAGCCATAATATGTGAAGGAACAACAATAAAAATAGAAGAGATAAAACAAAATTTTATCAGTGATGGTAGATGATGAAGAGAGTGGAAGTTCAGCAGGTGGGCTGCGGAGCATTGTGCATGGAGTTGGCTCCGCCCTTATATGCAAAATGTGTTTAGTCGGTCAAGACTTTAAACTGAACACTGGGATAGTCTGTCAAGACTTTAAACTGAACACTGGGGAGGTCCTTCAAGACTTTAAACAGAGCACTGTGGTCAGTACATCATGACTTTAATTTGAAGAATGGTATAGTCCCCAAAGAGTATAAACTGAGGATTGTTTAATGGTTGAGTCCTTCAGGACTATAAACTGATAATGGGAGTTGATGTGATTCTGGCAGAGGGAATCCAAGGGGGAGTCTCTAAATTTTGTTAAGGCTGTGTGGGGGTAACTGATGAGCTGGCTGCTCTGTAGAACAGTTACCCCAGAATGTTAGTTTAGTTTTTTTTGTCTTTAATATTTTTATCTCTGGTTCTGTCTTTTTGATTTAGGTTTTGTAGTCCCCCAAGACTATAAACTGAGAGTTTTTAGTCCCCCAAGACTATTAGATGAGGGCTGTTAGTCCCCCAAGACTTAAAACTGAGGATTAGTCCCACAAGACTTTAAACTGAGGAATTTTTTTTTATTTCTAAATCAAGATTTTTAGGCAAGAAACAATTATTGAAAAGAATCAAGATATGTAAAAAAATGTTCAGCATTGGCTTTGAACTGGTGAATGAGGTTCTTCCTTTTTTCAAGGTCCTGTGGATTGCTGGAAGAAGTGGATTGGAAGTAATTTAGAATGAGATGCTTCTGTTGAGAAGAATATTTTTGGAATTTGTCTTTGATGGTGGGAAATGGATTAGGTGGGGATGCTTCAATGGATCCCACATTGCCATCATCACTGTCAGGATGGAAATGAACTGGAAATTTTTCAGATTGAATTTCAGTATGAAGAAGTATTGGGCTTACCATCAGAAGGACGAGGGATGGTAGAGCTAGTGTTTGTAGCAGGGTTGGAACTCTTTTTAGAAGGGTATAATTTGTTGACCAGTCTGATGATCAGGTGGGATGGTCTGGATATTTTGGTGCCGGTAGAAGTTGGATCAGGTTGTGGAGGAGGAGAAGATGTTGAAGAGGACAATGGACCAGGTCTGAAACAAGTTTTCTTCCTTGAGTGACAGGTATCACAGGAGGTTCTTTAGGGATGAGCGGGTGGTGTGATGGTACAGATGAAATTGTTGTCAATGAAGTATTGGCAAGGACCCATGTCAGTAGCAGATTTGAAAATAAAGCGGAACATGGTGGTTGTGATGAAGGAGAATGTGGACATTCTCTATTGGAGGGAGGATGTGGTCTTCCAACATTGGTGGAGCCCTTTTTTGGTCTATTTGGTGTTGTTTTGATATGTCTTAAATGGCATTGTTTAATAATTAGGTGTTTTCTGGATTTATTCAGCAAATATTGGGATTTCAGGGATGTGGTTACTGCCATTGGATAGCCCCTGTTTTTCTCTACATTTTATGTCACAATATTTTTATAGCCTAATTATGTGTTTTAAAGGTTTTAGTAGTTTTAGTATATTTTTCAAAGTATTTTGGGTATTTTTTGAGGTTTTTTGGTGGTTTTCTGGCTTCAGGGTGGTCCAGCCTCCTCAGGCGGGCCTCCCTACGTTGGGAGGACCATCCGTGTCAAGGTTCACTTTTGGTCTAGAAGCTTTGGTACAGTGTTATATGAAGATTTTAAGGATTTCTTGGACTCTAAATAATTTAGTACGTATTTTTCAATCAAAGATGATGTTTTACTCAATGATAAGAGGTAGATTAAAAATATTTATATAAATAATAGATTAGAATTACGTCCTTGTAAATACTAAAGATATAAGATATAAGAAATAAATAGTATGTTGTAGTTGTTGTAATAAGTAAGTTGGTAAAAGGATGATTAAAAAAGACAAAAAAGAGAGGCCTTTTATAGGCAAAGGAGAGACAAAGCACAGCAATCAAATTCTAAAAACAGTAGTATGAGAGAGAGAAAAGAACATTCCAGAAGGAGTATTTCAAATAATAAAGTTATTCTAAAAAGAAGGCGTCAAAAAGATGTATTTACAGAGTATGTCAGAAATACATCAATATATTTAATATTTACTGTAGAAGTCAATTCTAAATAAGAAATTTGAATTTTTTGTATATATTTAATATTATTTGAATATTTAAATCTTATTTTATCTTAATATCTATTTTTTAGTATAAAATTTTATTTTTTTCCAACCTGTCAAATGAGCACAGTGTTAGAGAAAAATATAAGGGACAAAATTATATTTTTAATTTTAATTATTTATTTAATTTTTTAATTTTAACATTCTGTAATTAGTTAATTTATTATAACTAATTTTAATGTAACTAAATTATAATTAAATAATAATTAAAATGATAAGGTGCGGCTTCATCCAGTAAATTATTAATTATTTCACTGGGTAAGTCTAGTAGCCTGGCTGACACTCCCTCACTCTAAAAAAACAATAAAAAAAATGCTATGATTTTTTCTTTTTATACTTTTTTAGTAGAGTAGGAAGATTAGATATCTCCTTCCCAGGTATCCAAGAATCATATTCAGATAATTTATTCTTGAATCTCAATAAGTATTCTGTACCTTTCTCAGCAGTGACTATTCTGTCATTTAAAATTTTTTCAATTTCTGCTGTCTCAGTGAATTCATTTGGGGTTTTCTTTGGTCTACCCCTCCTTTTTGGAAATAAATCACTATTGGATGTGTAGGGTTTCAAAAGAGATATTGGAAAAACAGGATGTTTTCTGTCATATGGGGAATACAGAATAACTTCAACTGCATTATCTCCAATCATTCTTCTGACAACAAATGGACCAACAAATGGATCTTTTAATTTGTTATTACCTTGTAAGTTGAAGTGGACTGTAGAAATCAACACTTTATCACCCTTTTTAAAAGTGTATTCTTTATGGGATTTTCCCCATCTTTTCTTCTCATATTCAAATGATTTTTCTATACATTTTTTAGCATGATTTCTACATAGTTGTTGCATTTGAAGAAAAGATTTTACACCAGGATGTATATCTAATTTAGGTATTTTGTTATTGAGAATTTGGGCAGGAGTATTAGGAACATATCCAAGCCAGAGCTCAAAAGGCTTTCTTTGAGTAACAGAATGAACAGTGCTATTATAAGCAAATTCTAACCCAGGAAGTAAGGTAACCCAATCATGAGTGAATCTGTCATTATCTTTATACTCAAGGCCAAAGGCACAATATCTTCTTATCATGTCCTCTAAAGTCTGAATCATTCTTTCAGCTAAACCATCAGTCTGAGGGTGATGGGCAGTAGAAAGTTTCAGATCACAACCACAAACATCCATCAGAGACATCCAAAATTCAGAAGTAAATTTAGGGTCTCTGTCAGAGATTATGGCTTTAGGAAAACCAGCAGTATTAAACATATGAGACCACCATAAGAAAGCTAATTCTTTAGTGGAAACATCCTTGTGGGTAGGGATAAATTTACTCATTTTTGTGAATCTGTCCACAATAACCCAACAAGAGTTATAACTGTCTTTACCAGCAATAGGTAATCCTGTTACATAATCCATGTTTATTATTTGCCATGGAGAGTCAGGAGGTTCAATATGTTTCATTAATTCTGCTCTTTTACCAGTTAATCTTTTTGATTTTTGGCAAGAATCATAAGATTCAACATATAATTTTGTGTCTTCAGACATATTAGCCCACCAAGCAGTGTTCTTAATTCTGATCATTGTTTTGTCAAGATCAAAATGTCCAGCTAGTATGTCATCATGACAAATTTTCAAGATGATTTCATTCATAGAAGGAGGAATAACAATAACATTACTCAACTTTCTTCTATAATATAGATATCCTTCATCAATTGAAAATTTACCTTTTTCCAAAGCTTTTTGGTACTTTGGTGGAAGGGTTTTAATTAATGCTTGTATTGAAGCATTCTTTGGATCATTTAATATGGTGCATAACTTTTTTAAGTCAGTGTCCTTATTATATGATTCCAGAATAAGCTGTAATAGCTCTTCCTCCATATCAACCACATATATCCCATGGATATGAATAATTTCATCCTCAGGATCATAAGCAGGATTAGAGTCATCATTTGGTAAAGGTAACCTTGATAACATATCCACATTTGAGTGACCAATACCAGCCCTGTGAATAATTGTCATTCTCCCTCTGTACTCTTGAACAGCCAGCTGCCATCTAAACATATGTCTGTTAGGTGTTTTCACATTTAAAAGGGATTTAACTGCACTGCAGTCAGTGACAAGTTCAAATTTCTGGTCATCTAGGTAATAATGAAGCTTTTCTAGAGCCCATACTACAGCTAAACACTCTAATTGGGTAGCACCATATTTCAATTCACTATTTCTCAAGGTTCTTGAAATATAACAAATTACTACTTCTGAAACTTTATCATTTATCACTTGTTTTTGATGGAGGGAAGCACCAAGACCAATGAAACTGGCATCAGTGTACAAAACAAATGGTTGATCAAAGTCAGGTAAAGCAAGAATTGGTGCTGACATCAAACAGTGTTTCATAGTGTCAAAGGCTCTTTGTCTTTCACTATTCCAGAAAAAAGCAACATCCTTTCTAGTTAATTGGGTAAGGGGTAAAGCTATGACTTGGTAATTTTTAATATACTGTCTATAGTATCCACACATTCCCAAAAAACTTTGGAGCTCTCTCACTGTTGTAGGAGCTTTCACCTGTTGTATGGCTGCCACTTTGTTCTGGTCAACACATATCTGTAAGCATGAAACAACATGACTAAGAACTTTTAAAGAATGGAAACAAAATTTACATTTCTTCAAAGCAAGTGTCATATTTATTTCATCCATTTTCTGGAATACTTTACACAGGTGTTTAAGATGGTCCTCAAATGTTTTTGAGAATATAATGATATCATCAATATAAACCATCAGCCATCCTTCAATTATCTCTTGATGGAATGTGTTATCCATTACTTTTTGGAAAACTGAAGGGGCATTTTTAGGGCCAAATGGCATCCTAATATACTTATAAATACCCATATGAGTGGCAATCATCAGAAAGTTCTGAGAATTTTTCTCAACAGGTACCTGGTGATATCCCTTATTACCATCCAAACAGCTGATATATTTAGCACCCTGTAAAGTAGCATGTATAGAGCTGATTCTAGGTAAAGGATAGATATCATCAACAGTATAAGTGTTTAGTGCTCTATAATCACCACATAACCTGGCTTTATCTTTCTCATAAGAAATTAGGACAGGTGAGATAACACAATATTAAGGTGTTTCAACTACCTTTTCAATAATATTCATTTTTAAAAGGGTAGAGATATTATCTTCAATATCTTTTCTCTTTGTGGGAGAAGCAGGATAAGGCTTCTTCTTTAAACTAGGTGGTATATCAGTTAATGGGCAAGACAATGAAAGTTTAATTTCCTCTTTAACTAATCCCAGTTCATGTGACCCATGAGCAAAGGCCATAGGAAAAGATTTTATCAAGTTAATGATGGAATCTTTATCCTCACCAGAAAGTTGTTCTCCAAAAGAAGCATTGTCAATTTCAGACATAAGGGCATGCATTTCCTTTGTAGATCTTCCTTTATATTGAACCACAGAATTACATGTGTTCAATTCTGGTTTTAATAATTTTTAGGAGAGGAAATTTTAAATTTTCTCTTCCCATTCATTCCCATTGTGAAACATTGGTTTGAAGGATCCAATTTTATGCCATACTTGGTTAAAATATCATTCCCTACAATAAACCAATTGCTCAAGTTATCATTTTTCATGACAACAAAATCACAAATAGCTCTTACAAAACCATGGTTATATTTAAAAAAACACTGTGGCTTTGTATTTACCAATGGGGGACAAAACAGAGCCATACCCTCTCCAATTTTCAGAAATGATAGGCATCAGTTTAGATTTATAGTCTTGATCTACTGAAGCAAGTTCTCTTTCAGATACTACACTTCCTCCAGCTCCAGAATCCAGAACAACTTCAATGCTGGTTCCATTGATCAAGACTGGTGCCTTAAGAGGGGCAATAACAATTGAGTTATCCTCAATGTTCTTTATGATCTCAGAATCCTCGACTGTAGATAAATCATTATTATCAATGTCAATAGTATTTAAATAATGAATATCTTCTTCCAGCATCAAGATTTCTTGTTGAGATTCATATGAAATATTGCTGGCACAATCACTTGATGTATCATCCAGTGCCACTGTGTCTTCAGCATGCTCCTCTGTTTGTTCTAAAAGATTTATCTTCTTGTCACAAACATGGCCTTTCTTCCAAGGCTTGTTGCACTTGAAGCAAGTGTTTGTTGCATACTTCTTTGGTGCAACAGGGGCAGAAGGTTTACCAACCTTTTCCAGAGGTTTTTGTTGGTACGTGGAGGGTTTCTCCAAAGGGGTCCTAGGAATGAATCTTCTTGCATCATACTTATTGTTTAGAAGTATTTCATTGCAAGTATTAATGAAAGAAGAGGGTTCTTTGGAGAGCTCAGTCCTAGCCACTATCAAGCCTCTCAGAGACATTGGTAATTTATAGAGGATCCTGTCCTTCTATAAATCAAACTCCATATTTGGGTCCATTGCCCTTAAGATTTTTACAAGTTTCATTAAAAACTAAATAGGTTTATCAGTAGAAGAGCTATATCTAGTTTCCTCATACTGCCTTTGTTGAGCCATTCTGAACTTGGAGCCACCAAATTGTGCTTTAATTAATTTCTTCCAATCCTCCCATGAGTAGTCATTCCCATCCAGGAGAACAGATTCATACCACATCAGGGAAACATTAGTGAACAAAGAAATTAACTTGGAAACAATTTCCTCATCTGAGAGTTTGTAAGAATTTTTTAAATTATCAATTCTGAAAATAAATTGTTGCCAATCAGAAGAAGAATAACCATCAAATGTTGGGTACTGGTCAAGTTTTGGCCAATTCTTTTTGATTTGAAGGAGTCTCCCTAGTACTAGCTTGTTTCTGAGTAAGAAGCAGCTGTAATTTCTCTAATTGTGCTGAAATCTCATTGTTTAATCCTTCTGTTGCAGATCCTGGTGCATCATCAGTTTTTGATGGAAACTCAGTGTTGTCATCAGGTATTTCTGGATCTATTTTTATTTTAGATGAACTAGCCACAGGTACTGGTTGAGCATCCTGCACTATATGTTCCTTCACAGAAATGTCAGAATATTTTTGGTCATTTAACAATGAGTTCAATTTTTCTTTAATGGTTGTTAGTCTTGTTTTCATTCTTGGAAGACTAGATAAACTTTCATTGATAGTTGCAAAAGATAATTGATTTTTATGTTGAAAAGATGACAAATGGTCACTCAATCTTTTCAGATTTATCTTATCTATCTCTACCTCCTGGCAACAGGCAGATACAGTATCTTTTAGTTTAGACAAATCATTTTTTATATTTTGCCATAAAGCAACTTTCTTTTCATGGGTTGCTTTGTAATGAGACAATTCATCAGAGACTCTCTGTGCTTCACTTTTTAATGCTTGATAACCCTGATCAGTTAACAAACTATTATATCTCTGAGTCAATTGCATATTGTTCATTATATGATTTTGCTTGGCAATAATATATCTCAAGTGTTCATCATTAATTCTTGCTACATCTGGAGTGTTTCTCAATAAGGAAACTGAGTAACTTTCCAGGATCTCATAGAACTCAGGGTCAAGAGCTTCATCAATCACAGCCATATCAGGATTAATCATTGAGGTAGCAATTAAAAGTAATGGATTAGATACATGAGATATCTGTCTACTATTCCCAGCTTCTATAGGTCTCAAGGTTTCATCCTGCCTTCCAGATTTACCTGAAGGAAGAGAGTCAGCCACAAGAAAAGGCACTTGAGAATCAATAGAGGGACGCACCAGGGTTTGCTGGGTATCACCATATTGGGTTTTCTTCTTCTTTTGCCTCCTTGATAGGGGTGAGGAGGTGTGGGGTTGGCCTGGGTGGGCTTTGATGGACCTACCTGAGGTAACTGATGCTGGTTTTGAGCCAAGTAGTCCCACTGAGTGTTGAGCCAGTCACACTGCCACTTGGACACTTCCACTTTCTCTTGGGATTGGGGAGCCAATTGTTGTTGATCCCTGGGAGGAAGAGGTTTCTTCTTCTCTTGGAGAAAAGTATCTGTTCTTCTCACCTTTTCTTCCAAGGCATCTACCCTTACCTTTAGTCTCAAGCTGTCTGTCCTTAACTCCTTTATGTGGGTAGACAGATTCTTTACCTGCTGAGACAACGGCATCTTTTTTATCCTGAAGCCTTTTGGAAGCTCTTCTGGTGGGTTTCTCATGGGCTTCTGATCCTGAGTATTGTCCACTAGGATTTCTACTTCTTCCATCTCTACATCCTGTTTGGGGCAAGGATTTATTAGTTTGAGAAATTCTTCTTGATAAAGGAGAACTTACAGAAGTAGGCTCATCATAATCAATTAAGTCTAGTTCTTCTTCACGTGCATCAAAACCACTTTGATCAGTCATTTTAAGATTCTACTGAAATGAAGGAAAGAGACAAAAATTAATTAGTCTTTATTTTTAATTTTTATTTAACAGAAATAAAATAAAAATAATAAAAGAAAATCTTTTTAGGATAAAAATCAACTTAAATAAAATTAATAAATAAAAAAATTTAAAACCAGGATAATACAATCAACTGTAGAAATAAATTAGAATTTCTATTAATTTTTTATTTTCAGGATTTAAATCAACTAATTTATTACCAGGATTTATTGTCAACTGAAATAATCAAATATGAATCTTTATTAATAAAAAAAAATTTATTTTAACTGATCACTTAACTACCAGGACTTAATGTCAACTGAAGTAATTAAATATGAAGTTTTATTTCAAAATTTTATTACTGATCACTTAACTACCAGGACTTAATGTCAACTGAAGAAATTAAATATGAGTTTTATTAATTAAAAAAATTTATTGGATTACCAGGACTCAAAGTCAACTGAAGTAATTAAATGTGAATTATTTATTAATAAAAAATATTATTGTCAGGACAATTTGTCAACTGGAACAATTAAAATTTAAATTAATCAGGACAAATGTCAACTGAAAAATTATAATAATTATTTTATTAATAAAAAATATTATTGTCAGGACAATTTGTCAACTAAAACAATTAAAATTCAAATTAATCAGGACAATTGTCAACTGAAAAATGATAATTAATATTAAAATATAATTATTTTATTACTTCTGGGACTAAGAACAGTTATTGCTCTATTATGGTCAACCAGGAAAAATAAAAAAATATATAATAATAAAATTAAATTCCAAATTACCAGACACCTCCCCCTGCAAAATGAGCAAATTAATGCCACTTACAGAGTGCTGAGTAAAAGGAAATACGTAGCAAATGAAGAGTGAAGAGTAACCCAAAAATAGTAATAACAATAATTACCACAATATATACGATCTTTAGTCAGTATATGAACTTAAGTTTTGGAGCGCGGTTCGATTCCCCCTTGCAGCAAAAACTTTTATCACGTGACGTATGACATTCGTTGTTTTCTCGCCTCCACTCGTCCTTTACAGGTACTTGTACACCGATGGTCCCCTCGATTATGCCTCAAGTAACGTTGCGCTGTCGATATTTCGGAAAGGATCCCAATTGTCAAGGTTCACTTTTGGTCTAGAAGCTTTGGTACGGTGTAATATGAAGATTTTTAGGATTTCTTGAACTCTAAATAATTTAGTACGTATTTTTCAATCAAAGATGATGTTTTACTCAATGATAAGAGGTAGATTAAAAATATTTATATAAATTATAGATTAGAATTATGTCCTTGTAAATACTAAAGATATAAGATATAAGAAATAAATACTATGTTGTAGTTGTTGTAATAAGTAAGTTGGTAAAAGGATGATTCAAAAAGACAAAAAAGAGAGGCCTTTTATAGGCAAAGGAGAGACAAAGCACGGCAATCAAATTCTAAAAACAGTAGTATGAGAGAGAGAAAAGAACATTCCAGAAGGAGTATTTCAAATAATAAAGTTATTCTAAAAAGAAGGCGTCAAAAAGATGTATTTACAGAGTATGTCAGAAATACATCAATATATTTAATATTTACTGTAGAAGTCAATTCTAAATAAGAAATTTGAATTTTTTGTATATATTTAATATTATTTGAATATTTAAATCTTATTTTATCTTAATATCTATTTTTTAGTATAAAATTTTATTTTTTTCCAACCTGTCAAATGAGCACAGTGTTAGAGAAAAATATAAGGGACAAAATTATATTTTTAATTTTAATTATTTATTTAATTTTTTAATTTTAACATTCTGTAATTAGTTAATTTATTATAACTAATTTTAATGTAACTAAATTATAATTAAATAATAATTAAAATGATAAGGTGCGGCTTCATCCAGTAAATAATTAATTATTTCACTGGGTAAGTCTAGTAGCCTGGCTGACAATCCGCCTTGGTGCTAGAAGGCTGGGAAGCATTTCTAGAGGGGTTTCATGCAATTTGGTTCTCAAGAACGCCAAACTTTTTGGTGTTCATGGGCTTTTAGATAGTGGTCTGTGTGTGCACAGTGAATAAGACAGTTTGGGGCAACTTTAATTATCATACAACCATCCAGAGGTGATATCATTGTTCCTCACTCAGTTTTCACTCTTTTTGGCCAAAATTGGCTGTATTTGTTGCAAGTTGAGTTCTTCATTTAACTTAACTTGGAAACTGGTTTCTCTGGTATAGTCTTTCAAGCTATATCATGTATTATTGCTGTCTCTGGTGTGGATTTGCAACATTTATCAAGTATCATTGCTTTCTCTGGTGTGAAAATTGGTCTATATTTCAGTTCTTTGGTTTGGTAGTCTGTCTGGAGACTACTTTCTTGGCTGATCAGGAATTCAAGTGTGTTGGAAAAGGGGCTTTAGAAAACATGAACCAATTTAATGTAGCAGGTAAATCTCACTTTATTTTTCTAAAGGGAAAGGGGATTTTCTCTCTGGGTTTTCTCCAACTCCCTTGGTCAAGGTCTATAGATAGTACTATAGGATTATCTACACCGTAGAATTAAGGGGGTAGTAATGCCAAATTTTTCCAAGACTATCAAGATTCTCGACTTGAAAGAATTTTGATGATACCCACCCCTTACTTCAAAAAAAACAGGGGGGGGACTGGCAAATTTTCACATGATACATGAAAATTTTATTTAAAAAAGAATTTTTTAAATTAAAATACAAAAATTCAACTAATGATGGATTTACTAATGACTTACAGGATTTTATTGTAAAATTTTATGTACAAATAATTAGTAATAGTTGAAGTATGAAAGAAGTAAAACAAACTTGTCATTAGAATATTTCATTAGTCATTCAATTTTCTCATAAGATTTATTGGATGTAACACATTCCATTAAAAAAATTTTCTTCTTTGAATTTTCTTTGAGATCATGCTTAAATTTCATCTGTTCCATAAAGTTCTGATTGTCAAGTGTTTTCTCCTCTTTCTTTGATTTTTCAATACTTAGAGTTAGCTTGAATTTCTTCTCCTCCAAGTCTTGTGCCCTATCATACTTTTGTAAAGAGAGCTTGTACTTCCTCTCCTCCAAGTCTTGTGCCCTATCATACTTTTGTAAAGAGAGCTTGTACTTCCTCTCCTCCAAGTCTTGTTCCCTATCATCCCTCCTTAAAGAGAGCTTTTGTTTTTGCTTTTAAAGCTTTAGAGTCTCTTTAGAAACTTCCACTTGTTCTAGAGTGATAAGAAATATTAACAAAATATAGAAGAAAAGCAGAGTAAATATTAAGAGGTATGGTATTACTTACCAGCATCACATATCTCTACAAATTCTTCAATAGAAAAAAAGGGGTTTGAGATGAAATATCACTTTTTCTTCTTCTTTGAGAGTGGAAAAAGAGACTACTTGAATCCCTTTTCTTTTTGTTCAAGGTCACATTCTCCTCCTCATCATTTTTTCTGGCTTCTGGCTCAGTTAATTGTGGCTCCTGCTTTTATTTTTCAGCCTTTTTGAAAATAAGAAAATGTAAATAAAAAATGGTTAGATAAAAGAAAAAAAAATACTTGAGTTAGATGAGGTTGGTTAATAATGCCATAATGATATATTGAAAAGATATCTTGATTTGTGGAAGTTGAATGAGTGGAGGCTTGAGTAGAAGAAGAAGGAAAACAATTTCTTTCAACATCATGCTTGGAGATAGCATCTTCACTATCCAACATTTTTTCAGGATTAACATCAACTTTCTCATCAAAAATAGCATCCATCTCTTTAAAATAAGGACATAAAGATTCAAGTTTATCATCTATGGATTTTATGCCCTTAGTGATATTGATGTCAGTAATACCAAAACCAGTGGAAGATGAAAGAGTCTTTTCCTTCTTGTATTTAGCTCAGTAATGCATGAAAAGTTTGGAAATCTTTTTAGGTAAAAGACCTATCCTTTCCTTTGTCTTATTCCATAATTCATTGGCCATAAGTAGATAATCATAAGCTTTTGATGCAGGGGGCCTTCCTACTTTAGTTAAATTTTCAGTACCAAAACAAGAATAATATTTAGATTTAGTTTTTAGCCAGTTGATAAGAATGATATGATCATCTTTTTTTTAATTGAAGGATCTTTTATTTCTCAGCCAAGAGGGGGAAAGAGGAAGTAGTGTGATTTGAAGAACCACTGGTGGAAGGCTGCCTGAGAGAAGATCTATGATGATGGGGAATGTTAAGATAATTGAATATGAAAAGGAGAAAAAACAAGCAGATGAGATAGCAAGGTGTTCTGAATGGAGTGAATAGACAGGATGAGATGATAATGGGAGTGCCAGGCAAGGTAGAAGGCATATCCAGAGAGTAGTCAAAGATGTGGTTATGAATGAAAGTAGGCCAAGATGTGGTTGTGACAGAAACTTGTCCATTATGTGGTTATAAAAAATTGACTAGAAAAATTTCAGATAAGAGGTCAAATTTGAAATGTAAAATGTCTAATAACTTAATTATTAGCAAAAATAATTGCAGAAGATAATTGGGGTATAAGGATTTTTATCTGCAATTAATTTAATTGCGGATAAGTCAACTTTGTGACCCACTAATATTTAATTTGTATATATTTAAATACAATTTTTCTCTTATTTAAATTTAACATAAGATTTTACTTGAATCTCAATATAGCCTGGCTTACAATAACTCAAAAAATTGTAAATCATTTGCACTTTTATACCATATAAGAGCCATGCCTTCCTAACTCTCAAATCATTATAAGCTACATAAAGAAATAACTTTCACATATATTGATCTCCTCTTGGACTCTGATTACAATTCTGATTCTGATCTTAAAGAAGATTTTATTTTTTTATCAAAAGTGGCCTGGAAATTTTACCTTCTTCCAAGAATGGGTAAAGTACTTCATACCCCCAAGTACACCATCAAAACACTTCTTAACCTATCTGTACCCAGCTTTAGACAGTTTTTCAGGAATTCTCATGAATTTTTCCTTAGATTTTTTATTCTTATTTTCATATTAAATTTGATTTTAAATTTTCAATTATAGTCTCTTTTTTTCAAGTCTCTTTGTTTTCTTTCATCAACTTAACATGAAATCACATACTATATGCAATTGCATAGTTTTTGTCAGCCAGGCTGTCCCAGGAGCCCAGTAAATAAACATACAATTTATTAGAGTTAAATAAAGACATAATAATTACAGAGTATGCATTTAAAATTAATATTATATTACATAATAAATTTATATTAATATTTTATTTATATAAATAAAGTAAATATTATTTTAATTTTATTATAAAATAATTTAAAAGCATTTAATTCCATAAGAAAGGGCACATTGTTTATTTAATAATTATAAATTAATTAATTAAAAACTTATAAGATAATTATATTCAAGTGTTTATCTTATATTGTAATTACTTTAATTAATTTAATTTAATTATTAAAATATACCTTTTTTCATATACTATTATCCATAATTATTGCCACTGTTTTTTGGACCCTTAATTGTGTCAATAAAAAAATTAAATTATAATACTTATTTTAAAAAATAGTATTAAATTTCTCAACTTAATTTAGTAATAAATTAATTACTTGTTTCATTTAAATTAATTATTTAATTACATAGTTGGAACAATTAATTAATTTCTTTATACTAAATTGAAATTGATTACATATTTTGTTGCGTCAAAATATTTTTCTTGTTTCACTTAAAAATCCTTAAATCAGACTGTACCATCTGTTTTGAATTATTTTTCTCATAGTTCCTATGTCCCAGGCTTGTTTAGTTATTCACTATTTTTACTTACTGATTTGGGAATTAATTGTGGGAAAATTTGATTCTTATTTGGGGTTTTAATTATTTGTTTCATATTTTTCTCTACACTGTTATGTTTCACTTATTCTTTTATATTCTTGTTTCATCTTATTATGATTCTTGTATTTACAAAATATAGTGGCGCTTCAGAGGACCCATTGCCTATAAAAGGGCCTTGGATAATCCCCTGTAGCCTCATCACTTACTATACACTCCAAACATGATCATATTTTAATATAACCGGTTTATTATTATTTTTTTTAGTATTACAATTCTAATTTAAATTTTATATAACTGATTACAGGTTGCATTAAGTGTAATAGTAATAATAGTGTTGGCCGCGCAGAAAAAATAATACTTACTTTAAACAAAATATATTATAATTTAATAAGCCTCACCATTGTGTTAACTCCCAAGGAAACTTGTCGCCTCTCTCAATCTCAGAATCATTATATTTAAAAAACCTTATGAAAAACAAATATAATGTTCTATCAATGAACGTTGCCCCAGTTCCCAGGAGGTGATCTCTGCACTAAATACCTGTAAGAATATAAATAATATTATTGATCGAGATAACAGAGATCTATTACAACAGAATTTTAACAACCTTATGAAAAACAAATATAACGTTCTATCAATGAACGTTGCCCCAGTTCCCAGGAGGTGATCTCTGCACTAAATACCTAATCATAATAATAGAAGAAAAAAATGAGAAAAAGATTAATAACAACTAAATCATAGAAACAAATAAATATTCAACCTGTAAGAATATAAATAATATTATTGAGCGAGATAACACAGATGAGGAAGAACAACATGGTCAACATCCTATATATAATAATAACTCTCACTCAATTAAACTATGTATATAAGATTGAATAGCAGAAGTAGAAAATGAACAGACATGTGCAGGCACACAATATTGCGCACGTTATATGTTAAAAGATAATATAGTTTACAGAAGACATGAGAATTTTATAGAAGGTCTACGAATTTTCACAATATTTTTTTTATTATTTTTTATTTCTTTATTTTTTATTATACTTCCCCCTCTTCTTCTTTACCTTTCTTCTTTTCCTCACCATCTTCTAGACAACCGGCCGACAGTTTTTCAGTCATTCTTTTTTTCTTTCATCACTCATATCTATTTCCTCATCTTCTCTTTCATCCCTTAAATAATTTGAAGTCAATTGTTTTCTCAACTCATCTCTCCAGGTAAGTCATTTTTTCATTTTTACTTATATATTGCTATTTGATTTTTTTGATTTTTTTTTTTTATGTCTAAGTTTTTTTAGTAAGTGTTTATTTTTTGATTTTAAAGATAAAATTAAACTTTCTTCTCTCCCTCTTTTTTTTTTTTTTTTTTTTTTTTAGCTCCATCATCCTACTCTTCATCCCTTCTTGGCATGTTCATTATTCCATCTTTGCTTTTCCCTTTTTCTTTGGCTCCATGTCTTTTATAAATGTATATTGCACATTCTTTAAGCATTTAAATTTATCCATATTTAATTTACCCCAAATTCCAACTTCACTCTTTCTCACTTTATTTTTCTTACCTTTCAATCAAGGTAAGTTTTATCTACTTTTTTCATATCTATATCATATCTCTTTCTTTTTGTTAAAATTTCATACTTAAATATATGTAGCACTCATATGCAGATAAAAGTGGACTTTTCAATTCCTCATTTTGTCAGTTTTATTATCACTTTTAAAGCTTCTGTTAAATTTTAAAAAAAGACTCAGAATTAAGGTTATATTTATTCAAATCTAATGTCATTTTAAATGAAGATTTTCCTAAAGGCTACCTTTCATTTCCCACAAACAAATTTTAATTTGTATCAGTGGTTGCTGAGATATTGATCTTTAAAGTTGAGCTTTTTATTCCAAATTTGACTTTTTTTCTTTCATATTTTTATATAAAAAAATTAGGGTTAGGTTTATTTAAATCACATGAAATTTAACCAAAGACTCTCCTAAAGCCTATCTTTAACTTTCAAGAAACAGGTTTTAATTAGGTTCAGCGTTTGCTGAGATTTTGACCTTTGAATTTAAACCTTTTTTTCCTAATTTCAGTTAATTTATTTCATATTTTTATATTGCATAGTTGGAGAATAAAGCTTCTTAAACTCTTATCTGATGATTATCTAGACTTTTATCTCCCTCTTGTTGGAATTTTCATCATCAATTTTTAAGCTTTTGTGCAATTTTGAAAAGCAGAGTCAGTATTAGGGTTAGGTTTATTTGAATCTACTATCCTATAAGCTGAAGATACTTCTGAAGCCTATCTTTCATTTTGAGAAAGCCAATTTGAATTTGGTTCAGTGGGTTCTGAGATATTGACTTTTAAGGTTGAGCTTTTTTTTTCCCGATTTCACTTTTATTTATTTCATAATGCATATCATAAGTTTTACACTATGCATTTATCCTTCTAGATTCCTCAAACTACCTTTCTCTTTACTTATTATTCTTCTCTTTTATCAAGGTGTGTTTTTTTATTTTTCTTACCATTTTCATATGTCTAACCCTTCACTCATTTTTTCTGCTCTTATTGGATCAGTCAAAAGTTAGTCCAACAAAGCAGCAAGGTAAAAAAAAAAACAAAATTAATAAATTCACAAACCTTTAGGTAGATAAAATTTTATTGGGGATTTAAATTCATCAAATAATTTTTGTTCTCTAATAAATTTTTAATAAATAATTATGATATCTCAATATAATAAATTTAAGTAATGAGCCAATGGCCCTTTTTTTGTATAAATAGAAATCATTATAAAATTAAATTTTTTTAATGGGGTTAATCTAGCCTATACCTGTGGAAAGTCCAAAACTTGGTTTCTAGACTTGATCCAAATTTTGGCTTCACAGATTGTCATTACTTTAGAACTGGTAAATTTAATTTATCTTACTTATTTATTTATCAATTTATGAAATATATTAAATTTTTGGTGATTCCCACCCCTTACTTCAATAAAATTCAGGGGAGGTTTTTGCCAAATTTTTCAAACAGATATAAAATTTTGTTGACTTAGCTTAATTTGGAAATGCAAATTGGTGGTGAGGTCATAAAATTATGTTGGTTATGAGGATTGTTGTACAGGTGTGAGTATTATTTTACCATCTGAAATTCCAAAAGTGTGATATTTTACAGTCCAGTAAGGAGAAATGATGTTATCAGAATCTCATGATATAGCTATTTTTGATAAGATTAAAAGTAACTATTAAATTGGGAACCAAAAAGAACATCCATTTCTTCATTGAGAAGACATGTGACATTGAGCTTTTTGAAAACAGTGGTAATTCCATTCTCCAAATCATAATCATCAATAACAAAGCCAGTTTCATTTGCAGCATGATGAGCCTTTTTATACTTTGATTGATAACTCTTAAATCTCTCCTTCATTTGTTTAGGATTGATATTGATTCTCCCCCTTGTCTTCTTCCTTACTTCATTGGCCATCCATAAGTAGCCATTAACCTTTGAAGAAGGTGGACGTCAAATACAAGTGGACTTTTCAAATCCAAAACATGCATCATAATTTGAGTTTATTTTAAGTAAGTTGATTATGATGAGATGATCATCTTTTTTTAGCTGACCTGAATTTTACTTTTCAGGTGTGGGGCTTGCTTTACAAGGAGACTTTTGTGACAAAGCAGATTTTTGAGTTACCTTTTGAGATTTGGAATGTCTGGGAGGCATTATAAAACTGGTACATAACAAGAAAAGAGATTAAGAGGTAGAAGAAATAAGTAAAAAAGAATGTAAACATGCCTGGTCAAAATGTTGTAATAAAATGTTGAAAATGTAAGGAAGGGGTGTGTCACTGGACGAACTACGCGCAAGGTCAAGGGTGTTCCTGGAAGTGAGATGAGGAGAGTAGTTTAGAAACTTCTTCTAAGCACAGAGGAAATGTTTGAGGAATTGATTTGAAGATGACTCAAAGGAAGAGCTACTGCTTTGAGATATGTTCAATAAGAATTCTAATATAATTTAAGGGTAATATTAATATTCTTAAGATCTCATAAAGGGTTGGAAACTCAATAATCAAAGATTTAGGATTTTAGAAATGATTACTGAGAAAATAAGGAAAGATACAATAATAATGATTTAACCTAAAGCTTTTACCACTATTAACTATATATATGTTTTATAATTTAATTCTAAAGAATGTCAAACCAAAAATCCAACCCCTTTTATATCCTTTACTCCTCCTCGCATTGACCTCATACCCATCCATCATTCCGCACACCACAGACCACTAAAATTACACCCATTACACCTGTACCCTCCTCACTAACATCCGTTAACCCTTTAATCCTCCACTAACCATCCCGTCCATGCTCACTACCCCATTTAATAACCCACAGATATTTAATAAACCTTTTAGCGGACTATTACATTGACTATTGCGCTGTGTGTCGATTATTGAGGAAAAGACTAAAACACACTATTGAGAGATTGACTAATTTAGATTTAGAGTTTAGACTAGCGCGGTTGAATAGTGAGTACACAAAGGAAATTCACAGTTGCTATGTA
This sequence comes from Hemileia vastatrix, assembly GCA_030280995.1. NCBI lineage: Eukaryota > Fungi > Basidiomycota > Pucciniomycetes > Pucciniales > Zaghouaniaceae > Hemileia > Hemileia vastatrix. The sequence continues at coordinate 31,710,817 of JASXTE010000005.1, forward strand.
GAATTGCTTTCTGTGCTTCGAGTATGGATTTAGACCTCTGTATTATTGATTTAATGAGCTGCTTTTGCCTTGAGTGTCACGTGGCGCGTGACAGGGTGTGTGCAAAGGATTGATGGGTAGGGAGCAAGGAAGGTCAGTGTGTCACATGTGACAGGGATGGGGTAAGAAAGGAAGGGATGTTGTGGCCAACATGTGATTGTGAAAAAAAAAAAAAAAAAAACGGGAAAAAAGTGCTGATTTGAGGTCATAACTGACACCCTTTTTTGAAATAAGTGACTTTTTTTTTTGCAAAATTCAAGTGTTGATTTGGTTTGAAATCTGCACTTAAGTTTAGTGCGGATTTGCCAGAACTGACACCCCCTAATACCTAGAGGCAACCGTAACAGAGCGTTGCAGTTGATTTTATTATGAGGGAAAACAATAAGTTTTGGTGATTGATTCAAGAAATAGGTAAAGAAATCAATGGATAAAAGAGACTACTGATTGTGACTATATATACTGATATCATTGATATTCACCTATCTCTAACCTATCATATAATTATATCTCATAACAAACAACTATGTATTTAACTTTATTCTAATAGTATCAATGACGAGAGAGTAGAAGTTGGGGATTAAGGTTTGAAATGAGTTAGGAAACATCGTCTTAAAAAGCTAACATGTTCAAGCATAAAAATTTCTTCAAGATTATTTTCAAAATTTCAAAGAATGTTTACATCATCCTTTTGGATTCATTAATGAGTTCTCACAGAGTGTTTGGATTTATAATAAAGTATTCAATTGAATCAAATTCTCCTAATACATTCCTTATTATTTTGATGTTTAATAATAAAAATCTAATTATTTTTCTGAATTATTTGCTTTGCTTCAAATTTTTTTAGTTAGCTAATCAGTGAATCACAGTTTGTGATGATTTATAAATATTTTTCATGCCTACAACTGTTTTTAATACAATATTATGGAAATGTAAAGTATTTTTTAACCATGGAGCAAACTGAAATTCATTGAAAAAAACTTGATCGTCTTTTTTTAACTATTTTATCAAATTTAAATGTGTGCCCCCGCATGGTGAAGGAGAATTACTGGTCAGAAATTTTAACATAATTTCCTCGACTTTAAAATTCTTTCTGGTTGGTCTCAAATCTTATTCTAACATATATATATCTTTCACTTACATAGTGGCTTTATCAATCGAACCATTAGCGAAATACTTTGATGTTCCAACAATTTCATTCAAGTCTTCCATTTGAAAACTTGAAATATCGCCGATGTTTTCTGTGGCTTCATTAGAAGCCAAAAATTGTTGATTGTTTCTTCTTTTAGTCAGATGAGCCATAATTTTCTGAAACCCAAAATTCAAAGATTGAATTTCTGGCTTTTCCAGATCTGGATTTTCCGAGGATGACGGTATAGAATGATTATTATCCAGTAGAATGTAGTTTTTTCTGTAATCCATTGAATTAATTTTCTTTTTCCAAAAAGAAAAGACTAGGGTGAGAAGTAGGCTAATGGTACTGATTACCAGAATAGCTGCTAATTTCCAAAGGAAATCGGAAATCTTCAGAGCAAATGTTTCATCCATTTTTTTCATGCTATTAATAGCCAAAAGTGAATAATGTCCTCCCACCACAGGGCGAGTAAGAAAGCCAACACTCCATCCTTCGTCAAGGGAGATTAAATCTCCAAATACATTATTTTCCGTATGGCGAAAGTATCGCGATACAGCAGTGATCAGCATATCTCTGGTGAGAGTCAAAGTTGAAGCCCCAGCTGCCCACAGCAACCAATCAGTTTTCGCTCTATTTTTAGATCGTGAATCAAGCGGTGTTCCATACAATCCTTCCGAATAAAACGGATTTTATTATTAGAAGAAGAGGAAGAAGAAAATGTTTTGTTTTGTTCATAATTACTTTTTTTTCTCGATTAGGTTTATGAAATACAAGAAATAAAACATAACATAAAAATAAAAATACCTGATTTATAAAGATACCAACGGTCCTGCATCTTATATATTTCTTCTGAAAAAAGTCCAAATCCAAGTAATTTATCCAGGTAAAGATTATACTTGTCAAAGTTTGAATAAAATTTAATGTTAAAAAAGTAACCTCAAAAGTGAAAGCACCAAAAACAAAATTACCTGTGTGCTCCATGATTGTGGATCGTTATAGCTTCCTAAAATGTGTGTTCCGTCTTGAGAGACGGCAAGTTTAAGGAAAATTTCAGAATAATTCATCGCAACTTTCTAAAACAATCAAGATCAAAATGACATCAGGTGCTTTTATTTAATATTTAAGAAAAAGTATTAAATCATGAGCCAACTTTGTAATATTTTTCGTCTTCTAGATAGCCTAAAAGATGACTAATTTCTGCCATAGACCTTAATCCAATTATTCCTTTGACAACAAGATTAGTCTGATTCGCTTGCTCGCCAAAAACTTGATAGTAAAGGAATTGTTTGAAATAAATTTAATTGAGGTTCAGAAATCTATGAACTAAATTTACACTAAACAGCTTACAGTCATCTGTTGAGCCTGGTATCAACATTGCAATGTTAAATTTGTATCAAAATATCATCAACTATATTCTTGGTAGAAAAAAGGAACTAACGTTGATCATCTGGATACAAAGCATTTTCAACGAGCCAATCAGCCCATTGTTTCAAGAGGTAATAATACTTCTTCAACTGGGCTTCTCCTACTCTGAATTTTCCCGTAACCCAGCCCATTACCAAAAAGTTTCCACACTCTTCCAAAGGAAGGTTAGAATATATAAAATCATTTCTACCTGTAACATTTGGATAAGCATCACCTAGATCGTGAGGTGTCGGAACAGGCTTATACAACCCAGTTGCAACGTATCGATAAATCGGCTCCAGTAGTGGAGGGAGTAAAGTAGGTGCAGCATAGATCAAAAACGGTAAAAAGGGAGTGATGACATCCACTGTTTGACAATTTCCGTTGGAAGAGATTTCTTTGAGCATGATCATAGCATTTTCTGCCAAACCAGCTTCACTATAAGAGTAAGGCTTTTGCTCATCCCATACTACTTCAAGAGCCATAAAAATTTGTCTTGTGGAAATCGCCAGTATGTGTCCATATTCTTGTCCGTCTAGAAATTCTTGTACGTCGTTGTAAAGATTTTTATTCCACTTTTTTGACATTTCTAAAACATTCTTGTAATCTATCAGATGAAATTCAATCATGTCCCATAATGACGCGAATCGGGACATCCAGTATGGCTTGAGGAATTCCAGTTTTGCATCTGTGGTCATGTACTGAACTAAAGGATCTCTCACATGTCCAATCGACATAAGACATGAACGAGTAGAAGCGGGAGTATGGCGATTAACCTGCGTGTAAGAATGCGCGAACGCTAAAACTGGCTCATCAGTGATGTTATCGCGAGTATTACGCGACCGGATTTTTCGATATCGAGCGCTTATATTATTGTTTAACTGGCCAGCGGAAGCAAAAAGGGTTTGAGTATGGTTTTTATCGGTGCCGGCGGCGAAGGTAGCATAAACTTTTTCAGAATCAATTTTAAGTGTACTGTACACCACTTTTCCATAGAGAATTCGATCTTTTTCTTCCTTCCACAGATGCTGGTCTATCAGTTCCATTTCCAAATTCATCATCGCCAAATTTGATATAGCTCTTTCATGCTGATTCCATTTAAATGAAGTTTCTTCGTTATCAGTCAACCAAAGACCATTTATATCAGTGTACACGCTGATATCATGGAATTCAACGCTTTCAGATGTTACAAAAATTTCTAAGTATGAAAGAGGCAATGATTGACGAATAAGATCTGATGGTGTGATAGGTGACACAAAAGAAGCGGTCAGGTTGATAAATGGTGTTACTCGGAAAACAAACTCTGAAGAAAAAGCAGTATGAGTAAAGCTCAAAGTTTGAACTGTGTTCCCTACAAGAAAGAGTTATTGTAATCGGTTAATCGAGAATATAACATTAGTTATGTAAAATGCTTAAATATTCTCTTAAAACGAACAATGTGAAACATTTCCCATCCAAGAGTATACTTCATCATCTACTTTTATTAAACCATTCCAACCTATGGGTGAACCTGTCCAAAATCTTGGACTATTGGTGGCTAGATCCTTGAGCTCTCCCTCAGCCAAGTAAGTCCCTAAATAAGGAGAACGAACCGCTAAAGGCACTACCTTGAGTAAAGACAGATATAAGCAAGCTTTAAGAAACTCCAGAACAGTCCAGGACTGCTAATTTGACAAAAATAAAAAATAAAACAAATAAATAAAATACACTCACAATCGGCATGAAGGGCGTTGCTGTTAGCCCATCAATCAAGAAGCCTTCAACAGTCACGAAAGATAGTAGCAAGATAGAGACAAAGATGGACAGGAGAATAAATGAGTTATCCATCTGGAGTAAAAATATTACAGGATAAGAAACTTCTCATCAATCGAGTTAGAGCAAATGCTAACAAAATCAGCAAAAAAAAATTCAAATGAAGGGAATATATAATGGCGCAAAAACAATTAAACACTCGGACTTCAAGTTGTATTTTTTTCTTTTTCTATTTTTCCTTCTTCATTGTTTTATTTTTGGAAAATAAGGATGAGAAGACAGTAATACAAGGTATAGGACATCAGTGCTCAATTCTCGTATGAAAACATGATCAAATTTTCTTCTGAAAAATAACCCGGTGCGCTCAACATAGAAAGTGTACCTTGCTTGTCAAATTCAGCAATGCAAAAAACTTTGGCAATTTTTTTTTAATAAATTTATCAGTTGATTCAGAACCAGCAAAGCTGCTACAATTAGTTTCCGAATCCTAAGAGAGGTTAATCTGTTCGTTTTATTTAACCGCGAATGAGAAAATGGGTATATAAAAAAGTTATATATACTAAATATTTATGAAATCCACCTTAATCGATAAACTTGATAAATTCTTTTCTGTTAAAGCTGAACTATTTTGACCACTAGCACAGTCTCAGTGAGTAAATTCGCAACAGAACCTTGAGTTTATTAATACCTGGTGAAGTTAAGAACAGACCGGATCGAATAGCTTGGACGGGAATGGGCATTAGTAAAATAAGTTACACGCGCCTGAATAAACCTTATCATTCTTTTTCATTTCAAACTATTTCTAGTTTCTTGTGTGAGATGTATTGGGATAGTACAAACTCAAAAAATTATCTCTAACTCTCGTTAATCGTCATCTCATCAACCCTCCCCCCCCCCCCCTCCTTCTAGTTCTCAATCGGCGTTGTTACACCATCATTTATCCGTGGCTTCAAGTTGAAGTTGTTTTGGCCTGAGTACACGTTCAACTTAAGGCAAAAATTAGCTTTCAATTGGTTTCTATTGTAGCTCACATTCATTAACTTTGGGTAAGATATCTGGCAAACATTTTCATCCTTTTTTTGTGTACATTTCAATTTTATAATTTTGCAATAAAGGAGTATTCAAAATAGTGAGAAAATGTCCATTCGTAAAATTTGTTCAACATCTTCCTCAAATTATATTAACTTACAGGAAAATCTAATGGCATGAACTTGCGTTGATGTACTCAATTATCACTGGACATTCTTTTCTAACAGATATAAGCAAGAAAAAAACAAAGTTGAGATCCACTTCGAATCATTTTTTACATACATTTTTCTGGGAATCCAAAATGGGCTAATTGAATTGAAAATGTGACCCCTTCAATATTCAACTTGACTGTTTGTCAAAAGATCAGAACGGTGTACAAGTTTTTGCTGGTTGAATGGTTTTTCTTCTTCGCCCTCCTCTCCATCTTCTTTTTTCATTTCGAAAGTTTGGTTCCGTAAACTGTACTTAGAGACCCTTTGATGGAGATTTCTATCATTTTCTTCTGCGTTTTCCACCTTAATAACTACTTGCTCAAGAACCTTCTTCCTTTTTCTCGTTCTTGTACTGTCACCAAAATAAGGTGACATACCACTAGGTAAAGATCTTGGTTTATCTAAGAGAGTGGTTGATATTTCCAGTAAAGGTTTAACTTCTTCATCCTCAAACTTCTTAGAGATTGTCACTGCGGATTTAGCTTTGCGTGATTTTGGCTTGAAATCAATACGCTTAGAAGGACATAAGTCTTCAATAGCTCCAACTGCACACTCGTTACATTTTGGGCCAACAGGAAGGCACATAACCTACACCAAGTTTTCGAGATAAATAGACGTATAATTGTGGTTTACAAAAATATTCAAAAAAAATGAGCATGGAAGGAGATAGTCAAAAAGTGGACATTGACGAAATGGCTAGTCACCTGACCAAAGCCGACCAATAGATGATTAATTTCCTGATGTAGCCTACATGTGAGCCAATAGAGAGTGAGAAAAAAGTCGATGAGGGAAGAAAGTTTGAAAAAAAAAAAATCTAAAGACTATGAGTAATTCACGATTTGGGCAGCCAACTTTCCAAAGCAAGACGAGTCGCTTCAGGAGTTTTGGTGGGAGGGCGCTGCCAGCCAAGTCGATTGGTGATGCGATGGACATGTGTATCCACGCCAATGCCTTCGTTTAAGGACCAAGCAGCTGAAAGAGCAAGATAAGCCATTTTGGGACCGACACCTGTGAAGAGGCGGATCGATTAGTTGAGCCGGATATATGGAGATGCGTAGTCATTTAAGAAGACACACCCTTAATAGCTAATAGATCGTCTTTGGAAAAGGAGAAAAGAATAAAGAATGAGTACAGTGAGGATTGGAAGGAGGGAAATACAAAAACCTAGAGATTTAGGAACATCGTTGGCGTGATACTGGTGGAGATGGTCAGCCATGAGTTTGATGTACTCGGCCTTGCGCCTCCAGAAACCGACTTTCTGGATTGCCGCTTCGATTTGCGGCAAGGATGCATTTCTGAGTGAATGAACCGAGATATCACCTGGGAGGGAAGTGCGGAGATTGAAGACAGCCTGTGCAGTGACAGGGTCTTTGGTCTGACTGCTGAGCATGAGCGCGACTGGTGACGACGAACAGACAACCGACCGACGAAAACATGTCCAAGAGACATTCAGCATGCAATCAGCAGACTAAAACACAAAACACCGACCAAGAATTGCCAACCGAGCCGCCGGCGGAGAAAGGGCCGGCAACTGCGGGTGCGACGAGGCGCAGCCCATGGTGTCGACTGGTGCTTGCAAAGCCTTGCGCTGGGTGCAGATCGCCTCATATGCCTCTTTCCAGCGCGGTGGACCCGGAGCAGACATGGTTTGAGAAGAATCACTTGCTGAAGACGAGAACAAAAAGAAGGATGAGAGGCAAGAGAGAGAGACGGGCCACGTTAAGCTGTGTCCTTCTGAGTATATCAGATTAATGTTCCATGGATGCCTTCCACGGAAAAGGAACACATTCCTGTTTAGGAACACCAACCCTCTACAGTGATTAAACGCTTTCATTTTTTATAGCACCAACCGCAATATCAAACATTAACATCCAGTTCCATATGTGGCTCAAACACTGCACCCAAACTACGGTATGACGCATTCGTATGTCAACGGAATTTTTATCTATCTTGAACAAACTTCCTTAGAGCATGTACAGTGCCCTACCAAAAGTCTGTGAACGGTCTTTTTTTGATGTCACTCACTCAATATTGCTCAGAAAAACTTCTAGTTTTGTGTTCTGGTTCAAAAGCATGTTTCTAATCAAGATAATCATGTATAAATACAAAAACACTATGATAACATAGAAATTAAATTGAAATCTAAAAAGCAAATTTTTCAGCTACCATAAATAAATGTTTTAGACAGGTGAAATACATACCATTAGATAGCCCAGACATTATAGAATGTCTCCCCATAAGGAAATTTCAAAAATAAAAAAAATTTAAATATAAAATTTTCAAAAATAAAATAAGTCTCCTCTCCTCTCCTCCACTCCTGTAAACTACCAATGAGTTGATCCTCCATTGTTATCAATGACCATTTTCATCCTTGAAGGCATTGAGTTAACTAAATTTTCTAATTGAGTTAATGCGTAGTCATCCCAAGCTTGTTTTAATGCTTGTTGCATTTCAGTCACATTTTTAGGCTGGTATTTATCTTGCACATCACATTTGAGAGCTTTCCAGACTTTCTCAATAGAATTGAGGTCTGGAGATTGAGCTGGCCAGACTATCTTCTTATTTTTATGTTCTTCTCAGAAATTTTGTGATGCAAGGGCTTTGTGCACAGGGGTGTTGTCTTCCATTAACGTTAGGATATGTTGGGGGTCTTTTTTCTTAAGAAAAGGAACAAGAGTTTTCTCATATACATTTTTGATAAAATCGGCTGACTTTCTTTGTTTAGGAGGCAGAAAGATGAGGGGAAGTTTTGTTTTGTTGAAAAATGCACCCCAAACCATTGTTGATGTATGTCCACTCTTGAATGTGGGTTGAAGACATTCACCACACAATATGGGGGGCGGACTTGCGAGCAATTCCACAACCTTGGACCCAAACTCACCGTAGATTGAACACACATTGAGCTATTGATAAAGGAACCATACAATCAGGGATGAACACCACTCAGCAGAACAGTTTTAGGTGGGTGTTCAAGTAGAGTTCAGTATGGGTTCAGTATGAGTTCAGTCTGAGTTCCATCTGAGTTCCATCTGACTTCCATGTGAGTTCAGGATGAGGACTTGCTAGCAAGTCCACCCCCTATATTGTCAGTATAGTCTAGTGTATAAGTATGATATAATAGTGTTATTTTATGGTCCTACTACTTATTTATAAATGATTTAGTGATTAAACCTCAGGGGAAGACTAATAGAATAGTTATACTCAAATAAAACTCACAATACTTGGATTTAAATGCGTGCTAGTGGTGGAAAATAGAAGAATAAAATATAGTTATAGCTTTTATAAAGATAATATCAATTTATAAGGGCTTTATAATATATTTCTGAATGCTAATAATTGTATTGTAGTGTTTGTTTGAAGTGTAGTAATTGAATGATGATAATAAACCGTCAAAATCCCTCCTTACTTATACCCAAATCCACTGGAGTGCACAGACCTTCAATCCAGATGATGTCACTGCTATCCCCGGCAATTACAGCACTGTGAGGGCCCATCACCTCCCCATGGCGTCCACTTCAAGCAGTTTCAACACCCAGACCTCCAGTAAGGACCCTCCATCACTATTAATAATAACACAGAGTCATACCATAAATAGAAAACCCAGAAACAAGCGGATACCATAAAGAAACAGGTAAAATAAATGATCAAAAAGAGATTTAATGAAACTAAAAGCATATAAAGGAAACAAATAAAATGTCCAAGCCCCCAATAACATCCCCAAGCATCCACATTAACCCAAAAACATCTTTCCAACCCATAAATCCGTGAATAACCATCCAAGGAAGTAATTTTAGTTGTCCAAACTGGGTGTATGCGCCTGATATAGGTGTCTATGCTTCTGTAGCCATTGTGAGTCCACTGATTTCGTCCATATGACCTAAAATAAGCAGAAAAACAAAGGTTATAGGCTATTAAGGGGCTAAAACCCACTTATATACCTAAATATACATAATATACTGCATATTTCACTGAATATGAGATTTATGTATACATATAAGCTTATGTATGTCAATAATTACTTCATATCACTTAAGATAAGTATATTATGACTCCATTAACACCTTAATAAGTATTATTAGGCCATGGATAAGCTATTTAAACTATTATAAATTATATAATAGAATAATAATTATATATATATATAATAAAATAATATATATTATTATTTTAACATTATTTTTAAGATATAAGCTTAATCTAGTTAAGGTTATCTTATTTTAAGCATAAGAAATACTCAGTCCTAAGGATATTTAGGCTGACACTCCCTCACCCCAAAAAAAAACAATAAAAAAAATGTTAAGACATTTTAATTAAAACTAAGGAGTGAAATAATAAAATAAAAAATAATTTTTATAATACATATACTGAATGAACAGTATTATTTAGATTTAGATTTTTTCAAGAGATTTTTAAGATCAGAGATTTCATTTTCTGGAATCCACTGGTCATATTCACTTGATTTATTTTTAAATCTTAATTGATACTCAACTCCCTTTTCTTTAGTAAGGTGTCTCTTTTTAAGTATCTTTTCAATTTCTGCCTTTTCAACTATTTCTTCAGGTTGCTGTTTATGCCTTCCTGATATTCTTGGAAATAGAGCAATATCATTAGAATGGTATGGTTTTATAAGAGAAATAGGAAATACTGGATGTTTTCTATCATAAGGTGCATATAGAATAACCTCAACAGCATTATTACCAACCATCTTTTTAACTACAAATGGTCCAATGAATGGATCCTTCAATTTAACATTACCATTTAAATTGAAATGTAGCATTGAAATAAGTACTTCATCACCCTCTTTGAACATTTGTTCTTTATGGGCTTTATCCCATCTTTTCTTTTCATACTCAAAAGCCTTATTTATACATTCTTGAGCATGTTTTCTGCATAATTCCTGCATCTGAAGAATAGATTTAGTACCTGGATGAATATCCAATCTAGGTAACTTATTAAGAGTTTTAGCAGGGGTATTAGGTACATAACCCAACCATAACTCAAATGGCTTTTTGCCAGTGACAGAATGTACTGTACTATTATATGCAAATTCTAAACCTGGGATAAGGGTTACCCAATCATGCGTGAATTTGTCATTGTCTTTAAAATTAAGACCAAAAGCACAGTATCTTCTTATCATATCTTCTAAGGTTTGTATCATTCTTTCTGCTAGCCCATCAGTTTGTGGATGGTGTGCTGTAGAAAGTTTTAATTGACACCCTGAAACATCCATAAGTGACGTCCAGAACTCAGAAGTAAATTTAGGATCTCTGTCAGAAACTATTGCTTTGGGGAAACCTGCTGTATTTAACATTTGTGTCCACCATAAAAAAGCTAAGTCCTTTGCAGAAACCTCTTTGTGGGTAGGAATAAATTTACACATTTTTGTAAATCTATCTACAATTACCCAGCAGGAGTTATAACTCTTATGCCCTGCTATTGGCAAACCTGTTACAAAGTCCATGTTAATGATTTCCCATGGAGCTTTTGGTTGCTCAATTTGTTGTAATAAACCAGCTCTTTTTCCTGTTAATCTTTTAGATTTTTGACAAGAATCACATGTTTCAACATATTTCTGAACATCCTCAGACATGTTAATCCACCAAGCTGTGTTTCTTACTCTGGTTAATGTTTTATGGTAGTCAAAATGACCTGCTAATATATCATCATGACATATACTTAACATTAACTCCTTCATTGAAGGGGGAATTACAATTAAATTACTTAATTTTTTCCTGTAATATATAAAACCATCCTCAATGGAAAATTTTCCTTTCTCTAATGCCTCTTTATACTTAATTGGTAATGTTTTTATTAAAACATTCATTGAAGCATTAGATGGATCATTTAATATTGTAGTTAATTTACTTAAGTCAGGATCTGAATTATAATTATCAAGAATTGATTGCATAAATTCATCCTCAAGATCTACAATATACATGCCATAAATGTTAATAATCTCTGACTCAGGAACATAAGCAGGATTATCATCATTATTAGGCAGAGGTACTCTAGATAACAGATCTACATTAGAGTGCAAGGTTCCTGCTCTATGTGTAATAGTCATCCGTCCTCTGTATTCTTGTACAGCTAATTGCCATCTAAACATGTGTCTATTAGGAGTTTTCATGTTTAAGAGTGACTTAACTGCACTACAGTCAGTTATTAACTCAAATTTTTGGTCTTCAAGGTAATAATGTAGCTTCTCAAGAGCCCATACTACTGCCAAACATTCAAGTTGAGTAGCACCATATTTTAATTCACCACTTCTCAGAGTACGTGAAATATAGCAGATTACTACTTCTGACATTTTACCTTCAATAAGTTGTTTTTGATGTAAAGAAGCACCCAGTCCAATAAAACTTGCATCTGTATATAATACAAAAGGTAATTGGAAATCTGGTAATCCCAAGATAGGAGCTGTCATTAAACATTCTTTCAACTTATTAAAAGCTTGTTGTCTTTCATTATTCCAAATGAAAGCTTCTGATTTCTTTATCAGTGTGGTCAGTGGTGCAGCAATTGATTGGTAGTTTTTTATATATTGTCTATAATAACCACACATTCCAAGAAAAGATTGTACATCCTTCACATTTTGAGGAATGCCAATATTCTTTATTGCAGCCACTTTATTTTGGTCTACACATATTTGTAAGCCAGATACAATATGACCAAGCACTTTTAAAGATTCAAACCCAAATTTACATTTTTTCAATGCAAGGGTCATTTTTATTTCATCCATTTTCTGAAATACTTTCCTTAAATGGATTAAGTGTTCATCAAAAGTTTTAGACAACACTATGATGTCATCAATGTATACCATTAACCATCCCTCAATCATTTCATTATGGAATGTTATATCCATTAACTTTTGAAATACTGATGGAGCATTTTTTGGTCCAAATGGCATTCTGACATACTTATAAATTCCCATGTGTGTTGTTATCAAAAAAAAGTTCTGTGAATTCTTTTCAACAGGAATTTGATGGTACCCTTTATTTCCATCTAGGCAACTTATATATTTAGCACCTTTAAGGGTAGCATGTATAGAGGCAATCCTTGGAAAGGGATAGATATCATCTACTGTAAATGTATTTAATGCTCTATAATCACCACACAGTCTTGCTTTATCTTGTTCATAAGAAATCAGCACAGGTGATATTACACAATATTTTGGTGTAGTTTCAACCTTCTCAAGAATGTTCATTTTTAATAACATCTTAATATTATCCTCTATGTCTTTCCTCTTCATTGGTGAAGCAGGGTATGGTTTCTTTTTAAGACTAGCAGGAATATTATCCATATCACAGGTTAAACTAATTTTCATTTCATGATCTTTTACAAGGCCAAGTTCATTTGTACCATGTGCAAAAGCCATTGGAAAAGCTTTAATTAATTCCAAAATATTATCTTTCTCAGTTTCACTTATCTGAGTGCCAAATGATGCTTTTGAAATTTCTGTTTCCAGAAGTTCCAACTCATTGGATTCTCTTCCTTTAGACGGGGAATTTGTTACTGACTCAATGTGTAAGACAGTGTTAAAAGAATTTATTTTAAATTTCCTTTTACCATTCATGCCAATTGTAAAATTGTTATTAGCAGGGTCTAATTTTACACCAAATTTATTCAGAATATCATTTCCAATGATAAAACAGTTACTACAATTTGTATTATCCATTACTACAAAGTCACAAGTTACCCTTACATAACCATGTTGGTGTTTAAAGAAAACAGCAGCTTTGTATTTACCAATGGGGTGTAGTACTGATCCAAAACCTCTCCAATTTTTATTCTGAAGTGGTTCAAGCTTAAACTTATATTCACTATCAATTTTCTGTAATGTATTAGTGGAAACAACTGAACCAGCAGCTCCTGTGTCCAATACTATATTAACATTTTCACCAGAAATGATAGCTGGAACCGTGATAGGTGTCATTCTAAAGTTATCAGCTTGTATATCCTTAATGATTTCAGCATCCTCAAAATTCATTAAAGATTCATTTGAGTCCATATTTAATATTGGATTTTCAAAGATGGACAAATCATCTTCCAACATACAGACTTCATTTTCATCACTATATGAGATATTGCTGTCATAATCACTTGATTCTTTACTTTTTTCAGTTTCAGTTTCAGATTCACGTTGATTTTCAACAATATTTATGTTTTTCTCACATTTGTGACCTTTGACCCAAGGTTTGTTACACTTATAACAAGTATTTGTTTCATACTTTTTAGGTACTACAGGTGCAGTAGGTTTTTTCTGCTTCTCCTGAAGTGTTTTTGAATTCTGAGTTTTTACAGGTTCAACATTTTGCTTATAAGTGGAATACCTTGATTCATACTTATGGTTTAATAATATTTCATTGCAAATATTAATAAAGTCAGAATATTCAGTAACATTTAATGTTCTAGCTACAACAATGTCTCTGACAGATATAGGTAATTTGTATATTATCTTATCTTTCCATAAGTTAAAATCCATATGAGGCTCAATGGCTTTTAATATTTTGTTTAAATTCATTAAAAATACCATAGGTTTGTCACCATTCAACGGATTATACCTAGTCTTCTCATACAGTCTCTGCTGAGTAAGCCTGAATTTAGAACCTCCAAATTGTTTTTCAATAAGTTGTTTCCATTCAGCCCAAGAGTAGTCTCTACCCTCACTTAAGACAGCTTCAAACCATAATAAAGCAACATCCTTAAATAAAGAAATTAATTTTGATGTTATCTCTTCATCTGGTAACTTATATGAGAATTTCAAGTTGTCAATTCTTTGAATAAAATGTTGCCAATCAGAGCTGGCTTCCCCATCATAAGTTGGGTACTGATCTATCTTAGGCCAGTTCTTCTGATTGGATTTTATCTCACTAATCTTAGGTAAATTCAACAACTCATTCACTTTTGATAAATGGTCTTGTATTTCTTCCTGCACGGATTTGTGACTTACATTTTCAGATTTGACACTACCACCAGATGGTTTCAATTGTGGTGGTATAGGGAAGGAATGAGATTCACTTTTGCCAATGAAAGGATTATTATTATATTGATTATACTTATGATTATCCTGGTTTATTAGTAGATTGGCAGTTTCAATCTCAACTTTAGTTAATCTTTGTAGCAACTCAGAGACACTTTGATTTGTCTGTGCAAAAGATAACTTTGTTCTTGATTCAGTCTTTAATAAGTGTGTTTCATATAATTTTTCTAACTCACAAAATTTGTTTGAAAGGTCATTATATTTATTACTCAATGAATCATATTTAAGAGTTAGAGACAAATGTTCTTTCTCTAATTCTTTATTACGTGTTGCTAATTGAGAAATGTTCAATGTTAAGGATGAAATTGTATCACTAGTGAGTTTAACTGTCTGTTCCTCACAATCAGTCATTCTATTCCACAATGCTGAAACAATTCTATGGACAGTTGGATTATTGTTAAAATATTCCATGTCCTCCTTTTCAATTCTCTCACTCTCCTGTGAACTTCTCATCTCACTAGTAGGTGATTGCAACTGAGGATTAACTGTATTATCATTGTATATAGTACTGTTATTATGGACAAAAGACAAGTCAGGTGTATCTACTCTAAAACCTAAATTTCTTAAATCCTCCTCTATTTTTTGTACAGATTTAACATCAATAGAATTACCTATATTGTAATTATCAGTATTATGTCTAATCTGAGAGGGTAAGTTACTTACCAAGGGATGGTTGCCAGTCCTGATTTTTGGCGCTTTTTTCCCTTGTAAGGGTGAGCTGAGGAAGTCAGATGAGGGGGTGGATCCCTGTTGCAACTGTGGCTTGTCCACTGTTGGTGAAACCAGTCCCATTTCCATTTGTCTACCAGGATTTTCTCCTGGGAGTGAGTGGACCCTCCTTGGGTAGGGGGTTGCTGATTTGATTGACTGGGCTGGCCTCCCTTTAATTCTGCCATTGCCTGATTCATCTGCTGAAATCCTACCTTGCAATTGTTTTACAACTGCTCTACCTCTTTGAACATGAGAGATTTTGATTCCTCTAGCTTCAGAACCTGTTTGGCCAGGTGGGACAGTTGATCCTGAAGAGGAGGAGACGTCTTTTTGATAGTTATCTTTTTTAAGAGGGCGTCCTTTTCCTCTATACTCATGCTTTCTGGCTGGGGGTACTGTTGTCCCTCCATGGTGATGTCCTGGAAAGTTTTTGTTAGCTTTAGACCTGGTATTATAAGCAGGCTGTTCACTTACACTGTCCTGGGGAGCAATCATATTGTTCAGAATAACAATATTTTACGTCTACAAAAGGAAAAAACTCTGTGGAATTAGTAGACAAATAATATTAGCAATTATATTAATAATAAAAAAGCAATGGAGCTTACCCTGAATTTATATCTTTATTTATTTAAATAAAATATAGAAAAATTTGAAAAAATCTGTTAAAAATATAATAATAAGTTTAACTAGACCTCTATAAGGGTGAATAATTAGCTTACCAAGCTTTAGCCAAATACCAATTTAATTGGGTGTTATATTGGTGTCCAAATACCAAGTGAAATTGGGTTTATATTGGGTACAGTTACTACTGTAAATATCTAATTTTTATGGTAAAAAATTAGTACAATTATTATAAGGGTTCTTTTCCGCAATCAATGAGTTATGATGACCCACTAATATGCAGCAGACCCAAATATTTGGTTAATTTTGAGCTGTACTAAGGTAAAAATCACGTCCCAAGGCTTATACTAAATAATAAGTAAAATATAAGGAAAGACCCCCAATTGTCAGTATAGTCTAGTATATAAGTATGATATAATAGTGTTATTTTATGGTCCTACTACTTATTAATAAATGATTTAGTGATTAAACCTCAGGGGAAGATTAATAAAATAGTTATACTCAAATAAAACTCACAATACTTGGATTTAAATGCGTGCTAGTGGTGGAAAATAGAAGAATAAAATATACACTACGCAATATAGGGGGTGGACTTGCTAGCAAGTCCTCAACCTGAACTCAGATGGAACTCAGATGGAACTCAGACTGAACTCATACTGAACCCATACTGAACTCTACTTGAACACCCACCTAAAACTGTTCTTCTGAGTGGTGTTCATTCCTGATTGTATGGCTCCTTTATCAATAGCTCAATGTGTGTTCAATCTATGGTGAGTTTGGGTCCAAGGTTGCGGACTTGCTAGCAAGTCCGCCCCCCATATTGTGTGGTGATAGTTATAGCTTTTATAAAGATAATATCAATTTATATGGGCTTTATAATATATTTCTGAATACTAATAATTGTATTGTAGTGTTTGTTTGAAGTGTAGTAATTGAATGATGATAATAAACCGTCAAAATCCCTCCTTACTTATACCCAAATCCACTGGAGTGCACAGACCTTCAATCCAGATGATGTCACTGCTATCCCCGGCAATTACAGCACTGTGAGGGCCCATCACCTCCCCATGGCGTCCACTTCAAGCAGTTTCAACACCCAGACCTCCAGTAAGGACCCTCCATCACTATTAATAATAACACAGAGTCATACCATAAATAGAAATCCCAGATAAAAGCGGATACCATAAAGAAACAGGTAAAATAAATGATCAAAAAGAGATTTAATGAAACTAAAAGCATATAAAGGAAACAAATAAAATGTCCAAGCCCCCAATAACATCCCCAAGCATCCACATTAACCCAAAAACATCTTTCCAACCCATAAATCTGTAAATAACCATCCAAGGAAGTAATTTTAGTTGTCCAAACTGGGTGTATGCGCCTGATATAGGTGTCTATGCTTCTGTAGGTGTTGTGAATCCACTGATTTCGTCCATATGACCTAAAATAAGCAGAAAAACAAAGGTTATAGGCTATTAAGGGGCTAAAACCCACTTATATACCTAAATATACATAATATACTGCATATTTCACTGAATATGAGATTTATGTATACATATAAGCTTATGTATGTCAATAATTACTTCATATCACTTAAGATAAGTATATTATGACTCCATTAACACCTTAATAAGTATTATTAGGCCATGGATAAGCTATTTAAACTATTATAGATTATATAATAGAATAATAATTATATATATATATAATAAAATAATATATATTATTATTTTAACCTTATTTTTAAGATATAAGCTTAATCTAGTTAAGTTTATCTTATTTTAAGCATAAGAAATACTCAGTCCTAAGGATATTTAGGCTGACACTAGGATATAAAGCTAGTCAATATGGCAAAATTTTTTATGTCTTAAGGAAGAAAGGCTTTTTGGGTGTAGTTTGGATACATTATGATGATGGAACTGTAACTGGAAGTAGTGAGGAGGTGTTGAAGGAGCTGGAAGTTGGTTTTGATGGATCTTTAAAGGTAAAATTGAATGAAAAGGTGGATGGCATTGTAGGTGTAGGTATTGAAGAGGTCCCTGAAGGCTTTAATCTCAACAATTTTAAGCTTATTAACAAGATATAAGAGAACACAATCCTTCAGGACTAGTCACAAGATCTCCATTACCTCAGAAACTAAAAATAAGGACAGCAACGGATGATGAGAAAGCAGTTGACAATACCAAGTATTTTTCTATTCTAGGTGCTCTCAGCTACTTAGCAGTGGCAAGTAGGCCTTATCTTTTTTCCCCAGTAATATTCCTTGATAGATTATCCTCAAAACCACGCAGCTACTAAATTGACAGCACTCCATCACCTCTTACACTATGTACAATACACTGCTAAACTTTCATTTCACATTTATCCTGACAGAGCCTGCCCCCTTGAATTATTCTCTTACACTGATGCTACATGAAACAACCAGGAGTTTTCCAGAGCTCAATCTGGTCATATTTTACTGCTCAATGGCTGCCCTGTTGTGTGGACATCAAGACTTCAACTAACTGTAAGAGACTCATCTATGACAGCTGAATATGTCTCTCTTAGTAATCTGATGAAGGATGCAATTTGGATCTCAAATTTGCTTCAAGACCTACACCCCAAATTTCCACCTGTTAGGCTCAATTGTGACAATAAAGGGGCCATCTCCAATATGAAAAATAATCCTGGAGTTTAGAGGACAAGACATATTAGTAGGTGCTATTACTTGGTAAATGAACAGCTCTTCCTTAAGAAAGATATTCTAGAATGTGTTCCTACTGCAAAAATGTGTGCTGATATTCTAACCAAAGCACTGGGCCCATCTCTAACTTTCAACAAAAGGAAAGATGTCTGTTTGTGGTGATATATGGTGGAATGGGGGTATTATTCTTATTATTTATTTCTTTTTCTTTTTCTCTTCTATTTTTTTTCTTTTTCATTTTATTATTAATTTTTGATGTTTAATGGCAAATAGGGAGGACATTTATCTTGTAATAGTGTAAATGACCATGTGGGGGGTATTTTATGTTCTTAAGCATTGTATGTACATAGTCATTTAGGATATAGTCTGTATTAGTGGTGTCCCCTGTTCTCCTGTTCTTTCTGGAGCTCTACAGTCTGACACCGTGATACAGGTAATAAATGAAACAGTTCTTTCCAGAGTTCTACACGCTGACACAGTGCTACAATTTTTATAAAGCAACTTGGGAAAAGCTTACTCTTTTTTTCCCCTCACCCCCCTCCAAAATTGGCTAAAACTCATGTTTTTGGCAGGGAGTGGAAGGCGAAAAGACAGAAAGCTTTTCCCAAATAGCTTTATCTTCTCCACCTTTCCACTGTCTCTGTCAGATTTTCTATTTCCTTTTCTCTTAAACTATAATAAGTTCTTGTTGCTTCTATTTCTATAACTTCTTGTAGCACGGTTTCAGCCTGTAGAGCTTGGGAAAAAGAAAGAGAACAGGGGACACTGGGACTACAGACTATATGCAGTCACACACATATCTAAGTACATAGTCCTAGTGAATTGACATCCCTCAAACTTGTTTATGAAACATATTACTGATATTCCCTCCATGCATACATGACAAACTCCAATATAAAAAAAGGAATAAAATTAAATGAGAAAAAAAAGAGAAATAAAAGAAAAAAAAATATGAAAAAAAATATAACTCCATCACCAAGCACATACATCTTTTCTTCTAAGCATTGTTAGAGATGGGCTCAGTGATTTTATGAGTATATCTTCCCGCATTTGAGAAGCAGGAACCCATTCCAACATTTCTTTTTTCAGAAAGAGTTGTCCATTCACAATATAGAAACACCTATCCACATGCCCTGTCCTCTTGTTTCCAGGGTTATCTTTTGCATTTGTAATTTGTCCTTTATTTTCACAGAAGATCTTGATTTTGGGAATATTAGGAAAGATATCTTTGAGTAGTTTTGAGATCCAAATTGTGTCTTTCATACCACCACCAAGTGCCACATATTCAGAAGTGCATGATGAACCACTTACTTTCAACTGGCGCCTTGATGTCCAGACAATTAGACAAGAGTTAAGGAGTAGCAGATGTCCACTTTGAGCTCCTTAGAATTCTTTTTTATTCCAAGTGGAGTTAGAAAAAGATAGGAGTTGAAGTGTTGAGTTTTGGTCAGGATGAATGTGAATACAAAGGGTGGTGGTGTGTTAGACATATCTGAGAAGGTTATTGAGAGCAATCCAGTGTGTGGAAGAAGGTTTGGAGGAGATGTGTGCTAAAAAGTTGACATGGGAAAGACAGATCTGGCCTAGCTGCTACTGTCACATAACTGAGAGAACCTAGAATAGAGAGATATTTAGTATTATCAATAGCTACCTCTTCATCCTTGGCTTTGGTGATTTCCAGATGATTTGGAAGCGGTAATCTTGTGGTCAATCCAGAGGGTTTATTAGTCCACAGAATCTTGTCAATGAGCTGATAATTGTGCAGATCAAAAACTTCTGGAACTTCTTTGATAGCAACACCTACAATATCATTAACACTATCATTTCACTTTACCTTCAAACTATCATCCAAACCATTCTCCAACTCCTTCAAAAACTCTTCACTACATCTAGTAACTATACCATCATCAACATGTATCTAAATTACACCAAAACATCCTTTTTTTCTGAGAACACGGAACTCTTATCATATTGAGTTGCCTTATACCCTAGAGCATCCAATTTTCTGGAAATGTGAAGCCACCAACATTTTTCTGCTTGATTAATGCCATAGAGGGCCTTTTTTAAACGTAGAGAATTTCCAATGTCATGTAGCTGGTAACCTTCAGGAGGACAAACCCAGATTTCTTCATCAATTGGACTGTGAAGGTAAGCAGCAGTGAAATTAAAAGATTTGAAAGTCCTTTTGTGATTAGCTGAAAGGGTAAGAAGAATATGTTGAGGAGCAAAGGTAGCAGTGGGAGCAAAAGTGTCAGTGAAATCAATAACATACTGTCGTAAAACACCTTTGGCCTCATATCTTGCTTTGTAGGTTGGTGATTTGGTACAATGATTCTTGATAGTGAAGACCCATTTTTAATTGGTAAGTTTGGCACCAGGAGGAAGTTTTTCTTTGTACCACACATCCATATCTTTCATATTCAACAGTTCCCTCTTGCATGCTTGGTCCGACTTACGGCTGTCAGGTGAGAGCATAGCTTACAAATGGGTTCTGGGAATAATAAATGATTGGGACAAACCTTTATTCACTATCTCATGTACAGCTTTCTCCTGGGACAGAAGTTTTCTTCATCCTTGAAGTCCCATAGTTTAATATTGTTGAGGATATGATCAAAAGAAACCTTGGAAGGTGGAGGTTGAAAAGCAGCTGTATGAGCAGGAAGTCTGTCACCAGGGAAAATAGCCTTGGTGGACTCAAAAAAGGTGTTTGATTCTTCATGCCAAAAAAGCCAACCAGCATTGTTTAAGAAATACCCTATACACTTACAAATCAAGGCATGTTGATCTAGTTTTTGGCGTGTTTCTTTGTGAATATGAACAAATTCTGTTTCACCAAAAATTCAAAAATTGGAATAGTTTGGAGTTTCATTAAACATCAGCTGAATAGGACTATTGTCACCTGTTTTAAAATTTAAAATCCGGTTGTGAACTTGAGCTGCCCATTTGTATGCTTTACCCCAGAATGATTCAGGTAGTTCACTTGCAAGGAGTATGGTTCTTGCAATGTCACCAACTTTTCTGTTGAACCTTTCAGCTGTTCCATTTGCTTGTGATGGTGGGGGCATGTAACTTTATGAGTAGCTTCAATATTTGCCAAGATCTGAGCCATTTTATTGCTGTGCATCTCACCTCCATTGGTGCATAAAACTTGATGCTTCCTTCCAGTTATATTTTCCAATTTTTTACAGAAAGAAACAAAACAAGAAGTGGCCTCAGATTTTGCATTGAATAAAAACACCTCACCATAGGAAGTTGAGCTTTTCCTAAACATTGCTGCTCACCTAGCACCATGAATAGTGGGGTCCATGGGACCAACAAGATCTCCAACAACTAATCTCATTAAAGATTCTGGCTTTGATTCACAGGTTGCTGATGGTTTCCAAGTGCTCTTTGCAATTAAACAATCTTCACAATCAATCTTACCTGTAGGCACAGATAATGGTAAGCCAGTGCCCATACCACTATTGATAATTTTTCTGATGGTGTCAATGCTGGTATGTCCTAGTCTTCTATGCCATTCCATTATGGAACCCTTGGCTGCAGGTGGACGGTTGATATGTTGATTCTTCTTAACAGTGTAAAGCAACAAAGGGTGAAAGAATAGCAATAAGAGGGAATATCATTTGGATTGCAATTACTAACATTAATTACATCCAAGACCCATCTTCTTCTGGTATTCTCTACCTGGCCAGTCATAATCAAATCCTCTTTCAAATAAATCCCCAAATTTAAATTTTTAGAACACCAACCAAAACAAAAACCACATTTCACTAAATCAAATAAAGAAATTAGACTAGTCCTAACATTTTGACAATAGAAGACATTGGTAATAGTGACTATTTTACCATCCCCTTTAATTTTTAAATCTTCTATGCCATTAATGAAGGAAGAAGGACAGTAAGTGGCCACTTTGGCTGTAATCTGTTGTTTAAGATGTCTGAAGTTTTTGAGAAGTCTCACATTTCCAGTGTCATGATGAGTTGCTCCACTGTCCAAGATAGCATAGTCATCAGCAATTGCCTCAGGAGACCATTCAGCACTATTCAGATCAATTTGTTCAACCTTTTCATATGGCGCCTCAACGTTTTGTTCAAAGATAGTGATTTCATTAGCTTCAATTTGAACATCTCTAGCACAAATGGGGCCACATTGAGGGTGTGTGAAGGGAATATAGACCTTTTTGTTTCCAGCATTATGATCAGAAGCATGAGCATTTGCATGTTCACGCATAATGTATAAATTGGGTGAGAAATTTGCAGAATGAGGATTATAAGGACAATGAGCCACAACATGATCAGTGGAATGGCATTCATGACAATTTTGACATGCACCAGGAGGCCTGTAAGAATCTTTTTGTCTCTGAGGTTGAGTGATGGCATGAAGAGAAGGTTCAACAGATAAAGATGTAGTATGTGAAGATGGAATGGCCTCTTGATCAATCCTATTTTGGACAAGACTTGGCATGAGTTGACAGAAATCTTCAAAGGTCACAGACTTTGAATTGGGAAGGTTGTCCAGAGCTACGCATAGATCCATATTAAGGTCTTTCAAAGAGGCCAGAAGCAAAGCATCTACCATTTGTGCTTTGAAAACCTTGGAGTCAAACACAATTCCCTTTCTCTCTATTTTGTCAAACAATTTTTTGAATGCTTCCAGATATTTGCTATGTGACATGATGTGTGACTGTTTCAAATTGATGAAGTTGCAAATAGCAGTCATTGTGGAAGTATGATTTGTCCTGGTGAATTTGTTAATTATGTGGAGATAAGTCTGGTGTGTTTTCCAGTCAGTGGAGATTTTATGGCGCAAGTTAGGTGAGATGGAGTGCAGAAGGATTAGGTGAGTGACTCTGTCTTCAAATTCATCAGGGCCAGTGCCATCATTCAACGCATATGCTTGTGTGCCAACAAAATCTTTGATCAGTTCCAAGACAATGCTGTGCCAGTCAGAGAAGTTGGCACCAGACACCTCAAGGGTAGAAATGGATTTGGTGAACTCAATAACGTTTCTCAGAGTTCTTTGTCTCTCTATCATGCCAATGGTTGGTGCAAGGTGGTGTGGTACACACCTTCGGAAAGGAGAAGCCAAGCGTAGCGGCTGTGTTGAAGGTGGTGTACTTTGGTTTTCCATTACACTAGTCAATAAAAATAACTCCCCAATTGCACGAGTGATATTTTCAATTGGGGTGATCTTAGGGGTAAAATGGGGAATAGGAGGAGCAGGGGTAATCAGAGGGGGATCAGGTGTGTTAGGTGGGAGAATAGGGGGGAGAGGGGTAGGGGGTATTGAGGTGAGAGGGGAGGGTTTTGAGGTGCGAGGCAGCTTCAGAGAAGGGGATTGAAGAGGAAGGAGTGCCTTGCTAGTTGTGGCTAGGCTAGGGAGACGTGAGGGAGATGAAGTAAGTGATTTTGTTTGCTCAAGGGGTGGAGTGCCAGGAATGGGGGTGAGTGTAGGGGCAGGTGAGGGCATTTGACATGTGTGAGAAGTGCATTTGGCACATGAGGTGGGGTTGAGGTTAGGTTCTATGCCAAGGCTCCATAGCTCTTGGTTGGAGATTGATTGGGTAAGTTTTTTTACCAGCGCAAGATGAGATAGGTGAGGTGTCAGACATGCACTGGGGGTTTTATAGGCTACTAGCGCTCCTAGTGTTGCTAACGCAAGTGGAGTTTCTTTTTTTGGCTAACGTTTCATTGCCCGCGGGTACAGCCCATAACCTGTAGAACTCCGGAAAGAACCAAAAATTATCATTCCTTTACCTGCAGCACGGTATCAGCCTGTAGAACTCCGGAAAGAACGGGAGAACAGGGGACACCGCGACTACAGACTATATACATTCACACACATAACTAAGTACATAGTCCTAGTGACTTAACACTTCTTTGTATATACAGCCAGATCCGAAAACATTGAGACAAAAATGAAATTTTTTTAAATTTATTGACAGCCCAAAAGTTGAGCTGCAGTATTTTTTTGACATCTTCAATTCATTCTGTGGCAATCGGGTTGGTTTTTCTGTTGTTTCGCCCCTCTACTGCCACAAGATTAATTGAAGATGTCAAAAAAATATTGCAGCTCAATTTTTGAACTGTCAATAAATTTTCGAAAATTTTCATTTTCGTCTCAATGTTTTCGGATCTGGCTGTATAATAAACCTGTCATCAGGCTAGTTTCCTTACCAAATTAATTTTTGTTAATATAACAATATGAATCTTTAAATTCAATCATTGCAGTCGTTCCGCCTAGCCTGTAATGAACCGAAGCCTCATTTAAGGAAAAATTCTTTATACGTTGTTACAGCTATTTGGGAGAATCTTTTTTTTGCCCCTTGTCTCCCGCCAAAAGCGGCTTAAACTCATGTTTTTGGCGGGGAGTGGAAGACAAAAACACAGCAAGCCTTTTCCAAAAAGCTGTATGTTCTATTCCATATTAAATATTAACCTTATTGAGCTTGCTCTTTGTTAAGACAAATTAGAATTAATTGATCATCCTTGACAGTAAGTCCCGCAATCTACAAGTTAATCGTTCCTTCAACTGATTAACTTCAACAGTAATGAGGGAATGATTAAGAAAATATATAAATACCAGCCTTTTAAATCAGCAAAATGTCTCTTTTCTTAAAATAGTCATTTTTCACTTAAATTTATATAATTTTAATCTTCCATACGGTGTTGGTCAAAATGAATTTCCAACTGAATATCGTTTTTATCCTATCTCTTGCGTTGATGTTTACCTTCATCAATATAGTTCATGGTAACCAAATTCCTGGTCCTGATACCCCACCAGAAAGAGTCGGCGATCTTGTACCCAAGTGCTTCAACCTTGCGAGGACTGGTCAATGTGTGGATTCATATAGTATAGCGAATTACCCGAGCGAATGGTTCAATTCAACAGCTAATTTTGCTGACTCATATGCATATGTGACCAATGCCCCTCTTGTAAGTGGTCATCTATTGAGCCGATGGATTGAAGATATCACTTTTCGAATTCAATGCGAAACCGTATTGAAACTAAATAGAAAAGCGATTAAAAATTCAAACGCACTCAGTAATTTAAGACCACTTACGCCATGCGAAGATTTTATAGCAAGTGGATTGAGGCTAATTACCGAAATCCATAATAGTGACTCCAATCAGACAAATGTTCAACTCGCAGGCCGATGTGTTAACACTTATTACACCAACTGGGCCCCTATGAAGTGCGTCATGAAATCATGTTCAAATTAGCATTAAAAGTATTGACAATAGAACCATTCAATTTCAGAAAAGTTTTATACAGCCCTTCAAGTAATCCCAAGGTTCTATACGGGGAATATACTGAGGCTCTCAAAGATTTTTTTTTCGTTTGTCAAAGTAGGTTATCTTTTTCCTAAAATTCCCTTGAGTTTTTTTCTCAATCATGCTCACAATTTTATTTTCATCAGATATCCTATTAGTATTAGTGGTTAATTGCGTAGAAAACAATCAAAAGCCTTTGTATACCAATTGAGGGGCGATTATTGCACACATTGATGACAAACAAATCACAGATTTGGATATTAAAATTTCTTTAACAAATTTTATCTACTTAGAGAATGTACAGTACCCGGCAAGAAGTCCTCGCGATTTTATTTTGCTAAATCACTACCTAAATAATGGTTCATTCTCAACATTTCGAATCACTTTCTGGCTCTTCTAAGTCTGTAGATCAGATTTATGAAGCCAGAAATTGCATTACTCCAACAGTTTTTTTTTTTAAATTTTGAGTTTTCAGAAAAATGCTAGAGAGTAAATTAAGAATGAGACATCCCACAAGCGTAAGAATGCCTTATAATGAAAGATAGACACACATGCTGATGATTTGAGACCATAAACTGAAAAATAAAATGAAAATGAGGTGAAAAAATCAATTTTTGGATGAGGGTCACCTGTGGTCATCAGCAAAAAGATAGCCATTTGAGTGGGTTATATTGTAAATAAAAGTTTTGGAAGGTCCTTTAAAAACCATCTATTTGTGTTTCTGCTAAAACCAATGAGGTTTTGTGCATTTTGGTTGCTGTTGTAAGGCAGGACACCTTTTAGGGAAATATAGAATTCCAAGTAAGCAAAGCATGAAGTAGCTCAAGGAATCAACTCTAGTCACCTGCAGCGGGAAACAGTTAACTCAAATGACAAAAGACGTGTATATACTAGTATAGTCTGCATAAAGTAGTTGTTGTTATGTGTAGTATGATAGCTTAGTGATTGTTAAGTACATAAAGTGTATATAGTCTGTGGTGCAGCTGACGCGTCTAACTCCGGTTCACTCCGGACAAAGCGCTGACACTGCTACCATAGGTGAGTAACGAAATACTATCGGTTCACTCCAGATGAAGCGCTGACACTGCTACCATAGGTTATGGGCTGTCCCTAATTATTTACTAGCAGTAATAATTTTGTAAATTCCCAGAAACTATTGTGTGCCCCGTGCCTGCCCCACGTTAAACAAGTCTCTCCACTGTGCAATTCATCTCACCAGCACAATTCTTTTTTTGAGCACTACAACTAATTATCTAGCGTATCTGGCCATTTAATTCATGCCAGCTGTACCTTCAGAACCAAATCCATTTCAATCACGTCCTAGAATACAACGCAAGCGCCCTCCTCTTTTATTGCGTGAATTGAGGAATCTGAACCCTCCTCCCTCTCTTAATACCTGCACAAGGCAAAGGTCGTGCTTGTTTTCAGATACTCCCTCTTCACCTACATCTTCCAGCGACAGTGCAAACACTGCTCACCTACCCACATCTACACCACCTATTTCCCCCTCACCTGTTCCCCTATCAGCCAATAGAAATACACCTTCTGGTGTTATTACCCCTCACAAATCTCCCCCTCATCTAGTTAGGCAAACATCAGGGGTTTGCTCAAACCAAATGTCATCCCACAGCAAAGCCAGTTTGCATACGCAACGACTGAGACACAATAATAATTGTGCCTCATCGTCGCGCCATGCAAGAACCAGTAATCTGCAACGTTCCCCTTCTAATTCATCTCTGAGCAGCGATAACTTTGTATCTGACACTGAACCCCCTACTTTTATGACTTACAGAGGTAAAGACTGTACTGATGTAATTGATGAAATAATCCAAAGAACAAACAAGATGTCTATACTTAAAGCTGATGGGACTAACTGGCAAACATGGGTGAAGAATATTAACATTTTTTTAACACGCCATGTACGTTCAACTAAATACATTTCAGATGCCAACGCTGTTAAAAATGATATATCTAAATTCAAGGAAGAGATGAGCTGGCATGCTATCTACAACACCATTGATGAAAAACTTCAAGCTTTCATTGACTTTGGCATTACAAGCTATAAAGCATTTTATATTCTCAGTTCCAAATTTGATAAAGCATCTCACACTGCTCGCATGGCCCTTTTTAATGATCTTTTAAATGTTAAAAACTCTCCTTTCACTAATGTCATGGAAAATGGAGAAAAAGTCAAGTCACTTTTAGAGGCAGTTCAACAATCAGGTTTTGTTTTTGGTTTCGATGAAATGGCAGCAGTTTTCACCCAACTTTTATTACCATCATCAGTTAATCACCTTTCCACTGAAGCAAATCTTCATTTTGAATTGCAAAAAGACATCTCTCAACACTTTTTTGATGACATGATGAATGTTCTTCAAAACTCATTTATCAATTCATCTCAATCCTCCTCCAATGCCCCTACCCTTTCCACAGCTTTTGAACTGGCAACTGAACCTGGATCTGTTTCATCTATGGCTTTCAAAAAAGGCCGCATGGACAGCTACCACCCTGGAAATTGAAAACCTGAATATTCCTGTTTTTACTGCAAATCCTCTGAACACTTCCAGAACACTTTTCCATGTGATCTGAACAGTAAAAGTTTTAATGTAGCAGTTTGGGGACAATGTGAAGCTTTTGCTCAGGACAACAAGGACTCTATGAACCTTGTCCAAAAGGCACTTAAAAATAAGAAAGGAAAACAACCAGCTCAAAGTTCATCAAAACCCCGCTTAATCAAAATCAGCTGCAAAGCGCTAGATGCTCTCACTACTGCTTTGAAAGAAATGGATTTTGGTACTGATAGCTGGACTGAAGAGCAAGACAGTAAAGATTGTCAAGGTGTTTTTGATTCTGGTGCCACACATCATGTCACTGGTGATGTACGTCTTCTTTCTGACTTCAGAACTTTGGATACTCCTATTTCAGTCAAAACTGCAACTGACTCTGGTGCTGCTTTCATTACTGGTCATGGAAACATGTTCATTAAAGGATGTGATGGAGAATTAGTAACAATCAAAGGTGTTTTCTATTGTGACAGGGCATAATCCACTCTTATTTCACCTTTTGATCATTTAGATAATGGCATTTCTCTTTCTTTTAATCAAAATCATGATTATGTTATTTCAAAAAACAAAAAAATATTATTTATAGCTCTTAAATCTTCTGCTGGTCAAAAATGGAGGGTTGATCTAGTCTATCCTTGTGCACTAGAGACCAATGTTTTTGAAATGAATAATTTTAACTCTTTATCCTCTGCTACCCTTCCTGCCCCTTTTGTTCCTTCACCCCCTTCAAAAATTCCTTATCCAGCTGCAGTTCCTGATTCAATCTTGGATTGGCATAGCCGTCTTGGACACACAAGTACCAGGGTTTTGAGAAGACTTGCCAAAAAAGGTCTTTGTGAAAATGCACCATCTGATGTCCCTTCATGCAGATTACACTGTGATGTTTGTGCTATGTCAAAAATCAAAATGAAAAACCCATTCAAGACATCCAAGCGCACCCATGAGCTCATGGATTTCGAAGTTTCTGACTTAGTAGGGCCCATGGTTGATGTCACTGATCGAGGTGAAGTTTATGTATCTACCTTCAAAGAATCTTTCTCGACTTATGGGGAAGTTTTTGCTCTAAAAAAGAAGTCGGATGTTTTTCATGCTTTTATTAATTTCAAATCTCGCTTAGAAAACATCACTAATCAACATCTCAAAATCCTCAGAACTGAAAATGGCAAAGAATACATGAACAAGAAATTCTCTGAATACCTTTCCCAACACGGTATCCTTCATGAACACTCTATGCCTTATCACCATGAACAGAATGGAATGGCTGAAAGATTCAATGAAACCATTGGTGAAATTTCCAGAACAATCCTTCTTGCATCAAATCTGCCTCCCACTTTCTGGACTTTTGCTTATTTTTGGGCCTCCTTCATTCACAATAAATTACCAAATGTGAGAGTTACTGATAGTACCCCATACCAAATCATTTTCAACAAAAAAGCAGACTTATCTCCTGTCAAAATTTTTGGTCAGTGGGCATATGTGCACATTCCAACTGAAAAAAGAACAAGAATGGAGGTTAATGCGATGCGTTTCAGGGTTGTTGGTTTTATTGATGGTGGTAAAGGTTGGATTTTTTGGGATCCAGAGTCTAATTCTTTGTTCAATCAGCAATGGAAAATTTCATCCCTGAAGGAGACAAAGACAATACCAAAACTCTTACAGTTTCACATCCGGCCACATCTCCTTCTAAAGGTGACCTAGCATTTATTTTGAATCAACTGAAATTTGGCAATTTTACAGCAGAAGAAAATATTGCTACCCAAGATGTCATGGTTGATTTCATTAACAATAATGCTTATGGACTTTCTGACTGCTTACCTCAAACTTTCAAACAAGCAATGAAGTGTCCAGACGCAGTTGAATGGAAGTCAGCTTGTCATCAGGAATTAGACAACATTTCTAACATGAAAGTTTGGGATATTGTTCCTCTTCCTCCTGGAAAAACTGTTACAGGTGCCCAATGCGTTTTTGCTCTAAAAAGGGATGAATTTGGGAAGATCATCAAAAACAAGGCACGATATGTAGCTCAGGGTTTCAAACAAATTGAAGGTATGGATTTTAATGAAAATTATGCTCCCATAGCCACTTTTGCATCTCTGCGTCTGATCCTCACCCTAGCTGCTACCTACAACTGGCCAATCAAAACTTTTGATGTCACTGCAGCTTATCCCCACAGCAAACTTGAAGAAGAAAGTTATGTCAAGCAACCTGAAGGTTTTGAGTCTGTTAATCCAACTCATGTCTGAAAACATAGAAAAGCTCTATATGGTACAAAGCAAGCAGCCAGGTTTTGGTGAAAACAACTCAGCAAAATTCTGGCAAATTTAGATTACAGATCAAGCAATCAGGATGCAATTGTATATGTGCTAGCAAAAGAGGGTTGGAAGGGAATGTTGTGGATTCATGTAGATGATGGTGTGGTGGTAGGGAGCAGTGATACGGTTTTGAGGGAGTTTGAAATGGATATGGGGAGTAGTTTGAAGGAAAAATGGTCTGATGGTATATCTTCTATTGTTGGTCTGGCAGTTTCACAATGTCAAAGGTTTTACTATCCACCAACCAGCTCTTATCAACAAAATTCTGAATCACACAATCCAGCTGGTCTTAACGCTCACTCACCATTACCAATGGGTCTTTCTTTGGTGTCTTTAAAGGATAAATCTCATCCTCCGCAGGAACCTCTCAAATTTCTGTCTATTATTGGTTCTTTATCATATCTTGTAGCCGGATCAAGGCCTGATTTGGCGTATCCTTTCAACTTCCTGGCATGTTATGCATCAAGACCAGGTAAAGCTGAATGGTATGCGCTTAATCATTTGCTGAGATATCTACAATTTACCAAAGACATGAAATTTCATCTTTTTCCAAAAATCAATCCAAATCCATCTACGGAAGTTTATTGTGATGCTACTTGGGGTGGTAAATTTGCTAGGGCTACAGGAGGTCATGTTCTTCAGGTCAACAACTGTCTTATCTTATGGAAATCAAAGCATCAATAAAGGGTGGCCACAGCTTCACTTCACTCAGAATTAATGGCAATGTCAAAGGCAACAGGTCAAGCTCTTTGGATGCGTAACCTTCTACGTGAAGTGGATTTGTGCCATGTTCCAACAACTCTGTATTGCAACAACAAAGGTGCAATTGTAGCAGCTACTGATAACCCCTCTGACAAACGTTGTAGGCATGTTGACAGAGATTTCTACTTTGTGAATGAACAAGTTCATTGACGTGAACTTGACATTAAGTGGGTATCAACTAAATATCAGGTGGAAGATTTGTTGACGAAGAATTTGGTACCAAATGTTTGGAAAGAAAAGAGATATTTATTAGGGGTTTTCTAGTTTCTATGTTTTTCCTTCTTTTCTTTTCCTTTTATTTACTTTCAAATTTCTCTACTTTTTTTTGGCAAGGCATGGTTATAGGGAAATCACTAAGAGGGGGGTGTTATGTGTATTATGATAGCTTAGTGATTGTTAAGTACATAAAGTGTATATATTCTGTGGTGCAGCTGACGCATCTAACTCGGGTTCACTCCGGACAAAGCGCTGACACTGCTACCATAGGTGAGTAATGAAATACTATTGGTTCACTCCAGACAAAGCGCTGACACTTCTACCATAACAACAAATGGACCAACAAATGGGTCTTTCAATTTGTTATTACCTTGTAAATTGAAGTGGTCTGTAGAAATCAACACCTCATCACCCTTTTTGAAAGTGTATTCTTTATGGGATTTGTCCCATCTCTTCTTCTCATATTCAAAGGATTTTTCAATAAATTTTTGAGCATGACTTCTGCAAAGTTGTTGTATTTGAAGAAAAGATTTTACACCAGGATGTAAATCCAAATTAGGTATTTTATTTTTGAGAATTTGGGCGGGAGTATTTGGAACTTATCCAAGCAAGAGCTCAACAGGCTTTCTTTGAGTAACAGAATGAACAGTGTTATTATAAGAGAATTTCAACCCAGGAAGTAAGGTAACCCAATCATGAGTGAATCTGTAATTGTCTTTATACTCAAGGCCAAAGGCACAATACCTTCTTATCATTTCCTCTAGAGTCTAAATCATTCTTTCAGCTAATCCATCAGTCTGAGTGTTATGGGAAGTAGAAAGTTTCAGATAACAGCCACAAAAATCCATCAGAGACATCCAAAATTCAGAAGTAAATTTAGGGTCTCTGTCAGAGATTATGGCTTTAGGAAAACAAGCAGTATTAAAAATATGAGACCACCATAAGAAAGCTAATTCTTTAGTGGAAACATCCTTGTGAGTAGGGATAAATTTATGCATTTTTGTGAATCTGTCCACAATAACCCAACAAGAGTTATAACTGTCTTTACCAGAAATGGGTAATCCTGTTACAAAATCCATGTTTATTATCTGCCATGGTGCATCAGGAGGTTCAATATGTTGCATCAATACAGCTCTCTTACCAGTCAATCTTTTTGATTTTTCGCAAGAATCACAAGATTCAACATATAATTTGGCGTCTTCAGACATATTAACCCACCAAGAAGTGTTTTTAATTCTGATCATTGTTTTTTCAACATCAAAATGTCCAGCTAATATGTCATCATGACAAATTTTCAAGATGATTTCTTTCATAGAAGGAGGAATAACAATGACATTACTCAACTTTCTTCTATAATATAGATATCCTTCATCAATTTAAAATTTAGCTTTCTCCAAAGCCTTCTGGTACTTTATTGAAAGTGTTTTAATTAATGCTTGTATTGAAGAATTCTTTGGATCATTTAATATAGTGCATAACTTTTTTAAGTCAGTGTCCTTATCATATGAATCCAGAATAAGCTGTAATAGCTCTTTCTCCATATCAACCACATATATCCCATGAATATGAATAATTTTATCCTCAGGATCATAAGCAGGATTAGAGTCATAATTTGGTAAAGGTAACCTTGATAACATATCCACATTTGAGTGAAAAATACCAGCCCTATGAATAATTTTCATTCTCCCTCTGTATTCCTGAACAGCTAACTTCCATCTGAAAATATGTCTGTTAGGTGTTTTCAAGTTTAAAAGTGATTTAACTGCACTGCAGTCAAGGACAAATTCAAATTTCTGGTCATCTAGGTAATAATGTAGCTTTTCTAGAGCCTACACTACGGCTAAAAATTCAAGCTGAGTGGCACCATATTTCAATTCACTATTTCTCAAGGTTCTTGAAATATAACAAATTACTACTTCTGATACTTTATCATTCATCACATGTTTTTGATGGAGGGCACCACCAAGATCAATAAAACTGGAATCAGTTTACAAAACAAATGGTTGATTAAAGTCATGTAAAGCAAGAATTGGTGCTGAAATCAAACACTGTTTCATAGTGTCAAAAGCTCTCTGTCTTTCACTATTGCAGACAAAACCAACATCCTTTCTAGTTAATTGGGTAAGGAGTAAAGCTATGACTTGGTAATTTTTAATATACTGTCTATAGTATCCACACATTCCCAAAAAACTTTGGAGCTCTCTCACTGTAGTAGGAGCCTTCACCTGTTGTATGGCTGCCACTTTGTTCTGGTCAACACATATCTGTAAGCCTGAAACAACATGACCAAGAAATTTTAAAGAATGAAACCCAAATTTACATTTTTTCAAACCAAGTGTCATATTTATTTCATCCATTTTGTGGAACACTTTACACAAGTGTTTAAGATGGTCCTCAAATGTTTTTGAGAATATAATGATATCATCAATATATACCATCAGCCATCCTTCAATTATCTCCTGATGGAATGTGTTATCCATAACTTTTTGAAAACTGAAGGGGCATTTTTAGGGCCAAATGGAATCCTAAAATACTTATAAATACCCATATGAGTAGAAATCATCAGAAAATTCTGGAAATTTTTCTCAACAGGTACCTGGTGATATCCCTTGTTACCATCCAAACAGCTTATATATTTAGCACCTTGTAAGGTAGCATGTATAGAGCTAATTCTAGTTAAAGGATAGATATCATCAACAGTATACATATTCAATGCTCTATAATCACCACATAACCTGGCTTTATCTTTCTCATAAGATATTAGGACAGGTAAGATAACACAATATTTAGGTGTCTCAACTACCTTTTAAATAATATTCATTTTTAAAAGGGTAGAGATATTATCCTCAATATCTTTTCTATTTGTGGTAGAAGCAGAATAAGGCTTTTACTTTAAACTAGGTGGTATGTCAGTTAATGGACAAGATAATGAAAGTTTCATCTCTTCTTTAACTAATCCTAGTTCATGTGACCCATGAGCAATGGCCATAGGAAAAGATTTTATCAATTTAATGATAGAATCTTTATCCTCACAAGAAAGTTGTTCTCCAAAAGAAGCATTGTCAATTTCAGACATAAGGGCAAGCATTTCTTTTGTAGATCTTCCTTTATATTGAACCACAGAATTACATTTGTTCAATTCTGATTTTATTAATTTTTTGAGGGAGGAAATCTTAAATTTTCTCTTCCCATTCATCCCCATTGTGAAACATTGGTTTGAAGGATCCGATTTTATGCCATATTTGGTTAAAATGTCATTTCCTATAATAAACCAACTGCTTAAGTTATCATTTTTCATGAAAACAAAATCACATATAACTCTTAGAAAGCCATGGTTATATTTAAAAATACTGTGGCTTTGTAGTTACCAATGGGGGACAAAACAGAGCCATAAACTTTCCAATTTTCAGAAATGATAGGCATAAGTTTTGATTTATAGTCTTGATCCACTGAAGCAAGTGCTTTTTCAGATACTAGACTTCCACAAGCTCCAGAATCCAGAAAAACTTCAATTCTGGTTCCATTGATTAAGACTGGTGCTTTGAGAGGGGCAATAACAATTGAGCTATCCTCAATGTTCTTTATGATCTCAGCATCCTCAACTGTAGATAAATCATTATTATCAATATCAATAGTATTTAAATAATGAATTACTTCTTCCAGCATCAATATTTCTTGTTGAGATTCATATGAAATATTGCTGGCACAATCACTTGAAGTATCATCTAGTGCTATTGTGTCATAAGCATGCTCCTCAGGTTTTCAACAAGATTTATCTTCTTGTCACAAACATGGCCTTTCATCCAAGGCTTGTTGCATACTTTTTAAGTGCAACAGGGGCAGAAGGTTTACCAACCTTTTCCAGAGGTTTCTGTTGGTAAATGGAGGGTTTCTCCAAAGGGGTCCTAGGAATGAATCTTCTGGCATCATACTTATTGTTTAGAAGGATCTCATTGCAAGTATTAATGAAAGAAGAGGGTTCTTTGGAGAACTCAGTCCTAGCCACTATCAAGTCTCTCAGAGACATTGGTAATTTATAAATGATCCTGTCCTTCCATAAATCAAACTCCATATTTGGGTCCATTGCCCTTAAGATTTTTACAAGTTTCATTAAAAACTCAATAGGTTTATCATTTGAAGAGCTATATCTAGTTTCCTCATACTGCCTTTGTTGAGTGAAGATGAGAACGTGGAATCCAGTGAGGATTGTAAAAGTAACATTTCTTACAGTTAGGATGAACATGAGATATTTGTATTAGAACAAGATATTATGTTCCTGAATGATTCTATACCTCATACAGATACATCTTTAACTTCCATTGAAGAAGCTGAAATAATTAAAGATGTATCTCATGATACTTACGAAATAACACCTATTGGAGCACCTTTTATAATATTTGGAAGAGAAATGAATGCCATTCTTGACACTGGGGCTGCAGGTAGTGTAGTTTCTATTAATACATTAATGAAACTTGACAGTAAGTATATGGAAAAACTAGAACCTGTACAGACAAAGAACTGGAGGGGGTTTGGTTCAGTTTTAAATCCAATTGGCAAATACAAAACTGTTGTATTCTTTAAGTATAGTAATGGATATGTAAGAGCAGTGTGTGACATTGTTGTAATGGATAATAATAATTTCAGTGATTGCTTTATTATTGGCAATGACTAATTAACAAAATTTGGCATTAAACTAGATCCTGCAAACAGTTGCTTCACTATAGGTGTAAATGGTAAGAGAAAATTCAATATATGTTCTGAAAATTCAGTATATTCCATTTCTCCTAGAGAGGAACAACTGCAAGGTGGAAGAACCACCACTGAAGTGGTAGAATTGGAAAATGAAATTCAAAAGGCCTCTTTCAGTCCTCAACTCTCAAAAATTTAAGAAGAAAATATTTTGAGGTTGATCAAATCTTATCCTATGGCATTTGCCCATGGTTCAAATTAACTAGGATTTTTCAAAGACCATGAGATGAAAATCTCTTTAAGTTGTGACTTGGATAATATTTCTGGCAGCTTGAAAAGAAACCTTACCAAGCATCTCCTGCAAAAAGGAAAGACATTGAAGACAACATTAAAATGTTGTTAGAAATGGGTATTGTTGAAAAAGTAGACACAAAAACTAAGTATTGTGTTATTTCACCACTATTAATCTCTTATGAAAAAGATAAGGCAAGATTATGCGGTGATTATAGAGCTCTGAATACATACGCTGTAGATGATATTTACCCTCTACCAAGGATAGCTTCTATCCATGCTACCTTACAAGGAGCAAAATATATTTCCTGTCTGGATGGAAACAAAGGTTACCACCAGATTCCTGTGGAAAAAGTTCTCAAAATTACTTATTAATAACCACACATATGGGAATATATAAGTATGTGAGAATGCCATTTGGCCCAAAGAATGTGCCTTCAGTCTTCCAAAAATTGATGGATAGTGTCTTTCATCAAGAAATGGTTGAAGGATGGCTTTTGGTTTATATTGATGACAAAATAGTGTTTTCAAAAACATATGATGAACAAATAAATCACCTGAAGAGAGTCTTTCAAAAGATGGATGAAATTAATATGACAATTGCATTAAAGAAATGTAAGTTTGGATTTCAATCCTTGAAAGTACTTGGACATGTTGTATCTGGATTAAAAATTTGTGTTGACCAGAATAAGGTGGCAGCAATTAAAAACATTGGTATACCTAAGAATGTAAAAGATTTTCAACATTTTTTGGGTATGTGTGGATATTATAGACAGTATATTAAAAACTACCAATCCATTGCAGCTCCTTTAACAACACTAATCAGGAAAAATGAGGCTTTCATTTGGAATAATGAAAGACAACACGCCTTTAATAAATTAAAAGATAGTTTAATGTCAGCTCCAATATTGGGACTGCCAGATTTCAACCTACCTTTGATCTTGTACACTGATGCAAGCTTCACAGGGCTAGGTGCTGCTTTACAGCAAAAACAGGTAATAAATGGAAAATTATCTGAAATAGTTATCTGTTATATATCCAGAACCTTAAGAAAGACAGAATTAAGGTATGGTGCTACACAACTGGAATGTTTAGCCGTGGTGTGGGACTTGGAGAAACTTCATTACTATCTGGAAGACCAGAAGTTTGAACTAATAACAGATTTCAGTGCAGTAAAATCATTGCTAAAATGAAAACACCTAATAGGCACATGTTTGGATGGCAACTAGCTGTACAAGAGTATAGAGGAAGAATGAAAATTACTCATAGAGCAGGAACATTGCATTGTAATGTGGATTTATTATCCAGAAGTCCTTTTCTAAATGATACTGACAACCCAGCTTATGTACCTGAAAATGAGGTTATACATATATTTGGGTTTTATATAGTGGATTTAGAGGAGGATTTTATGCAAACTATATTAGAAAATTATTTATCTGATTAAGATTTGACTAAACTATCTACCATTCTAAATGATCCAACTAATGCCTCCATGAGTGCACTAATTAAAACCTTACCTCCAAAGTATGGAAATGCATTGGAAAAAGGTAAACTATCAATTGAAGATGGATATATATATTACAGGAATAATCTAGGTAATGTAATAGTAATATCACCTTCTATGAAAGAGTTAATGTTGAGTACTTGTCATGATGACATCTTAGCTGGTCATTTTGATTTTAACAAAACATTAACCAGAGTTAAAAATACAGCCTGGTGGATAAACATGAAAGAAGATGTACAAAAATACATTGAAACATGTGACTCTTGTCAGAAATCTAAAAGATTAACTGGGAAGAGAGCTGGGTTGTTACAAAAAATAGAGCAGCCAAAAGCTCCATGGGAAATTATAAACATGGATTTTTTCACTGGCTTGCCATTAGCAGGAAAAGAAAGTTTCAATTCTTGCTGGGTAGTTGTGGATAGATTAACCAAAATGTGTAAATTTATTCCTACCCATAGAGAGGTATCTGAAAAAGACTTGGCATTACTATGGTAGACTCAAATGATGAATACTGCTGGGTTCCCAAAAGCCATAATCTCTGACAGAGACCCTAAATTTACTTCAGAGTTCTGGACATCTTTGATGGAAGTATCAGGTTGTCAATTGAAATTGTCTACAGCACACTATCCACAAACTGATGGCTTAGCTAAAAGAATGATACAAACTCTTGAAGACATGATCAGAAGATATTGTGCCTTTGGATTAGAATACAAAGACAATGAGAAATTCACACATGACTGGGTAACATTAATTCCTGGACTTGAATTTGCTTATAACAGCACAACTCATTCTGTCAAGGGGTGCTTTTGGTCTAGAAGCTTGGTTCGAGGTTTATACAAGGAATTTTAGGGTTTTATTGGACTCTCAAAGAATGGTACGTATTTCTTAATCAAATAATTGCTTTACTCAAATGAAAGAGGTAGTTATAAGATATCAATATAAATTATAGATTAGAATTACGGTGTTGTAAATACTAAAATTATAAAATATAGGAATAAATTTATTGTTGTGAGTGTAATAATAATGTAAGTGATAAAAAGAATGTTTTGAAAAGCACAAAGTAAGAGGCCTTTTATAGGCAAAACATGAGGGAATAAATTATACGGAATTTACACTATGTATTGTAAGAATGTGAGTAAAAGAGTGACTGAAAGGAGTACATATATGACATAAGAATTAAATAAATGATACGTCAACAAGGACATCAAATTTATTAGCAATAAAGTTTGAGTTCCTTTGACTGTCACAATTAATTACACAATCATTAATTAATTATATTACTTTCACGGGATTCCAGATCTCTCACTGAGGTAATATAATTAATCTAAAGTTTTTTATTATAATTTTATTTTTAAATTCTATTCCCATTGACTTATACCATTGAGCACGGTGTTAGGGAGTAAAATTGTAAGGGACATTTTATTTACATTAAGTAATTATACTACTTATTGTACTTAACTAGTTAATTGTAAGTGATGCTTAAGTAGGTAATTAATTATTGGTAAGAAGAAGGGGTGTGGCTTCAACTGAGTAAAATAATTAATTATTTTAACAGTTAAGTCTAGTAGCCTGGCTGACACTCCCTCACTCTAAAAAAAACAATAAAAAAATGCTATGGTTTTTTCTTTTTATACTTTTTTAGTAGAGTAGGAAGATTAGATATCTCCTTCCCAGGTATCCAAGAATCATATTCAGATGATTTATTCTTGAATCTCAATAAGTATTCTGTACCTTTTTCAGCAGTGACTATTCTGTCATTTAGAATTTTTTCAATTTCTGCTGTTTCAGTGATTTCATTTGGGGCTTTCTTTGGTCTTCCCCTCCTTTTTGGAAATAAATCACTATTGGATGTGTAAGGTTTCAAAAGAGATATTGGAAAAACAGCATGTTTTCTGTCATATGGAGAATACAAAATAACCTTAACTGCATTATCTCCAATCATTCTTCTGACAACAAATGGACAACAAATGGATCTTTCAATTTGTGATTACCTTGTAAGTTGAAGTGGACTGTAGAAATCAACACTTCATCACCCTTTTTAAAAGTGTATTCTTTATGGGACTTGTCCCATCTCTTCTTCTCATATTCAAATGATTTTTCAATACATTGTTGAGCATGATTTCTGCACAGTTGTTGCATTTGAAGAAAAGATTTTACACCAGGATGTATATCCAATTTAGGTATTTTGTTATTGAGAATTTGGGCACGAGTATTTGGAACATATCCTAGCCAGAGCTCCAAAGGCTTTCTTTGAGTAACAGAATGTACAGTGCTATTATAAGCAAATTCCAACCCAGGAAGTAAGGTAACCCAATCATGAGTGAATCTGTCATTATCTTTATACTCAAGGCCAAAGGCACAATACCTTCTAATCATGTCCTATAAAGTCTGAATCATTCTTTCAGCTAAACCATCAGTCTGTGGATGATGGGCAGTAGAAAGTTTCAGATCACAACCACAAACATCCATCAGAGACATCTGAAATTCAGAAGTAAATTTAGGGTCTCTGTCAGAGATTATGCTTTAGGAAAACCAGCAGTATTAAACATATGAGACCACCATAAGAAAGCTAATTCTTTAGTGGAAACATCCTTGTGAGTAGGGATAAATTTACACATTTTTGTGAATCTGTCCACAATAACCCAACAAGAGTTATAGCTGTCTTTACCAGCAATAGGTAATCCTGTTACAAAATCCATGTTTATTATCTGCCATGGTGCATCAGGAGGTTCAATATGTTGCATTAATCCTGCTCTTTTACCAGTTAATCTTTTTGATTTTTCGCAAGAATCACAAGACTCAACATATAATTTTGTGTCTTCAGACATATTAACCCACCAAGCAGTGTTCTTAATTCTGATCATTGTTTTTTCAAGATCAAAATGTCCAGCTAATATGTCATCATGACAAATTTTCAAGATGATTTCTTTCATAGAAGGAGGAATAACAATGACATTACTCAACTCTCTTCTATAATATAGATATCCTTCATCAATTGAAAATTTACCTTTTTCCAAAGCTATTTGGTACTTTGGTGGAAGGGTTTTAATTAATGCTTGTATTGAAGCATTCTTTGGATCATTTAATATGGTGCATAACTTTTTTAAGTCAGTGTCCTTATCATATGAGTCCAGAATAAGCTGTAATAGCTCTTCCTCCATATCAACCACATATACCCCATGTATATGAATAATTTCATCCTCAGGATCATACGCAGGATTAGAGTCATTATTTGGTAAAGGTAACCTAGATAACATATCCACATTTGAGTGAACAATACCAGCCCTATGAATAATTGTCATTCTCCCTCTGTATTCTTGAACAGCCAACTGCCATCTGAACATATGTCTGTTAGGTGTTTTCAAGCTTAAAAGGGATTTAACTGCACTGCAGTCAGTGACAAGTCAAATTTCTGGTCATCTAGGTAATAATGAAGCTTTTCTAGAGCCCACACTACAGCTAAACATTCTAATTGAGTAGCACTATATTTCAATTCACTATTTCTCAAGGTTCTTGAAATATAACAAATTACTACTTCTGAAACTTTATCATTTATCACTTGTTTTTGATGGAGGGCAGCACCAAGACCAATGAAACTGGCATCAGTGTACAAAACAAATGGTTGATTAAAGTCATGTAAAGCAAGAATTGGTGCTTACATCAAACAGTGTTTCATTGTGTCAAAGGCTCTTTGTCTTTCACTATTCCAGACAAAAGCACCATCCTTTCTAGTTAATTGGGTAAGGGGTAAAGCTATGACTTGGTAGTTTTTAATATACTGTCTATAGTATCCACACATTCCCAAAAAACTTTGGAGCTCTCTCACTGTAGTAGGAGCCTTCACCTGTTGTATGGCTGCCACTTTGTTCTGGTCAACACATATCTGTAAGCCTGAAACAACATGACCAAGGACTTTAAAAGAATGAAACCCAAATTTACATTTCTTCAAAGCAAGTGTCATATTTATTTCATCCATTTTCTGGAATACTTTACACAGGTGGTTAAGATGGTCCTCAAATGTTTTTGAGAATATAATGATATCATCAACATAAACCATCAGCCATTCTTCAATTATCTCTTGATGGAATGTGTTATCCATGACTTTTTGGAATACTGAAGGGGCATTTTTAGGGCCAAATGGCATCCTAATATACTTATAAATACCCATATGAGTGGCAATAATCAGAAAATTCTGAGAATTTCTCTCAACAGGTACCTGGTGATATCCTTTGTTACCATCCAAACAGCTGATATATTTAGCACCCTGTAAGGTAGCATGTATAGAGCTAATTCTAGGTAAAGGGTGGATATCATCAACACTATAAGTATTTAGTGCTCTATAAGCACCACATAACTTGGCTTTATCTTTCTCATAAGAAA
The DNA here is from genome assembly GCA_030280995.1 of Hemileia vastatrix. NCBI lineage: Eukaryota > Fungi > Basidiomycota > Pucciniomycetes > Pucciniales > Zaghouaniaceae > Hemileia > Hemileia vastatrix. Next base: position 31,753,432 of record JASXTE010000005.1, read on the forward strand.
TTAGGACAGGTGAGATAACACAATGTTTAGGTGTTTCAACTACCTTTTCAATAATATTCATTTTTAAAAGGGTAGAGATATTGTCTTCAATATCTTTTCTCTTTGTGGGAGAAGCAGGATAAGGCCTCTTCTTTAAACTAGATGGTATATCAGTTAATGGGCAAGACAATGAAAGTTTCATTTCCTCTTTAACTAATCCCAGTTCATGTGATCCATGAGCAAAAGCCATAGGAAAAGACTTTATCAAGTTAATGATGGAATCTTTATCCTCACCAGAAAGTTGTTCCCCAAAAGAGGCATTGTCAATTTCAGACAAAAGGGCATGCATCTCTTTTGTAGATCTTCCTTTACATTGAACTACAGAATTACATGTGTTTAATTCTGGTTTCAATAATTTTTTAGGGGAGGAAATCTTTAATTTTCTCTTCCCATTCATCCCCATTGTGAAAAATTGATTTGAGGGATCCAATTTTATGCCATACTTGGTTAAAATATTTCCCTACAATAAACCAATTGCTTAAGTTATCATTCTTCATGACAACAAAATTACAAATAGCTCTTACAAAACCATTGTTACATTTAAAAAACACTGTGGCTTTGTATTTACCAATGGGGGACAAAACAGAGCCATAACCTCTCCAATTTTCAGAAATGATAGGCATTATTTTTGATTTATAGTTTTGATCCACTGAAGCAAGTGCTCTTTCAGAAACTACACTTCCTCCAGCTCCAGAATCCAGAACAACTTCAATGCTGGTTCAATTAATCAAGACTGGTGCCTTGAGAGGGGCAATAACAATTGAGTTATCCTCAATGTTCTTTATGATCTCAGCATCCTCAACTGTAGACAAAGAATTATTATCAATATCAATAGTATTTAAATAATGAATATCCTCTTCCAGTATCAAGATTTCTTGTTGAGATTCATATGAAATATTGCTGGCACAATCACTTTATGTATCATCCAGTGCTACTGTGTCATCAGCATGCTCCTCTGTTTGTTCTACAAGATTTATCTTCTTGTCACAAACATGGCCTTTCTGCCAAGGCTTGTTGCACTTGAAGCAAGTGTTTGTTGCATACTTCTTTGGTGCAACAGGGGCAGAAGGTTTACCAACCTTTTCCAGAGGTTTCTGTTGGTAAGTGGAGGGTTTCTCCAAAGGGGTCCTAGGAATGAATCTTCTGGCATCATACTTATTGTTTAGAAGTATCTCATTGCAAGTATTAATGAAAGAAGAGGGTTCTTTGGAGAACTCAGTTCTAGCCACTATCAAGTCTCTCAGAGACATTGGTAATTTATAAATGATTCTGTCCTTCCATAAATCAAACTCCATATTTGGGTCCATTGATATTAAGATTTTTACAAGTTTCATTAAAAATTCAATAGGTTTATCAGTAGAAGAGCTATATCTAGTTTCCTCATACTGCCTTTGTTGAGCCATTCTGAAATTGGAGCCACCAAATTGTGCTTTAATTAATTTCTTCCAATCCTCCCATGAGTAGTCATTCCCATCCAGGAGAACAGATTCATACCACATCAGGGCAACATTAGTGAACAAAGAAATTAACTTGGACACAATTTCCTCATCTGGGAGTTTGTATGAATTTTTTAAGTTATCAATTCTGCAAATAAATTGTTGCCAATCAGAGGAAGAATCACCATCAAATGTAGGATATTGGTCAAGTATTGGCCAATTCTTTTGATTTGAAGGAGTCTCCTTAATACTAGCTTGTTTCTGAGTAAGAAGCAGCTGTACTTTCTCTAATTGGGCTGAAATCTCATTGTTTAATCCTTCTGTTGCAGATCCTGGTGCATCATCAGTCTTTGATTGAAACTCAGTGTTATCAACAGGTATTTCTGGAGCTATTTTTACTTTAGATGAACTAGCGACAGGTACTATTTGAGCATCCTGCACTATATGTTCCTTCACAGAAATGTCAGAATATTTCTGGTCATTCAACAATGAGTTCAATTTTTCTTCAATGGTTGTTAGTCTTGTTTTCATTCTTGGAAGACTAGATAAACTCTCATTGATAGTTGCAAAAGATAACTGATTTTTATTTTGAAAAGATGACAAATGGTCATTCAATCTTTTCAGATTTATCTTATCTATCTCCACCTCCTGGCAACAGGCAGATACAGTATCTTTTAGTTTAGACAAATCATTTTTTATATTTTGCCATAAAGCAACTTTCTTTTCATGGGTTGCTTTGTAATGAGACAATTCATCAGAGACTCTCTGTGATTCACTTCTTAATGCTTGATAACCCTGATCAGTTAACAAACTATTATATCTCTGAGTCAATTGCATATTGTTCATTATATGATTTTGTTTGGCAATAATATCTCTCAAGTACTCATCATTAATTCTTGCTACATCTGGAGTGTTTCTCAATAAGGTAACTAAGTAACTTTCCAGACTCTCATAGAACTGAGGGTCAAGAGTTTCATCAATTACAGCCATATCAGGGTTAATCATTGAGGTAGCATTCTTCCCTCTCAGATTTACCTGAAAGAACAGAATCAGCCACAAGAAAAGGCACTTGAGAATCAATAGAGGGACGTACCAGAGTTTGCTGGGTATCACCATATTGGGCTTTCTTTTTCTTTTTCCTCCTTGATAGGGGTGGGGAGGAGTGGGGTTGACCTGGTTGGGCCTTGATGGACCTGCCTGAGGTAACTGATGCTGATTTTGAGACAGGTAGTCCCACTGAGTGTTTAACCAGTCCCACTGCCACTTGGACACTTCCAACTTCTCTTGGGACTGGGGAGCCAATTGTTGTTGATCCCTGGGAGGAAGAGGTTTCTTCTTCTCTTGAGGAAAGGTATCTGTTCTTCTCACCTTTTCTTCCAGAGCATCTACCCTTACCTTTAGTCTCAAGCTTTCTGTCCTTAACTCCTTTATGTGAGTTGACAGATTCTTTACCTGCTGTGACAATGGCATCTTTTTTATCCTGAAGCCTTTTGGAAACTCTTCTGGTGGGTTTATCATAGGCTTCTGATCCTGAGTGGTGTCCACTAGGATTTCTACTTCTTCCATCTCTACATCCTGTTTGGGGCAAGGATTTATTAGTTTGAGAAATTCTTCTTGTTAAAGGAGAACTTAAAGAAGTAGGCTCATCATAATCAATTAAGTCTAGTTCTTCTTCACGTGCAGCAGAACCACTTTGGTCAGTCATTTTAAGATTTTACTGAAATGAAGAAAAGAGACAATAAGATTAATTAGTCTTTATTTTTTATTTTTTTATTTTTAAAAATAAAATAAAATAAATAAATAAAAAAATCTTTTTTCAGGATAAAAATCAACTTAAATAAAATTAATTTATTAATAAAAAAAATTTAAAGCCAGGATTATAAGATAATCAACTGTAGAAATAAATTTGAATTTTTATTAATAATTTTTAATTAATTATTTTCAGGATTTAAATCAACTAATTTATTACCAGGACTTATTGTCAACTGAAGTAATCAAATATGAAAATTTATTAATTTAATAAAATTTTATTGAACTGATAACTTAACTACCAGGACTTAATGTCAACTGAAGTAATTAAATATAAATTTTTATTTTAAAATTTTATTAAGCTTGATCACTTAATTACCAGGACTTAATGTCAACTGAAATTATTAAATATGAGTTTTATTAATTAAAATATTTATTGAATTACCAGGACTCAGAGTCAACTGAAGTAATTAAATAATAATTATATATTAATTAAAAATATTATTTTCAGGACAATTTTTCAACTGGAAAAATTAAATTAATCAGGACAAATGTCAACTGAAAAGATTATAATAATTAATATTAAAATATAATTATTTTATTACCTCTGGGACTAAGAACACTTATTGCTCTATTATGGTCAACCAGGAAAAATAAAAATAAAATATAATAATAAAAATAAAATCCAATTACCAGACACCTCCCGCTGTAAAATGAGCAAATTAATGCCACTTACAGAGTGCTGAGTAAAAGGAAATACGTAGCAAATGAAGAGTGAAGAGTAACCCACAAATAGTAATGCAATAATTACCACAATATATACGACGTTTAGTCAATATATGATCCTAATTTTTGGAGCGCGGTTCAATTCCCTTTTGCAGCAAAAAATTTTGTCACGTGACATACAACGTTCGTCGTTTTTGTCGCTTTCTCGTCCTTACAGGTATTCGAATCGCCAATGCTCCCTTTGATTACGCCCTCAAATCACGATGCGCCGTCAATAATTCTGGAAGGCCCTCAATTGTCAAGGGGTGCTTTTGGTCTAGAATCTTGGTTCGAGGTTTATACGACAAATTTTAGGGTTTTATTGGACTCTCAAAGAATGGTACGTATTTCTTAATCAAATAATTGCTTTACTCAAATAAAAGAGGTAGTTATAAGATATCAATATAAATTATAGATTAGAATTACAGTGTTGTAAATACTAAAATTATAAAATATAGGAATAAATGTATTCTGGTAAGTGTAATAATAATGTAAGTGATAAAAAGAATGTTTTGAAAAGCACAAAGTAAGAGGCCTTTTATAGGCAAAACATGAGGGAATAAAATATACGGAATTTACACTATGTATTGTAAGAATTTGAGTAAAAGAGTGACTGAAAGGAGTACATATATGACATAAGAATTAAATCAATGATACGTCAACAAGGAGATCAAATTTATTAGCAATAAAGTTTGAGTTCCTTGGACTGTCACAATTAATTACACAATCATTAATTAATTATATTACTTTCACGGGATTCCAGATCTCTCACTGAGGTAATATAATTAATTTAAAGTTTTTTATTATAATTTTATTTTTAAATTCTATTCCCATTGACTTATACCATTGAGCACGGTGTTAGGGAGTAAAATTGTAAGGGACATTTTATTTACATTAATTAATTATACTACTTATTGTACTTAACTAGTTAATTGTAAGTAATGCTTAAGTAGGTAATTAATTATTAGTAAGAAGAAGGGGCGTGGCTTCAACTCAGTAAAATAATTAATTATTTTACCAGTTAAGTCTAGTAGCCTGGCTGACACATTCTGTAAAAGAGAAGAAACCATTTGAACTCTTGCTGGGATACATACCAAATACCCCAGTAAATCATTTAAATAAATTACCAAGGTTGGATATACACCCTAGTACTAAATACTTTATTTATATGCAAAAAATGTGTAGAAAAAATTCAGAAGAATGCATTCAAAAAGCATTTGAATATGAAAAGAAAAGGTGGGATAAATCTCATAAAGAATTTGAATTCAAAAAAGGAGATGAAGTCCTAATTTCAACACTACATTTTAACTTACAAGGTAATGTTAAATTGAAGGATCTCTTTGTAGGACCTTTTTTAGTAAGAAAAATGGTTGGTAATAATGCAGTGGAAGTCATATTATAAGCCCCATATGATAGGAAACATCCAGTTTTCCCTATCTCATTATTGAAACATTTCCATGCAAACGATCTTGACTTATTTCCAAAAAGAAGGGGAAGGCCTAAAAAGAAACCTGAAGAAATTGTGGAAAAAGCAGAGATTGAAAAAATACTCAAGAAAATAATCCTTAAAAAGGAAAAAGGAACTGAGTATTTATGAAGATTTAAGGGGAAATCAAATGAATTTGATAAATGGATACCTGAAAATGAAGTTTCAAATTTATCCTCTCTTCTTAAAAAATTTAAACAGAAATAAATTTCTGTTCAACCATCTGAGGGGTTAAAAAACCAGTACTCATAATATTTTATTATGTTTTATTTCTTTAAAGAATAATCTTTAATGCTACAGAATTAATCTGAATACCTGAAAAATTACAAATAATTGAAGAAAATGTATAACTTATCATTTTTTTATTGTTTTTTTTGGGTGGGCAAGTGTCAGCCTGTATATCCCCAGGACAGAGTATAAAGTACTTATAAGTTATTTTAAATACATGAACTATACATGGGAACAATAAATGAGAGTACACAAACAGTATACATAAGTAAAATTGTGATAATACACAAAAAATGCCATTATAACACCTTATATACACGCATATATCCACCTTTTATAAGTCTTATGTACTTAATATTAAGTTGGAATATTTTAGGGTAACCTTAAGAACCTTAATTATAAGTCTACATAATTTTTAAGTATACTTAAAGCTGTTATTTTCATTGTTTTATGCAAAAAACAAGAAATGCGCTTTATTTCACTCAAAAGTTGATTATATGCGCTATAAATTTAAGAATATTTAAAATGCGCTTTGACAGTTCAATTAGTCTCATTTAGGACTATTTATTTGGCTAATTAAATTCATAAAAATAACACTTTCCAAATTTGATGTTTTTTATGCCAGAAATGGCTTCTGTGTACTGGCCACATACTGCCTGCATTTTTCCCGTGTGAATAGCTTCATTTTTAGCAAATTTAGCTTTTTCACAATATAATTACCCCACATTCTACGCCCAATGTGGAGAAACACACTAAAATAGGCGACAGGTGCTTATTTAGTGTCCTAGCTTAATTAATAATGCATTGACCCTCTTTATATGCACTGATTTCATTAATAACCTCACTCTTGGCGCCTTATTTCACTACCACGCTTAAATTTGCCTAAAATTTGTCAAGGATTTACCTGTGCTAGCGCCTGCCAAGGACTGCATGTAGTTACCCCACATCTCACACCCTCTTTTGGGTTTCTAGGTGGTTTCTCAGTCAATTTTGGTCATTTTTGAAAGGGAATTTCACATAGTATAATGTCAGGAGTAGCCCCATTATTTGTAGAGTGAATACCCCTTATTATTAAGCTCTTATTAGCCTTAATTTTCCTTCTTTAGTCTTTTATATTGATGTATAATACACATATACTATCTTTTTTACTTATTCTTTAATTTTGATAGATTTTCTCTATTATTACAGGATTTTGGCAGTAGTTACTTTTCTAATTATGTTATGGGTCACTAGGGATGTTGATGGGCATGTCTATTTGTTGAATGGAGGCTTCATTAACTGTGTATTGGACTGGTAAATCAAGGGATTCATTGGGGAGCTCAATGTGTATAAAAGGAGAAGGTTTTGGGTTTTGTTTTCTACATTCTTTATCATTACAATTCAATCATATAACCAATCAATTTACAATACATATCAATAGCATTTATATAGTCATTGAATAGTATCTGAATTATTAAATCTGTTTTTCTACCAACTATAAAAATTGTGAGCCATATATAATTAGTGAGATTAGAATTACTGAGACCCGCATTTTGAATTATTTTAATACTTATTGGATTTGTACTACAGTATTCATATAGGACCATTAAAATCTTCTAGACAACTGACCATTCAAGCTAGTTCACCTCTTTGTACTTGAACTCAGCCTGAAAATTAAAAAAAATCCAACCTTTACCACCATCAATAAAACCAGCAACCCTGCAATGCATAGCCCGGACCTCCATTCTTGTTCTTTTTTCAGTTGGAATGTGCACATATGCCCACTGACCAAAAATTTTGACAGGAGATAAGTCTGCTTTTTTGTTGAAAATGATTTGGTATGGGGTACTATCAGTAACTCTCACATTTGGTAATTTATTGTGAATGAAGGAGGCCCAAAAATAAGCAAAAGTCCAGAAAGTGGGAGGCAGATTTGATGCAAGAAGGATTGTTCTGGAAATTTCACCAATGGTTTCATTGAATCTTTCAGCCATTCCATTCTGTTCATGGTGATAAGGCATAGAGTGTTCATGAAGGATACCGTGTTGGGAAAGGTATTCAGAGAATTTCTTGTTCATGTATTCTTTGCCATTTTCAGTTCTGAGGATTTTGAGATGTTGATTAGTGATGTTTTCTAAGCGAGATTTGAAATTAATAAAAGCATGAAAAACATCCGACTTCTTTTTTAGAGCAAAAACTTCCCCATAAGTCGAGAAAGATTCTCTGAAGGTAGATACATAAACTTCACCTCGATCAGTGACATCAACCATGGGCCCTACTAAGTCAGAAACTTCGAAATCCATGAGCTCATGGGTGCGCTTGGATGTCTTGAATGGGTTTTTCATTTTGCTTTTTGACATAGCACAAACATCACAGTGTAATCTGCATGAAGGGACATAAGATGGTGCATTTTCACAAAGACCTTTTTTGGAAAGTCTTCTCAAAACCCTGGTACTTGTGTGTCCAAGACGGCTATGCCAATCCAAGATTGAATCAGGAACTGCAGCTGGATAAGGAATTTTTGAAGGGGGTGAAGGAACAAAAGGGGCAGGAAGGGTAGCAGAGGATAAAGAGTTAAAATTATTCATTTCAAAAACATTGGTCTCTAGTGCACAAGGATAGACTAGATCAACCCTCCATTTTTGACCAGCAGAAGATTTAAGAGCTAGAAATAATATTTTTTTGTTTTTTGAAATAACATAATCATGATTTTGATTAAAAGAAAGAGAAATGCCATTATCTAAATGATCAAAAGGTGAAATAAGAGTGGATTATGCCCTGTCACAATAGAAAACACCTTTGATTGTTACTAATTCTCCATCACATCCTTTAATGAACATGTTTCCGTGACCAGTAATGAAAGCAGCACCAGAGTCAGTTGCAGTTTTGACTGAAATAGGAGTATCCAAAGTTCTGAAGTCAGAAAGAAGACGTACATCACCAGTGACATGATGTGTGGCACCAGAATCAAAAACACCTTGACAATCTTTACTGTCTTGCTCTTCAGTCCAGCTATCAGTACCAAAATCCATTTCTTTCAAAGCAGTAGTGAGAGCATCTAGCGCTTTGCAGCTGATTTTGATTAAGCGGGGTTTTGATGAACTTTGAGCTGGTTGTTTTCCTTTCTTATTTTTAAGTGCCTTTTGGACAAGGTTCATAGAGTCCTTGTTGTCCTGAGCAAAAGCTTCACATTGTCCCCAAACTGCTACATTAAAACTTTTACTGTTCAGATCACATGGAAAAGTGTTCTGGAAGTGTTCAGAGGATTTGCAGTAAAAACAGGAATATTCAGGTTTTCAATTTCCAGGGTGGTAGCTGTCCATGCGGCCTTTTTTGAAAGCCATAGATGAAACAGATCCAGGTTCAGTTGCCAGTTCAAAAGCTGTGGAAAGGGTAGGGGCATTGGAGGAGGATTGAGATGAATTGATAAATGAGTTTTGAAGAACATTCATCATGTCATCAAAAAAGTGTTGAGAGATGTCTTTTTGCAATTCAAAATGAAGATTTGCTTCAGTGGAAAGGTGATTAACTGATGATGGTAATAAAAGTTGGGTGAAAACTGCTGCCATTTCATCGAAACCAAAAACAAAACCTGATTGTTGAACTGCCTCTAAAAGTGACTTGACTTTTTCTCCATTTTCCATGACATTAGTGAAAGGAGAGTTTTTAACATTTAAAAGATCATTAAAAAGGGCCATGCGAGCAGTGTGAGATGCTTTATCAAATTTGGAACTGAGAATATAAAATGCTTTATAGCTTGTAATGCCAAAGTCAATGAAAGCTTGAAGTTTTTCATCAATGGTGTTGTAGATAGCATGCCAGCTCATCTCTTCCTTGAATTTAGATATATCATTTTTAACAGCGTTGGCATCTGAAATGTATTTAGTTGAACGTACATGGCGTGTTAAAAAAATGTTAATATTCTTCACCCATGTTTGCCAGTTAGTCCCATCAGCTTTAAGTATAGACATCTTGTTTGTTCTTTGGATTATTTCATCAATTACATCAGTACAGTCTTTACCTCTGTAAGTCATAAAAGTAGGGGGTTCAGTGTCAGATACAAAGTTATCGCTGCTCAGAGATGAATTAGAAGGGGAACGTTGCAGATTACTGGTTCTTGCATGGCGCGACGATGAGGCACAATTATTATTGTGTCTCAGTCGTTGCGTATGCAAACTGGCTTTGCTGTGGGATGACATTTGGTTTGAGCAAACCCCTGATGTTTGCCTAACTAGATGAGGGGGAGATTTGTGAGGGGTAATAACACCAGAAGGTGTATTTCTATTGGCTGATAGGGGAACAGGTGAGGGGGAAATAGGTGGTGTAGATGTGGGTAGGTGAGCAGTGTTTGCACTGTCGCTGGAAGATGTAGGTGAAGAGGGAGTATCTGAAAACAAGCACGACCTTTGCCTTGTGCAGGTATTAAGAGAGGGAGGAGGGTTCAGATTCCTCAATTCACGCAATAAAAGAGGAGGGCGCTTGCGTTGTATTCTAGGACGTGATTGAAATGGATTTGGTTCTGAAGGTACAGCTGGCATGAATTAAATGGCCAGATACGCTAGATAATTAGTTGTAGTGCTCAAAAAAAGAATTGTGCTGGTGAGATGAATTGCACAGTGGAGAGACTTGTTTAACGTGGGGCAGGCACGGGGCACACAATAGTTTCTGGGAATTTACAAAATTATTACTGCTAGTAAATAATTAGGGACAGCCCATAACCTATGGTAGCAGTGTCAGCGCTTCATCTGGAGTGAACCGATAGTATTTCGTTACTCACCTATGGTAGCAGTGTCAGCGCTTTGTCCGGAGTGAACCGGAGTTAGACGCGTCAGCTGCACCACAGACTATATACACTTTATGTACTTAACAATCACTAAGCTATCATACTACACATAACAACAACTACTTTATGCAGACTATACTAGTATATACACGTCTTTTGTCATTTGAGTTAACTGTTTCCCGCTGCAGGTGACTAGAGTTGATTCCTTGAGCTACTTCATGCTTTGCTTACTTGGAATTCTATATTTCCCTAAAAGGTGTCCTGCCTTACAACAGCAACCAAAATGCACAAAACCTCATTGGTTTTAGCAGAAACACAAATAGATGGTTTTTAAAGGACCTTCCAAAACTTTTATTTACAATATAACCCACTCAAATGGCTATCTTTTTGCTGATGACCACAGGTGACCCTCATCCAAAAATTGATTTTTTCACCTCATTTTCATTTTATTTTTCAGTTTATGGTCTCAAATCATCAGCATGTGTGTCTATCTTTCATTATAAGGCATTCTTACGCTTGTGGGATGTCTCATTCTTAATTTACTCTCTAGCATTTTTCTGAAAACTCAAATTTTAAAAAAAAAAACTGTTGGAGTAATGCAATTTCTGGCTTCATAAATCTGATCTACAGACTTAGAAGAGCCAGAAAGTGATTCGAAATGTTGAGAATGAACCATTATTTAGGTAGTGATTTAGCAAAATAAAATCGCGAGGACTTCTTGCCGGGTACTGTACATTCTCTAAGTAGATAAAATTTGTTAAAGAAATTTTAATATCCAAATCTGTGATTTGTTTGTCATCAATGTGTGCAATAATCGCCCCTCAATTGGTATACAAAGGCTTTTGATTGTTTTCTACGCAATTAACCACTAATACTAATAGGATATCTGATGAAAATAAAATTGTGAGCATGATTGAGAAAAAAACTCAAGGGAATTTTAGGAAAAAGATAACCTACTTTGACAAACGAAAAAAAAATCTTTGAGAGCCTCAGTATATTCCCCGTATAGAACCTTGGGATTACTTGAAGGGCTGTATAAAACTTTTCTGAAATTGAATGGTTCTATTGTCAATACTTTTAATGCTAATTTGAACATGATTTCATGACGCACTTCATAGGGGCCCAGTTGGTGTAATAAGTGTTAACACATCGGCCTGCGAGTTGAACATTTGTCTGATTGGAGTCACTATTATGGATTTCGGTAATTAGCCTCAATCCACTTGCTATAAAATCTTCGCATGGCGTAAGTGGTCTTAAATTACTGAGTGCGTTTGAATTTTTAATCGCTTTTCTATTTAGTTTCAATACGGTTTCGCATTGAATTCGAAAAGTGATATCTTCAATCCATCGGCTCAATAGATGACCACTTACAAGAGGGGCATTGGTCACATATGCATATGAGTCAGCAAAATTAGCTGTTGAATTGAACCATTCGCTCGGGTAATTCGCTATACTATATGAATCCACACATTGACCAGTCCTCGCAAGGTTGAAGCACTTGGGTACAAGATCGCCGACTCTTTCTGGTGGGGTATCAGGACCAGGAATTTGGTTACCATGAACTATATTGATGAAGGTAAACATCAACGCAAGAGATAGGATAAAAACGATATTCAGTTGGAAATTCATTTTGACCAACACCGTATGGAAGATTAAAATTATATAAATTTAAGTGAAAAATGACTATTTTAAGAAAAGAGACATTTTGCTGATTTAAAAGGCTGGTATTTATATATTTTCTTAATCATTCCCTCATTACTGTTGAAGTTAATCAGTTGAAGGAACGATTAACTTGTAGATTGCGGGACTTACTGTCAAGGATGATCAATTAATTCTAATTTGTCTTAACAAAGAGCAAGCTCAATAAGGTTAATATTTAATATGGAATAGAACATACAGCTTTTTGGAAAAGGCTTGCTGTGTTTTTGTCTTCCACTCCCCGCCAAAAACATGAGTTTAAGCCGCTTTTGGCGGGAGACAAGGGGCAAAAAAAAGATTCTCCCAAATAGCTGTAACAACGTATAAAGAATTTTTCCTTAAATGAGGCTTCGGTTCATTACAGGCTAGGCGGAACGACTGCAATGATTGAATTTAAAGATTCATATTGTTATATTAACAAAAATTAATTTGGTAAGGAAACTAGCCTGATGACAGGTTTATTATACAGCCAGATCCGAAAACATTGAGACGAAAATGAAAATTTTCGAAAATTTATTGACAGTTCAAAAATTGAGCTGCAATATTTTTTTGACATCTTCAATTAATCTTGTGGCAGTAGAGGGGCGAAACAACAGAAAAACCAACCCGATTGCCACAGAATGAATTGAAGATGTCAAAAAAATACTGCAGCTCAACTTTTGGGCTGTCAATAAATTTAAAAAAATTTCATTTTTGTCTCAATGTTTTCGGATCTGGCTGTATATACAAAGAAGTGTTAAGTCACTAGGACTATGTACTTAGTTATGTGTGTGAATGTATATAGTCTGTAGTCGCGGTGTCCCCTGTTCTCCCGTTCTTTCCGGAGTTCTACAGGCTGATACCGTGCTGCAGGTAAAGGAATGATAATTTTTGGTTCTTTCCGGAGTTCTACAGGTTATGGGCTGTACCCGCGGGCAATGAAACGTTAGCCAAAAAAAGAAACTCCACTTGCGTTAGCAACACTAGGAGCGCTAGTAGCCTATAAAACCCCCAGTGCATGTCTGACACCTCACCTATCTCATCTTGCGCTGGTAAAAAAACTTACCCAATCAATCTCCAACCAAGAGCTATGGAGCCTTGGCATAGAACCTAACCTCAACCCCACCTCATGTGCCAAATGCACTTCTCACACATGTCAAATGCCCTCACCTGCCCCTACACTCACCCCCATTCCTGGCACTCCACCCCTTGAGCAAACAAAATCACTTACTTCATCTCCCTCACGTCTCCCTAGCCTAGCCACAACTAGCAAGGCACTCCTTCCTCTTCAATCCCCTTCTCTGAAGCTGCCTCGCACCTCAAAACCCTCCCCTCTCACCTCAATACCCCCTACCCCTCTCCCCCCTATTCTCCCACCTAACACACCTGATCCCCCTCTGATTACCCCTGCTCCTCCTATTCCCCATTTTACCCCTAAGATCACCCCAATTGAAAATATCACTCGTGCAATTGGGGAGTTATTTTTATTGACTAGTGTAATGGAAAACCAAAGTACACCACCTTCAACACAGCCGCTACGCTTGGCTTCTCCTTTCCGAAGGTGTGTACCACACCACCTTGCACCAACCATTGGCATGATAGAGAGACAAAGAACTCTGAGAAACGTTATTGAGTTCACCAAATCCATTTCTACCATTGAGGTGTCTGGTGCCAACTTCTCTGACTGGCACAGCATTGTCTTGGAACTGATCAAAGATTTTGTTGGCACACAAGCATATGCGTTGAATGATGGCACTGGCCCTGATGAATTTGAAGACAGAGTCACTCACCTAATCCTTCTGCACTCCATCTCACCTAACTTGCGCCATAAAATCTCCACTGACTGGAAAACACACCAGACTTATCTCCACATAATTAACAAATTCACCAGGACAAATCATACTTCCACAATGACTGCTATTTGCAACTTCATCAATTTGAAACAGTCACACATCATGTCACATAGCAAATATCTGGAAGCATTCAAAAAATTGTTTGACAAAATAGAGAGAAAGGGAATTGTGTTTGACTCCAAGGTTTTCAAAGCACAAATGGTAGATGCTTTGCTTCTGGCCTCTTTGAAAGACCTTAATATGGATCTATGCGTAGCTCTGGACAACCTTCCCAATTCAAAGTCTGTGACCTTTGAAGATTTCTGTCAACTCATGCCAAGTCTTGTCCAAAATAGGATTGATCAAGAGGCCATTCCATCTTCACATACTACATCTTTATCTGTTGAACCTTCTCTTCATGCCATCACTCAACCTCAGAGACAAAAAGATTCTTACAGGCCTCCTGGTGCATGTCAAAATTGTCATGAATGCCATTCCACTGATCATGTTGTGGCTCATTGTCCTTATAATCCTCATTCTGCAAATTTCTCACCCAATTTATACATTATGCGTGAACATGCAAATGCTCATGCTTCTGATCATAATGCTGGAAACAAAAAGGTCTATATTCCCTTCACACACCCTCAATGTGGCCCCATTTGTGCTAGAGATGTTCAAATTGAAGCTAATGAAATCACTATCTTTGAACAAAACGTTGAGGCGCCATATGAAAAGGTTGAACAAATTGATCTGAATAGTGCTGAATGGTCTCCTGAGGCAATTGCTGATGACTATGCTATCTTGGACAGTGGAGCAACTCATCATGACACTGGAAATGTGAGACTTCTCAAAAACTTCAGACATCTTAAACAACAGATTACAGCCAAAGTGGCCACTTACTGTCCTTCTTCCTTCATTAATGGCATAGAAGATTTAAAAATTAAAGGGGATGGTAAAATAGTCACTATTACCAATGTCTTCTATTGTCAAAATGTTAGGACTAGTCTAATTTCTTTATTTGATTTAGTGAAATGTGGTTTTTGTTTTGGTTGGTGTTCTAAAAATTTAAATTTGGGGATTTATTTGAAAGAGGATTTGATTATGACTGGCCAGGTAGAGAATACCAGAAGAAGATGGGTCTTGGATGTAATTAATGTTAGTAATTGCAATCCAAATGATATTCCCTCTTATTGCTATTCTTTCACCCTTTGTTGCTTTACACTGTTAAGAAGAATCAACATATCAACCGTCCACCTGCAGCCAAGGGTTCCATAATGGAATGGCATAGAAGACTAGGACATACCAGCATTGACACCATCAGAAAAATTATCAATAGTGGTATGGGCACTGGCTTACCATTATCTGTGCCTACAGGTAAGATTGATTGTGAAGATTGTTTAATTGCAAAGAGCACTTGGAAACCATCAGCAACCTGTGAATCAAAGCCAGAATCTTTAATGAGATTAGTTGTTGGAGATCTTGTTGGTCCCATGGACCCCACTATTCATGGTGCTAGGTGAGCAGCAATGTTTAGGAAAAGCTCAACTTCCTATGGTGAGGTGTTTTTATTCAATGCAAAATCTGAGGCCACTTCTTGTTTTGTTTCTTTCTGTAAAAAATTGGAAAATATAACTGGAAGGAAGCATCAAGTTTTATGCACCAATGGAGGTGAGATGCACAGCAATAAAATGGCTCAGATCTTGGCAAATATTGAAGCTACTCATAAAGTTACATGCCCCCACCATCACAAGCAAATGGAACAGCTGAAAGGTTCAACAGAAAAGTTGGTGACATTGCAAGAACCATACTCCTTGCAAGTGAACTACCTGAATCATTCTGGGGTAAAGCATACAAATGGGCAGCTCAAGTTCACAACCGGATTTTAAATTTTAAAACAGGTGACAATAGTCCTATTCAGCTGATGTTTAATGAAACTCCAAACTATTCCAATTTTTGAATTTTTGGTGAAACAGAATTTGTTCATATTCACAAAGAAACACGCCAAAAACTAGATCAACATGCCTTGATTTGTAAGTGTATAGGGTATTTCTTAAACAATGCTGGTTGGCTTTTTTGGCATGAAGAATCAAACACCTTTTTTGAGTCCACCAAGGCTATTTTCCCTGGTGACAGACTTCCTGCTCATACAGCTGCTTTTCAACCTCCACCTTCCAAGGTTTCTTTTGATCATATCCTCAACAATATTAAACTACGGGACTTCAAGGATGAAGAAAACTTCTGTCCCAGGAGAAAGCTGTACATGAGATAGTGAATAAAGGTTTGTCCCAATCATTTATTATTCCCAGAACCCATTTGTAAGCTATGCTCTCACCTGACAGCCGTAAGTCGGACCAAGCATGCAAGAGGGAACTGTTGAATATGAAAGATATGGATGTGTGGTACAAAGAAAAACTTCCTCCTGGTGCCAAACTTACCAATTAAAAATGGGTCTTCACTATCAAGAATCATTGTACCAAATCACCAACCTACAAAGCAAGATATGAGGCCAAAGGTGTTTTACGACAGTATGTTATTGATTTCACTGACACTTTTGCTCCCACTGCTACCTTTGCTCCTCAACATATTCTTCTTACCCTTTCAGCTAATCACAAAAGGACTTTCAAATCTTTTAATTTCACTGCTGCTTACCTTCACAGTCCGATTGATGAAGAAATCTGGGTTTGTCCTCCTGAAGGTTACCAGCTACATGACATTGGAAATTCTCTACGTTTAAAAAAGGCCCTCTATGGCATTAATCAAGCAGAAAAATGTTGGTGGCTTCACATTTCCAGAAAATTGGATGCTCTAGGGTATAAGGCAACTCAATATGATAAGAGTTCCGTGTTCTCAGAAAAAAAGGATGTTTTGGTGTAATTTAGATACATGTTGATGATGGTATAGTTACTAGATGTAGTGAAGAGTTTTTGAAGGAGTTGGAGAATGGTTTGGATGATAGTTTGAAGGTAAAGTGAAATGATAGTGTTAATGATATTGTAGGTGTTGCTATCAAAGAAGTTCCAGAAGTTTTTGATCTGCACAATTATCAGCTCATTGACAAGATTCTGTGGACTAATAAACCCTCTGGATTGACCACAAGATTACCGCTTCCAAATCATCTGGAAATCACCAAAGCCAAGGATGAAGAGGTAGCTATTGATAATACTAAATATCTCTCTATTCTAGGTTCTCTCAGTTATGTGACAGTAGCAGCTAGGCCAGATCTGTCTTTCCCATGTCAACTTTTTAGCACACATCTCCTCCAAACCTTCTTCCACACACTGGATTGCTCTCAATAACCTTCTCAGATATGTCTAACACACCACCACCCTTTGTATTCACATTCATCCTGACCAAAACTCAACACTTCAACTCCTATCTTTTTCTAACTCCACTTGGAATAAAAAAGAATTCTAAGGAGCTCAAAGTGGACATCTGCTACTCCTTAACTCTTGTCTAATTTTCTGGACATCAAGGCGCCAGTTGAAAGTAAGTGGTTCATCATGCACTTCTGAATATGTGGCACTTGGTGGTGGTATGAAAGACACAATTTGGATCTCAAAACTACTCAAAGATATCTTTCCTAATATTCCCAAAATCAAGATCTTCTGTGAAAATAAAGGACAAATTACAAATGCAAAAGATAACCCTGGAAACAAGAGGACAGGGCATGTGGATAGGTGTTTCTATATTGTGAATGGACAACTCTTTCTGAAAAAAGAAATGTTGGAATGGGTTCCTGCTTCTCAAATGCGGGAAGATATACTCATAAAATCACTGAGCCCATCTCTAACAATGCTTAGAAGAAAAGATGTATGTGCTTGGTGATGGAGTTATATTTTTTTTCATATTTTTTTTTTCTTTTATTTCTCTTTTTTTTCTCATTTAATTTTATTCCTTTTTTTATATTGGAGTTTGTCATGTATGCATGGAGGGAATATCAGTAATATGTTTCATAAACAAGTTTGAGGGATGTCAATTCACTAGGACTATGTACTTAGATATGTGTGTGACTGCATATAGTCTGTAGTCCCAGTGTCCCCTGTTCTCTTTCTTTTTCCCAAGCTCTACAGGCTGAAACCGTGCTACAAGAAGTTATAGAAATAGAAGCAACAAGAACTTATTATAGTTTAAGAGAAAAGGAAATAGAAAATCTGACAGAGACAGTGGAAAGGTGGAGAAGATAAAGCTATTTGGGAAAAGCTTTCTGTCTTTTCGCCTTCCACTCCCTGCCAAAAACATGAGTTTTAGCCAATTTTGGAGGGGGGTGAGGGGAAAAAAAGAGTAAGCTTTTCCCAAGTTGCTTTATAAAAATTGTAGCACTGTGTCAGCGTGTAGAACTCTGGAAAGAACTGTTTCATTTATTACCTGTATCACGGTGTCAGACTGTAGAGCTCCAGAAAGAACAGGAGAACAGGGGACACCACTAATACAGACTATATCCTAAATGACTATGTACATACAATGCTTAAGAACATAAAATACCCCCCACATGGTCATTTACACTATTACAAGATAAATGTCCTCCCTATTTGCCATTAAACATCAAAAATTAATAATAAAATGAAAAAGAAAAAAAATAGAAGAGAAAAAGAAAAAGAAATAAATAATAAGAATAATACCCCCATTCCACCATATATCACCACAAACAGACATCTTTCCTTTTGTTGAAAGTTAGAGATGGGCCCAGTGCTTTGGTTAGAATATCAGCACACATTTTTGCAGTAGGAACACATTCTAGAATATCTTTCTTAAGGAAGAGCTGTTCATTTACCAAGTAATAGCACCTACTAATATGTCTTGTCCTCTAAACTCCAGGATTATTTTTCATATTGGAGATGGCCCCTTTATTGTCACAATTGAGCCTAACAGGTGGAAATTTGGGGTGTAGGTCTTGAAGCAAATTTGAGATCCAAATTGCATCCTTCATCAGATTACTAAGAGAGACATATTCAGCTGTCATAGATGAGTCTCTTACAGTTAGTTGAAGTCTTGATGTCCACACAACAGGGCAGCCATTGAGCAGTAAAATATGACCAGATTGAGCTCTGGAAAACTCCTGGTTGTTTCATGTAGCATCAGTGTAAGAGAATAATTCAAGGGGGCAGGCTCTGTCAGGATAAATGTGAAATGAAAGTTTAGCAGTGTATTGTACATAGTGTAAGAGGTGATGGAGTGCTGTCAATTTAGTAGCTGCGTGGTTTTGAAGATAATCTATCAAGGAATATTACTGGGGAAAAAAGATAAGGCCTACTTGCCACTGCTAAGTAGCTGAGAGCACCTAGAATAGAAAAATACTTGGTATTGTCAACTGCTTTCTCATAATCCGTTGCTGTCCTTATTTTTAGTTTCTGAGGTAATGGAGATCTTGTGACTAGTCCTGAAGGATTGTGTTCTCTTATATCTTGTTAATAAGCTTAAAATTGTTGAGATTAAAGCCTTCAGGGACCTCTTCAATACCTACACCTACAATGCCATCCACCTTTTCATTCAATGTTACCTTTAAAGATCCATCAAAACCAACTTCCAGCTCCTTCAACACCTCCTCACTACTTCCAGTTACAGTTCCATCATCATAATGTATCCAAACTACACCCAAAAAGCCTTTCTTCCTTAAGACATAAAAAATTTTGCCATATTGACTAGCTTTATATCCTAGAGAGTCAGGTTTGTCAGCAATGTGTAACCACCAACATCTTGCTGCCTTCTTGGTGCCATATAGAGCTTTTTTCAGACAGAGAGAACTGTCTTTATCCTTCAGTTAAAAACCTTCAGGAGGACGTACCCATATAGCTTCATCAATCAGACTGTAAAGATAGGCTGATGTGACATCAAAAGACTTTACAGGACATTTGTTATGTGCTGCAAGAGTCATGAGAGCACACTGTGAAGAAAAAGTTGCAGTGGTAGAATAATTTTCAGTAAAGTCAATACCATATTGTTGAGAAAAACCTTTTGCTACATAGCGCACTTTGTATGTTGGTGAGTCTGAAGAAGGATTTTTGATGTTGAATGCCCAATTTGCATTGGTGATTTTAATGGCTGGTGGGACTTTTTCTTCATACCAAACATCCATGTTCTTCATGTTAGCTAGTTCTCTTCTGCATGCCAGCTCCCATTTTTGATGGTCAGGAGATAGCATGGCTTGTAGATGAGTTCTAGAAAAAATATCAGAGTGTGACAAACAATTTTTGACAATATCTGTAACAGCTTTTTCTTGTGACAGAAATTCTTCTTCATCTTTGAAATCACCTAATTTCAGATTGTTGAGAATAGACTGAAGAGAACCCTTTGATGGTGTTGTTGTTGGAGCTTGGAGAGAAGCATCATGAGTAGGAATGTGATTGCCAGGGAAAACAGCCTTGGTGGATTCAAAAAAAGTGTTTGATTCTTCATGCCAAAAAATCCAACCAGAATTGTTTAAGGAATAACCTACACACTTACAAATCAAGGCACATTGATCTAGTTTTTGGTGTGTTTCTCTGTGAATATGAACAAATGCTGTTTCACCAAAAATTCAAAAATTGGAATAGTTTGGAGTTGCATTATACATCAGCTGAATAGTAATTTTGTCACCTGTTTTGACATTGGTGATCCGATTGTGAACTTGAACTGCCCATTTGTATGCTAAACCCCAGAATGATTTGGGTAAGTCACTTTCAAGGAGTATCACCACAGAAAATTTGGGGGGGTATTGCTAGCAATACCCCTCATTTAAAAATGTTGGGAAGTGGTTGGAAAGCTGTTGGAAGGCTGTTGGGAGTTCATTGTGAAACCAGATTTAAATTAATTGGACAAAGATTTGGTAATCAGTTAGACCTAGGTTCAACCAAACTCAATCACAGGTTTCTTGGAGCTTGGTGATTACTTTGATTTTGAGCTGAGCACAGATTGAGCAAAGCTTGAACATATCACTTAACATATCATAATATTCACTTTCCCATCTTGTGGAAAGCAAAATTTGATATTCGTTCTAAGAATATCTACATATATTTTCTTGCCAAGTTGGTAACAGAAGGTTAAACTGTAGTATCTCAATTACTACACTAGACTACATAGATATTTGATAAAACATACAATTCAAATCAATTTTAATATTATTGAGATCACCATAAGTGTCTTTCCAAAGACTTACAAAAAGTATGTTAGTATCAAGATATCGTTCTAGGTAGTAGTTTCAATTTGGATTTTGAACTGACATCTAAAGCATTTTACTATTAGACAGAAACATAAATAAGTGTAATAAGAGTGAAATTATTCTATTTTGTGATTATAATGTAACAATAATGCACATTTTTATTGAGAAAATTTTTCTTCCTCCACAAACCAAAATTTACTCTATAGGCTCAAGATTTATTTTTAAGACATATTATTCATTCCAGTTATCATTGATTTACTTCCAATATTTATTAAAAAGATAATAATAATAAATGTGAAAGAATTATGAGCTTAGCATAGCATATGCTAAAAAGTTATTTTGTCGTTTTATTCAAAACTGATTCTTCATTTTTTGCTTCAATTCATCTTTTAACAACCACTATCTTCAGATACTATTCTTACTTAATATGTCAAGTCTCAGATGTGTTGGACAGTTCTCAATAACAATCGATCAAATTTATATGAATGTAATTTCAAGATTTCAAAACTCACCGACCCCCACAATTTTACAGCGAGGCCATTCGAATGTTCATATTTTTGGACTATTTGAAGAAAGAAAACCAACCCTTGTTGGTAATCTTTCTCAAGTGCAGAGTCAGCACATTGGACCACTATTGGGTGACATTGGCTCTGGATCTCACCATTTAAACCAAAGAAGTGCCTTGAATCCTATGAAGCCTTTCTATTTTCATGCTTACTTGGTTCCAGTTTTTGGTAATCAGTATCAACTTTGGGGATGCCTCTTTTCTTCAAGTACACTAATCAGTCTTGCTAAAGAAGCATTTTCTTCTGCACAAATCGATTTATGTCCAATCCTGAACTACGACTCCACTATCTTTTTTAATATCCTGCATGTAATTTTTGAAGGCTCTTTCCAAATATCTCAGAGTACTCAAGATTGGAAAGCTGATCAACTTATCCGAGGAATCAAAACAGTTCTCAAAACACATCAACTTCAAGCAATAAATTTTATGATTGACAATGAACGAATGTTAAAGGAAAAGTTGGATATCATGTGGAGGCACCAGGACAACCATTGGCTTAGAACTGGATTCGATGACTATAAAGATCAGTTTCCTAACAATCAATTGCCGCCTGAAGGAAACGGGTCAATACTTGCTGATGATATGGGTTTGGGAAAGACACTTTCAACTCTTTCTCTTATAAGTGCAACTCAAGGTGAAGCAAGACAATTCCAGGTATCAGAAAATCAAGAAGGTATTAATCGGAGTTCAGCCACACTGATTATATGCCCCCTGGCAACACTATCGAATTGGATCAATGAAATAAGTGTGCACTTTGAAGATAATGCACTTCCTTTCAAGGTTCTTTATGGGAAGGATTGTCAAAATACTAATGTCAATGAGCTACAGGACACTGCTATTGTTTTAACAACCTATGAAATAGCTAGCCCAACGATGTCAAAAAATCAAAGCCAAAAAAAGATACCGGTGACTCAAATGCTCTTTTGGTGTAGAGTTGTTTTAGATGAAGCTCAGTTAGTGCCCATTTCTATATCTAAAACTTAAAACTTAATTTTTATAATCAATTTTTAAAAATATTATTTTAGTTACATTAAAAATCCTTACTCGCAGAGGGCTCAAACAATATTTGACTTGGAATCCCAACACCGACTATGCTTGACTGGAACTCCACTTCAGAACAGGCCCACTGACCTTCAAAGTCTCATATTTTTTCTTAGAATCGAAAAGTGGCAAGAAGACTGGTTATGGAAGAATTTCCTTTTTCCAGGTTTGCAAAAAGGAAAGGCTAATTCTATTAAATCAATCAATCACTTAATGAAAGTCATAAGCCTACGTAGAACAAAGGATGCAATTTTGTCTCTTCCAAAAAAGATTCAAAGGGGGATATTGGTTCAATTAGCAGATCCATGGAGGTCTAAACTTGATGTGCTTCAAGAAGGATTCACTGAGCGATATGGGCCCTCCAGAAGCACTGACTTCCCTTGGGACTCATCTGAGTTTCTAAGAGAGCTGATGATTTTAAGAAAATTCTGCAACCATCCAATCTACAAAAATCTGGATGAAACTCCAACTTTTGATTTCACCTGGCAGCATTCCGCAAAGATTTGTCATCTTATAGGCCACTTAAAAAACTTTTTGTCTGGTGAAAGGGATATAAATTTTCCAAAAGCTGTTATATTCTCCAACTTTGCAGACTTTTTGCAGATGTAAGTGATTCTATAATGAATTGTTTTACAAAATTGTGTTGGCTTATTAAAAACAATTTTCTAATATTTCAAAATAGAATAAAAATGGCTTTAGATGACCACAATATTAGGTATACCCAGCTTACGGGTGAACTCAGCCGGACAAAGCGAGACAAAAATATGCATGAATTCCATTTTAATAAAAATTGCCAAGTTTTGGTTGGAATGATTCAGGCTGCAGGAGTGGGTATAGATCTCAGGTGTGCTCAAAATGTATATATAATGGTGAGCTCAATGTCTTTTATTTCATATTAAGAACAAAAATATTAAATTTTTTATATGTTCAATGTTGAAATAGGAGCCAAATTGGAATCCAGCAGTTGAGCAACAGGCTGTTGATCGGCTGTATAGAATGGGGCAGCAAAATGAAGTAAATGTTTTGAATTATTTTGTACAAGGAAGTATAGAATTCAGCATGTATAAGATTCAAAGGAAAAAAATGGAGCTAACAATGTAAGCCGAATTTCATTTCTATAAATTTTAATGATAATAGTAATCATTAAAATTATGTTTTTGTTTTCAAGGCTAAGTGTCCCAAACAGTGGAAATGAGGAGTATGAGTGTGCAAACCTATTATTAAGGGAGTTTGTCAATCACTCACATTAGAGGAAGAAATAATTTCAAGGAGAGCAGGTAAATTTATGGGATTTTGAGGATTTAAAAGTCTGAGTTGTTGAGGATTTAGAGATGCAAGATATAAGGGAGAATAACAGTCATTCGGAAAACCCCGGGGGACATGAGAAGGATTAAGGTTAGGGGATAATGTTGAAACCAAACTGATTCTTTTGTACAAGGCCAAGTCCTTTAGCACACTGCCAGAGTAGGTTGAATTATCTCGAATATCAAAGTGTTGTTGGTCAAGATATTGTGCAACTTTAGAAAAATCTTCAGACCTCCATTGCATTAAGATACGTCTTAACGATCCATCATTATCAATTTCGGTGTCTGAACAACATTTGATGTTTGTGAAAAGGTTGTGATAAGTTTCACAATGTGGAAGTTGTTTAAGAAGTTTAGTTCGGTTAACTGAATTCTAAGAATCTTTGTTATTTGAAATAAAGGTCATAAATAAAAACGGTTGAAAAAAAAGGGATTTTCATACTTTTTTTTTATTCTATATTTATGCTTTCTCACTTTGATTATTTCTTGAGAGCTATGAGAATCCTTCCCAAGTCTTAATCTATCAGCATGACCTAAAAACCAACGGTGAAGAACTCCTATTTGATTTGAGAAGCTAATTTGAGTTGAGTCAATTGGATATGCAATCAAATTATTGGTTTTTAAGGCATTGTCCCAGTGTTTAATGAGAATATTTGCCAAGACCTGGTTCCATTTGTCAAACCAATCTAGGTTCCAAGCGAAAGTTGATCCTGGGAAACCACACATGCGAAGGTGCTCAATAAAAGATTCACGGAAAATTGGTGGAAACTTTTCTGAAACCGCTGAATTTGATTCTGGATGAGGTAGTTTAAAGGCAATGTTGCAAGAATTCATGTCGAATGATGAAAATCTGTCTAATTGCTCTTCAGTAGGGTTTTGTTTCCATCCATTTGATTCTGGTGACATATCCAAAAGTGAACGACAAAAATTGTGTATAGATCTACAAAAGTGAGAATTGAATGGAGGCAAAGTCTCATTAAAAATTCTATTAAGTGTTCTTGTGTTTGTGGGCAGGTTTCCATGAGGAAAGTAAGAGCTACTAGGGTTCATAAATAATTAGATTAAGAAAGTGTTCAATTAAATTAAACAAAGAGGAAGGATAAATTGTTGAGCTCCAAAACTTTATGATCAAAGTTGATTTAAGGAGAAATATCACAAAAATTAAGAATAAGAAATATTTCGACTTTATGGAATTATAATATGCATAAATTATATTTTTATATGCAACTTGAACTCAAAAGGAATGGTATAAAATAAAGAGAATGATTATGTGATAAAAGCAGACTCATTTAAGAAACGGATTTTTTTTTCTTTTCAAAAAATTCTTCCACAAAAATAATTTGTTAAATGTGAGGCTATGTTCATTTTTTGATTACCAAAAAATTATTTTTGGTCCAATATGATAGTAATACATATTCTTTTGAGTAATTTTTTTCAACCTGAATAAATAGACTAGAGTGTCACTTCATCACATTTATGTATGAAAAGTTATACAAGGTTTCAGCTTTTATGTAATTCTTTAAGGTTTAAACTTTTGTAGCATCTATTATTTGAGTATTTTTGATTTTTTCTTTATAGAAAATTCTACCTAGTACAGACCAATTTTCAAATTGAAAGAAATATGTTTGTGATTGTTTTTTACAAAATATTAAACTTATTTTTGGGTTTAACTTTGATTTTTGGGGTAATTTTTTAAATAATTATGTTAAAAATATGGATTACTTTTCTTATAGTCCATAAATAAGAATTTTTATCAAAATCAAATAATTATAGGGTAGTTAGATATAACTCAGAAGGCATTTGATAGAAAAATAATTAAGATGCTTGTGCGTACAACAGAATTTTTTCTATGATAGAAAATATTCTGATAAACATGCATGCATTGTTGTACAAATGCAGAGAGTATACAGAATACAAATAAAGTAGACTGCATAACTTTAAATTAATATATAATTTATCCGATTAAAAATTAAACATTTAAACTTAAATAATTTCAACACATATTCCATCATATTCTTTTGATAAAAAAATGTAGCTTATATTAGCTAGTGCCTTTCAAAAAAAGGAATACCTTCAATCGGTAACTTCGAATAGCTAACTTATTCCTACAATTATCACAATTACAATGCCTCCATTTTTTCATGTATGTCAATGTCAAGATCTTGGATGTGTCAATAGAAAGTATCAAACTTCTTCTGGGTCCTTTGAAGTTGGTATGGCTTTCAAAAGCTCTAATTCTTATGCAAAACATCAAGAGGAAAGAAATAGGAAGGCCCAGATGGTTATTTCTTCCAACAATCCACTTAACATTGGAAGTTCCCGCTCCACAGAAACAGTAAGCTGTATATCTACAGTTCAATGTGAGAATTAAAGTCTTTATGATGTTTCAATGATTTATTACATAGGGGCAGTTACTATTGGGGGCAGAAGTATCTTCAACAGTCTCTAGAAACTCAAATCTTGGGGAACGGTATAGCCAAATAATTATGTGGCAGGCAGCAAAGCTTTCTCTGATTCATCATTTGAGCAAAGAAGGTTGTACTCAATTTTTGGATGAAGAAATTAAGAAGCTCAAACTTCTAGGTGATAGTGGAATACTGGATTCTGATAGCATTGTCCGCCTGGTCCCACGCTCGATAGATACAGTTTTTAGTCGATTAAAGCTCAATCAATCATTTTTCACTAAAACATGCTGTCCTAAATGCTTTGCTCTTTATGAGTATAACTCTGAATCTCAACCATCTATACTATGTTGCAATCAACCGTTTCTTTCATCATCAAAGCGCTATTTAAAAATGTTTGGAGCAGGACAAATTGCAGTTAAATGTGATGAAAGGCTGTATTTGATGGAGGAACATCAAGAACATGTAAAATACTTATCTCTTAAAACATTTCATCACCATTCTTTTATCGACTGGCTTAAGGAAAAGATCAAACTGTTCAAATTTGAGCTTCTGATTGAGAAGAAAACCCCTGTGGCAGAACGTGTAGAGTGTGATTTGATGAAGGATGTTTGTGATGGTTCAATTTGGAAAAACTTTCCCATAACCACTCCAGCTCTGGATAGCAATGATGATGAATATACGATAACTTCAGGAAACTTAATGTTTACTTTATATGTCGACTGGTTTAGGCCTGGTGGCAATAGGATTGGAGGTCATCAGAAGTCTGTAGGCAATATTATGATGGTGTGTATGAACCTACCTCAAGAAGATAGATACAAAATGGAAAATCTTTTTTTGTATTCTATTATACCCGGACCAACAGAACCCACAAGTGAACAGCTTAATCACCTTCTAAAACCACTGGTTAATGATCTACAAACTCTATGGGATGGTATATTGATTGAAAAGACACATCTTTATCCACGAGGCCGGAAATTAAGAGTTGCATTGTTCTCTTTGATAGGTGACATTCCTGCAATACGAAAATTGGCTGGCTTTTCGAGTCACTCTGCAAAAATGTTCTGCTCTTTCTGTAATATCTCTAAAGATGAAATTAGTGAAAAGAATGTGGGAAATTTTTCATTACGGAATCATGAGGATCATAAGTGCTGGGCAACAAAGTGGAAAAATTCTAAGTCACATTGGGAGCGTGTATCAATTGTTCAAAATCATGGGGTACGATGGAGTGAGCTGAATAACCTTGAATATTGGCGTCCAACTGAATATTGCTCAATTGATGTTATGCATTCACATATGCTTGGCAACCTAAAAGATCACAGTCTAAGCTATTTTCAAATACAAAATGCAGCAAAAGATCTAGAAAGAAAGCTGGAAAAGGATAAAAATTGGCATGTAAGAGAAGAAGATGATGATTTCTTTTCTGATACTTCACTGCACAAACATTCGAAAAAACGTAGAAGTAGCTTAAGCACCACGAATAATGATGATGATGATACAGGACACACGAGACAGCACAAGCGGCAAAGACGTACAAGTTCAAGACAGTCATCAAGTCATCATGGACTAGATAATGAAGGATTGGGAACAAATCGATCAAGAAGCCAGAGTAGGTCATCCAGCTCCAAATTTATTCATCCATATAGCGATGTGGCCTCAATACAGTCTCACAGCAGTGACAGTAGGAATTCATTGTATAACTTAAGGCAAAGAAGCATTAGCATATCACAGAGTGAAGGATCTCACTCATCAAATGAGACAGCTAGAGATGAAGAAAATAAAAGGAAAGGTAAGGAGAAAGAAAATGAAGGTAGTAGTAATCCACGAATCACAGCAGCAGAGCTACAGGTTGTATGGAAGATGATTGATCAAGTAAGAAGACCTTCCTGGCTAACACGAGTTCCAAAATCAGTAAGATCTAAAAAGGCAGGATCCCTCAAGGCAGCAGAATGGCACATGCTGTATACTCTCTACTTCCCTTTGTCACTTATACCCCTTTGGTTTGAAAAATTTAAAGAATCTGAATCTTCAGCTTCCTCAGCTGATAAACCAAGAGAATATTATCTTCTCAAGTCACTTGTAACATTATGCTCGATCACCAATTTTTTGACATTAAAAAATATACAGACTAATGAGCTTAAAGATCTAGATCAATTTCTGTTAGAGTATCGTGAGTGCCTTGAAGAGGGTTGGAAGAGTATTAATGCAAAGCCAAATCTGCATATCACTCAACATTATCCTGAAATGATAAAGCGTCTTGGTCCACCATCAGGTACAGCTACTTGGTCTGGAGAGCGGGTGAATCATATATTATCTGAAATTCCAAACAATCACCATCCACGTATGTAATGTTTGTAAGCAATGATTTAAAAACTCAGCTGTGCTAATTTATTAATATTTACCACAGGAGAGATACCGCTAACAATGCTCAAACATTGGTATCGGAAGTCTAGGGTATTAGATCTTGGTGAAGCTGAAGATAATGATCAATGTGAGACTAAAAAAATCCATATTGATCTCGATAAACAAAACAAATGGATCCATCTAAGTATGGCATTATTTACTAAATGGGTAAGGGCACGAATGGGAAAAGAAACTTCAAGACGGGCTTTGACACCATCGGAGAAAAGTGGGGATCGGGTAGTTGAAAATGTAGCAAGCATATTGATACATGGAAAGAGGTTTACTAGTTACCATCGACACATTGCTAATTCAACAATTGAATTCTACTATGGAAAAGATAGCCAGTTTGGGCAAATTGATGATCTTTTCAGATCAAAGGAAGAGATTGATCAAATATATTTAATAGTAAGTCCTTTCAAAGAGCTCCGTCCAGAAGAAACATCAAAGGATCCCTATGAGCTTTTCCCACAAGTGCATTGTCGGTTAGTAAGAGTAGCCAAAGCAACTCAAATTGTGATTAAGAAAGATGCAATAATTGGACATGCAGCTACTGTCGAGCACAAAAAAGGAATGTTTGGAATCAAAGACGAGGTTGTCACTGCCATTGGACTGCAGACAGTAGTGAGTGAAAAAATTAATCAAATTTATTTTCTGTTGACTAACATCTTTGTGTTAATTTGGGATTGGGGAAATTTGTAGGATTGGTGATATTTGTAAATGGTGAAAGAAATAATTCAATGCTCGATTAAAAAATGCAATGCATCCAACTTACCTTATCATAAACCAGTGAACAATTACTTTGGTTGCTTTTATTGCGAGAGAACCCATGCTTTCAATGAGTCATTTTTATCTTAAATGTAAGAATGAAAGAAATAAAATCATGATAATGAGAAATATGATAAAATTTTTACTTAATGAATGATCTTCTTGCTCATTCATCTACTATAAATAGTTTGACCTTCCAACTTTAGCTGATAGCTATATATTATTCACTTTATTTTTCGACAAGAGAACATACACGTTTACAAGACTATATACATAGTATCTTTTTTTACTTTAGCTTTGATAGGTATAAATTTTAACAACTGATTATTTTTATTTTATTTTATTTTATTACAGTTCATTATGGATGATAATTTTGAAGGGATGTCTGTTGACCCAACCGATTCTGATTGTTTTCCGCCTCAACATACTAATACTGGAAATACTCCTCCACCACCCTCTGCTGATCCACCTCCAGATGCATCTCAATCTGTACCACCTAATCCCAATCCAGGCCAAGAGTCTCATTCAGAACCAAGAAATTTTAATCCCAATCATCCTTCTGCTTCTGAAAGTGCTGATCAGCTAGGAAGAGATTGGGCTAGTGAAGTATTGAGGGAATTTTTCGGAGACCAATCATCATCTGCTCAGCCTAACCAAGGAGCAAGCACAAGTGGAGCAGGTAAGTCAAATTTGTAGTGTATTCTTTTATTGAAAAATAACCAATTTAATTAACTTATTTGAATTGTTAGTGAATCCCTCAATCATTATGGGTATCAGTGATTACCACAGACTCAATTCAGCAGAGTCTCATGAGTGAGAACAGGGGTTAAGGGCTGTAAGAGGCTTAGTTAGAAGGAATGATGTTCCCAGGAGCTCGGACAGTCTAAATAGAAATATTTACCACTTTCTGAAGTATTGTCTTGGGGGACCAACACAAATATCAAAATATCCTGCGAGCCCAACACCTTTGGAGATTGAAAATTGGAAAGATTGGAGCCAATTCAAACTAAAAACCATTCAAACTGTCCTAACCCAAGTCCAATCTTCTAACCGTGCCAATTCTGCAGCTGATTGACGATTTCTGATAACCAATTCTATAGCCTTCTTGCGATCCAAAATTCGACTACCCGAATTTTTTCCAGCACCTGAGCCTCGAGGACTAAAAGGAGGAGCACTGATCCCACTTTCTGTCAAAAGAAACTTAGAGCGTGAATTGCAAGAAAAAGGTTTTCGGAAATTCGCGTTTGATTGGACTTGCCGTGATTTTTCAGAATCAACTTGGAATCAAGTCATGGGAAGCATAGTATGCGACCACTGTACCAGATGGCTCACCACCTTGAATACAATCGATCAGTCAAAGCTTCAGTTCACTCAATGTGTTATTGAGAAATGGGTAGTTAATAAGGGGAAGGAGATGATAAGGTTGTTTGGGCAAGAAGAGGAAAGGGTAGCAAGAGAAAAGATTGAAAAGAGGGCAAGGGCACAAGTAAAACGTTATCGGACCAAGGTAAGTTTTTTATTTTACTTTGCTTTTTGTTATTATGAAGCTGATTTAGTTGGAATTCAGATTGCTAGTGCACGCTACAAGTTAGCAAGAGATCTCTGCAGTGATGTGCCAGGTTTTGTTGTGCTTTTTCATGATACTAGGTGCATCTCTGATATCGAGGAAGGCCCAGCACCAGCCCCAACTGCACCTATCCGAGCTATTCCTGGATGGCGAAATCCTGAACTCAATGATTTGTTTAAAAAAATGGATAAGATGACAAAGGACTTAGCCCATACACCAGCTCAAAAAAAA
Source organism: Hemileia vastatrix (assembly GCA_030280995.1). Taxonomy (NCBI): domain Eukaryota; kingdom Fungi; phylum Basidiomycota; class Pucciniomycetes; order Pucciniales; family Zaghouaniaceae; genus Hemileia; species Hemileia vastatrix. Next base: position 31,784,819 of record JASXTE010000005.1, read on the forward strand.
TCAGCATTAAAAACATATTCACGGTCATCAGAAAGGACAGTTGCAAAAAATGGTATATCCAATGTTCCCAAATACCTCCCCAAGAATTGCTATTCAGCAACATTTTTGCAAGGATTATCTGTGAATGAACGTGAGTCACTTGGGGTTGGAGCTGATATTGATCTGGTAAACATTCGGGAATCAGTTAATAGAGCATCAACATCATCATAACTTAGGTATAACGGTGATCTTCTGTGTAATATAGCTATCTTATATTGAATTTTATGTATTCTGTTTTTTTTCAAAGCAGCTTGGTAAATGTTATAAAGTGATATTGAGAGAGAGTAACATTTTATTTAAGAAAAACAAATAATGTATGAGATATAAAAATGTATTTTCAACAAATTGATGGTCCATACCTCTTTATGTCACATTTATGTATCCATATTAATTTCAATCGAATTTAATGTTGACCAATACATAGTAAATACACGCTATGCCACTTATACTTTCCAGGCATTTCTACCATTAAATATGCCAGTATCAAAAATTAATTTTGATCGAAATTAATGAGCATGATAATCATGAATTTCTGGAGTCAACTGCTTATTTTTATGCATGGTGCCTTGCCAACATTAATTTCGATCGAAATTACTTTTGATACTGGCATATTGCATGGTGTCTATTCCTGGAAAGTGTAAGCGGCATAGTGTGTATTCATTACGTATTGGTCAACATTAATTTCAATAGAATTTAATATTGAAATTTTCATATTGAACCCAAACCAGCAAACGACCCAAAAAATTCTTCATAAAACTGCTCATTAATTTCGATCGAAATTAGTGAGCACCGTATACATATTGAATGGTAGTTATATCTGGTGTGTGTAAGTTGTAAAGCTTGTGTTCAATGTTTATTGGTCAACATTAATTTTGATTGAAATTAATATTAATGTGTAAATGATATTTACATGCTCAATATGCATTGTAATGTGTTTACTTAACAATAGAGTGCCCTACTTTTCATCTTACATAAAAATGCTTGGTAGCATGTAAAATTCAATTTTTATTAAAATTAATGTTGACATGTTACCATGCATAACAGTAAGCAACTGACTGAATAATTTGATGATAATCATGAACCTTAATTTCGATCGAAATTAATGTTGCCAAGTGCAGATTGAAAAAAAGCTACTCCCCTTACACTAGCCAGGCATATTTACTATTTATTATGTATTGGTCAACATTAATTTTTATAGAAATTAATATGGATATGTAAATTTTATATTTACCCTCAACATGTATAGTAAATTTCAATACTTAAAAATACTTGCCGTCCTTTACATCATGCAAAAAAGCATTATATCATTTCAACATTAATTTTGATCAAAATTAATGTTGGAATGCCATTATGCATTGAAACAACTAACTGACTGAAAAAGTTCATGATCAAAATGCTCATTAATTTTGATCAAAATTAATGTTGACCAATAAATATTGAATATAAGTAATCTCCACTTACTCAGACCAGATATAACTACCATTCAATATGTATATGGTCAGCCTTAATTTCGATCGAAATTAATGGGAAGTTTTATGAAGAATCTTCTGGGTTGTTTTCTGGCTTGGGTTCAATATGCAAATGTCAACATTAAATTCGATCGAAATTAATTTTGACCAATACATAATGAATACACACTATGCCACTTACACTTTCCAGGCATATATACATGCAATATGCCAGTATCAAAAGTAATTTCGATCGAAATTAATGTTGGCAAGGCACCATGCATAAAAATAAGCAGTTGACTCCAGAAATTCATGATTATCATGCTCATTAATTTCGATCGAAATTAATTTTTGATACTGGCATATTTAATGGTAGCTATGCCTGGCAAGTGTAATTGGCATAGCATGTATTCATTATGTATTAGTCAACATTAATTTCGATTGAAATTAATATGGACATGGACTATGCATAAAATTCCTATAAGTATAGGTAAGCTAAGCGGTTAGATAAACTGGTTTGATCAAGTACACCATATAAAAATTGATGTTTTAATGCCTTGGTTAATTTCGATCAAAATTAATTTTAAGCCATGCATGTTGAATTTTATCTATGTCTGTGTAGTCCATGTGAAATGGCTTGTATTCAATATGCAGGGGTCTATATTAATTTCGATCGAAATTATGAGGTTCATTGCCTCATAAATTTGATGGTTTCTGTCAGTGTTTCATGCATGGTGCCATCTGATACTTGTTGATTCCTATCAAAATTAATTTCAACACCAATATATTGAATAAAAACCATGGCACTTACAGTACTTGGTCATAGCTAAAATTCAATATGCTAGTCTCAAAATTAATTTCGATAGAAATTAATCAGGATCCATGAAGTTTATCAATAGTGTATGAGTTAAGTTTCAAGTCATATGTTTCATCATTTTCTTGCACCCATTTCTAGGTTATCTCAACAATTTTTTTCAAGTTTTATTATATTAATCAAAACTGTGGTAAGTTGTGAAAAATTAGCTAATCCAAATCTCAAATTGAATATTAATATTTTAATAATTTTGAATGTTGCTTAAGGTATTTAATTGGGTGATTCATAATAATATTTTATCAACTTAGTAGTCCTATAACTTTTGAAAAGTAACAATTTTGGTATAGTTAGGGACAACAATGCAATATCTTGTGCAGACTAAGATATATTGCAAAATAAAACTATTCAATTTTTTTTTCCCCTTAGTTGTATCCAAGTTTATCAAAGGTTTGGTCACGGTGCCCACACCCTAGCCTGACACTCCTCCTGTCACTTAAAAAACAAATTCTTATCTTAAATTCTAATGTTACCAATTTTATATTTATAATTCATTTCTTGTTTGATGAGGCATATCAGTATATATGTGAATCTCGCATTGTCATCTGAAATTAAATTTAACAAATATTCATAAAGCATTATCCTTTTTTTTTCATATAATATACTAATTAAGTGTATCTCCATTGTTTAGGAGTAAATTCTAATTTAAAAAATTTTGTATTTACCCGTGGCAATTTGAATATGGGATATAAATTTGTTATTATTTGTTTTTCACACTAAAAGTCCCCAAAGAATTACTAGTATTTTCTGTTAGCTACATCAAATTTCGCTTCAATATAAACAGATTGTGATTTAGCATGTTACTCAGTTTACCCCACTATGAATAATACATGTTAAAAAAAGCTCAAATAATATAAAATCCCCCTCTTTATGTTTTCTGTTTCTTTCATCCTCACTTTAATTTTAATCTTATTCAATTTTTTATCCTATTAAAATATCAACTTCAATTTTCTAGAATAGAGTTTCTTATAATTATTCATCATATTACATCATAATTTTTTGATATCGAATACTTTTTTTTAATATTCATTAATCAATATGTCTAGTATACAAAATCCTACACCTCCACTTTGTATGTATATCATGTTCCTCTCTCTTAATTTATATATTTCACTTATGTTCTATATCTTTTTTTTTCAAAAATTTGATTTTCCAGCACCCAAATGTGTTTCATCCCACTCTCTGATTGATACTCGCTTTGAAGCTTTTGAGCTTGCACCATGTCTGCCACATGGCATGGCACCTAACCCTCCTGTACTTAGCAATGAGAGGCAGGAAATAACAAGAGTTCAGTATCGCAATTTACTTGAATTGGCTAGAGATAAAACAGAAGAGCTTGTCAAGATCCTTAACAATAATCCTTCTCCTTCATATTTATCTAACCCTTGTAATGAATTACTCCAATATGTGAAAAGCCTTGCAAAATGTATGTTCATCACCTTTTTTGTCTCCTTTTAAATTAGTAGATAAGATTATTAATATTTTTTCTCTTCATATATATTTGTAGCTTATGAGGAGGGTATGATTCCTCCTGATGAAGTCATTGTCATTAGGGATGATGATGAGACAGATGAACCATCAGCTTCAACTTCTAAGGAAAATCTTGAAACACCTGTTATCCGCTCCAAGAAAAAGAGATTATCCCAAGGCTCCTCTTTTGTTCGACGTATTAAACCGGCTTCTGCTAATGAATTTTCTGATGTATCAAATAATAAATCTCAAAAAAAAGCAAAGGTTTTGATAATGAGTATATTCTTGTTTCCTTTTTTTTTATTGTTATTCTTTTATCTTTAAAATTCAATCATATATCTCTTTTATTGCTTACATATTTTACTTTTTATCTTTCTTTTGATATTTTGTACCAGAAACTCACCTGCTGTAGATTGTTCCATCCATAAACGCCCTCTCCCTGATGAAGATGATGAAAAGAGCAATGAAAATAGCGATGATCAACTATCAGAATATGAAGCTATGCTTGTTCATCAAAAAAAGCAAAGTTTAAAATCTTCTTCAAGACATGTTGATATGTTTGATAAAGATGATGATTCAAACAGCTCATCACCAAATTCCTTCATTTCTAAGAAGCAATACCCATCACCTCCTAAATTACCTACTTTGACCTCTTTGAAAGCTTCTCTACCAATGAAATCAACTCCAATCAAGATATCAAAAAAACCTCTAACTTATTCACCCTCAGTTCTAAAAGAATCTGATTTGCAGGAGGAATTCTGTAAAATTCATAATTTTTATAAAGGTAGAATCAGCACGGCAAAGGTCCTCAAGTCGTGGTTGGAAATTGTTACTCTCCTCGAATTACGCTCTTCTACTTCTTCCCAAGAACCCATGTCAAATATTCCAATGTTTACTTTTCATTGGGAAAAATCTTGTGGAGAAGATTGGCTTTCAAAACTTACTGAGTTATGTAAGTTACCATAATTTTTAGTCTTGACTTTTGTTCTTTTACTTATTTTTTTTTTCCTTTTGTAGCAAATATTTTTTTAGAGATTGATATCTCACAGCTATGGGTACTCGATAATATTGATTTCAAAAAAATGGAAGATTTATGTGATCCTGATGGTTTAAATACTGAAATTCTTTCCTCAACAAAGAAAACGGATCACCCTGAATCCAATCTTATCCGAATGCTCATGAGATTAATGATCCCAAGTGACCACTGCCGTTCTTCATGGGTATCTCTTATATCATCTTCACTTTATCTGACCGCACATGAATTCAGCCAGCTTCCATCACATCAAAACATTAACTCAGATTGTCCAATTGAACGTGGTCTTCAGCTTCTAGCTCACCTTTCAAATCTGAAGAGTCCGATTTCTGATGGCTTAGAAGTTGGTCCCACTGCACTTCAAACCCGTGATATATCAATGTCAACTCTTCTTCAAATCAGCAATATTATCATTGATATAATTATGTCAATTATCATTCTTAAATCAAAATATTGTGCTGCAACAATATCAAGTGGCAAGACTAGTGAAGCTCAACAATCAAGTGAGAAAAACGAAAATACTGAACTGAATATAATGAGAGAGAAACAAAAGGCTGCACTAAACAAAATAAATTCTGAATACTCCCACCACCAATATCAATCTTTCACATTCTATATAATTGATGGTGTCCGTGGTTTATTTCTGAGCTCTCAAGATCATAGATTGGCTTCAGAAGCTGATTGCTTGGAGGTAATATCAGAAGTTAAGTTTCTTAATTTACATGAAAAAAAAAATCATTTGATGGAAGAAATAATTTGGAAAAATTTAAATAACTATATTTTAACATTAATAAAACCTTTTATAGGCAAGTGTGATCCATTTCCTTTAAAATTTGATACCCCAAGTCCTCCGGGAATTGCTAGGGCTATTTCTACAGATTTTCTTAATCACTGGAGCTCCATTCAGCCAGTATCACCTTTTTTTGCTAAACATAGCCTTTCAATAAATTAATATTCCAACATGTAAATAGATAAAGTTCTGTCTATATGATATATCTTGTATAATTCAAGTTATTTTCCTTCAAATATGTCAAAAATGTGACCATCTTTGAAATTTATTAAGTAACCTTTGACATGATTTTCTAAATTAATTATTAAAAAAAATTATTGTAAGTCCAGCAATAACAAAGATTTTAAAATCTACTTATATGATTTCAAATACTTGTATTAAATTCTTAAATATTTTATTGTTTATATAAAAATATGATAACTGCTCTAGTTTTGTTACTTTACCTTTAATATTATATAATCTATTAATTATTACAAATATTTTCCTTGATTGTAACATTTTTAATCAGAAGTAGAACAATTTAAATAATTAAATGAGTACATTCTTAAAAAAATACAATTTAATCTATTATTGATTCAAAATTCTTTCTTCAACTCTTTATTATTACCTTTTTTATTAATAAGCCTGTTTGACCTAAAATACTATACAGTTAATTTGGTAGCATTAAAAGCACATTTTTATGGCTAATATATTTCAAATTCTTTATTATAGTTTTTTTTATTTTAGAACCTTTGCTACCAATTTAATAAAAATGACATTTAAAGATTTCACAACTTATATATTTCCTCAAAAGTAAATCAAATTTTCTTATAATATTATGAAAAAAAATTATTTTATTTCACAAATAAAAAAATAGATAATACTATAATTATCAAAACTGAAAATGTTACAGCTACTCCCAGTATTTATCATGTTTAAATTTGCATTAAGTTGTGTATATATAATATAAATTTTTAATATTTATATATCTAGATTTTTTAGATTTGTCTTAACATTAGATAAATAATACTTTGCTGATTCTATTTCTTCCTCTATTAAGTCATCTCTTTTCAAAAAAACTCTCAAAGCACTAATCAAATATTCTAACCTAAATTTTTCTTTTTTAATTTCTAAGTATTCTGAAATATCAATATCAAAAACATTAAGCTTTTCTATAGCATGAAAAAGTCTAGTGCCGATTTGAATAGAAGAACCTATCCTAGTGAAGCCAGGAATTTCATGACATCTTGAGGTAAAATGCCTTAGTTGATTGGCAGGCCATAATGTCACTGTTATTCCATTAGTTGCTTCAAAGTTGATTTTACTTCGAATTTCGGGAAACATAAGTTCTCCACCTATTTGTCGTGGTTGGGTCTTATCATACTTCATATGAATGGTGTTTTTTTCTGTATCTTTAGGAAAAAATATTCCTAAAGTATACTCACTTGCATCCTTATCGAGATGAACCTCATTAGAGAACCCATTACCATTCCCTCCAGATGTCCAAGTTAAATTACTAGCAAACAGTACACCCTCTTCTTCACTAGAAACTTTTGAAAATCCAGGAATACCAAGTTTTGCGCAAAGATTAGTTGCCTCATTGTACTTTACATATGATATTTTTTTAAAAAAATATTCAAAGTAAATTGCAATCCTCTTCATTCGTTTTTTATATTCATCCGTTTTTACAATATCATCAGTGTATTCATCTGCAAGGAAAAGCATTCAAAAATTCAGTATTTAAATTAAAAAAAGTGATACTTACGAATATGTAAAGATTTCTTTCTATCTAAAATAAAGCCACCACCAAACATTTTTCCAAAACCACCAGCTCTTTGATGATAACCATTATTTTTAATTTCATGTTCGCAGTAAGAAAGATCCTTAATGCATCGTACCGTAGCTTCTAACATATCTAGTTCTTTGAGCTCATGAATTTCAAAAGTCTGCACAAGAACATTAGGTATTAAGACACCTTTTGGTTTATAAATACTACATCCAGGAAAAAAATTGTAATAATTATTGCAATCTGTCATATTATTTGCATAAGATCGTGCATAGAAATGTGGCTTCTTCCCGTTTGTATCCATTCCAAGAGCGTTTACAAGTTTCATTCCAGTAGCAATGTCTTTCGCCCACCTATTGTTAGAGTTCTTCCCTGGCCGTTTTTTTTTTCAAATCGTTACTCATTGATGGTTCAATCCTAAGAGAATTCAATTTTGATTTAAAATAGAAAAAAATCAAAAATTAGAAAATAGTAACATAATTTCAATTATCAGTCAATGATACCTTTAACTTTATCATATCTTCAATATTAGAAATACAAAAGTTAGCATATCTACATATTAGTAAATTTATATACTTTTTCTTTATTTCAAATATTAAGAAAGCGTTTCAAAGGTATACTTTATTAAATTATACATATAAAGAGTATAGCTTTATCCTGTATGCATTCAGCAAGTACGAGATTTGGCTCTACACTTAATATTAATAATATAATGAAAGTATAACTCCAATACACTAGTAATATTAAAAAATTTACGGAATTATGATATCCACATATATAAAATGAAAAATCTTGCTCTGATCAATATATTGACTTAGAAAGTTATACTTCAATAAATTATTAATTTTTAAATTGTAGCATTGTCCTGTATGCTTTCAGCAAGTACGAGACTTTGAAACAACTTAAAAATCAATAAATTAAAGGTAAAGTACAAACAATCTAATTATTATTATGAAAAGCAAAACATTATCCTGTATGCTTTCAGCAAGTACGAGATGATGTTTTACTTTTCATATTAATAATATAATGGTTGAGAAAGTATTAAAGAAATATAGAAAAATGATAAGCAAAACATGAACTTACATGTCTATAAAATCTTCTTCCATTTGTAGCTGATTGATCAAAATTAATTATAAAGTTTATTTTATAATCACTGTTTTAAAAAATAAATGGTTAGATAAATAAATTGAACATTTTTGATAAGGAATAAAGAAAAGTAAATTGACAAACAAATAAAAAAACTTTAAGTTAACTGAAAAAGAATTATTTTATAATGAATCGAAAGGGTACAGTAAAAGATACCATAAAAATAAATTCACAATTAGAATCATTAGATTAACTTGTCAAAAGTGTAAAAAAGTGTAACAAACCAAAATGATATGAAATGCAATAGCAAGAAAAATTTGCTTACCGGTAATCAGATAAGGTCAAGAAAATAGTACCAATAATTCAAAATGATAAAGCAAAAATATGATTGATAATTTTTGAAAAAGGTAAGTGAGAAAGAGAAAGGAAAAATAAATTGGGTGGCAAACAGATGTATATATCATGAATTTTCACTGATCACATTTTCAAAAAAATGCAGCTCTCCAAGTCATATGATAAACTTCATCTAAATTCCAAGAATGATGTTGCCAAGGCACTGTACACAGCATGATCATTTTTTCCTATGCATATACTAATTCCAGCTAGAATTTACTTGGCTGCATGTTGTACAGATGCACATTTGTGGAACACTGAATTTCACATCTAAAAAAAATTGACGCCACATAATTCTAGCTACCATGTTTCACGTAGCTAAAAAACATACACTCATCACATTTAAATTTACATTGCGCCAAAATTAATTCATTTTTGAATTTTTTTAAAGGAAACTATAATGTGCACCACCTATTTCTAAAATATGAACCTCCACACCATATTAAATTGGGAGACTTTTAATTATGCAATTTTTTTTCCGTGACCTTTTTCCTGATCTTACTTGGTTCAAAATATTGAAACATGGCCAATGTTGATGAAAGAAACATTTGATTTTGTTTCTATGTGTAACAATAGAAGGCTGTTTCTTACTGGCTGAAGAGTGTTGTATATTTTATTTGAACAAATTTTTATTTTTTTATGTATTTTATTTAAAAAATTTACTTTTTATTGCAGCCAGATTTATACTGGCTGCTTTTTAGAAACCTTAATTTATGACCCAAGCCTTTGAAATTGGCTTGGGTCCCTTACATTGCAATTTAGTACTTCCAGCCAGGTTTCCCCTGGCTGGAAGTGTCTCTTTCAAGCAATCGAAGTCGCTAAAAGCGACTTCGATTGCTTGCTGTAATGTTTGCCACCCTCCCAGCTAATTTACTAGGCTGGGAGGTGGCCAAAGCAGTGTGCAACGCGCGTTGCTGCTGCAAGTAACGCGCATTGCACAATCGCTACCATATTTCATGCAGCTGATATCAAGTCAGCTGCATGAGATATGCGCAGCATGTGCAATGCGCGCTGCATGCAGCAGAAACGCGCGTTGCATGCAGAAGCAATGCAGGCTGCATGTGCTGCATGCAGTGCATTGCACAGCCAGTTTTTTTCTGGCTGTGCAATGCACACAGAGAAACCAAAGTCCCTGCAAGGGACTTTGGTCTCTAAAATGGAAGCGACTTTCCCTACCAGGTGCAATCTGGTGGGAAAGTGAGAGAAACGTTAGACCGAAGTTGTTTGAAAGCAACTTCGGTCTTAAAAACATTAAAAATCATTAAAAAAAATGAGAAATGTAGAAAAAAAAAAAAAAAATTAAAATGTGAGTATAAGAAAAAAAATAAGTTCTAGTGATACAAAAAATCCAAGCCAATTTCATTTGGCTTGGTTATTTAATAATTATTTTTTAATACATTAAATTTAAAATTCAAACACCATAAAATATATGAATTTTTTTTATATGAATATTATAAATTTAATCTACCTCTTTCTCATAATTATATTTATAATTTTGTTTTTTTAATTTTTGACATTTAAGTTTATTTTTTGGAAATACAAAATTAAATTTTCAACTAAATTTTTTAGTAAGGTAAAATAAATTATAAATTTGACATTTTGTAATTGAATAATGAAAAAAATTTTAAATTTATTTAAAAAATATTTTTGTTAGAAGAATACAAATATTTTAAGGGTAGAAATATGGTGCAAATTGTAATTAAAAAAAATTATATTTTTTTTTGTGAGGGGTTATTTCTATTTTTAAAAATATTTTTCAAAAACATTCATTAAATACTGAATTAAATTACTTTGAAACTCAAATTTTTTGTAAAATAATTAAAAATGAAATAATAATATTGTTGTATTTGATATAAAATTTGAATTGGTAATATTAATGTCTCTTTAAGTAAATTTGAAAATCATTTAAAAAGACCATGTTGATAAGTACTTCATTTTTGATATACAATGGTTATATATATATCTTATATATATTTCTTGAGTGTTATTTTTATATACATTCAATAAAATTTGTAATATAAAATGCCATTTAATAATTAATTAATGTTCAACTTAGTTATAACAACTTCATATTTAATACCAGCCACTAGTATTTACTTTTTAATTTAAAACTCCAATATAATATGAGAGTATCCTTATTTTGTCTGTATGTAATGAACAACAATAACAGACCATAAATGAGTGGGTAGTTAATTACAATAAATAGTTGAAGAATAACCTATAAGAAATGATAAGTTTATCAAAAAGAGTACATTAAAAAAAATATACTTTTGAATTTTTCTTGATATAATTTTGGTAGTTAAATGAAAATTTAAATTATCAGACATCAAAATGGATAAAATCTAAAAGTAGTGTTTATATAATAAGCCTCATATAAAAAAAGGATAAAAAATCTACTATGTAACTAAATTATTAAATATTAAGGTATTATTAAAATTATTGAAAAACTTATTTTACAGTTATAATGAAATCTAAATGTGAAAATAATGGTGGGATAATAGTAAGACTATGTGGAAACACTTTAATTTATACATACTTTCAACTATGTTCAGATAAAAAAATTGTTAAAATTGTATAATAACATCTAGTTAATAGTGATGCAATTTTATTTAGATCAAGAATAAATTTTTCTGAGGAAAAACTAATTAAATTGAGATATGGCCATCTCCTTTCAAGAGATAGAATAATAATAAAAATTTAAAGAATTATAATAAGTATTCTTAATCACCATTTTTGAAAAGTCTCTAGTAAAATTCATTATAATATATCATTCATTGATTAAATTATATGGAGTTTCATCTTGAAGTAGTGATGTGCAGCTTTGAACTTATGTTATGAAAAACAAAAAAGTTAAAAAAAATATAGTTATACTAATGAAAAAGCCAAAATTAAAAATACTATTATAAATTAAAAAAATAAAACTACATAAATTTTATTCTGCTCTAATGATGGAAGGGTACTATGTATGAATTTCCACATGTTAAATCCAAACCTGCTTTAAGGCTAGTTTACAGGTAGAGCTATTAAGTTTCCTTAAATTCTAAAAATAACTTATGCATTTTACTAATTATTTTTTTCTTGTTTCTTTCCAAAGTTGTTAGAGTTGCTTAATTAATACTGTTATCTTGATTGTAAGATATATAATTTTTTTTGAATACATGATTTATTGTTTCAAAAATTATATTATAAATTTAAATCATTTATTTCATTTTGTAAAGCTTCATTGTCAAAGACACAACTCCATTTTCTATTACTTAACAAATATATAAAATGTGATAGTAAAATTTGAGGAATTTTCTTTTTGAGAGGGTCAAACTATATTGTGAAGATTTTTATCTAGAAATTCTTGTACTCTAAAACCAAATAATTTTCTCCCTTAAGTAAGCCATTTCAAAAATATGAGAATATAAACAAGAATATTAACTTATCTTATTTTTATTTTCTTTACTGAAAGTTTTAGTTCAATCCCTTTTTTTATATGACATTAGTATAAAAACATGGTTAAATGCTACTATATAATTAATTTTTATTATATATATATATATATATGAAATATTTAGAACGTCATCCTTTTTTATTTACTTGAATAAATGGCTCAATTATAATACCCAACACTTATTAATGTTTCCCAAACTCAATAACAAATTTCTCATATGAAATATTAGCTTCTAATATAAGAAGTTTATCTATAGATGATATTCAACATGTGATTTTACTTTTTAGATTCAGCTAAAATTAAACGAAAGGAGAAATCATGCATATGTGTATAAATGGTAACCATATGTTACTTAGAGGATTGTGAAATTCACTCATCAGAATGGTTTAAGTATTAAAATAAATTGAGGTCATTATTTTCTAGTATTTGAAACTAATTAGGAAATTATTCTAAAAATATATTTTAATGTGTATCATGTTTAAAAAGTTGGAAATATGATTTTTGAAAATTGTGAGTTTCTTATGATATACCAAGCTTTAGTTTACATTGTTTCAAGTAGAATAGAATTTTAGTATTAGAAATTGAAAGCAATGTACCATTATCAGATTTTAACTGTGTTCTACTTATAGAATGATTACATAACATTAAACATTATTTAAATCAAAAAGGTTTAAAAGATATTTAGAATTTTACCAAATTTCACCATTTATTAATCTTTGATTTGAAAACAAACTATGATGTACACTCACTAGAAATAAGCAATCACAATTTTAACATAATTTATCAATCCAAAAATAATGAGTCAATTAACATGAAAATATATATTATTTCAAAACCAAATCCCTAGATTTAAAATATGTTGCTTTAATGAAAAATTATTACAAAACTTTAATGCAATGAAGTCTCTTAAAAAATTCAAAAATAGAATATCAAAACAAGTAATTTCTGCAAAAAAAACTACTAACTATTGTAGATAAAGCATAAAAATAAGTCATATTTTTTAAAAAAATGATCTAACAATATTTATTTTTGTTAAAAAAATCAAAACATTGTTAAGTTTGCTTGTTATAATAATGTTAAAATCCACTAAACATTATCTAAAGGTGGTAAAATATGTTAAAAATAAGTTGAATTTTATGAGATAAAAATCAACAATTTTGTATCATTTCCTGTTGTGCTATGACTTTATTCCACCCTTTTTATCTGATTCTTCCAGTATTACTTTGCTATGATCACTAGTTTTCAAGTTAAAATTTACAAATGTTCATTATACTTGATAATATGAAAAATAACTCAAACTTTTATAACTACAAAATAAGATTTTGTAACTCCTTCTTTCAATCAATATTTGAAGAAATTTTAGTTTATTTGAGTAATGATTTTAAGAATAACAAAAAATTTGAAATTCACAAGGAATTATTTCCAGAGACTATAATTATTTACTTGTGTAATGCATGAGCTACTTATCAATGATGTAAAACATCAGAAAAGTAAGTTATAGTTATAAATCTACAGATTATACTGTTTCTGGTATATATATCTTCAATAAATCTTTTAAACTTATCTTAGCCTACATACCACACAATAGAAAATCATTATATTAAAAAAGGAAAAAATTCTATGATAATATCATAAAGAATGATAACCATGGATTAATATTCCATGAAAATGGTTAATAATATTTTAAGAGAACCTAAATCAGTATTCTTTCATCAAAATATATCCTTTTTGTCTTTGTAATTTATTCCAAACAAATTTTTTGAAAGTTGAATCTATATATCTAATGCCAAAACCACTATTAAGTTCCCTCTTAGACTTTTTAAGAAATTATATATATATATATATGTATATATATATATTATTTATCAAAAATTGAAATAAAGAATAAAAACATAATTTTATTTACCTTTAATTATTTAAATATAGAGTATTTTCAGAATGCATTGTGGTTACTTGTGAAGGTTAGAAGATTTGAAGTTGGATTTATGAGTTTTTAGAAGGGCAAATATTGTAAAATTCTTTCATAAATATTTATTTCATAGTTTCAAATGTTGAAATCCACAAACTAATGGGATTTAAAATTATATTGAGATTTAAAATCTGTTTTCTACTCAAGTAAAATAAAATAAAATGATGATATCAAAATTGAAATTAAGTTTAAACTTTTGATATGCTCTATCTTCAATTTTATTGATAGTGCATCAAAAATTTAATAATATTTTTTTCCTTCATCACTTTTTACATAAAAGATAGTTTTATCATTTTATGAATTAAAGATTGCTTATATAAATTTAACATCTATGTAAACTGTTTATGACTATTAATCTATATAATAAATTTTTTAGAAGAAAAAATAACATCAGTATATACTGACTTTGAAATTATTCAATTTAAAATAGTTTACAGGTAGATAATGAAGGGTGATTTCATTTTTGAATATGAACTATAGAAGTCTTATTTTATCAATTTTAATTCTTTTTGAGCTCAAATGTATCCACCGCAACTTAAGTAAGAATAAAAATTATTTTTATTGAAATTTACATGAGAAAGTATGCCTATTATTCAAAATCAAACTTGCTCTAATGGTGTTTTTCAATCATTATTTCCATTCATAACAATAAAAAACATTTCAATTTGCTGATGTTTTAGTTTTTGATATCCCCAAGTTTATATCTCAGGTGTACTATTCACAAAATTATTAAAAATATAATTTTCGAAATACATGATAAACTTGAAAGTGAGGGGGCATTAAATTTTTAAAAATGAATTCTAAATTCAGGATGGATAGTATTTTTTCTATTTTCACAAATGAAAAATTTTTTGTTTCAATTAATCCAGAAAGAAAATTTTGTTGTAAGCATATTATATTATATTTATTATGATTTTAAATACTATATTTTCAAGATTTGTGTTTAATATTTCGTGTGAAAGTTAATGTTAATGTGAATTTAAAGTAAGCTTGAAGAAATTTAATCAATAGGCATATTGGATATTTAAAATAATATTTTGCTCCAATCTTGAATCATCCTGGGCTAAAAAATATCCCAAATAAGGTTTTTGTGGGTCAATTTGGATTTAAGTAGGATTAAGTGAGGTTTAATAAAGGACAGATAAAAGGCTAAATTCATTACTAGTGACTTTTTTCTCAAAATAGTTATAAAATATGTATCATTCTGGAATCAAGCTTCAATAAAGTTGAATCGAAACAGAGATAATTTCTAGCAGCACAACACCATATTTACAAAGGTGTAAAATACCTCAAATATTACTCATAATATAGGAAGGCAAGGAATCTACAAAATTCACATTTCAAACGAGGATTTATATTTTGAATTTGAAATTGAGAAATGGAATATTATTTTCCAATTTAAATATCTATTAGTCATTTTAACAAAAGTTTTCAGTAATCAGATTGAATTTTGATGGTATTTTGTTGTAGATTAATCATTTTGATGAGACATTTACTCAAAATTACTGGTTTCGTTTCTAATATTCCATGTGAAATTCATTACGAATCTTTTTGAAAGTGAATAGTTGACATATTGGATATGCAAAAGCTTATGTTAGATCAAAGTGAGATCAAAGGGAGCTTAACTGATGATCAAATTAGGATTTTACAAGATCAAACGGTGATCAATGTAGGTTCATCTTGAGCTCAATTTGTGACAAATCTCTGACTAAATGTAAGGCCAAACAATTTCCTACATGGTGATGATGTGTGCATAATTCAAGCATAGATTTGTGGCTCAACGGAGCTCAAGCAAGGGGTATTGCTAGCAATACCCCCCCATTTTTTCTGTGGTGAATATAGAAAAAAAATAAGTGCAATAAATGATTACACCCCCAAAACAAATACCTAATACCAGATTACACTGATACAAGTCACAGCAAATACTTATAACAAGCAGAAACACTTGCCCCAGAGACTGAAAAGTACAGAAAAGTACCCCAGAAACTACCCTCGGGATGATCTGTTCAAAGGTGCCTTATTAAAGATCTGCCCCAGATTTACCCAGTTTCCCACCAAAATTAAATAGTGTTCTTTATTATATTTTTATTTTATAAATTTTATAAGAAAAGAAATAAATTTGAGTCACCCAGGATGAGAGCTATCCAATGGTACCCTATATGTTGATATTTTTTTATTATAATTGTTGTTATATGTTAAATATTGTTAATTATCAAAAAAGACCCATGTTATCGAAACTAAAAGACCAAAAACATATGTAGAAGACTAAGATTCTCCTCCTCCAGACCTTTCCAAAAATTCACTACATGCATAGGATCTGCAATAAACTATTGATCTAACAAGCATGATAAATTCTAACCAAATTTTGCCACAATAGCCAAACTTTTCAGCAGTGACCGAAATTTGCATGGTGATCAGACTATTCTAAAGTGACCAAAATTTACCACAGTTCCCAGACTTTTATGCAGTGACCAAACTTTGCACTGGTGATCAGACTTTCCTACAGTGACCCAATTTTACCACAGTGCCCAGACTTTTCTGAAGTGACCAAACTTTGCACTGGTGATCAGACTTTCCCATTGTGAGAAAATTTTGCCACAATGAGCTCTTTTTGCCATAATGAGCTAATTTGGCCAGAGTGAGTTAATCTTTTCACCAAAACCAATTTTTTCCACAGTGACTGAATTTTTCCAGTACACTTCACTTTTGCACCGGAAAATCACTGGAGTGAAGCGGAGTGCACCGGAAAAAAATGGCTACTCCATGAGCACACTGCATCCACCAAAAATACCAAGAGAGCCCTAAAAAATCCAGTAAAACCAATACCCAATCCATGAAACCATCAAATAACAATAGGAATACCAACATATATCCATTCCAAAACACCATAAATCCTCCAAAAAATCACCATAAATCCTCCAAAAATCACCATAAATAAACCCAAAAAAAACAGTTAACTCCCTTCAACCAAATTAACACCCGCTAAAACCATAATTTTCTTCCAACCAAGGTCCAATCAAATTTTCACCTAAGTAGCCTACCCAGATTCGGAATGCCACAATGGTTTGAAGCAATATTAGTGTTGCGTCTTTTGCTTTTTTACACAGCACATATTTGCAGTTAAGGCAACATGAAGGGACATCACTGGGGGCACCATTAAGCAAACCCATCATTGCAATACGGCGTAGTACACTTGTGCTGGTGTGTCCAAGGCGGCGATGCCAATTCATTATAGAGTTTGGTACTGCAACTGGATATGGTATATTTGAAAGAGAAGGTGGAACAAAAGGGGCTGGCAATGTAGCTGATGACAAAGAATTAAAATAATTGATTGAAAAGGAGTTAATATCTAGACTACATTGATACACTAGATCAACTGTCCATTTGCGTTCGGAAGTAGACAAAGGTGCACAAAAGAAAATATTTTTGTTTATTTTGAAATAAAATCATGAGAAGTATTAAAAGAAAAAGAAATATCATGTTTTAACAAATCAAAAGGAGACATAAAGGTGGATTTAGCTTTGTCACAGTAAAATACATTTTTAATTGTTATTAAATTTTCCCTATATCATTTTATGAGCAGGTCAACATATCCAGAGAGAAAAGCAGCAGCTAGGTCAGTTGCAGTTATGACGGGGACAGGAGTGTTGATTTTTTGGAAGTTAGAGATAAGACGTACATCTCCGGTAACATGATATGTTGCACCTGTATAGAAAATACCCTTGGTACCATCTGCATCTAGAACATTCAGCCAGTCATCACTGTCCAGATCCAGTTCATTCAGAATTGTGGTAAGGACATCTAACGCTGAGGAGTCAATTTTGTTCAATCGCACTTTTGATGATGAAGAGTTCCTTCTTTTGTCATTGAGTGAACATTTTACATCATTTAACGCTGCCCTTGCTTGTTGTAGACAAGCTTCAAGATGTGTCCATACTTCAGAATTGAAAGCATTTCCATTTCCATTGTATGGACAGGTCTGCTAAAAATGTTCAGTGGATTGACAGAGGCGGCACAAGTAGTCAGCAAATTTGTTACCAGGACGGTAAAAATCCATCTTTCCATGTCTGAAGGCAGGTAGAAATGTCGTCTGACAATATGGATGTCTCCAGAGCGGTTGAAGGGATAATTGAAGTTGTGGAGATGGTTTTTACTGTGTTCTGTAGTGCAGTAATAATGTTGTCAAAATAGGGTTGGGAGATATCTTTGCAAAGTTCAAAATGTTTATTAATCTACATTGAGACGTTTGCAGCTGATGGCGGTAACAACCATTGGATAAGGGTTGCGCAGACTTCTTCATATCCCATCTTGAAACCGTATTGTTTCAAGGAATCAAGGATGTTTTAATTGAGTCATGCAACATAGCATCAATAAATGGTGAAGTCTTTATGTTTAACAGATCATTGAAAAGGGAAATTTACAAAGTATGAGTAGTTGTTTCAAACTTAGAAGATAAGACATTATATGCGTGATAGCAGGTGGTTCCAATGTCAATAAAACCTTGGAGTTTTTCTTCTATAGTGAAATATATGATATTTCAGAATACTTTGTCTTCAAAATTGGTGATTGCATTAGTGATGACATTTGAGTTTGGTTTGTATCTGGTGTATTGGAATTGTCGCTGCATAAATAACAATACACTCTTGAACCACGTTTGCCAGTTGAAACCATCAGGTTTCAATTTCTGCGTGTGTTTCACTTGAGCAAGGACTTCATTGATTACCAAACCACAATCCTTGTTCTTATACAAGCTGATTGGTACCTCTGGTTCAGGGCGTAATGACATGGCAGAGGTATTGGGCCGGGTTAAAGGAAGTGAATTTAAATAAGGAGGTGAAGTAGGAATGATTTGTATTGGTGGGGAAAGGTTTTCAGGTTCAAAGAAAACCCTAGAAGTATTGCTGCTTGATGAAGAGGACAGAGAAGTTGTAGTGGGAGGAATAGATCCAGAGAAAGAGCATGAACGGCCACGGTCACATGTGGAGATACGGAGGTGGGGAGGGATGTCAAAGTTTTTTAATTCTCTTGACAGAGTAAGTTTGTCTCGTTGCAGTTTGGGTCGAGACTGAAAGGGGTTTGAATTTTTTGGGTCGATTGGCATGAATTAAATGCCAAGAGGATTGAATGCCTAGAATTAATAGGGCACTCATAGGGTGAGGCACTTTTTACAAGGGACTGGCTTGGGGAACACAAAAAGGATTCCAAGAAATTACAAGATTGCGTTTACTGCTAGTAATGAATCAGGGAAAGCCCATAGCCTATGGTAGCAGTGTCAGCACTTAGTCTGGAGTGAACCCAGGGAAATGCATTACTTACCTATTGTAGCAGTGTCAGTTCTTCGTCCAGAGTGAACCGGAGTTAGATGCGTCAGCTGCACCATAAGTTTTATACTAGAATCTAGGTACATAAAACTTAATCACTAAGCTATTCAACTTATATCTATAACAGGAACGACTGCAATGATTGAATTTAAAGATTCATATTATTATATTAATAAAAATTAATTTGGTAAGGAAACTAGCCTGATGACCGGTTTATTATACAGCCAGATCCGAAAACATTGAGACATAAATGAAAATTTTCGAAAATTTATTGACAGTTCAAAAATTGAGCTGCAATATTTTTTTGACATCTTCAATTAATCTTGTGGCAGTAGAGGGGCAAACAACAGAAAAACCAACCCGATTGCCACAGAATGAATTGAAGATGTCAAAAAAATACTGCAGCTCAACTTTTGGGCTGTCAATAAATTAAAAAAATTTCATTTTTGTCTCAATGTTTTCGGATCTGACTGTATATACAAAGAAGTATTAAGTCACTAAGACTATGAACTTACACCACGCAATATGGGGGGCGGACTTGCTAGCAAGTCCGCAACCTTGAACCCTAATTCATATCTTTTTGAGCACACATTGAGGAAGTGATGAAACCATCATGAAGAAGTATTGAATTTACTTTGAACACACCTTGAAGCTCATGTGAACACAAATGGGGCTACAAGGGCTGGAAAGGCTGGAGAGAGGGGTGAGGAAGGGTGTATGGGGTAGCGAAAAGGTTGGGAAAGAGTTGGAAGGGAAGATTAAGGGTTCCGAGGCATTTTAAATGAAGAAAAGGGTCTGGGAGAGGTTGAGAGGGGTGAAATGGGGATCAAAAGAGGATGGCATACAATGGGGCTGGGAGGATAGCGAAAGGCATGGGAAGGGAAGACAAGCATGTGTTGATAGAATTGAAAGGGATGGAGATTGGTGCAAACAGAGTGTGAAAATAGGAGGATGAACTCTGTTCTTCGGGCGAAGAACAGAGTTCACTTCCATAAAATATTAGCTGAAACATAGTTTTCAATTCTGTAAAAACAGTTGTAAGTAATAGAAAAAGTCACTGATTTTTTTTATATGTAATCTGAAATTTTTTAATAAAATTATTGTATTTAAGAATTGCAATATTGTCAATCAATTTTTATTGATCAAATTAATTTAATAAAGTATTATTTTAATAAGCTGTTTCAAAAAATACTTTGCATTGAGTAGACTCATGGAATGATTTTTTCTGGCTTCCATTCAGTTATCCTCACACTTTCACTTTGTTTTCAATATAGATCCATTGTTATTTGTGTGATACTTCAAGTGAAAGTTCAGTATTACTTCAGTCTGAGTTCCATCTGATTTCCATCTGACTTCAAGTTGCGGACTTGCTAGCAAGTCCTCCCCCTATATTGCGTGGTGTTAGTTATGTGTGTGAATGTATATAGTCTGTAGTTGTGGTGTCTCCTGTTCAACTGTGTTATGTGTAGTATGATAGCTTAGTGATTATTAAGTACATAAAGTGTATATAATCTGTGGTGCAGATGACACGTCTAACTCCGGTTCACTCCAGACAAAGAACTGACACTGCTACCATAGGTGAGTAATGAAATACTTGTGGTTCACTCCAGACAAAGCGCTGACACTGCTACCATAGGTGAGTAATGAAATACTTGTGGTTCACTCTGGACAAAGCGCTGACACTGCTACCATAGGTTATGGGCTGTCCCTATTTTGATACCTGCAGTAATCAAATTTTGTATTTCTTTGCGGAATCCTTTTGTGTGCCCCGTGCTTGTCTCACGTTAAATGTGTCTTACAACTGGTGTTGAGGTTCCTCCACCTTTTACTTCAGACATTTAATCCATGCCAATTTCTCCCAAAATTAATCCTTTCCAATTGTGCCCTCCCTTAGCTTGCGAACGCCCATTCACTCTTAGCTGAGAATTAAAAAATCTTAATCTTCCGTCTAATTTAAATATATATGCAAGACGCCGCTCGTGTTCATTCTTGGGTACCCCATCATCACCAACTTCTTCTAGCAAGAGTGCGAGCACTGCTCGCCAATCAACATTAACCCCTCCAACAAATCCCTCCACTAATAGTGCCCCGGGCTTACCCCCACCTCCCCTATCCCCCTCTCCCGACCTACCTCTACCTCCTCACTCTATGCCCTCACGCTGAAACAATGGTTCGCATATGCAACAATCAAGACACCATTGTACGCGTGCCTTGACATCGCCTCATGCGGGAACGGACACTGCACAGCGCTCCCATTAAAAATCGTCGTTTAGCGATGATTTGTTTCTTTCTGATAATGATAATGCCCCACTTGAAACTTACAAAGGCAAAGAGTGTGCAGAGGTGATAGATGAAGTTATTCAAAGAAGTAATAAAATGTCTAAATTGAAAAATGATGGCTCTAACTGGCAGAATTGGGTAAAAAATGTTAACATTTTATAGCACTCCATCTACGTTCCACAAAATATATATCAGATGCTTATGCAATAAAAGACATTACAACAAAATTTGAAGAGGAAATGAGTTGGCATACTATTTACAACACCATTGACAAAAAACTACAGGGTTTCATTGACATTTGAATTACGAGCTATAAAGCATTTTCAATTCTCAGCTCCAAGTTTGATAAGGATTCTCAAACTGCTCGCATGGCTCTATTTAATGATCTTTTGAATATTTAAACCTCCCCTTTCACAAAGTCATGGAATATGGAGAAAAAGTTAAGTCACTCTTAGAGGCAGCTCAACAATCAAGTTTTATTTTTGGTTTCGATGAAATGGCAGCAGTTTTTGCCCAACTCTTGTTACCATCATCAGTTAATCATCTTGCCACTGAAGCAAATCGTCATTTTGAATTACAAAAAGACATCTCTCAACCTTCTTTTGATGATATGATGAATTTTCTTCAAAATTCTTTTATCAATTCATCTCAATCTTCCTCAAATGCCCCTACCCTTTCCACTGCTTTTAAACTGGCAACTGAACCTGAATCTGTTTCATCTATGTCTTTCAAGAAAGGCCACATGGACAGCTACTTCCCTGGAAATGGAAAACCTGATTATTCATGTTTTTACTGCAAATCTTCTGAACACTTCCAGAACACTTGTCCATATGATCCCAACAGTAAAAGTTTTAATGTAGCAGTTTGGGGACAACATGAACCTTTTGCTTGTGACAAAAAAGACTCTATGAACCTTGTCCGAAAGGTACTGAACCATAGGAAAGTAAAACAACCAGCTCAAACTTCATCAAAATCCTGCTTAAAAGAAATCAGCTACAAAGCGCTAGATGTTCTCACTACTGCTTTGAAAAAATTGGATTTTGGTACTGATAGCTGGACTGAAGAGCAAGACAGTAAAGATTTTCAAGGCATTTTTGCTTCTGGTGCCACACATCATGTCACTGGTGATGTATGTCTTCTTTCTGACTTCAGAACTTTGGATACTCCTATTCCAGTCAAAACTGCAACTGACTCTGGTGCTTCTTTTATAACTGGTCACGAAAACATGTTCATTAAAGGATGTGAAGGAGAATTAGTTATGATTAAAGGTGTTTTCCATTGTTACAGGGCATGATCCACTCTTATTTCTCCTTTTGATCTTTTAAATAATGGCATTTATCTTTCTTATAATCAAAATCATGATTATGTTATTTTGAGAAACAAAAAAATATTATTTCTAGCTCTTAAATCTTCTGCTGGTCAAAAATGGAGGGTTGATCTAGTCTATCCTTGTGCACTAGAGACCAATGCTTTTGAAATGAATTATTTTAACTCTTTATCCTCTGCTACACTTCCTGCCCCTTTTGTTCCTTCACCCCCCTCAAAAATTCCTTATCCAACTGCGGTTCCTGACTCAATCATGGATTGGCATTGCCGTCTTGGACATACAAGTACCAGTGTTTTCTAGTTTCTATGTTTTTCTTTATTTTATTTTATTTTTATTTACTTTCAAATTTCTCTACTTATATTTGGCAAGGGACGGTGTAGAGAGTTCTAAAGTACTAAGCAGTAGACACAATGCGAGATGGGTTGGTTCTCCTTTTAAATTTCTAAAAAGAAGCGCCTGCCACTCTTATTTTTAAAGACAGTGCAATAATGTGTAACACATATGTCTGATTAGAAAGTTTATAAGTTAAGAGATAAATTAAAGATCAGGAAAAACAAATATTACTATCTGGATATTTCTATTTTTAACAAGCGCTAATATCCACAGCTACTCCCTCTTGAAGCGCTCTCTTTGAATATGCCTTATTATAGCAATAAAATAACTCTAATAATAGTCAATCCGACTGAATATATATATTCTCAAACAAATAACCACAGAAAAATTTAGAACTTATACTTGACTTCACAATTATTAACTAATGGTATGTAAACTAATTATTTGTCAATTGTTATTATTTTCCTACTAGATGCAATATCCCATCCCTATTGAATAGTCCTCGTTTTTTATATTTTTCCAGTGCTCAAGACAGAGTTCTCTAGTGGATCTCCAGCTCTGGCTCTAGCGCCACATTAGTAAAACAATAACTATTCTATTAGTAAATACGTACACCGCTTGTAGCAACTACAGCACCTAATTGAACCCTATGCTTACTAAAACTAGTTTTTAACTTGTTTTGCTCATACTCCATATAAGCACTCTTGACTATACCTTTGTTTTGTTTTAGCGCTACTTCCAGGTTTGACTCATTCTAACGCTGATCCTAGTCGCCTTGACTCTTGGGTAGTTTTCTTTTGTGATCAAGTCCCCATTCTCACCTCATTACTAGTCAATAGTCCTGGTAATTTACTTGACTATTTAGACTCTGCAACTTACGTTACTTGTCTCAGTAATTATAGCACTTGCCATGGTGTGGTATGTGCCTCGCAGGAAGCGTGAATTTAGACCAATCAGCGCGCATAGTCCAGGAAGAATAAAGGGGAGTTAGCGCAGCAGGAAGTGTAAAAATATAATATGTATTTGTGTGTTTCAAGGAACAAAGGAAATGGAAGCGCGGAAAAGGATTAAGGGTCTGTGCGCTCGGATATTGCAGCAAGATGTGCTGCACAATAGGGAATTGTGTATTATCAACTTAGGATTATTATGCACTAAACAAATATGGATTTGGGCTTTCCAAAAAAAGTATGTGCTACAAATTAAGGAAAAATTCATGGATTAAGGACGATTCAAGTGCATAGTATGCTGTACTCCGGCCAGTTGGGAAACTTACTGAGACAAGTAATGAAGAAGGCTAACTAGTTAAGCGAGCTGTCAGAAATATGAATGTAGTATTAAAGCAAAGAGAGTGGGGACTCAATCATAAAACTACCCAAGAGTTAAGGCAACTAGACGCCGCGTTAGGATAAGTCAAAGGTGGAACTAGCTCTGAAACAAAACAAAGGTATTTTTTAAAGTGCATATGTGGAGTATCAGTGAAACAAGTTAATACTAGTGTTAGTAATTATAGGGTATGATTTAGGCACTGTAGTTGTTACAAGCAGTGTATGTAGCTTACTAATAGATTAGTTATTGTTTTACTAATATGGCGCTAGAGATAGCGCTGAAGATCCGCTAGGGAACTGTGTCTTGAGTACCGTAAAAATATAAAAAGGATGACTATTTAATAGAGTCTGGGAGAGTGATATACATAGAAGATAGATATATATACACATATATAGTCTTTTAAGAGAGAGATTGATATATACAAAAAAATAGAGTAGTAAATTAGAGATTTGTCTGAATCCTTTTATTCGTGCGTCTGTGTGTGTATTTCAAAAAACATAGTGAAAGAAGGGCAACATAGAGAGGTAATATAGATTCAGTAGGATTGATTATTACTAGAGTCATTTTATTGCTATAACAAGGCATATTCAAAGAGAGCACTTCAAGAGGGAGTAGCTGTGGATATTAGCGCTTGTTAAGAATAGAAAAATCCAGATAGTAATACTTGTTCTTTTTTTTCTGATCTCTAAAAAAAAACCCATCTCTTGACTCATAACTGTTTCTAATCAAAATATTAGTGTTACACATTATTGCACTGTCTTTAAAAATAAGAGTGGCAGGCACTTCTTTTTAGAAATTGAAAAGGAGAACCAACCCATCTCGCATTGTGTCTACTGCTTAGTACTTTAAAACAGTCTACAATTGGTGTCCCAACAGTGGCAATAATTGTAAATAGTATTTTTTTTTTGATTAGATTCTTTGTTTTTTTTAGGGTTTTGTCAGGAGGACGTAATCAAGACGGCGCTTCAGCGGAAGAGTCGTAGGGTCTACAACAAGTGGATCAATAGCCGTTATCAGAAGATAGCATAGGGCTGTATCGTGAAAACAGTCAGGTTTAATTACCAAGCGTGTGTTTTTTTTGTGATCTTTGTTTTGATTTGATATTTTGGGAATGGATCCTACTGCGACTACATCTAGGGGATGTAAGGAGAGGGTTAAATTGCCCAATTCTTCCGTGTTGTTGCCAAAAACGGTAACCACGATTATTAGGTGTAAAGATGAAAGCTTGCGCTTATACCAAAAAATTTTTACGCAGGTTTGAACAGGCAGCGGAAGTTCATGGAGCAACCAAATATGATATGGTAGTCAAGTACTATTCTTTGTATCTAATGAGTGCAAAGACGATTTAGAAGATCTAAAATGGAATGAGGAGCAAAATTGGTCAGCTCTTAAAGAACAAATGCTCAAGAGATGGCCAAAAGTTACTGAGGAAACTAGGTATACGATGAAGGACCTGGATATTTTGGTAAATAGGGTCAAAGCTAGAGGGGGTGTTTGAGACCCCAAGGAATTTAAAAGTTTTATGGAAGACTTCAATCGGATAGTGGAATATTTAGTTAGTAACAGAGATTTTAGTGATGTAAATGCTTTGTTACCTTGGTTTTATGAAGCGTTAGCGCCAGAAGTTGAAGACTGCGTAAAAAGGCTCTTGGATAATGAAGAAAAGCTGGTTAAAAAGAGGGACAGAAATTATAAGTATCCCAGATAAGAAGAAGTAGAAATGGCAGTGGAAGCTGAAATGAAGTTGCGTTGAGTTGAGCGACGTGCAGCAAGGGTGGCTCTGGATAATGAGGGAATGGAGGAAGATGTGTCAGGCGTACGATCGCCTTCTCAGATCTCGTCTCCTAGAGTTAAAATTTTCTCTAAGGATTCAGATTCAGTCATGGAAAAAATAGATGAGTTGGAGAAGAAGATAGTTGAAGCGGCAAAGGCGAAAGAATCGTTTAGGCCCAAGAGTACTCCTCAACCTTTGGGTTTTTCTGATATGGTGTGCTATTATTGTAATAAAGAGGGGCATACAAGGATGAGGTGTAATGCGCTTCAAAAGGATAAAGAGGAAAAGGTAGTTTACGAGGATAGGACTACGCTTATGTTGGAAGATGGTACTATGTTGGTTAAAGACAAAGTTCGAGGGATGCGAGCCATGCTCATCAATCATATTAATGAAAAGTCTATGGAAAGAAGGTCAAGCAAGGGCAAAGAGCCCGAAAATAAGGAGAAAGGCAAGGATGTGAAGTTGGTTAATTTTGCAGTTACTTGCGCGGTGTTAGATTTTAAAGTAAAATAAGGAGCGGTTGCAGCGACACTTACCGCAGCACAATTGGAGATGTTCGCGACAAAGCCTAAGAAAATGGCCCAACCTACAATTACTAGGCCAAGAAAGACTGGAGCTAGGTATGCGAATCCAGAGGATATGGAGGAAGTAGGGTATACCACTAGAGAAAATACACCTGTGCCTATTGAGGATGTCGAAATGGAGGGTATGGACTAAGGAGGTTATGGCGTAGATCACCATGAAGTAGATCAGATGGTAATATTAGAGGAGCTAGAGGTAGTACAGCAGAGAGTGGTACCAGCTGAAGAAATGCCAGGAGCAAAGCATAATAATCCAAAGAACTCACCTGGAAGAGCAAAAGCTGGTGCCAAGGCAACTCAGCCTAAATGGAGAATGCAGCGACCGGTTCATTCTGATTTTCCTAAAGCTTCCGAAGATCTAGTTGCGCAATGTTTGAAGACTACAGTCTCTGTTTGATTAGGAATGCTCACAGCAGTAGCACCTGATGTAGCAAATGGAATTTTGGATAAGTGCAGAAAGCAAAGGATTTCTAGTTGCGCTGAGTTCGATATGGCAGAACAGTCATTTCAGCCAGTCATTGGATTACCTAGGGCGCCACATTAGGCAGGACCCTTAGGGTATTTAACTATTACGGTAAATGGTAAGCAAATTATAGCATTAGTAGATACAGGTTCACACATCAACGTGGTATCAGTGGATGACACAGTGGAATTAGGTCTTCCTGTAAAAGACGGCAAAGACACTGTTGCAGGAATTGGGGGAGGTAGGTTACCTTTTATAGGTGTAGCAGAGTATGTACGCACTAGAGTTGCAGGAGCAACAAGAGATATACATTTTTATGTTCCAATGGGTGTAGTTAAACCAGTTTTAGGCACGCCATTTTTAATGGATTATTCTGCGACTATAGATTATTGTTTAAATAAGACTATAGGAATAAGGATTATGGGTGATGATGGTGTTCCAATCACAGCAGTCTTAGTAGCGCCCAAGGGTGGTGGCTGGGAAACTAAATACTCTGGAGCTGCGCGGTTAGAGAAAGATAGAGAGTTTTATGACGAAGTCTCAGATAAGGAGATAGGGCAACCGACAAGGAAGGTGCCAAAATCTTCATTAGGGAATGGTATTTAAGGTGTTACTATCTCCCAGGATGAGAGGAACCCGGATGGTAACCAGTCAGTCCAACAAGGAGGGATACATAAAGTGGTACTTCATAGGTGTCTTGGGAAAACTACTGTAGAATGTATTATACCTAAGCTTTTTGATTTCTTT
This sequence comes from Hemileia vastatrix, assembly GCA_030280995.1. Taxonomy (NCBI): domain Eukaryota; kingdom Fungi; phylum Basidiomycota; class Pucciniomycetes; order Pucciniales; family Zaghouaniaceae; genus Hemileia; species Hemileia vastatrix. The sequence continues at coordinate 31,813,271 of JASXTE010000005.1, forward strand.
AATTTTGGATATTGTTATACTTATAATAAAAAGAAAATACAAAAGCAGGATTCAGGTTCAACTCATAGTTATATTAGAAAGGGTTTGATTTTAATTAATGAAGGAAGCAGCAAGGACTGTTTTTCATCCAAGTATAAACCAGTGAATATAGCGATGCCTGATTTGAATCCTCCTTTGCAGAGGCTGATGCTGTCTAGAAATCCTTATGATACTCTTTTAACAAAGTTTCAGCCTGATTTTGTGTCTACTAGTAGGATTACAATGGAAAGGCTTCAGATGGTAGATTTTGGACCGGAGGGCTGGTTATTGCAGGAAGAAAAGAAGTTATTGTTACATGTTATGATTCTAAGGGAAATGGCTATTGCGTTTTCAGAAGAGGAAAGAGGTTTGTTAAAACACTCTTATGGTAAACCTTATATTGTTCCAGTTATACCTCATGCACCGTGGAAAAAGAAGGCTTTTCCAATACCAGCGGCTATAAGAGAAGAGTATATGGAATTAATTAGGGGAAGGTTAAAATCCAGCTTTTATGAACAGTCTATGTCTAGTTATTCAAGTCCAGTGTTTTTTGTGGTCAAACATAATGGTAAATTAAGGGTTGTTCATGATCTTAGAGAGATGAACAAGGTTACAGTAAAAGATGCAGTGATGCCACCAATTCCAGAAGAATTTGTGGATTCTTTTGCGGGACGTGCATGTTACAGATTAGGTGATATTATGGGAGGATACAATGAGGGCAAATTGGACGAATTGTCCAGACCCATGACAACGTTTGAAACACCACTGGGACGCTTTAGGTTGACAAGGTTACTGCAAGGCGCAAAAAATTCTGTGGCGGTATATCAAGCACAGATGATGTGCATATTTCAGGATGAAATTCCAGAACATGTGGGAATTTTCATAGATGATGGCGGTATAAAAGGACCAGCCAGTGATTATGAAGTGGAAGTGTTAAAAGATAATCCCTATATTAGAAAGTTTATTTGGGAATATGCAATTACCCTGGAAAGAGTGCTATTTAGGATAGAGGAGGCAGGATTAACAATTTCTGGGTCTAAATTTGCTTGTTGTGTTCCAGTGCTAGATATAGTGGGACATGTGGTATGCAAGGAAGGAAGAATCGTTGCTCAAAAACAGAGGAATGAGGTACTTACATGGCCAAGACCAAGAAATACTAAGGTAGTTAGAGGGTTTTTAGGCATTTGTACATATGTAAGAATGTTTATTCAAGATTTTGCTTTGTTGTCTTCACTTTACGGCACTTAACAAGAAAGGATGCTGTATGGGATTAGACTGAGGAATGTGAGGAGTCATTCAAGTTATTAAAGAGGGTTGTAGGGAAAGATATTCTTTTGAAGAAATTGGAGTATGGACCAGGTGCTGGGAAAATTACTCTAGTGGTGGATTCTAGTGTGTCCGTGGTGGGCGCAGTTTTGATGCAGGAGGATGAGGAAGGTAATGATAGACCTGTCCTTTACGAGTCCAAGACTTTTACCAAAGTGGAGTCTAGGCACTCCCAGTCTAAGCCAGAGTTATGTGGAGTAGCGAAGATTCTTAAAAAGCTACAATGGATGCTTTGGAGGCAGCATTTCGAGCTGCAGGTTGATGTGCTATTGTTGGTGCAAATGATTAGTAGGCCGAGTTTACCAGATGTGCCCATGATGAGGTGGGTAGTGCAGATTAATTTATTTTCTTTTTATTTAGTCTATAAGCCGGGGAAATCTTTCACTAAGCCAGATGCACTGTCAAGAAGGCCGTTTTGTGAAGAAGACTTGGAAGCGGAAGAATTTGAAGAAGACAAGAGATGGGTAAACGGGATAGATTATTGTTTTACAAAATTTGATAGTAATGTCTTCAATGACAATAAACTAGTATCATGGAATGTCCGAAAAGACATAAAACTAAATGCTGACAATGCAAAGAATGTTTGTAGCAAGGTTGAACTGCAACTGGATTTAGTGAACACTGAAGCAAATATAGCAACAAGGAGTTCGCAAGGTAAGGTAGTGGAGGAGTCAGATGATGAAGATACTTCAAAGGGAAGTCAGGACGGTAGTACTCAACTCGAAGAGGAGGAGTATTCAGTAGACAACACATCTACAGATGAGGGAGTAGAGTTGTTAAAGTTATATTTGGAAGGTAATAGTCGACCAGATTTTAGCGATAAAAAGGTTTGGTGTAATATTAAGAAGCACGCTAAAGGCTATTTTATTAAAAATTTGAAGTTATGGAAGAATCAAGCTTTGTCTCCTCAGTTAGTTGTTCAAACTAGGGAAGGGAAGGAGAAGATACTGAGGGAGTTACACAAGAATTAAGGACATAGAGGTCAAGATGAGACTCATTGCAGAGTTAGGGAAAGATTCTGGTGCCCCACCATGAAAAATGAAGTAAGAGATTGGGTTAAATCTTGTCCTGAATGCCAGCGCAGAAGTTACAGAAAGCCAAAAGAAAAAGGAAGAGCGACGGGCGAGGGTACCATTTTTAGTAGGGTCAGTTTAGATGCAGTCCATATAAAAGAAGGGCGCTTTAAATACTTGGTAGTAGCCAGGGATTATCTATCAGGATGGGTTGAAGCAGAGCCGTTTATAAAACTTAAGGCAAGTAATGTGGCTGAGTTTTTGAAGAAAGAATGGATTTATAGGTATGGGGTAATGAAGATGGTAACCGTAGATTGTTGCGCTGAATTTGCGGGAGAATTCCAAGAAGTAGTAAAAGGAATTGGCGCAAAGTTACGAGTTGCAACACCATATTATCCTGAAGCAGAGGGAATGGTAGAAAGAGGGCATCAAGTTATAAAGGATGCACTAGTCAAATTGTGTGAAAATAATGGAGCAAAGTGGAAGAGTTACTTGCCGTTAGTATTGTTCGCAGACAGGATTTCAGTTAAAAGAACAACAGTGTTTTTGCCGTTCAAACTGATGTTTGGTCAAAGGGTGGTATTACCTATTGATCTGGAGGCTGGATCTTTCCTAGGATGTGATTGGGATCAAGTGCGCTTAACCGAAGATTTAATTCTAGCAAGGGTAGTGCAGCTTGAAAGAAAAGACGAGTTTGTGGAGACAGCGTATGAAAGAATGATGCAGATCCAGGACAAGTCAGTTAAATATTGGGATGAGCACTTAGCACATAGGTTAAGAAAGCCATTGAACCCAGGAGATTTGGTTTTGGTTTAAAATAAAAGTTTAGAAATCCAATTGGGGAAGATGTTTTTGGATAGATGGAATGGTCCATACAGGATAAGAAAGCAGATAACTGGAGGGTCTTACTTACTGGAGGAATTGGATGGTACTGAGTGGAAGCGGCGTGTGGCGGCAAACCAGATAAAAAGATTCTACCCAAGGGGTGTTCCAGCGATACAAGATAACCTCTGGAATGAGGAAAAACTACCAGAATAATACCTCCAGGAAGAGGTTAATCTAACAAGTTATGTTAAGTTTTGTTTTTCTAAGAGGACTCACAGGAGGCTTTTTGACACAGTTGTGACGGATAGAGGGCGCTAACTGGAAGTTAGGCGGACTATGACTGAACAGGAAACTGGCACAAGCGCTTAGATGAGGGAGAAGAGGAAAATGAAATCTTATACTTTCATCGTTCGAGGGGACATGACAAAACAGGTAATTGGATTAAAGTAGATGTGTATCATGTAAGCGCAAAAGACGCTGGGGATTTAGCTAATGGGTTAACCAACCAGGAGTGGAATAGTGATTTATAGATGAGGCGCTCTATAGTTCAATTTTTATTCTACATGGTATATCGCTGTATCGCAGTAAAGGCGGTGAAGTCTTACGATATGAAGGTTTATTTATGATTTTGTTTGGGTTTACAGTCTTTTAAAGAAAGTAGATGGTGCAAAGTTAGGCGCTCTAAAAGTATGGAAGACAGGTGTAATAAAATAGCGCCATGTCTAAAAAGATTATGTGAAGGCATAGCATGAAAAATATACGAAGACTATGTACAGGGAGAATGGACAGAGGAGGCTCACAAGGAAAAGCACTAGTGGGCTATTCAGTATCAGAGTGAAAGCTAATAGGATATCCTTTCCAGTCTTCAGGCATGAAGAAGTGACAGGGATCAGTGGGGAATCCAAGAATAGTTGGTGAGCTGATTTCGTTCATTATTTGACCTATCATTTCTATATGAGTATAGCAAGCTTCAAGTTCAGCGTCAGAAAAAGCTGGTGCGTTATTGTAGGATAGGGACATAGCGTCATATATAAGACGAAGTCTGGAAAACATTCGCATGGAATGGACAAAGGGTAAAGGAATAGGAACCCATCCCAAGGAGATGGATTCATTGAATCCTGACAGGAAGTTAGTAAGCAAGAGGAGCATAAGTATAGTAAAGGATACTTACTTGCTAATAAGTTTTGTGGGTGCCTGACGGCAAAGTAACGGTAACCGCGTCAGGAGCAGCTGAAGTGGAGCCTGAGCCCATTAAAGCACTGGAACTCGGAGTGGAAGAAGGTTTAGTGCTAGGCTGTATGGATATTTTGTGCCTGGGAAAACTAGGAAGGGATGGTGACTCATAATGAACATTATTATTATTAGTGGAAATAGTGGGACTGGTGGTGGTAATTATGGGAGCGCTACTTGTAGATCGAGGTGGAAAGCGAATATAACCAGTAGGCTGAGGAGTATTCTGGTTAAGGGAGGTATTGCAAGTTTTAAGGTACCTAAAGCAATTGTCACAGGCAAGTCTAAAAGAGGCATACCCCCAAGGTCTAGAAAATGTACAATGAAAGGTATGGTGTTTGCAAAATGAGCAAGCTTGATCTCTGGGAACTGTGCAATATTGAGTCATGATGTTAGGATAGAGGAAATTCAGGTTATTAGAAGGGCTATTTATAGGTTAACAATAGTATTATAAAGAAGTCATCAGTTGTGCCACGTCTGACTTGAACGCTGGATGGTTTCTAAGAAGATAGTGAAAAGCGTTCGTCATAATGAAGGACCTAAAAAAAGATGAATTGTTACAATCAAGGGAAAGACATGTATTGCCAAGATCTAAAGATTGTAAGAAGCGCACACATATATGACACAGAGGAAGTATTTGTTGTTTTAGGAAGTAGCAACATTCTCAAGAGGAGGATATTCTTTGAAGGCAACTCATCTCGCAGTTGTAGAATTCTCACAGGAAAATTAAGGGAAAATAAATAATATTACATTTTTCTTAGCTACATACAGTTTACAAGAATTATATACAAGAAAGTTTTTTTAGTATTCTGCTTCATCAAAGATTGGGACACAGAAAGCTCAGTCGTTAACACCCTCTTGCATGTTTTGTTGCAAGGCAGTTATCAGCTGTTTTCGTTTATCATACTCAGCGCAAGTATAAACAGGAACCGCCTCAAGGAATTCTTTGACGGCAGCTATCATATCGTTCATATGAGGTATGGTTGCATCGTATGGAGCGCAGGCAATTTTCTCTGCGAATTCCCAGTTTTGAGCCATGGCAGGCTCTTCATTATTGATGACCGGGAAGTTTTCGATAGGCAATTCATCCAGGATGATGGTATTGAAGACCGGCTGCATTGTAGTCCAGTCAGGAGAAGGTATTCGAGGAGCACACTCCGGAATAGGCTCGGTATCCCAAACGGGATCTTCTTCCAAGGCAGGAAGGAATAAGGAAGCGATAGGAGGCGGAGGCGTTTCAGCGTAAGGAATGCCTGGCGCATTCTAAAACAGAGGGAAACAGAAGATGTTATCATTAAAAAAATAAAAAAATAAAAAAGAGACTTACTGTACTTTCCCCTGAGAAGAGAGATCTGGGGGTTGAAGAGGCGCTACTAGGCGTAGGAGCACAGTAACCAACCTTAGCTCGTTTGTTGCGAGGCGCGGTAATGACATTGGACACCGGGCGCTTGATGGTCATTTGACTCATCATAGTTGAGGTTGAAGCGTCAGGGTCTAGACGAGCAATGGTGGGCGGCCCATCGTAGCTACACTTCTTCTTGCGTTGCTTGCAGTAATCGCACAACTGGAAGAAGGAAAAGTGAAAGGTTAGTAACAAATAGGAAGGAAAATGAAGAAAACTTACAGTGAAGAAATTATGGTTTCCACGGTGGGATTTTGAGAAGTGGCAGGGAGTTATGCCATTCTCAATACAGCGGGTGCATCTTGTCCCACCCATCAAAGTTGTAACGAGGGTTGTCAGAGGAGCGGCAGGAGGTTGAGTACGCACGAACTGATGAATGGCGTCAACAGCATCGGCGGTATTTTCAGTGTTGGGGTTGGCTCTTCTAGTATTCATTGAGAAAGTTAAAATAATAATAAGAAGAAAAGGAAAGATGATGAAGGAAGGAAAACGCTGCGAGACGCAGGTATTTACGTGCTCCTGGGGACAGTTGCAAGTAGAGGGAGGATGTGGTAAGCGCCTCGCAGGAAGTGTGAATTTAGACCAATCAGCATGCGTAGTCCAGGAAGAATAAAGGGGAGTTAGCGCAGAAGGAAGTTTAAAAATATAATATGTATTTGTGTGTTTCAAGGAACAAAGGAAATGAAAGCGCGGAAAAGGATTAAGGGTCTGTGCGCTCGGATATTGCAGCAAGATGTGCCGCACAATAGGGAATTGTGTATTATCAACTTAGGACTATTACGCAGTAAACAAATATGGATTTGGGCTCTCCAAAAAAAGTATGTGTTATGCATTAAGGAAAAAGTCATGGATTAAGGACGACTGAAGTGCATAGTATGCTTTACCCCGGCCAGTTGGGAAACTTACTGAAACAAGTCATGAAGAAGTCTAACTAGTTAAGCGAGCTGTCAGAACTATGAACGTAGTATTAAAGCAAAGAGAGTGGGGACTCAATCATAAAACTACCCAAGAGTTAAGGCAACTAGACGCAGCATTAGGATAAGTCAAACCTGGAAATAGCGCTGAAACAAAACAAAGGTATAGTTAAAAGCGCATATGTGGAGTATCAGTGAAACAAGTTAATACTAGTGTTAGTAATTATAGGGTATGATTTAGGCGTTTTAGTTTTTACAAGCAGTGTATGTAGCTTACTAATATATTAGTTTTTGTTTTACTAAAACAGGGCTAGAGCTAGCGCCGAAGATCCACTAGGGAACTGTGTCTTGAGTACCGTAAAAATATAAAAAGGATGACTATTTAATAGAGTCTGGGAGAGTGATATACATAGAAGATAGATATATATACACATATATAGTCTTTTAAGAGAGAGATTGATATATACAAAAAAATAGAGTAGTAAATTAGAGATTTGTCTGAATCCTTTAATTCGTGCGTCTGTGTGTGTATTTCAAAAAACATAGTGAAAGACGCGCAACATAGAGAGGTAATATAGATTCAGTAGGATTGATTATTACTAGAGTCATTTTATTGCTATAACAAGGCATATTCAAAGAGAGCGCTTCAAGAGGGAGTAACTGTGGATATTAGCGCTTGTTAAGAATAGAAAAATCCAGATAGTAATACTTGTTCTTTTTTTTCTGATCTCTAAAAAAAAACCCCATCTCTCGACTCATAACTTTTTCTTATCAAAATATTAGTGTTACATGTTATTGCGCTGTCTTTAAAAATAAGAGTGGCAGGCGCTTCTTTTTAGAAATTGAAAAGGAGAACCAACCCATCTCGCATTGTGTCTACTTCTTAGTACTTTAGAACAGTCTACAGGGGTGCAGTATATTATGCACTTGAGTCCTTCTTAAGCCATAACTCCTTCCTTATTGTGTAGCATACAATTATTGGAAAATTCAAATCCATATTTTTTAGCGCTTGCAGTCCTAAATCAATAACACACAATTCCCCATTGTGAGGCACATTCTGCTGCAAAATTGGAGCGCACAGACCCTAAATCCTTTTTCGCACTTCTATTTCCCTTTCTTTGAAACACTAAAATACATATTATATTTTAATAATATCTACAGCGCTAACTCCCCTTTTGTTCTTCCTGGACTATGCGTGCTGATTGGTCTAAAACCATGCTTCCTGCGAGGCCTGTACCACATCCTCCCTCTACTTGCCACTTTCCCCAGGAGCCGATAAGTAACCTGCATCTCGCAGCATTTTCTTCCTCCATCTTCTATCTTCATCTCTTATTTATTACAATCATCTTCTTTTTCCTCTTATTATTTTTTATATCTTTTAATGACTACTAGAAGAACCCCTCCTAACACTGAAAATACCGCCAACATTGTGGACGCAATTCAACAGTTTGTGCGCACTCATCCCCCTGCTTCTCCCCCAACGACACCAATATCTACACTGATGGGTGGGGCAATATGCACCTGCTGCATTGAGAATGGAATAACTCCCTGTCATATCTCAAAAGCCCCCTGTGGAAATAATTTCTTTAGTGTAAGTTATCTTAACTTTCCTTCCTTCCTTATTATTACTAACCTTTCATTTCTTCCTTTTCCAGTCATGCAATTACTGCAAGAAACGTAAAAAGAAGTGTAGTTACCATGGGCCACCCACTGTTGCGCGCCTGGACCCCAACGCTTCTACAACCAATATGATGAGTCAATTGACCATCAAGCGCCTGGCGCCTGCTCCTAACACCCCACCTTGAAACAAACAAGCCAAGGTTGGTTACCATGAGCCTACACCCAGTAGTGTTTTCCTTATGAGCCTCCTATGTCCATTCTCCTTGTACATAGTCTTCATATATTTTTCACACTATGTCTTTAAATAATCATTTTAGACATGGCGCTATTTTACTACACCTGTCTTCCATACTATGTGTCTTCCAAATTTAGAGCGCCTAACTTTTCTCCCTCTTCTTTCTTTAAAAGACTGTAAACCCTAAAAAAAAATCCCAAAAAAACTTTATATCATAAAACTTTACCGTCTTTACTGAGATACAGAAATATACAATGTAAAATAATAATTAACTGTAGAGAGCCCCATCTATAAATTGTTTTTCCACTCCTGGTTAGTTAACTCATTAGCTAAATTCCCAGCGTCTTTTGCATTTACATGGTATGTGTCTCCTTTAATCCAATCGCCTATCTCATCATGTCCCTCCGAACAATGAAAATATAAGATTTCATTTTCATCTACACCTTCATCTGAGCGCTTATGCCAGTTGCCTGCTCGGCCATAGTCCCCTAACTTCCAGTTAGAGCCCTCTATCCATCACAACTGTGTCAAAGCCTCCTGTGTGTCCTCTTAGAAAAAGAAAGCTTTACATAACTTGTTAGTTTAAACTCTTCCCGGAGGTATTATTCTGGTAGTTTTTCTTCATTCCAGAGGTATCATTGTATCACTGGAACACCCCTTGGGTAGAATCTTTTGATCTGATCTGCAGCCACACGTCACTTCCACTCAGTACCATACGGTTCCTCCAGTAAGTAAGACCCTCCAGTTATCTGCTTTCTTATCCTATAAGGACCATTCCATCTGTCAGCAAACATCTTCCCCCATTGAATTTCTAAACTTCTATTATAAACCAAAACCAAATCTCCTGGGTTCAATGGCTTTCTTAACCTATGCACTTAACGCTAATCCCAATATTTAACTGACTTGTCCCAGATCTGCATCATTCTTTCATATGCCTTCTCCACAAACTCTTCTTTCCTTTCAAGCTGTGCTACCCTCACTAGAATCAAATCTTCAGTTGAGCGCACTTGATCCCAGTCACATCCTAGAAAAGATCCAGCCTCCAGATCAATAGGTAATACTGCCCTTTGACCAAACATAAGTTCATACAGCAAAAACACTGTTGTCCTTTTGACTGAAATCCTGTCCTCAAAAAAAACTAATGGCACGTAGTTCTTCCACTTTGCCCCATTATTTCCACATAGTTTAACTAACGCATCCTTTATAACTTGATGCCCTCTTTCTACCATTCCATCTGCTTCAGGATAATATGGTGTTGCAACTTGTAACTTTGCGCCAATGCCTTTTACTACCTCTTAGAATTATCCAGCGAATTCAGCGCCACCATCTAAGGTTACCATTTTTATTACCCCATACCTATAAACCCTTTCTTTCTTCAAAAATTCAGCAACATTACTCTCCTTAAGATTTACCAACAGTGCTGCTTCAACCCATCCTGATAGATCATCCCTGGCTACTTCCAAGTATTCAAAGTGTCCTTCTTTTATATGAACTGCATCTAAACTAACCCTACCAAAGACAGTATCTTCGCCTGTTGCTCTATCTTTCTCTTTTGGCTTTATGTATCTCCTACACTGACATTCAGGACAAGATTTAACTCAATCTCTTACTTCATTCTTCATATTGGGCCACCAGAATCTATCCCTAACTCTGAAATATGTCTCATCTTGACCTCTATGTCCTAAATTCACATGTAACTCCGTGAGTATCTTTTCCTTCCCTTCCCTAGTTTGAACAAATAACTGAGAAGACAAAGATTGATTCTTCCATAACTTCCCATTTTTAATAAAATAGCTCTGTAGCACGCTTCTCAATATTGCGTCAAACCTTTTTATTGCGAAAATCTGGTGGACTATTACCTTCCAAATATAACCTTAAAAACTCTACTCCCTCATCAGTAGATGTGTTGTCTTCAGAATACTCCCCCTCTTCGAGATGAGTACTACTGTCTTGACTTCCCCTTGAATCATCTTCATTTTCTGACTCTTTCACTACCTCGCCTAGCGCACTCCTTGTTGCTACATTACCTTCAGCATCCCCTAAATCCAGTTGCACACTAACCTTTCTACAAACATCCTTTGTATTTTCAATATCTAGTTTTATATCTTTACAGAAATTCTATGTTACTACTTTATTGTCATTGCAAACAATCCTGTCTGTTAGTTTATTGTCATCGCAGATGATCTTGAAAATCTTTCATAACATAAATCTATTCCGTTTACCCATCTCTTATCTTCTTCAAATTCTTTGGCTTCTGAGTCTTCTTCACACAACGTTCTTCTTGATAATGAATCTGGAATAGTGAACAATTTTTGCGGCTTATGGACTAAATCAAAAGAAAAAAAATTAATCTGCGCTACCCACCTTGTCATGGGCGCATCTGGTAAACTTGAGCTACTAATCATTTGCAACAACAATAGCGCATCAACCTGCAACTCAAAATTTTGCCCCCAAAGCATCCATTGTAGCTACTTAAGAATTTTTGCTACTCCGCATAACTCCAGCTAGGACTGAGAGTACCTGGACTCAACTTTGTTAAAAGTCTTAGATTAATAAAGGACAGGTCTATCAATACCTTCCTCATCCTCCTGCATCAAAACTGCACCCACTGCGGACACACTAGAATCCACTGCTAGAGTAATTTTCCCAGCGCCTGGTCCATACTCCAATTTCTTCAAAATAATATCTTTCGCTACAATCCTTTTCAGTAACTCAAATGACTCTTCGCATTCCTCTTTCCAATCCCATACAACATCTTTTCTCGTTAAGCGCTGTAAAGGTGAAGACAACAAAGCAAAATCTCAAATAAACATTCTTACATATGAAAAAATGCCTCAAAACCATCTAACTTCTGTAGTATTTCTTGGTTTTTGCCATGTAAGTACCTTATTCCTCTGTTTTTCAGCAATGATTCTCCCTTCCTTGCATACCACATGTCCCACTATATCTAGCGCTGGAACACAACAAGAAAATTTGGACCCAGAGATTGTTAATCCTGCCTCCTCTATCCTAAATAGCACTCTTTCCAGGGTAATCACATATTCCCAAGCAAACCTTCTAATATACGGATTCTCTTCTAACACCTCCCATCATAATTACTGGCTGGTCCTTTTATACCACCATCATCAATGAAAATTCCCACATGTTCTGGAATTTCATCCTGCAATATCCACATCATCTGTGCTTGATATACCGCCACAGAATTTGTTGCGCCTTGCAGTAACCTTGTCAACCTGAAGCGCACCAGTGGTGTTTCAAACGTCGTCATGGGTCTGGATGATTTTTCCAACTTGTGCTCATTGTATTCTCCCATAATATCACCTAATCCATAACACGCACGTCCCTCAAAAGAATCCAGAAACTCCTCCAGCATTGGTGGCATCCCTGCGTCCTTTACTGTAACCTTGTTCATCTCTCTAAGATCATGAACAACCCTTAATATACCATTATGTTTAACAATACAAAACACTGGACTTGATTAATTAGACATAGACTGTTAATACAAGCCAGAATTTAAAATTCCCCTAATTAGTTCCGTATACTCTTCTCTTAAAGCAGCTGGTATTGGAAAAACCTTCTTCTCCCACAGCGCATGAGCTATAACTGGAACAATATAAGGTTTACCATAAGAGTGTTTCAACAAACCCCTTTCCTCTTCTGAAAATGCAATAGAATTTTCCCTAAGGACCATAACATTCAGCAATAACTTCTTTTCTTCCTGAGACAACCAATCCTCTGGTCCAAAATTAACCATCTGAAGCCTTTCCATTGTAACCTTACTAGCAGGCGCAAAATCAGGCGTAAACTTTTTTAAAGGAGTATCATAAGGATTCCTAGACAGTGCCCGCTTCTGCAAAGGAGGATTCAAATCAGTCATCGCTATTTTCACTGGTTTAAACTTAACAGCTACTGGTTTATACTTTGATTCAAAACAGCTCTTGCTTCTTCCTTCATTAATTAAAATCAAACCCTTTCTAATATAACTATGGGTTGCACCTATATCCTGTTTTTGTCTTTTCTTTTTAATACAAGTATAACAATATCCAAAATCAAAGAAATCAAAAAGCTTAGGTATAATACATTCTACAGTAGTATTCCCAAGACACCTATGAAGTACCGCTTTATGTATCCCTCCTTGTTGGACTGACTGGTTACCATACGGGTTCCTCTCATCCTGGGAGATAGTAAAACCTAAAATACCAGTCCCTAATAAAAATTTTGGTACCTTCCTTATCGGCTGCCCTATCTCCTTATCTGAGACTTCGTCATAAAACTCTCTTTCTTTCTCTAACCGCACAGCTCCAGAGTACTTTGTTTCCCAGCCACCATCCTTGTGCTCTACTAAGACTGCTGTTACTGGAACACCATCATCACCCATAATCCTTATTCCAATAGTCTTATTCAAAAAATAATCAATAGTTTCAGAACAATCCATTAAAAATGGTGTGCCTAAAACTGGTTTAACTACACCCATTGGAACATAAAAATGTATATCCCTCGTTGCTCATGCAACTCTAGTGCACACATACTCTGCTACACCTATAACAAGCAACCTACCTAAACCAATTCCTGCAACAGTGCCATCACAGTCTTTTACAGGAAGACCTAACTCCACCGCATCATCCACTGACACCACGTTGATTTGTGAGCCTTTTTCCACTAACGCTTTAATTTGCTTACCATTTACAGTAATTGTTAAATACCCTAAGGGTCCTGCATACTGTGGCGCCCTAGGTAATCCAAAATACGTCTGAAATGACTGCTCTCCAACACCAAACTCAGCACAATTAGTAACCCTTTGCTTCCTACACTTATCCACAATTCAATTCATTAAATCCAGTGCTACTTCTGTCAGCATCCCCAATGGAACAGAGACTGTAGTCTTCAAACATTGCGCAACTAAATCATTGGCTGCCTTAGGAAAATCAGAGTGAACCGGTCTTTGCATTCTCCATTTAGGTTGAGTTGCCTTTGAACCAGCTTTTGCTCTTCCAGGTGGGTTCTTGGGAGTATTATGCCTTGTTCCAGGCATTCCTTCAGCAGGTACTGCTCTTTGATGTACTACCACTCACTCCTTCAACGTCGCAGGTTGTTCTTCTTCTTGATGTTCCTCACCATAACCAGTTGATTCCATACTATCCATTTCAACATCCTCGATAGGTACAGATGTATTCTCTAGTAGTATACCCTACTTCCTCCATATCCTCTGGATTTGAATACCTAGCGCCAGCCCCTCTTGGCCTAGTAATTGTAGTTGGGGCCATTTTCTTGTGCTTCACTGCAAAAAACAACAAACGCGCTGCAGTAAGTGGCGCTGCAACCACTCCTTCTTTTACTTTAAAATCCAACACTGCGCAAGTAACTGCAAATTTTACACACTTCACATCCTTGCCTTTCTCTTTAATTTCAGGCTCTTTGACCTTACTCATCCTGCCTTCCATTTACTTTTTATTAACATGATCGATGACCATTGTTTGCATTGCTCAATCCTTGTCTTTAAAAAGCTTAGTACCATCCTCCAAAATAAGTGTAGTCCCATCCTCTTAAACTACCCTTTCCTCTTTATCCTTTTGAAGCGCTTTACACCTCATCTAAGTATGCCCCTCCTTATTACAATAATAGCACACCATAGCAACAAAACACAAAGGTTGAGGAGAACTCTTGGGCCTAAACAATTCTTTCGCCTTTGACACTTCAATTATTTTTTCTCCAACTCATCAATCCTTGCCATAACTGAATCTGGCTCCTTAGTGAGAACTTTAAATTTAGGAGACAACATCTGAGGAGGCGATCATACACCAGATGCATCTTCACTCATCTCCACATTATCCAAAGCAACCCTAGCTGCGTAACGCTCAACTCAAGGAAACTTCATTTCAGCTTCTTCTAATCCAGGGTACTTATAATTTCTGTCCCTTTTTTTAACCAGCTTTCCTTTGTTAACCAAGCGCCTTTTTGCCCAGTCTTCAACTTCTGGCGCTAACGCTTCACAAAACCAAGGTAAAGACGCATTAACATCAATAAAATCTTTGTTACTAATTAAATACTCTACTATCTGATCGAAGTCTTCCCTAAAACTTTTAAATTCCTTAGGGTTTTAAAACAACCCCTTTAGCTTTGACTCTTTTTACCAAGATTCCAGGTCCTTCATCTTATACTTAGTTTCCTTGGTAACCTTTGGCCATCTCTTGAGCATCTGTTCTTTTAGCGCTTACAAATTTTGCTCATTGTGCCCCTTTAGATCCTCAAAATGTCTTTGCACTCATTAGCTACAAATAATAGTACATGACGCACCATATCATATTCAGTTGCTCCATGAACTTCAGCTGCTTGTTCAAACCTGCGTAAAAACTTCTTGGTATTAATGAGCTTTCATCTTTACACCTAATTATTGTATTTACTGCCTGTGGCAAAAATGCCAAAGAATTGGGCAATTTAACCCTCTACTGACATCCCTTAGATGTAGTCGCAGTAGGATCCATTCCCAAAATATAAAATAGAAACAGAGATCACAAAAAAACACACTTGGCAATTAAACCTGACTATATTCACAATACAGCCCTATGCTATCCTCTGATAACAGCTACTGATCCACTTGTTGTAGACCCTAAGAATCTTCTGCTGAGCGCCGGCTTGATCACGTTGTGGTCTTCCAACATTGGCAGGGGCCTTAAAAGTGTGTTTTGGCGCTGTTTGTGCATGTCTTAATTGGCATCTGTTGAAGAATTGGGTATTTTTCTGGTTTTATTCCGTGGATATTGGGTCTGTGGGCTAAAATTAGGTCTTAGGGTTAAGTACTTAGTACCATTGGATAGGGCTAATTTAGCTCTATATTTCATGTCTCAATGTTGTTATAGTGAAATTCCGTGTTTTAAAGGTTTTAGTAGTTGTAGCTAGTTTTTCAAAGTAGATTAGGTGTTTTTATTGGTTTTCTGGCTTCAGGGAGGCCAGGCCGCTTCAGGCGGCACCTCTGACGTTGTGCGGCCCGCCTGCCTCTGTTTTAGAAGGTTGGGGAGCGCTTCTGGAGGGTTTTTATTCAATTTGGCTGGTACAGGCGCCAAATTCGTTAGTGTGCATGGGCTCTTAGATAGTAGTCTGTGTGTACATAGTGAATAAGACAGTTTGGGGCAACTTTAATTATCATACAACCATCCGGAGGTGATATCCTTGTTACTCACTCAGTTTTCACTGTTTTTGGGCCACAATTGACTTTGTTGGTTGCAAGCCTACATCAAAAATCTTTGCTTTCTCTGGTGTGGACATTGGTCTACATTTCAGTTCTTTGGTCTGGTAGTCTGTCTGGGAACTACTTTCTTGGCTCATCAAGCAGTCAAGTGTGTTGAAAAAGGGGATTTAGCAAACAGGAACAAACTTACTTTAGCAAGTAAATCTCATTCTAATTTTCTAAAGGGACAGGGGATTTTATCTCTGGTTTTTCTCCAACTCCCTTAGTCAAGGCCTATAGCTAGTACTATAAGTTACAATTATGCCATTGTTGGGACACCAATTGTAGAGAGTTCTAAAGTACTAAGCAGTAGACACAATTTGAGATAGTATGGTTCTCTTTTTTAATTTCTAAAAAGAAGCGCCTGCCACTCTTATTTTTAAAGACAGCACAATAATGTGTAACAAAAATATCTGATTAGAAATTTAATAAGTTGAGAGATAAGTTAAAGATCAGGAAAAACAAATATTACTATCTGGATATTTCTATTCTTAACAAGCACTAATATCCACAGCTACTCCTTGTTGAAGCACTCTCTTTTAATATGCCTTATTATAGAAATAAAATAACTCTAATAATAGTCAATCCTACTTAATCTATATATTCTCAAACAAATGACCACAGAAAATTTAATATCTTATACTTGACTTCACAATTATTAACTAATGGTATGTTAAATAATTATTTGTCAATTGTTATTTTTTTCCTACTAGATGCGATATCCCATCCCTATTGAATAGTCCTTCTTTTTTATATTTTTCCAGCACTCAAGACACAGCTCCCTAGTGGATCTCCAGCGCTGGCTCTAGCGCCATATTAGTAAAACAATAACTATTCTATTAGTAAACTACGTACAGCGCTTGTAGAAACTACAGCACCTAATCACACCCTATGCTTACTAACACTAGTTTTTAACTTGTTTCGCTCATACTCCATATACATGCTCTTGACTATACCTTTGTTTTGTTTTAGCGCTACTTCCAGGTTTGACTCATTCTAACGCTGATCCTAGTTGCCTTGACTCTTGGGTAGTTATCTTTTGTGATCAAGTCCCCATGCTCCTCCCCTCTTTACTAGTTGATAGTGCTGGAAATTTACTTGAATAGTTAGACTCTGCAACTTACGTTACTTTTCTCAGTAATTATAGCACTTGCCACAGTGCAGTATATTATGCACTTGATTCCTCCTTCCTTAATTCGTAACACACAATAATTGGAAAATCCAAATCCATATTGTTTAGTGCTTGCAGTCCTAAATTGATAACACACAATTCCCCATTGTGCTGCACATGCCGCTGCAAAATCTGAACGCACAGAACCTAAATCATTTTTTGCGCTTTTATTTCCCTTTCTTTAAAAAACACAAATACATATTATATATTAATACTATCTACGGCGCTAACTCCCCTTTTATTCTTCCTGGACTACGCACGCTGATTGGTCCAAAACCACACTTCCTGTAATGCGTGTACCACAATGGTTGTAGGGAAATCACTAAGAGGGGGTGTGTTATGTGTAGTATGATAGCTTAGTGATTGTTAAGTACATAAAGTGTATATAATCTGTGGTGCAGATGACGTGTCTAATTCTGGTTCACTCTGGATGAAGCGCTGACACTGCTACCATAGGTGAGTAATGAAATACTTGTGGTTCACTGCGGACAAAGCGCTGACACTGCTACCATATCCCGTTCTTTTTGGAGTTCTACAGGCTGATACTGTGCTGCAGGTAAAGGAATGATAATTTTTGGTTCTTTCCGGAGCTCTACATGTTATGGGCTGTACCCGCGGGCATTGAAACTTTAGCCAAAAAAAGAAACTCCACTTGCGTTAGCAATACTAGGAGTGCTAGTAGCCTATAAAACCCCCAGTGCATGTCTGACAACTCACCTATCTCGTCTCGCGCTGGTAAAAAACTTACCTGATCAATCTCCAACCAAGAGCTATGGAGCCTTGGAATAGAACCTAACCTCAACTCCACCTCATGTGCCAAATGCACTTCTCACATAAGTCAAATGCCCTCACCTGCCCCTACACTCACTCCCATTCCTGGCACTCCACCCCTTGAGCAAACAAAATCACATACTTCATCTCCCTCATGTCTCCCTAGCCTAGCCACAACTAGCGAGGCACTCCTTCCTCTTCAATCCCCTTCTCTGAAGCTGCCTCGCACCTCACAACCCTCCCCTCTCACCTCAATACCCCCTACCCCTCTCCCCCCTATTCCATCACCTAACACCCCTGATCCCCCTCTGATTACCCCCGCTCCTCCTATTCCCCATTTTACCCCTAAGACCACCCCAATTGACAATATCACTTGTGAAATTGTGGAGTTTTTTTATTAACTAGTGCAATGGAAAAACAAAGTACACCACCTTCAACACAGCTGCTACGCTTGGCTTCTGCTCTCCAAAGAAGTGTACCACACCACCTTGCTCCAACCATTAGCATGATAGAGAGACAAAGAGCTCTGAGAACATTATTGAGTTCACCAAATCCATCCCTACCCTTGAGGTGTCTGGTGCCAACTTCTCTGCCTGGAACAGCACTGTCTTGGAACTGATCAAAGATTTTTTTGGAACACAAGCATATGCGTTGAATTATGGCACTGGCCCTGATGAATTTAAAGACAGAGTCACTCACCTAATCCTTCTGCACTCCATCTCACCTAACTTGCACCATGAAATCTCCACTGATTGGAAAGCACACCAGACTTACCTCCACATAATTAAAAAATTCACCAGGACAAATCATACTTCCACAATGATTGCTATTTGAAACTTTATCAATTTGAAACAGTCACACATCATGTCACATAGAAAATATCTGGAAGCATTCATCAAATTGTTTGACAAAATAGAGAGAAAGGGAATTGTGTTTGACTCCAAGGTTTTCAAAGCACAAATGGTAGATGCTTTGCTTCTGGCCTCTTTGAAAGACCTTAATATGGATCTATGCGTAGCTCTGGACAACCTCCCCAATTCAAAGTCTCTGACCTTTGAATATTTCTGTCAACTCATACCAAGTCTTGTCCAAAATAGGATTGATCAAGAGGCCATTCCATCTTCACATACTACATCTTTATCTGTTGAACCTTCTCTTCATGCCATCACTCAACCTCATAGACAAAAAGATTCTTACAGGCCACCTGGTGCACATCAAAATTGTCATGAATGCCATTCCACTGCTCATGTTGTGGCTCATTGTCCTTATAATCCTCATTCTGCAAATTTCTCACCCAATTTATACATTATGCGTGAACATGAAAATGCTTATGATTCTGATCCTAATGCAAGAAACAAAAAGGTCTATATTCCCTTCACACACCCTTAATGTGGCCCCATTTGTGCTAGAGATGTTCAAATTGAAGCTAATGAAATCACTATCTTTGAAAAAAACATTGAGGCGCCATATGAAATGGTTGAACAAATTGATCTGAGTAGTGCTGAATGATCACCTGAGGCAATCGCTGATGACTATTCTATCTTGGACATTGGAGCGACTCAACATGACACTGGTAATGTGAGACTTCTCAATGACTTCAGACTTCTTAAACAACAGATTACAGCCAAAGTGGCCACTTACTGTCCTTCTTCCATCATTAATGGCATAGGAGATTTAAAAATTAAAGAGGATGGTATAATAGTCACTATTACCAATGTCTTCTATTGTCAAAATGTTAGGACTTCTCTAATTTCTTTATTTGATTTAGTGAAATGTGGTTTTTGCTTTGGTTTGTGTTCTAAAAATTAAAATTTGGGGGTTTATTTGAAAGAGGATTTGATTATGAATTTCCAGGTAGAGAATACCAGAAAAAGATGGGTCTTTGATGTAATTAGTGTTAGTACTTGCAATCCAAATGATATTACCTCTTATTGCTATTCCTTTCACCCTTTGTTGCTTTACACTGTTAAGAATAATAAACATATCAACCGTCCACCTTCAGCCAAGGGTTCCCTAATGGAATGGCACAGAAGACTAGGACATACCAGCATTGACACCATCAGAAAAATCTTCAATAGTGGTATGGGCACTGGTTTACCGTTATCTGTGCCTACAGGTAAGATTAAATGTGAAGATTGTTTAATTGTAAAAGAGCACTTGGAAACCATCAGCAATCTGTGAATCAAATCCTGAATCTTTAATGAGCTTAGTTGTTGGAGATCTTGTTGGTCCCATGGACCCCACTATTCATGGTGCTAGGTGAGAAGCAATATTTAGGGAAAGCTCAATCTCCTATGGTGAGGTGTTTTTACTCAATGCCAAACCTGAGGCCACTTCTTGTTTTTTTTCTTTCTGTAAAAAATTGGAAAATATAACTGGAAGGAAGCATCAAGTTTTACGCACTAATGGAGGTCAGATGCACAGCAATAAAATGGCTCAGATCTTGGCCAATATTGGAGCTAATCATAAAGTCACATGCCCCCACCATCACCAGCAAAATGGAACAGCTGAAAGGTTCAACAGAAAAGTTGGTGACATTGCAAGAACCATACTCCTTGCAAGTGAACTATCTGAATCATTCTGGGGTTTAGTATACAAATGGGCAGCTAAAGTTCACAACCAGATTCCTAATTTTAAAACAGGTGACAATAGTTCTATTCAGCTGATGTTTAATGAAACTCCAAACTATTCCAATTTTTGAATTTTTGGTGAAACAGAATTTGTTCATATTCACAAAGAAACACGCCAAAAACTAGATCAACATGCCTTGATTTGTAAGTGTATAGTGTATTCCTTAAAAAATGCTGGTTGGCTTTTTTGGCATGAAGAATCAAACACCTTTTTTGAGTCCACAAAGGCTATCTTCCCTGGTGACAGACTTCCTGCTCATACAGCTTCTTTTCAACCTCCACCTTCCAAGGGTACTTTTTTTCATATCTTCAAAAATATTAAACTACGGGACTTCAAGGATGAAGAAAACTTCTGTCCCAGGAGAAAGCTGTACATGAGATTGTGAATAAAGGTCTGTCCCAATCATTTGTTATTCCCAGAACCCATTTGTAAGCTATACTCCCACCTGACAGCTGTAAGTCAGACCAAGCATGCAAAAGGGAACTGTTTAATTGGAAAGATATCGATGTGTGGTACAAAGAAAAGCTTCCTCCTGGTGCAAAAACTTACCAATGAAAAATGGGTCTTCACTATCAAGAATCATTGTACCAAATCACCAACCTACAAAGCAAGATATGAGGCCAAAGGTTTTTTACAACAGTATGTTATTTATTTCACTGACACTTTTTCTGCCACTTCTACCTTTGCTTCTCAACATATTCTTCTTACACTTTCAGCTAATCACAAAAGGACTGTAAAATCTTTTTATTTCACTGCTTCTTACCTTCACAGTCCAATGGATAAAGAAATCTGGGTTTTTCCTCCTGATGGTTACCAGCTACATGACATTGGAAATTCTCTAAGTCTAAAAAAGGCCCTCTATGGCATTAATCAAGCAGAAAGATGTTGGTGGCTTCACATTGCTAGAAAATTGGATGCTCTAGGGTATAAGGCAACTCAATATGATAAGAGTTTCTATGTTCTCAGAAAAAAAGGATGTGTTGGTGTAATTTGAATAAATGTTGATGATGGTATAGTTGCTAGATGTAGTGAAGAGTTTTTGAAGGAGTTGGAGAATGGTTTGGATGATAGCTTGAAGGTAAAGTGAAATGATAGTGTTAATGATATTGTAGGTGTTGCTATCAAAGAAGTTCCAGAAGTTTTTGATTTGCACAATTGTCAGCTCATTGACAAGATTATGTGGACTAATAAACCCTCTGGATTGACTGCAAGATAACCCCTTCCAAATAATCTGGAAATTACTAAAGCCAAGGATGAAGAGGTAGCTATTGATACAACTAAATATCTCTCTATTCTAGGTGCTCTCAGTTATGTGGCATCAGCAACTAGGCCAGATCTGTCTTTCCATGTCAACCTTTTAGCACACATCTCCTCCAAATATTCTTCGACATACTGGATTGCTCTCAATAACCTTCTCATATATGTCCAACACACTGCCACCCTTTGTATTCACATTCATCCTGACCAAAACTCACCACTTCAACTCCTATCTTTTTCTGACTCCACTTGGAATAAAAATTAATTCTTAGGAGCTCAATGTGAATACCTGCTACTCCTCAACTCTTTTCCAATTGTCTAGACATCAAGGCGCCAGTTGAAAGTAAGTGGTTCATCATGAACTGCTGAATATGTTGCACTTGGTGGTGGTATGAAAGACACAATTTGGATTTCAAACCTCAAAGATATCTTTCCTAATATTCCCCAAATCAAGATCTTCTGTGACAATATAGGAGCAATTGAAAATGCAAAAGACAACCCTAGAAACAAGAGGACAGGGCATGTGGATAGGTTTTTCAATATTGTGAATGGACAACTCTTTTTGAAAAAAGAAATTTTGGAGTGGGTTCCAGCTGCTCAAATGAGGGGAGATATACTCACAAAATCACTGGGCCCATCTCTTACAATGCATAGAAAGAAAGATGTATATGCTTGGTGGTGAAGTTATATTTCTTTTAATTTTTTTTCTTTTCTTTTATTTCTCTTTTATTTCTCATTTAAATTTGTTTCTTTTTATATATTGGAGTTTGTCATGTATGCATGGAGGGGATATCAGTAATATGTTTCATAACCAAGTGGGAGGGATGTTAAGTCACTAGGACTATGTACTTATTTATGTGTGTGAATGCATATATTAGGGGGTGTCAGTTCTGTCAAATCCTCACTTACAAATGCGCATTTAAATTTGACCAAATCTGCACTTATCTAAGTGCCGATTTACAAAACACACTAGCCCCAATACTGGTGGATTTCAAAGTTAAAAAAAGTCACTTATTTCACTCAAATCCGCACTTTCTCAACCAAAAGTGCTGATTTCACCATCAAGTCACATTTCACTGATTTGTCAGCATCATCCCATTCATACTCAGCGCTCCGCGGCATAACACTTCATAACTCAAAACATCGTACATCATTTACATCTTCATATCATATTATATAAGAGTTATGCCTTCCTCCCTCTCAAATCGTGATAAATTACATAAAGCAATGACTTTCATGGCTCTTGAACTGCTCTTGAACTCTGATTCCGATTCTGATTGTGATCTAGAAGAAGATTTTGTATTTTTATATAAAATGGCCACGAAACGTTACATTCTTCCCAGAAAGCCTCAAGTACTTCATACCCCCAAGTACACCATCCAAATACTTTTTAACCTATATACACCCAGTTTTAGACAGCCGTTCAGGACTTCTCAGGAATATTTCCTTAAATTGCTTGCGCTTATTCAGGATCATCCCATATTTCACAATAATTCTCAAAAAGAACAACAACATCCTTCAATTCAATTGGCCATCACACTATGTCATTTGGGTTCAAATGGTAATGGAGCCGCTTTGAAACTTTTAGAAAATGTCTTTGATTTATGGTATGGTTCAGTTAACACTTATACCAAACAATGTATCACTGCCATCAACTCCTTGGAATCTCAACTTCTCACCTGGCCAACAAAAGAAGAGCCACTTGAATCATCTCAGGTTATGCAAGCAGAGGGCTTCCCAGGATGTGTTGGTTTTGTTAATGGTACTACTATTCCATTGAGCCAGAAACCTGCTCAAGTGTCACGCGCCATGTGACACTCGAGGCAAAAGTAGCTCATTAAATCAATACTAAAGGGTTCAAATCCATACTCGAAGCGCGGAAAGCAACTCCCCATAGAAACTGCAACTTTCTTTTGTGTACTCGCTATTCAATTGTGCTAGCCTAAAACTCTAAATCTAAATTAGTCAATCTCACAATAGTGTGTCTTAGTCTTTTTTCCAATAAGCGACGCACAGCACAATAGTTAATATAATAGTACATTAAAAGTTTCATGAAATGTCTGTGGGTTATTAAGGGGTAGTGAGCATGGACGGAATGGTTAGTGAAGGATAAAGGGGTTAACAGATGTTAGTGAGGAGGGTCCAGGTGTAACGGATATATATTTTAAATGGGTTATGGTGAGCGGAATGGTGGATGAGTATGAGGTCAATGCGAGGAGGAGTAAAGGATATAAAAGGGGCTGGGTTTTTGGTTTGACATTCCTTAGAATTAAATTATAAAACATATTTATAGTTAATAGTGATAAAACTCTAAAGTGAAAATCATTATTATTGTATCTTTCTTTATTTTCTCAATAATCATATCTAAATCCTAAATCTTTGATTGTTAAGTTTCCAACCCTTCGTGAGATCTTTAGAATTTTAATATTACCGTTCAATTATATTAGAATCCTTCTTGAACATAGCTTGAAGCAGTAGTTCTTCCTTTGAGTCATCTTCGAATCACTTCCTTGAACTATCCCTCTGTGCTTCGAAGAAGTATCTCAACCTTTTATCTCACTTGCAGGAACATCCTTGACCTTGTGCGTAGGTCGTCCGGTGACAATATAATTTAATTCTCCATAGTTCTCATTCTTTGCACTACTATGTCCCCTTTCAGGTGTTTTCTCTAAATTCTTAAAATGGCACCTGTTCAATGCACTCCTCCTAAAGGCGCTACTACTAGAGCTCGCGCCAGAGACAGGCCAACAGCCACTAGACCTATTTCCTGCACTCGATCCTTGGAGCCGCTCAACCTTAGGGAACGGCAACATTCAGTCCAATTGGTAGAAGACATCCCACAAGATTTCGATTATTCTAGTAATGATGAAGAAGGAGAGGATACAATTCACAAGGCACCATCCGCCCCTGCTAACCACCCTTCGGGTCAACCTTCAGAACCTGGACCATCCAATTCTCTGGAAGATTTCATGAGACTTTTCATGAAGAACCTTTCAAATTCAATGTCTTCAGAGGGATCTAAATTCAAAACTCCTTCTATGAAATCTCCTGATAAATTTGATGGAGAACATCCAGACAGATTGCGACCCTTCTTGCAAACCTGCAAGCTCCTGTTCAATAATGACCCTTGAACCTTCAATAAAAACCGATCGAAAGTTGTTTATGCTTCTTCATTCCTGGCCGGAAAAGCAGCAAGATGGTTTTAACCTTATCTTCTCATGCTCTCTTCAACCGAAACCCACTTACTTATTAATAAATGGGAAAAGTTCAAAGACCAACTCTTCACGTTTTTTGGTGACCCTAATGAAAATGACAACACAGAAATTGAACTTGATCTCCTTTTCATGAGTGATAATGTGAAAGCCTCTGAATATATCTCGAACTTCAGAGAGCTTCAAACTTGAGTAGGTTGGAATGATGCTGCCCTTAAGTATCATTTCAAAAAAGGACTTCCTTCGAGGATTGTGGATCAGTTAAATCTTCACGGTCAGAAGATGACTACTTTAACAGATTTAATGGATCGAACCCTCTAACTTGACGGCGTTTACCAAGGACAACTTCAACATCGTTGATACGCCAAAAAATCTCAAGGCTTAAATTTCAAATCGGGACCTTCTTCACACCCACGAACAACTCAATCCTCCTCGACTCAATCCAAACCTATTAAGGGAAAGGACAAACCTCGACTGAAAAGCTCGACCCCAGGCGATATCAGTAAAGTACTGGATCCTAAAGGGGAACTTAAAGATACTGAGTGGAAGAGACGAGAAGATAATGGGTTATGTATGTATTGTGGGGGTAAGAACAAGTTGGAAGACTGTGTAAAGTTGAAGGAAAGAGAAGGTACTAGTTCAAAGTCAAAAAACTAGTAGATAGTTTCCTTGTGTGCAAAGCAAACTATCTTATCTCTCCCAGTGCACAGAACCTCCATGTCTTAAGGACTGGAGTTGCCTTAAATTACTTGAGATTCATTCTTTTTAAGGAGGATATCCACTTCAGTTGTCTTATAGACTCTGGAGCTTCAATTTCTTTTTTCAGTTTATCTTTTGCCGAGAAGTTACAGCTGACATTTACAGATATCGATCGAACTCCAATTTATTTGGTCGAATCATAGGAACCCAAATATTGGGTCAGTAAGAAAGTTTTATGGGTTTTCAACTTTACGAATTTTCCCCCCTTCGAGTGGGAACTAACAGTCTTGGACGCACCAAGGATGGATGATACCATTCTTGGCCATGACTTTTTAACGCATTGGAATCCTTAAATTGACTAGACACGGGGATTGATCACCCCACGGACTAAGTATATTTCTAATTCTTCAATGCATGTCAACAGGGAGTTAAACAACCCACCTGACAATGTCCTTCTAGAGAACAAACCTCTTCCAGATGACTTGCAAGCATCTGATCTTTCTTTAAATGAGAAATTGGCTAACCCTTCTAGCTCAATGACTTCACTCGAAGAGGATTTAAATTTCCTCGAAGTAATCGAATTATGCTCACTCAATTCTGGTCTTCCCTCAACAGATTCTCTCAAAGATGATGAGGAAGACCAAATCGACGTTGAAGCCATTAAATTGACTCTACCAGAAATCTATCACGATTTCCTCGATGTTTTTTCAATCCGAAAGGCCGATAAGTTACCACCTCATCAACCCTACGACCATCAGATAGAGTTAATAGGTCCTGTCTATTCTTTGTCGAAGGACGAATCTCAAGTTCTTCGAGACTACATTGCAGAGAAAGTAGCTAAAGGTTTAATCAAAGCCAGTAAATCTCCAACCGGCCTCCCTGTCCTCTTTGTAAAAAAGAAGGATGGTAGTCTTAGGTTGTGTGTTGACTATAGAAAGCTCAACACAGTCACTAAGAAGAATGCATATCCTGTTCCTCCTATGTCATTGCTTCTTACCCTTTTTAATGGTACTAATTTCTTTTCTAAAATTGATCTTAGAGGTGCTTACAATCTTATTCGCATAGCGGAACGTCATGAACCACTGACTGCAATGCGCACTAGATTTGGTAGTTTTGAATATTGAGTTATGCCTTTTGGATTGTGTAACGCACCATCTACTTTTCAAACTTTTGTCAATGACATCTTTCAAGATGTTGTCGAAAAATTTGTTGTCGTCTATTTAGATGATATTTTAATTTTCTCGAAGACACTGGATGATCATATTCATCATGTTCAACAGGTTTTAAATCGACTTCGAGATCATGGACTCTACGCCAAGCATAATAAATGTGAATTCCATCTTAAATCTATTGATTTTTTGGGTTTTACATTATCCACTGATGGTTTAGTCATGGACAACAAAAAAGTTCAAAAGGTCCTGGAATGGCCTGAGCCCAAATCGTTTAAATCCCTCCAAGGATTTTCGGGTTTTGCAAATTTCTATAGAATATTTATTAAAGATTACTCTAAAACTATTACCAATCTTACTTCTCTTCTTAGAAAAGATATTCCTTTTGTTTTTACTTCTACAGCGCAAAAGGAATTCAAAGCATTGAAGATGGCATTCACCACAGCTCCAATTCTTCGACACTTTGATCCTACTGCTTCGACAATAGTCGAGACAGATGCGAGCGATTATGCTATCGCAGGGGTCATTTCTCAATCAAATCCGGAAACAAAACTGTTTCATCCTGTTACTTTTGAGTCACGCAAATTCATTGCAGCAGAGTTAAATTATGAAATTCATGACAAAGAGCTTTTAGCTATTATTCACTGTCTTATAAAATGGCGCTCTTTTTTTCTCAGCCTAGATTTTCCTTTTCAAATTTTAACAGACCATAATGCTTTGAAATACTTTATATCTTCCAAAGTGTTAACCAGGCGTCAAGCCAGGTGGGCTGAATTTCTGTCTAAATTTTGCTTTTCTATTTCCTATCACCCAGGTAAGAACTGCATTGTCCCAGATATCTTGTCACGTCGGGATGACGTTTACCCACAGTGGGGGGATGCATTTGCTGAAAAAAATCCAGAAAATGTGAAATCAATCTTCAACGAATCAATGTTAACAACTCATCAACTTAATTCAATGACAATCCAATCTTTTCAAAATCCACTATCCAAAATCCTCAAAGCTCAGTCGAAGGACGATTATTGTTTAGGGTTAAAAGACAAAATACTCTCAAAGAAAGGGGCCAAAAGATGTAGTATTGAATCAGGTCTATTAGTCTTCAAAGGTAGAGTGGTCATGTCAGCCTAAATATCCTTAGGACTGAGTATTTCTTATGCTTAAAATAAGATAACCTTAACTAGATTAAGCTTATATCTTAAAAATAAGATTAAAATAATAATATATATTATTTTATTATATATATATATAATTATTATTCTATTATATAATTTATAATAGTTTAAATAGCTTATCCATGGCCTAATAATACTTATTAAGGGGTTAATGGAGTCATAATATACTTATCTTAAGTGATATGAAGTAATTATTGACATACATAAGCTTATATGTATACATAAATCTCATATTCAGTGAAATATGCAGTATATTATGTATATTTAGGTATATAAGTGGGTTTTAGCCCCTTAATAGCCTATAACCTTTGTTTTTCTGCTTATTTTAGGTCATATGGACGAAATCAGTGGACTCACAACGCCTACAGAAGCATAGACACCTATATCAGGCGCATACACCCAGTTTGGACAACTAAAATTACTTCCTTGGATGGTTATTCACGGATTTATGGGTTGGAAAGATGTTTTTGGGTTAATGTGGATGCTTGGGGATGTTATTGGGGGCTTGGACATTTTATTTGTTTCCTTTATATGCTTTTAGTTTCATTAAATCTCTTTTTGATCATTTATTTTACCTGTTTCTTTATGGTATCCGCTTTTATCTGGGTTTTCTATTTATGGTATGACTCTGTGTTATTATTAATAGTGATGGAGGGTCCTTACTGGAGGTCTGGGTGTTGAAACTGCTTGAAGTGGACGCCATGGGGAGGTGATGGGCCCTCACAGTGCTTTAATTTCTGGGGATAGCAGTGACATCATCTGGATTGAAGGTCTGTGCACTCCAGTGGATTTGGGTATAAGTAAGGAGGGATTTTGACGGTTTATTATCATCATTCAATTACTACACTTCAAAAAAACACTACATTACAATTATTAGCATTCAGAAATATATTATTAAGCCCTTATAAATTGATATTATCTTTATAAAAGCTATAACTATATTTTATTCTTCTATTTTCCACCACTAGCACGCATTTAAATCCAAGTATTGTGAGTTTTATTTGAGTGTAACTATTCTATTAGTCTTCCCCTGAGGTTTAATCACTAAATCATTTATCAATAAGTAGTAGGACCATAAAATAATACTATTATATCATACTTATATACTAGACTATACTGACAATTGGGGGTCTTTCCTTATATTTTATTTATTATTTAGTATAAGCCTTGGGACATGATTTTTACCTTAGTACAGCTCAAAATTAACCAAATATTTGGGTCTGCTGCATATTAGTGGGTCATCATAACTCATTTATTGCGGAAAAGAACACTTATAATAATTGTACTAATTTTTTATCATAAAAATTAGATATTTACAGTAGTAACTGTACCCAATATAAACCCAATTTCACTTGGTATTTGGACACCAATATAACACCCAATAAAATTGGTATTTGGCTAAAGCTTGGTAAGCTAATTATTCACCTTTATAGAGGTCTAGTTAAACTTATTATTATATTTTTAACAGATTTTTTCGAATTTTTCTTATATTTTATTTAAATAAATAAAGATATAAATTCAGGGTAAGCTCCATTGCTTTTTTATTAGTAATATAATTGCTAATATTATTTGTCTACTAATTCCACAGAGTTTTTTCCTTTTGTAGACGTAAAATATTGTTATTCTGAACAATATGAGTGCTCCCCAGGATAGTGTAAGTGAACAGCCTGCTTATAATACCAGGTCTAAAGCTAACAAAAACTTTCCAGGACATCACCATGGAGGGACAACAGTACCCCCAGCCAGAAAGCATGAGTATAGAGGAAAAGGACGCCCTCTTAAAAAAGATAACTATAAAAAAGACGTCTCCTCCTCTTCAGGATCAACTGTCCCACCTGGCCAAACAGGTTCTGAAGTTGGAGGAATCAAAATCTCTCATGTTCAAAGAAGTAGAGCAGTTGCAAAACAATTGCAAGGTAGGGTTTCAGCAGATGAATCAGGCAATGGCAGAATTAAAGGGAGGCCAGCCCAGTCAATCAAATAAGCAACCCCCTACCCAAGGAGGGTCCACTCACTCCCAGGAGAAAATCCTGGTAGACAAATGGAAATGGGACTGGTTTCACCAACAGTGGACAAGCCACAGTTGCAACAGGGATCCACCGCCTCATCTGACTTCCTCAGCTCACCCTTACAAGGGAAAAAAGCGCCAAAAATCAGGACTGGCAACCATCCCTTGGTAAGTAACTTACCCTCTCAGATTAGACATAATACTGATAATTACAATATAGGTAATTCTATTGATGTTAAATCTGTACAACAAATAGAGGAGGATTTAAGAAATTTAGGTTTTAGAGTAGATACACCTGACTTGTCTTTTGTCCATAATAACAGTACTATATACAATGATAATACAGTTAATCCTCAGTTGTAACCACCTACTAGTGAGATGAGAAGTTCACTGGAGAGTGAGAGAATTGAAAAGGAGGACATGGAATATTTTAACAATAATCCAACTGTCCATAGAATTGTTTCAGCATTGTGGAATAGAATGACTGATTGTGAGGAACAGACAGTTAAGCTCACTAGTGATAAAATTTCATCCTTGACATTGAACATTTCTCAATTAGCAACACGTAATAAAGAATTAGAGAAAGAACATTTGTCTCTAACTCTTAAATATGATTCATTGAGTATTAAATATAATGACCTTTCAAACAAATTTTGTGAGTTAGAAAAATTATATGAAACACACTTATTAAAGACTGAATCAAGAACAAAGTTATCTTTTGCCCAGACAAATCAAAGTGTCTCTGAGTTGCTACAAAGATTAGCTAAAGTTGAGATTGAAACTGCCAATCTACTGATGAACCAGGATAATCATAAGTATAATCAATATAATAATAATCCTTTCATTGGCAAAAGTGAATCTCATTCCTTCCCTGTACCACCACAATTAAAACCATCTGGTGGTAGTGTCAAATCTGAAAATGTAAGTCACAAATCCGTGCAGGAAGAAATACAAGACCATTTATCAAAAGTGAATGAGTTGTTGAATTTACCTAAGATTAGTGAGATAAAATCCAATCAGAAGAACTGGCCTAAAATAGATCAGTACCCAACTTATGATGGGGAAGCCAGCTCTGATTGGCAACATTTTATTCAAAGAATTGACAACTTGAAATTCTCATATAAGTTACCAGATGAAGAGATAACATCAAAATTAATTTCTTTATTTAAGGATGTTGCTTTATTATGGTTTGAAGCTGTCTTAAGTGAGGGTAGAGACTACTCTTGGGCTGAATGGAAACAACTTATTGAAAAACAATTTGGAGGTTCTAAATTCAGGCTTACTCAGCAGAGACTGTATGAGAAGACTAGGTATAATCCGTTGAATGGTAACAAACCTATGGTATTTTTAATGAAT
The DNA here is from genome assembly GCA_030280995.1 of Hemileia vastatrix. Taxonomy (NCBI): domain Eukaryota; kingdom Fungi; phylum Basidiomycota; class Pucciniomycetes; order Pucciniales; family Zaghouaniaceae; genus Hemileia; species Hemileia vastatrix. The sequence continues at coordinate 31,844,525 of JASXTE010000005.1, forward strand.
TTAAACAAAATATTAAAAGCCATTGAGCCTCATATGGATTTTAACTTATGGAAAGATAAGATAATATACAAATTACCTATATCTGTCAGAGACATTGTTGTAGCTAGAACATTAAATGTTACTGAATATTCTGACTTTATTAATATTTGCAATGAAATATTATTAAACCATAAGTATGAATCAAGGTATTCCACTTATAAGCAAAATGTTGAACCTGTAAAAACTCAGAATTCAAAAACACTTCAGGAGAAGCAGAAAAAACCTACTGCACCTGTATTACCTAAAAAGTATGAAACAAATACTTGTTATAAGTGTAACAAACCTTGGGTCAAAGGTCACAAATGTGAGAAAAACATAAATATTGTTGAAAATCAACGTGAATCTGAAACTGAAACTGAAAAAAGTAAAGAATCAAGTGATTATGACAGCAATATCTCATATAGTGATGAAAATGAAGTCTGTATGTTGGAAGATGATTTGTCCATCTTTGAAAATCCAATATTAAATATGGACTCAAATGAATCTTTAATGAATTTTGAGGATGCTGAAATCATTAAGGATATACAAGCTGATAACTTTAGAATGACACCTATCACGGTTCCAGCTATCATTTCTGGTGAGAATTTTAATATAGTATTGGACACAGGAGCTGCTGGTTCAGTTGTTTCCACTAATACATTACAGAAAATTGATAGTGAATATAAGTTTAAGCTTGAACCACTTCAGAATAAAAATTGGAGAGGTTTTGGATCAGTACTACACCCCATTGGTAAATACAAAGCTGCTGTTTTCTTTAAACACCAACATGGTTATGTAAGGGTAACTTGTGACTTTGTAGTAATGGATAATACAAATTGTAGTAATTGTTTTATCATTGGAAATGATATTCTGACTAAATTTGGTGTAAAATTAGACCCTGCTAATAACAATTTTACAATTGGCATGAATGGTAAAAGGAAATTTAAAATAAATTCTTTTAACACAGTCTTACACATTGAGTCAGTAACAAATTCCCCGTCTAAAGGAAGAGAATCGAATGAGTTGGAACTTCTGGAAACAGAAATTTCAAAAGCATCATTTGGCACTCAGATAAGTGAAACTGAGAAAGATAATATTTTGGAATTAATTAAAGCTTTTCCAATGGCTTTTGCACATGGTACAAATGAACTTGGCCTTGTAAAAGAACATGAAATGAAAATTAGTTTAACCTGTGATATGGATAATATTCCTGCTAGTCTTAAAAAAAACCATACCCTGCTTCACCAATGAAGTGGAAAGACATAGAGGATAATATTAAGATTTTATTAAAAATGAACATTCTTGAGAAGGTTGAAACTACACCAAAATATTGTGTAATATCACCAGTTCTGATTTCTTATGAACAAGATAAAGCAAGACTGTGCGGTGATTGTAGAGCATTAAATAAATTTACAGTAGATGATATTTATCCCTTGCCAAGGATTGCCTCTATACATGCTACCCTTAAAGGTGCTAAATATATAAGTTGCCTAGATGGAAATAAAGGGTACCATCAAATTCCTGTTGAAAAGAATTCACAGAACTTTTTGTTGATAACAACACACATGGGAATTTATAAGTATGTCAGAATGCCATTTGGACCAAAAAATGCTCCATCAGTATTTCAGAAGTTAATGGATATAACATTCCATAATGAAATGATTGAGGGATGGTTAATGGTATACATTGATGACATCCACCACACAATATGGGGGGCGGACTTGCTAGTGAGTCCGCAACCTTGGACCCAAACTCACAACAGATTGAACACACATTGAGCTATTGATAAAGGAACCATACAATCAGGAATGAACACCACTCAGCAGAACAGTTTTAGGTGGGTGTTCAAGTAGAGTTCAGTTTGGGTTCAGTATGAGTTCAGTCTGAGTTCCATCTGAGTTCCATCTCAGTTCAGGTTGAGGACTTGCTAGCAAGTCCACCCCCTATATTGCGTAGTGATCATAGTGTTCTCTAAAACTTTTGATGAACACTTAATCCATTTAAGGAAAGTATTTCAGAAAATGGATGAAATAAAAATGACCCTTGCATTGAAAAAATGTAAATTTGGGTTTGAATCTTTAAAAGTTCTTGGTCATATTGTATCTGGCTTACAAATATGTGTAGACCAAAATAAAGTGGCTGCAATAAAGAATATTGGCATTCCTCAAAATGTGAAGGATGTATAATCTTTTCTTGGAATGTGTGGTTATTATAGACAATATATAAAAAACTAACAATCAATTGCTGCACCACTGACCACACTGATAAAGAAATCAGAAGCTTTCATTTGGAATAATGAAAGACAACAAGCTTTTAATAAGTTGAAAGAATGTTTAATGACAGCTCCTATCTTGGGATTACCAGATTTCCAATTACCTTTTGTATTATATACAGATGCAAGTTTTATTGGACTGGGTGCTGCTTTGCATCAAAAACAACTTATTGAAGGTAAAATGTCAGAAGTAGTAATCTGCTATATTTCACGTACTCTGAGAAGTGGTGAATTGAAATATGGCGTTACTCAACTTGAATGTTTGGCAGTATTATGGGCTCTTGAAAAGCTACATTATTACCTTGAAGACCAAAAATTTGAGTTAATAACTGACTGTAGTGCAGTTAAGTCACTCTTAAACATGAAAACTCCTAATAGACACATGTTTAGATGGCAATTAGCTGTACAAGAATACAGAGGACGGATGACTATTACACATAGAGCAGGAACCTTGCACTCTAATGTAGATCTTTTATCTAGAGTACCTCTGCCTAATAATGATGATAATCCTGCTTATGTTCCTGAATCAGAGATTATTAACATTTATGGCATTTATATTGTAGATCTTGAGGATGAATTTATGCAATCAATTCTTGATAATTATAATTCAGATCTTGACTTAAGTAAATTAACTACAATATTAAATGATCCATCTAATGCTTCAATGAATGTTTTAATAAAAACATTACCAAATAAGTATAAAGAGGCATTAGAGAAAGGAAAATTTTCCATTGAGGATGGTTTTATATATTACAGGAAAAAATTAAGTAATGTAATTGTAATTCCCCCTTCAATGAAGGAGTTAATGTTAAGTATATGTCATGATGATATATTAGCAGGTCATTTTGACTACCATAAAACATTAACCAGAGTAAAAAACACAGCTTGGTGGATTAACATGTCTGAGGATGTTCAGAAATATGTTGAAACATGTGATTCTTTTCAAAAATCTAAAAGATTAACAGGAAAAAGAGCTGGTTTATTACAACAAATTGAGCAACCAAAAGCTCCATGGGAAATCATTAACATGGACTTTGTAACAGGTTTGCCAATAGCAGGGCATAAGAGTTATAACTCCTGCTGGGTAATTGTAGATAGATTTACAAAGATGTGTAAATTTATTCCTACCCACAAAGAGGTTTCAGCAAAGGACTTAGCTTTTTTATGGTGGACACAAATGTTAAATACAGCAGGTTTCCCCAAAGCAATAGTTTCTGACAGAGATCCTAAATTTACTTCTGAGTTCTGGACGTCACTTATGGATGTTTCAGGGTGTCAATTAAAACTTTCTACAGCACACCATCCACAAACTGATGGGCTAGCAGAAAGAATGATACAAACCTTAGAAGATATGATAAGTAGATACTGTGCTTTTGGTCTTAATTTTAAAGACAATGACAAATTCACGCATGATTGGGTAACCCTTATCCCAGGTTTAGAATTTGCATATAATAGTACAGTCTATTCTGTCACTGGCAAAAAGCCATTTGAGTTATGGTTGGGTTATGTACCTAATACCCCTGCTAAAACTCTTAATAAGTTACCTAGATTGGATATTCATCCAGGTACTAAATCTTTTCTTCAGATGCAGGAATTATGCAGAAAACATGCTCAAGAATGTATAAATAAGGCTTTTGAGTATGAAAAGAAAAGATGGGATAAAGCCCATAAAGAACAAATGTTCAAAGAGGGTGATGAAGTCCTTATTTCAACGCTACATTTCAATTTAAATGGTAATGTTAAATTGAAGGATCCATTCATTGGACCATTTGTAGTTAAAAAGATGGTTGGTAATAATGCTGTTGAGGTTATTCTATATGCACCTTATGATAGAAAACATCCAGTATTTCCTATTTCTCTTATAAAACCATACCATTCTAATGATACTGCTCTCTTTCCAAGAAGATGAGGAAGGCATAAACAGCAACCTGAAGAAATAGTGGAAAAAGCAGAAATTGAAAAGATACTTAAAAAGAGACACCTTACTAAAGAAAAGGGAGTTGAGTATCTATTAAGATTTAAAAATAAATCAAGTGAATATGACCAGTGGATTCCAGAAAATGAAATCTCTGATCTTAAAAATCTCTTGAAAAAATTTAAATCTAAATAATACTGTTCATTCAGTATATGTATTATAAATTTAATTTTTTTATTATTTCATTCCTTAAGATTAATTAAAATGTCTTAACATTTTTTTTATTTTTTTTTGGGGGTGAGGGAGTGTCAGCCTAAATATCCTTAGGACTGAGTATTTCTTATACTTAAAATAAGATAACCTTAACTAGATTAAGCTTATATCTTAAAAATAAGATTAAAATAATAATATATATTATTTTATTATATATATATATAATTATTATTCTATTATATAATTTATAATAGCTTAAATAGCTTATCCATGGCCTAATAATACTTATTAAGGGGTTAATGGAGTCATAATATACTTATCTTAAGTGATATGAAGTAATTATTGACATACATAAGCTTATATGTATACATAAATCTCATATTCAGTGAAATATGCAGTATATTATGTATAGTTAGGTATATAAGTGGGTTTTAGCCCCTTAATAGCCTATAACCTTTGTTTTTCTGCTTATTTTAGGTCATATGGACAAAATCAGTGGACTCACAACGCCTACAGAAGCATAGACACCTATATCAGGCACATACACCCAGTTTGGACAACTAAAATTACTTCCTTGGATGGTTATTCATGGATTTATGGGTTGGAAAGATGTTTTTGGGTTAATGTGGATGCTTGGGGATGTTATTGGGGGCTTGGAAATTTTATTTGTTTCTTTATATGCTTTTAGTTTCATTAAATCTCTTTTTGATCATTTATTTTACCTGTTTCTTTATGGTATCCGCTTTTATCTGGGTTTTCTATTTATGGTATGACTCTGTGTTATTATTAATAGTGATGGAGGGTCCTTACTGGAGGTCTGGGTGTTGAAACTGCTTGAAGTGGACGCAATGGGGAGGTGATGGGCCCTCACAGTGCTGTAATTGCCAGGGATAGCAGTGACATCATCTGGATTGAAGGTCTGTGCACTCCAGTGGATTTGGGTATAAGTAAGGAGGGATTTTGACGGTTTATTATCATCATTCAATTACTACACTTCAAAAAAACACTACATTACAATTATTAGCATTCAGAAATATATTATTAAGCACTTATAAATTGTTATTATCTTTATAAAAGCTATAACTATATTTTATTCTTCTATTTTCCACCACTAGCACGCATTTAAATCCAAGTATTGTGAGTTTTATTTGAGTGTAACTATTCTATTAGTCTTCCCCTGAGGTTTAATCACTAAATCATTTATCAATAAGTAGTAGGACCATAAAATAATACTATTATATCATACTTATATACTAGACTATACTGACAGGTCATACCCGACAACAATGATATAAAATTATGGATTTTCAACAGTAGACATGATTCTCAATTAGCTGGTCATTTTGGTGTTGATAAAACCTACCAGTTAATAGCGAGGGATTTTTTCTGGCCAGGTATGACCAGGGAAATCAAGGCCTATATAAAAGCTTGTTAAGAATGTAATAGGAATAAGGCTCTCCGTCACCGGAAGTATGGGTTGCTTCAACCACTTCCTATTCCCTCTAAACCTTGTGAATCTTTATTGATGGATTTTATTTCTCAACTTCCTCTTTTTAATAATTTTGATGCTATATTAGTAATAGTAGATAGATTCTCAAAAATGTATATTTTCATTAAAACCACTACTACTGCTACTGCAGAAGATCTGTCAAAAATTTTTCTAGAATATGTATTTTCCAAACACGGCTTACCTAATGATATTATTTCAGATAGAGGCTCATTGTTTGTATCCACATTCTGGACTCAACTGTGTCGACAACTCAATATCAGGAGGAACCTCTCCACAGCCTATCATCCCAAAACCAATGGGCAAACAGAAAGGGTCAACCAAATCCTCGAACAATACCTTCGAATGTATGTCAGTTACCAACAAGACGATTGGACCACATGGCTACCATTGGCCGAATTTCCTTATAATAACTCGACTCATTCTTCAACACAACAATCTCCTTTTGAAACTGTTTATGGAAGACATCCTTGATTCTATTAAATCCATGTAGGAACTAATCATCCTGCGGAACATTATCTTCGAACCATATCACGACACCAAGAGGAACTTAAATCAAATCTGGAATTAGCAGTTCGAAGGTACAAGGAACAGGCTGACAAACATCGACAAACTGCTCCTCCTTTTAAACCAGGTGACAAAGTATGGCTCGATGCACGGAACATTCGAACGACTTGACCATCAAAGAAACTGGCTGAAAAATGCTTGGGGCCATTTGAAATCGACTCTGAAGTCTCTAAAACTGCATTTCGACTCAAGCTACCTCCTAAATGGCGGGCTATTCACCCTGTTTTTCAGGTATCTCTCCTGGAACTGGCTCGAGAAACATACCCTGGAAAGAACCAACTTCCTCCGGAACCGGTTGAAGTAGAAGACCATCTAGAGTGGGAAGTAAGCCGTATCCTTGATTCAAGAATGCGCAAGAAGAAACTTCAATACCTCGTGGAATGGGAAGGCTTCCTCAATGACTCAGACAAAACATCCTGGGAACCAGCCATCAATGTTTCTAACGCCCCTGAACTCCTAAAATCTTTTCATCTTAAATAACCTTTAAAACCTAAACCTTAAAACTCTCTTTTGTTTTCTCTGTTTTTTTTCTTTCTTTTAAAATCTAAAACATTTTTATTTCTAAAAAATTCTTTTGATTTCTTCTTTATTCTTTCTCTTTTCAAGATGTTTCAATCTTATTTTAAAATAAAATAAAAGTAAAAATAAAAATAAAAGTAAAATAAAATAAAATAAAATAAAATAAAATAAAAATAAAACAAATAAATTTAAAAAAAAAAAAAAAATTTCTTCACAATTTTCTATATACATTTTTTATTTAAAATTTTATTTTCCTCGAAATATCAAAATTCTTCACAAACATTACACGACCATCTTTCTCGAACTTCACTTTAACTTCTAAATCACCTTTTTTAATTCTTCGAAACAAATTACTTCTTTCTTCAAAATCCTCTTAGAAATTTTATTTCGTCTCTTCTTTTCTTTCTTTTCTTTTTTTCAAATAACTAAAATCTCTCAAATCTTCAATTAACAAACTTAAATAACAATTTTTTTCCTAAATTATCTCAATCAATTATTTCTTTCTTATTTCTTTCTTCTTACTTAATTCGTTTCTTTTTGAACTTTAAAACTAAAACTCCTTCAATCAAATGTTCTTTTTTTTTCTTTCATTTAAAACTTCTTCTTTCAAAATCTTAAAACAAATTCTATTTATATATTTTTTCTGTCTTTTCCTTCTTTCTCTCAAAACCTTATATAAAAAATAAAAAAATAATAAAATTCTAAATAAAATAACAAAGTAAAATAATTAAATACAAATTGTTTTTACATTCTTTTTCTTCTTTTCTCTTTTATCTTCTCCCGAACCAATCCCTTCATCTTCTCCAAAATTTCCCTTATCTCCTTTCTACATTTCTCAAAGTTCTTCCCCTCTCCTACCGGAATCAATTCCCCAAATTCAAGTAACTCCTCGGCTACATCGAAGAAAGCGGCATCGACAATGTTATCAATCTCGCTGCTCAATTCTTCAATATATGTTGCATCTCCACCATCTCCTCCTCTCGCCACCACCATCTCCATCTCCACCTCCATCTCCACCTCCTCTTGCCATAACCATCTCCATCTTCACCTCCACCTCTTGCCACCACCATCTCCATCTCCTCTCGCCATCACCACCATCTCCATCACCACCTCCACCTCCACTTCCACCTCCTCTTGCCTCCACCCCCACCTCCACCTCCACCACCATCTCCATCTCCACCTCCACCTATTGCCACCACCATCTCCATCTCCATCTCCACCACCACCACCTCTCGCCACCACTATCTCCATCTCCATCTCCACCACCTCCTCCTCTCGCCACCTCAATCTCCACCTCCACCATCACCTCCAACTCTGGCCACCACCACCATCTCCATCTCCACCTCCCCTCTCCACCTCCTCTCGCCACCACCACCATCTCCATCTCCACCTCCTCTTGCCTCCACCCCCACCTTCACCTCCTCTTGCCTCCATCTCCATCTCCACCTCCTCCTCTTGCCACCACCATCTCCATCTCCATCTCCACCACCTCCACCTCCTCTGGCCAACACCATTTCCATCTCCACCTTCACCTCTCGCCACCACTACCTCCACCTCCTCCTCTCGCCACCACCACCACCACCACCTCCTCCTCTCGCCACCACCACCACCACCACCACCTCCTCTCGCCACCAACATGTCCACCTCCACCTCCACCTCCACCTCCTCCTCTCTCCACCATCTCCATCTCCACCTCCTCTTGCCTCCACCCCCACCTCCACCTCCTCTTGCCACCATCTCCATCTCCACCTCCACCTCTTGCCACCACCATCTCCATCTCCATCTCCACCACCTCCACCTCCTCTGGCCAACACCATCTCCATCTCCACCTTCACCTCTTGCCACCACTACCTCCACCTCCTCCTCTCGCCACCACCACCACCACCACCTCCTCCTCTTGCCACCACCACCACCACCACCACCTCCTCTCGCCACCACCATGTCCATCTCCACCTCCACCTCCTCCTCTCTCCACCATCTCCATCTCCACCTCCACATTTCTCCACTACCATCTCCATCTCCATCTCCACCACCTCCTCCTCTCGCCACCACCACTACCACCACCACCAACTCCTCTTGCCACCACCATCTCCATCTCTACCTCCACCTTCACCTTTTGCCAACACCATCACCATCTCCATCACCATCTCCACCACCTCCTCCTCTAGCCACCACCACCTCTCACCACCACCATCTCCAGCTCCACCACCACCTCTTGCCACCACCTCCACCTCTCGCTACCACCATCTCCATCTCCTCTCGCCATCACCACCATCTCCATCTCCACCTCCACCTCCACCTCCACCTCCTCTTGCCTCCACCCCCACCTCCACCTCCTCTCCCCACCTCCACCTCCACCACCTCCTCCTCTCGCCACCACCATCTTCATCTCCATCTCCATCTCCTCCTCCTCTCCCCACCACTATCTCCATCTCCACCTCTACCTCTTGCCACCATCATCTCCATCTCCATCTCCACCTCCACCTCTTCTTGCCACCACCACCACCATCACCACCTCCTCTCGCCACCACCATCTCCATCTCCTCTCTCCACCACCACCATCTCCATCTCCACCTCCACCTCCACCTACACCTCCTCTTGCCTCCACCCCCACCTCCACCTCCTCTCGCCATCAAAATCACTTTCTCTCGCCACCACCTCCTCTTGCCACCACCTCCATCTTCTCACCACCTCCACCTCCACCAGATTTTTTTTCTCAGAAATTTTAAAAAATTATTCATTAAGTTCAAGTGAAATAAAAAAACTCTTATTTGTCTTTTGAGGAATTTTTTTTAATTTTAATTAAGTAAGTTTTTTTTTAATTTATAATTTTGGGTGTTTGAAAAGTAACAAATTTTTAAGTAGAAAAATACATGTCTTTAACTTCAGATTCACCACTTACCTCACTCTTATCTTCTTTAACTTCATTATCATCTTCAAATTCAACTTCTTTTCAATCATCATCTAAAACATTGACAAAAAATGAACAGTATCAAAATTAAAGAAATTAAAAAAAAAATTTGCTTGGATCAATTATTTAGCCATATTTCAAAAATCAAGTACTATAATACTAAAGTTGAAAAAAAAACAATACTTGAAAACGTTACCTGAAAATATACATTATTTAACTGAAACTTGAGATGATGAAGTTAAAGCTGTTATTAATAATACTTTCAAACCTCAATTTATTTACGAAAACCATTCTTTTAATGGTTTAAAAGATGAATCATTTAATCAACTCTGCGATCTCATCATAACACTCTATCGAATCGCTTTGGTTCGCTTACCTTTAAGGAATAAGAATTTGTTGGGTGGAATCATGATTGGTATTGGATGGAGACCAGGATTCGATAAAGGTTTTTCTGTCACCGGAAGACCTACGCACAAGGTTGAGAATGTTCCTGCAAGTGAGATAAAAGGTTCAGATACTTCTTTGAAGCACAGAGGGATAGTTCGAGGAAGTGATTCAAAGATGACTCAAAGGAAGAACTACTGCTTCGAGTTATGTTTGAGAAGGACTCTAATATAATTCAACAGTAATATTAAAATTCTTAAGATCTCACGAAGGTTTGGAAACTCAACAATAGAAGATTTAGGATTTAGATATGATTATTGAGAAAATAAAGAAAGATACAATAATAATGATTTTCACTGAGAGTTTTATCACTATTAACTATAAATACGTTTTATAATTTAATTCTAAGGAATGTCGAAACAAAAACCCAGCCCCTTTTATATCCTTTACTCCTCCTCGCATTGACATCATACTCATTCACCATTCTGCACACCATAACCCATTTAAAATATATATCCGTTACACCTGGACCCTCCTCACTAACATCCGTTAACCCCTTAATTCTTCACTAACCATTCCGTCCATGCTCACTACCCCTTAATAACCCACAGACATTTCATGAACCTTTTGATGTACTATTATATTAACTATTGCGCTGTGCGTCGCTTATTGGAAAAAAGACTAAGACACACTATTGGGAGATTGACTAATTTAGATTTAGAGTTTTAGGCTAGCACAATTGAATAGCGAGTACACAAAGGAAATTCGCAGTTGCTATGGAGAGTTCCTTTCTGCGCTTTGAGTATGGATTTGAACCCTTTAGTATTGATTTAATGAGCTACTTTTGCCTCGAGTGTCACGTGGCGCGTGACATTTTCTCTTGGTATGTTTAAAAATTTTTCTGGATTTTTTAATATCATTTTACTGAATTTAATTCAAATAGGCATATATTCTTTACTTAGATCTTTATCTAAAGCTGAATTAGATAATGATTTTCGAAAATGAAATACTTTACCTTCATTTAGTTCATTTCTTGCTCTTCAACTTAAAAAACTCTGTAATAAAGCTTTTGAAACAAATCATGAAGTTGCTACGAAACTCGGAATACCAAATTGGTGCAACTCTGAATGGGAAGATATTAGCAGTGATTATCTAATGTTTTCAAATGTTATAATCACTCATTCTGGATTTCATAACCAAATTCACACGACTCAAATGATGCCAATTACCTCACTTATGGACTTTTCACATATATTAATCCTATCACTGAACAACCTATTCTTTCACCTGCAAGAATTAAAGGACATGGATTGTATTTTCCGGATCATAGATGTATAATCTATTTTGGATTAGGAAATGGAATCATCAAAACAGTTTGGAATTCTTCTTACAATAATCACCAAACCACAAAGGCTCCTCCAGGTTTGAAATCTTGTCAAGAATTCACACATTTGGGTTGCTCTTTCCAGATCAGTCAAAATTTAATCCAACAAAAAAACAAGTTAAAAAAACAAGTAAAAGGTAACAAATTTAAAAATTCTTTAGGTATATCTAAAAAGTATGGGGATTCTTAGAGTCACCAAATATTTAATATTCTTCCATAAATTTTTAATAAATAAATATGATATTTCAATTTATGAAATTAAAGTAATGGGCCAACGACCCTGTGTTGTATATAAGGTAATAATGATAACATTAATTTGTTTCATGGGGTTCCTCTAGCCTATACCTGTGGAAAGTCCCAAACCTAGTTTCTGGACTTGATCTGCATTTTGGCATGAGGAATTGTCATTACTTTAAAAGTAGTAAATTTGACATATCTTAATTATAAATTAATTAATTTATGTAATTATATTAAATTTTGATGACATTCACCCTTTAATTCAATAAAATGCAGGGGAGGGTATTGCCAATTTTTTAAATCTGACATGTGAAATTGATGACTTATAAAAAATGTGGTGGTACCCACCCCTTGTTTCAATAAAATTCAGGGGAGGATATTGCCAATTTTTTAAATCTGACATGTGAAATTGATGACTTAGATAAATTTGGTGGTACCCTACCCTTTTTTCAATAAAATTCTAGGGGAGGGTATTGCCAATTTTTTAAATCTGACATGTGAAATTGATGACTTAGAAAAATTTAGTGGTACCTACCCCTTGTTTCAATAAAATTCAAGGGGAGGTATTGCCAAATTTTCAAAAGAGATATTGAATTTTATTGACTTAGAAGTATTTAGATAAGAAAACTTATTGACTTGAAAGTAAAGATAGAAAATTTTTATTATATTTTCAAATTTTTGTCAAAATAAAAGTATAAGCAAACTTATTGACTTGAATGTAAAGATAGAAAAATTGTATGATATTTTGAAAAATTTGTCAAAGATAACGTACTATATTCAAGACCTTTTATAAGTCAGCATATAAGAAAATATTACCAAAAAGAAATCAAACAAAATTAAATTAACTAGAAAAACAAATTATCAATTGAAAAGGTCAAGTAATTTTTTAATATGCTCATAAGATTGGCCATTTTTTACACATTACATAATAAAATCTTTTTTTTTAAAACTCTCTTGTTTTTCCAATTCACAAGTAGCCATTTCTCTTTGAAATTGACGGTCATTTACTGTTTCCATCTTCTCTGCCTAAAATTTTTTTTCTTCCAAATCTAAGGCTTGCTGATCTTTCCTTAGCATACGATCATACTTCATCTTCTCAAAGTCAAGGGCATTTTTTGCAATAGTTGATTTTGCTTAGAAAATTAAATTGAAATAAATAAATAAATGAGTTAATGATTAAGATATATAGTAAACGAATCTTACTTATATCTTTTTTTTCAAAATAATCCTCAAGGGAGCCAAATGAGCTTGGTGAAGTATTACCACGTTTTAATAGATGGTTTAAGTTCATTGAAGTTGAGGGTCCTCTCTTTAGTTTGGAGTTTGAACAAGAGGCTTCAGGAAGTTCATCTAAAGCTGCTTCTAAAGCGGGATTCACATTTCCAGAATCAAGATTGTTTAATGGAGTTTGAGTTTGAGTAGGAGGAGACTAGAAAGAAAGAGAAATTTAGAGAAGAATTGAAGAAAAAAGAAAAAGTAAACATACATTTAAATTTTGGGCCTCTGAGGATTCAGATCTGCTGCGATATAATTGTTCTACTTGATAGTCGGGATCATTCTCAGCTGAACTATGGTTAGAAGGTGGAGGGGATTGATAATGTTGATGTACAGGTATTTCAGGAGGATTAATTGATGGTTGAGATCCAGAGGGTATATTCTTAGTAGTATCGTGTAGAAACCAAGGGTTTACATCAACTCGGGAGCCAAAAAGATTATTCATTTCCTCATAGAAAGGACACATGACATTGAGCTTTTCAGAAACAGTAGTAATTCCAATCTCCAAATCATCATCTTCAATACCAAATCCAGTTTCATTTGCAGCATGATGAGCCTTTTTATATTTTGATTGGTAACTCTTAAATCTCTCCTTCATTTTTTTAGGATTGATATTGATTCTCCCCCTTGTTTTCTTCCTTACTTCATTGGCCATCAGTAAGTAGCCATCAACCTTTAAAGAAGGTGGACTTTTCACATCCAAAACATGCTTCAAAAGTTGATTTTAATTTAAGGAAGTTTATTATGATGAGATAATCATCCTTTTTAAGCTGACCTGAACCTGACTTTGATTTTTCAGGTGTAGGGCTTGCTTTACAAGGAGACTTTTGTGACGAAGCAGATTTTTGAGTTACCTTTTGAGATTTGGAATGTCTGGGAGGCATTATGAAACTGGCACATAACAAGAAAAAAGATTAAGAGGTAGAAGAAATAAGTAAAAAAGAATGTAAACATACCTGGTCAAAATTTTGAAAATGTCAGGAAGGGGTGTGTGCCGAGGATTGATGGGTAGGTAGCGAGGAAGGTCAGTGCGTCACGTGTGACAGGTATGGGGTAAGAAAGGAAGGGATGTTTTGTGGCCAACATGTGGTTTTGAAAAAAACGGTGTGGTCTTCCAACATTGGCAGGGGCCTTTGTTGTGTGATTTGGCGCTGTTTGTGCATGTCTTAATTAACATCTGTTAAGGAATTGGGTATTTTTCTGGTTTTATTCCATGGATATTGGGTCTTCAGTTATGTGGGTACTATCATTGGATAGCCCTGGTTTTTCTCTATATTTTATATCTTGTAGACATTTTTCATATTCTGAGTTTTAAGGGGTTATTTCCTCATTTTTCATTTATAAAAGATTGCTGTTTAATTCTGTTTTTTGTGTTTTACGGGCTAACCTTAAGTCTTAGGGTTAAGTTCTTAATACCATTGGATAGAGCTAATTTTTCTCTATATTTCATGTCTCAATGTTGTTATAGTGAAATTCTGTGTTTTAAAGGTTTTAGTAGTTGTAGCTAATTTTTCCAAGTAGATTAGTGGTTTTTGTTGGTTTTCTGGCTTCAGGGAGGCCGGGCCACTACAGGCGGCATCTCCGACATCGGGCGGCCCGCCCGCCTCTGTTTTAGGAGGTTGGGGAGCGCTCCAGGAGGGTTTTTTATGCAATTTGGCGGTTACAGGCGCCAGATTGGTGGGTGCGCATGGGCTCTTAGTTAGTGGTCTGTGTGTACATAGTGAATAAGACAGTTTGGGGCAACCTTAATCATCATACAACCATCCAGAGGTGATCTCATTGTTCCTCACTCAGTTTTCACTGTTTTCTGGCCGTTTTTTGCAAGTGAGTTCTTCATTTAACTTAACTTTGGCAACTGTTTTCTCTGTTATAGTCTTGCAAGCTATAGAAAGTATTCTTGCTGTCTCTGGTGTGTATTTGCAGCCTACATCAAGTATCTTTGCTGTCTCTGGTGTGGACTTTGTTCTACATTTCAGCTCTTTGGTCTGGTAGTCTATCTGGGGACTACTTTCTTGGCTCATCAAGCAGTCAAGTGTGTTGAAAAGGAGCTTTAGCAAAACAGGAACCAACTTACTTTATCAAGTAAATCTCATTCTATTTTTCTAAAGGGACAGGGGATTTTCTCTCTGGTTTTTCTCCAACTCCCTTGGTCAAGGCCTATAGCTAGTACTATAGGATTGTCTACATTTCTGGCGCCCAACGTGGGGTAGAACTTGATAGTTCTTTGGAATCTCTTTTTTCTTTCTTTGGCTCTTTTTGGTGTTTTGGTCAGGAGGAATGGCTTCTGGTTCTGCTATTCCTGTGGTGACTGTCAGTGGGGGGGATGGTCCTCCTTCTGTGATGGTCAGGGAGTGTGTGAGGATTAAAACTTGGGATGGTACCAAGTTTAATGGGGAGGATGTCAAGTGGTTTCTAGAGAAGTATGAAACTGCTGCTGGAGTGGATGGTGCTTCCTACCTGGACATGGTGAAGCAGATTATCTTCTTCATTGGGGATAGGTCAGTGGAGAAGGAGATTGTGGCCATGTCTGGCTACAAGAAGAGGGATTTGAAATTGTTGTGTAGGGAGATGGTAGATAGATGGGGTGTCAGGTTCACAATGGTGGATCTGAACAAGGTTGTCAGTGAATGGAAATCTTATGGTGGTGTTGGTAACTTACATAGTTACAGGAAGTTTCTGCTACAGTTTGATCCTGTGGTGGAATATTTGGTGGAAGTGGAGGAGCTGGCACATGAAAATTCTGCCAAGGATGTTTTTTGGTCTGCCCTGGCTAGAGATGTCAGGATGGATGTGTTGAAGGAGTTGTCAAGAAAGGAATTGATGAAGACTCTTTCTAATGGGGACCAGAAGTTACCTGCCTTGGATAAGGTGAAGGAGGCTGTTGAAGCCCATTTGAAGTTATTGGCTGTGGACACCTATCAGGAGGGGTGTGCCAAGTATGTCAGCAAAGTCAGTGAGGCTTTGGCTGAAGAGGAAGTTAGGGAGAAGAAGGAGGAGAAAAATTTGGTGCAGGTTACCAAACAGGAGAGGTACCCAATGGTGGAGCAGTTGGCTGATCTGACAAAACAGCTGCACATTTTTGTCCAGGAGGCCAAGAAGGTTAATAAGGCACCTTCTCAGCCTAGAGAGTTTGAAAGGAGGGCTGGTAGGAGTGATCCTTGGGTTTGCTCTTATTGCAGTAGGAGGGGGCACAGGTCCAATGATTGTTGGGCACTGAACAGAGATGTGTCTGAAGGAAAAGTGGAGTTTGATGGCAGGGTTTTTAAGTTCCCTGAAGGTTCTTTTGTGAAGCCCAGTAAGGGGCAGGCTCCTGTTGATTTGGTCAGCAGAAGGGGTGGTCTCAATTAAAGGAGGCCAAGGTTTGAGGAGATTCCTGATCAGGTGAAGTCTTCCGTTAAGGTAGATGAGGACGTCAAGGGAAAGAGGAAGGAGGTCAATAAGGTCTCTTTTTCTACTTCCTTTGGTGGTATGGAGTTGTATTCTTGTGGTGGACATTCAAGTGGTGAATGCTTGGCTGGTGTTTATGATGTGGAAGCAGGAAAGGTGGGTAGGCCTAAGAGCAGTTCTCAGGCCCAACCAAAGCCAAATGCTTCAAAGGTGTATCCTAAGCTGAGTGCAGCTAGGAAGAGTTACAGCAAAGAGGAGCTGTACAAGATGCAGAAGGGTATGACTGACATGGGCCCCCCTAGTTTTGGTGCATTGGACCTGAATGGTGAGCCAATGCCAATGGAGGTGGATTCTGACTCTGAGGAGGATGTCCCTTTGGCTTCATTGCCAAAGCCTGTTGGAGTCAGAGGTTCTGGTGAGGGATCTGGGTTGGTTCCTGTTAATGGTAAATCTGTTGGTGGTGCTGGTCCTCAAGAATTTTCTAGGACCAAGGTGGTGAAGCAAAGAGCTCACTTTGAGAGGCCAGTAGTGTCTGTTCAAGTTAATGTTATGGACTCTGTCCTGGAAAGGATGAATCAGGGTCAGGTTTCCCTATCTTATGGGGAATTGTATGCTATCAGTCAAGGGTTGGCTGATAGGCAGAAAAAGTTGTTGACCAGGAGAAGGGTTTCTTCTGGTGAGGTAGAATACATTTGTGATTCTGCTGAAAATTTTGGTGAGGGGTTGGAAACTCATTTTTTGGCTCCTCTGGGATATGTCAATGTCACTCTGAATGGCAGGGAGGCAAGGGCATTGGTGGATTCAGGTTCTCAGATAAACCTGATTTCTTTGTTTGAGGCAACTCATATGGGCCTCTGCATCAAAACTGGTATTGGTGGGAATTTGAGAGGGATTGGTGGCCATGTCACTGAATTGGTTGGAACTTCAGAGTTTGTGAAGTTAGATGTTGGAGGAGCCTCAGGGAAGGTTCATTTTTACATTGCTAAAGGTAATGTAAAAGCAGTTTTGGGTGGGCCATTCTTGATGGATTTTCAGGCAAGAATTAATTATCAATTTGATTTGGGAATCAGTTTGGATTTGACTGGTGAAGATGATTGGAGGCTTCAAATGAAGTGATCATCCCCTGAAGAGGATGGTTGGGAGACTAGGCCTGGTTTATCTTCAATGTGCCAGTGCATGGACTGCTGCAGGAGAAGGAAGGAAGTGGGTGATGCCTCTGGTTTTTTGGAGTGCGGCTCAGGCTCTATTGAGAGTCTGTCTTTTTTAAAGTAATGAGGGCTGATCACCCTAGTGCTTCAACCTCTCCCAAAGATGAGGAAATCCCAGGTTGTAGTAGGTCAGCTCCCTTGGAGATATACCAAGTGGTTTTTCAATTTTCTCTTTTTAATGTTTCTCTTCTCTGCAAGTATTCATCAAGTTTTTTATCAAGTCTTTGTTCTCTCTCAAGATTTTTAATTATTTTGAATTGAAGTTCAAAGAAGAAGATTGGTTATATATCTTTATTGAAAGATATGCAGAAAAGTTTTGGGGCGGTGAGATTGGGGTCTAAAAGTAAGTCCTCCCAATTGTGCACCGCTAGGGTTTCTTCTAAACCTTTCAAAAACATTACCTGGGCCACACCTGTGAGCATTGGGGAAACCCCTGGTTATTTTTGTAGGTCAGAAAAAAACTCAAGAAAAGAAGATAAAAATTTCAAAATAATTCATGAAAGTCAAAAAAAAAATCTGAAGATAATAAATAAAGAAGACACAAAATATTTTTGTGAAGATCGTCAAGATCTATTTTTGGGCCTCCAGCATGAGGTTAAACTGCAGAAAATTTTGAAGAGAGAAGATCATCAAGATCAATTTTTGGGCCTCCAGAATGAGGATAAACTGCACAATTTTAGAAGATGTGATTCAGAAGATGAATCAAGATTTGAAGATTTGGAAGTTGGAAGTGAGGATGAAGATGTGGAATTGCGGAAAAGTTTTGGAGTGGTGAGATTGGGGTGTAAAAGTAAGTCCTCCCAATTGTGCACCGCTAGGGTTTCTTCTACAAATTTCAAAAAAATTACCTTGGCCACAAATGTGAGCAATGGGGAAACCCTTGGTTTTTGTTCCAGGTCTGGTGGTGAAGATTTCCTGAAGATCCCTCAAGTTGAAGGTGGAGCGGCAAAGTATAAGAAGGTAGCGCAGAAGATTAGGCCTGTCAATGAGCCTATGCCTTTGGGTTTGAATCCGCCTTTGAAGAGACCTCCTTTGTCAAGAGTTCCGTACTGTACTACTTTGGTGAAGAATCCTCCAGAATTTGTAGAGATGGCTAGGGTGACCGTGGAAAGATTGAAAGTTGTTAATTTTTGTCCTGATGGGTGGTTGTCTGAGGAAGAAAAGAAGTTGTTGTTGCACGTTATTGTGCTAAGGGAAAAAACGGTGGCATTTGTTGAGGAGGAAAGGGGTGTATTGAAGCACTCTTATGGGGAACCTTACTTGATTCCTGTTGTTTGTCATGAACCTTGGCAAATCAAACCTATTCTGATTCCAGCCGCTATTCGAGAGGATTTTGTAGAGATTGTTAGGGAAAGAGTCAGGACTGGGTTATATGAAGAATCAACATCCAGTTACTCAAGTCTGGTGTTCTGTGTAAAGAAGCAGAATGGAAAGTTGAGGGTGGTTCATGATTTTAGAGCCTTAAACAGAGTCACTATCAAGGACACTGGTATGCCACCAAGTGCAGAGGATTTTGTTGAAGCTTTTGCTGGAAGGGTGTGTTATGGTTTGGGTGATATTATGGGTGGTTATGATGAGGGGGAACTACATACGGATTCAAGGCCTCTCACAACTTTTGAGACTCCTTTGGGAAGATTTCAGCTCACTAGGTTGCCTCAAGGAGCAACTAATTCAATGGCAGTTTATCAAGCACAGATGGCTTGGATTTTGCAGGATGAGGTTCCTACTCATGCTGGTATTTTTATTGATGATGGTGAAATTAAAGGACCATCCACTGATTATGGTAATGAGGTGTTAGTGGAGAACCCTGGCATAAGGAGGTTTGTGTGGGAATATGCAATAACTCTAGAGAGAATGTTGTTCAGGATTGAAGAGGCTGGTTTGACCATTTCAGAGTCAAAATTCTGTTGTTGTGTTCCTGCTTTGGAAATTCTGGGTCATTTGGTATGTAAAGAGGAAAGGATTATGGCAAAGAAGAAGATTAATAAAATTCATTCATGGCCAAGGCCTAAAAATACTACTGAAGTCAGGGGATTTTTGGGTGTATGTGTATATGTCAGGATTTTTATTAATGATTTTTCTTTGTTGGCTTCACCTTTAAGGAGGTTGACCAGAAAAGATGCAGATTGGGAATGGACTGAAGAGTGTGAAGAGGCCTACAGAAGTTGAAAAAGGTTGTTGGTGAAGATATAATTCTTCACAAGTTGGATTATGGTGTTGGTGCTGGAAAGATTTATCTGGCAGTGGACTCAAGTTATATTGCTGCTGGTGCTGTTTTGTCTCAGGAGGATAAGACTGGGAGGGTCAGGCCAGTAAGGTATGAGTTTGTGGTGTTTAATGAGGTGGAATCTAGGTATTCTCAACCTAAGTTGGAATTGTGTGGCATAGCTAAAATTTTAAAGAAGCTACAGACGGTTTTGTGGTGGCAGCATTTTGAGCTGCAGGTGGATGCAAAATCTTTGGTTCAGATGATCAATACACCTAGTCTTCCAAATGCTCCAATGACTAGGTGGGTGGCATTTATTCAACATTTTTCTTTTGACCTGGTACACAAACCAGGTAAAACTTTTACTATGCCTGATGGATTATCAAGGAGGCCACCTACAGATGAGGATTCTGATTCTGAAGAGTTTGACGAAGATGTTCCAGTGGTTAGGGCCAGCACAAAGGGTGCTGAGGATTTCTCTCTCCTCCCCCATGAGGCTAAACTGGATGATTGTTCTGACCTCCCCCATGAGGTTAAACTGGCTGGATCTGATCTTGATTCTGGCGATCAGGATGTTTTTGTTGATGAAGATGAAGTTGTTGTTTGGGACAGCTCAAAATTGGAAAAGGTTGTTTTTGTTAGTGAACTGGATTCTCACAAGGTTCCGTGGAAATAGAAGGATGTGACAAAATTTAAGGATTGGTGTCCTGGTTGGGCTGATCAATTGGCTCATGTTCACACTGGTGATTTTGATGACAGAGTTGTACCCTTGGATGTTATTTTGTTGGATTTTGAAGATGTGACCTGGGGTCAGTCTGGGTTTTATTTTATCTTGGTGGAATATCTGTTGACTTTGGAGAGGCCAGATAGTTGTGATGAAGATACTTGGTTGGCAATCAAGAAGAAGAGTCCTGGATTTTATGTGTCAGGAAGGCGGTTAATGAGAAGGAGACATCCTAATCCTCAAGTGGTGGTGACTCAGAAGAAGGGTCATGAACTGGTTTTGAAGTCTTTGCATGAAGACCTTGGTCATAGAGGCTTTGGGGAGACTTATAGAAGAGTAGCAGACAGATTTTGGTGGCCGGGTATGAAATTGGCTGTGCAGGGTTGGGTTCAATCTTGTGAAGAATGTCAAAGAAGAAGTCACTTGAAACCTAAAGAGGTGGGCCGTGCTACTGGTGAATCAACTGTTTTTGGAAGAGTCAGTCTGGATGCTGTCCATATTAAAGAGGGAAGGTATAAATACTTGATTGTTGCTAGCAATGATTTTTCTGGTTGGGTTGAGGCAGTGCCTCTGGTTAATTTGACTGCCAAGAATGTGGCAGAGTTTTTGAAGAAGGAGTGGATTTATAGGTATGGGTTGATGAAGTTGGTGACTGTTGATGGTGGGCCAGAGTTTGGTGCCAAATTTAAAGAAGCTGTGGCTAGTGTTGGTTCTAGGGTTAGAGTGGCTACACCGTATTATCATGAAGCTGAAGGCATGGTTGAAAGAGGCCATCAAGTTATCAAGAATTCTTTGGTGAAGATGTGCGTAGATAGTGCCAAAATGTGGAGGCATTATTTACCCTTGGTTTTATTTGCTGATAGGGTCACTGTGAAGAGGACAACTGGCTATTCTCCTTATGAGTTAATGTTTGGTCAAAAAGCCGTTCTAACAGTGGACTTGGAAGCTGTCTCTTATCTTGGAATTGATTGGGATGACCTGCACCCAACAGAATATTTGCTCTGTGCCAGGATGCAACAGTTGGAATGTAGAGAGGAATGTCAAGGGAAGGCATACTCTAGAATGATGAAGATTAGGAATCAATCAGTCAGGTACTGGGACAAGAAGTTGGCTCATAGACTCAGGAATCCCTTGAAACCTGGTTGTTTGGTTTTGGTGTATAATAGAAGTTTGGAGAGTCAGTGGGGCAAAATGTTTGCTGACAGATGGAATGGACCTTACAGAGTCAGATCTCAGGCATCTGGAGGTTCTTATGTTTTGGAAGAGTTGGATGGTGCAGTCTTGAAAAAGAGGGTGGCTGCAGACCAAGTGAAGAGGTTTTATCCCAGAGGCACTAGGCATGAAGAAGATTGACTTCGCAATGAGGATAAACTAAGGACCATTCTTTAATCTTTTTTTTTGTGGTGTTGCAGAGCAACTTTTGTGTTGGAAACTTTTTGTTAGAAGGTACCAATGGGTGGGGCTTCTAGATTTGATCTTGGCAAGTGTAGGGGTGACTGATGGGCTGGCTGCTCTATCAACAGTTACCCCAGATTGTCTGTTTCCAACCCTTTTTCTTAATTTTGTTGAACCCTAGTATTGGTTTATTTTCACAGGTTTTAGTCTTCTATGACTTTAAACTGGAATTTCCTCTGGTTTTCATGTGCTGGTCTCTTCACTCTTATTGGTTTTGGTTTTTTTGTGTTGGACGTTGTGTTTTTGTTAGAAGGTACCCAGGGGGGGATTCTAGATTTTATTTTGGCAAGTGTGGGGTAACTGATGGGCTGGCTGCACTGTAGAACAGTTACCCCAGAATGTCTGTCTCAAGTCTTTTGTTTTTCCTAGTTTAATTCTAGTTCTGTTGTTTATTATTCAGGTTTAAAGTCCGCTATGACTTTAAACTGGTTTGGGACTGGCTTCCTTATCTTTGGTACTTTCAGATTGGTGTTGGATCACTAGTGATCTTCCATCATTTTTACTTATTGGAGGGAGCCCACCCAGTGATCATTTCTATGGACCAGACTTTCTCTTATTGGGCCATCTATGGAGCTGGACTTTCTTTGATTTTGCAGTTAGGTTTTTTCTAGATAGCAGTTTTAGATTACTTTCTTTTTTCTATTTTTTTCTTTTAATTTTTTATGGGGGTTGTTTAAAATTATAAAATCAAGAATATAGGGTGTTACCACATCAGGGTCACCTGGATGTGGGCAAGCATTGGTGGGGAAAGGCTCATCAATTGGCCGGGAAATTCTATTTTATTTTTATTTATTATTTATTTCATGTGTTTCTGTGTTTCATTATTTTTTATTATTTTCTGAATTTCTAAATTTTTTGAATTTTTTTTTCTGTTAACCATTTAAAAGAATTAATTGTGTATCCACATCAAGGTGCACTTAGATGTGGGTAAGGTATCAGGGGATCAGCTCATATATTGGCTGGGGGATACCATTTGTATTATTTTTTATATTTTATTTTATTTCATTTATGTTATTTCATTTCATTTTAATTATTAATTTTTTATTTTAGTATATCAATAGACCGTAAAAAAAATAAAAATAAAAAAATAAAAAAATAAAAAAAAAATTCTGAAATTATTTTTATTAATTGTTTTATATTATTATTATGTTTCAAATCATTTTGCAGGAGCTCATTGTCTGGATGATGAAGCTTCTGGAGGCTGGTCCAGATTGTGATGAAAACTTTGTTTTTTGTTGGGATTGTGGTAAGCACTGTGTTCTTTGAAGTGCATCCTTCTGGAGAGATGATAGGGATTGTAATGGTCAGGAATTGGATTAGAGGGAAGTTCAGAGGAGGAAGAAGAAGAGGTAGGAATGGAGTGCTGGAGGGTGTGTTTAATTATCCTAGACATTTTCCAGTGGTCGTCCAGTAGGCACTTTCTCAGGGATTTTTCAAAGTCATTCAAAGGTCCATGGAGGGCAAAGGCGTTGTTTCTGTTGAGATGTGTGTTGTTGGAACTTGGCCTTGATAGTGGGTGAGTGCGTTGGTGCTAGTGGTGCAATGGATCCTACATTGTTATCATCACTATCAGAAGAGGGAGGAACTGAGAAGTTATCAGTTTTAAAGTTGAAGGAAGAAATGAATGTTCTTTACCATCAGATGGACCAGGGATGGGGGAACTAGTTGTTTTATGGGTTGTGGCACTCTTCTGGGAAGTGTGGAGCTTTTTGATTAATCTGGGTATCAGGATGGATGGCCTAGATCTTTTGGTGCTGGCAGAAGAAGGACCAGGTTGAGGTGGAGGTGAATCTGTTGTGGAAGAAAGTGGACCAGGTCTGTGGCAGGTCTTCTTTCTGGAGTGGCAGACATCGCAGGACGTTCTGTATGGATGGACAGGTGGTTTCATGGCACAGATTAAATTATTGTCGATGCAGTATTGGCAGGGGCCCATTTCAGAGGCAGATTTTGGAAGAAGTTTAAACATGGTGGTTGGATGAAGAAAGAATGCGGACATTCTCAATTGGAGGGAGGATGTGGTCTTCCAACATTGGCAGGGGCCTTTGTTGTGTGATTTGGCGCTGTTTGTGCATGTGTTAATTGACATCTGCTAAAGAATTGGGTATTTTTCTGGTTTTATTCTGTGGATATTGGGTCTGCGGGTATGTGGGTACTATCATTGGATATCCCTGGTTATTCTCTATATTTTATGTCTTGTAGACATTTTTCATATTCTGAGTTTTAAGGGGTCATTTCCTCATTTTTCATTTATAAAAGATTGCTGTTTAATTTTGTTTTTCGTGTTTTACGGGCTAACCTTAAGTCTTAGGGTTAAGTGCTTAGTACCATTGGATAGAGCTAATTTTTCTCTATATTTCATGTCTCAATGTTGTTATAGTGAAATTCCGTGTTTTAAAGGTTTTAGTAGTTGTAGCTAATTTTTCCAAGTAGATTAGTGGTTTTTGTTGGTTTTCTGGCTTCAGGGAGGCCGGGCTGCTTCAGGCGGCATCTCCGACGTCAGGCGGCCTGCCTGCCTCTGTTTTAGAAGGTTGGGGAGCACTCCAGGAGGGTTTTTTATGCAATTTGGCGGGTACAGGCGCCAGATTGGTGGGTGCGCATGGGCTCTTAGTTAGTGGTCTGTGTGTACATAGTGAAAAAGACAGTTTGGGGCAACCTTAATCATCATAAAACCATCCGGAGGTGATCTCATTGTTCCTCACTCAGTTTTCACTGTTTTCTGGCCACAATTGGCTGTGTTTGTTGCAAGTGAGTTCTTCATTTAACTTAACTTTGGCAACCGTTTTCTCTGTTATAGTCTTGCAAGCTATAGCAAGTATTATTGCTGTCTCTGGTGTGAATTTGCAGCCTTCATCAAGTATCTTTGCTGTCTCTGGTGTGGACTTTGTTCTTCAATTCAGTTCTTTGGTCTGGTAGTCTATCTGGGGACTACTTTCTTGGCTCATCAAGCAGTCAAGTGTGTTGAAAAGGAGCTTTAGCAAATCAGGAACCAACTTACTTTATCAAGTAAATCTCACTCTATTTTTCTAAAGAGACAGGGGATATTCTCTCTGGTTTTTCTCCAACTCCCTTGGTCAAGGCCTATAGCTAGTACTGTAGGATTGTCTACAACGGGAAAAAAGTGCTGATTTGAGGTCATAACTGACACCCATTTTTGAAATAAGTGACTTTTTTGAAAACTTTAAGAGCTGATTTGTAAGTGCTAATTTGTTTTGAAATCCGCACTTAAGTTAAGTGCGGATTCGCCAGAACTGACACCCCCTATTATTAAATAAAGGTAAAAAAATATGAAAATGATTTGTTTTACAAAAAATAAATTCATATACAAAAGCAATATGATGGGTAAAAAGGTAAAATTAAGGCGATAAAATATGAAATAAAAAATTAAAATAAAATTACTGCCATCAAGAGCAAGTAGACATGTTGGGGCAAATGCCCACCAGTGAAGCTAAACTTGGACTACAATTGCTTTTTTGAAAAACAAAAAAGTGCCAACCTGAGGTTAACAAAACTTCAGCAGACCCATTTAGCTGTATCAAACAACTTCTAGTGCAAATATTGAGAGTGAATTGATCACACCAGACTGCTTGTGACCAAAAGTGTCCAGCACAAGTTCAGCCGAACTTGTGCTGAAAAAATTTATGAGGGAGAGTAGGTAAGGTAGAATTTTTCTTCAGTCAATCTGGTATTTCTTATAAACATGTCCATTGGTATTTGATCTTTGTGCCTCACTCATATATATCATTTGATTAATTTATTGTCACCATTATATTATTAATATTATAAGTATAGAAAAAATACATGTGCCAAATGCATACCAGGTGATGTTACACCTTTTATAATATTATGAAATAAAAGTAAAAAAATATGAAAATTATTAGATTTACAAAAATTTAAATAGATATTAAAAAAAAGAGAAATAAAAAAGTAAATATAATCTCAAAGAGATCAATTATGAAAAGCAAAATACTTGTGAAATTCTTGCTCTCAAGAGCCAGTAGAAGTGTTGAAACAAATGGGAGCCATCAGGGCTAAATTGTAATAAGTGACCATTTTTTTAAAGATAAAAAATTATACACTTGATTTCGGAAAGAAGGACAGGTGGATGATTCAGCTAAAAAAAACTACTTGTAGTGAAGTTTGATAAAAAAAATGTTTTTTGTTGCCATAGAGAGAATTGATCCCTTCTGACTGCACATGACCAAAAGTGTCCAGCACAAGTTCGGCCAAACTTGTGCTGGACACTTTTATGATGGAGAGTAGCTTGGGTGGAATTTTTCTTCAGTTCCTTCATCTTGTATTTCTCATAAACATGTCTACTGGAATTTGATCAGTCTGTATCATTCATATTTATTATCCAATTAATATTTTAGCACCATTATACTATAAATGTTATTAGTATAGCAAAAACCTGTGTGCCAAATGCATACCAGGTGAAGTTATACCTTTAATAATTTTTTAATATAGACATAAATAAATATGGAAATGATTAGTTTTACAAAAATCAAATAGAAATTAAAAAGTAAAAAGAGGAATAAAAGAGTAAAATATAAGTCAAAGAGTTCAAATATGAAAAAAATACTAGTAAAATTCCTGCTATCAAGAGCCAGTAGAGGTTTCAAAGCAAATGGGAGCCATCAGGGCTAAACTTTAATAAGTGACCTTTTCTTTAAAGATAAAAAATTATACACCTGATATTGGGCAGAACAGTGTGTGGATGATTCAGCTAAACCAAACTACTTCTAGTGAAATTTGATAAAAAAATTTTTTTGTTGACATACAGAGAATTGACCCCATCTGACTGCACATGACCAAAAGTGTCCAGCACAAGTTTGGCCCAACTTGTGCTGGACACTTCTATGATGGAGAGTGGCTGGGGTAGAATTTTTCTTCAGTTCATCTGTTATTTCTTACAAAAATGTCTACTGGTATTTTATCATTGTGCCTCACTCATATATATTGTTTGATTAATATTTGTCTTTATTATATTATTAATTATATAGGTATAGCAAAAAATTGTGTTCCAAATGCATAATGAGTGATGTAAAACCTTTTATAATATTATTAAATAAATGTATAAAAATATTAAAATAATTTATTTTCAAAATTATTAATTGATATCCAAAAGCAATATGAGGAATAAAAAATTAAGTTAAAGGGATCAAATATAAAAAAATAAATACAAGTATTATTCAAAATATCAAAGGCCAGTAGAGATTTTGAAGCAAATGAGAGCCATCAGGGATAAATTGTACTAAATTGACTGTTTTTTGAAGATAAAAAATGGTGTACCTGTGGTTTGGATGAACTCTAGGTGGACAATTCAGCTATATCAAACCACATCTAGTGAAGTTTTTTATCAAATAATTTTTTTCATTGCCATAGAGAGAATTGATCCCATCTGGCTGACATGACCAAAAGTGTCCAGCACAAGTTAGGCCAAACTTGTGCTGGACACTTTTATGATGGATAGTAGCTAGGGTGCAAGTCTTCCTCAGTGCAACTGTTATTTTTTTAAAAACATGTCAACTGGTATTTGATCTTTCTGTGTTATTCATATTCTATTATCTGATTAATTTTTTGTCATTAAATATTATTAATTTTATTAGTATAGAAAAAACTTGTGCACCAAATGCATGCCATGTTATATTACACCTTTTATAATATTATTAAAAAATGTTAAAAAAATAAGAAAATGATTTTTTTTTTCAAAATTATAAATTAATATCCAAATGTAACATGAGTGATAAAAAAGTAAAGTAAAAGAGATCAAATATAAAAAAGAAAAATTCAAGGAAATTCCTGCCTTCAAGAGCCAGTAGAGTTGTTGAAACAAATAGGTGACATCAGGGCTAAATTTGACAAAATTTAATTTTTTTTAAAGATAAAACATTTTTCACCTGAGGCTTGGAAAAACTTAAGGTGGATAATTAAGCCATACCAAACTACTTTTAATGTAATTATTTAGCATTTTTTTAGTTTAATTTCCACAGAGAGAATTGATCCCATCTGACTGCACCTGAACAAAAGTGTACAGCACAAGTTTGGCCGAACTTGTGCTGGAAACTTTTATGATGGAGAGTAGCTAGGGTGGAAGTGTCCCTCAGTACATCAGTTTTTTGTTTTTCACATTTCTATCAGTTTTTTTTTCTTTTTTTGTCATTCATATTTATCTTATAATTAATTTTTTGTCACCATATATATTATTAATGTTTCTAGTTTAGCAAAAACCTGAATGTCAAATGCAAAATTGGTGATGTTACATCTTTAATAATATTATTATATAAAGTTAAAAAAATATGAATATGTTTAGTTTTTAAAAAAATAAATTAATATTTAAAATTAAAAGGAGTAATATAAAAGTAAAATAAAAATAAATGGAATCAAATACAAAATAAAAAATACAAGTAAAATTTTTACTATCAAGAGCCAGAAGTGGTGTTGGGACAGTTGGGGACGCCTAGGTCAAGACTTGGTCTAAACTTACTTTTATGTATAGCTAAAAAATTTTGACCTGAGGTTTGGACAAACTTCCAGGGGACAATTTTACAATATTAAACATTCTTTACTTCAATAATTGAGTGAAATATCATTTTTTATTGCCATAGAGAGAATTTATCTCATATTACTTCATGCAACCAAAATTGTCTAGCACAAGTTTGGCCAAAATTGTGCTGGACACTTTTATAATTGAGAGTAGGCATACAGCAAATCTTCTTAAACTCAAAAGGGATTTCTTATAAACATTTCCACTGGTATTTGATCTTTCTGTTTCATTTAAATTTACCATTTGATTAATCTTTTGTCATCATTATATTATTAACCTTATTACTATAGTAATAACTTGTGTGAAAAATGCATACCAGGTGGTGTTCCACCTTTAATCATTTATTATTAAATAAAGGTATAAGAGTATGAAAATTTTTGATGTTAAAAATTAAAAATTAATATCCAAAGTAATATGAGCAATAAAAAAGTTAAATAAAAGGGATAAAATAAGAAAAAAAATCGAAGGAAAATTCCCACTATCAATAACAAGTAGAGATGTTAGATCAAATGTGCACCACCAGGGATAAACTTGGGATGGAAATGAGGTTGATATTTTGGTCAATCATGGAAATAAAAGTAGTTTGATGTGGCCAAATCATCCCCTTGAAGGTCAGACAAACCTCAGAAGGACACTTTTTAACAGGGAGTAACTCAGAAAAATCCATTTATCAGAAGGAAAATCATTTATTGGATAGATTCCAAGCTTTCATATTTGTGTATTATGGTCAGTATTAATTTTGAAAGTGTCTCTTCAAGCAATTTCATTGCCCATCATGACACATTTTGTTTCAAATTCTTCAAAATGTGTGATACAGTATTAAGGTGTCACATAGTATAATTAAGTTTTATAAAGTGCCCTCCTATGATGCCTAAATTTATAATTTAATATCTTACATAATAATATTTTTTTATATAAATTCATCAATATTTTATTTTATTATAAAATTTAATAGAGCAAGTATCCTGAGTTCTTATATATGCATAAGCTTAGGTTAGATCAATTTGTGCTCAATTTGTGCTCAACAGAGGACCAAAATCAAGTTCTAGAGGATCAGCTTGTGCATAATTTTGAATCAGTTGATATTCTGTCTATAATCAATATGAGAATAAATGTACTTCCAATACAATTTTGTATATTTTTATAAAGTGAGAATAACCCTGGAATAATAAGAGACACTCTGGATTTCAAACAGAGGGGATTGCTAGCAGTTCACTCCCAGATTTTCCGTGGTGTACCTTTGTTTCCATCCACACAGGAAATATATTTTGCTCCTTTTAAGGTAGAATGGATAGAAGCTATTTTTGGGAGAGGTAAATATCATCCACAGTGAATTTATTTACAGCTGTAAAATCACAACATAATCTTGCCTTATACTTATAAAAAGGGATTAAGCTGGTGAAATAATACAATAATTAGGAGTTGTGTCTACTTTTTCATCAATACCCATTTCTAAGAAAAACCTAATTTTTTCTTCAATTTCTTTCCATTTTACAGGAGAAGCTTGCTAAGGTTTCTATTTTAAGCTTTCAGGAATATAATACAAATATTCATCTCATGATCTTTGACCAATTCTACTTCATCTAAACCATGAGAAAAAGACATAGGATAGGATTTGATCAATCTAAAAATATTGTATTATTCAATATTTGAGAGTTGAGAACTGAAAGAAGCCTTTTGGATTTCATTTTCCAATTTAACCACTTCAGAGGTGGGTATTCCACGTTGAAGTTTTTCTTCTTTAGGAGAAATGGAATAAAATGAATTTTCAGAACAAATCTTGAATTTTCTTTTTCCATTTACTCCAATTGTGAAGCAAATATTTTCAGTATTTACTTTGATACCAAATTTTGTCAATAAGTCATTGCCAATAATAAAGAAATAACCACAATTATTATTATCTATTACTAAAAATTAACATTGTGCTCTTACATATTCATTATTATGTCTAAAGAATACCGCAGTTTGGTATTTGCAGATTGGACATTATACTGAACCAAGACATCTCCACCCCACGCAATATTTAGGGGGAACTGCTAGCTAGTCCTCAAGTTGAACTTAGATGGAACACCGATGGAACTTAGAATGAACTGATACTGAAATTTACTTTGAACTCATCTTGAGCTCTTAACCAATAATGGATGAGTCTGTGCAGGAATAATAAAGAAAATTTAATGAATAATTTATAAAAATAATGAAAAGGGAAGATTGAGAATCTGATCCACTCACAGAATTTTTTTCATGAAACACAATTTAATTTTCATTTTGAATTTCACTTAATCATTAAACACCACACAATATGGGGGGCAGACTTGCTAGCAAGTCTGAAACCATGGACCCAAACTCACCACAGATTGAACACAAATTGAGCTATTGATAAAGGAACCATACAATCAGGAATAAACACCACTCAGAAGAACAGTTTTAGGTGGGTGTTCAAGTAGATTTCAGTATGTGTTCAGTATGAGTTCAGTCTGAGTTTCATCTGAGTTCAGGTTGAGGACCTGCTAGCAAGTCCACCCCCTATATTGCATAGTGAAAAAGAATGAATATTATACTATTTATTTAAAAAGCAACACTTTTAACCTCTCCAATTATTTCTTTAGTTTTTTTTTTGAAAAAATATATAATAAGATCAGTGGTTCTTTTTATTGATAACTCTTTTTAACCAAGAATTTGAAGCTTTCTTTTTTTGATTTTAACCATATTACCTGATTATTTTTGTATTTTTATTATTTCTGATTATTCAATATAAATATTTTCAGTTCAATGGATTTATTTAACAAACATATTGACACATAAAAATTATCAAGCATTTTATTCTATAATACTGTGAAAAGACTTATAATTAAAAAAATAAAAGATAGAAATATGTTTTCCTGATTTCTGTTTCAATGAAGTCCTCTCATAGCTTCTTTACACTAAGAACTTATAATTAATATTTTGTTTCATTATAAGTTTAGAAAGAAGTAAGGTTCTTATAACAGAAAATTTTAATCAATTTTTTTACATTTTTAAATGCAAGAAGATGATTAAAATTAAAAGAAAAAATATTTTTGCTCTTTTTTTATTCTATTGAATATTCAACTACTAGGAATTTTCACACTATAAACTTATTCAATGTAATACAGATATGTTATTCTGGAACTTTCTATGATTTACTTTATCTTATTTACATGTAAATATGGTTATTTGCTAGAGTAATCTCATGAGTTGAAACAATAAATCTGTCACCGGAGGATGTACTCACAAGGTTGATGGTGTTCCTGGAAGTGAGATGAGGAGAGTAGTTTAGAAACTTTCTCGAAGCACAGAGGAAATGTTCAAGGAAGTGATTCGAATATGACTTGAAGGAAGAGCTACTTCTTCAAGATATTTTCAAGAAGAATTCTAATATAATTCAAAGATAATATTAATATTCTTAAGATCTCACAAAGGGTTGGAAACTCAATAATCAAAGATTTAGGATTTAGAAATGATTACTGAGAAAATAAGGAAAGATACAATAATAATGATTTAACCTGAAGCTTTACCACTATTAACTATATATATATTTATAATTCAATTCTAAAGAATGTCGAACCAAAATCCAACCCCTTTTATATCCTTTACTCCTCCTCGCATTGACCTCATACCCATCCATCATTCCACACACCACAGACCACCAAAATTACACATGTTACACCTGGACCCTCCTCACTAACATCCGTTAACCCTTTAATCCTCCACTAACCATTCTGTCCATGCTCACTACCCCTTTTTAATAACCCACAGATATTTTAATAAACCTTTTTAGAGGACTATTACATTGACTATTGCGCTGTGTGTTGCTTATTGAGGAAAAGACTAAGACAAACTATTGAGAGATTGACTAATTTAGATTTAGAGTTTAGACTAGTGCAGTTGAATAGTGAGTACACAAAGGAAAGTCGCAGTTGCTATGTAGAATTGCTTTCTGCACTTTGAGTATGGATTTAGACCTCTGTATTCTTGATTTAATGAGCTGCTTTTGCCTCAAGTGTCAAGTGGCATGTGACAGATGCCCTGGTATAAAAATGCAAGCTCTGTTAAGCGTGAGACATACTTTCCTACACTACTTTCTCTCCCTTCTTGCTTTTAAATATTTTTTATTCTTTATTATGTCCACTTGTCCTACCCCAACTCCCACGCCTCCACAAACTAAAGCAGATGGTGGAATCATTACCCATCACTATTTTCAAGCCTGCACAGCCTGCAAATAAATGGATTACTTCTGCCTTGAAAGCACTGCGACACGAGGTCCTTGCCAGAAATGTGAGTTTTTCTTCTGGAGACGGGTGGCGTGTGATGCCCTATCAAAAAACGCGGACATCAAGCGCCGATTTACAGAGACAAAATATTGGGTAATACCGAAGACAAAAGAGGTGGTCAAAGATATCTGGGATGTATCAGTTGGGTACAAACAGTGGGTGAGAGAGATCGAGGAGGAGGTTGAAGATACTGTGGCAACCTGGGTAACCCAGGCCACAAGTAAGAAACAAGGGGTCAAAGAAGAGGTAGATGAATTAGTAGAAGTGGATGAGGATGAAGGCCCTATTTTGAGACGGAAGCCGAAGAAGCAGCGGATGGTTATTGAGGATGACAAAAAGGAGAACGAAGTGATGGTGGATGTCACCCTGAAGTTATTCTTAGAAGATGACCCTTTTATTGAAGTAAGTCTGTTCTTCTTTTATTTTTTTAAAAAAATTTTGTTTACTGATGACCTATGTTTTGAGAATTCAGATGTCATTGCCAAAGCTCCTATTGTGGAAGCTGCGCCATTGCTTCTGGTTGAGGCAAATCAACCAGTGGTTGATTCGAGGGAGGACAACAAAGAGACACTTGACCAGGTATGGTCAAAGAAACCTTGGAAAGGTTGACGAACTCAATTCATTTAAGATTTAAGTGGTGAGGTCAATAAGATTGTTGATTCTGCCTCCTTTGACATGGCCAAAGAATTACTAGAAATTGGGGAAGTGGTACCGGTAGGAGTGGAGGAGGTATTTGAGAAATGTAGGAAGGAAATAAGAGTGGTTTTGGAGAAAATGAAGAAGTTGGTTTGGGAGAAAATACAGGAGAAAATTTGAAATTGAAGAAAGAAAAGAAAAAAAAGAAAGAAAGAGGGAAGGAAAAAAAGTATAATGCAATTTGTATATTTATTTATTTATCTTTTTTATTTTGTCGATTTAATTTAAAATGTTGATATATTTTATAAGATTTTGAGAAAAGAAAAGAAATGAAAAGAGGAAAAAAGAAAAGATTTGAATAAAGTTTTGTTTTAAAGTTTGAAAGAAGAAAAGAAAGAATGTTTAACTGAAGGAATTTTAGTTTTAAGTTTTTAAAAAGAAAAATTTCAATAAGAAAAAAAAATAGTTGATTGAAAACAATTCTGTTTGAAATTAAAATTTAATGAGAGAAAAAATTTTGTTATTCATGAAAGTCTATTTATTAAAGTTTTTGAGGAATGTTTGGTTATTTTAAAAGAAAGAAAAAAAATATTTTTTTTGAAAAAAAAAAGAATTTGAAAGAAAGAAGTAATATGTTTGAAGAATTTTAAAAGAGAGATTTAAAGGTTGAAGTGAAGTTTGAGAGAGATTTTTGTATTGAGTTTGTGAAAAATTTTGATAGTTCAAAGAAAAAGAAATAAGGGAGAAGAAGAAAAGAAAGAAAATTAAAGGAATTGTTGATTTTTAAGATTTTATTTGAATGAATTTTAAGATTTTAATTTTATTATTTAGATTTTATTTTTTTTACTTTTTACCTTTTTAATTTAATCTAATTATGATTTTAGTTTATTTAATTTAATTTAATTTAATTTTATTTATTTTAATTAATTAATTTATTTTTTAAAGAAGGTTGAAAAAAGCTTTTGAGAAGAAGAAAGAAGAAAAGAAAAAACAGAGTAAGGATTTTTAGAAGAGAAGATGTTTTAGAATTTTAAGAAAAGAAAAAGAGAAGAGAAAGAAGAGAAAAAATAAAAGAGAGTTCTAAGGTTTTGGTTTTAAAGTATATTTAAGATGAAAATATATTAGGAGTTCAGGGGTGTTAGAAACATTGATGGCTGGTTCTCAGGATTATTTTTCTGAGTCATTGAGGAAGCCTTCCTATTCCACAAGGTATTGAAGTTTCCCCTTGCGCATTCTTGAATCAAGGATACGGCTTACTTCCCACTCTAGATGGTCTTCTACTTCTACCGGTTCTGGAGGAGGTTGGTTCCTGCCCAGGTATGTTTCTTGAGCCAGTTCCAGGAGAGATACGTGGAAAACAGGGTGAATAGCCTGCCATTTAGGAGGTAGCTTGAGTCGAAATGCAGTTTTAGAGACTTCAGAGTCAATTTCAAATGGTCCCAAGCTTTTTTCAGCCAGTTTCTTTGATGGTCAAGTTGTTCAAATGTTTTGTGCGTCAAGCCATACTTTGTCGCCTGGTTTAAAAGAAGGAGCAGATTATCAATGTTTGTTGGCCTGTTCCTTGTACCATCAAATCTCTAATTCCAAATTTGATTTAAGTTCTTCTTGAAGTTGTGATATGGTTCGAAGAAAATGTTCAGCAGGATGACTAGTTCCTACATGGATTGAGATGAATCAAGGATGTCTTCCATAAACAGTTTCGAAAGGAGATTGTCTTGTCAAAGAATGAGTCGAGTTATTATAAGCAAATTTGGCCAATGGTAACCATGTGGTCCAATCATCTTGTTGATAACTGAAATTCATTCAAAGGTATTGTTCATGGATTTGGATGACCCTTTCCGTTTGCCCATTGGTTTCAGGATGATAGGTCATGGAGAGATTCCTCATGATATTGAGTTGTTAACACAATTGAGTCTAGAATGTGGATACAAACAATGAGCCTCTATCTGAAATAATATCATTAGGTAAGCCATGTTTGGAAAATACATATTCTAGAAACAATTTTGAAAAATCTTCTGCTGTAGCAGTAGTAGTGGTTTTAATGAAAATAGACATGTTTGAAAAGCTATCTACTATTACTAATATAATATAAAAATTATTAGAAAGAGGAAGTTGAGAAATTAAATCCATCAATAAAGTTTCCCAAGGTTTAGGGGGAATAGGAAACGGTTGAAGCAACCCATGCTTCTGGTGATGGGGAGCCTAATTTGTATTACATTCATAACAAGATCTTATATAGGCCTTGATTTCTCTGGTCATTCCTCGCCAGAATAAACCCCTCCTTATTAACTGGTAGGTTTTATCAACCCTAAAATAGCCAGCTAATGGAGAATTATGTCGACTTTTGAAAATCCATAATTTTATTTCATTGTTGTTAGGTATGACTACTCTACCTTTGAAAACTAATAGACCTGATTCAATACTAAATCTTTTGGCCCCTTGCTTCAAGAGTATTTTGTCTTTTAACCCTAAACAATAATTGTCCTTTGACTGAGCTTCAAGGATGTTGGATAGTGGATTTTGAAAAGATTGAATAGTCATCAAATTAAGTTTATGAGTTGTTAACATTGATTTCAAATTTGCTGGGTTCTTGTCAGCAAATGCATCCCCCAGCTGTGGGTAAACATTGTCCCAACGTGACAGGATATCTGGGACAACACAGTTCTTACCTGGGCGATAGGAAATAGAGAAAGGAAATTCAGACAAAAATTCAGCCCACCTGGCTTAACGCCTGGTTAACACTTTGGAAGACATAAAGTATTTCAAAGCATTATGGTCATTCAAGATTAGAAAAGGACTATCTAGGCTGAGAAGAAAAGAGCTTCATTTTTTAAGACAATGGATAATAGCTAAAAGCTCCTTGTCATGAATTTCTTAATTTAATTCTGCTGCAATGAGTTTGCGTGACTTAAAAGCAACAGGATGAAACAATTTTGTTTCAGGATTGAATTGAGAAATGACCCCTGCAATAGCATAATTGCTATCCTCTGTCTTGACTATTGTCAAAGAAGAAGGATCAAAGTGTCAAAGAATTGGAGCTGTGGTAAATGCAGTCTTCAATGCTTCGAGTTACTTTCATGCTGTAGAAGTAAAATAAAAGGAATATCTTTTCTAAGAAGAGAAGTAAGATTGGAAATAGTTTTAGAGTAATCTTTAATAAATCTTCTATAGAAATTAGCTAACCCAATAATCCTTGGAGGGATTTAACGGTTTTGGGCTCAGGCCATTCCAGGACTTTTTGGACCTTTTTGTCTTCCATGACTAAACCATCAGTGGATAACGTAAACCCCAAAAAATCAATATATTTAAGATGGAATTTGCATTTATTGTGCTTGGCGTAGAGACCCTGATCTCGAAGGTGATTTAGAACCTGTCAAACATGATGAATATGTTCATACAGTGTCTTCAAGAAAATTTAAATATCTTTTAAGTAGATGACAACAAATTGTTTGACAACATCTTGAAAGATGTCATAAAAAAAGTTTGAAAATTAGATATTGCGTTACATAATCCGAAAGGCATTATTAAATATTCAAAAATACCAAATCTAGTGCGCATTGCAGTAAGTGGTTCATGACTTTCTGCAATGCAAATAAGATTATAAGTGCCTCTAATATCAATTTTAGAAAAATAATGAGCACCATTAAAAAGGGTATGAAGCAATGACATAGGAGGAACTGGGTATGCATTCTTCTTTGTGACTGTGTTGAGATTTCTATAGTCAACACACAACCTAAGGCTACCATCTTTTTTCTTTACAAAAAGAACAGGGGAGCCGGTTGGAGATTTACTGGTTCTGATAAAACATTTGGCTACATTCTCTGCAATGTAGTCTGGAAGAACTTGAGATTCGTCCTTTGACAAAGAACAGACAGGACCTGCCAGAGGTACTGGACCTATTAACTCTATTTGATGGTCATAGGGTTGATGAGGTGGTAACTTATCAGCATTGCAGATTGAGAAAAAATTGAGGAAATCATGATAGATTTCTGGTAGAGTTGATTTAATGGTTTCAGCATTGATTTGGTTTTCCTTATCATCTTCGAGAGAATCTGTCAAGGGAAGACCAGAATTGAGAGAGCATAATTTGACTAATTTGAGTCAATTTAAATCCTCTTTGAGTGAAGTGATTGAGCTAGAACTGTTAGCCAATTTCTCATTTAGAGAAAGATCAGATGCTTGAAAGTCATCTGGCAGATATTTTTTCTCTAGCTGGACATTTTCAGGCGGGTTGTTTAACTCCCTATTGACCTGCATTGAAGAATTAGAAATATACTGAGTGTGTGGGGTGATCAATCCCCGTGACCAATCAATTTCAGGATTCCAATGCGTTAAAAAGTCATGGCCAAGGATGGTATCATCCATTCTTGGGGCATCCGAGACTTATAATTCCCACTCGAAGGCAGGAAAGTTCAGAAATTTGAAAACCCATAAAACTTTCTTACTTACCCAATATTTGGGCTCCTCTGATTTGACCAAATATATTGGAGTTCGATCAATATCTGTGAATGTCAGCTTTAAATTCTTGGCAAAAGATAAGCTGAAAAAAGAAATTGAAGCTCCAGAGTCTATAAGACAACTGAAGGGGGTATCCTCCTTGAAAAGAATGAATCTCAAGCAGTTTAAGGCAACTCCAGTCCTTAAGACATGGAGGTTCTGTGCACTGGGAGAGAAAAGATAGTTTGCTTTGCACACAAGTAAACTATCTACTAGTTTTTTGACCTTGAAATAGTACATTCTCTTTCCTTCAACTTCACAGAATTTTCTAGCTTGTGCTTACCACCACAATACATACATAACCCATTATCTGCTTGCCTCTTCCTCTCAGCTTCTTTAAGTTCCCCTTTTGGATCCAGTACTTTGATGATATTGCCTGGGGTTGACCCTTTTGGTCAAGGTTTGTCCTTTCCCTTATTGGGTTTGGATTGAGTTGAGGAAGATTGAGTTGTCCGTGGGTATGAAGAAGGTCCTGATTAAAAATTTAGGCCTTTAGATATTTTGGTGTATTAATGATGATGTAGTCATCCTTGGTAAACGCCGTTGAGTTGGAGGGTTCAATCCATTAAATCCGTTAAAGTAGTCATCTTCTGAACATGAAGATTTAATTAATCCACAATCCTCAAAGGAAGTCTCTTTTTGAAATGATACTTAAGGGCAGCATCATTCCAACCTACTCAAGTTTGAAGTGCTCTGAAGTACAAGATATATTCAGAGGCTTTACCATTATCACTCATGCGAAGGAAACCATGTTCAATTTCTGTGTTGTCAGTTTAATTAGGGTCACCAAACAACGTAAAGAGTTGGTCTTTGAACTTTTCCCAGTTATTAATAAGTAAGTGGGTTTCTGTTGAAGAGAGCATGAGAAGATAAGGTTTGGACCATCTTGCTTCTTTTCCGGTGTGGCATTCCAAATCTGGGTAGGCTAATTAGGTGAAAATTTGATTGGACCTTGGTTGGAAGAAAATAATGGTGTTAATGGTTGTTAATTTGGTTGAAGGGAGTTAACTGGATTTTTTTTGAGTGGATTTATGGTGATTTGTGGAGGATTTATGGTGTTTTGGAATGGATATATGTTGGTATTCCTATTATTATTTGATGGTTTCATGGATTGGGTATTGGATTTACTGGATTTTTTAGGGCTCTCTTGGTATTTTTGGTAGATGCAGTGTGCTCATGGAGTAGCCATTTTTTTTCCGGTGCACTCTGGTGCGCTCCAGTTCGCTCCAGTGATTTTCTGGTGCAAAAGCAAGGTGTACTGCAAAAATTCTGTCATTGTGGAAAAGTTTGGTTATGAAGAAAAGATTAACTCACTCTGGCCAAATTAGCTCATTATGACAAAATTAGCTCATTATGGCAAAAAGAGCTCATTGTGGCAAAATTTGCTCACAATGGGAAAGTCTGATCACCAGTGCAAAGCTTGGTCACTCTAGAAAAGTCTGATCACCAGTGCAAAGTTTGGTCACTGCAGAAAATTCTGGGCACTGTGGTAAAGTTTTGTCACTGTAGAAAAGTCTGATCACCAGTGCAAAGTTTGGTCACTGCAGAAGAGTTTGGCTATTGTGGCAAAATTTGGTTAGAATTTATCATGCTTGTTAGATCAATAGTTTATTGTAGATCCTATGCATGTAGGGTATTGTTGGAAAGGTCTGGAGGAGGAGAATCAGAAAGAAGGAGGGAATCTTAGTCTTCTACAAGTTTTTTGTCTTTTAGTTTCGATAACAAGGGTCTTTTTTGATAATTAACAATACTTAACATATAACAACAATTATAATAAAAAAATATCAACATATAGGGTAACATTGGATAGCTCTCATCCTTGGTGACTCAAATTTATTTCTTTTCTTATAAAATTTATAAAATAAAAATATAATAAAGAACACTCTTTAATTTTGGTGTGAAACTGTGTAAATCTGGAACAGACCTTTAATAAGGCACTTTGAACAGATCATCCCAAGGGTAGTTTATGGGGCACTTTATGGTACTTTTCAGTCTCTGGGTAAAGTGTTGCGGCTGGTTCTAAGTATTTTCTGTGACTTGTA
Source organism: Hemileia vastatrix (assembly GCA_030280995.1). Classification (NCBI taxonomy): domain Eukaryota; kingdom Fungi; phylum Basidiomycota; class Pucciniomycetes; order Pucciniales; family Zaghouaniaceae; genus Hemileia; species Hemileia vastatrix. The sequence continues at coordinate 31,884,715 of JASXTE010000005.1, forward strand.
TCAGTGTAATCTGGTATAAGGTATTTGTTTTGGGGGTGTAATCATTTATTGCATTAATTTTTTTTATATTATAGGTTTCCAACACTTTCAAAATCTTTCTCTCAGATTTTCAACTTATCCAACTCTTCAAGAAGATCTTCAAGCTTAGGTAATTGAATCTTACATTTACTTAGAGGGACAGGGATTTCTTTTTGTTTTTCAACTCCCTTGGATTCTGCCTGCAGCAAGGTGACTGTAGGAGTCTACTCTACATTTTTGGGGCCCAACGTGGGGTTTGAATTATCTAGCTTCTGAAGAAACTTACTTGTTGGACTTCTGGATTTTGGTTTTCTGGTTGTTGGATTTTGATTGGTTGGTTATTTTGTAATTCTGGTAACTGGCTGAACCAGTAAAGGATCTGTGGCAGTAGGGATCTAGGTATAGGGCTGAACCCTTGCTAGATCTGTTGTTTTATCCTAGTAAAGGGCTGAACCCTTGTAGGATATTGTCGGTATGGTAAGGTAAACTCTTACAGTTGCCTTGCTGTAAGCAGAATCCGGAGGAGATATGTGGATTTAGCTGAAAACCCCGTCCTTCCAACAAAAATAACAAAATGGGTATTATAAATCACTAAGCTAACCAGTCTACTTGGATCTGATTGATAAAAATAATGAAACTCTAAAATATTTAACGCTTATTGAGATTTAAATAAAAGTGGCTGTTGAGAAAAGAAATACTGATAACAACAATTAAGGTGTACCAGTGAAAGATCTGTAAAGATTGACTTTTATTTTTTTATTATAATTTGAATTTTTATGAGACAGCAATAATCAAGTCCCAGCGATGAAGACCTTTCTAAAGATACACTGTATGAAGTGTGATTTAAATTTTTCAGTAGTATTTCTAAAATGTTATATATAAAATTAAAGTTATAAGGGTATTAAAAATTTATTTAATTTGTTGAGTAATAAAAAATAAGACCGTGGTGGTTAATGATTAAGCTGTATGATGTATCCCCCCCCCTCAATTTCGAGTTTGAGAGGCGCTTAAGTATTCCTAGTCACATGCCTAAGTTTTCCCCTCCAGAGCTCTCCCAGAGTCAATCCGGAGCCCGTACGGAGTCTGTACGAAGTCGAAATGGAGTCTGTACCGAGTCCGTACAGAGTCCGTCCAAACTTCCGGACTCTATTAGAACCTTAAAAACTATAATAAAAAATCCTGAAAAATTATACATGATAGAACTACTTCCCTTTTCTATTCCAAACTAATTTTCGTAGTCTGCGCAGCTCTAATAACCCCGTGAAAATTCATCAAAGTTAAGTAATTTCTGAAAACTTAAATATTTCTATAAAATTTTAAAATTCAATTAAAAATATAAGAAAAATAGTAAAAATTCTGGGAAAATTTCCCAAGGTTCTTGAGTGACTTGACTTGATACTTATAAATTTTTCAGACTGTAAAAATAAGTTTTCTCCTTAAAATAAATTGTTTTGTTTAGGCATTCGCTTGTGACCAATTTCTTCATATTTAAAACTCAAATAAATTTAATAAAACCCTTTTATAAAATAATAACGCCAATCCTGCACGCCGTAATAACTCCATTTACGTACTTAGGTGCCATACTAAACCTTAGGCTACCACATCCTCCCTCCAATTGAGAATGTCCCCATTCTTAAAACTTTGCATAAGTGGTCGAACACAATATTCATCTTTAACCTTCAACCACCATCTTCTTTAATCAACTATAAAATTCATCTTCATCAATATGTCTTCCAAAGAACTTGTTGCTTCATGTGAACTCTGCGCTCGATACCAGGTACCTTGTTTAATGTCCAACCCTAATCTTCCTGGCAGGACAGCTTGCGACTTATGCCGTGTGAAAAAAGTCAAATGTAACCGGCCAATAGTTCCTTCTAAAACAAACGTATATTTAGGACCAGTAGCTCTCCCTGAACCCTCAACTTCTAAAAAGCGATCAAAAATTCCTGTCTTCTTAAAACAAATAAGATCAAAAAAAGCTTCAAAAGTTCAATCTTCATCAGCGGATCCCGGCCTAAATTTACCTTCACAAGATCCTAATCCTATAACGCCAGTGCCCCCAACCAACTTTGCTGAGACTATGTTTCCTGGCTCTAAATGTAAGACCCTATTATCTTACTAAAAAAAAACTTTTGATCAAAATTGACTAAACCTATGACTTAATAACATATTTGAACTTCTAGCTGTCGAAATAACCAACACTGATGATGTTGGTAGAGTGAAGACGGACTATATCAATCATTATCCAAATTTTCATCACTATCTTTTTCTTGACTTTACTAATGAGTTGAAACGAAAAATGCTGGCCTATTTTCAAGAAACTCAAGCTAATAACCATGAAGACCTCATGAAAAGAAGAATTTTAATGCAAAGCTTTGATAATGATGTTGAGCAATTTCAAAGAAATTATCTTTTCTAACAGTATATCTTGATAAAATTTTGTTTTTGCTTGGTCTTCTTTAACTTTCAACATAAATGTTGTTTTCTTTCTTCTCTGGCTTAACATAAAATAATAAATAATAAATCTTGTGATGATTCCACTACTGAGAGCAAGGTTTGAATCTCTTCAGACTCCCATATACCATTCTTCCTTCTTGTCACAGCATTGAGAGAGTGGATCTTCCTATGAGCCAAATACTCCTGATTCCAACCTCATAGGGCCCCCCACTGAGCCGAATTCTATGATTCCAATCTCGCCATAAGGTCCTCCAAGCTTCACACCAAAAATGGCCTAACACTGAGGCACTAAAAAATCATTCCCTAAAATCCAACTACCATCCTAACTTCTGATTCCTTCATCACAATTTTCAAACTTTGCTATACAGCAAACCCATAAGATACTTTTGCCAGGCTTCCAATAATAATTTTAACTTTAGACCATGTTAAAGCGCCACAAATTTCACCTAATTAACCATAATGCTTTCCTTAGCATCATCACCACCTAAAATTTTAACATCCTAAAGCTTATCAGCACCCAATTCCAGAAATAATTGAATAACCAGTTTAGAGTCTTAGTGGACAGTGATAAATTAAAAGATTGAATTGAGTTATCCAAACAAGATTGACATTCCAGTTTAAAGTCTTGGTGGACCAAACATATAATTGATTGCCAGTTTATGGTCTTGATGGACCAAAGATTGTTTAGGTGCATAAATAACTTGATAAATTCCTAAGTAAGGCCTAGGCTTGACCAAAGATTGAATAAATTTGATAATCTAGTTTAATGTCATAGTGGACCAAACATTTGATTGACAAGTAATCCAGTATAAGGTCATAGTGGTCCAATGAATGTTGAATTATCCTGAAGATATTAATTTTCCAGTTTAAAGTCATAGTGGACTAAACAATGAATGAAGTACCAGTTTAAAGTCATGGTGGACCAAACATTTGATCGATAAGAAATCCAGTTTAAGGTCATGGTGGACCCAACAGCTTGATAACAGCCCAGTTTAAGGTCTTGGTGGACCTAACAACTTCTCTATCCTTGAACCCAGATTTTGCCACCAGCTTTCTTCATCCTAGTTTCAAGTTTTCTTCTTCAAAAAAATATCTCCTAACAAGATGAAACCTTCTGACTTCATTGCTTCAGCTGATCAATCTTGCAGATACTGTGCTTTCACCCATAGGGAATGTATCTTCACTTTCAACTGGCAAAAGCACACTTATAACAGGGCCTGTTTATCCTGTTATGAGAAGAAAAGAAAATGTTCAGGTTTGAACTCTGGTTCTTTCCCCATTACTGCTACTAGCTTCGCCGCCTTCTGCAAACCTCTTCCTTCTTCTTCACCTTCTACTCCACCCCCTATTCCATCAACCTCTAAAGATCCCATCCCTTTTTCTCCATCAGCCTATTTAAATCTTTCTCCATCACCTAATCCTCTGGGTCCTTATCTCCAATCTAGACTTGCTGGTACTCCCCCAAGAACTCTTGCTTCTCCCAGGGCCATGCTTCAACCTTCTAACAATTCTTCTCCTACTTCCAACATCTTGAAGCACAAAAGGTCCTATAATAGCCAGCAATCTTCATCTTCTCTTGTTTCATCCAAAAGGCCCAGAACATCTACTTCAAACACCAAATCCAACACCAGTCCTCCTCATCTATCAAAAATAAAAAATCCTTTTTTAAACATAAAAAATACCACTCAATTACCAAGTAATCCGTTTATCTATGATCATGATAGTGTTGACACAGGTTAGTTGTCTCTTTTTATTTTCTTAATCTTCAGGTTTTAATTTGCTGAAATTTTAATTTGATAAGCGTCCACCGGTTCTCCAATTTCATATTCAGCTTATGAACTACAGAACCTAATCCAAGCTTCCCTAGAGTTCCAATTCACCTAGTGTCTGAAAAGCTTTTTGCTAATTTTAATAACCTTATCGCTTATTTCCAACAATACCCGCCCTCTGATAGATCAGAATCTTGAATGAGAGAGCAACTGTTAAGAGACCTTTTCAAAATAGCAAACTGGCTTCAACACTATCGTGACCGTGAAATAAGATTTGAATCCCAGGAAATCGATCAAGGTCCTTCTAAATTTTCTAATTTCGATTCTTCAAAAGATAACAACCCTTGATGGTGTTCTTCCTGTTATGTAGCTTTCTTGAATAATGTTTGAAAAATAAAAATATCAACATCTAAAGTACCTAAAACTAAAATACCTTTTATTTTATTATTTTTATTTTATTTTATTTATTTATTTTTTATTTATTTTTATTTATTTTTATTTTTTTATTTTTATTTTTTTTATATTTTATTTTATATTTTTTTATTTTTTTTTATTTTTAGTTATTTTATTATTTTTTATTATTATAAAAAAAGATATTTTTGAAATAAAAATTAAAATTTAATTTTTAAAGAAAGATAAACGAATGTTAAAAGAAAGATAATAAAAGTAATAAAAAAATTTTTTTAAATAAAATTTTAAAAGATGCCCCCCGGCCATTTGATGAGCCATACCCTCGACATCATACCCACATCCAAGTGCAACTTGATGTGGTTACACAATTTTGATAAATTGAAAAGAAAAGAAAATAAAAGAAAGTTTTTAGAAGATACTTTTATAATGATGATCACTGGGTGGGCTCCCTCCAATTTATAAAAATGATTAGAGACCACCAGTGAGCATCACCTTTACAATAATTCATAATTTATATTAAAGAAAAGAAATCACAATCTAAAATAAAAAAAAATCAAAAACAAAATAAAATAAAAATAATCTTGAATCCGGCATTGAGAGCGGTGTCTCTTGATTCGTTCCAGTTTATAGTCTTAGTGGACTTCCTATAATTAAAAGACAAAGCCAGGATTCAACTAGAAACAGGGAAAATTTTGGAAACGAACATTATGGGGTAATTGTATATAGAGCAGCCAGCCCATCAATTACCCCCACACTTTCCAATATTAAATTAAGAAGGTTCCCCTGTGAACACTTCTTCCAATAAATTTTAAAAATTTTTCCAACACTATCTTCACCCATATTTTAAGAATTTTAAATTTTGAAAATTTTAAAGAAGGTTTTCTTGCATTTCGTTATGTTTCATCACATTTTCGTCGCCCATATGCAGTGTAACGACAGTAAAGTATTTTTGATAAAAAGAAGATAGTTTATCCTCGTTGCGGAGGTCATAAGGTTTTTATAAACATCATAGTTTATCCTCATTGCGGAGGGATTCATAAAATTTCGTTGATATCATAGTTTATCCTCATTGCGGAGGTAGACTTTGGCACTCCTGGTGCCTCTAGGATAGAACCGTTTCACTTGATCGGCCGCTACCCTCTTCTTCAAAACTACTCCATCCAACTCTTCTAGCACAAATGAACCGCCAGAAACTTGCTCCTTAACTTTATACGGTCCATTCCACCTATCTGCAAACATTTTTCCCCACTGACTTTCCAAACTCCTATTATACACCAAGACCATATCACCTGGGTTAAAAGGTTTCCTTAATCGATGTGCCAACCGCTCATCCCAATATCTAACTGATTGGTTTCTGATCTTCATCATCTGAGAATATGCCTTTTCTAAATATTCTTCTTTCTTTTCTAGCTGCATCATTCTTGCACACAATAATTCTTCAGTAGTTTTGACTGTGTCCCAGTCAGCTCCAAGATATGATTCAGCTTCTAAATCAACCGGTAAAACTTCTTTCTGTCCAAAAACAAGTTCATAAGGTGTAAATCTGGTTGTCCTTTTGGCAGTGATTCGATCAGCAAATAAAACTAAAGGTAAATAGTGCCTCCACATTTCCGCACTTGTCCCACACAATTTAACTAAAGCATCCTTAATAACTTGATGCCCTCTTTCAACCATGCCTTCAGCTTCAGGATAATATGGGGTAGCTACCCTAACCTTTGATCCAACTTTCAATACGGCCTCTTTAAACTCTGTCCCAAATACAGGACCTCCATCTACCATCACCAACTTCATCACCCCATACCTATATACCCAATTATTCAACAAAAATTCTGCCACATTTTTGGCAGTTAAATTAATAAGAGGCACTGCCTCTACCCAACCAGATAAATCATCTCTGGCCACAATTAAATATTTATACCGTCCCTCTTTTATATGAATGGCATCTAAACTAACTCTCCCAAAGAGCGTATATTCACCGGTCGCACGTCCAGGTTCTTTTGGCCTTAAATAACTTCCTCTTTGACATTCTTCGCTTGACTGAACCCACTGTTTAACAGCCATCTTCATGCCAGGCCACCAAAATCTATCAGAAATTCTTCTAAACGTTTCTCCAATGCCTCTATGCCCGAGATCTTCATGCAGTGATTTCAAAACTAATTCTTGCCCCTTCTGTTGAGTTATAACTACTTGAGGATTTGGATACCTTCTCCTCATTAAACATCGACCAGATAGGTAAAACGTAGATGACTTCCTCTTGATAGCCACCCATTCATCGTCTTCAAACTCTTCTGGCCTCTCTAAAGTCAACAAATATTTGACTAACAAAAAATAAAATCCAGTCTGACCCCAGACTTCATCTTGAAAATCGATTAATATAACATCAATAGGGACTTCTCTATCACCAATATCACCTGCACATGAATGAGCCAATAATCGTTGACCCCTAAATAAATCTTTAATTGAGCTATGTAAACGTTTTTCATCTGAACCTTTGGATCCTTCATAAAACGTATTTGAAAATTCCTATTTCTCTTTATCCACCTTTTTATTTAAATTCTTTAATTCTCCAACATATACACCATTCCTTAATTTACTACTATCCCACACTACCAATCCATCTTCCTATACATACACCACATCTTCTTCTACCTCCTTTCTACCGAATTTATCTACACCTTTTCCAACACCTTTATTAACATAAAAACTATTTTCCAGTTTATCCTCTTGGTGGAGGTCATCATTACCATAATCTAAACACAATAGTCCTGCCAGTTTAACCTCATGCGGGAGGTCTGTAAAAGAAGGAGATACTTGCAGTTTAACCTCTTGCTGGAGGACTGGAATAACATTTTCACATAAGTTATTTTTTTGTGTTTTACTTATACCAAGATTTTTAATTGGGTTTTGATAAGATTTTCGCAGTTTAACCTCTTGCTGGAGGTCCAAAAACATACCCTTCCAATTTTTATCCAACCTAATTTGACCCATTTTGCCTTTTTCACCATTTTTAAATTTAATAGAAAAACAGGGTAAATCCAATAAACATATAGAAAAGTTCAAAGCGTATTTGCACTCCAAAGTAATTGAGAATCCACTTGAATTATCTCCAAGTGAGCTGACCTATTGCAATCCAGGATCTCATCCTGAGGAGAGATTACAACATTTGAGTGATCAGCCCCTGCTACCCCAAAAAATGAGGGCTTTCATCCCTTTCCAACAAACATAATTCACCAGAAGCCGTCCGTTTAATATGGCGCTTCTTGGTGCAAAAACAACACTGGCACAGAATAGAAATCCCTGGCCGTGTTTCCCACCCTTCATCTCCAGGAGGCGCTAACCGCATATGTAACCTCCGCATATCTTCACCAGTGATTTCCAAACTAATTCCCATGCCAGCTTGATACCCTATCCTGGCCTCAAAATCCATCAAAAAAGGACCACCAAGAACAGTTTTGACTGCTCCTTTGGCCACATAAAAGTGAACCTTACCAACAGATCCACCAATGCCTAACCTGACATGCTCAGCTGTACCCATCAGCTCTGTTTCATGCCCTCCAATGCCTCTGAGGTTTCCCCCAGTTCCACTATTAATTGGCAAGCTTATACTCGTCGCTTGCTCCAATGAAATTAAATTAATTTGAGACCCTTAATTGACCAAGGCCTTTACTTCTTTACCGTTAAGAGTTACCACCAGGTAACCCAGGGGAGCGGAAAAATGTGTATCTACATCTTCCCCAAACTTTTCAGCATTTTCACAAATATATTCCACCTCTCCAGTGGAAACCCGACGCCTCGTCAAATGCTTCTTTTGCTTTTCAGAAAGCGCCGGACTAATCGTAAATAACTCCCCCAAAGATAAGGGAATCTGCAGTTGATTCACCCTATTCAAAACTGCGTCCATCGCATTAGCTTGACCAGAAACTACTGGCCGCTCATACTGGACCTTTGATTTAACAACCTTGGCCCTGGGTACCTCTTGAGGTCCAACCGAGCCATCTTCACTTTCTATAACCCTAACTCCGTCACCAGCTTCTTGCACTAATCTTGATCCATCGCTAGTCCTTCTTTCACCCTCCATTGGGATGGGACTGCTAAAACTTGGTCTGGGTAGAGACACCAACGGTACGTGCTCCTCAGAATCGGAATCATCCTCTGGCATAGGCTCACCATTTAAATCAAACTTGCCATAACTAGGGGGCCTCATATCAGCAATCCCCTTCTGCATTTCATATAATTCGTCCTTAGAGTAAGGGTTCAATTTGTTGGCGGCAGTTTGAGCACTAGAATTTTTGTCCTTTGAGTAAGGGTTCACTTTGTTATTGGCCTTGCCAGGATTAGCCCTCAATTGTCTCTGAATGCTACTCTTCGCCTTAGTAGCAGCTGCTCTTCTAGAAGCATTAACATTGTATTTGCCAGCCATACAGCTACCCTCCACCTGGGCAACCGTTGCCAGCTCTAAGCCACCAAAAGAAGTAGAAAATGTGGCTTTACTGACCTCTTTCTCCTTGCCCTTGTCAGCTTTACCACCATTACCATTACCATTTTTGCCACCCTTGGCATTAACATCTTCATCCGTCACCTCTTCAAATCTGTCTCTCCTTTCAGCCGTTAAACTTCTTCTGACCAAATCAGAAGGAGACTGTCCATCACTGGGTTTGATGAACAAACCATCAGGAAATTTATAAACTTTACCATCAAATAAAACTTGCCCAGCATCCATATCCTTATTAAGAGCAAAACAAACTGTTCCTCTGTGCCCTCTCCTATTACAATAGGAGCACACCTTTGGCTCATCATAGCCACCTCTATATCCATTACCACCATTCCCACCATTTCTCCCATTTCCTGGGAAGCGGTTACCATTATTATTGCAATTATAATTTCGACGTTCATAACCTCTAGACTGATAAGAAGTCGACGTCGACGAAGAAGCGATTGGGGCCTTATTTACCTTCTGGGTTTCTTGAACAAATATTTTTAATTGTTTCGTTAAATCGGCCAAGTGATCGACCTTCTTATTATCTACATTGCCCTCAACTTTAGCAGCAGGTAATCCTATTTGAGCCTTCTTGGCCTCCTGGGCATTGACCATAATATTGTTGTTTTCGGCCAAAACTTCGCTAACCTTGCTTACATATTGAGTGCATGACTCTTGATATTTGTCCAACGCCAATAACTTTAGATGGGCTTGAATTTTGTCCTTGATAACCTCCAGAGCCGGCAGTTTCTGCTCACCATTAGGCAGTTCCTTCATCAAATCTTTTCTTGAAAGATCCTTCAAGACGTCCATACAAATATCCCTGCTGCATGCTGTCCAAAACAAATCTTTTGCTTGATTCTCATGCACTAACTCATCCACAAATATGAGATATTCCACCACTTCATCAAACTGAACACAGAGATTTTTGAATTCAGCCATAGAAGAAACTCTGCCTTTTGCTTGCCAGTCTCCAACAATTTTATTGAGGTCCATCATAGTAAACCTAACACCCCATCTATCAACCGTAGCTTTAGAAAGCTTAACCCAATCCTTGTCCTTGAATGCCTGCATAGCAATAACCTCTTTTTCCACCTCCCTATCACCAATAAAAAACCTCACTTGCTTCACCATATCCACATGAGAAGCACCATCAACAGCAGCAGCAGCTTCATACCTGCTAATGAACCATTTAACCTCCTCCCCATCAAATCTTGGGCCATCCCAAGAAAAAATTCTAACTGAGTGAGTAAGAGGGTTAGAAGATCCAGAAGCAACAGCAGAAGAAGACATCCCAACAAGTAATGAAAAGCATTAACAATCGATAAAATAACAAGCCTCTTGCAGGCCAATAACAAAAATCCAATTAGAGTTCCAGAAAATAAGCCTCTTGCAGGCTAAGAACGTTCTTGATCCAAGTAAGTCTTTAAAGAAAGCTAGAGAAATCAAACCCCACGTTAGGCGCCAACTATGGTAAGGTAAACTCTTACAGTCGCCTTGCTGTAAGCAGAATCCGGAGGAGATATGTGGATTTAGCTGAAAACCCCGTCCTTCCAACAAAAATAACAAAATGGGTATTCTAAATCACTAAGCTAACCAGTCTACTTGGATCTGATTGATAAAAATAATGAAACTCTAAAATATTTTACGCTTATTGAGATTTAAATAAAAGTGGCTGTTGAGAAAAGAAATACTGATAACAAAAATTAAGGTGTACCAGTGAAAGATCTGTAAAGATTGACTTTTATATTTTTATTATAATTTGAGTTTTTATGAGACAGAAATAATCAAGTCCCAGCGATGAAGACCTTTCTAAAGATACCATGTATGAAGTGTGATTTAAATTGTTCAGTAGTATTTCTAAAATGTTATATATAAAATTAAAGTTATAAGGGTATTAAAAATTTATTTAATTTGTTGAGTAATAAAAAATAAGACCGTGGTGGTTAATGATTAAGCTGTATGATGTATCCCCCCCCTCAATTTCGAGTTTGAGAGGCGCTTAAGTATTCCTAGTCACGTGCCTAAGTTTTCCCCTCCAGAGCTCTCCCAGAGTCAATCCGGAGCCCGTACGGAGTCCGTACGGAGTCGAAGCGGAGTCCATACAGAGTCCATCCAGACTTCTGGACTCAATTAGAACCTTAAAAACTATAATAAAAAATCTAAAAAAATTACACATAATAGAGCTACTTCCCGTTTCTATTCCAATCTAATTTTCGTAGTCTGCGCAGCTCTAATTACCCTGTGAAAATTCATCAAAGTTAAGTAATTTCTGAAAACGTAAATATTTCTATAAAATTTTAAAATTCATTTAAAAATATAAGAAAAATAGTAAAAATTCTGGGAAAATTTCCCAAGGTTCTTGAGTGACTCGACTTGATACTTATAAACTTTTCAGACTGTAAAAATAAGTTTTCTCCGTAAAATAAATTGTTTTGTGTAGGCATTTGCTCGTGACCAATTTCTTCATATTTAAAACTCAAATAAATTTAATAAAACCCTTTTATAAAATAATAACTCCAATCTTGCACACTGTAATAACTCCATTTACGTACTTAGGTGCCATACTAAACTTTAGGCTACCACATCGGTTGTCTGGTAAAGGGCTGAACCCTTGCGGATTTCATTGGTTTCTGGTGATGTTTGGGATGTCTTCTCCATCTGGTGCTGGTGTTATTGCTGCTGCTGCTGATGGTGTCAGGCCTTCAGTAAGGATTCAAACTTGGGATGGGCCCAAGTTTGTTGGTGATGATGTAAAGTGATTTTTAGACAGATATAAGGCTTCTGCTGGAATTGATGGGGCTTTTTATTTAGATATTGTGAAGCAGGTAATCTTTTTCATTGGTGATAGGGAAGTTGAGAAGGAGATTACTGGTATGGAGGGTTATAAGACTAGGGATTGGAAAAGGCTTAGTAGGGAAATGGTGGACAGATGGGGAGTCAGATATTTAATGGTGGATTTAAATAAGGTTGTTAGAGAATGGCAAGAGCAGGGTGGAATAACTTCTTTGGTGAGTTATAGGAAATTTGTTGGTAGTTTTGAAACTGTGGTGAATTATCTGGTGGAGGTAGAGGAATTGGCTCATGAAAATGCAGTCAAAGAATTATTTTGGTCTGCTTTTGGGAGGGATGTTAGGATGGATGTGTTAAAGGAGTTGTCAAGGAAGGGTTTGATGAAAACCTTACCTAATGGGGAGCAGAAGTTGCCTGCTATTAAGGTGGTTAAAGAATTGGTGGAGTCTCACCTCAGGCTTTTGGCTGTGGACAGTTATCAAGAAACCTGTACACAGTATGTCAGAAAAATTAATGAAGTTCTGGCTGATAATAACGATATTATGAAGAAGAATCAGGAGGCAAGAAAAGCTCAGTTGGGGAAACTGGTTCCTAAGGTGGATACGAATGTGGATAAGGAGATGGTGGATCAATTGGCTGACTTAACAAAGCAATTGAAAATTTTTGTTCAAGAAACTCAGAAGGCCAGCAGGGTTTCAGCTTCTTATTCATTATCTGATTCAAGTAAAGTTTATGATAGGAGGAATGGTGGTACTGTTCAAGTTTGGATTTGTTCCTACCGTAACAGGAAGGGACATAAGTCTAATGATTGTTTGACTTTGAATAGGGATCAGGCTGCTGGTAGAGTAAAGTTTGATGGAAAGGTATTTAGGTTTCCTGATGGATCTTTTATCAAGCCCAGTGAAGGTCAGGCTCCTTTGGATTTGGTAAGGAGGAATAGTATGGGTGAAAGGAGAGCTAGGTTTGAGGAATTTCCTACTGAGGCTTCTTCTGGTACTGGAAATAATTCTGGAGATAAGGGGAAGGAGAAAGAGGTTAGTAAGGCTACTTTATCTACTTCATATGGTAATTTGGAGTTAGGAAAGGTTTTTAAGGCGGATGGTGAGTGTATGGCTGGTGTATATGATGTGGAGGCTGCTAGGAGGGAAGCTGTTTCTAAAGCTAGAAGCAGTATTTCTAATCAGTTAAGGTCAAGAGGTGGAAAGGCGGATTTGAAGAATGCTGAATATCCCAAGAAGATTTATACGCCTGAAGAGATTTGTCAGATGCAGAAGGGGATAGCTGATATGGGTCCCCCTAGTTTTGGTGCTTTTGATCTTTATGGTGATCCTATGCCTTTGGATGATGGTTCAGATACAGAGGAGGATGTGCCTTTGGCATCTTTGCCTAGGCCAAGCTCTAGTGGGCCAATGGAGGGAGTTAGAACTACTGTTGATTGTTCTGGTTTGGTCTCTGTGGATGGAAAGGCTCATGGAGATAATTCTGATGTGGAGATGTGTGATGTTGTTGGTAATGCAGGACCTCAAGAGTCTTCTAGGGAAAAGGTTGCTAGGAGTAAGGCTCATTATGAGAGGTCAGTGGTTTTTGGTCAAGAGAATGCAATGGATGTTGTTTTGGGAAGGGTGAATCAGCTTCAGATTCCATTATCTTTGGGTGAATTTTTCACTATTAGTCCAGCCCTTGCTGAAAAGCAGAAGAAGCTTTGACTAGGAGAAGAGTGGCTACTGGTGAGGTGGAGTATATGTGTGAAAATGTGGAGAAGTTTGGTAATGAGGTGGAGACTAATTTTTCTGCTCCTTTGGGATATTTTGTGGTTTCTTTAAATGGCAAAGATGTGAAGGCATTGGTTGATTCAGGCTCACAAATAAATTTAATTTCATTGGATCAAGCAACTAGTCTGAATTTGCCAATTAAAGCTGGTGTTGGAGGAAATCTCAGAGGGATTGGTGGGCATGCTACTGAGTTTTTTGATACAGCTGAGCATGTAAAGTTAGGTGTAGGTGGAGCTATTGGAAAAGTTCATTTTTATGTGGCTAGAGGAGCTGTGAAGACAGTTTTAGGAGGGCCATTTTTGATGGATTTTGAGGCCAAGATTGGTTATCAGTCTGGTGTTGGGATTAGTTTGGTGATTACTGGGTAGGATATGAGGCGGTTACATATGAGGTTGGCACCCCCAGGTGATGAAGGTTGGGAAACTAGGCCTGGTGTTTCTGCATCTTGTCAGTGTTGCACTTGCATTAGGAAGAGAAAAGATTTGAAGTCTTCTTCTGGTGTATTTGAGGATAGTGGTGATCATTTTGTTGGTGACCCTTCTTTTTTAGGGTAGAAAGGGCTGATCAGTCTAGTGCTGTAATCTCTCCTCAAGAAGAAATCCCGGATTGCAGTAGGTCAGCTCAAGTGGAGATATATCAAGTGGAATCTCATTTTTTTGTAGATAATATTACTTTATTATGTCAATTTTTGTCAAATTATTTGTCTGGTTTCAGTTTTTCTTCAAGTTTTTCTCACAAGTTTATTTCAAGTTCTGAAGATGTTTTAGGGAAAATTTTGTTGGAGCGGAAAATTTTTGGAGTGGGGGAAAATGGGTCTAAAAGTAAGTCCTCCCAATTGTGCACTGCTAGGGTTTCTTCTACACCTTTCAAAAATATTACCATGGCCACACATGTGAGCATTGGGGACACCCCTGGTTGTTTTTTCTAGGAATAGCAAGAAACAATTTGACGAAAATCAAGAAAAAAATCTCATGATAAATGAAAATCAACAAAAAAATTATTTATGTAAAGATATTGTCAATAGGGCTGAGCCTACTTGGCATGCTGGTAACCTCCTGAATTAGGATAGACTGCCAACTTTTCATACTTTTTAATATTCTTTTCTTATTTCTAAAAATAAAAATCAAATTAAAAATTGTCTGCATAATAAAAAACTAGATAACAATATTTTTAAAAATTCCAATAATTCTGTTTCTAAAAAATTTAATAATTATTTTTCAAAAAATAAAAATAAAAATAAAACTGTTAAAATTTCTTTATCTGATTCTAATAATTCTTTTTGTAAAAAGTCTGTTACTCTTAATTCTGATGAAGATGAAGATTCTGTTGATGAAAGGAGATCAATTCCTCAAGTACATGTGGAATTAGAAGCAGCAAAATATAAGAAGGTTGCTGTGAAAGTTAAACCAATCAATGAAGCGCTGACAACTGGATTGAATCCGCAGTTGAAGATACCACTTTTGTCAAGAGATCCATATGAAACTCCTTTAAGAAAGAATCGGCCTGAATTTTCAGAAACGTCAAGAACTAATTTTGATAGGATTGGTATTGTAAGTTTTGGGCCAGAGGGTTGGTTATCTGGTGAGGAGATGAACTTGTTGTTGGATGTGATGGTGTTTAGGGAGAAGGCTATTGCATTTGTGGAAGAAGAGAGGGGTGTTTTAAAGCATTCTTATGGTGAACCTTACAAGATTCCAGTTGTTTGTCATGAACCTTGGCAACTCAAGCCAATTCTGATTCCTGCTTCTTTTAAAGATGATTATATTGATGTTTTTAGGGAAAGGATTAGGACTGGATTTATGAACAATCATCATCAAGTTATTCAAGTCCAGTTTTTTGTATCAAGAAGCCTAATGGAAAGCTTAGAGTGGTTCATGATCTTATGGAATTGAATAGGGTGACTATAAAAGATGCTGGTATTCCTCCAAGTGCCGAGGAATTTGTTGATGCTTTTTCTGGAAGGGTATGTTATGGTTTGGGTGATATTATGAAGGGCTATGATGAAAGAGAATTACATCCAGATTTAAGACCTCTGACAACTTTTGAAACACCTCTTGGACGGTTACAGCTGACTAGATTACCTTAAGGTGCTACTAATTCTGTTGCTGATTATCAAGCACAAATGGCTTGGATTCTTCAAGATAAAATTCCACAGTATGCTGGTATATTTATTGATGATGGTGGAATTAAAGGTCCTTCAACTGATTATGATAATGAAGTGTTGGAGGAGAATCCAGGTATTAGGAGGTTTATTTGGGAGTATGCAGTGACTTTGGAAAGGATGTTGTTTAGGGTTGAAGAAGCTGGTTTAACTATTTCGGGTTCTAAATTTTCTTGTTGTGTTCCAGCTTAAGAGATTCTTGGTCATGTGGTGTGAAGGGAAGGCCGAATTATGTCAAAGAAGAAAGTCAACAAAATTCAATCTTGGCCGAGACCTAGAAACACTACTGAAGTTAGAGTATTTTGGGAGTATTTGATTATGTTAGTATGTTTATTAGAAATTTCTCATTATTGGCTGCTCCATTGAGAAGATTAACTATGAAAAATGCTGATTGGGATTGGGATGAAGCTTGTGAAGAAGCTTTTTTTAAGTTGAAGAAGGTGGTTGGTGAAGATATTATTCTTCAAAAGTTGGATTATGGTGAAGGAGCTGGTAGGATTTATTTAGCTGTTGATTCTAGTCAGCTGGAGGCTGGTGCAGTGCATTCTCAGATGGATAAGGATGGTTATATTAGACCAGTTAGGTATGAATCTGTAGTTTTTACTGAGGTGGAATCAAGATATTCACAACCAAAGTTGCAATTCTGTGGTGTGGCAAAAACTTTAAAGAAACTTCAAAATATATTATGGGTTCAACATTTTGAACTTCAAGTGGATGCTAAGTCTTTAATTCAGATGATTAATTCATCTAGTATACCTAATACTCCAATGACAAGGTGTATAGCTTTTATTCAACATTTTTCATTCGATTTAGTGCACAGGCCTGGAACATCTTTCACTATTCCTGATGGATTGTCAAGAAGACAACCTACAGTAGATGATTCCGATTCAGAAGAGTTTGATGAAGATATACCTATAATCAAGGCCAGTACCAAGGGTGCTGAGGACTTTCCATACCTCCCCCATGAGTTTAACTGGCTGGTTCTATTTTTGTTGAATTTGATGAAGTTGATGATCTAGTTGATCATGAGGTTTTTGTAGATGAGGATGGTGTGGTTGTTTAGGATAATTGGAAGTTGGTTAATGGTGTTTATGTTTGGGATCTGCAGGAGGATAGTGGTAGCATAGAAAAATGTTTGAATGAGGTGGATTATGTGAATTTAAGCAAACATCCAAATGCTCAGAGAATGATTGCTCATTCACAAGTGGGAGATATTGGGGACAAGGAGGTTCCTTTGGATGTTGTATTATTGGATTTTTCTGATGAAATTTGGAGCCAGACTGGGTTTTATTTTTTAATGGTGAAATATTTGTTGTCTCTGGGAAAACCAAAAGAATTCGATGAAGCCAAATGGGTGGCTATCAAAAAGAAGTTACCTGGTTTTTTTTTTGTCTGGTAGAAGGTTGATGAAAAGAAGACATCTGAATCCTCAAGTTGTTGTATCTCAAAGAAAAGGTCAAGGATTGGTGATGAAATCTCTTCATGATGATTTAGGGCATAGGGGCTTTGGAGAAACTTATCAGCAGATTGCTGATAGATTTTGGTGGCCTGGAATGAAGATGGATGTTAGATCTTAGGTTAAGTCATGTGAAGAATGTCAGAGAAGAAGTTATTTAAGGCCAAAAGAACCTGGAAATTCTACTGAGGAAAATACTATCTTTGGACGGGTTAGTTTGGATGTTTTTAAGGTAAATATAAGTACTTGATTGTGGCAAGGGATGATATGTTTGTTTGGGTTGAGGCTTTCCCTCTTATTAGTTTATCTGCTAAAAATGTAGCAAAATTTTTGATGAAGGAATGGGTGTGTAGGTATGGTGTTATGAAGTTGGTAACTGTTGATGGCGGCTCCGAGTTTGGTGCAGACTTCAAGGAAGCTGTTTCAAAAATTGGCTCAAAGATTAGGGTGGCGACCCCATATTATCCTGAAGCAGAAGGAATGGTTGAAAGGGGGCATCAATTTATTAAGGATGCTTTGGTTAAAATGTGTGGAAAAGTGCTGAAAAGTGGAGGCATTATTTACCCCTTGTTTTATTTGCTGACAGGATTACCACCAAGAGGACAACTGGTTATTCTCCTTATGAATTAGTTTTTGGTCAGAAAGCTGTTTTACTGGTTGATCTTGAAGCTGAATCTTATCTTGGTGTTGATTGGGATGTAGTCAAAACTACTGAAGATTTGCTCTGTGCTAGAATGCAACAGTTAGAAAAGAAGGAGGAATATTTGGAGAAGGCATATGATAGGATGATCAAGATCAGGGATCAGTCTGTCAGGTATTGGGATCAAAGGTTGGCTCATAGACTCAGAAAGCCTTTGAAGCCTGGTGATATGGTGTTGGTGTATAAAAGGAGTTTGAAAAGTAAGTGGGGGAAAATTTTTGCTGATAGATGGAATGGACAATATAGGATTAGAGAACAGGTTTCTGGCGGTTCATATGTTTTGGAAGAACTATTTGGTTTTGTCTTAAAGAAGAGGGTAGCTGCTGATCAAGTGAAGAAGTTTTACCTTAGGGGCACAAAGAGTGCTGAAGTTTGACTCCAAAATGAGGATAAACTACAACATGCATCTTTTAGGAAATCTCACAGTCTTTTGAAAAATCAATCATTACTTCAATTTTAAAATTTTATTATGTGGTGAAAATATGAGGGGAAAACAAATTTTTTTAGGAGTGTTCACAGGGGAACCTTCTAGATTTTATATTGGCAAGTTTTGGGGTATTGATGAGTTGGTAGCTCTATTCACAATTACCCCATAATTTTCGTTTCCAACCCTTCTCTGTTTCTAGTTGAATCCTGGCTTTTGTTTTTGTTATATAGGTAATCCTCTATGACTATAAACTGGAACCTAACGTTGACACAGCACAATCTTTTGGAAGTCTGGATTCAAGAATTTTGTTTTGTTTCATTTTTTTGTTGTATTGGGGTGGATGATCGCTTGTGGTCTCCAATAATTTATACAAATTGGAGGGAGCCCACCCAGTGATCATCAGTTTGTTTCCTTGATTTTCATTAAATTATCATTTTTCAAATCTTCAAATTTTTAAAATTTAATTTAAAAAAAAATTATTTTCAAAATTTAATTTAAAAAAAAAAAAAAATTCAAAAATTTCATTTTATGTTATATTTTTAATTTTTCTTTCCTGTGTATCCACAATCAAGGTGCACTTGGATGTGGGTATGATGTCAGGGGTTCGTCTCATCCAAATGGCTGGGGGACATCTTTTTTTTTTTATCATTTTCTTTTATTATATATTTATTTTATTTATTCTGCTAGTCCATCAAGACTTAAAACTGAAATTCTTTTCAAGATCATTTATGATTGGTCCTAAACTTCAAGACCGTTGTGGTGCGCGCCTCTCAGGAAGCGTGAATTTAGACCAATCAGCGCGCGTAGTCCAGGAAGAATAAAGGGGAGTCAGCGCAGCAGGAAGTGTAAAAATATAATATGTATTTGTGTGTTTCAAGGAACAAAGGAAATGGAAGCACGGAAAAGGATTAAGAGTCTCTGCGCTCGGATATTGCAGCAAGATGTGCCGCACAATAGGGAATTGTGTATTATTAACTTAGGACTATTACGCACTAAACAAATATGTATTTGGGATTTAAAAAAAAGTATGTGTTACAAATTTATGAAAAAGTCATGGATCAAGGACTACTCAAGTGCATAGTATGCTGTACTGCGGCCAGTTGGGAAACTTACTGAGACAAGTAATGAAGAAGGCTAACTAGTTAAGCGAGCTGTCAGAACTATGAACTTAGTATTGAAGCAAAGAGAGTGGGGACTCAATCATAAAACTACCCAAGAGTTAAGGCAACTAGACGCAGCATTAGGATAAGTCAAACCTGGAACTAGCGCTGAAACAAAACAAAGGTATAGTTAAAAGCGCATATGTGGAGTATCAGTGAAACAAGTTAATACTAGTGTTAGTAATTATAGGGTATGATTTAGGCGCTGTAGTTGTTACAAGCAGTGTATGTATCTTACTAATAGATTGGTTATTGTTTTACTAATACGGCGCTAGAGCTAGCGCTGAAGATCCCCTAGGGAACTGTGTCTTGAGTACCTTAAAAATATAAAAAGGACGACTATTCGATATAGTCTGGGAGATTGATATACATAGAAGATAGATATATATACACATATATAGTCTTTTAAGAGAGAGATTGATATATACAAAAAAGTAGAGTAGTAAGTTAGAGATTTTTCCGAATCCTTTAATTTGTGCGTCTGTGTGTGTATTTCAAAAAGCATAGTGAAAGAAGCGCAACATAGAGAGGTTATATAGATTCAGTAGGATTGAGAGTCATTTTATTACTATAATAAGGCATATTCAAAGAGAGCGCTTCAAGAGGGAGTAGCTGTGGATATTAGCGCTTGTTATGAATAGAAAAATCCAGATAGTAATACTTGTTCTTTTTTTTCTGATCTCTAAAAAAAAACCTCATCTCTCGACTCATAACTTTTTCTGATCAAAATATTAGTGTTACACATTATTGCACTGTCTTTAAAAATAAGAGTGGCAGGCGCTTCTTTTTAGAAATTGAAAAGGAGAACCAACCCATGTCACATTGTGTCTACTGCTTAGA
Source organism: Hemileia vastatrix (assembly GCA_030280995.1). NCBI lineage: Eukaryota > Fungi > Basidiomycota > Pucciniomycetes > Pucciniales > Zaghouaniaceae > Hemileia > Hemileia vastatrix. Next base: position 31,905,156 of record JASXTE010000005.1, read on the forward strand.
ACTTTAGAAAAGTCTACAATTTGTGTCCCAACAGTGTCAATAATTGTAACTATTATTTTTTTTTGATTAGATTCTTTGTTTTTTTTAGGGTTTTGTCAAGAGGACGTAATCAAGCCAGCACTTCAGCGGAAGAGTCGTAGGGTCTACAACAAGTGGATCAATAGCTGTTATCAGAAGATAGCGTAGGGCTGTATCATGAAAACAGTCAGGTTTAATTACCAAGCGTTATGGTAAGGTAAACTCTTACAGTTGCCTTGCTGTAAGCAGAATCCGGAGGAGATGTGTGGATTTAGCTGAAAACCCCGTCTTTCCAATAAAAATAACAAAATGGGAATTCTAAATCACTAAGCTAACCAATCTACTTGGATCTGATTGATAAAAATAATGAAACTCTAAAATATTTAACGCTTATTGAGATTTAAATAAAAGTGGCTGTTGAGAAAGAAATACTGATAACAACAATTAAGGTGTACCAGTGAAAGATCTGAAAAGATTGACTTTTATGTTTTTATTATAATTTGAGTTTTTTATGAGAAAGCAATAATCAAGTCCCAGCGATGAAGACCTTTCTAAAGATACCCTGTATGAAGTGTGATTTAAATTGTTGAGTAGTATTTCTAAAATGTTATATATAAAATATAAAGTTATAAGGGTATTACAAATTTATTTAATTTGTTGAGTAATAAAAAATGAGACCGTGGTGGTTAAAGATTAAGCTTTATGATGTATCCCCCCTCTCAATTTCGAGTTTGAGAGGCGCTTAAGTATTCCTAGTCATGTGCCTAAGTTTTCCCCTCCAGAGCTCTCCCAGAGTCAATCCGGAGCCTGTACGGAGTCCGTACGCAGTCAAAGTGGAGTCTGTACAGAGTCCGTCCGGACTTCCGGACTTAATTAGAACCTTAAAACTATAATAAAAAATCTAGAAAAATTACACATACTAGAGCTACTTCCCCTTTCTATTCCAATCTAAATTTCGTAGTCTGCGCAGCTCTAATTACCCTGTGAAAATTCATCAAAGTTAAGTAATTTCTGAAAACGTAAATATTTCTATAAAATTTTAAAATTCATTTAAAAATATAAGAAAAATAGTAAAAATTCTGGGAAAATTTCCCAAGGTTCTTGAGTGACTCGACTTGATACTTATAAACATTTCAGACTGTAAAAATAAGTTTTCTCCGTAAAATAAATTGTTTTGTGTAGGCATTTGCTCGTGACCAATTTCTTCATATTTAAAACTCAAATAAATTTAATAAAACCCTTTTATAAAATAATAACTCCAATCTTGCACACCGTAATAACTCCATTTACGTACTTAGGTGCCATACTAAACTTTAGGCTACCACATCCTCCCTCCAATCGAGAATGTCCCCATTCTTAAAACTTTGCATAAGTGGTTGAGCAATTCCAAAAGAATTATCTTTTCCAATAAAGTAATTTGATAAATTTGTTTTAGCTGGTCTTCTTTTAAATCTTTATAATAAAAACGTTCTTTCTTCTTCTCTGGCTTGATATAACATAAAATAAAATAATATAAATCTTGTGATAATTCCACTACTGAGAGCAAGGTTTGAATCCCTTCAGACTCCCATATACCAGTCTTCCTTCTTGTCACAGCATTGAGAGAGTGGATCTTCCTATGAGCCGAATACTACTGATTCCAACCTCATAGGGCCCCCCACTGAGCCGAATTCTATAATTCCAATCTCGCCATAAGGTCTTCCAAGCTTCACACCAAAAATGGCCTAACACTGAGGCACTAAAAAAATCATTCCCTAAAATCCAACTACCATCCTAACTTCTGATTCCTTCATCACAATTTTCAAACTTTGCTATACAGCAAACCCATAAGATACTTTTGCCAGGCTTCCAATAATAATTTTAACTTTAGACCATGTTAAACGCCACAAATTTCACCTAATTAACAATTATGCTTTCCTTATAATCATCACCACCTAAAATTTTAACCTCCTAAAGCTTATCAGCACCCAGTTCCAGAAATAATTGAATAACTAGTTTAGAGTCTTAGTGGACAGTGATAAATTAAAAGATTGAATTGAGTTATCCAAACAAGATTGACATTCCAGTTTAAAGTCTTGGTGGACCAGACATATAATCAATTGCCAGTTTATGGTCTTGGTGGACCAAAGATCGTTTAGGTGCATAAATAACTTGATAAATTCCTAAATAAGGCCTAGGCTTGACCAAAGATTGAATAAATTTGATAATCCAGTTTAATTTCATAGTGGACCAAACATTTGATCGACAAGTAATCCAGTATAAGGCCATAGTGGTCCAATGAATGTTGAATTATCCTGCAGATATTAATTTTCCAGTTTAAAGTCATAGTGGACTAAACAATGAATGAAGTACCAGTTTAAAGTCATGGTGGACCAAAAATTTGATCGATAAGAAATCCAGTTTAAGGTCATGGTGGATCCAACAGCTTGATAACAGCCCACTTTAAGGTCTTGGTGGACCTAACATTTGATAACACTCCAGTTTAAGGTCTTGGTGGACCTAACATTTGATTTATATAAAAAGAAATCCGTCTCCGAAAATATCCATAAAATATTGATTATCCTTGAAATTCAGTTTAAAGTCTTGAAGGACTAACAGCTCCAATATAAAATCTTTAATGACAGTCTTGAAAATTAGCCAGTTAAAAGTCTTGGAGGACTAACAGCTCCATAATTCGTATAAAAACCTTAAGGTAAGTCTTGAAAAGTAGCCAGTTTAAAGTATTGGAGGACTAACAGATGTCTTGAAGTAAAATCACATAGGTTTTAAGCTCCCCTAGACCCTGTTTCCTGTCTAAACTAAATGAATAAAACTAAAAAGAATGAAGACTGAAAAATAAAACTAAGAAATATAATAATTTTGGTTTAATTAATTATTTTTTTTTATTTATTATTTTTATATTTCTATATAATTATTCTATTTATTTTATTTTTATTTTATTTTTTTATTTTATTTTTATTTTATTTTTATTTTATTTTTATTTTATTTTTATTTTATTTTTATTTTATTTTTATTTTATTTTTATTTTATTTTTATTTTATTTTTATTTTATTTTTATTTTATTTTTATTTTATTTTTATTTTATTTTTATTTTATTTTTATTTTATTTTTATTTTATTTTTATTTTATTTTTATTTTATTTTTATTTTATTTTTATTTTATTTTTTATTTTTGTTTAATTTTAATTTTAATTTTGTTTTTAATTTAAAATAAAAGATTTTAGAAAAGATAGTTTTTGAAATAAAAGTTAAATTTTAATTTTTAAAGAAAGATAAATGAATGTGAAAAGAAAGATAAAAAAAGTAATAATAATAAAAAATTTCAAAATAAAATTTTTAAAAGATGCCCCCTGGCCATTTGATGAGCCGTACCCTCAACATCATACCCACATCCAAGTGCAACTTGATGTGGTTACACAATTTTGAGAAATTGAAAAGAAAAGAAAATAAATGAAAGTTTTTAGAAGATAATTTTTATAATGATGATCACTGGGTGGGCTCCCTCCAATTTATAAAAATGATTAGAGACCACCAGTAAGCATCACCTTTACAATAATTCATAATTTATATTAAAGAAGAGAAATCACAATCTAAAATAAAAAAAAATAAAAAACAAAATAAAATAAAAATAATCTTGAATCCGGCATTGAGAGCGGTGTCTCTTGATTCGTTCCAGTTTATAGTCTTAGTGGACTTCCTATAATTAAAAGACAAAGCCAGGATTCAACTAGAAACAGGGAAAATTTTGGAAACGAACATTATGGGGTAATTGTATATAGAGCAGCCAGCCCATCAATTACCCCCACACTTTCCAATATTAAATTAAGAAGGTTCCCCTGTGAACACTTCTTCCAATAAATTTTAAAAATTTTTCCAACACTATCTTCACCCATATTTTAAGAATTTTAAATTTTGAAAATTTTAAAGAAGGTTTTGTTGCATTTCGTTATGTTTCATCACAGTTTCGTCGCCCATATGCAGTGTAACGACAGTAAAGTATTTTTGATAAAAAAAGACGATAGTTTATCCTCGTTGCGGAGGTCGTCATAAATTTTTTTTTTTAAAATGTCATATTTTATCCTCATTGCGGAGGTCATCATAAAATTTAAGAAATTTCATAGTTTATCCTCATTGCGGAGGAATCCATAAAATTTTGTTAATATCATAGTTTATCCTCATTGCGGAAGAATACTTTGGCACTCCTGGTACCTCTAGGATAGAACCGTTTCACTTGATCGGCTGCTACCCTCTTCTTCAATACTACTCCATCCAACTCTTCTAGCACATATGAACCGCCGGAAACTTGCTCCTTGATTTTATACGGTCCATTCCACCTATCTGCAAACATCTTTCCCCACTGACTTTCCAGACTTCTATTATACACCAGGACCATATCACCTGGGTTCAAAGGTTTCCTTAATCGATGTGCCCACCGCTCATCTCAATATCTGACTGATTGATTTCAGATCTTCATCATCCGCGAATATGCCTTTTCTAAATATTCTTCTTTCTTTTCTAGCTGCATCATTCTTGCACACAATAATTCTTCAGTAGTTTTGACCGTGTCCCAGTCAACTCCAAGATATGATTCAGCTTCTAAATCAACCGGTAAAACTGCTTTCTGTCCAAAAACAAGTTCATAAGGTGAAAATCCGGTCGTCCTTTTGGCAGTGATTCGATCAGCAAATAAAACTAAAGGTAAATAGTGCCTCCATTTTTCGGTACTTTTCCCACACATTTTAACTAAAGCATCCTTGATAACTTGATGCCCTCTTTCAACCATGCCTTCAGCTTCAGGATAATATGCGGTTGCTACCCTAACCTTTGATCCAACTTTCAATACGGCCTCTTTAAACTCTGTCCCAAATACAGGACCTCCATCTACTGTTACCAACTTCATCACCCCATACCTATATACCCAATTATTCAACAAAAATTCTGCCACATTTTTGGCAGTTAAATTAATAAGAGGCGCTGCCTCTACCCAACCAGATAAATCATCTCTGGCCACAATTAAATATTTATACCATCCCTCTTTTATATGAACGGCATCTAAACTAACTCTCCCAAAGAGCGTATATTCACCGGTCGCACTTCCAGGTTCTTTTGGCCTTAAATAACTTCGTCTTTGACATTCTTCGCATGACTGAACCCACTGTTTAACAGCCATCTTCATGCCAGGCCACCAAAATCGATCAGAAATTCTTCTAAATGTTTCTCCAACGCCTCTATGCCCGAGATCTTCATGCAGTGATTTCAAAACTAATTCTTGCCCCTTCTCTTGAGTTATAACTACTTGAGGATTTGGATACCTTCTCCTCATTAAAAGTCGACCAAATAAATAAAACATAGATGACTTCCTCTTGATAGCCACCCATTCATCGTCTTCACAATCTTCTGGCCTCTCTAAAGTCAACAAATATTTGACTAACAAAAAATAAAAACCAGTCTGACCCCAGACTTCATCTTGAAAATCGATTAATATAACATCAATAGGGACATCTCTATCACCAATATCACCTGCACATGAATGAGCCAATAATTGTTGACCCCTAAATAAATCTTTAATCGAGCTATGTTGACGTTTTTATTCTGAACCTTTGGATCCTTCGTAAACCGTATTTGAATATACCTCTTTCTCTTTATCCACCTTTTTATTTAAATTCTCTAATTCTCCAACATATACACCATTCCTTAAATTACTACTATCCCACACTACTAATATATCTTCCTCTACATACACCACATCTTCTTCTACCTCCTTTCTACCGAATTTATCTACACCTTTTCCAACACCTTTATTAACATGAAAACTATTTTCCAGTTTATCCTCTTGGTGGAGGTCATCATCATCATAATCTAAACACAATAGTCATGCCAGTTTAACCTCATGGGGGAGGTATGGAAAGTCTTCAGCTCCTTTAGTGCTGGCTTTGATAATAGGTATATCTTCATCGAACTCTTCTGAGTCTGAATCTTCTTCAGTGGGTGGTCTCCTTGATAAACCATCTGTAATAGTAAAAGTTTTGCCAGGCTTATGAAATAAATCAAATGAGAAATGTTGAATAAAAGCTGCCCATCTTGTCATGGGTGCATTCGGTAAACTTGGGGAATTAATCATCTGGATTAACGATTTCGCATCCACTTGCAACTCAAAATGTTGCACCCACAAAATATGCTGAAGTTTCTTCAGTATTTTCGCCACACCACATAATTCCAATTTTGGTTGAGAATATCTTGATTCGACCTCAGTAAATACTACAGATTCATACCTAACTGGCCTGATGTAACCAGCTTTATCCATCTGAGACAAAACCGCCCCAGCTGCAACCTGACTTGAATCAACTTCTAAATAAATTCTACCAGCATCTTTTCCATAATCCAATTTGTGCAGGACTAAATCCTTCCCTACAACCTCCTTCAACTTCACAAACGCCTTCTCACACTCTTCATCCCACTCCCAGTCTGCATCCTTTCTTGTTAACCGTCTCAATGGAGCTGCCAATGAAGAAAAGTCCTTGATAAACATTCTAACATATACGCAAACGCCTAAAAACCCTCTAACTTTGGTCGTATTCTTGGGTCTTGGCCAGGACTGAATTTTGTTAACTTTCTTCTTGGACATAATCCTACCCTCTCTACATACCACATGGCCTAATATTTCTAAGGCTGGCACACAACATGAAAATTTTGAACCTGGAATAGTTAAACCAGCCTCTTCAATTCGAAACAAGATTCTTTATAATGTAATTGCAAACTCCCAAATGAATTTGCGTATCCCGGGATTCTCTTCCACATCTGTTTATCATAGTCGGTTGTTGGTCCCTTAATTTCTCCATCATCTATAAAGATTCCAGCATATTGTGAAATTTCATCTTGAAGGATCCAAGCCATCTGAGCTTGATAAACTGCAACCGAATTTGTTGCTCCTTGAGGTAATCTTTTTAACTGTAAACGTCCTAGTGGTGTATCGAATGTAGTGAGAGGCCTTGAGTCCGGATGTAACTATCTCTCATCATATCCACCCATAATATCTCCCAAACCATAACACACTCTCCCTGCAAATGCTTCAACAAACTCCTCAGCACTAGGTGGTATCCCAGCATCCTTTATTGTAACCCTATTTAATTCCCTTAGATCATGAACAACTTTAAGCTTTCCTTTCGGTTTCTGGATACAAAATACCGGACTAGAATAACTTGACGTTGATTGCTCATACAGTCCAGTGCGTATCCGTTCTCTGACAACTTCAATATAGGCTTCTTTTAATGCAGCCGGAATAGGAACTGGTTTCTGCTGCCACGGTTCATGACATACCACAGGAATCTTGTAAGGCTCCCCATAGGAATGCTTCAACACACCCCTCCCCTCTTCTACAAAAGCAATGGCCTTCTCTCGCTTGACCATCACATCCAACAACAACTTCTTCTCTTCTCCAGACAACCAACCATCAGGTCCAAAATTTACAACACCCAGTCTCTCAAAAGTGATTCTTGATGTCTCAGAAAATTCAGGCGGATTCTTTACCAAGGGACTTTCATAAGGATCTCTTGATAACCTTGGTCTTCTCAAGGGTGGATTTAATTCAGCAGGTAGCGGTTCATTAATAGGTCAAACTTTATTTGCTACTTTCTTATATTTGGTTGCATCCACATCTAAATAAACTTGAGGTAAAACATTTACTTTTGATTTGTCATTAAAAATTTCTTCAAATAAATCTTCTTCATCGTCAGAATCGGAATAAGAAAAATTAGAAAAATATTTTATTTCATTTTTAAATTTTACCCTTTTCTCCTTTCCCTTGTCTAATTTATAAACAGATTTTCCAACACCTTTGCTTCCCTTATCCAACAGTAAATCACCCGTAAAGAAAGTTGGCAGTTTAACCTCTTGCTGGAGAACCGGAATTGAATTTTCACAAAAATTATTTTTTTGTGTTTTAATTATACCAAGATTTTTTATTTGATTTTGATGTGATATTTGCAGTTTACCCTCTTGCTGGAGGTCATAAAACATACCCTTCCAATTTTTATCCAACCTAATTTGGCCCATTTTGCCTTTTTCACCATTTTTAAATTTAATAGAAAAACAGGGTAAATCCAATAAACATATAGAAAAGTCCAAAACTTATTTTCTCTCCAAAGTAATATTAACAGAAAATAATTGAGAATCCACTTGAATTATCTCCAGGTGAGCTGACCTATTGCAATCCGGGATCTCATCCTGAGGAGAGATTACAAAATTAGAGTGATCAGCCCCTGCTACCCCAAAAAATGAGGGCCTTCATCCCTTCCCAACAAACATAATTCACCAGAAGCCGTCCGTTTTATATGCCGCTTCTTGGTGCAAACACAACACTGGCACAGAGTAGTAATCCCTGGGCATGTTTCCCAACCTTCATCTCCAGGAGGCGCTAACCGCATATGTAACCTCCGCATATCTTCACCAGTGATCTCTAAACTAATCCCCATGCCAGCTTGATACCCTATCCTGGCCTCAAAATCCATCAAAAAAGGACCACCAAGAACAGTTTTGACTGATCCTCTGGCCACATAAAAGTGAACCTTACCAACAGATCCACCAATGCCTAACCTGACATGCTCAGCTGTACCCATCAGCTCCGTTGCATGCCCTCCAATGCCTCTGAGGTTTCCCCCAGTTCCACTTTTGATTGGCAAGCCTATACTCGTTGCTTGCTCCAATGAAATTAAATTAATTTGAGACCCTGAATCAACCAAGGCCTTTACTTCTTTACCATTAAGAGTTACCACCAGGTAACCCAGGGGAGCAGAAAAATGTGTATCTACATCTTCCCCAAACTTTTCAGCATTTTCACAAATATATTCCACCTCTCCAGTGGAAACCCGACGCCTCGTCAAATGCTTCTTTTGCTTTTCAGCAAGCGCCGGACTAATCGTAAATAACTCCCCCAAAGATAAGGGAATCTGCAGTTGATTCACCCTATTCAAAACTGTGTCCATCGCATTAGCTTGACCAGAAACTACTGGCCGCTCATACTGGACCTTTGATTTAACAACCTTGGCCCTGGGTACCTCTTGAGGTCCAACCGAGCCATCTTCACCCCCCATAATAACATCTTCACTTACTATAACCCTAACTCCGTCACCAGCTTCTTGCAATAATCCTGATCCATCGCTAGTCCTTCTTACTCCCTCCATTGGGATGGGACCGCTAAAACTTGGTCTGGGTAGAGAGGCCAACGGTACGTCCTCCTCAGAATCCGAATCATCCTCTGGCATTGGCTCACCATTTAAATCAAACTTGCCATAACTAGGGGGCCCCATATCAGCAATCCCCTTCTGCATTTTATATAATTCGTCCTTAGAGTAAGGGTTCGATTTGTTGGTGGCTGTTTGAACACTAGAATTCTTGTCCTTAGAGTAAGGGTTCACTTTGTTATTGGCCTTGCCAAGATTAGCCCTCAATTGGCTCTGAATGCTACTTTTCGCCTTAGTAGCAGCTGCTCTTCTAGCAGCATTAACATCGTATTCGCCAGCCATACAGCTACCCTCCACCTGGGCAACCGACGCCAGCTCTAAACCACCAAAAGAAGTAGAAAATGTGGCTTTACTGACCTCTTTCTCTTTGCCTTTTTCAGCTTTTCCACCATTACCATTACCATTTTTGCCACCCTTGGCATTAACATCTTCATCCTTTACCTCTTCGAATCTGGCTCTCCTTTCAGCCGTTAAACTTCTTCTGACCAAATGAGAAGGAGACTGTCCATCACTGGGCTTGATGAACGGACCATCAGGAAATTTATAAACTTTACCATCAAATAAAACCTGCCCAGAATCCATATCCTTATCAAGAGCAAAACATACTGTTGCTCTGTGCCCCCTCCTATTACAATTGGAGCACACCTTTGGCTCGTCATAGCCACCTCTATAACTACTACCACCATTCCCACCATTTCTCCCATTGCCTGGGAAGCGGTTACCATTATTATTGCCATTATAATTTTGACGTTCATAACCTCTAGACTGATAAGAAGTCGACGTCGAAGAAGAAGTGATTGGGGCCTTGTTGGCCTTCTGAGTCTCTTGAACAAATATTTTTAATTGTTTTTTTAAATCGGCCAAGTGATCGACCATCTTATTATCTACATTGCCCTCAACTTTAGCAGCAGGTAATCCCATTTGAGCCTTCTTGGCCTCTTGAGCTTTGACCATAATATTGTTATTTTTGGCTAAAACTAAGCTGACCTTGCTAACATATTGAGTGCATGACTCTTGATATTTGTCCAACGCCAATAACTTTAGATGGGCTTGAATGTTGTCCTTGATAAACTCCAGAGCCGGCAGTTTCTGCTCACCATTAGGCAGTTCCTTCATTAAATCTTTTCTTGAAAGATCCTTCAAGACGTCCATACGAATATCCCTGCTGCATGCTGTCCAAAACAAATCTTTTTCTTGGTTCTCATGCACTAACTCGTCCACCAGTATGAGATATTCCACCACTTCATCAAACTGAACACAGAGCTTTTTGAAGTCAGCCATAGAAGAAACACCACCTTTTGCTTGCCAGTCTCCAACAATTTTATTGAGGTCCATCATAGTAAACCTAACACCCCATCTATCAACCATAGCTTTAGAAAGCTTAACCCAATCCTTATCCTTGAATGCCTGCATAGCAATAACCTCTTTTTCCACCTCCCTATCAGCAATAAAAAATCTAACTTGCTTCACCATGTCCACATGGGAAGCACCATCAACAGCAGCAGCAGCTTCATACCTGCTAATGAACCATTTAACCTCCTCCCCATCAAACTTTGGGCCATCCCAAGAAAAAATTCTAACTGAGAGAGTAAGAGGGTTAGAAGATCCAGAAGCAACAGCAGAAGAAGACATCCCAATAAGTAATGAAAAGCGTTAACAAGCAATACAATAACAAGCCTCTTGCAGGCCAATAACAAAAATCCAATTAGAGTTCCAGAAAATAAGCCTCTTGCAGGCTAATAACGTTCTTGATCCAAGTAAGTCTTTAAAGAAAGCTAGAGAAATCGAACCCCATGTTGGGCGCCAACTATGGTAAGGTAAACTCTTACAGTCGCCTTGCTGTAAGCAGAATCCGGAGGAGATGTGTGGATTTAGCTGAAATCCCCGTCCTTCCAATAAAAATAACAAAATGGGAATTCTAAATCACTAAGCTAACCAATCCACTTGGATCTGATTGATAAAAATAATGAAACTCTAAAATATTTAACGCTTATTGAGATTTAAATAAAAGTGGCTGTTGAGAAAGAAATACTGATAACAACAATTAAGGTGTACCAGTGAAAGATCTGAAAAGATTGACTTTTTTGTTTTTATTATAATTTGATTTTTTTATGAGACATCAATAATCAAGTCCCAGCGATGAAGACCTTTCTAAAGATACCCTGTATGAAGTGTGATTTAAATTGTTGAGTAGTATTTCTAAAATGTTATATATAAAATATAAAGTTATAAGGGTATTACAAATTTATTTAATTTGTTGAGTAATAAAAAATGAGACCGTGGTGGTTAAAGATTAAGCTGTATGATGTATCCCCCCTCTCAATTTCGAGTTTGAGAGGCGCTTAAGTATTCCTAGTCACGTGCCTAAGTTTTCCCCTCCAGAGCTCTCCCAGAGTCAATCCGGAGCCCGTACGGAGTCCGTCCGGACTTCCGGACTCAATTAGAACCTTAAAACTATAATAAAAAATTTAGAAAAATTACAAGTAATAGAGCTACTTCCCCTTTACATTCCAAACTATTTTTCGTAGTCTGAGCAGCTCTAATCACCTTGTGAAAATTCATCAAAGTAAAGTAATTTCTAAAAATGTAAGTATTTCTATAAAACTTTAAAATTCATTTAAAAAAATATAAGAAAAATAGTAAAAATTCTGGGAAAACTTCCCAAGGTTCTTGAGTGATTCGACTTGATACTTATAAATTCTTCAGACCATAAAAATAAGTTTTCTCCATAAAATAAATTGTTTTTGCGTAGGCATTTGCTCTTGACCAATTTCTTCATATTTAAAACTCAAATAAATTAAATAAAACCCTTTTATAAAAAAAATAATAAAGCCAATCTTGCACGCCGTAATAACTCCATTTATGTACTTAGGTGCCATACTAAACTTTAGGCTACCACAGCGTCTGTTTATTTTTTTGGGATCTTTGTTTTGATTTGGTATTTCGGGAATGGATACTACTGTGACTACATCTAGGGGATGTCAGGAGAGGGTTAAATCGCCCAATTCTTCGGCGTCTTTGCCAAAAATGGTAAGGACGATTATTAGGTGTAAAGATGAAACCTTGCACTTTGTGGGCATTAATACCAAAAAGTTTTTACTCAGGTTTTAACAAGCAGCGGAAGTTCATGGAGCAACTGAATATGATATGGTACGTCAAGTACTATTCTTTGTATCTAATGAGTGAAAAGACAATATAGAGGATCTAAAAGGGCATGAGGAGCAAAATTGGTCAGCGCTAAAAAAAAAATGCTCAAGAGATGGCCAAAAGTTACTGAGGAAACTAGGTATACGATGAAGGACCTGGATATTTTGGTAAATAGGGTCAAAGCTAGAGGGGGGGTTTGAGACCAAAGGAATTTAAAAGTTTTAGGGAAGACTTCGATCAGATAGTAGAATACTTAGTTAGTAACCAAGATTTTAGTGATGTTAATGCGTTGTTACCTTGGTTTTGTGAAGCGTTAGCGCCATTAGTTGAAGACTGGGCAAAAAGGCACTTGGATAACAAAGGAAAGCTGGTTAAAAAGAGGGACAAAAATTAAAAGTATCCCGGATTAGAAGAATTAGAAATGGAAGTGGAAGCTGAAATTAAGTTGTGTCAGTTTGAGCGATGTGCAGCAAGGGTGGCTCTGGATAATGAGGGGATGGAGGAAGATGTGTCAGGCGTACGATCACCTTCTCAGATCTCATCTCCTAGAGTTAAAATTTTCTCTAAGGATCCAGATTCAGTCATGGAAAGAATCAATGAGCTGGAGAAGAAGATAGTTGAAGCGGCAAAGGCAAAAGAATCATTTAGGCCCAAGAGTTCTCCTCAACCTTTGTGTTTTTCCGCTATGGTGTACTATTATTGTAATAAAGAGGGGCATACAAGGATGAGGTGTAATGCGCTTCAAAAGGATAAAGAGGAAAAGGTAGTTTACAAGGATGGGACTATGCTTATGTTGGAAGATGGTACTAAGTTGGTTAAAGAGAAAGATTGAGGGATGCCAGCCATGGTCATCGACCACATTAAAAAAAAGTCTATGGAAAGCAGGTCAAGCAAGGGCAAAGAGCCGGAAAATAAGGAGAAAGGCAAGGATGCAAAGTTAATTAATTTTGAAGTTACTTGCGCGTTGTTATATTTTAAAGTAAAAGAATGAGAGGTTGCAGCGCCACTTACTGCAGCACGATTGGAGATGTTCGCGACAAAGCATAAGAAAATGGCCCCACCTACAATTACTAGGCCAAGAAGGACTGGAGCTAGGTATGCAAATCCAGAGGATATGGAGGAAGTAGGGTAAACCACTAGAGAAAATACACCTGCACCTATTGAGGATGTCCAAATGGAGGGTATGGACTCAGGATATTATGGCGTAGATCAGACGGCATACTAGAGGAGCCAGAGGTAGTACAGCAGAGAGTGGTAACTGCTGAAGGAATGCCAGGAGCAAAGCATAATACTCCAAAGAACCCACCTGGAAGAGCAAAAGCTGGTACCAAGGCAACTCAGCCTAAATGGAGAATTCAGAGCCCAGTTCATTCTGATTTTCCTAAAGCTGCCGAAGATCTAGTTGTGCAATGTTTGAAGACTACAGTCTCTGTTCCATTAGGAATGCTCACAGAAGTAGCACTGGATGTAGCAAATGGAATCGTGCATAAGTGCAGAAAGCAAAGGATTGCTAGTTGTGCTGAGTTTGATATGGCAGAACAGTCATTTCAGCCAGTCATTGGATTACCTAGGGCACCATATTATGCAGAACCCTAAGGGTATTTAACTATCACGGTAAATGGTAAGAAAATTATAGCATTAGTAGATACAGGTTCACAAATCAATGTGGTATCAGTGGATGAAGCAGTGGAATTAGGTCTTCCTGTAAAAGACGGCAAAGGCACTGTCGCAGGAATTAAGGGAGGTAGGTTACCTGTTATAGGTGTAGCAGAGTATGTACGCACTAGAGTTGCGGGAGCAACAAGAGATATACATTTTTATGTTCCAATGGGTGTAGTTAAACCAGTTTTAGGCACACCATTTTTAATGAATTATTCTGTGAATATATATTATTGTTTAAAAAAGACTATAGGAATAATGATTATGGGTGATGATGGTGTTCCAGTAACAGCAGTCTTAGTAGCGCCCAAGGATGGTGGCTGGGAAAATAAGTATTCTGTAGCTGCGCAGTTAGAGAAAGAAAGAGAGTATTATGAGGAAGTCTCAGATGAGGAGATAAGGCAACAGCCAGGAAGGCACCAACATTTTCATTAGGGACTGGCATTTTAGGTGTTACTATCTCCCAGGATGAGAGGAACCCAGATAGTAACCAGTCAGTCCAACAAGGAGGGATACATAAAGCGGTACTTCATAGGTGTCTTGGCAATACTACTGTAGAATGTATTATACCTAGGCTTTTTGATTTCTTTAATTTTGGATATTTTTATACTTATATTTAAAAGAAAAGACATAAACAGGATTCAGGTTCAACCCGTAGTTATATTAGAAAGGGTTTGATTTTAATTAATGAAAGAAGCAGTAAGGACTGTTTTGCATCCAAGTATAAACCAGTAGCTGTTAAGGTTAAACCAGTGAAAATAGCGATGCCTGATTTGAATCCTCCTTTGCAGAGGACGGAGCTATCTAGAGATCCTTATGATACTCCTTTAACGAATTTCTGCCAGATTTTGCGTCTACTAGTAAGATTACAATGGAAAGGCTTCAGATGGTAGATTTTGGACCAGAGGGCTGGTTATCGCCAGAAGAAAAGAAGTTATTGTTACATGTTATGGTTCTTAGGGAAAAGGCTATTGCGTTTTCAGAAGAGGAAAGAGGTTTGTTAAAACACTCTTATGGTAAACCTTATATTGTTCCAGTTATACCTCATGCGCCGTGGCAAAAGATGGCTTTTCCAATACCAGCGGCTATAAGAGAAGAGTATACGGAATTAATTATGGGAAGGTTAAAGTCCGGCTTGTATGAACAGTCTATGTCTAGTTATTCAAGTCCAGTGTTTTGTGTGGTCAAACATAATGGTAAATTGAGGGTTGTTCATGATCTTAGGGAGATGAACAAGGTTACAGTAAAGGATGCAGGGATGCCACCAACACCAGAAGAATTTGTGGATTCTTTTGTGGGACGTGCATGTTACCAATTAGGTGATATTATGGGAGGATAAAATGAGTGTGAGTTGGACGAATCTTCCAGACCCATGATGACATTTGAAACCCCACTGGGGCACTTTAGGTTTACAAGGCTACCGCGAGGCGCAACAAATTCTGTGGAGGTATATCAAGCACAAATGATGTGGATATTGCAGGATGAAATTACAGAACATGTGGGAATTTTCATTGATGATGGAGGTATAAAAGGACCAGCCAGTGATTATGAAGGGGAAGTGTTAAAAGAAAATCCGTATATTAGAAAGTTTATTTGGTAATATGTGATTACCATGGAAAGAGTGCTATTTAGGATAGAGGAGGCAGGATTAACAATTTCTGGGTCTAAATTTGCCTGTTGTGTTCCAGCGCTAGATATAGTGGGACATGTGGTATGCAAGGAAGGGAGAATAATTGCTGAAAAACAGAGGAATAAGGTACTTACATGGCCAAGACCAAGAAATATTAAGGAAGTTAGAGGGTTTTTAGGAATTTTTACATATGTAAGGATGTTTATTCAAGATTTTGCTTTGTTGTCTTCACCTTTACAGCGCTTAACAAGGAAGGATGCTGTATGGGATTGGACGGAGGAATGTGAGGAGTCATTCAAGTTATTAAAGAGGGTTGTAGGGAAAGATATTCTTTTGAAGAAATTGGAGTATGGACCAGGCGCTGGAAAAATTACTCTAGCCGTGGATTCAAGTGTGTCCGCAGTGGGCACAGTTTTGATGCAGGAGGAAAGGAAGGTAATGATAGACCTGTCCTTTAAGAGTCCAAGACTTTTACCAAAGCGGAGTCTAGGTACTCCCAGTCTAAGCTGGAGTTATGTGGAGTAGGGAAGATTCTTAAAAAGCTACAATGGATGCTTTGGAGGCAGCATTTCGAGCTGCAGGTTGATGCACTATCGTTGGTGCAAATTATTAGTAGCCCGAGTTTACCAGATGCGCCCATGACGAGGTGGCTAGCGCAGATTAATTTATTTTCTTTTTATTAAGTCAATAAGCTGTGGAAATCTTTCACTATTCCAGATGCACTGTCAAGAAGTCCGTTGTGTGATAAAGACTAGGAAGTGGAAGAATTTGAAGAAGACAAGAGATGGGTAAATGGGATAGATTATTGTTATACAAAATTTGATAGTAACGTCCGCGATGACAATAAACTAGTAACGTGGAATGTCCAAAAGACATAAAACTAAATGCTGACAATGCAAAGAATGTTTGTAGCAAGGTTGAACTGCAACTGGATTTAGTGAACACTGAAGCTAATATAGCAACAAGGAGTGCGCAAGGCGAGGTGGTGGAGGAGTCAGATGATCAAGATGCTTCAAAGGGAAGTCAGGACAGTAGTACTCAACTCAAAGAGGAGGAGATTTCAGTAGACAACGCATCTACAGATGAGGGAGTAGAGTTGTTAAAGTTATATTTGGAAGGTAATAGTCAAACAGATTTTTGTGATAAAAAGGCTTGGCGCAATATTAAGAAGCACACTAAAGGCTATTTTATTAAAAATGGGAAGTTATGGAAGAATCAAGCTTTGTATCCTCAGTTAGTTGTTAAAACAAGGGAAGGGAAGGAGAAGATACTCAGGGATTTACACGAGAATTTAGGACATCGAGGTCAAGATGAGACTCATCACAGAGTTAGGGAAAGATTCTGGTGGCCCAACATGAAAAATGAAGTAAGAGATTGGGTTAAATCTTGTACTGAATGCCAGCGCAGAAGTTACATAAAACCAAAAGAAAAAGGAAGAGCGACGGGCAAGGATACTGTTTTTGGTAGGGTCAGGTTAGATGAAGTCCATATAAAAGAAGGACGCTTTAAATACTTGGTAGTAGCCAGGGATGATCTATCAGGATGGGTTGAAGCAGCGCCATTGATAAAACTCAAGGCAACTAATGTGGCTGAGTTTTTGAAGAAAGAATGGATTTATAGGTATGGGGTAATGAAGATGGTAACTGTAGATGGTGGCGCTGAATTTGCGGGAGAATTCCAAGAAGTAGTAAAAGGTATTGGCACAAAGTTACAAGTTGCAACACCATATTATCCTGAAGCAGAGGGAATGTTAGAAAGAGGGCATCAAGTTATAAAGGATGCACTAGTCAAATTTTGTGGAAATAATGGAGCAAAGTGGAAGAGCTACTTGCCGTTAGTTTTGTTTGCGGACAGGATTTCAGTTAAAAGAACAATAGGGTTTTCGCCGTTTGAAATGATGTTTGGTCAAAGGGCGGTATTAACTATTGATTTGGAGGCTGGATCTTTCCTAGGATGTGATCGGGATCAAGTGCGCTCAACCAAAGATTTAATTCTAGTAAGGGTAGCGCAGCTTGAAGGAAAAGACGAGTTTGTGGAGAAAGCGTATGAAAGAATGATGCAGATCTGGGACAAGTCAGTTAAATATTGTGATTAGCGCTTAGCGCATAGGTTAAGAAAGCCATTGTACCCAGGAGATTTGGTTTTGGTTTATAATAGAAGTTTAGAAAGCCAATGATGGAAGATGTTTTCGGATAGATGGAATGGTCCATACAGGATAAGAAAGCAGATAACTGGAGGAATTAGATGGTACTGAGTGGAAGCAGAAGGTGGCCGCAGACCAGATCAATAGATTCTACCCAAGAGGTGTTCCAGTGATACAAGATAACCTCCGGAATGAGGAAAAACTACCAGAATAATACCTCCGGGAAGAAGTTAAACTAACAAGTTATGTTAAGTTTTGTTTTTCTAAGAGGACTCACAGGAGGCTTTTTGACACAGTTGTGATGGATAGAGGGCGCTAACTGGAAGTTAGGCGGACTATGGCTGATCAAGAAACTGGCACAAGCGCTTAGATGAGGGTGCGGAGGAAAATGAAATCTTATACTTTCATAGTTCAAGGGGACATGACAAAATAGGTAATTGGATTAAAGGAGATGTGTATCATGTAAGCCCAAAAGACGCTGGGGATTTAGCTAATGGTTTAACTAACCAGGAGTGGAATAGTGATTTATAGATGAGGCGCTCTATAGTTCAATTCTTATTCTACATGGTATATTGCTGTATTGCAGTAAAGGTGGTGAAGTTCTACGATATAATGGTTTATTTATGATTTTTTTTGGGTTTACAGCCTTTTAAAGAATGTAGAGCAAGAAAAGTTAGGCGCTCTAAAAGTATAGAAGACAGGTGTAAAAAAATAGCGCCATGTCTAAAAAGATTATGTGAAGTCATAGCATGAAAAATATACGAAGACTATGTACAGGGAGAATGGACAGAGGAGGCTCATAAGGAAAAGCACTAGTGGGCTATTCAGTATCAGAGTGAAAGCTAATAGGATATCCTTTCCAGTCTTCAGGCATGAAGAAGTGACAGGGATTGGCGGGGAATCCAAGAATAGTTGGTGAGCTGATTTTGTTCATTATTTGACCTATCATTTCTATATGAGTATAGCAATCTTCAAGTTCAGCGTCAGAAAAAGCTGGTGCGTTATTGTAGGATAGGGACATAGCGTCATATATAAGACGAAGTCTGGAAAACATTCGCATGGAATGGACAAAGGGTAAAGGAATAGGAACCCATCCCAAGGAGATGGATTCATTGAATCCTGACAGGAAGTTAGTAAGCAAGAGGAGCATAAGTATAGTAAAGGATACTTACTTGCTAATAAGTTTTGTGGGTGCGCTGACGGCAAAGTAACGGTAACCGTGTCAGGAGCAGCTGCAGTGGAGCCTGAGCGCATGGAAGCACTGGAACTCGGAGTGGAAGAAGGTGTAGCCCTAGGCTGTATGGATATTTCGCACCTGGTAAAACTAGGAAGGGATGGCAACTCATAAGGAACATTATTATTATTAGTGGAAATAGTGGGACTGGTGGTGGTAATTATGGGAGCACTACTAGTAGAGCTAGGTGGAAAGCAAGTATAACAAGTAGGCTGAGGAGTATTCTGGTTAAGGGAGGTATTGCAAGTTTTGTGGTACCTAAAGCAATTTTCGCAGGCAGGTCTAAAAGAGGCATACCCACAAGGTCTAGAAAATGTACAATGAAAGTTACAGCGTTTGCAAAATGAGCAAGCTTGATCTCTGGGAACTGTGCAATATTGAGTCATGATGTTAGGATAGAGGAAATTCAGGTTATTAGAAGGGCTATTTATAGGTTAACAATAGTATTATAAAGAAGTCATCAGTTGCGCCACGTCTGACTTGAGCGCTGGATGGTTTCTAAGAAGATAGTGAAAAGCATTTGTCATAATGAAGGATCCAAGGAAAGATGAATTGTTACCATCAAGGGAAAGACATGTACTGCAAAGATCTAAAGATTGTAAGAAGCGCACCCATATACGACACAGAGGAAATATTTGTTGTTTTAGGAAGTAGCAACAATCTCAAGAGGAGGATATTCTTTGAAGGAAACTCATCTCGCAGTTTTAGAATTCTCACAGGAAAATTAAGGGAAAATAAATAATATTTCATTTTTCTTAGCTACATACAGTTAACAAGAATTATATACAAGAAAGTTTTTTTAGTATTCTGCTTCATCAAAGATTGGGACACAGAAAGCCCAGTTGTTAACAGCCTCTTGCATGTTTTGTTGCAAGGCAGTTATCAGCTGTTTTCATTTATCATACTCAGCCCAAGTATAAAGCGGAACCGCCTCGAGGAATTCTTTGACAGCAGCTATCATATTGTTCATACGAGGCATGGTTGCATCATATAGAGCGCAGGCGATTTGCTCTGCAAATTCCCAGTTTTGAGCCATGGCAGGCTCTTCATCATCGATGACCGGGAAGTTTTTGATAGGCCATTCGTCCAGGATGATGGTATCGAAGACCGGCTGCATCGTAGTCCAGTCAGGAGAAGGTATTCGAGGAGCACACTCCGGAATAGGTTTGGTATCCCAGACGGGATCTTCTTCCAAGGCAGGAAGGAATAAGGGAGCGATAGGAGGCGGAGGCATTTCAGCGTAAGGAGTGCCTGGCGCATTCTAAAACAGAGGGAAAAAGAAGATGTTAGAATTAAAAAAAAAAAAGAGACTTACTGTACTTTCCCCTGAGAAGAGAGATATGGGGGTCAAAGAGGCGCTACTATGCGTAGGAGCACAGTAACCAACCTTAGCTCCTTTGTTGCGAGGCGGGGTAATGACATTGGATGCTGGGCACTTGATGGTCATTTGACTCATCATATTCGAGGTTGAAGAGTCAGGGTCTAGACGAGAAATGGTGGGCGGCCCATCGTAGCTACACTTCTTCTTGTGTTGATTGCAGTAATCGCATGACTGGAAGAAGGAAAAGTGAAAGGTTAGTAACAAATAGGAAGGAAAATGAAGAAAACTTACAGTGAAGAAATTATGGTTTCAACGGCTGGATTTTGAGAAGTGGTAGGGAGTTATGCCATTCCAAATACAGCGGGTGCATCTTGTCCTGCCCATCAAAGTTGTCACGAGGGTTGTCAGAGGAGCGGCAGGAGGTTGAGTACGCACGAACAGATGAATGGCGTCCACGACATCGGAGGTATTTTCAGTATTGGGTTTGGCTCTTCTAGTATTCATTGAGAAAGTTAAAATAATAATAAGAAGAAAAGGAAAGATGATGAAGGAAGAAGATAGAAGATGGAAGAAGGAAAACGCTGCAAGACGCAGGTATTTATGTGCTCCTGGGGACAGTTGCGAGTAGAGGGAGGATGTGGTACGCGCCTCGCAGGAAGCGTGAATTTAGACCAATCAGCGCGCGTAGTCCAGGAAGAATAAGGGGGAGTTAGCGCAGCAGGAAGTGTAAAAATATAATATGTATTTGTGTGTTTCAAGGAACAAAGGAAATTGAAGCACGGAAAAGGATTAAGGGTCTGTGCGCTCAGATATTGCAGCAAGATGTGCCGCACAATAGGGAATTGTGCATTATCAACTTAGGACTATTACGCGCTAAAAAAATATGGATTTGGGCTTTCCAAAAAAAGTATGTGTTACGCATTAATGAAAAAGTCATGGATTAAGGACGACTCAAGTGCATAGTATGCTGTACCGCGGCCAGTTGGGAAACTTACTGAGACAAGTAATAAAGAAGGCAAACTATTTAAGCAAGCTGTCAGAGCTATGAACTTAGTATTAAAGCAAAGAGAGTGGGGACTCAATCATAAAACTACCCAAGAGTTAAGGCAACTAGACGCAGCATTAGGATAATTCAAACCTGGAACTAGTGCTGAAACAAAACAAAGGTATAATTAAAAGCGCATATGTGGAGTATCAGTGAAACAATTTAATACTAGTGTTAGTAATTATAGGGTATAATTTAGGTGCTGTAGCTGTTACAAGCAGTGTATGTAGCTTACTAATATATAAGTTATTGTTTTACTAATACGGGGCTAGAGCTAGCGCTGAAGATCCACTAGGGAACTGTGTCTTGAGTACCGTAAAAATATAAAAAGGATGACTATTCAATATAGCCTGGGAGAGTAATATACATAGAAGATAGATATATATACACATATATAGTCTTTTAAGAGAGAGATTGATATATACAAAAAAATAGAGTAGTAAATTAGAGATTTGTCTGAATCCTTTAAATTGTGCGTCTGTGTGTGTATTTCAAAAAGCATAGTGAAAGAAGTGCAATATAGAGAGGTTATATAGATTCAGTAGGATTGATTATTACTAGAGTCATTTTATTACTATAAAAAGGCATATTCAAAGAGAGCGCTTCAAGAGGGAGTAGCTGTGGATATTAGCGCTTGTTAAGAATAGAAAAATCCAGATAGTAATACTTGTTCTTTTTTTTCTGATCTCTAAAAAAAACCCCCATCTCTCAACTCATAACTTTTTCTGATCAAAATATTAGTGTTACACATTATTGCGCTGTCTTTAAAAATAAGAGTGGCAGGCGCTTCTCTTTAGAAATTGAAAAGGAGAACCAACCCATCTCGAATTGTGTCTATTGCTTAGTACTTTAGAACAGTATACACCGTGGAAAACTGAAGATGTCAATAAAACTAAGAATTATAATGGTCAAGATTTGAGGAGTATTTCTTTTAGTTAGAAGTGTTCATTGGGGAACCTTCTAGATTTTATATTGGCAAGTTTAGGGGTAATTGCTGAGTTGGAAACTCTATACACAATTACCCCACAAAGTTCGTTTATATGCTTTATTTTTATAGATTGATCTCTAGCATTGGTTTTGTGATGCAGGTGGAAGTCCTCTAAGACTATAAACTGGTGAATTTTGCACTTGATGACTCGAGAAAATTCTTGTGGAGGTGATTTTGGAAATTGGAGGACCTCATGGCGATGTCCAGATCATTGCAGCTCTGGCTCAGTGGAGATGAAAGCCCACTCTCTAAATTTTCTTTTCTGTAGTTGGTGATTTTGGAAATTGGAGGACCTCATGAAGATGTCCACATCATTGCAGTTCTGGCTCAGTGGAGATGAAAGCCCACTCTCTTAATTTTCTTCTTTTTTTTGTTGGAGGTGAATGGTAGAGGAGTTTGGAGGACCTCATGGCAGTGTCTAGATTATTGCAGTTCTAGCTCAGTAGGGTTTAAAGCCTACTTTTTCATACTCAACTGATTGAAGCATCAAAAATCAAGTGGAGCCAACTTTAGAAGCAAAATTTTTATTGAAATGATGGTGGAAAAGTTTTTTATGTGATTCAGAATGGAATGGGGACATTCCATATTGGAGGGAGGATGTGGCATTCCAAATCTTGGTAGGCTACTTAGGTGAAAATTTGATTGGACCTTGGCTGGAAGAAAATAATGGTGTTAGTGGGTGTTAATTTGGTTGAAGGGAGTTAACTGGATTTTTTTTGGGTGGATTTATTGTGATTTTTGGAGGATTTATGGTGATATTTTGGAGGATTTATGGTGTTTTGGAATGGATATATGTTGGTATTCCTGTTGTTATTTGATTGTTTCATGGATTGAGTATTGGTTTTACTGGATTTTTTAGGGCTCTCTTGGTATTTTTGGTGGATGCAGTGTGCTCATGGAGTAGCCATTTTTTTTCCAGTGCGCTCTGGTGTGCTCCGGTTTTCTCCGGTGATTTTCCGGTGCAAAAGCGAAGTGTACTGGAAAAATTCAGTCATTGTGGAAAATTTTGGTTATGGTGAAAAGATTAACTCACTCTGGCCAAATTAGCTCATTATGGCAAAAAGAGCTCATTGTGGCAAAATTTGCTCACAATGGGAAAGTCTGATCACCAGTGCAAAGTTTGGTCACTGTAGAAAAGTCTGATCACCAGTGCAAAGTTTGGTCACTGCAGAAAAGTCTAGGCACTGTGGTAAAGTTTGGTCACTGTAGAAAAGTCTGATCACCAGTGCAAAGTTTGGCCACTGCAGAAAAGTTTGGCTAATGTGGCAAAATTTGGTTAGAATTTATCATGATTGTTAGATCAATAGTTTATTGTAGATCCTATGAATGTAGGGTATTGTTGGAAAGGTCTGGAGGGAGAGAATCAGAAAGAAGGAGGTGATCTTAGTCTTCTACATGTTTTTTGTCTTTTAGTTTCGATAACATGGATCTTTTTTGATAATTAACAATATTTAACATATAACAACAATTATAATAAAAAAATATCAACATATAGGGTACCATTGGATAGCTCTCATCCTTGGTGACTCAAATTTATTTCTTTTCTTATAAAATTTATAAAATAAAAATATAATAAAGAACACTCTTTAATTTTGGTGGGAAACTGGGTAAATCTGGGGAAGACCTTTAATAAGGCACCTTTGAACAGATCATCCCAAGGGTAGTTTCTGGGGCACTTTACGGTACTTTTCAGTCTCTGGGGCAAGTGTTGCGGTTTGTTCTAAGTATTTGCTGTGACTTTTATCAAAGTAATCTGGTATAAGGTATTTGTTTTGGGGTTGTAATCATTTATTGCACTTATTTTTTTTTTCTATATTATATGTTTCCAACACTTTCAAAATCTTTCTCTCAGATTTTCAACTTATCCAACTCTTCAAGAAGATCTTCAAGCTTAGGTAATTGAATCTTACATTTACTTAGAGGGACAGGGATTTCTTTTTGTTTTTCCAATTCCCTTGAATTCTGCCTGCAGAAAGGTGACTGTAGGAGTCTACTCTACTCCAGCTAGGAATGAAGAAGCATAAACAACCTTTGATTGTTCTTTATTGAAGTTTTGAGGGTTGTTATTGAACAGCAGCTTTCAGGTTTGTAAGAAGGGGTGCAATCTGTTTGGATGTTCTCCATCAAATTTATCAGGAGATTTCATGGAAGGAGTTTTAAATTTAGATCCCTCCAAAGATATTGAATTGGAAAGAGTTTTCATGAAAAGTCTCATGAAGTCTCCCAGCGAATTAGATGGTCCAGCTTCCGAAAGTTGACCAGAAGGGTTAGTAGCATGGGCAGATGGTGCCTCATGCATCATATCCTCTCCTTCTTCTTCCTCACTTGAATCATCAAAATCCTGGGGAATGTCTTCTACATATTGGACTGAATGACCCTGTTCCCTAAGTTCAAGAGGTTCCAAGGAGTGAGTGCGGTAAACAAGCCATATATCTGTTGGCCTGTCTCTGGAGCGAGCCCTAGTAGTAGCGCCCATAAGAGGAGTGCGTTGAACAGGTTCCATTTAAAGAATTTAAAATACCTGAAAAAAGGACGTATTAGTACCAAAGAATGAGAACTACAGAGAATTAAATTATACTGTCACCAGAAGATCTACGCACAAGGTCAAGGGTGTTCCTGAAAGTGAGATGAGAAGAGTAGTTTAGAAACTTCTTTGAAGAACAGAGGAAATTTTTGAGGAAGTGATTAGAAGATGACTTGAAGGAAGAGCTATTGCTTTGAGATATGTTCAAGAAGAATTCTAATATATTTTAAAGATAATATTAATATTCTTAAGATCTCACAAAGGGTTGGAAACTCAATAATAAAAGAATGAGGATTGAGAAATGATTACTGAGAAAATAAGGAAAGATACAATAATAATGATTTAACCTGAAGCTTTACCACTATTAACTATATATACATTTTATAATTTAATTCTAAAGAATGTCAAACCAAAATCCAACCCCTTATATATCCTTTACTCCTCCTTGCATTGACATCATACCCATCCGTCATTCTGCACACCACAGACCACCAAAATTACACCCGTTACACCTGGACCCTCCTCACTAACATCAGTTAACCTTTAATCCTCCACTAACCATTCCAACCATTCTCACTACCCCCTTTTAATAACCCACAGATATTTTAATAAACCTTTTTAGAGGACTATTACATTGACTATTGCGCTGTGTGTCGCTTATTGAGGAAAAGACTAAGACACACTATTGAGAAATTGACTAATTTAGATTTAGAGTTTAGACTAGTGCGGTTGAATAGTGAGTACACAAAGGAAAGTCGCAGTTGCTATGTAGAATTGCTTTCTGCACTTTGAGTATGGATTTAGACCTCTGTATTCTTGATTTAATGAGCTGCTTTTGCCTCGAGTGTCACGTGGCGCGTGACAAAATCAGTACTCAGTAAATTTTTCATCTGAAAAACTGATATTCAAGCTAGATGTAAAACTTTGAAGATAATAAAAACACAGTGATATAAATTTATTTAAACTTTAATTTTAGTGCTTGATTTTTCTTCAATGCTGTATTGTGGGATAATTTTAGTGTCAACTTGGGAATAAGCACAATATATTTTGCAAAGTGTTATCATGTTAGAAATGTGCTTCAGATAAAAACTTTGATTTTATTATTTTTTAATAACTGAACTAAATAAGTAGAAGTGGTACTTATTCATCATTCTATCAGTTTCAAATTTTAAAACCATTATATCATATTTATTTTGTAAAAAAGACACAATAGGTACTTTAGATTATGCCCATGTAGAAAAGAAGCTGTAAAAGAAATCATATTTATATTAAAAATAATATTATTCCATATTTAAAATTAATAGGAAAAATAAATTATGTGAAATTTTTCAGGGAAATTTTTTGAGTATTAAGCATAAAATTTTTTATTGGAGTGATTCACAACTGAACACTTACACACAATTCTAAAATTAAATATATGGGTTCAAGATCTATCAATTATTTATTGGATCTATGATATTGATGCTGATTGGTAGATCTTATATAATGTTTCTATTCAATTTCTAAGTGTATGAAAAACAATCCCTTTGATATTTTATTTAAACAGAAGAATTTATAAATCTTTTTGAAATTCGCCTTATCACAAAGTAATACTGGAATGAGTATTTGTTATAAAAATTATTTTAAGTAGATTTATTAAAAATCTTCATTTTATATTTAAAACAGAAAATAAATATTAAAATTTGACTCTTTATAGAAATATATATTGATTTAAAAGATACTTACTTATTTTTTTACAAAGCAGTCAATTTTATTCTGTGAAACTTCCTTTCAACTTACAAATATAAGTCTAAAAAATTTATATGATTCTCTGAAGACTCTATATGTTTTTTACCTGAAGCAAAAAAGAATTTATTTTGAAGTACCTCAAATCTAAGCAAAAGAGCTGATACCTTCTTTATATAATGTAGTTGTATAAGATTCATTTTAAGTCATTTTCTGAATCAGCCATATAGAAAAACTCATATCATAATGATATATGATCAACTTAAAACCATAATTAATATAATAATTTATAAAAATAATTCTTAATTCTTTCTTATTATCACAACTTCAAAGTATTTAATAAAAATATTTTGATATTAAAATAAAATTATTTTTAAACTTAAAAATACTTAATGAAAATTCTAAAAAAGTATAAATTTTTTCATGGCTTAACATAACTTGAGCCACACTTAGAAACAGGATTTCATTGAGATTTCAACCTAAGCATTAGATATGTTTTGATAAAAAAAATTTAAATTAAAACTCTATTGGCCTCATGCAACAAAATACCCTGAAAAATCTAAGGGCTTAGAAGCATATTGACCTAAAAAAGTAATTGAAATAATTGAATATTAAATATATTCATATATAAAATTATGTTATACTTAAAAATTAATAAAGACTTTTTCCTATCTAAACACCAACCACCAACAAACATATTACCAAATCCATCCCCATTTTTATAAGCTTTATTTTGCAAAACTTAATTTTCACAATACAAAAAGTCTTTGATGCACTGAATTGTTGCTTCAAGAATGCTTTATCAAAAGATATTTTCAATGGAAAATTTTTCACTATCACACTTGGAATTGAGGAGCTGATATAATGGAAAGTATAACAGCTAGAATTTGAGACCAAATACCATTCTGGATTAACTAAATTATTTACAAAACTCCTAGAAAAATATTTTGGCATCTTTTTGTCTGTCTTAATATTGTTATTTTTAACCATAAGTAATGCATTCTTGATGTTTTTTTCATGCTTGTTGTTTTATTTTTTTCCTCAGTTGTAATTTTTCTTTTTCAAAAGCTTTGTGAAGCCTGCATCTTGTAGTGTGGTGGATAAGAAATTTATTTAATTCAAAAATAAATAAATAAAAAGTGCAAAAGAATGCAACTGTTAAAAATAAGGCCATTAAAAAAATCATTATATTCTTAATATTAAATAAAAAATCATATCCAACATGCACATAGCAAACATGAGTATTAGCTGCATTTAAAATATTAATCAAGTATTTGGAATCAAAGCTTCATTTTATTGCTTACAAGTATAGTATTCTTATTTATGCATTTTGGACTGGAGATTCAACTATACCCTAAACAAAAACAATTAAATGTGAAGTTTAAATCCAATCTGCAATTATTATGATAAATACAGTAATAATACATAAGTGTGTTTTGATGCTTTATTTAATTTTTCTCCATATATCAATAATATATCAAACCTCCAGATATTGATAATTTATAATGTAGAAAGGTATAGTTTATTTAAAAAATTATTAACTTTACCTCTACCACTAATAGAATTAATGGATTCTAATACAATAAATTATTTATATGTAGAAAAAATTGATCCCATACACATGTGGATACCATGCTATTTTATTATATTTCTTTATTTAATATATAATTATTGAGAATAATAAAAAGCTTTATAATGAATTAGTGAAAAAATGATATTCTTACTTAAAATTTAAAAAAAATCCTTTGGTTGGAGTTGATTGATTGATAAATGGGCAAATAATCTGTTAATTTTAAATTTTAAGAATAGATTCTTGAAGAAAAATATGTTTCATTTTTATTGGATGAAAAAAGTAAAAATAGAAAGAGGAACGAATATAAAATTTGGAGGCTAACCAAAAATTAGCATTTCAATTTTACTATGACAAGTTAGAGATCAAAATGCCAATATTTAAAAAAAATAATAATCAGTTCTGTTTTTTAATGTTTTAAAGAGATTAAAAAGGACAGTAAAATACTAACAATCAAAGTTAGTAATCTGTAAACAAGTCACTTTAGTGGAAAAAGAAATTATTCAGAAAAATGTATTTCTTAAAAGTTAAACTTATATTTAAAGTGATATTAATATTTTTACTTAAGAAAAAAGTATAAGGGACAAACCAAATTAAAAAACTCTTAAGAGAAACAGATGATAAGCTAATTATAATAACCTTTCTCTTGTAAGTGGAAGGAGAGAAGTGGAAAATTTGCTACTTGGATGAAAATTCACTTACAGGTATGAATATAGAAACATGAAAGTTACTGGAGCCTGTTGCATGGAAGTCAGTGAATTGCATAAGGCATATATGCGACAGGTTTTTACACAGAAACATATTGTATAAATGATGACAAAAAATTTTCACATGCTTTTAATTAAAACTTACATATTGTTTTTACAGCTTATTTTTATAGGGATTCACAAAGTATAATTTGAGGAACTAAAGACTCAGATAGTTGCACACGGATGCAATTAATATTTATTTTTACTTATTTTTCAAATTCAATCCACTTATCCATATCATTTGTTCACATAGGGTGGAAAACCTCACAATCAGATTTTATAGACCCATTTTTTATCCTTATTATATTTGTTGCCACTAAGTTGAAATTTGGTTTCAAAAGACACTCCGCAATGTAGTGGGTGGAATTTCTAGAAAGTCCTCAACTGAACTTAGATGGAACTCAGATGGAACTCAGACTGAACTCATACTGAAACCATACTTAACTCTACTTGAAAACCAATCTAAAACTGTTCTTCTGAGTGGTGCTCATCCCCGATTGTATGGTTCCTTTATCAATAGCTCAATTTGTGTTCAATCTCTGGTGAGTTTAGGTTCAAGGTTACGGACTCTCTAGAAAGTCCGCCCCCATATTTCGTGGTGTGAGTTAACAATTAAGTGTATTTTTCTGCAAAACAATGTGCACACAAAATCAGTATCATGATATTTCAAACATGTTAAAACTGGATATATATGTTTTGGAATTGAAAAAAATTCAATACCACATTTTCTGGATTTGAGTTTATATTATGCACGTATACATTTCACAATTTCAAAAAAATAATGCCAAATTACATGTAAAAGAGTAGGGAAAATTTCAATATATATACTCTCATATTATTTCTTATTAACTAAAACCAGCCCAGACAACCTAGCTAGTGGTTTATTTTTTATAGTAGCCAATGCTGCTTAAAGCAACATTGGATGCTTGAATCTCACCTTAAAACCTCCCAGCCAGTTTTATCTGGCTGGAAGATGAGAAACAAATATATTTCAACCAAAATTGCTTGTAGAAATTTTGGTTTCTTTAAAAAAAGACTTACATCCAGTTTAAACCTAGCTGAAAGTTATAAGTATAGAAATTGCAAGCAAAGTTGCCGCATACAACTTCTCTTTCTTTTAAACACAACATTGTGCAGGAAGCTTAGAACTTCCTGCAGGATGTATTTTTAAATTGACCAGAGCCACTTTTAGTGGCTTTGGTTAATTTTTTTATTAAAAACTGCCAGAATAAAGCTAACAGCAAAATATATTATTTTTCAAACCCAAGACACTTCCTGTGGCATGGGTTATTTATTTATGTAATTTTAAACTACTACCAGCCAGGCTCCCCCTGTCTGGTATTTTATGCTTTAAATCGCCAATTTTTCCTTAAGAAATTTTCTGATTAAACCTGACCTACAACCTCCCATCCAGTTTTATCATTCTGGGAAATGAAAAAATGAGCTTTCAAAAAAAGTGGCTACAAGAAACTTTGGTTACTTTATTTAATGAGTTGCAGCCAGTTTATAACTGGATACAAGTCAATAATATAAAAAAATCAAGTTTAGTTTCTGCATGAAACTTTGCTTGCTTTTAAACACAACATCTTGCACACAGTTTCAAAATTCCATCAAAATGTATTATTAAATTGATCAAAGCCACTTTTAGTGGCTTTGGTAATTTTTTTTTATTTAACTCTGCCAGCTTAAAGCTGGATGTGAAAAATTATTTTTTTATTCAAACATGAACCACTTCCTGTGGCTCATGTTATTTTTTTATGCATTGTCAAATTACTACCAGACAGGCTCCCTCTTTCAGGTAGTGTTATCTGAAATTTGAAGTCTTGAAAAAAATATTAGAGGAAATATAAAATGCATATTCTTTGATATATTTAGAATTATGAGTTGTAGAGGATTGATGAAGGGATTAATGGCTGAAAAATAAAATGGACCTTTGCTGATAAGGAGAGTTCTAGAACAATAGATATTTTCTATTAAAATGAGATGGGATGGAGTACATTAAAGGGTCTCATACTTTCTAAAATATGGCACATAAACATGCCACAAATAAGTACCAAACAAGCCATCAGAAAATGAAATACACCTGCCCTGGACAGGTGTATTTTGATGATGTGTTTGACCTCAAACACACCTTCTTTTGGGTGAAAAAAGCCATCAAATCACTTCTCTCCTTCATCTTGATTAGTCAGAACTGGGTACAAACACACCATCTCCTTGGATATTTTTCACCTAATTCTTAAGTGCTTATTATTTGACATGTTAAAAACATGACTTTCTACCACTTAAGCAGCCCCTTCATCATACACTCACCATTAGTCTTCATAACCATTCACTAACATTCCTCTTTCATTCCATTGTCAACTAGAAATCTCTTCTACAACACTAGCACTGGATCTATTTGTTAACTCTGATACCAACTCCAATTCTGAACTTGACTTAGCTTACATTTGTGCAATGCTGGAGAATCACTACTTATTTTCCATAACAATTTCCATACAACACCAACCACAATTTAGCCTTGAGGGTCTTTAAAATATTCCTGAAATTAACTTTAAACAGATATTTTGAACAACCTTGCCTGTATTTCTCAGTTTACTTTAATTTATAAAAAATTGCTTAATTTTTAGAAATGATTCTTGTTGTCCACAAAGAAATCCTGTTCTTAAAATCTGTGTTACACTTTTTTATTTTAGTTTAAATTGAAATGGTGGCATATTAACCCATCTTGAAAACATCTTCCAGATCAGAGATGGAAATAAATATTTTGATAGTAAAAAAATGCTTTGAATCTCTCTTTTATACATCACATGCTTCTACTCTTTCTATTATTTAGGATTTCAGTTGATTAAATGTTTTGTATTTAAATTGTAAGTAATTTTAATCTCTATAAATACATAACTAAAATTCATTCTGGATATCTATTAATAATTTGATTAAATGTGGTTTTTCAAAAGCTTAATCAACCAACCCATATGCACAAGATACATAACTTCACAAATTTTATTTTTAAATTTGGCAATACCCTCCCCTACATTTTACTATATTAGGGGGTGGGAATTTCCATTTTTTTAATTTCAAAAAATATTATAATAACTGAAAAAAATGGCAATACCTCCCCCTGCATTTTACTGTGGAAGGGGATGAGGATTGAAATTTTTTTCATGTCAAAAAAATGTCTGTAACAGTGTTTTTAGCATTAGACCTGGTGTTGAAAGCAAGTTTATCACTTAAATCGCTGTTTAGAGAACTCATTATGACATTAAATAACTATTCTTTGCGTCTGAAAAAGATAATACCTGTATGGTAATTAGTAGACATAAATTATAAGCAATATAATTACTCATAAAAGCACTGGAGCTTACCCTGAATTTATATCTTTATTTATTAAAATAAAATATAAGAAAAATTCAAAAAAATCTGTTAAAAAAGAAATAATAGGTTTAACTAGACCTTAATAGGGGTGAATATTTAGCTTACCAAGCTTTAACCAACTATCAATTTAATATGGTGTTGAAATGGTGACCAAATACCTAGTGAAATTGGGTTTACATTGGGTACAGTTATTACTGTAAATACCTAATTTTTATTATAGAAAATTATTACAGTTATAATAAGGGCTCTTTTCCACAATCACTGAGATATTATGACCCAATATTGTGCTGAAGACTCAAATATTTGGTTTGTATGAGATACACTACAGTAAAAACTATGTCCTAAGGCTTATCCTAAATAATAAGTAATAATTAAATAAAGACCCTGAATTGTCAGTATAATCCAGTATCTAAGTATGGTTTAATAGTAAATATTAATTGTCCTACTACTTTTTTTAAATTATTTAGTGATTAAAACTCAAGGAAAAACTATTAAAATAGTTATCTTCACTATAAACTCACAATACTTGGATTTCTATGCATGCTAGTGGTGGAAAAAAGATAAATAAAATATGGTTATAGCTTATATAAAGATAATATCAAATTTTAAATGTTTTATAATATATTTATATAAGAAAATAATTGCTTAATAGTATTTATTTTAAGTATATTAAGTAAGTGATGTCCAATAACCTGTCAAATCCTCCCTTACTTATACCAAAGTCCACTGGAGTGCACAGACTTTCAATCCAGATGATGTCAGTCATATCCCCAGCAATTTAAGCACTGTTATGGCCCATCACCTCCTGAAAGAGTCCGCTTTAAGAAGTTTCAACACCCAGACCTCCAGTAAGGACCCTCCTTCACAATTAATGATACCACAGACCCATACCATAAATAGAATAAACAGATAAAAGTGGATACCATAAAGAAACAAGTAAAATAACACATCCAAAGAGTATATAATGAAACCCAAAACATATAAAGAAGCCAAATTAACTTTCCAAGCCCCCAATAACATCACCAAGCATCAAGATCAAACCAGTAATGAAATCCCAACCCATCAATCCATGAAAATTCATCTAAGGAAGCAGATTAAGTTGTCCAAACTGTATATATGCGCCTGAAAAAGGTGTATATGATTTTGTAGGAGTTGTGAGTCCACTTAATTCGTCCATAGGACCTAAAATAAGCAGAAAAATAAAGGCTATAGGCTATTAAGAGGTTAAAACCCACTTATAGAGCTAAATATTCATAATATAACTACATATTTCACTGAATATGAAGTATATGTGTACATATAAGCTTATGTAAGTCTATAATTATTTAATATCACTTAAGATAAGTATATTATGATTCCATTAACACCTAAATAAGTTCTATTATGCTATGGATAAGCTATTTAAAATACTATAAGTTATATAATAGTGTAATAATTATATATATATGTATTATAACCATACACAGAAGTATTATAAAATAAATTTAAACTTATAAGATTAATATAAGTAAGGTTATCTTATTTTAAACATAAGAATTTCTCACAATTGGGGATAACTAGGATGATATGTGCAGACGTTGAACTTTCACTCTTCCAACCCCTAAGGCCAAACTCTACATCAGGGCCTGTGATTCTTGCAACTCCAGAAATAAAAATTGTGAAAGAGAACCCAATTATCCTATAACACCACCTTCACCTTAACATGTATACATCCTCAGATCCTTTACTTAATCCCCAGAACTTGGTTCTGCTTCATCCTCTTTATTTTCACCTCTGTCCAGAAGATCCCAGTGATCAAATCCCAGAACACTCTCAAAAAGGCCTGATTTATCCTCTCAATAAAAAGCCTTCATCTCTGTGAAATCAGCTAAAACAGCTTCAAAATAAGCTCTCAGGCCGCTAGACTACATCCAGTTTGTCTGCCCACATCACTTGGAAACAAAAATCAGGCTCAAAACCTTCAAATTCTGCCATAAAACAGCAAAAATCTGCCTGCAAACACCAATAACTCCACACAACAATCTCCTAGTGCTACCAGAGTAATGCGCTCAAAATTTCCTACATCAAAAAATTCCAAAGATTACAAAAATTCTAGAAGACCTTCCAGAGGATCCCAAGAAGACACCATAGCACTAAACTCTACTCCAAGACAAAATTCTTCCACTCAAAAAAGAAGAAGAAACTACACCTCTCCTCTTCCAGTCACTTATTCATCTAATATTTCAATTTTTTTAAGAACTTCATCCAGAGGAGACCAATCAGGTCCCAGGTCACCTTCACCTTCTCCATCCTACAACAACCCTGGTACTCCACCACCAGCACCCAATCAAACTGAACCAAGCAAAAATATCAACAATAACAACAAAAGCCCAACTGCTCCAACTAAGTCACAGGAAGGTCCTCATCCTAGTTTGTATTCTCAACAACATTTAGAAGATGAGAAAATAAATCAATATCTCCACCTTGTTGATCCTCCTACTACCTCCATTTAAAACCCTTCAGAAGTCCAAATTCCAGCCACTTAAAAATTTGATGAGCTTCCAATCTGTAAGTGCCAAATTAATTAATCCAATTTCTTCAACAGAAAAAAATTTCTGATCCAATTCTTTTTTTAAGTTGGCACCTCTCCTCCTGAAACTACTTTTGTGATTGGCCAGCCTCTTGAAACCACATTAACACTGGATTATGCAGATATGAATCAAAACCCAAGTATTATGTGTTCCAACATGCTTAAGGCCTTTGATCTTCATGGGCAACTGAATGAATTTGAGAATAACCTGAGAAAAAAACTTCTTGAAAACCACTGGAAGATGTCCAGGATAATTAAGCACACCTTCCATCACTCCATCACAGCTCTTTCTGCTTCCACCCAAAATTTACCTTCAAATACAGTTCCTGACCATTAAAAACCCTACAATCACTCCAGAAAGCTACACCACAAGAAAAACAGTGCTTCCTTTAATCCCAACAAGAGACAAAAACACCAACAAAATCCAGACCAACCCTCAGAAGCTTCTTCTTCCAGACATTAGTTAAGGAAAGAAAAAGAAAATTTATAAAAATTAATAAATAGAGAAAACAATAAGAAGTAGCAAATATATAAATAATTATTTATTTATTATTATTTTTTTAGTTATTTATTATTATTGATTTTCTCATTCTTATAATTTTTTTACACAGATTACTACTTAAAACTACTAACATACTAAAAAAATTGAAAAGAATTAAACAAAATTGCCTCAAAAAAATAAAATGAAATATAATAATAAAAAGATAAAATAAATAATAATTACAAATGGTATCCCCCAGCCAATTGATGAGCAGATCCCCTGATACCTTACCCACATCTAAGTGCACCTTGATGTGGATACACTTTTTAAATAATATTTACATGATTTGAGATAAAAATAAATTAAGAATAATAATATAAACATAAAATGAAATGATTATAAATTAAATTAAATAATAAAAATGAAATAAAGATAAAAAGAAAATAGCATTTCCTTGCCAATTGATAAGCCTTTCCCCACCAATGCTTTCCAACATCCAGGTGACCCTGATGTGGTGACAACATATAATTTTGATTTTTTTTTGTAATTTTTCACCTCTTTATATCCTAATAACCCCCATAAATAATTAAAAGAAAAAAAGAGAAAAAAGAAAATAATCTAAAACTTCTATCTAACAAAACCATAGCCACAGAATTCAAATAAAGAAAGAAAAATTACAGCTCCAAAAAAGGTCCAGTCCAATGAAATTATCACTAGGTGAGCTACATCCAATAATTAGAAATTATGGGAGACCACCCGTGATCCACCAACAATCAAAATAGACCAAATTTAAGGAAGCCAATCCCAAGCCAGTCTAAAGTAATACTGGACTTGAAACATGAATAACAAAACCCAGAACTAGGATTCAACTAGGAAAACAAAATACTTAAAACAGACATTATGGGGTAACTCTTCCACAGAGCAGCCAGCTCATCAGTATCTCCCACACTTGCCAAAATAACATCTATAAGCCCCTCCTGGGTACTTTTTAATAAAAAAAACGCAACATCCAACACAATAAACCAAAACTGATAAGCGTGAAGAGTCTGGCACTTGAAGACCAAATGAATTTCCATTTTAAAGTTATAGAGGTCTAAAACCTGTGAAGAGAAACCAATACTAGGGTTCAACCAAATTAAGAGAAGGGGTTTGAAACGGACAATCTGGGGTGACTTTTGATAGAGCAGCCATCCCATCAGTTACCCCTACACTTTCCAAGATCCAATCTCGAAGCTCTACCAATGGGTACCTTTTAAAAAAAATTTCCAAAAAAATAGATGCATGGCATCATTAAAATTCAAAATTAAAGAATGGTCCATAGTTTATCCTCATGGCAGAGTCAATCTTCTTCACTTCTAGTGCCTCTTGGGTAAAATCTCTTCACTTGGTCAGCAGCCACTCTCTTCTATAAGACTGAACCATCTAACTCCTCCAAAACATTAGAACCTCCAGAAACCTGAGATATGACTCTGAAAGGCTTATTCCATCTGTCAACAAACATTTTTCCTCACTGACTCTCAAAACTTCTATTATACACAATAACCAAACAGCCAGGTTTCAATGGATTCTTGAGTCTTTGAGCCAACTTCTGGTCCCAGTATCTGACTGATTGACTTCTTATCTTCATCTTTCTAGATTATCCTTTCTCTTGAAATTTCTCTCTACAATCCAACTGCTGCATCCTGGAACAGAGAAAATCCTCTTTTGAGCACACATCTTCCCAATAGATTCCAAGATAAGAGACAGCTTCCAAATCCACTGGAAGAACAGGTTTATGTGAAAACATTAACTCATAAGGTGAATATTCAGTTGTCCATTTCACAATGACCCTATCATCAAATAACACCAAGGGTAAATAATGCCTCCACTTTTCTGCACTATCTTCACACATGTTCCCCAAAGCATTCTTGATAATTTGATGTCCTTTTCTCAAACTTGCCTTCAGCTTCAGGATAATAGGGTGTGTTCACTTTAACTTTAAAACCATTACTTGTCACAGATTCTTTTAATTCAACTCCAAACTCTTGCCCACCATCAACAGTTACCAACTTCATAAACCTATATCTAAACACCCATTTCTTCTTCAGAAATTCTACCACATTTTTGGCAGTCAAATTAACCAGAGGCACTGCCTTAACCTAACCACACAAATCATCCCTGGAAACGATCAAGTATTTATACCTTCCCTCTTTGATATGGACAGCATCAACACTAACTCTTCAAAAAAAAGTTGATAATCCAGTAGCATAAACAACTTATTTAGGTTTCAAGTGACTACTTCTTTGACATTCTTTACAAGATTAAATGCAACACTGAAGAGCCAACTTCATACCTGGCCGCCAAAATCTGTCTTCTACTCTCCTAAAAGTCTCCCTAAAGCCTCTATGACCAAGGTCTTCATGCAAAGACTTTATTACAACTTTCTGACCCTTCTTCTGAGTCACCACTACTTGAGGATTTGGATGTCTCCTCCTCATCAACATCCTTCCTGACACATAGAAGCTTAGGACTTTTTTATTTGATTCACACCAAGGAATAATCATCCCCAGGCCTGATCTTCAAAATCCAACAAAACAACATCCAAGGGTAAAAACCTGTCATTAAAATCACCAGTGTGCACATAAGCTTATTGACCAGCCCAAAAAGGACATCAATCCCTAAATTTTGGTACATTCATTTCTATCCACTGTAAATTAAGAGAATCTACTTCACTAACATAAACATAATTCTCTAAATTTGAGCCATCCCAAACAAAAACTCCATCTTAATCTATAAAAACATCCTGATCACCACAGGTAAGATCAAAATCAGCCATTTTAACCTCTTGAAGGAGGAGAGAAAAATCTTCAGCACCCTTTGTACTGGCTCTAACCACTGGTAAATCTTCATCAAACTCTTCAGAATCATAATATTCATCTGTAGGTGGCCTCCTTGATAATACATTAGGCATCATAGAAATTTTTCCAGGTTTTTTTACCAGGTCAAAATAAAAATGTTGAATAGATGCCACCCACCTAGTCATCAGAGTATTTAAAAGACTAGGTGTGTTGATCATTTGAACCAGAGATTTTGCATCCGCCTGAAGCTCAAAATTCTGCCCCCAATAAAAAGTCTGCAGATTCTTAAACTTTTTTGCTACACCATGCAATTCCAACTTAGGTTGAGAATATTTAGATTCAACTAATTAAATACCACGGACTCATACCTTACTGGCCTGACCCTCCCAGTTTTTTCTTCCTGAGACAAAAAAGTACCAGAAGCAATGTAACTTGATTTCACTGCAAGATAAATTTTTCCAGCTTCCATTCCATAATCCAACTTTTGAAGAATAATATCTTCACATACCACCTTCAATTTCTGAAAAGCCTCTTCACACTCTTCAGTCCATTCTCACTCCGCATCTTTCCTGGTCAACCTTCTCAAGGGTGAGGCAAACAAAGAAAAATCTTTAATAACAATTCTGATATACATACAAACCCCCAAAAATCCCCTGACTTCAGTAGTATTTTTAGACCTTGGCCATGACCAAATTTTATTAAATTTTTTCTTTGCCATAATCCTTCCCTCTTTACATACCACATGACCCAGAATTTCCATAGCAGGAACAAAACAGCAAAACTTTGACCCAGAAATGGTCAAACCAGCCCCTTTAGTACTAAACAATACTCTCTCTAGATTAATTGCATATTACCAAGCAAATCTCCTAATAACTGGGCTCTCTTGTAGCACCTCATTCCCATAATCAGTGGATGGTCCTTTGACTCCACCATAATCAATAAAAAAACCAGCATGAGTAGGAACCTCATCTTGTAAAATTCAAGCCATTTGTGCTTGATATACTGCTACTGAATTAGTTCCTCCTTAAGGCTGTCTAGTTAGATGAAATCTTCCCAGATGAGTCTTAAACAATGTAAGTGGCCATGAATCTGTGTGAAGTTTCCTTTAATCATAACCACCCTTAATATCAACCAAACTATAACACACCCTTCCAGAAAAAGCTTCCACAAAGTCCTCTGCACTTGGTGGCATCACAGTATCCTTGATAATGACTCTATTCAAGGCTCTAAGATGATGCACCACCCTCAGCTTCCCATTCTGCTTCTTTACAAGGAAAACTGGACTTGAGTAACAAGATGTTGATTTTTCTTATAAACCAGTCCTGACTCTTTCCCTAAAAATCTCCACTAAATAATCCCTAATAGCATCTCGATTTGCAATAGGTTTTATTTTTCATGGTTTGTGACAAACCACAGGAATCAAGTAAGGCTCCTGAGAAGAGTGTTTCAACACATTTCTTTCCTCCTAAACAAATGCCACCAATTTCTCCCTCAGCACAATAAAATTGAACAACAACTTCTTTTCCTCATCAGAAAACCTTCTATCAGGACCAAAATTAACAACTTTCAATCTTTCCACAGAAACCCTAGTAGTTTCCACAAAATTAAGAGGATTCTTCACCAGAGGTGTACAGTATGGATCTCTTGACAAAGGAGGTATCCTCAAAGGAGGATTCAACCAAATAGGCATAGGTTTTTTGATAGGCCTAATATTCTGCGCTACCTTCTTATACTTTGAAGTTCCACCTTCCAATTGAGAGATCTTCAGTACATCTTCACCACCAGACCTGGAAAAAAAACCAAGGTTTTCCCCATTGCTCACATTTCTGGCCAAGGTAATATTTTTGAAAGGTGTAGAAGAAACCCTAGTGTGCAAAATTGGGAGGACTTACTTTTATTCCTTAATCCCACCACTCCAAAAATTTTCCCCAATTCCACATCTTCATCATCACCCCCATCTTCTAAATATTCAAATCTTAATTCATCTGCTAAATCACATCTTCTAAAATTGTGCAGTTTATCCTCATGCTGGAGGACCAAAAATTGATCTTGCTGATTTTATTTCTTTAAAATATTTTACATCTTAACCTCATGCATGAGGCCCAAAAATTGACATTGATGATCTTCACAAAAAATTTTCTTGTCTTCTTTTTTAATTATCTTTAAAAATTTTCATTGATTTTCTTCATTTATCTTTAAATTTTTCTTTTCTTTTCTTGATTTTTCTTCTAACCTACAAAAAAAACCATGTTTTTCCCCAATTCTTACAGGCGTGGCCAAGGTAATGTTTTTTAAAGGTGTAGAAAAAACCCTAGCATTGCACAATCAGGAGGACTTACTTTTAGACCCCAGTCTCACCACTCCACATCTTTTCAGAA
Source organism: Hemileia vastatrix (assembly GCA_030280995.1). NCBI lineage: Eukaryota > Fungi > Basidiomycota > Pucciniomycetes > Pucciniales > Zaghouaniaceae > Hemileia > Hemileia vastatrix. The sequence continues at coordinate 31,945,784 of JASXTE010000005.1, forward strand.
TATCTTTCAATAAAGATATATATCCAATCTTCTTATTTGAACTTAAATTAAACATAATTGAGAATATTGAGAGAGAACATTTACTTGATAAAAAACTTGAAGAATTTTTGCAAAGAAGGGAAAAATTAACAAGAGAAAGTAAAAAATAATCTTTGTATATCTTTAAGGGAGCTAAACTACTACAACCTGGGATTTCCTCATCTTTGGGAGAAGTTGTAGAATTAGGGTAATCAGCCCTCATTACTCTAAAAAAGACAGAATCCCACTAGAGCCTGAGCCACATTCAAAAAAACCAGAGGCAGTACCCACTTCTCTTCTTATCCTACAACATTTCATGCACTGGAACATTGAAGACAAACCACAGCTGGTCTCCCAACCATCCTATCCAGGGGATAATAACCTCATGTGAAGTATCGTTTCATCTTTACCATTCAACTCCAAACTTATTCCCAAATCAAAGTGATAGCCAATTCTTGCTTGAAAATCCATCAAGAATCGCCCATCCAAAACAGCTTTTACTATTCCTTTTAAAATGTAAAAATGAACCTTTTATGAGGCTCCACCAACAAATAACTTCACAAACTCAGATTTTCTGACTTATCCAGTGACATTTCCACCAATCTTTCTCAAATTTCCTCCAATACCCATTTTGATGGGGAGGCACAGATGAGTAGCCTCAAACAAAGAAATCAGTTTAATCTGAGAACCTGAATCCACCAATGCCCCAGCCTCCCTTCCATTTGGAGTGACATTTACATAACCCAGAGGTGTAGAAAAATAAGTTTTTAACCCCTCACCAAATTTTTCAGCAAAATCCCAATTGTATTCTACCTCCCCAGAAGAAACTCTTCTCCTGGTCAACAACTATTTCTGCCTATCAGCCAATGTAGGACTGATAGCATACAACTCCCCATAAGTAATGGAAGCCTAACCCTGATTCATCCTTTCCAGGACAGAGTCCATAACATAAACTTGACCAGAAACCACTGGCCTCTCAAAGTGAGCTCTTTGCTTCACTACCTTGGTCCTAGATTATTCTTGAGGACCAGAACCACCAAAAGATTTACTATCAACAGGAATCAAACCAGATCTCTCACCAGACCCTGTAACTCCAACAGGATTTGGCCATGAAGCCAATGAAACATCCTCCTCAGATACAGAATCAACATTCATAGGCATTGTCTCACCATTCATATCTAATGCTCCAAAACTAGGGGGGTCCATATCAGCTATACCTTTCTGCATTTTATACAGCTCCTCTTTTCTCTGCTTCTTCCTAGTTGCACTCAGCTTAGGATTCACCTTTGAAGCCTTAGGATTTGGTTGAGCCTGAGCACTGCTCATAAGCCTTCCCATATTTCCTGTTTCCACATCATAAACACCATCCAAGCATTCCCCACTTGACTTTCCACCACAAGACTACAACTCCAATCCACCAAAAGAAGATCTATATGAGACTCTATTAATCTCCTTTCCCTTTTCCTTGCCATAATCTCTACATTTGCCAGAAGAAAAAGCCTCATTAATCAACTCTACAAACCTTGGCCTCCTTGAGTTGAAATTATGTCTTCTCCTCACCAAGTCCACTGGAGCCTGACTATCATTAGGCTTCAAAAAAGAACCATCTGGGAATTTGAACACTTTCCCCTCAAATTATAACTTCTCTTCAGATATATCCCTACTCAGTGCCCAACAGTTGTTGGACTTGTGGCCCTTCCTGATGCAATAAAAGCAGACCCAAGGATCATTCCTGCCAAACCTCCTATCAAAATCTCTAGGCTGAGAAGGAGCCTTCTTGGCCTTCTGAGACTCCTGGACAAAATATGTAGCTGTTTTATCAGATCAGCCAACTTTTTCATCACAGGATCAACTTCTTTAGGATTCTCAGGAACCTCTTCCTTGTTTATACTTTCCTTCTTTGTAGATTCCTCCACATCTTCAACAAAATCTTCATTAACCTTACTAACATACTTGGTGCTAGCTTCTTGGAAATATTCCCCTGGTAAAAGTTTCAGATGACCCTCTACAAACTCCTTCACCACAGAAAGAGCAGGAAGTTTCTGATTCCTATTAAGTAGAATCTTTATCATATCCTTTCTTTCCAGCTCCTTTAGCACATAAAATCTGATATTCCTGGCCAGAGCAGACCAGAAAATATCTTTGAAGAGTCAATACTATCCAAAGCCAGCATATCAACCAAATAATCCACCACTGGCTCCAACTTAGCAAGAAACTTCCTATAAGTATGGAGGTTTTCCACCCCTCCATAATATTGCCATTCACTTGCAATCATATTTAGATCTACCATTGAATATTTGGACCCCCACCTGTCTGTCATCTTCAGACACAACTATTTCCAATATTTTCTCCTATAACCCTCTATAGAAGCTACTTCCTTCACTAGATCCCTGTCACCAATATAGAAGATGACTTGCTTCACCATTTCCAGGTGAGAAGCACCATCCTCATTCCCAGAAGCCTCAAACATCTCCAGAAACAACTACACATCCTCCCCCATAAACATAAGTTCCTTTGAATACTTGATCCTTACAAAGGCCTAACAGAAACAGGAGAATTAACATCCTCAGGTGAACCAGATCCACCACTTTCACCACTAGAGAAAGAGGGTCCAGAAGCCATGGTCCAATAGATTCCAGAAAATTAATCTCCAACCACAGAAGAGAGTCCAAAAGTAACAGAAAGTCCAAAAGCTTGTAAATCTTTACCCCATGTTGGGCTCCACAAATGTAGACAATCCTATAGTACTAGCTATAGGCCTTGACCAAGGGAGTTGAAGTAAAACTTAAGAGAAAAACCCCTGTCCCTTTGAGAAAACCAGGTGTGATTAATTTGCTACAGCAAATTGGAGACTGTTACAATTACCCTTCCAAAAAACTCCTTGACTGCTTTACAAGTTAGGACAGTAGCCAATAGCAGATCACTGAGAACCAAACAAGCAGAAAACCTGAAATGCAGAGTAATCTACACCAGAAACCAAAGACACAGTGCACTTTTTTCATAAAAACAGAAAAAATTCTTGATGAAGGTTTTTTTTTCATAATCTCACACAGCTGGGGGCATGAAGGAATTGTAAACTTAATAGGCTAGGTACATGTGAAGAGTAATTAACGTAGTGGGTAAGTTATCTTGGTAATTAACAGGATAACAGGTGGAGCTAGGTTCTTTTGAAGACACAGATGGAGTTGCTACAGGGGGAAGGGTGTAGGTTAATCCTTGAGGGGCTGTGGTTTGATGGGCAGGGTTATCAAGATTGTAAGTGGAGTAGAATTTTGCAGCTGACCCAAGATGAATGACCTGGCAAAATTTTATAGATAATGGGGGTATTAAAAAGTGGGGTTGTTGACAAAGTGGGGTTGGTTCTCCAGAATTCACACACAATTCCATCTACCATAGGTTGCTGAGGGATAATTGAGATATCGTCGGGAGAAAGAGACATTTACACCAGCATGAAAACAAGAGTGCAAACCATGGAAAATGAGGGTGTGGTTAAATTGGTGAGGCAGCAAGGATTTGAACCTGCACCACAAAGTTCAAGGTGAGTGACTAGCAGCCATGCAGGAAATTATCTAACCACATAGACCATCTTGCCTCATTTGATTTAGGTTGAAAAGCTACAACAGAGAAATCAGTTTCCAAAGTTAAGTTAAATGAAGAACTAACCTTGCAACAAAACAGCCATTTTTGTAAAAAAAAACATTGAAAACTGAGTTAGAAACAATTATATAACTAACAAATGGTTGTATGATAATTAAAGTTTCCCCAAAATGTCTTATTCAGTATGTACAGTTCCTGGAAGAAAGTCTTCGGGATTGAAGTTTTCCTCAAAAAATCTACACTCAAATCTCATTTTCACTATGATATTGCTCATTATGGTTTAAGTTGTTTTTTAGATTAAGAATATCAAAACTAAAAATCTTAATAATTAATATTTTTTTATTTATTTCATTTTGTAAAATAAGGTGATTCCATAAATTTTAAAGTAGGAATTTCTAAGCAATGAGACCTGTTTATATAGAAAGCTAGACTCAGATAACCCCTATTTGTAACATCAAAGCATAAACAAAGAAAAAAAAAGCTAAAAATTTGAGATTTACCAGCGGGTGGATGCTCAATTTGCATCAATGACAGCCTTCATATGAGCAGGCATTGATGACACTAAGTGAATTAGAGGGTACTCAACTTGGATTTGCAATTAGAGAAGATGAGATTTTTGAGTTCACGCATGTCTCTTGAGTTTGTTTTGAGGGGACAACTGAAACAGGGTGTAGTTTCAAAGTTTCCCCTAGCTCTCCATCCCTCTAATATTGAGCAAAAAGTAGAGTCAACAACACCAGGCTTTCTAGAAATTTCAGCTGGGGTGATTCCTGCTTCAGCCATGTCAACAATGTGAGCTCGTTGTGTTATTGTAAGTTGCTTCCTTCCAGGTCTAGAGGCTTCCATAGTGCAAGGAAAAGAAAAAAAACTAAAGAAAATAAATTTGTTTATATCTTACCCAAATGAGATAGAGTACACAAAAATACTATATCAAGTGAAACAGGGGAAGGTGAAAGACCAAAAAATAAAATCTTGATGTGTTTGATGTGATAGTAAACAAGTGATGGCTGGATGAAATGGTGGTTAATGTATGGTTCTATACATAAAAAATCCCAAAGACTTTCTTCCGGGCACTGTACACAAATACCACCATACTAAGATCCATGCACAGCAACTACTTTGGCACCTTTGACAGCCAAATAGAATAAAAACCCTCTAAAAACGCTACTCAGCCTTCTATAAACAAGAGGGGAGGACCTCCCTGAAGCCAAAAAACCACCAAAAACATCTAATAAAGCCCAAAATACTTAGAAAAAGCCACCATGACTTCTAAAACCCTTAAAACACAAAAATTCAGCTATGAAAACTTTGTGACATAAAATATAGAGCCAGATTAGCTCAACTTATTGGTACTAAGCACTTAACCCTAAGACTTAAGGTTAGCCTGTAAAACTCAAAAAACAAAATTAAACAATTATCTTTTAGAAACAAAAAGTGAGTAGATGACCCCTTAAAACTTGGAATATGAAAAATATCCACAAGAAATCAAATATAGAGATAAAATGGGTCTATTCAATGGTAATACCCACAAACCCATAGTCTTAAAATTCACTAAATAAAACCAAAACAACACTTAATTTTTTAACTAATGTCAATTAAGACATACACAAACAGCACCAAACAGACCAACAAAGGCCTCTGAAAATTTTGGAAGACCACAACATTTGATCAAGGTCCTGAATTTGGGACAGAGTTTAGAGAGGCTATATCAAATGTTTTATCAAAGGTTAGGGTAGCAACCCCATATTATCCTGAAGCTTAAGAAATGGTAGAAAGAGGGAATCAAGTTATAAAGGATGCTTTGGTTAAAATGTGTGGAGAAAGTGCTAAAAGGTGGAGACACTATTTACCATTAGTTTTATTTTATGAAAGAATCACTTCCAAAAGGACAACTGGATATTCACCATACAAACTAGTTTTTTGACAGAAAGCAGTTTTAACAGTTGATCTTGAGGCTGGATTATATCTTGGAGTAGAATTGGATACAGTCAAAACTACTGAATAATTATTATGTGGAACAATGTTTCAGTTAGAAAAGAATGAACAAACTCTATAAAAGGCATATTTGAAAATGATGAATATTAGAAATAAGTCAGTTAGAGATTGCTTAAGAGATTCTCTCGTAGGTTAAGAAAGCCTTTGAAAACAGGAGATATGGTCTTGGTTTATAATAGGAGTTTGGAGAGTCAGTGGGGAAGGGTGTTTGTGGATAGTTGGAATGGACCATATAGAGTTAGGGAACAAGTATCTGGTAGTTCATATGTATTAGAAGATTTGGATGGAGTAGTTTTGAAGAAGAGAGAAGCTGCTTATCAGCTCAAGTGTTTCTATCCTAGGGGCACTAGTTTACTGAAGTTTAACTTCACTATGAGGATTAAGTACCAATTATCATTACACAGAATGACTCAAAAATGAGGATAAAATAACTATGTTTTTTCATGAAGATTCCTCCAAAATGAGAATAAACTCCTTTTCTATTTATTAGGGAAGATTTACTCTGCAAGAGAGTATAAACTTAAACTATCATTGAAACTTCCAATCATTAAATTCAAATGTTAAATGTTTTTTGGGAAAAATTGAGTTGGAACATATTTATTTTTGGTAGAAGTGTTCACAGGGGAACGTTTTAAATTTAATATTGTCAATTTTGGGGGTAATTTATGGCCTGGATTCTCTATACACAACAACCCCATATTATTTTTTACTATTTTTTCTGTTTCTAGTTGAATCCTGGCTTTGTTTTTGTTATATATGAAGTCCACTAAGACTTTTAACTGGATCAACACAATGTCAATTGGTTATGCTCATTTGAAGCATATTCAAGGATTTTTTTTTATGTATTGCTTCTGAATTTTGAAATTTTTATGTTAGAATTTTATTTTATTTCAATTTTAAATTTAGTTTAAATTAATTTGTTCAGGAATTATGATCACTTGTGGCATCCAATCTTTTTACAAATTGGAGGGAGCCCACCCAGTGATCATTTCTATTATTGTTTGTTATGTTTCTTAAAATTTTTCAAAAACTATTTACACTTATTATTTATATCTTTCTTGTGTATCCCACATCATGGTTTGCTTGGATGAGGCTATTATGTCAGGGTTACGGCTCATAAAAAAGCTTAGGGGAATCATTATATATATTTAATTTTAATTTCAAAATTTCAGATCACATAGTGGGAAAAAAGAGTGCAATAGACATCTAGTGATTTTTTTGCTTCCTATAATGATTATACTTAAGATTCCAGTGGTGATTCCATTTTTTTACTCCCTCACCTAACTTTTAATATCTCTCACCTCCCCTTTCTATTTTCTCTCTCTTCTCCAGAGACATCACCTCGTTTTTCCCAATCTAATATTTCCTTATAACTCCTATCTTTTTCATTAGTTATATCTCCACTTTCCACTTTTATCCTTCCCTTTCATTTTCTATTGTTATATTTAAATTTCATTTTCCCTTATTATCTTCCCCTTCCACTTTCTATTGTTATATTTCCCTTCCACTTTCTATCATTATATTTCCCTTCAACTATCTATTGTTATATGTCCTTTCCACCTTATCTCATTCTCCACTGCACTTCAAAAATGTTTCAATTACTACTAGACTAAGTTGTGGCAATGTTTATCCTCTGAGTCTTTCACTGAATACTCTAGAGGTACTGAAAAATAGGTTACTGTTGAGTGAGATATATTACTTCTTAGTGAAAATAACATGTTAGGTTTAAATGGCTATAAGATTGCCAATTTTAATTATATTCCTAATCTGATTAGCTCATTTTATTTTGAATAATCATATTAACCTTTCTATATCTTGAAATTATTATTGCATTTAAAAATTTGAGTGAGATATAGCACTTCTTAGTGAAAATAACATGTTAGGTTGAAATGAATATAGCTTTGGCAAATTCACTTCATTTATAAACCTGAATAGCTCATCGGATTTGCAACAGTCATATTGACTTATCTATCTATTTCAATGACAAATTTGTGCTTACTAAATTATTAATTTTTTGTTGAAAATATTATATCAACAGGATCAAAAAAAGAGGATATAAAATATTCATATTCATATTGCATAATTACGGCAGGCAAGCATAATCATTCATTCTTCTTCACAAATTTACACTTTTGAGTATAGTATTGGGGGAAAAAAAATTGAAAAAGCAGTGAGAAAAATTCTGCATATAGCTTCCACCACTAAGCTAACAAAGTAGAGTCTTAAGTGAAGCTGACATTGTTTGAGGCCTATTCTCCTTTATGCCAGATGCAACTCCAGTTGTACAAATAAAAATTATAATGAGTGACTGTCACTGCAATTATTACTGCGCCACTTAGATCTAACATTTCCTTTTTGTCTACTTCTTCTGCTTTTCTTTGGTATGCACATGGAATCTCTTCACTGCTTCAGTAACCTGTTTTTCAGTGCCTCTAGACTATTCAGAAATCAACTCAGATGATGTGAATTGTCCCTCCTTAGTCTAGTAGTAATTAATGTCAGGCCTGAGTCACTGTAAGAGGTATAAATAAGTCTTATCAGCAGCACTAAGGTCTGAATAGAACTAAACCAAGGTTAGGTATAATAATATACTATAAAATCCCACACTATTTATAACTTTTATTATATGTTATAAACCAGGTACTGTTTATATAATACTATAAATCACTCAATCTAGTGTTATAACAATATTTAAATACTATATATAGTTATTCCCACGTCTGTTTATATACAATATAAACCAGGTTCCAAACTAAAGTATATAAATAAGTTACCCGGACTAGTAAGTTATTAATTCAATATATTAATAAGATATAGTACTTATGCTTCTGTAATTCTTACTTGGACTACTCAACAAGTTGGGAACCAGGAATAAGATATCAATATTTATAATCTACTGAGAAATAGAGCTTACCTATTTAAGATACAATATCAATAATATAATATTGAATTTATATTAAATGATAAGGGGAAACTAATAATAAATATATTACCCTATGCAGTGGACCTCACTCAATATAGCTGTAATGATATTTAATTATTAAGACTCAAGAGACTACACCAGTAGTAACTTCAATAATACTAAAAGTATCAAGTTTAAGTTGTGGTAAAAGCAGATGGTGATTTCTAGGGGAAATCACCTCCTTATATCTTATTTCATCCATACTATTTACATGTATTTTCTTATCTGTATTTTAATAAGCCCTGCATTTAATTTATCTGTACCCCTGACTCCTTATCTGCTTGCATTCATGTTTCTGCATTCATTCCTGCATCTTTTCCTACCTGCATGCTGTTTCTGCTTCTTTATTCCCCTGCATCTGTTCCTGCATCTGCATTTCTTCCTGCATGCTTTTCCAGTTTCCTGCATCTTTATCTCCTTGCATCTACTCTTGCATCTGCTCCTGCATCTACTCCTGCATCTACTCCTGCATCTACTCCTGCATCTACTCCTGCATCTGTTCCTGTGTCTGCATGCATTTCACCTGATGTCTGATATTCCTGCATTGTATACATATTCTGCATTTATCCTTTACTCCTGTCTTCTTATATATATTCTTTATTTAGTTAATTTATTCTTTACTTTACTTATTTGATACTTACTCTTTTGTCAGCTATTCTACTGATCCTAGCTGACATTCCCTTCTTCTAAAAAAAATAATAATAAAAAAAAATGTTCATTCTTTATATGATTTCTTCTTATATCTGTAATCTCTTAATAATTTATCTTTTTCTACTATTCCTTCTAATTTTATCCATTTATCATGTTCTGCTGATTTCTTTCTATATCTTACTAAGTAAAGTCTTTCCTCTTTTTTTCCTTTTTTTGTCATTTTCTCATCTATTATTTTTTCGATTACCTCTTCTTTCTCATTTATTTCTTTAGGTATTTGTTTATTATTCCTTTTGTCAAATTTTTCTTCATTGTTTTTATAATATTTTTTGGCTAATGATACTGGGAATGTTGGATGTTTATTTTGGTATTCTGTTGGTAATTGTACTTCAATAGCATTTGTTCCATGTTTTTCTGTAATCAGAAAAGGTCCTATAAATGGATCCTGTAATTTCTTTGGTCCTGGTAAATTAAAAAAATTTTTTGTTGATATTAATACCCAATCTCCTATTTCAAGATCTTTTTCCTGATGATGTTGGTCCCATCTCTGTTTTGAATATTCATGTGCTTTAGTTACTGCTTGTTGAGCATGTATTCTTGCTTTTTCTAACATATCTGAAATTATTATTGAATTTGGATGTAATTTCATATCCACTAGTTTGTCTTTTAAGTAGAATAATGGGTTTCTTGGGATATACCCTCTTTCCAATTCAAAAGGTGTTTTCCCTGATATACTGTCTTTCCTTGAATTGTATGCATATTCTAATGCTGGTAATAGTGTATACCAGTCATGTATAAATCCTTGTTTGTCTTTATAATTTATCCCAAAAGCAATATATCTTCTTAACATGTCTTCCAAGGTTTGTATCATTCTTTCTGCTAATCCATCTGTTTGTGGGTGATATGCTGTTGAAAATGATAATGAACATCCCAATAATGTCATTAAATTTTTCCATAATTCTGATGTGAATTTTGGGTCTCTATCACTTATTATAATTCTAGGTAATCCTACATCTGAAATTATTTTCATCCAGAATGATATTGCTAATTGTTGTGTATCCACTTCTTTATGTGTTGGTATAAATCTTGCTCTTTTACTCAACCTGTCAACTATTACTAGAATTGAATTATAATCCAATGGTCCTGCTGGTGGTAAAGCTGTTACAAAGTCCATATTTATTATTTCCCATGGTTTTGTTGGTATTTCTATTTGTTGTAATAATCCAATTTTTTTCCTGTATATCTATTTGATTTCTGACATATCTCACATGTTTTAACATATTCTCTTGTATCTTTGTTATAATTGTACCACCATGCTGTTTGTTCTACCCTTCTTAATGTTTCTTCTGTTGAAAAATGTCCTGATAATAGTTCATCATGACACATTCTTAAGATTTCTTGTATCATTTTTCTTTCTGTAATTACTATTCTTGTTTGATAATTATCTTTGTAGTATAGTAGTTTATCAATTATTGTAAATTTATTTTCTTCTAATAATATTTTATATTATTTGTCTAATTTCTCTTTCATTTCTTTTTTTTCTGGTTGTTGTAATATATTTTGTATAATATTTATATTTTTATCATCTTTATAATTATTTCTTATTTTTTCCCAAAATTCCTCACTAAGTTCTATTGTTGTGATCCACATTATTTCAATCTCTTCTTCTTGTGCTGCTGGGTTTTCTTCATTGTTTGGTAATGGATCTCTACTTAATGCATCTGCATTTTTATGTTTCTTCCCTTCTCTATGTATTATTGTCATATTCCCTCTAAATTCTTGTATTGCTAGTTGCCATCTTAGCATATTTCTGTTTGGTGTTTGCATATTTAGTAAACTTTTAATAGCTGTACAATCAGTGATTATCTCAAATCTTGATCCATCCAAATAATAATATAGCTTTTCCAGTGCCCATATCACACATAAGCATTCCAATTGGGTTGCTCCATATCTTAGTTCTCCATTTCTTAATTGTCTTGATATAAAGCATATTGGTAATTCCTTTGGTTGTTCATTTATTATTTGTATTTGATGTAATGCTGCTCCTAGGCCAGTGAAACTTGCATCTACATATACTATGAAAGGTTTGTTCCAGTCTGGTAATATTAGTACTTGTGTGGATGTTAGTTTTCTTTTTAGTTCTTCAAATGCTTCTATTCTTTCTTTTGTCATTTCAAAGATTGTATTTTTTTCTAATAATTTATATAGTGGTTTACTTATTTGTGCAAAGTTTTGTATGTATTGTCTGTAGTAGCTGCAAAATCCTAAAAAACTCTGAAGTTGTTTTACTGTTTGTGGTAGTTGTTTATTTTTTATTGGAGCTACTTTTGCTTCTTCTGCTGATATGTATATTCCTGATATTTTATGTCCCAATGCTGTCAATTCTTGATATCCAAATTTGCATTTCTTTATACTTATTCTTATTCCCATTTCTATAGCTTTTCCTAATAATTTCTCTAAATGTTCTTTGTGTTCCTCTATTGTTTTTGATAATATTATTATATCATCAATATATATTTTAAGCCATCCTTCCCTTATTTCTTCATAATATTTCTGATCCATTATTCTCTGAAATATTGCTGGGCCATTTTTAATGCCGAATGGCATTAATAAATATTCAAATACTCCCATGTGACAAACTATTCTCAACAATTCTCTTGTATTTTCTTCTACTTTTATCTGATGATATCTTTTAAAAATGTCCATAGTTGTTATATATTTTGCTCCTTTTATTGTTGCTATTGTTTGATCTATTCTTGGCATTGGATATGAGTCTGATATAGTGTAAGTATTTAGTGCTCTAAAATCTCCACACATTCTTGATTTCCCATTATGATATGTGATTATTAATGGAGCTGTTATACATTTTCCTCCTACCTCTGTTACTTCTTTAATTACTTTTAAGTCTTTTAATTCTTTAATATGTTTTTCAATTTCCTCCTTATTTCTTGGGCTTGTGTTATATGCCTTCCTTTTTAATGCTATTGGAAATGGTTCTTCACATGTTAGTTGTATTTTTACTTCATAATTCTTAATCATCCCTAATTTCTTTTCTCCAAATGAGAATGCTTCTTTATTATTTCTTATTATTCTTAATATCTCTTGTTTTTCTTCTTCTTTTAATTTTCAATTTATTTTAATTTCTTCTAATTCTTTTTCAAATTCATCAAACTTCTCTTCTTCCATATTATATATTTTTATCTGTGGCTGTTTGTTTAGTAATTTAAATTTTTTCTTTGAATCTTTTCCTATTGTAAATTCTTTTTCAAAGTTATTAATTTTAAAGCCATATTTATACATATTTTCATTTCCTAGTATAATTGTATTTTCATTACGCATATTTTCCAATACTATTATTTCAGTTTGTAATTTAGTGTTACTTTGTTTATGTGGGAATACTATTTCTAATTCAGTTATTCCTATTGCTTTTAAGCTTCCTCCTAGTCCCACTAGTTTATAGTTCTTTTTTATTTCTTTTATTGTACATTTTTAATTTATATTTTTTAATAATTTATCACTTATTATTGAACATGCTGCCCCTGTATCAATGCATACTTTAATTAAGTGTTCATTTATATATGCTAATGTCATTGCTGGTATACTATTTTCATACCCACTATCTTTTATTATTTTCTTTGCTTTGATGTTGTGTTCAGACAGTTTAATTTCCATATTTTCTGGTATTTCTTCAATTGAATTTATTTCTAAATTTTCATTTTCTATATTTAATGTATATTCTTCTATTTCTTCATCTTCTTTTTCACTTTCATCTGTATCCTCTTTTTCCTCATTGCTTACTTCAGTTTCTTTTTGTTCTTCTACATCTATATTTTGTATCTTCTTATTTGGACATGTATTACTGTAGTGTCCTTTCTTATTACATATATAACATTGTATATTTGAGTTTATTATTGCTTTCTTATTTTCATTCTTTTTTTCTTGTTCTTGTTGTCCCTTCTTGTAACTTGGTTCATAAAATGTGTTTGATCTATATAATGGATCATTTTGTATTAATTCATCTAGCTGATGACAAAAAGTATCTAATTTTTGTCCTCTTCTCCATCTTGCCTGTATATCATTTTGTATTTTACCAGGTAATTTTAACATTAGAAATTCTATTATTTCATCTTCATCCCATGTACTTTCTATTGCTTTTAATTTGTATGCTAAATTCATAAACCACCTTCCTGGATTTCTTGCTCTCTCTACATTTAATTTGTTATTATTAATATAATTTCTCATTCTTACTTTCCATGCTCTTGTTGAGAATTTTTCTATAATTCTTTCTTTCCAGTCATTCCATGTTTCTGCGTGAGACTGGTTGCTCCTATTGATTTGAAATAGAGATTTCTTTTGATTTGGATTAAGGATAGATGCCCCACATATAAGACCCTGAGGGGTTCTTCAAAGTTGGCATGTTCTTGGAATGTTGGTAACGTCGTGATATTAAAAAAAAATTGGACAACAAACAGTCTCATTTATAGTAGAATTAATTTTTAATTTATTTAAAATAGACTTTATATCTTTATATTTCACCACTTGGTTTTTAATATCTTCATCAAAATTAGAACTTTTTTTAAATTCTACTATAATTGCAATCAAAAACTTTTTTAAAGTGTTGCAATTCTCTAGGCTAACCTTACAAAATAAATGAAGCCAAGCTAAAAAATGAGAAATAATTGTTGGAGCTGAAAAAGAAACAAAAATTTAATATTAATATTCAGCTTTTATATTTTTATTAAAGTTTTGAAAAATAGATAGAATTTTTTACCATTGTTTGAAGGGGGATCTTCATCTATTTCAGGTGAGCTTGGTATTGAAAATGACTCAGACACTTCTGATGCATCTGACTTGTCATTGGAAAAATACATTTGACTCCTTTGGATATCTTGTAAATGCTTGAGGTAAGTGCGACGAGTAACAAGATGACCTTGAGTTAGTTGGCCTTCCAAATTTGTGAAGCTGTTTTCTGAGCACTTGGAGCAGATACAGAGTTCCATTATTTTTATTGTAATGGAAGAATGAAGTTTCATGCATAACCTGAAAGGTTTAGAGTTACCAATGATTTTTTATATTCATTATTTTCTATCATGCATAGTATTGAGGGCAAAAGAAATTCATACATAAAAGTACCATATACACTGTGTCAGTAAACACCTTTATGATGCATACTTTAATGAAAAACACCTGTCCTTCCCTACCACTGTCTCATTAACTCATTTAACAAATCAGTAATTCATCAATTTTTTCATCAAAAATGTTCAAACTTGCACATTTTCATGAAAGCATTCATTACCCCACTAACTCACACACCATTTTGTCACCAATCCATTCTACTTGTTGAACCTTGTGTCAAAAAACTTTTTATCACTACTCCTCATGCTTGAAACACAGATTTTTATTACTACTATTCAACCATATCAATGAATCATACAAAAAATATCTTATATTTTAATCTCATAAAGTTTTATTACAGTGGCAATCACACAAGAAACCTCTACTTCCCCAGAAACTAAGAAAGTGTTTTCCCAATTGGATTCCTTCCAAATATGAACAACTTTCCCTGTCATGCGTAGATGTCAGAAAGAAACTGGAGTTCTCAACTTCAATGTGGCAAGAAATTTTATAAGAAAGCTGAAAATATTTTTAATCAGTGCAGCCATATACATTACAGAGAGAATTAAAAAATCCAAAAAAGGTGAGTCTCACAGGTGCGGGGAAAAAATAATTTGAATTTACTGAATAAAATGGTGGTTTGTGTCTCTGTGTGACTCCCATTTTGAGTGATAAAATGCATACAGTTGTAGTTGCCCTTATTTCAGTAGTTTAAGTCATGAGTAATATGCAATAAATTCTTACAGTTTTGCTGAAACAGTGGTAGATGCTCTTAAATGTGACTTTTTTACCACTGTTTTTATATAATGGATTCTTGGAGGGAGTAGGAGGAGGGAGGAATGTGCCAGTAGGTGCTTAAGGAGGGGCAGATTCAGATGGAAAGAGAGGAAAAATGTGCATGTTTCTGTTGTGGTCATTGTTTCCATGATCCACCTGAGACTCTCATCTTTTTTTGGCCAAATCAGTAGATAAATATATATTGAAAATGTCTATAACTCTCATTAAAGACTCTAAACATAAGCTTTAGAAATTAAAATAAAGATACATGTTTTTATTTTGCTGAAAATTTTAACAGCAGACAAGCCAATCTGAAAATAATTCTCCCCAAAAAAATGCCTTTTTGCATGTGTTGTGTCACCACTTGGTCATATATTTACCTTTAGATCTAGCTATCTTAACTTTGATGTGAGTAAAAGTAAACCGTAAAAAAACAAAATAATATTTTTTTTTCTCTAATTCAGTTTTCTGGAAGTCCTTACATGGTTTGTACAAAAAAAATTGGTCTAAAATCAATATTTTTTTAAAATTGAAATTAATATATATAAACATTTAGTGTTTGCCTTGATAGTCTAATGAGAAATTTTAGAAAATATTTTAAACTATATAAAAAATTGAAAAGACAGCTTAAAAAAATTCAATAAATTATAGAAACCATGTATTATATTTAAAACAGTCATGTGTTATATACAAGATACTATTGTTTCTAGCAGCTATAGAAACTAAATCTGATTCATAGCAACATCTTTATCTTGTGTTTTTTCTCCATCCTGCTGATCATTATTTTTTCCATCCCCTTTATCATTTTCTTTTCCCTCTTTTGATATCTCGTCATTTTCTTCATCTGAATCAAAATCATAAAGATCACCAAATTCCCCACTATCAAAAGATTTATCAGTTTCACCAGCTTCTGTATCTTCTAAGTTCATTTCTACATCACTATCAGCATTTTTATCATCATCATCACCATCATTATCCTCTTCTGGAACTAGGTTGTAGTGTATAAAAACTCCATCAAGATACTTGGCCATAAACATCCTATTGTTCATCTTCTCATCTGGTTAAGGATTTATAAAAAGAGAGTCTGATTCATTTCGTAAGAAAGCAACTGCTGTGGTATCAGGGATGAGTGAATTCTGGCTTAATGATAGGTTTTTAAACCAGCCACAGCTATAGAAATCAATTGGAAGGTTAGAAGGGGGCTTTGTGAAGATTGATTCTTGGGGAACTTGAGGAAGTTTTTGTATTCTCTTACGGCCTTTTTTTCCTGAAAAAATTTCATCTTTTTGCATTACAAGATCTAATCATCTAAAGAACTTGTTAGCATTGTTGGAACAAAAAGGGAGGGTTTTGATTTGGTATAGGTTACTTTGGCTGTCAAATTCATCATCACTATGAGCTGATACTTGGCTCAACACACAAAGGTAACGTTTGGGAAATTTATTGACTGTGGCATAAGTGACACAACTATCTCGTAACTATTTATCATAAAAAAGAAATGAAAGTCAGAAGTGTGATTTTCAGAAAAAGAAGAAATCCTTACCCTTTCACAATTTTTCTGAATATTCTTTTTCGATTCATCTTTTGAATGCTTTCCAGCTTCCTTGAGCTCCTTTTTGTACCAAGATTCCAAAACGTAGTGGAAAAAATGGTTGTAGGCTGCAAAAATTAAAGGAATGCTCTCAACAGTTGTCAAGTCAATGTTCATGAAACTGTAGGCACCACTTGAAGCTAATTGACGAAAAGAATCAATTGCTGTAAGACAAAAAGTTGAGTTAAATAGTGAGTCCCTGTCTTCATCGAGGTTTGGTCCCCAGATATGAATTCCAACCTTGGAAAGCATTGAGTGCAGATAGAAGATGTGAAATTCACTAATATTGGCCATACCCCGTCCTAACTTATAGTTTCCCTGGAGTCCTTGTCTCAAGGTGATTATATCAGTTTTCGCAATGAGTTCAGGTGAGTTGGAACTTTTTAAAGCATGCTCACCCTCTTCAACTTTTGAAAATCATTTATAAAACTCTTTTGAGAGCTCTTTAGATGCTCGAGGGGTTACCGATTTGGATCCAAATAGGCCCCACAATAATTGCACATGGAGAAAAACAGCTTCCTAAAGGCAAGAAAGTTAGTAATAATAATAAAAAAGTAATAGGGCACATACCTTTGTATTTCTAAAGTTCTGAGGGGTTTTGTCAGCTTTCAGCTGTTCTGGGTGATGCCTATGGGAGAGTGAAGGATTTTTTAGTGGAGGCAAAGAAGATTTTTAATTTTTCTTCTCGGAAGGAGGTTTAGCGGTGTGGTAGCCTAAAGTTTAGTACGGCACCTAAATACGTAAATGGAGTTATTACGGCGTGCAAGATTGGCGTTATTATTTTTTATAAAAGGGTTTTATTTAATTATTTGAGTTTTAAATATGAAGAAATTGGTCACGAGCGAATGCCTACACGAAAACAATTTATTTTACGGAGAAAACTTATTTTTACGGTCTGAAAATTTATAAGTATCAAGTCGAGTCGCTCAAGAACCTTGGGAAATTTTCCCAGAATTTTTACTATTTTTCTTATATTTTAAAATGAATTTTAAAGTTTTATAGAAATATTTTTGTTTTCAAAAATTACTTAACTTTGATGAATTTTCACGGAATAATTAGAGCAGCGCAGACTACGAAAATTAGTTTGGTAGGTAAAGGGGAAGTAGCTCTATTATGTGTAATTTTTCTAGATTTTTTATTATGGTTTTAAGGTTCTAAATTGAGTCCGGAAGTCCGGACGGACTCCGTTTCGACTCCGTACGGACTCCGTACGAACTCCGCTTTGACTCCGTACGGACTCCGTACGGACTCCGTTCCGGCTCCGTACGGACTCCGTACGGGCTCCGGATTGACTCTGGAAGAGCTCTGGAGTGGAAAATTTAGCCACGTGACTAGGAATACTTAAGCGACTCTCAAACTCGAAATTGAGGGGGGGGACACATCATACAGCTTAATCATTAACTACCACAGTCTCATTTTTTATTACTCAACAAATTAAAATAACTTGTAATACCCTTATAACATTATTATTTTTTTTACATAACATTTTAGAAATACAACTCAACAATTTAAATCACACTTCATACAGGGTATCTTTAGAAAGGTCTTCATCGCTGGGACTTGATTATTGCTGTCTCATATAAATTTAAAATATTATAAAAACATAAAAGTCAATCTTTACAGATCTTTCACTGGTACACCTTAATTGTTGTTATCAGTATTTCTTTTATCAACAGCCACTTTCTTTAAATCTCAATAAGCGTTAATTATTTTAGAGTTTCATTATTTTTATCAATCAGATCTAAGTAGATTGGTTAGCTTAGTGATTTAGAACACCTACTTTTTTATTTTTATTGGAAGGACAGGGTTTTCAGCTAAATCCACATATCTCCTCCGGATTCTGCTTACAGCAAGGCGACTGTAAGAGTTTACCTTACCATAGCGGAATTCGATGGTGCTAAAGATGAGTTTTGAGCTTTCAATTGGTTTTCAAAAGCCTTATTAGCCATATAAGGGATAATTTTTTAATTAAAGTTGAAAAAGTTGGAAGATGTGAAAATAATTAGTTCAAGAAAATTAGAAGATTGAGAGAAATTATAATGAGAGATAAGGAAAAAAAATACTGTTACTACTAGTGTTATATACTGGGTGGCTTTAGTAGGAAAGAAACTATCTTGAAAAATTTCTCTCATAGCTTGAGCAGCTCCAAGTGATTTGGAACAAACAAAGGAAAAATATAAAAAGAAACTGAAAAATAATTGATTATTATGAAACAAAAAGGATATAAAGGCATTGCTTGCATGCAGAAATTTTTTTAAAAGTTTTCATATTTTTTTTACTGTGTAATAATCTTACTCAGTAATTTTCAGTTATGTGATAAGTTGAACGTTTTTTCTCAAAGGCACCTTGCTGAGGATAATTCAAAGTTCAAATGTGTGAAAAAAATGAGCAGGTATAAAATTGAAGGAGTATGTGGCAACACTTTGAATTGTTGCAGGACATGTTTAGCTGCAGCAGAAATTAAAATTTGTGATTTGTGATTCCTGCGGCCAGTTTTTGACTTGCGATCAGTTGCCCCAGGACAGCCTGTGACATGACTTTCCCACGTAGTGTTATATGTATACATAAATCTCATATTCAATGAAATATGCAGTATATTATGTATATTTAGGTATATAAGTGGCTTTTAGCCTCTTAATAGGCTATAAACTTTTTTTTCTGCTTATTTTAGGTCATATGAATGTTTCCGGGGGACTCACAACGCCTACAAAAGCATAAACATCTATTTCAGGCTCATACACTCAGTTTGGACAACTTAATCTGCTTCCTTGGATGGATATTCACAGATTTATGAGTTGGGAGGTCATTGCTGGGTTAATATGGATTCTTGGGGATGTTATTGAGGGCTTGGAAATTTCATTTTTTTTCCTTTATATGCTTTGCGTTTCATTATATCCTCTTTGGCTGAGTTATTTTACCTGTTTCTTTATGGTATCTGCTTTTATCTGGATTTTCTATTTATGGTATGGGTCTGTGTTATTGTTAATTGTGATGGAGGGTCCTTACTGGAGGTCTGGGTGTTGAATATTCTTGGATTGGAGGCAATGGGGAGGTGATGGGCCCTCACAGTGCTGTAATTGCCGGGGATAGCAGTGACATCATCTGGATTGAAGGTCTGTGCACTCAAGTGGATTTTGGTATCAGTAAGGGAGGATTTTGACAGTTATTAGACATCACTTTCTTACTAAAGTTCAAATAAACATTATAACACAATTATTATCATTCAAAGATATATTATAAAGCCATTATAAATTTATATTATCTTTATATAAGCCATAACTATATTATATTCATCTATTTTCCACCACCAGCACACATTTAATTCCAAGTATTGTGAGTTTTATTTGAGTATAACTATTTTATTAGTCTTCCCCTGAGGTTTAATCACTAAATAATTTATTAAAAATTAGTAGGACCATTAATAAATACTTCTAAATCATACTTATATACTAGATACACTGACAATTGGGGGTCTTTCATTACTTTTTTACTTATTATTTAGAATAAGCCTTGGGACGTGATTTTTACTTTAGTATAGCTTAAAATATCCAAATATTTGTCAGTGCTGCATATAAGTGAGTCATAATAGCTCAGTTATTGCGGAAAAGAACCCTTATAATAATTGAACTAATTTTTTATAATAAAAATTAGGTATTTACAGTAGTAACTGTATCCAATATAAACCCAATTTCACTTGGTATTTGGTCACCAATATAACACCCAATTAAATTAGTAATTGATTAAAGCTTGGTAAGCTATTAATTCAACCTTAAAAAGGTCTAGTTAAACTTATTATTTTAATTTTAACAGATTTTTTCAAATTTTTATTACATTTTATTTAAATAAATAAAGATTTAAATTCAGATTAAGCTCAAGTGCTTTTTATTAGTAATAACATTGCTAATACTTTTAATATACTAATTCCAATAGGTTTAACTTTCTGTAGACATGATATATTGTTTTTTTATCAATATGAGTGCTCACTATGACAATGTAAGTGAAAAAACTGCTTATAATACCATGTCAAAAGCTAACAAAAACATTTCTCCAGGACATAACCATGGAGCGTCAGTCATACCCCCAAGCAGAGAAAAAGATCATAGAAGAAAAAGACGCCCTCTTAAAAAAGATTACCATAAAAATGATGTCTCCTCTTCTTCAGGATCAACTATTCTATCTGGAGAAACAGGTATTGAAGTTGGAGGAATCAAAGTCCCTCATGCTCAAGGAGGTAGAGCAATTACTGAACAATTTTAAGGTAGTATTTCAGCAGATGAACCAATCATTGGCAGAGCTAAAGGGAGGCCAGCCAAGTCAGCAACCCCCTACCCCAGGAGGGTCACATCACTCCCAGGAAAAAATACTGGTAGAAAAATATAAGTGGGATTGGTTCCATCAACAATGGTCCAGTCACAACTGCAAAAAGGATCCTTCTCCTCATCAGTCTTCTTCAGTTCACCCCTACAAGGGAAAACAAAGGCACCAAAAATCAGGGCTCACACAAATCCCGTGGTAAGTATATTACCCTCTCAGATTGAACACAATACTGATAATTACAATGAAGGTAATATTATTGATGTCAAATCTGTGCAGAAAATATAGGACTTAAGAAAATTAGGTTTTAATGTAGATACACCTGAATTGTCTTTTGTCAATAACAACAGTAGTATTTAAAATACAGTTAATCCTCAGTTGCCACCACTTACTATTAAGATGAGAATTTCACAAGAGAGTGAAAGAATTTAGAAGGAAGGCATGAAGTATTTAATAATAATCCAACTTTCCATAGAATTGTTTTAGCATTGTGGAATAGAATGACTGATTGTGATGAACAGACAGTTAAGCTTAAAAGTGATACAATTTCATCCTTAAAATTAAATATTTCTCAACTGGAAACACATAATACAGAATTAGAGAATGAACATTTGTCTCTAACTCTTAAATATGATTCATTGAGTAGTAAATATAATGAACTTTTAAAAAAATTCTGTGAGTTGGAAAAATTGAATAAAACACATTTATTAAAAACTGAATCAAGAACTAAGTTATCTTTTGTTCAGATAAATCAAAGTGTCTCTGAGCTATTTGAAAGATTGACTAAAGTTGAGATTGAAACTTCCAATCTACTAATGAACCAGGATAATCATAAGTATACTCAGTATAGTAATAATCTCTTAATTAGGAAAAGTGAATCTCATTCCTTCGCTATACCACCACAACTAAAACCATCTGGTGGTAGTGTCAAATCTGAAAATTTAAGTTAAAAATCTGTACAGGAGGAAATAAAAGACCATTTATCAAGATTAAATGAGTTATTGAACTTACCTAAGATTAGTGTTATAAAATCCAATCAGAAAAACTGGCCTAAGATAGATCAGTACCCAACTTATGATGGGGAAGCCTGCTCTGATTTACAACATTTTATCCAAAGAATTGACAACTTAAAATTATCATATAAGTTACCAGATGAAGAAATAACATCAAAATTGATCTCTTTATTTAAGGATGTTGTTTTATTATTGTTTGAAGATGTTTTGAATGAGGGTAAAGATTACTCTTAGGCTGAATGGAAACCACTAATTGAAAAAAAATATGGGTGTTCTAAATTCAGACTCACTCAGCCAAGACTTTATGAGAAAACTATGTATAATCCATTGAATGGTGACAAACCTATGGTATTTTTAATGAATTTAAATAAAATATTAAAAGCCATTGAGCCTAATATGGATTCTAAGTTATGGAAAGATAAGATAATATATAAATTACCTACATCTTTCAGAGACATTGTTGTGGCTAGAACAATTAATGTTACTGAATATTCTGACTTTATTAATATTTGAAATAAAATATTTTTAAACCATCAGTATGAAGCAAGGTATTCCACTTATAAAAAAATGTTGAACCTGTGAAAAATCAGAATTCAAAAACACCTCAGGAGAAGCGGAAAATACCTACTGCACCTGTATAACCAAAAAAGTATGAAACAAATACTTGTTATAAGTGTAACAAGCCTTGGGTTAAAGGTCACAAATGTGAGGAAAACATAAATATTGTTGAAAATTAACATGAATCTGAAAATGAAGTATAAAAGAGTAATAATTCAAGTGATTATGACAGTAATATCTCATATAGTGATGAAAATGAAGTCTGTATGTTGGAAGATGATTTTTTCATCTTTGAAAATCCAATATTAAGTATGGACTAAAATGAATCTTTAATGAATTTTGAGGATGTTAAAATCATTAGGGATATATAAGAAGATATTGTGCTTTTGGTCTTAACTTTAAAGAAAATGACTAATTCACACATGATTGGGTTAACCTTATCCCAGGTTTAGAATTTGCATACAATAGTACAGTACATTCTGTCACTGGAAAAAAGCCATTTGAGTTATGGTTGGGTTATGTACCTAATATCCCTGCTAAAACCTTTATTAAATTACCTAGATTGGATATCCATCCCAGTACTAAATCTTTTCTTCAAATGCCAGAATTATGCAGAAAACATGCTCAAGAATGTATAAATAAGGCGTTTGAGTATGAGAAGAAAAGATGAGATAAAGACCATAAAGAACAAATGTTTAAAGAGGGTGATGAAGTCCTTATTTCTACAATACATTTCAATTTAAATGTTAATGTTAAATTGAAGGATACATTCATTGGACCATTTGTAGTTAAAAAGATGGTTGGTAACAATTCTGTTGAAGTTATTCTATATGCACCTTATGATAGAAAACATCTAGTATTTCCTATTTCTCTTATAAAACCATACCATTCTAATGATACTGCTCTATTTCCAAGAAGATCAGGAAGGTTTAAACAGCAACCTGAAGAAATAGTAGAAAAGACAGAAATTGAAAGGATACTTAAAAAGAGACACCTTACTAAAGAAAAGGGAGTTGAGTATCTATTAAGATTTATAAATAGATAAAGTGAATATGACCAGTGGATTCCTGAAAATGAAATCTCTGATCTCAAAAATCTCTTGAAGAAATTTAAATCAAATTAATACTGTTTAATCAGTATATGTATTATAGAAAATTTAAAAAAAAATTCTATTCACTCCTTACTTTTAATTAAAATGTCTTAAAATTTTTTATTGTTTTTTTTTGAGTTAGGGAGTGTCAGCCTAGATATCCCTAGTACTGAGTATTTCTTATACTTAAAATAAGATAACCTTAAGTAAATTAGGCTTACATCTTAAAAATAAGGTCAAAACAATAATATATTTGATTATATTACATATTTATATAATTATTACTCTATTATATAAATTATAGTAGTTTAAATAGCTTATCCACAGCCTAATAATACTTATTAAGGTGTTAATGGAGTCATTATATACTTATCTTAAGTGATATTAAGTAATTATTGACATACATAAGCTTATATGTATACATAAATCTTATATTCAGTGAAATATGCAGTATATTATGTATATTTAGGTATATAAGTGTGTTTTAGCCTCTAAATAGCCTATAAACTTTGTTTTTTTGCTTATTTTAGGTCATATGGACGTATAAAGTGTACTCAAAACGCCTACAGAAGCATAAACATCTATTTCAGGCGCATACACTCAGTTTGGACAACTTAATCTGCTTCCTTGGATGGATATTCACAGATTTATGGGTTGGGAGGTCATTGCTGGGTTAATATGGATTCTTGGGGATGTTATTAGGAGTTTGGAAATTTCATTTGTTTCTTTATACGCTTTGGGTTTCATTATATCCTCTTTGGATGAGTCATTTTACCTGTTTCTTTATGGTATCCGCTTTTATCTGGATTTTCTTTTAGGGTATGGGTCTGTGTTATCATTAATTGTGATGGAGGGTCTTTACTGGAGGTCTGGGTGTTAAATATTCTTGAAGTCGATGCCATGGAGAGGTGATGGGCCCTCACAGTGCTTTAATTTCTGGGGATAGCAGTGACATCATTTGGATTGAAGGTCTGTGCACTCCAGTGGATTTTGGTATAAGTAAGGGAGGATTTTGACGGTTATTAGACATCACTTACTTACTACACTTAAAATAAACATTATAACACAATAACTATCATATAAAGATATATTATAAAGCCATTATAAAATGATTTTATCTTTATATAAGCTTTAACTATATTATATTCATCTATTTTCCACCACTAGCACACATTTAAATCCAAGTATTGTGAGGTTTATTTGAGTATAACTATTTTATTATTCTTCCCCTGAGGTTTAATCATTAATTCTTTTATTAAAAAGTAGTAGGACCATTAATAAATACTAGTAAATAATACTTATATACTAGATACACTGACAGTCTTTTTGGTGAACTATTTTAGGTAAAGCTTGGAGGACCTTTTGGCAAGAATGTAATCATAGTATTCAGCGTAGGGGGAAGCCAAATGAGTATGGAATCAAAAGTATTTGGCTCATTAGGGAGGCCTTCTCTCTCATACTGTGAAAAAGATTTAGACTAGTAGAGGTGAGTCTGAAGGGACTCAAACCTTCCTCTCACTAGTGGAATAATCAAAAGGTAAATTCAGTTTAATAAGAATTTTATTTCAAAATATTATTTTTATGTGACAAAATAAAAGAATTATAATCAACGCAAAAATAACAGTAATCATCACCAAAATGAATTAAAAAAATTAAAGTATTATTTACAAGAGAAGAGAATTCAATCAAAATAAATATTCTCAGTGGAATCTTTCAACATCATTATCAAAACTTTTCATTAAAATGTTTCTTATCATTAGATCTTCTGAATTATTAGCAGGAGGTTCCTGAAAATAAGTTAAAAATTTACACTTCATATCATGACAAAAATTAAGAATGATATATCTAGAAAATTTAGGAAAACTATTAATATAATCATTATGCACCTGGCCAAAATCATCTGTATTGGTTATTTCAATAGCTTATGAGTTTGAAGAGATAGTTACTTGAATTGGAATTAGTTGGAGGGTTATTAAAATTAAAGTAAAAAGACTAACTTTTTGAGCCAGAAAATAATGTTTCAGAAAAACTGAATAGAGAAAATGGAAGAAGTGGATTAGAATCTTCAGATGGAGAAGGAAGCTCAGGATTAGGATTTTTAGATGAAGAAGCTGTTTTTTCCTTTATATTACAAAAGAAAGTTGGAATTTTTTATAATCTCTTTTTGTGAATAGTTTGATCAGGAAGAGAGGCTTTTCCAGTATAGATGTTAGTTCTGGAAGAATAATTTGACAATTAAACTTGATTTTCTTAAGTCTGAAAGATCACAGGCAGTTCTTTAAGGAAGACCAGTGTTAGAAATCAGACAAGGAACCTGATATTGTCAGCAAAGTTCACATGGAACAGCAAGGTCTATTGATTCAATATTTCTTTTCTGAATAAAGCTCAAGTACTAGTGGAATTACAAAGGGAATCAAGAGATGAAATGAAGTGTTCAGAATTAGCCTTGAACTGGTGAATGAGGTGTCTTCTGTTCTCAATGTCCTGTGGATCTCTAGCAGGAGTGGATTGGAAGTAGTGTAGAAGAAGGTGATTCTGTCGAGATGTGTGTTATTGGAACTTGGCCTTAATTGTGTGTAAGTGGTTTGGTGTTGTTGGTTCAATGGATCCTACATTGTTATCATCACTGTCAGAAGAAGAAGGAACTGAGAAGTCATCAGTTTTATAAAGTGGAAAAAAGAAATGGAAGTTTTACCATCAGATGGACCAGGGATGGTGGAACTTGTTTTTTAGTGGTTTTGGCACTCTTCTGAGAAGGGTTTAGCTTTTTGATTAATCTTGGAATAAAGATGGATGGCCCAGATCTTTTGGTGCTGGTAGAAGATGGACCAGTTTGAGGTGGAGGTGAAGCTGTTGCAGAAGATAATGGACCAGGACTGTAGAAGGTCTTCTTTCTGGATTAGCAGACATCACAGGACGTTCTGTATGGATGGACAGGAGGTGTGATGGTGCAGATTAGATTATTGTCAATGCAGTATTGGCAAGGACCCATTTCAGAGGTAGATTTGGGAAGAAGGTTGAACATGGTTGTTTGATGAAGAAAGAATGTGGACATTCTGAATTGGAGGGAGGATGTGGTCTTCCAACATTGGCAGGGGCCTTTGTTGTGTTGTTTGGCGCTGTTTGTGCATGTCTTAATTGGCATCTGTTGGAGTATTGGGTGTTTTTCTAGTTTTATTCTGTAAATATTGGGACTGCAGGTATGTGGGTACTATCATTGGATAGCCCCGCTTTTTCTCTAAATTTCATGTCTTGTTAACATTTTTCATACTCTAAGTTTTAAGGGGTCATTTCCTCATTTTTCAGTTACAAAAGATAGCTGTTTAATTTTGTTTTTCGTGTTTTACGCGCTAACCTTAAGTCTTAGGGTTAAGTGCTTGGTACCATTAGATAGGGCTAATTTAGCTCTATATTTCATGTCTCAATGTTTTTATAGTGTAATTTTGTGTTTTAAGGGTTTTAGTAGTTGTAGTGAATTTTTCTAAGTAGATTAGATGTTTTTATTGGTTTTCTGGCTTCAGGGATTCTGGGCCGCTTCAGGCGGCACCTCTGACGTCGGGCGGCCTGCCCGCCTCTGTTTTAGAAGGTTGGGGAGCGCTTTTGGAGCGTTTTTATTCAATTTGGCTGGTACAGGCGCCAAATTTGTTGGTGTGCATGGGCTCTTAGATAGTGGTCTGTGGGTACATAGTGAATAAGACAGCTTGGGGCAACTTTAATTATCATACAACCATCTGGAGGTGATATCCTTGTTCCTCACTCAGTTTTCACTGTTTTTGGCCACAATTGGCTGTGTTTGTTGCAAGGTTAGTTCTTCATTTAACTCAACTTTGGCAACAGGTTCTCTGGTATAGTCTTGCAAGCTATATCAAGTATTATTGCTGTCTCTGGTGTGGATTTGCAGCCTACATCAAGTATCGTTGCTTTCTCTGGTGTGGATATTGGTCTACCTTTCAGTTCTTTGGTCTGGTAGTCTGTCTGGGGACCACTTTCTTGGCTCATCAAGCAGTAAAGTGTGTTGAAAAAGGGGCTTTAGCAAACAGAAACCAACTTACTTTAGCAAGTAAATCTCACTCTATTTTTCTAAAGGGACGGGGGATTTTCTCTCTGGTTTTTCTCCAACTCCCTTGGTCAAGGCCTATAGCTAGTACAATAGGATTGTCTACATTTCTGGCGCCCAAAGTGGGGTAGAACTTGATAGTTCTTTGGAATCTCTGTTTTCTTTGGTTGGCTCTTTTTGGTGTTTTGGTCTGGAGGAATGGCTTCTGCTTCCTCTATTCCTGTGGTGACTGTCAGTGGGAGAGATGGTCCTCCTGCTGTGATGGTCAAGGAGTGTGTAAGGATTAAAACTTGGGATGGTACCAAGTTTAATGGGGAGGATGTCAAGTGGTTTCTGGAGAAGTAAGAAACTGCTGCTGGAGTGGATGGTGCTTCTTACCTGGACATGGTGAAGCAGATTATCTTCTTCATTGGTGATAGGGCAGTGGAGATGGAGATTGTGGCCATGTCTGGCTACAAGAAGAGGGATTGGAAGTTATTTTGTAGGGAGATGGTAGATAGATGGGGTGTCAGGTTCACTATGGTGGATCTGAACAAGGTTGTCAGTGATTGGCAATCTTATGGTGGTGTTGGTAACTTGCATAGTTACAGAAAAGTTCTGCTACAGTTTTATCTTGTGATAGAATACTTGGTGGAAGTGGTGGAGCTGGCACATGAAAATGCTGCCAAGGATGTTTTTTGGTCTGCCCTGGCTAGAGATTTCAGGAAGGATGGGTTGAAGGAGCTGTCAAGGAAGGACATGATAAAGACTCTTTCTAATGAAGACCAGAAGTTGCCTGCCTTGGATAAGGTGAAGGAGGCTGTTGAGGCTTATTTGAAGTTATTGACTGTGGAGACCTATCAGAAGTGTGTGCCAAATATTTCAGCAAAGTCAGTGAGGCTTTGGCTGAAGAGGAAGTTAGGGTGAAGAAGAAGGAGAAGAATATGTTGCAGGTTCCCAAACAGGAGAGGGACCCAAAGGTGGAGCAGTTGGCTGATCTCACAAAGCAGCTGCACATTTTTTTCAGGAGGCTAAGAAGGTCAATAAGGCACCTTCTCAGCCTAGAGATTTTTATAGGAGGGCTGGTAGGAGTGATCCTTGGGTCTGCTCTTATTGCAGCAGGAGGGGGCAAAGGTCCAATGATTGTTGGGCATTGAACAGGGATGTGTCTGAAGGAAAGGTGGAATTTGATGGCAGGGTTTTCAAGTTCCCTGATGGATCATTTGTCAAGCCCAGTAAGGGGCAGGCTCCTGTTGATTTGTCAGGAGAAGGGGTGGTCTCAATCAAAGGAGGCCAAGGTTTAAGGAGCTTCCTTATCAGAAGAAGTATTCTGGTAAGGAGGATGATTATGTCAGGGGAAAGGGGAAGAAGGTCAATAAGGTCTCTTTTTCTACTTCCTTTGGTGGTTTGGAGTTGTATTCCTGTGGTAGACAGTCAAGTGGAGAATGCTTGGTTGGTATTTATGATGTGGAAGCAGGGGAGGTGGGAAGGCCTAAGAACAGTTCTCAGGCCAAACCAAAGCCAAATTCTTCAAATGTGGATCCTAAGCTGAGTGCAGCTAGAAAGAGTTACAGCAAAGAGGAGTGTACAAGATGTAGAAGGGTATGGATGACATGGGCCTCCCTATTTTTGGTGCATTGGACATGAAAGGTGAGCCAATTCCAATGAAGGTTGATTCTGACTCTGAGGAGGATGTCCCATTGGATTCATTGCCAAAGCCTGCTGGAGTTAGAGGTTCTGGTGAGGGATCTGGTTTGGTTCTTGTTAATGGTAAATCTGTTGGTGGTGCTGGTCCTCAAGAAGCTTCTAGGACCATGGTAGTGAGGCCAAGGGCTCCCTTTAGAGCCCAGTGGTTTCTGGTCAATCTAATTTTATGGACTCTGTTCTTGAAAGGATGAATCAGGGTCAGGTTCGCCTTTCTTATGGGGAATTGTATGCTATCAGTGCAGGGTTGGCTGATAGACAGAAAAAGTTGTTGACCAGGAGAAGAGTTTCTTCTGGGGAGGTGGAATACATTTGTGATTGTGCTGAAAAGTTTGGTGAGGGGTTGGAAACTCATTTTTCTGCTCCTCTGGGTTATGTCAATGTCACTCTGAATGGCAGGGAGGCAAGGTCATTTGTGGATTCAGGTTCTCAGATAAACCTGATTTCTTTGTTGGAGGCTACTCATTTCGGCCTCCTCATCAAAACTGGTACTTGTGGGAATTCGAGAGGGATCGGTAGCCATGTCACTGAATTATTTGGAACTTCTGAGTTTGTGAAGTTAGATGTTGGCAGAGCCTCAGGGAAGGTTCATTTTTATATTGCAAAGGGAACAGTTAAAGCTGTTTTGCGTGGGCCATTCTTGATGGATTTTCAGGTAAGAATTGGTTATCAATTTGGTTTGGGAATCAGTTTGGAGTTGACTGGTGAAGATAAAAGGAGACTTCACATGAGGTTATCATCCCCTGGAGAGGATGGTTGGGAGACCAGGCCTGGTTTATCTTCAATGTGCCAAGGCATAGATTTTTACAGGAGAAGAAAGAAGTGGTTTCCCCCTCTTGTTTTTTGTAGTGTGGCTCAGGCTCTACTGAGAGTCTGTCTTTTTTAGAGTAATGAGGGCTGATCACCCTAGTGCTACAACCTCTCCTCAAGATGAGGAAATCACAGGTTGTAGTAGGTCAGCTCCCTTGGAGATATACCAAGTGGATTTTCAACTTTCTCTTTTTATTGTTTCTCTTCTCTGCAAGTATTCATCAAGTTTTTTATTAAGTCTCTGTTCTTGTGCACTGCTAGGGTTTCTTCTACTCCTTTCAAAAACATTACCTTGGCCACACATGTGAGCAATGGGGAAATCCTTGGTTTTTGTTTCAGGTCTGGTGGTGAAGATTTCCTGAAGATCCTTCATGTTGAAGGTGGAGCATATTGAAAGATATGCAGAAAAGCTTTGGGGTGGTGATATTGGAGACTAAAAGTAAGTCCTCCCAATTGTGCACCGCTAGGGTTTCTTCTACACCTTTCAAAAACATTACCTGGGCCACACCTGTTAGCATTGGGGAAACCCCTGGTTATTTTTGTAGGTCAGAAGAAAACTCAAGAAAAGAAGATAAAAATTTCAAGATAATTCAAGAAAATCAAAAATAAAATCTTAAGATAATGAAGAAAGAAGATTCAAAATATTTTTGTGAAGATCATCAAGATTAATTTTTTAGCCTCCAGAATGAGGTTAAACTGCAGAAAATTATGAAGAAAGAAGATCATTAAGATCAATTTTTGGGCCTCCAGCATGAGGATAAACTGTACAATTTTAAAAGAGGTGATTGTGAAGATGGATCAAGATTTGAAGATTTAGAAGACTGAAGTGAAGATGAAGATTTGGAATTGCAGAAAAGCTTTAGAGTGGTGAGATTGGGGTCTAAAAGTAGGCCCTCCCAATTGTGCACCACTAGAGTTTCTTCTACACCTTTTAAAAACATTACCTTGGCCACACATGTGAGAAATGGGGAAATCCTTGGTTTTTGTTCCAGGTTTGGTGGTGAAGATTTCCAAAAGATCCCTCAAGTTGAAGTTGGAGCGGCAAAGTATAAGAAGGTAGCGCAGAAGATTAGGCCTTTCAATGAGCCTATGCCTGTGGGTTTGAATCCGCCCTTGAAGAGACCTTCTTTGTCAAGAGATCTGTACTGTACTTCTTTGGTGAAGAATCCTCCAAAATTTGTAGAGACAGCTAGGGTGACTGTGGAAAGGTTGAAAGTTGTTAATTTTTGTCCTGATGGGTGGTTGTCTGAAGAAGAAAAGAACTTGTTGTTGTTTCACGTTATTGTGCTAAGGGAAAAATCTGTGGCTTTTGTTGAGGAGGAAAGGGGTGTGTTGAAACACTCTTATGGGGAACCTTACTTGATTCCTGTGTTTTGTCATGAACTTTGGCAAATTGAACCTATTCCAATTCTAGCTGCTATTAGAGACAATTTTGTGGGGATTTTTAGGGAAAGAGTCAGGACAGGATTGTATGAACAATGAATTCCTAGTTACTCAAGTCCGGTTTTCTGGGTTAAGAAACAGAATGGGAAGTTGAGGGTGGTTCATGATATTAGGGCCTTGAATAGGGTCACTATCAAGGACGCTGGTATGCCACCAAGTGCAGAGGATTTTGTTGAAGCTTTTACTGGAAGGGTGTGTTATGGTTTTAGTGATATTATGGGTGGTTATGATGAGAGGGAACTTAATACAGATTCAAGGCCTCTCACAACTTTTGAGACTCATTTGGGAAGATTTCAGCTCACTAGGTTGCTTCAAGGAGCAACTAATTCAGTGGTAGTATATCAAGCACAGATGGCTTGGATTTTTCAGGATGAGGTTCCTAATCATGCTGGTATTTTTATTGATGATGGTGGAATTAAAGGACCATCCACTGATTATGGAAAAGACGTGTTAATGGAGAACCCTGGCATAAGGAGGTTTGTTTGGGAATATGCAATAACCCTAGAGAGAGTGTTGTTTAGGATTTAAGAGGCTGGTTTGACCATTTCAGGGTCAAAAAACTGTTGTTGTGTTCCTGCTTTGGAAATTTTGGGTCATGTGGTATGTAAAAAGGGAAGGATTATGGCAAAGAAAAAGATTAATAAAATTTAGTCATGGCCAAGGCCTAAAAATACTACTGAAGTCAGAAGATTTTTGGGTGTGTGTGTATATGTCAGGATTTTTATTAAGGATTTTTCTTTGTTGGCTTCACCTTTAAGGAGGTTGAACAGAAAAGATGCAGATTGGGAATGGACTGAAGAGTGTGAAGAGGCTTTTCAGAAGTTGAAAAAGGTTGTTGGTGAATATATAATTCTTCACAAGTTGGATTATGTTGTTGGTGCTGGAAAAATTTATCTGGCAGTGGACTCAAGCTATATTGCTGCTGGTGCTGTTTTGTCTCAGGAAGATAAAACTGGGAGGGTCAGGAAAGTAAGATATGAGTCTTTGGTTTTTAATGAGGTGGAATCTAGGTATTCTCAACCTAAGTTGGAATTGTGTGGTGTAGCAAAAATTTTAAAGAAGCTACAGAATGTTTTCTGGCGGCAACATTTTGAGCTGCAGGTGGATGCAAACTCTTTGTTTCAGATGATTAATACACCTAGTCTTCCAAATGCTCCTATGACTAGGTGGGTGGAATTTATTCAACATTTTTCTTTTGACCTGGTACACAAACCTGGCAAAACTTTTACAATGCCTGATGAATTATCAAGGAGGACACCTACAGATGAAGATTCTGAGGCTGAAGAGTTTAATGTAGATGTTCCAGTGGTTAGGGCCAGCACAAAGCGTGTTGAAGATTTTTCTGACCTCCCCCAAGAGGCTAAACTGGCTGGATCTGATCTTGATTCTGGTGATCAGGATGTTTTTGTTGATGAAGATGGAGTTGTTTTTTGGGACAACTCAAATTTGGAAAATGGTGTTATTGTTAGTGAACTGGATTCTCACCAGATTCAATGGAAAGAGAAGGATGTGCCAAAATTTAAGGATTGTTATCCTGGTTGGGCTGGTCAATTGGCTCATGTTCACACTGGTGATTTCGATGACAGAGTTGTACCCTTGGATGTTGTTTTGTTGGACTTTGAAGATGAGACCTGGGGTCAGTCTGGGTGTCATTTTATTCTGGTGGAATATCGGTTGACCTTGGAGAGGCCAGATAGTTGTGATGATGATACTTGGATGGAAATCAAGAAGAAGAGTCCTGAATTTTATGTGTCAGGAAGAAGGTTGATGAGGGGGAGACATTCTAATCCTCAAGTTGTGGTGACTCAGAAGAAGGGTAAAGAAGTTGTGTTGAAGTCTTTGCATGAAGACCTTGTTCATAGAGGCTGCAGGGAGACTTATAGAAGAGTAGCTGACAGATTTTGGTGGCCAGCTATGAAGTTGGCTGTGTTCAAGTTTGTGAAGAATTTCAAAGAAGAATTCACTTGAAACCTTAAGAGGTCAGCCATGCTACTGGTGAAACAACTGTTTTTGGAAGAGTCAGTCTGGATGCTGTCCATATTAAAGAGGGAAGGTATACATACTTAATTGTTTCCAGGGATGATTTTTCTGGTTGGGTTGAGGCAGTTCCTCTGGTTAATTTGACTTCCAAGAATGTGGCAGAGTTTTTGAAGAATGAGTGGATTTATAGGTATGGGTTGATGAAGTTGGTGACTGTTGATGGCAGGCCAGAGTTTGGTGCTGAATTTAAAGAAGCTGTGGCTAGTGTTGGTTCTAAAGTTAGAGTGGCTACACCTTATTATCCTGAAGCTGAAGGCTTGGTTGAAAGAGGCCATCAAGTTATCAAGAATGCTTTAGTAAAGATGTGTGTGGATAGTGCTGAAAAGTGGAGGCATTATTTACCCTTGGTGTTATTGCTGATAGGGTCACTGTGAAAAAGATAACTGGCTATTCTCCTTATGAGTTAATTATTGGTTAAAAAGCTGTTCTACAAGTGGACTTGGAAGCTGTCTCTTATCTTGGAATAGATTGGGATGAGGTGCACTCAACAGAAGATTTTCTCTGTGCCAGGATGCAACAGTTGCAATGTAGAGAGGAATGTCAAGAGAAGGAATACTATATAATGATGAAGATTAGTAATCAATCATTCAGATACTGGGACAAGAAGTTGGCTCATAGACTCAGGAATCCCTTGAAACCTGGTTGTTTGTTTTTGGTTTATAATAGAAGTTTGGAGAGTCAGTGGGGAAAAATGTTTGCTGAAAGATGGAATGGACCTTACAGAGTCAGATCTCAGGTGTCTGAAGGTTCTTATGTTTTGGAAGAGTTGGATGGTACAGTCTTAAAGAAGAGAGTGGCTGCAGATCAGGTGAAGAGGTTTTATCCCAGAGGCACTAGACATGAAGAAGATTGACTCCGCAATGAGGACAAACTATGAAATGTTCTTTGAAATTTGGAATTCTGGTGTTGCAGAGCAACTTTTGGTTTGGAAACCTTTTATTAGAAGGTACCCATGGGTGAGGCTTCTAGAGCTTTTCTTAACAAGTGTAGGGGTAACTGATGTGCTGGCTGCTGTGTAGAACAGTTAACCCAGATTTTCTGTTTCAACCTATTCTCTTAATTTGGTTGAACCCTAGTATTGGTTTCTTTTCACAGGTTTTAGTCCTCTATGACTCTAAACTGGTATTTCCTTTGTTTTTAAAGTTCTGGAATCTTCACTCTTATTTGTTTTGGTTTATTGTGTTGGATGTTGTGTTTTTGTTATAAGGTACCCAGGGGGGCTTTTAGATTTTGTTTTGGCAAGTGTGGGGGTAACTGATGAGCTGGCTTCTCTGGAGAACAGTTACCACAGAATGTCTCTTCAAGTCTTTTGTTTTTCATAGGTTGAATTCTAGTTCAGCTTGTTTATTTTTCAGGTTTTAAGTCCACCATGACTTTAAACTGGTTTGGGACTGGCTTCTTTATCTTTGGTTTTTTTGGGTTGGTGATGGATCACTGGTGGTCTCCCATCATTTTTACATATTTGAGGGAGCCCACCCAGTGATCATTTCCATGGACTGGAATTTTTCTTACTGGACCTTCTCTTAATATGGACCATTCAAGGAGCTGGACTTTCTTTTAATTTTTAGTTATGATTTGATAGATAGTAGTTTCAGATTATTTTCTTTTTTCTCTTTTTTTCTTTTAATTTTTTATGGGGGTTATTAAAATTATAAAATCAAAAATATAGGGTGTTACCACATCAGGGTCACCTGGCTGTGGGCAAGCATTGGTGGGGAAAGGCTCATCTATTGGCCGGGCAATGCTATTTTATCATTTTATTTTATTTTATTTTTACTTTCATTAATGTCATTTTTTATTTTTTATTCTCATTATTAACCTTAATTTATGTTTTTTATTTCAAATCATTTAAATTATTTAAGGTGTATCTACATCAAGGTGCACTTAGATGTTGGCAAGGTATCAGGGGATCAGCTCATCAATTGGCTGGGGGATAGCATTTGTATTATTTTTTATCTTTTATTTTATTTCATTTATTTTTATTTTATTTATCAATTTTTAGTTTTAGTATGTTAGTAGACTCTTAAAAAATAAAATAATATAAAATAAAATTTTAGAACTTATAGTTATTAATTTTTATTATTATTTTTATTTTATTTATTATTATGTTTTTAATCTTTTTGCAGGAGATCAATGTCTGGATGATGAAGTTTCTGGAGGCTGGTCCAGATTATGATGTCATTTTTGTTTTTTGTTGGGGTTTTGTGAAGCACTGTGTTTTTGAAGTTCATCCTGCTGGAGATATTATATGGATTATAATGGGTAGGAATTGGTTTGGATAAAAGTTCAGAAGAGGAAGAAGAAGAGGCAGGAATGGATTTTTTGAAGGTGTGCTTAATGATCCTAAACATCTTCCAGTGGTCGTCAAACAGTTGTTTCCTCAAGGTTTTCTCATAGTCATTTAAAGGTCCATGGAGGGAAAAGGCTTTCAGCATGTTTGAACACATGGTGCTGAGGTTTTGTTCATGTCTCCATAATCCAGGGTCAAAGAAGTTTCTAGAGGTTGGCCAACTCCAATAGTAGATTCAGGAGGAGGGGTGCCAACTAGACAAGAAGAATTGGATCAGTAATTATTTTTTTGAAGAAATTGGATGAATTAATGTGGTACTTACAGATTGGAAGCTCATCAAATTTGTATGCGGCCTGAATTTGGACTTCTGAAGATTTTGGAATGGTGATAGTAGGTGGATCAATCAGGGAAAGATATGGATTATCTTGGTCTTCTTCTGAAAGGTTTTGAGAAGGTGAACTAGGAGGCTGATGTTCCTGGGGCCTAGATGGAGCAGCAGGTCTGTTGTTGCTGTTGTTAATATTTTTGCTTGATTCAGTTGGATGAGGTGCTAGTGTTGGAGTACCAGGGTTGTTATAAGATGGGGAAGGAGAGGGTGATTGGAAGCAGATTGATCTCTTCTGGATGGAGCTTTTGAAGGAATGGAACAGAAAAAAGAATAGTTGGCTGACAGAGGAGAGGTGAAGTTTTGTTGACTTAACTAGGGTCAAAGTTGTTGCTTTGGTGCAGTGTTGGGTGCTCTGGTGTCTTCCTGGGGTCCACTGGAAGGTCTCCTAGAATTTTGGGAAATTTTGGAGTTTTTGGACCTTAGAAAGGTTGGCTGCATTGCTCTGGGAGCAGTGGGAGGTGGCTGTGTTGAGTTGTTTTTGTTTATTGGAGGAATTTGGTGTTTTCTGGTTGTTTTTGGAGATTTTGAGCCTGATTTTCATTATCTAGTGAGGCGGGTGGGCCCCCTGGACGCGGTCTAGCAGCCTAGGAGTTGATTTTGAAGCTTCTGGGGCTAATTTAGCAGAGATAAAAGCTGTTTCTTGGGAAGTTAAAGCAGGCCTTTTTGGGATATTTCTGGAAACAGAGTTCTGGAATCTTCTGGATGGTGCTGAGGATAAAGATGAAGAGGCTGGACCTAGCTCTGGGGATCTAGTAGGGGGTCTGGAGAGGTATTTATGAGAAGGTGAAGGAGGAGGAATAGGGTAGTTGGAATCTCTGTCACATTTCTTCTTTTTGGAGTAGCAAGAATCACAGGCCCTGTTGTAGAATTTGGCTTCAGGAGTTGGAAGAGTGAATGTGCAAGGTCTGCACATGTGGATGCACTGCTTGCATGCATAGTCCTTGAAAGCAGTGAAGCAAGGAAGATTGGAGGGGTCAACATCAGGGGATCCAGCCATGATCTGTGGTGAGAAAAGATGATGAAAAGATATAAGAAGGAGATTTTTGTCAGTGATGGGTAGATGATGAAGTGGAGGTGGAAGTTCAGCAGGTTGGCTGTAGATGTATTCTGTATGAAATTGGCTGGGTCTATTTTATGCAAAATTCAGGTAGTCCATCAAGACTCTAAACTGAAAAATCAATTGTTTCAAGAATATTCCATCAAGACTTTATACTGAACACTGTGTTAGTCCCCCAAGACTTTAAACTGAGGATTGTTTGATGGTGTAGTCCCCCAAGACTATAAACTGAGGAATGGGTTTTGTTGTTGGAAGGGGTTTAAAATATTGGCAGAGGTTATCCACAGGGGGAGCCTCTGAATTTAAAAAAGGCAAGTGTGGGGGTAATTGATGGGCTGGCAGCTCTATTCAAAATTACCCCAGAATGTTGGGTTTTTCTCTGTGTCTTAATGTGGTTGATCTCTGGTTCTGGGTTTATGATTTAGGTTTTTGAGTCCCCCAAGACTTTAAACTTAGGGTTTTTGAGTCCCCCAAGATTATAAAATGAGGATGTTCACTCAAGACTTAAAATAGAGGGTTGTTGTGGTTACATCCAATAGAGGGTGTGGTCAATTTTTCTTTTCTGAATCAAGCTCAAGTACTGGTTGAATTACAGAGGGAATCAAGAGATGAAATGAAGTGTTCAGAATTAGCCTTGAACTGGTGAATGAGGTGTCTTCTGTTCTCAATGTCCTGTGGATCTCTAGCAGGAGTGGATTGGAAGTAGTTTAGAAGAAGGTGTTTCTGTTGAGATGTGTGTTGTTGGAACTTGGCCTTAATTGTGGGCAAATGGTTTTGGTGTGGTTATTTCAATGGATCCTACATTGATATCATCACTGTCAGAAGATGAAGGAACTGAGAAGTCATCAGTTTTATAAAGTGGAAAAAAGAAATGGAAGTTTTACCATCAGATGGACAAGGGATGGTGGAACCTGTTGTTTTAGTGGTTTTGGCACTCTTCTGAGAAGGGTGTAGCTTTTTGATTAATCTGGGAATCAAGATGGATGGCCCAGATCTTTTGGTGCTGGTAGAAGATGGACCAGGTTGAGGTGGAGGTGAAGCTGTTGCAGAAGATAATGGACCAGGTCTGTAGCAGGTCTTCTTTCTGGATTGGCAGACATCACAGGACGTTCTGTATGGATGGACAGGAGGTGTGATGGCGCAGATTAGATTATTGTAAATGCAGTATTGGCAAGGACTCATTTCAGAGGTAGATTTGGAAAAAGGTTGAACATGGTGGTTTGATGAAGAAAGAATGTGTAAATTCTGAATTGGAGGGAGGATGTGGTCTTCCAACATTGGCAGGGGCCTTTGTTGTGTTGTTTGGCGCAGTTTGTGCATGTCTTAATTGGCATCTGTTGGAGTATTGGACGTTTTTCTAGTTTTATTCCATGAATATTGGGACTGCAGGTATGTTGGTACTATCATTGGATAGCCCTTCTTTTTCTCTATATTTCATGTCTTGATAATATTTTTCATATTCTAAGTTTTAAGGGGTCATTTCATTTTTCAGTTACAAAAGATAGCTGTTTAATTTTGTTTTGTGTGTTTTACGGGCTAACCTTAAGTCTTAAGGTTAAGTGCTTGGTACCATTAGATAGGGCTAATTGAGATCTATATTTCATGTCTAAATGTTGTTATAGCGTAATTTTGTGTTTTAAGGGTTTTACTAGTTGTAGTGAATTTTTCTAAGTAGATTAGATGTTTTTATTGGTTTTATGGCTTCAGGGATGCTGGGCTGCTTCAGGCAGCACCTCCGAAGTCGGGCGGCCCGCCCGCCTCTGTTTTAGAAGGTTGGGGAGCGCTTTTGGAGCGTTTTTATTCAATTTGGCTGGTACAGGCGCCAAATTTGTTGGTGTGCATGGGCTCTTAGATAGTGGTCTGTGGGTACAAAGTGAATAAGACAGCTTGGGGCAGCTTTAATTATCATACAACCATCTGGAGGTGATATCCTTGTTCCTCACTCAGTTTTCACTGTTTTTGGCCACAATTGGCTGTGTTTGTTGCAAGGTTAGTTCTTCATTTAACTCAACTTTGGCAACAGGTTCTCTGGTATAGTCTTGCAAGCTAAATCAAGTATTATTGCTGTCTCTGGTGTGGATAGGTTCAGTCAGGTCCCTCCAGACCCCAACATATCAACCCAACCCCTCATCATCCCTACCAAGGAGGAAGGAAAAGGAAAAACAATCAACTCAAAATTTTTTTTAAACCATGTTGTGCCCCTCTATTGAATCCAAAGTACCCTTTATTGTTACTGATTAAGTTCCTTCAGATAATTCTGGATGGGTAGATGATACCTTGACACTAGTAGAGGCTGGCTCTAGTAGGAATATTACTCAATATTCTGATGTTACTACTCCTTTAGAATTATATGATTCTTAAATTATAATCCCTGATATGGCTATTAAAGATGAAAAAATTAATCCTGAAGTTTATGAGAGTCTGGAAAATTTATCAGTTTCCCCATTGAGAAATACTCCTGATGTAGCAACTATTAATGATGATTATTTGAGAGATATTATTACCAAGAAAACCATATAATGAACAACCTCCAATTGACTCAAAAAATAAATAGTTTGTTAACTGAATAAGGTTACCAAGCAGTGAGAAGTTAATTGCAGAGAGTCTCTGATTATTTGTACCATTACAAAGTAACTCATGAGAAGAAAGTTTCTCTATGGCAAAATATCAAAAATGATTAGTCCAACTTTAAAAGAATCTTTGTCTATCTATTTCCAGGAACTAAAGGGACATAAGTTGAACTTGAAAAGACTAAGTGACCATTAATCATCTCTGAAAAACAAGAATCAATTATCTTTTGCGACTATCAATGAGACATTGTCCAGTAATCCAAGAGTGAAAACTAGACTAACAAAAATCAAAGAACAGTTGAGCTCATTGTTACATGACCAAAAGTATTCTGCCACTTCTTTGATAGTACTTGTTTCACAAGATACTTCAATTGTACCTGAGCCTAGTTCATCTAAATTAAAATTAGTGCAAGAAATGCCTGTAGATATTCATGAGTTTCCATCAAAAATTGATGATGCACCTTGTTCATCTACAGAAGCGTTAAACAATGAGATTACTGCTCAGTTAGATAAATTAAATCTTCTTCTTACAGAGAAACAATTTTTTAACAGTTAAATTGCCTCAAATCAAAAGAATTGGCCAAAACTTGACCAAAATTTAACATTTGATGGTGATTCTTCCTCTGATTGGCAGAAATTCTTTTGCAGAATTGATAACCTTAGGAGTTATTTTAAACTTTAAGATAAAGAAATTGTATCTAACTTAATTTCTTTATTTTCTAATGTTTCCCTGATGTGGTATGAATCTGTCCTTTGTGATAAAAATGACTACTCCTGGGAGGCTTGGAAGAAATTAAATAAAGGACAGTTTGTTGGTTCAATGTTCAGGTTAGCCCAACAAAGGAAGTATGAGGAAGCTAAATATAGCTCTTCTTCTATGGAAAAACCTATTTAATTACTGATGAAACTAGTAAAAATACTGAGAGCAATGGACCCAAACATGGACATTGAATTGTGGAAGGACAGGATCCTTTATAAATTTCCTATGTCTCTGAGAGACTTAATAGTT
The DNA here is from genome assembly GCA_030280995.1 of Hemileia vastatrix. Classification (NCBI taxonomy): domain Eukaryota; kingdom Fungi; phylum Basidiomycota; class Pucciniomycetes; order Pucciniales; family Zaghouaniaceae; genus Hemileia; species Hemileia vastatrix. Next base: position 31,986,812 of record JASXTE010000005.1, read on the forward strand.
TCTAGGACTGAGTTCCCAAGAGAAACTTCTTCTTTTATTAATACTTGTAATGAGGTCCTTTTAAATAACAAGTATGATTCTAGAAGGTTCACTCCTAGATATTTATGTGAGAATCCCTCCAATTACCAACAGAAACTTCCTGAAAAAATTGGAAAACCTTCTTCCCCTGTTTCACCTAAAGAGTATACAACAAACACTTGCTTTAAATGCGGAAAGCTTTAGCAGAAAGGCCATTTTTTTACAATAAAATAAAACTTTTTGAACAAATCAAAGAACCTGCTGATGACACTGTTGCACTGGATGATACCTCAAGTGATTGTTCCAGCAATATTTCTTATGAATCACACCAGAAAATTTTAATGCTGGAAGAAGATTCTCATTATTTGAATAATATTGAGATTGAGAATAATAATTTATCTACAGTTGAAGATGCTGAGATCATAAGAAACCTTAATTAAAGATTAATAATCATTGCTCCTCCCAAGGCACCAGTCTTGATTAATCACCACAGAAAATTTGGGGGGTATTGCTAGCAATACCCTTCAGTTAAAAATGTTGGGAAGTGGTTGGAAAGCTGTTGGAAGGCTGTTGGGAGTTCATTGTGAAACCAGATTTAAATTAATTGGACAAAGATTTGGTAATCAGTTAGACCTAGGTTCAACCAAACTCAATCACAGGTTTCTTGGAGCTTGGTGATTACTTTAATTTTGAGCTGAGCACAGATTGAGCAAAGCTTCAACATATCACTTAACATATCATAATATTCACTTTCCCATCTTGTGGAAAGAAAAATTTGATATTCGTTCTAAGAACATCTACATATATTTTCTTGCCAAGATGGTAACAGAAGGTTAAACTGTAGTATCTCAATTATTACACTAGACTACATAGATATTTGATAAAACATACAATTCAAATCAATTTTAATATTATTGAGATCACTGTAAGTGTCTGTCCAAAGACTTACAAAAAGTATGTTAGTATCAAGACATCGATCTAGGTAGTAGTTTCAATTTGGATTTTGAACTGACATCTAAAGCATTTTACTATTATACAGAAACATAAATAAGTGTAATAAGAGTGAAATTATTCTATTTTGTGATTATAATGTAACAATAAAGCACATTTTTATTGAGAAAATTTTTCTTCCTCCACAAACCAAAATTTTCTCTAGAGGCTCAAGATTTATTTTTAAACCATATTATTCATTTCAGTTATCATTGATTTACTTCCAATATTTTTTAAAAAGATAATAATAATACATGTGAAAGAATTATGAGCTTAGCATAGCATATGTTAAAAAGTTATTTTGTCGTTTTATTCAAAACTGATTATTCATTTTTTGCTTCAATTCATCTTTTAACAAACACTATCTTCAGATACTATTCTTACTTAATATGTCAGGTCTCAGATGTGTTGGACAGTTCTCAATAAAAATTGATCAAATTTATATGAATGTAATTTCAAGATTTCAAAACTCACCAACCCCCACAATTTTACAGCGAGGCCATTTGAATGTTCATATTTTTGGACTATTTGAAGAAAGAAAACCAACCCTTGTTGGTAATCTTTCTCAAGTGCGGATTCAGCACATTGGACCACTATTGGGTGACATTGGGTCTGGATCTCACCATTTAAACCAAAGAAGTGCCTTGAATCCTATGAAGCCTTTCTATTTTCATGCTTACTTGGTTCCAGTTTTTGGTAATCAGTATCAACTTTGGGGATGCCTCTTTTCTTCAAGTACACTAATCAGTCTTGCTAAAGAAGCATTTTCTTCTGCTCAAATCGATTTATGTCTGATCCTGAACTACGACTCCACTATCTTTTTTAATATCCCGCATGTAATTTTTGAAGGCTCTTTCCAAATATCTCAGAGTACTCAAGATTGGAAAGCTGATCAACTTATCCGAGGAATCAAAACAGTTCTCAAAACACATCAACTTCAAGCAATAAATTTTATGATTGAAAATGAATGAATTTTAAAAGAAAAGTTGGATATAATGTGGAGGCACCAGGACAACCATTGGCTTAGAACTGGATTGGATGACTATAAAGATCAGTTTCCTAACAATCAATTAACCCCTGAAGGAAACAGGTCAATACTTGCTGATGATATGGGTTTGGGAAAGACACTTTCAACTCTTTCTCTTATAAGTGCAACTCAAAGTGAAGGAAGACAATTCCAGGTATTGGAAAATCAAGAAGGTATTAATCGGAGTTCAGCCACACTGATTATATGCCCCCTGGCAACACTATCAAATTGGATCAATGAAATAAGTGTGCACTTTGAAGATAATGTGCTTCCTTTCAAGGTTCTTTATGGGAAGGATTGTCAAAATACTAATGTCAATGAGCTACAAAACACTGCTATTGTTTTAACGACCTATGAAACAGCTAGCCTAACGATGTCAAAAAATCAAAGCCAAAAAAAGATACTGGTGACTCAAAAGCCCTTTGGTATAGAGTTGTTTTAGATGAAGCTCAGTTAGTGCCCATTTCTATATCTTAAACTTAAAACTTAATTTTTATAATCAATTTTTATAAATATTTTTTTAGTTACATTAAAAATCCTTAATCACCGGGGGTTCAAACAATATTTGACTTGGAATCCCAACACCGACTATGCTTGACTGGAACTCCACTTCAGAACAGGCCCACTGAACTTCAAAGTCTTATATTTTTTCTTAAAATAGAAAAGTGGCAAGAAGACTGGATATGGAAGAATTTCCTTTTTCCAGGTTTGCAAAAAGGAAACGCTAATTCTATTAAATCAATCAATCACTTAATGAAAGTCATAAGCCTACGTAGAACAAAGGATGCAATTTTGTCTCTTCCAAAAAAGATTCAAAGGGGGATATCGGTTCAATTAGCAGATCCATGGAGGTCTAAACTTGATGTTCTTCAAGAAGGATTCACTGAGAGATATGGGCCCTCCAGAAGCACTGAAATCCCTTGGGACTCATCTGAGTTTCTAAGAGAGCTGATGATTTTAAGAAAATTCTGCAACCATCCAATATACGAAAATCTGGATGAATCTCCAACTTTTGATTTCACCTGGCAGCATTCCGCAAAGATTTTTCATCTTATAGGCCACTTAAAAAACTTTTTGTCTGGTGAAAGGGTATAAAGTTTCCAAAAGCTGTTATATTCTCCAACTTTGAAGACCTTTTTCAGATGTAAGTGATTCTATAATGAATTGTTTTACAAAATTGTGTTGCCTTATTAAAAAAATTTTTCTAATATTTCAAAATAGAATAAAAATGGCTTTAGACACCACACAATATGGGGGGCGGACTTGCTAGCAAGTCCACAACCTTGGACCCAAACTCACCATAGATTGAACACACATTGAGCTATTGATAAAGGAACCATACAATCAGGGATGAACACCACTCAGCAGAACAGTTTTAGGTGGGTGTTCAAGTAGAGTTCAGTATGGGTTCAGTCTGAGTTCAGTCTGAGTTCCATCTGAGTTCCATCTGAGTTCAGGTTGAGGACTTGCTAGCAAGTCCACCCCCTATATTGCGTAGTGAGATGACCACAATATTAGGTATACCCAGCTTATGGGTGAACTCAGCAGGACAAAGTGAGACAAAAATATGCATGAATTCCATTTTAATAAAAATTTCCAAGTTTTGGTTGGAATGATTCAGGCTGCAGGAGTGGGTATAGATCTCAGGTGTTCTCAAAATGTATATATAATTGTGATCTCAATGTCTTTTATTTCATATTAAGATCAAAAATATAAATTTTTTATATGTTCAATGTTGAAATAGGAGCCAAATTAGAATCCAGCAGTTGATCAGCAGGCTGTTGATTGGCTGTATAGAATTGGGCGGCAAAATGAAGTAAATGTTTTGAATTATTTTGTACCAAGAAGTATAGAATTCTGCATGTATAAGATTCCAAGGAAAAAAATGGAGCTAAAAATGTAAGCCAAATTTCATTTCTATAAATTTTGATGATAATAGTAATCATTAAAATTATGTTTTGGTTTTCAAGGCTAAGTGTCCCAAACAGTGGAAATGAGGAGTATGAGTGTGGAAACCTATTATTAAGGGAGTTTGTCAATCACTCACATTAGAGGAAGAAAGAATTTCAAGGAGAGCAGGTAAATTTATGGGATTTTGAGGATTTAAAAGTCTGAGTTGTTAAGGATTTAGAGATGCAAGATATAAGGGAGAATAACAGTCATTCAGCAAACCCTGGGGGACATGAGAAGGATTAAGGGTAGGGGATAATGTTGAAACCAAACTGATTCTTTTGTAAAAGGCCAAGTCCTTTAGCACACTTCCAGAGTAGGTTGAAGTATCTCAAATATCAAAGTGTTGTTGGTCAAGATATTGTGCAACTTTAGAAAAATCTTCAGACCTCCATTGCATTAAGATATGTCTTAATGATCCATCATTACCAATTTCGGTGTCTGAAAAACACTTGATGTTTGTGAAAAGGTTGTGATAAGTTTCACAATGTGGAAGTTGTTTAAGAAGTTTAGTTCAGTTAACTGAATTCTAAGAATCTTTGTTATTTGAAATAAAGGTCATAAATAAAAACGGTTGAAAAAAAGGGGATTTTCATACTTTTATTTTTATTCTATATTTATGCTTTCTCATTTTGATTATTTCTTGAGAGCTATGAGAATCCTTCCGAAGTCTTAATTTATCGGCATGACCTAAAAACCAACGGTGAAGAACTCCCATTTGATTTGAGAAGCTTATTTGAGTTGATTCAATTGGATATGCAATCAAATTATTGGTTTTTAAGGCATTGTCCCAGTGTTTGATGAGAATATTTGCCAAGACCTGGTTCCATTTGTCAAGCCAATCTAGGTTCCAAGCAAAAGTTGACCCTGGGAAACCGCACATGCAAATGTGGTCAATAAAAGATTCATGGAAAACTGGTGGAAACTTTTCCAAAACCGCCGAATTTGATTCTGGATGAGGTAGTTCAAAGGTGATGTTGCATGAATTCATGTTGAATGATGAAAATCTGTCTAATTGCTCTTCAGTATGGTTTTGTTTCCATCCATTTGATTCTGGTGACATATCCAAAAGTGAACAACAAAAATTGTGTATAGATCTACAAAAGTGAGAATTGAATGGAGGTAAAGTCTCATTAAAAATTCTATTAAGTGTTTGTGTGTTTGTGGGCAGGTTTCCATGATAAAAGTAAGAGCTACTAGGGTTCATAAAGAATTAGATTAAGAAAGTGTTCAATTAAATTAAACAAAGAGGAAGGATAAATTGTTGAACTCCAAAACTTTATGATCAAAGTTGATTTAAGGAGAAATATCACAAAAATTAAGAATAAGAAATATTTCAACTTTATGGCATTATAATATGCATAAATTATTTTTTATATGCAATTTGAACTCAAAAGGAATGGTATAAAATTAAGAGAATGATTATGTGATAAAAGCAGACTCATTTGAGAAACAGATTTTTTTTTCTTTTCAAAAAATTCTTCCACAAAAATAATTTGATAAATGTGAGGCTATGTTCATTTTTTGATTACCAAAAAATTATTTTTGGTCCAATATGATAGTAATACATATTCCATTGAGTAATTTTTGTTCAACCTGAATAAATAGACTAGAGTGTCACTTCATCACATTAATGTATAAAAATTTATACAAGGTTTCAGATTTTTTGTAATGTTTAAGGTTTACACTTTTGTAGCATCTATTATTTGAGTATTTTTGATTTTTTCTTTATGGAAAATTCTACCTAGTACAGACCAATTTTCAAAGTGAAAGAAATATGTTTGTGATTTTTTTTACAAAATATTAACCTTATTTTTGGGTTTAACTTTTATTTTTGGGGTAATTTTTAAAATAATTATGTTAAAAATATGGATTTATTTTCTTATAGTCCATAACTAAGAATTTTTATCAAAATAAAATAATTATAGGGTAGTTAGATATAACTCGGAAGGCATTTGATAGAAAAATAATTAAGATGCTTGTGTGTACAATAGAATTTTTTCTATGATAGAAAATATTCTGATAAACATGCATGCATTGTTGTACAAATGCAGAGAGTATACAGAATACAAATAAAGTAGACTGCATAACTTTTAATTAATATTTATATTATCTGATTAAAAATTAAACATTTAAAATTAAATAATTTCAACACATATTCCATCATATTCTTTTGATAAAAAAATGTAGCTTATATTAGTTAGTGCCTTTCAAAAAAAGGAATACCTTCAATCGGTAACTTCCAATAGCTAACTTATTCCTACAATTATCACAATTACAATGCCTCAATTTTTTCATGTATGTCAATGTCAAGATCTTGGATGTGTCAATAAAAAGTATCAAACTTCTTCTGGGTCCTTTGAAGTTGGTATGGCCTTTAAAAGCTCTAATTTTTATGCAAAACATCAAGAGGAAAGAAACAGGAAGGCCCAGATGCTTATTTCTTCCAACAATCCACTTAACATTAAAAGTTCCAGCTCCACAGAAACAGTAAGCTGTATATCTATAGTTCAATGTGAGATTGAAAGTCTTTATGATGTTTCAATGATTTATTACATAGGGGCAGTTACTATTGGGGGAAGAAGTATCTTCAACAGTCTCTAGAAACTCAAATCTTGCGGAACAGTATAGCCAAATAATTATGTGGCAGGCAGCAAAGCTTTCTGTGATTCATCATTTGAGCAAACAAGGTTGTACTCAATTTTTAAATGAAGAAATTAAGAAGCTCAAACTTCTAGGTGATAGTGGCATACTGGATTCTGATAGCATTGTCCGCCTGATCCCACGCTCGATAGATACAGTTTTTAGTCAATTAAAGCTCAATTAATCATTTTTCACTAAAACATGCTGTCCTAAATGCTTTTCTCTTTATGAGTATAAATCTGAATCTCAACCATCTATACTATGTGGCAATCAACCGTTTCTTTCATCATCAAAGCGCTATTTAAAAATGTTTGGAGCAGGACAAATTGCAGTTAAATGTGATGAAAGGCTGTATTTGATGGAGGAACATCAAGAATATGTAAAATACTTATCTCTTAAATCATTTCATCACCATTCTTTTATCTACTGGCTTAAGGAAAAGATCAAACTGTTAAAATTTGAGTTTCTGATTGAGAAGAAAACCCCTGTGGCAGAACATGTAGAGTATGATTTGAGGAAGGATGTTTGTGATGGTTCAATTTGGAAAAACTTTCCCATTACCACTCCAGCTCTGGATAGAAATGATGATGAATATACAATAACTTCAGGCAACTTAATTTTTACTTTATATGTCTACTGGTTTAGGCCTGGTGGCAATAGGATTGGAGGTCATCAGAAGTCTGTAGAAAATATTATGATGGTGTGTATGAACCTACCTCAAGAAGATAGATACAAAATGGAAAATCTTTTTTTGTATTCTATTATACCTGGACCAACAGAACTTACAAGTGAACAGCTTAATCACCTTCTAAAACCATTCGTTAATGATCTACAAACTCTATGGGATGGTATTTTGATTGAAAGGACGCATCTTTATCCACAAGGCCAGAAATTAAGAGTTGCATTGTTCTCCTTGATAGGTGACATTCCTGCAATAAGAAAATTGGCTGGCTTTTCGAGTCACTCTGCAAGAATGTTATGCTCTTTCTGTAATATCTCTAAAGATAAAATTAGTTAAAAGAATGTGGGAAATTTTTTCATTACGGAATCATGAGGATCATATGTGCTGGGCAACAAAGTGGAAAAATTCTAAGTCACATTGGGAGCGTGTATCAATTGTTCAGAATCATGGGGTACAATGGAGTGAGCTGAATAACCTTGAATATTGCTCAATTGATGTTATGCATTCACATATGCTTGGAAACCTAAAAGATCACAGTCTTAGCTATTTTCAAATCCAAAATGCAGCAAAAGATCTAGAAAGAAAGCTGGAAAAGGTTAAAAATTGGCATGCAAGAGAAGAAGATGACGATTTCTTTTCTGATACTTCACTGCACAAACATTCAAAAAAACATAGAAGTAGCTTAAGCACCACGAATAATGATGATGATGATACAGGGCACACGAGACAGCACAAGCGTCAAAGAAGTACGAGTTCAAGACAGTCATCAAGTCATCATGGACTAGATAATGAAGGATTGGGAACAAATCAATCAAGAAGCCAGAGTAGGTCATCAAGCTCCAAATTTATTCCTCCATATAGCGATTTGGCCTCAATACAGTCTCACAGCAGTGACAGTTGGAATTCATTGTATAACTTAAGGCAAAGGAGCATTAGCATATCACAGAGTGAAGGATCTCACTCATCAAATGAGACAGCTAGAGATGAAGAAAATAAAAGGAAAGGTAAGGAGAAAGAAAATGAAGGTAGTAGTAATCCACAAATCACGGCAGCAGAGCTACAGGTTGTATGGAAGATTATTGATCAAGTAAGAAGACCTTCCTGGCTAACACGAGTTCCAAAATCAGAAGGATCTAAAAAGGCAGGATCCCTCAAGGCAGCAGAATGGCACATGCTGTATACTCACTACTTCCCTTTGTCACTTATACCCCTTTGGTTTGAAAAATTTAAAGAATCTGAATCTTCAGCTTCCTCAGCTGAAAAGCCAAGACAATATTATCTTCTCAAGTCACTTTTTACATTATGCTCGATCACCAATTTTCTGACATTAAAAAATACACAGACTAATGAGCTTAAAGATCTAGATCAATTTCTGTTAGAGTATCGTGAGTGCCTGGAAGAGGGTTGGAAGAATATTAATGCAAAGCCAAATCTGCATATCACTCAACATTATCCTGAAATGATAAAGCGTCTTGGTCCACCATCAGGTACAGCTACTTGGTCTGGAGAGCGGGTGAATCATATATTATCTGAAATTCCAAACAAGCACCATCCACGTATGTAATGTTTTTAAGCAATGATTTAAAAACTCAGCTGTGCTAATTTATTAATATTTACCACAGGAGAGATACTGCTAACAATGCTCAAACATTGGTATCGGAAGTCTAGGGTATTTGATCTTGGTGAAGCTGAAGATAATGATCAATGTGAGACTAAAAAAATCCATATTGATCTCGATAAACAAAACAAATGGATCCATCTAAGTATGGCATTATTTACTAAATGGGTAAGGGCACGAATGTGAAAAGAAACTTCAAGACAGGCTTTGACACCATTGGAAAAAAGTGGGGATTGGGTAGTTGAAAATGTAGCAAGTATATTGATACTTGGAAAGAGGTTTACTAGTTACCATTGACACATTGCTAATTCAACAATTGAATTCTACTATTGAAAAGATAGCCAGTTTGGGCAAATTGATGATCTTCTCAGGTCAAAGGAAGAGAATGATCAAATATATTTAATAGTAAGTCCTTTCAAGGAGCTCCGTCCAGAAGAAACATCAAAGGATCCCTATGAGCTTTTCCCACAAGTGCATTGTTGGTTAGTAAGAGTAGACAAAGCAACTCAAATTGTGATTAAGAAAGATGCAATAATTGGACATGCAGCTACTTTCGAGCACAAAAAAGGAATGTTTGGAATCAAAGACGAGGTTGTCACTGCCATTGGACTGCAGACAGTAGTGAGTGAAAAAATTAATCAAATTTATTTTCTGTTGACTAACATCTTTGTGTTAATTTGGGATTTGGGAAATTTGTAGGATTGGTGATGTTTGTAAATGGTGAAAGAAATAGTTCAATGCTTGATTAAAAAATGCAATGCATCCAACTTAACTTATCATAAATCAGTGAAAAATTACTTTGGTTGCTTTTATTTTGAGAGAACCCATGCTTTCAATGAGTCATTTTTATCTTAAATGTAAGAATGAAAGAAAGAAAATCATGATAATAAGAAATATGATATAATTGTTACTTATTGAATAATCTTCTTGCTCATTTGTCTACTATAAATAGTTTGACCTTCCCACTTTAGCTGATAGCTATATATTATTCACTTTATTTTTCCCCAAGATAACATACATGTTAACAAGACTATAAACATAGTATCTTTTTTTACTTGAACTTTGATAGGTATAAATTTTAAAGACTGATTATTTTACTTTTCTTTTCTTTTATTACAGCTCATTATGGATGATAATTTTGAAGGAATGTCTGTTGACCCAACTGATTCCAATTTTTTTCCACCTCAACATAATGATACTGGAAATACTCCACCACCACCCGCTGCTGATACACCTCCAGATGCATCTCAATCTGTACCACCTAATCCTAACCCACCACCTAATCTCAATCCAGGCCAAGAGTCTCATGCAGAACCGAGAAATTTTAATCACAATCATTATTCTGCTCCTGAAAGTGCTGATCAGCATTCAGATCAGCTAGGAAGAGATTGGGCTATTGAAGTATTGAGGGAATTTTTTGGAGACCAATCATCATCTGCTCAGCCTAACCAAGGAGCAAGCACAAGTGGAGCTGGTAAGTCAAATTTTTAGTGTATTCTTTTATTGAAAATTAACCAATTTAATTAACTTATTTGAATTGTTAGTGAATCCCTCAATCATTATGGGTATCAGTGATTACCACAGACTCAATTCAGCAGAGTCTCATGAACGAGAACGTGGGTTAAGGGCTGTAAGAGGCTTAGTTAGCAGGAATGATGTTCCCAGGAGCTCAGACAGTCTAAATAGAAATATTTACCACTTTCTGAAGTATTGTCTTGGGGGACCAACACAAATAACAAAATATCCTGCAAGCCCAACACCTTTGGAGATTGAAAATTATAAATCTTGGAACCAATTCAAACTGAAAACCATTCAAACTGTCCTAACCCAAGTCAAATCTTCTAACCGTGCCAATTCTGCAGCTGATTGACAATTTCTGATAACCAATTCTATAGCCTTCTTGCAATCCAAAATTCAACTACCCGAATTTTTTCCAGCACCTGAGCCTCAAGGACTAAAAGTAGGAGCACCGATCCCACTTTCTGTCAAATAAAAATTTAGAGCATGAATTGCAAGAAAAAGGTTTTTGGAAATTTTCCTTTGATTGGACTTGCCATGATTTTTCGGAATCAACTTGGAATCAAGTCATGGTAAGCATAGTATGCGACCACTGTACCAGATGGCTCACCACCTTGAATACAATTGATCAGTCAAAGCTTCAGTTCACTCAATGTGTTATTGAGAAATGGGTAGTTAATAAGGGGAAGGAGATGATAAGGTTATTTGGGCAAGAAGAGGAAAGGGTAGCAAGAGAAAAGATCGAAAAAAGGGCAAGGGCACAAGTAAAACATTATCCGACCAAGGTAAGTTTTTTATTTTACTTTGCTTTTTGTTATTATGAAGCTGATTTAGTTTGAGTTAAGATTGCTAGTGCACGCTACAAGTTAGCAAGAAATCTCTGCAGTGATGTGCCAGGTTTTGTTGTGCTTTTTCATGATACTAGGTGCATCTCTGATATCGAGGAAGGTCCAGCACCAGCCCCAACTGCACCTATCCGAGCTATTCCTGGATGGCAAAATCCTGAACTCAATGATTTTTTTAAAAAAATGGATAAGATGACAAAGGACTTAGCCCATACACCAGCTTCAAGAAAATCAGCATTAAAAAAATATTCAAAGTCATCAGAAAGGACAGTTGCACAAAATGGTGTATTCAATGTTCCCAAATACCTCCCCAAGAATTGCTATTCAGCTACATTTTTGCAAGGATTATCTGTGAATGAATGTGAGTCACTTGGGGTTGGAGCTGATATTTATCTGGTAAATATTCAGGAAGCAATTAATAGAGCATCAACATCATCATAACTTAGGTATAACGGTGATCTTCTGTGTAATATAGCTATTTTATATTGAATTTTATGCATTCTGTTTTTTTTTTCAAAGCAGCTTTATATATGTTATAAGGTGATATTGAGAGAGAGTAACATTTTTTTTAAGAAAAAAAAATAATGTATGAGATATAAAAATGTATTTTCAACAAATTGATGGTCCATACCTCTTTATGTCACATTTACGTATCCATATTAATTTTAATCGAATTTAATGTTGACCAATACATAGTGAATACAGGTTATGCCACTTACACTTGCCAGGCATAGCTACCATAAAATATGCCAGTATCAAAATCAATGAGAATGTTAATCATGAATTAAAGGAGTCAACTGCATATTTTAATGCATGGTGCCCTTCCAACATTAATTTCGATTGAAATTTATTTTGATATTGGCATATTGAATGGTTTCTATTCCTGGAAAGTGTAAGTGGCATAGTGTGTATTCATTATGTATTGGTCAACATTAATTTCAATAGAATTTAATATTGACATTTACATATTGAACCCAAACCAGCAAACAACCCAAAAAATTCTTCATAAAACTGCTCATTAATTTCAATTGAAATTAGGGTTGACCATATACATATTGAATGTTAGTTATATTTGGTGTGTGTAAGTTGTAAAGCTTGTGTTCAATGTGTATTGGTCAACATTAATTTTGATTTAAATTAATATTAATGTGTAAATGATATATACATGCTCAATATGCATCATAATTTTTTTACTTAAGAATAGAGGGCCCTACTTTTCATCTTACAGAAAAATGCTTGGTGGCATGTCAAATTCAATTTTTATTAAAATTAATGTTGACATGTTACCATTCATAACAGTAAGCAACTGACTGCATAAATTGATGATAATCATGAACCTTCAATTTGATCGAAATTAATGTTGCCAAGTGCAGATTAAAAAAAAGATATGCCACTTACACTAACCAGGCATATTTACTATTTATTATGTATTGGTCAACATTAATTTTTATAGAAATTATTATAGATATGTAAATTTAATATTTACCCTCAACATTTATAGTAAATTTCAATACTTAAAAATACTTGCTGTCCTTTACATGTCATGCAAAAAAGTATTATATCATTTCAACATTAATTTTGATAAAAATCAATGTTGGCATGCCATTATGCATTGAAGCAACTAACTGACTGAAAAAGTTCATGATCAAAATGCTCATTGATTTTAATAAAAATTAATGTTGACAAATACATATTGAATATAAGTAATCTCTGCTTACTCAGACCAGATACAACTACCATTCAATATGTATATGGTCAGACTTAATTTCAATTGAAATTAATGGGCAGTTTTATGAAGAATCTTTTAGGTTGTTTGCTGGCTTGGGTTCAATATGCAAATGTCAATTTTAAATTCAATTGAAATTAATATTGAGCAATACATAATGAATACACACTATGCCACTTACATTTTCCAGGCATAGCTACATGCAATATGCCAGTATCAAAAGTAATTTTGATCGAAATTAATGTTGGCAAGGCACCATGCATAAAAATAAGCAGTTGACTCCAGAAATTCATGATTATCATGCTCATTAATTTCGATCGAAATTAATTTTTGATACTGGCATATTTAATGGTAGCTATGCCTGGAAAGTCTAAGTGGCATAGAATGTATTCATTATGTATTAGTCAACATTAATTTCAATTAAAATTAATATGGACATGGACTATGCATAAAATTCCAATAAGTATAGGTAAGCTAAGTAGTTAGATTAACTGGTTTGATCAAGTACACCATATAAAAATTGATGTTTTAATGCCTTGGTTAATTTCAATCGAAATTAATTTTAAGCCATGCATGTTGAATTTTATCTATGTCTGTGTAGTCCATGTGAATTGGCTTGTATTCAATATTCAGGGGTCTACATTTATTTTGATTGAAATTATGAGGTTCATTGCCTCATAAATTTGGTGGTTTCTGTCAGGGTTTCATGCATGGTGCCATATGATACTTGTTAATTCCTATCAAAATTAATTTCAACACCAATATATTGAATACAAACCATGGCACTTACAGTACTTGGTCATAGCTAAAATTCAATATGCCAGTCTCAAAATTAATTTCGATAGAAATTAATCAGGATCCATGAAGTTTATCAATAGTGTATGAGTTAAGTTTCAAGTCATATGTTTCATCATTTTCTTGCACCCATTTCTATGTTATCTCATTAATTATTTTCAAGTTTTATTATATTAATCAAAACTGTGGTAAGTTGTGAAAAATTAGCTTATCCAAATCTCAAATTGAATATAAATATTTTACTAATTTTGAATAATTCTTAAGGTATTTCATTGGGTGATTCATAATAATATTTTATCAACTTAGTAGTCCTATAACTTTTGAGAAGTAACAATATTGGTATAGCTAGGGACAACAATGCAATATCTTGTGCAGACTAAGATATATTGTTAAATAAAACTATTTAATTTTTTTCCCTTAGTTGTATCCAAGTTTATCAATGGTTTGGTCATGGTGCCTACACCCTAGCCTGACACTCCTCCTGTCACTTAAAAAAAATTCTTATCTTTAATTCTAATGTTACCAATTTTATATTTATAATTCATTTCTTGTTTGATGAGGCATATCAGTATATTTGTTAATCTCGCATTGTCATCTGAAAGTAAATTTAACAAATATTTATAAAGCATTATCCTTTTTTTTCATATAATATACTAATTAAGTGTATCTCCATTGTTTAGGAGTAAATTCTAATTTAAAAAATTTTGTATTTACCCGTGGCAATTTGCATATGGGATATACATTTGTTATTATTTGTTTTTCACACTAAAAGTCCCCAAAGAATTCCTAGTATTTCTCTTAGCTACATCAAATTTTGCTTCAATATAAACAGATTGTGATTTAGCATGTTACTCAGTTTACCCCACTATGAATAATACATTTTAAAAAAGCTCAAATAATATATAATCCCCCTCTTTATGTTTTCTGTTTCTTTCATCCTCACTTTAATTTTAACTTTATCCAATTTTTTATCCTATTAAATTATCAACTTCAATTTTCTAGAATAGAGTTTATTATAATTATTCATCATAATGCATCATAATTTTTTGATATCAAATACTTTTTTTTAATATTCATTAATCAATATGTCTAGTATTCAAAATCCTACACCTCTACTTTGTATGTATATCATGTCCCTCTCTTAATTTATATATTTCACTTATGTTCTATATCTTTTTTTTTCAAAAAATTGATTTTCCAGTGCCCGAATGTGTTTCATTCCACTCTCTTATTGATACTCGCTTTGAAGCTTTTGAGCTTGCACCATGTCTGCCACATGGCATGGCACCTAACCCTGATGTACTTAGCAATGAGAGGCAAGAAATAATGAGAGTTCAGTATCGCAATTTACTTGAATTGGCTAGAGATAAAACAGAAGAACTTGTCAAGATCCTTAACAATATTCCTTCTCCTTCATATTTATCTAACCCTTGTAATGACTTACTCCAATATGTGAAAAGCCTTGAAAAATGTATGTTCTTCACTTTTTTTGTCTCCTTTTAAATTAGTAGATAAGATTATTAATACTTTTTTTCTTCATATATATTTGTAGCTTACAAGGAGGGTATGATTCCTCCTGATGAAATCATTGTCATTAGGGATTATGATGAGACAGATGAACCATAAGCTTCAACTAATGCTCCAACTTCTAAGGAAAATCTTGAAACACCTGTTATCCGCTCCAAGAAAAAGAAATTATCCCAAGGCTCCTCTTTTGTTTGACGTATTAAACCGGCTTCTGCTAATGAATTTTCTGATGTATCAAATAATAAATCTCAAAAAAAAAAGCAAAGGCATTGATAATGAGTATATTCTTGTTTCCTTTTTTTTATTGTTATTCTTTTATCTTTAAAATTCTATCATATAACTCTTTTATTGCTTACATATTGTACTTTTTATCATTATTTTGATATTTTGTAGCAGAAACTTGCCTATTGTAGATTTTTCCATCCATAAAAGCCCTCTCCCTGATGAAGATGATGAAAATAGTGATGATGAACTGTCAGAATATGAAGCTATGCTTGCTCATCAAAACAAGCAAACTTTAAAATCTTCTTCAAGACATGACGATATGTTTGATAAAGATGATGATTCAAACCACTCATCACCGAATTCCTTCATTTTTAAGAAGCAATACCCATCACCTCCTAAATTACATACTTTGTCCACTTTGAAAGCTTCTCTACCAATAAAATCAACTCCAATCAAGATATCAATAAAACCTCTAACTTATTCACCCTCAGTTCTAAAAGACTCTTATTTGCAGGAGGAATTCTGTAAAATTCATAATTTTTATAAAGGTAGAATCAGCATGGCAAAGTTTCTCAGGTCGTGGTTGGAAATTGTTACTCTCCTCGAATTATGCTCTTCTACTTTTTCCCAAGAACCCATGTTAAATATTCCAATGTTTACTTTTCATTGGGAAAAATATTGTGGAGAAGATTGGCTTTCAAAACTTACTGAGTTATTTAAGTTACCTTAATTTTTAGTCTTGACTTTGTTCTTTTAGTTTTTTTTTCCTTTTGTAGCAAATATTTTTTTAGAGATTGATAGCTCACAGCTATGGGTACTCGATAATATTGATTTCAAAAAAATGGAAGATTTATGTGATCCTGATGGTTTAAATACTGAAATTCTTTCCTCACCAAAGAAAACGGATCACCCTGAATCCAATCTTATCTGAATGCTCATGAGAAAAATTATCCCAAGTGACCACTGCCGTTCTTCATGGGTATCTCTTATATCATCTTCACTTTATCTGACCGCACATGAATTCAGCCAGCTTCCATCACATCAAAACATTAACTCAGATTGTCCAATTGAATGTGGTCTTCAGCTTCTAGCTCACCTTTCAAATCTGAAGAGTCTGATTCCTGATATCTTAGAAGTTGGTCCCACTGCACTTCAAACCTGTGATATATCAATGTCAACTCTTCTTCAAATCAGAAATATTATCATTGATATAATTATGTCAATTATCATTCTTAAATCAAAATATTGTGCTTCAACAATATCAAGTGGCATGACTAGTGAAGCTCAACAATCAAGTCATAAAAACAAAAATACTGAACTGACTATAATGAGACAGAAACAAAAGGCTGCACTAAACAAGATAAATTCTGAATACTCCCACCACTGATATCAATCTTTCACATTCTATATAATTGATGGTGTCCGTGTTTTATTTCTGAGCTCTCAAGATCATAGATTGGCTTCAGCAGCTGATTGCTTGAAGGTAATATCAGAAATTTAGTTTCTTAATTTACATGAAAAAAAACCATTTTATGGAAGAAATAATTTGTAAAAATTTAAATAACTATATTTTAACATTAATAAAAGATTTTATAGGCAAGTGTGATCCATTTCCTTTATAATTTGATACCCAAGTCTTCCAGGAATTTCTAAGGCTATTTCTGCAGATTTTCTTAATCACTGGAGCTCCATTCAGCCAGTATCACCTTTTTTTGCTAAACATAGCCTTTCAATAAATTAATGTTCCAACATGTAAATAGATAAAGTTCTGTGTATATGATTTATCTTGTATAAGTCAAGTTATTTTCCTTCAAATACGTCAAATATGTGACCATCTTTGAAATTTATTAAGAAACCTTTGACATGATTTTCTAAATTAATTATTAAAAAAAATTATTGTAAGTCCAGCAATAACAAAGATTTTAAAATCTACTTATATGATTTCAAATACTTGTATTTAATTCTTAAATATTTTATTGTTTATATACAAATATGATAACTGCTCTAGTTTTGTTACTTTACCTTTAATATTAAATAAACTATTAATTATTACAAAATTTTTTCATTGATTGTAACATTTTTAATCAGAAGTAGAACAACTTAAATAATTAAATGTGTGTATTCTTAAAAAAATACAATTTAATCTATTTTTGATTCAAAATTCTTTCATCAACTCTTTATTATTAACTTTTTTATCAATAAGCTTGTTTGACCTAAAATACTATACAGTTAATTTAGTAGCATTAAAAGCACATTTTTATGGCTAATATATTTCAAATTCTTAATTATAGTTTTTGTATTTTAGAACCTTTGCTACCAATTTAATAAAAATGACATTTAAAGATTTCACAACTTATATATTTCCTCAAAAGTAAATCAAATTTTCTTAAAATATTATGAAAAAAAAATTATTCTATTTCACAAATAAAAAAAATAGATAATACTTTAATCATCACAACTGAAAATGTTACAGCTACTCCCAGTATTTATCATGTTTAATTTCACATTAAGTTGTATAAATATGCAATAAATTTTTAATATTTAATTATCAAAATTTATTAGATTTGTCTTAACATTAGATAAATAATACTTTGCTGAATTTATTTCTTCCTCTATTAAGTCATCTCTTTTCAAAAAAACTCTCAAAGCACTAATCAAATATTTATACCTATCTTTTTCTTCTTTAATTTCCAAGTACTCTGAAATATCAATATCAAAAACATTAAGATTTTCTATAGCATGAAAAATTCTAGTGCTGATTTGAATAGAAGAACCTATCCTTTTGAAGCCATGAATTTCGTGACATCTTGAGGTAAAATGCCTCAGTTGATTGGCAGGCCATAACGTCACTGTTATTCCACTAGTTGCTTCAAAGTTAATTTTGCTTTGAATTCTGGGAAACTCAAGTTCTCCACCTGTTTATTGTGGTTGGGTCTTATTGTACTTCATATGAATGGTATTGTTTTCTGTATCTTTAGGAAAAAATATTCCTAAAGTATACTCACTTGCATCCTTATCACGATGAAACTCATTGGAGAACCCATTACCATTTGCTCCAGATGTCCAAGTTAAATTACTAGCAAACAGTACACCCTCTTCTTCACTATAAACTTTTGAAAATCCAAGAATACCAAGTTTTGCACAAAGATTAGTTGCCTCGTTGTACTTTACATATGATATTTTTTTAAAAAAATATTCAAAGTACATTGCAATCCTTTCATTTGTTTTTTATATTCATCTGTGCGTACAATCTTATCAGTGTATTCATCTGCAAGTAAAAGCATTCAAAAATTCAGTATTTAAATTAAAAAAGTGATACTTACGAATATATAAAGATTTCTTCCTATCTAAAATAAAGCCACCACCAAACATTTTTCTAAAACCACCAGCTCTTTGATGATAACCATTATTTTTAATTTCATGTTCGCAGTAAGAAAGATCCTTAATGCATTTCACTGTAGCTTCTAACATATCTATTTCTTTGAGCTCATGAATTTCAAAAGTCTGCACAAGAAAATTAGGTATTAAGACACCTTTTGGTTTATAAATACTACAACCAGGAAAAAAATTGTAATAATTATTGCAATCTGTCATATTATTTGCATAAGATCGTGCGTAGAAATGTGGCTTCTTCCCATTTGTATCCATTCCAAGAGCATTTACAAGTTTCATTCTGGTAGCAATGTCTTTTGCCCACCTATTGTTAGAGTTCTTCCCTGGCCTTTTTTTTTTCAAATTGTTACTCATTGATGGTTCAATCCTAAAAGAATTCAATTTTGATTTTAAATAGAAAAAAATCAAAAATTAGAAAATAGTAACAGAATTTCAAATATCAGTCAATGATACCTTTAACTTTATCATATCTTAATTATTAGAAATTCAAAAGTTAGCATATCTACATATTAGTAAATTTATATACTTTTTCTTTATTTAAAATATTAAGAAAGTGTTTCAAAGGTATACTTTATTAAATTATACATATAAAGAGTATAGCTTTATCCTGTATTCATTCAGCAAGTACGAGATTTGGCTCTACACTTAATATTAATAATATAAAGAAAGTATAACTCCAATACACTAGTAATATTAAAAAATTTACAGAATTATCATATCCACACATATAAAATGAAAAATCTTGCTATGACCAATATATTGACTTAGAAAGTTATACTTCAATAAAATATAAATTTTTAAATTGTAGCATTGTCCTGTATGCTTTCAGCAAGTACAAGACTTTGAAACAACTTAAAATCAAAAAATTAAAGTTAAAGTATAAACAATCTAATTATTATTATGAAAAGCAAAACATTATCCTGTATGCTTCCAGCAAGTACGAGATGATGTTTTACTTTTCATATTAATAATATAATTGTTGAGAAAGTATTAAAGAAATATAGAAAAATGATAAGCAAAACATGAACTTACGTGTCTATAAAATCTTCTTCCATTTGTAGCTGATTGATCAAAATTAATTATAAAGTTTATTTTATAATTACTGTTTTAAAAAATAAATGGTTAGATAAATAAATTGAACATTTTTGATAAGGAATAAAGAAAAGTAAATTGACAAATAAATAAAAAAACTTTAATTTAACTGAAAAAGAATTTTTTTATAATGAATCGAAAGGGTATAGTAACAGATACCATAAAAATAAATTCAGAATTAGAATCATTAAATTAACTTGTCAAAAGTGTAAAAAAGAGTAACAAACCAAAATGATATGAAATGCAATAGAAAGAATAATTTGCTTACTGGTAATCAGATAAGGTCAAGAAAATAGTACCAATAATTCAAAATGATAAAGCAAAAATATGATTGATAGTTTTTGAAAAAGGTAAGTGAGAAAGAGAAAGGAAAAATAAGTTGGGTGGCAAACAGATGTAGATATCATGAATTTTCACTGATCTCATTTTCAAAAAAATGCAGCTCTCCAAGTCATATGATAAACTTCATCTAAATTCAAAGAATAATGTTGCCAAGGCACTGTACACAGCATGATCATTTTTTCCTATGCATATACTAATTCCAGCCAGAATTTACTTGGCTGCATGTTGTACAGATGAACGTTTGTGGAACGCTAAATTTCACATCTAAAAAAAATTGACACAACTTAATTCTAGCTACCATGTTTCACGTAGCTAAAAAACATACACTCATCACATTTAAATTTACATTGCGTCAAAATTAATTCATTTTCGAATTTTTTTAAAGGGAACTATAATGTGCACCACCTATTTCTAAAATATGAACCTCCCCACCATATTAAATTGGTAGATTTTTAATTAAGCAATTTTTATGCCTTGGCCTTTTTCCTGATCTTACTTGGCGCAAAATATCAAAACATGACCAATGTTGCTGAAAGCAACATTTGATTTTGTTTCTATGTGTATCAATGGAAGGCCGTTTATAACCGGCTGCAGAGCGTTGTATATCTTTTTGAAATTTTTTTTATTTATTTATGTATTTTAATTAGATAATTTACTTTTTAATGCAGCCAGATTTATACTGGCTGCTTTTTGGAAAGCTAAATTTATGACCCAAGCCTTTGAAATTGGCTTGGGTCCCTTACATTGCAATTTAGTACTTCAAGACAGGTTTCCCCTGGCTGGAAGTGCCTCTTTCAGGCAATCAAAGTCACTAAAAGTGACTTTGATTGCTTTCTGTAACATTTGCCACCCTCCCAGCTAATTTACTAGACTGGGAGGTGGCCAAAGCTGTGTGCAACGCGCGTTGCTGCTGCAAGTAACGCATGTTGCACAATCGCTTCCATATCTCATGCAGCTGATATCAAGTCAGCTGCATGAGATATGGGCAGCACATGCAATGCCTGCTGCATGCAGCAGAAATGCGCATTGCATGCAGCAGCAATGCAGGCTGCATGTGCTGCATGCAGTGCATTGCACAACCAGTTTTTTTCTGGCTGTGCAATGCACACAGAGAAACCAAATTCCCTTTCAGGGACTTCGGTCTCTAAAATGGAAGCGACTTTCCCTATCAGGTGCAAACTGGTAGGAAAGTGAGAGACAAGTTAGACTGAAGTTGTTTGAAAGAAACTTAAGTATTAAAAACATTAAAAATCATAAAAAAAATGAGAAAGCTAGAAAAAAAATTTAAAAAAAGTTAAAATGTGAGTATAAAAAAAAAATAAGTGCTAGTGATACCAAAAACCCAAGCCGATTTCATTTGGCTTGGTTATTTAATAATTATTTTTAAATACATTAAATTTAAAATTCAAACACCATGAAATATATGAAATTTTTTTATATGAATAATATAAATTTAATTTACCTCTTTCTCATAATTATATTTATAATTTTGTATTTTTAATTTTTGACTTTTAAGGTGGTTTTTTTGGAAATACAAAATTAAATTTTCAACTAAATTTTTTAGTAAGGTAAAAATAATTCAAAATTTGACATTTTGTAATTGAATAATGGAAAAAATTTAAAATTTATTTAAAAAATATTTTTGTTAGATGAATACCAATATTTTAAGGGTAGAAATATGGTGCAAATTGTAAGTAAAAAAATTATATTTTTTTTTGAGGGGTTATTTCTATTTTTGTAAATATTTTTCAAAAACATTCATTAAATACTGAATTTAATTACTTTGTAACTCAAATTTTTTGTAAAATAATTAAAATTGAAATAATATTATTGATATATTTGATATAAAATTTGAATTGTTAGTATTAATTTCTCTTTAAGTAAATTTGAAAATCATTAAAAAAGACCATGTTGATAAGTACTTCATTTTTGATATACAATGGTTATATGTATATCTTATATATATTTCTTGAGTGTTATTTTTATATACATTCAATAAAATTTGTAATATATAATTCCATTTAATCCTTAATTATTGTTCAACTTAGTTATAACAACTTCATATTTAATACCAGCCACTAGTATTGATTTTTTAATTTAAAACTCCAATATAATATGAGAGTATCCTTATTTTGTCTGTATGTAATTAACAACAATAACAGACCATAAATAAGTGGGTAATTAATTACAATAAATAGTTGAAGAACAACATATAAGAAATGATAAGTTTATCAAAAAGAGTACATTAAAAAAATATACTTTTGAATTTTTTTTGATAAAATTTGGGTAGTTAAATGGAAATTTAAATTATCTGACTTCAAAATGGAAAAAATCGAAAAGTGGTGTTTATATAATAAGTCTCATATAAAAAAAAGGATAAAAAATCTACTATGTAACTAAATTATTAAATATTAAGGTATTATTAAAATTATTGAAAAACTTATTTTACAGTTATAATGAAATCTAAATGTGAAAATTATGGTGGGATAATAGTAAGACTATGTGGAAACACTTTAATTTATACATACTTTCAACTATGTTCAGATAAAAAAAATTTTTAAATTGTATAATAACATCTAGTTAATAGTGATGCAATTTTATTTAGATCAAGAATAAATTTTTCTGAGGAAAAACTAATTAAATAGAGATATGGCCATCTCCTTTCAAGAGATAGAATAATTAGAAAAATTTACAAAATTATAATAAGTATTCTTAATCACCATTTTTGAAAAGTCTATAGTAAAATTCATTATAATATATCATTCATTTATTATATTATATGTGTCACGCGCCACGTGACACTCGAAGCAAAATTAACTCAATAAATCAATAATATCGAGTTCTAATTCTATACTCGAAGCGCAGAAAGCAATTCTCCATAGCAACTGCGATTTTCCTTTGTGTACTTACTATTTAACTGCGCTAGCCTAAACTCTAAATCTAAATTAGTCAATCTCCCAATAGGGTACCTTAGTCCTTTTCAATAAGCGACGCACAGCGCTAGGATCAACGAAATAGTATAGTAGTAGTTTTTTTTCATTAAAGTTTTGTTAATTAATTAAAAGGGGTAAATTGAGCATGGACGGATATTTAGTGGAGAGGGTCTAAGTGTATGTTAGTAATGGTCAATGGAATGGGAATGCTGCGATGGAAGGGAGGTCAATGCGAGGAGGAACAAAGGATATAAAAGGAGTTGGGTATTTGGTTCAATATTCCTTAGAATTAAATTATAATATCGTATTTACATTAATAGTGGTAGATCCTTAAAAGTTAAATCATTGTTATTGTATCTTTCTTTTACCTTCTCAATATTCATTTCTAAATCCTAAATCTTTGATTATTGAGTTTCCAACCCTTCGTGAGATTTTAAGAATTATTATTACCTTGGAACTAGTTTATAATTCTTCTCAATCAAACCTTGAACCTATAGCTATTACTTCGAGTGACCTTCGAATCTTTTCCTCGAATCATTCCTCTGTGCTTCGAAGAAGTTTCTAAAATCCCTCATCTCACTTACAGGAACATCCTCGACCTTGTGCGTAGGTCGTCCGGTGACAATATGGAGTTTCATCTTGAAGTAGTGATGGGCAGCTTTGAACTAATGTTATGAAAAACAAAAAAGTTAAAAAATATATAGTCATAATAATGAAAAAGCCAAAAATAAAATACTATTATAAATTAATAAAATAAAACAACATAAATTTTTATCTGCTCTAATGATGGAAGGGTACTACGTATGAATTTCAACATGTTAAATATAAACCTGCTTTAAGGCTAGTTTACAGGTAGAGCTATTAAGTCTCCTTAAATTCTAAAGATAAATTATGCATTTTACTAAATATTTTTTTCTTGTTTTCTTTCCAAAGTTGTTAGAGTTGCTTAATTAATACTCTTATCTTGATTGAAAGATATATAATTTTTTTTTGAATACATGATTTATTTTTTCAAAAATTATATTATAAAGTTAAATCATTTATTGCATTTTCTAAAGCTTCATTGTCAAAGACACCACTCCATTTTCTATTACTTAACAAATATATAAAATTTGATAGTAAAATTTTTAGAATTTTCTTTTTGAGAGGGTCAAACTATATTGTGAAGATTTTTATCTAGAAGTTCTTTTACTCTAAAACCAAATAATTTTCTCCCTTAAGTAAGCCATTTCAAAAATATGAAAATATAAACAAGAATATTAACTTATCTTATTTTTATTTTCTTTACTGAAATTTTTAGTTCACTCCCTTTTTTTATATTACATAAGTATAAAACCATGTTTAAATGCTACTATATAATTAATTTTTATTATATATATATATATATATATATATAAGAAGTATTTAGAAGGTCATCCTTTTTTTTACTTGAATAAATGGCTTCATTATAATTCCCAACACTTATTAATCTTTCCCAAACTCAATAACAAATTTCTCATATGAAACATTAGCTTCTTATATAAGAATTTTATTTATAGATGATATTCAACATGTGATTTTCCTTTTTAGATTCAGCTAAAATTAAACAATAGGAGAAATCATGCATATGTGTATAAATGGTAACCATATGTTACTTAGAGGATTGTGAAATTCACTCATCAGAATGGTTTAAGTATTAAAATAAATTGAGTTCATTATTTTCTAGTATTTGAAACTAATTAGGAAATTATTCTAAAAATATATTTTAATGTGTATCATGTTTAAAAAGTTGGAAATATGATTTTTGAAAATTGTGAGTTTCGTATGAGATACCAAGCTTTAGTTTACATTGTTTCAAGTAGAATAGAATTTTAGTATTAGAAATTGAAAGAAATGTACCATTATCAGATTTTAACTGTTTTCTACTTATAGAATGATTACATAACATTAAACATTTTTTAAATCAAAAAGGTTTAAAAGATATTTAGAGTTTTACAAAATTTCACCATTTATTAATCTTTGAATTGAAAACCAACTATGATGTACACTCACTAAAAATAAGCAATCCCAATTTTAACATAATTTATCAATCCAAAAATAATGAGTCAATTAAAATGAAAATATATATTATTTCAAAACCAAATATCTAGATTTAAAATATGATGCTTTAATGAAAAAAGTATACAAAACTTTAATGCAATGAACTCTCTTAAGAAATTCAAAAATAGAATATCAAAACAAGTAATTTCTGCAAAAAAAACTACTAACTATTGTAGATAAAGCATAAAAATAAATGATATTTTTAAAAAAAATGATCTAACAATATTTATTTTTGTTAAAAAAATCAAAAACATTGTTAAGTTTGCTTGTTATAATAATGTTAAAATCCACTAAACATTATCTAAAGGTGGCAAAATATATCAAAAATATGTTGAATTTTGTGAGCCAAAAATCAACAATTTTGTATTATTTTATGTTGTGCTATGACTTTATTCCACCCTTTTTATCTGATTCTTCCAGTATTACTTTGCTATGATCACTAGTTTTCAAGTTAAAATATACAAATGTTCATTATACTTGATAATATGAAAATTAACTCAGAATTTTATAACTACAAAATAAGATTTTGAAACTCCTTCTTTCAATCAATATTTGAAGAATTTTTTAGTTTATTTGAATAATGATTTTGAGAATAACAAAAAATTTGAAATTCACAAGGACTTATTTCCAGAGACTATAATTATTTACTTGTGTAATGCATGAGCTACTTATCAATGATGTAAAACATCAGAAAAGTAAGTTATAATTATAAATCTAAAGGTTATACTGTGTCTGGTATATATATCTTCAATAAATCTTTTAAACTTATCTTAACCAACATACCACACAATTGAAAATCATTATATTAAAAAAGGAAAAAATTCTATGATAATATCATAAAGAATGATAGCCATGGATTGATATTCCATAAATTTGGTTAATAAAATTTTAAGAGAACCTAAATCAGTATTCTTTCATCAAAATATATCCTTTTTGTCTTTGTAATTTATTCCAAACAAATTTTTTGAAACTTGAATCTATATATCTAATGCCAAAACCACTATTAAGTTCCCTCTTAGACTTTTTAAGCAATTATATATATATATATATATATATATACACCACAGGAAATCTGGGCGTGAACTGCTAGCAGTTCCCTCTATTTGAAACTATCAGGAATTTGTCAGGAAACTGTTGGGAAACCATCCTGAAACTGTCAGAAAGATGTTTTTAAATCTGATGAAAAAACATTGAAAAAATAAACTGTCACAGATTGAATCCAGAACAATCCCTCCTTGAGCAGAGCTTAAGAACCACATTGAACATCAGTTAATCTCAGGTTTGGCAAAAGGTTGAACAACATCACTTAGTATACCTTAATATTCAAATATTAAACTTGAATATATCTTGTGTGTATGATATAGATGCATATGCATTTGAATTTGCATGGTGGATACTTATTGCATGCTAAAAATTGATGTGAAATGCCTATCCAAAGTGTATGCATAATGACTATGAAGAATAAATATGCATAAAAAATATGCATATTTAATATGCATAAAAATATGAATATTGAATATGCACAAAATTATGCATATTGAATATGCATTAAAAATATGCATATTGAATATGCAAAAAAAAGGTGCATATATGTATATGAATAAAATATATTAATATGCATATAAATCTGTATAATGAATATGCATATGAATATGCATAAATATGCATAATGATTGAAAAATGCAAAAAAATGATGCTTAACGAGTATATTTTATGCATAAATAGAAATATGCAATATGAATTCATATTGCATACAGATAACACTGGCAAACCATTTTGACCAAAACTCATACTAAATATTCATTCTGGACTAAAGGTGTGAGGGAAGGAAGAAAAACAGTATGATGTCAGAAAAATGCTACATGCACTCATTTTGTAGCAGAGCAAATGAGAAGTGCTGAATTATGGTTGGTGCCCATAATTTAGTATGATATCATAATTTTATTTAATTGTTTTAAATATTGAAAAGACTTTAGGTCGGTTGGTATGGATCTAGCTGTGCCAGGGTCTAATCTAATTATTTTAACAATTTCTTAATAATTAATGGGTTTTAATACAAAAACAGGTTGTATTTTTTGTGGGATATTGGATATGATAAGGTCTTTTGTAAAAAAAACTTATATTGTTTAAGAATATTCCTGAATAAGATGTGGGATAATCACTACAAAAAATTGTAGTACTGTGGGCAATAAAATATATGCACAAGCAGTAAAGAAAGGACCGAGTGAACGCTTTTTGTGCAGTGGGAATCATTAGAGTGGAATTGTGGATGAAAAATATAATTCATTATTACCATTTTATTTAATCAAAAAAATTATAATATTAAAAAGAAATTTTGATTAATTGGTATTTGACCTTTGTGCCTCACTCATATTTATCATTTGATTGATTTTTGTCACCATTATGTTATTAATATTATAAGTATAGCAAAAACTTGTGTGCCCAACGCATACCAGGTGATGTTACACCTTTTATAATATTATTAAATAAAGGTAAAAAAATATGAAAATGATTTGTTTTACAAAAAATAAATTGATATCCAAAAGCAATATGAGGGATAAAAAGGTATAATTAAAGGAATCAAATATGAAATAAAAAATTAAAATAAAATTACTGCCATCAAGAGCAAGTAGACATGTTGGGGCAAATTTCCACCAGTGAGGCTAAATTTGGACTATAATTGCTTTTTTAAAA
The DNA here is from genome assembly GCA_030280995.1 of Hemileia vastatrix. Classification (NCBI taxonomy): domain Eukaryota; kingdom Fungi; phylum Basidiomycota; class Pucciniomycetes; order Pucciniales; family Zaghouaniaceae; genus Hemileia; species Hemileia vastatrix. The sequence goes on from JASXTE010000005.1 coordinate 32,014,909, forward strand.
AACAAAAAAGTGCCAATCTGAGGTTTAAAAAAACTTCAGCAGAACCATTTAGCCATAACAAACGACTTCTAGTGCAATGATTGAGAGAGAATTGATCACACCAGACTGCATGTGACAAAAAGTGTCCAGAACAAGTTCGGCCGAACTTGTGCTGGACACATTTATGACTGAGAGTAGCTAGGGTGGAATTTTTCTTCAGTTAATCTGGTATTTCTTATAAACATGTCCATTGGTACTTGATCTTTGTGCCTCACTCATATATATCATTTGATTAATTTATTGTCACCATTATATTATTAATATTATAAGTTTAGCAAAAACTTGTGTGCCCAACACATACCAGGTAATGTTACACCTTTTATAATATTATTAAATAAAGGTAAAAAAATATGAAAATGATTTGTTTTACAAAAAATAAATCAATATACAAAAGCAATATGAGGGATATAAAGGTAAAATTAATCTCAAAGAGATCAATTATGAAAAACAAAATACTAGTAAAATTCATGCTCTCAAGAGCCAGTAGAAGTTTTGAAACAAATAGGAGCCATCAGGGCTAAATTGTAATTAGTGAACTTTTTTTTAAAGATAAAATATTATACACCTGAGGTCTGGAAGAACAACAGGTGGAGGATTCAGCTAAACAAAACTACTTGTAGTGAAGTTTAATAAAAAAAATTTTTTTTGTTGCCATATAGAGAATTGATCCCATCTGACTGCACATGACTAAAAGTGTCCAGCACAAGTTCGGCTGAACTTGGGCTGGACACTTTTATGATGGAGAGTAGCTTGGGTGGAAATTTTCTTCAGTTCGTTCATCTTGTATTTCTCATAAACATGTCTACTGGTATTTTATCAGTCTGTATCTTTCATATTTAACATCCCATTAATATTTTATCACCATTATATTATTAATCTTATTAGTATAGCAAAAACTTGTGTGCCAAATGCATACCATGTGAAGTTATACCTTCAATAATTTTTTAAAATAGAAGTAAATAAATATGGAATGGATTAGTTTTACAAAAATTAAATAGAAATTTAAAAGTAAAAGGTGGAATAAAAGAGTAAAATAAAAGTCAAAGAATTCAAATATGAAAAAATACTAGTAAAATTCCTGCTATCAAGAGCCAGTAGAGGTGTTAAAGCAAATGGGAGCCATCAGGGCTTAATTGTAATAATTGACCTTTTCTTTAAAGATAAAAAATTATACACCTGATATTGGGCAGAACAGCAGGTGGATGATTCAGCTAAACCAAACTACTTCTAGTGAAATTTGATAAAAAACTTTTTTTGTTGCCATACAGAGAATTGATCCCATCTGACTGCACATGACCAAAAGTGTCCAGCACAAGTTTGGCCGAACTTGTGCTGGACACTTCTATGATGGAGAGTGGCTGGGGAAGAATTTTTCTTCAGTTCATCTGGTATTTCTGACAAACATGTCTACTGGTATTTTATCTTTGTGCCTCACTCATACATATTATTTGATTAATTTTTTGTCTTAATTATATTATTAATTATATAAGTATAGCGAAAAATTGTGTGCCGAATGCATACTGAGTGACATTACACCTTTTATAATATTATTAAAAAAATGTATAAAAATATTAAAATAATTTATTTTCAAAATTAATCATTGATATCCAAAAGCAATATGAGGAATAAAAAATTAAGTTTAAGGGATCAAATATGAAAATCAAACTCCAAGTATTAATCCTAATATCAAAGTCCAGTAGAGATGTTGAAGCAAATGAGAGCCATCAGGGATAAATTGTACTTAATTGACTGTTTTTTAAAGATAAAAAATTGTGTACCTGTGGTTTGGATGAACTCTAGGTGAATAATTCAGCTATATCAAACTACATCTAGTGAAGTTTCTTATCAAAAAAAAAATTCATTTCCATAGAGAGAATTGATCCTATCTGACTGCACCTGACCAAAAGTGTCCAGCACAAGTTCGGCTGAACTTGTTCTGGTTACTTTTATGATGGAGAGTAGCTAGGGTGCAGGTCTTTTTCAGTGCAACTTTTTTTTTAAAAAATGTCAACTGGTATTTGATCTTTCTGTGTTATTCATATTTTATTATCTGATTAATTCTTTGTCATTAGAATTTTATTAATTTTATTAGTATAGAAAAAAATTGTGCCCCAAATGCATGCCATGTTATATTACTCCTTTTATAATATTATTAAAAAATGTTAAAAAAATATGAAAATGATTTTTTTTCAAAAATTATAAATTAATATACAAATGTAACATGAGTGATAAAAAAGTAAAGTAAAAGAGATCAAATATGAAAAAGAAAAATTCAAGAAAAATTCCTGCCTTCAAGAGCCAGTAGAGGTGTTGAAACAAATGGGTGCCATCCGGGCTAAATTTGATAAAATTTAATTTTTTTAAAAGATAAAAAATTTTTCACCTGAGGTTTGGAAAAACTCAAGGTGGATAATTCAGCCATACCAAACTACTTCTAATGTAATTATTTAGCATTTTTTTTAATTTAATTTCCACAGAGATAATTGATCCCATCTGACTGCACCTGAATAAAAGTGTCCAGCACAATTTCGGCTGAACTTGTGCTGGACACATTTTTGATGGAGATTAGCTAGGGTGGAAGTGTTTCTCAGTCCATCAGTTTTTTGTTTTTCACATTTCTATTGGGTTTTTAACTTTTTTTTATCATTCATTTTTTTCTTATAATTAATTTTTTGTCACCATATATATTATTAATGTTTCTAGTATAGCAAAAACTTGCATGCCAAATGCAAAATTGGTGATCTTAAAACTTTAATAATATTATTATATAAAGTTAAAAAAATATGAATATGTTTAGTTTTTAAAAAAATAAATTGATATTTAAAATTAAAAAGAGTAATAGAAAAGTAAAATGAAAATAAATGGGATCAAATACAAAATAAAAAATACAAGTAAAATTTTCACTATCAAGAGCCAGAAGTGGTGTTGGGACAGTTGGGGACCTGTAGGTCAAGACTTGGTCTAAACTTACTTTTATGTATAGCTAACAAATTTTGACCTGAGGTTTGGATGGACTTCCAAGTGACAATTTTACAATATTAAACATTCTTTACTTCAATAATTGATTGAAATATCATTTTTATTGCCATAGAGAGAATTTATCTCATATGACTTCATGCAACCAAAAGTGTCCAGCACAAGTTCGGCCGAACTTGTGCTGGACACTTTTATAATTGAGAGTAGGCATACAGCAAATCTTCTTAAACTCAAAAGGGATTTCTTATAAACATTTCCACTCGAATTTGATCTTTCTGTGTCATTTAAATTTACCATTTGATTAATTTTTTGTCATCATTAAATTATTAATGTTATTACTATAGTAATAACTTGTGTGAAAAATGCATACCAGGTGGTGTTCCACCTTTAATCATATATTATTAAATAAAGTTATAAGAGTATGAAAATTATTTATTTTAAAAATTAAAAATTGATATCCAAAGCAATATGAGCAATAAAAAAGTAAAATAAAAGGGATAAAATAAGAAAAAAAATCTAAGGAAAATTCCCACTATCAATAACAAGTAGAGGTGTTAGATCAAATGTGCACCACCAGGGCTAAACTTGGACTATATTTTCTTTTTTGTTAAACCAAAGAAAGTGTCCTGATGAGTTTTGAAAAATCATCAGGAGGACATTTTGGCAATATCAATTTACTTATTGTGCAATGATTGAGCAAAATGTCATTTTCATTTCCATAGAGTAAATTTATCCCATCTGACTGCATGCAAGCCAAAGTGTCCAGTACAAGTTCAGCCGAACTTATGCTGGACACTTTTATGATGGTGAGTATCTAGGGTGCATGTCTTCTTCAGCTCATCAGGTATTCCTTATAAACAAATCCACTTGTATATGATCTTTCTGTGTCATTCATATTTATCATTTGATTCATTGTTTTTCACCGTTATACTATTAATGTTATCAGTATTGAAAAAACTTGTAAGCCAAATGAATACTGGGAGATGCTACATCTTTCATAATCTTATTAAATAAAAGTAAAAAAAAATATGAAAATTATTAGTTTTACAATAATTAAATTGATATTTGAAAGCAAAAAGAGGAATAAAAAAGTAAAATAAAAGTGATTAAATATGAAATTATTTCTGCCATCAAAGATAATTTGAGTTTTCAAACCAAATTTGCACCACCAGTTCTAGATTTGGAATTTTTTTTCTTTTTTTTAAAATTAATAAAAGTTTCCACCCGAGGGTTTCCAAAAAATCAGGAGGATAGTATAGCAGTATAAAGCTACTTCTTGTGCAATAATTGAGCAAAAATTAATTTTAACTTCCATTGAGTAAATTTATACCATCTGACTGCATGCAAGCAAAAGTTTCCAGCACAAGCTCAGCTGAAATTGTGCTGGACACTTTTTTGATGGAGAGTAGCTAGGGTGCAAGTCTTCTTCAGTTAATCTCTATGGGAGTTTGATCTTTCTGTGTCATCCATATTTATTATTTGATTATTTTTTAGTCACCATTATATTATTAATGTTTTTAGTATAGCAAAAACATGTGTAATGAATGTACACTGGGTGATTTTACAACTTTAATAATGTAATATAATAAATGTACAAAAATTTGAAAGTTATCATTTTACAAAAATAAAATTGATATTTAAAAGCTAAAGGATAAATAAAAGGGTAAGATTAAAATTAAAGAGATCAAACATGAAATAAAGACATTAAGTATAATTTCTGCTATCATGAGCTAGTAGAGGCTTCAGAAAAAATGGGCACCATCATAGATTAACATGGATCAAATTTACTTTTTACCAATGGAAAAAATTGTCTACCTTAGGTTTGGACAAACTTCCAGGGGTCAATTTGTCCATATAAAACTACTTTCAGTGCAACGATGGAGTGATAATACAGTCTCACTTCCATAAAAAGAATTGATTGCGTCTGACAGCATGCAACCAAAAGTGTCCAGCACAAGTTTAGTCAAACTTCTGCTGGACACTTTTATCATGAAGAGTAGCCAGGGTGCAAGTCATTTTAAATCATCTGAAATTTCTCATAAACATTTCCACTGTTATTTAATCTTTGTGCCTCACTCATATTTATCAATTGATTAAATTTTGGTCACCATTATATTATTAATATTATCAGTATAGCGAAAATTGTGTGCCAAATGAATACTGGGTGATGTTACACCTTTTATAATATTATTAAATAAAGGTAACAAAATATGAAAATGATTTATTTTACAAAAAATAAACTTCTATCTAAAAGCAAAAAGAGAGGAATAAAGTAAAATAAAAGAAATCAAAGATGAAAATTAAAATCCAAGTTAAATTCCTGCCATAAACAGAAAAAAGAGATGTTGAATTAAATTAGAACAATCAGGGCTAAACTTGCACTAAATTTTCTTTTTTGTAAAAATAAAAAAAAAATCCACTTGAGCTTTACCAAAACTTCAGCATGAAAAGTTTGCCATATCAAACTACTTCTAGTGTAATTTTATATCAAAAATTTATCTTCATTTCCATAGAGAGAATATCTCCCATCTGACTGCACCTGACCATAAGTGTCCAGCACAAGTTCGGCCGAACTTGTGCTGGACACTTTTTTAATGTAGAGTAGCTAGGGTAGAATTTTTCTTCAGTTCATCTAGTATTTCTTACAAACATGTCTACTGGTATTTTATATTTGTTCCTCACTCATTAATATCATTTGATTAATTTTTGGTCGCCATTATATTATTAATTTTATAAGTATAGAAAAAATTCATGTGCCAAATGCATACCAGGTGATGTTATGCCATTTATAATATTATTAAATAGATGTATAAAAATATGAAAATAGTTCTTTTTAAAAATTATTAATTGATATCCAAAAGCAATATTAGGAATAAAAAATTAACTTAAAGGGATCAAATATGAAAAAAGAAATCCAAGTAATATTCCTACTATCAAAGGCCAGTAAGGGTGTTGAAGCAGATGAGAGCCATCAGGGCTAAATTGTACTAAATTGACTTTTTTTTAAAGATAAAAAATTGTGCACCTGTGGTTTGGATGAAATCTAGGTAGAAAATTTGGCTATGTAAAACTACGTCTAGTGAAGTTTTTTATCAAATAATTTTTTTCATCGCCATAGCAAGAATTGATCTCATATGACTGCAACTGACCAAAAGTGTCCAGCACAAGTTTGGCCGAACTTGTGCTGAACACTTTTTTGATGGTGAGTATCTAGGGTGCAGCTCTTCTTCAGTGCAACTGGTATTTTTTTAAAACATATCCACTGGTATTTGATCTTTCTGTTTTATTAATATTTTATCATTTGATCAATTTTTTTTTACCAGTATATTATTATTTTTATTAGTATATCAAAAAAACATGTGCCAAATGCTTACAGGGTGATGTCAAACCTTTAATAATTATATTAAATACAGGTAAAAAATTATGAAAATGATTTGTTTTACATAAAATTAATTGATATCTAAAAGAAAAAAAAGGGATAAAAAGAAATAGGTTGAATAAAAGGGATTTTATATGAAATTCAAAATTCAAGCTAAATGCCTACTTTCAAGGCTCAGAAGAGGTGTTGGATAAAATGGGCATCATCAGGAATAAAATTGTACTTAATTTGATTTTTTTAAAAACTAAATGAAGTTTTTAACTGATATTGTTCCAATATTTAGTTGGACACTTTGTCTATATCAAATTACTTCTAGTACCATGATTGACCAAATTAAATCCTCATTTCCATATGCAGAATTGATCCCATATGGGTGGACCAGGCCAAAGGTGTCAACCACAAGTTTAAGAATTCTTCTGGTGGACACTTTTATGATGGACAGTAGTAGGGGGCAAGTCTTCTTTAGTTAATCTAGTATTCCTCATAAACATTTCCAACTTATTTTTGGCCAAAAATCAGGTGGAAAGTTTGTCCATATAAGATTACTTCTAATGCCATGATTGACTAAAAATTGATTCTCATTGCCATATAAAGAGTTGATCCAATATGACTGGCTCTGGCAAAAGTGTCACCACAATTTTTGATAAACTTAAGTTTGAAAATTTTATGATTGAAAGTAATTTCAAGTCTTCTTCATTTCATCAAGTAATCCTCATAAAAATTACCACCTGTATTTTGGCCAAACTTCAGGTGGACACTTTGGCCATATTAAATTAATTCTAGTTCCATGTTGATAAAAAACTGATTCTTATTGCCATATATAGATATTAAACCCATCAGACTGTGCCTTTCCAAAAGTGTCTACCTGAATTATGTCTAAACCTCAGTTGGACACTTTTATGATGCAGAGTAGCTAGGGCAAAAGTATTCAGTTAATTTGGTATTCATAATAAATTTATCCTCCTGAAGTTTAGCCTAACTTCAGGTGGACAATTTCTGAAAGCACCAGTTAGTCACTATCCATCAAAAAAGTGTTCACCAAAATTTTGGCTAAACTTGTGGTGGACCCCTTTGATCAGCCACAGTCAGATGAGATCAACTCTTTAGATGGAAATGAGGATGATGTTTTGGTCAATCATGGAAATAGAAGTAGTGTGATGTGGCCAAATTACCCCCCTGAAGGTCAGACAAACCTCACAAGGACACTTTTTAGCAGGGAGTAACTGAGAAAAATCCATTTATCAGAAGGAAAATCTTTTATTGTATAGATGCCAAGGTTTCATACTTGTGTATTATGGTCAGTATTAATTTTGAAAGTGTCTGTCCAAGCAATTTCATTGCCCATCATGACTCATTTTGTTTTAAATGTTTCAAACTGCGTGATACAGTATTAAGGTGTCACATAGTATAATTAAGTTCTATTAAGTGCCCTCCTATGATGCCTGAATTAATGATTTAATATCTTATATAATAATTTTTTTTATATAAATTCATCAATATTTTATTTTATTATCAAATTTAATAGAGCAAGTATCCTGAATTATTATATATGCATAAGCTTAGGTTAGATCAATTTGTGCTCAACTTGTGCTCATCAGAGGACCAAAATCAAGTTCTGGAGGATCAACTTGTGCATAATTTGGAATCATTAGATATTCTGTCTATAATCAATCTGAGAATAAATGTAAATCTAACTCTAATTTACTTATGCTTATAAAGTATTCATAAACCTGGAATAATTAAAGGACACTCTAAATTTCAAGAGAGGGGATTGCTAGAAATTCACCCCTAGATTTCCCGTGGTGATATACATATATTTTATTTATCAAAAATTGAAATAAAGAATAAAAAAATAATTTTATTTACCTTTAATTATTTAAATATAGAGTATTTTCAGAATGAATAGTGGTTACTTGTGAAAGTTAGAAGATTTGAAGTTGGATTTATGAGTTTTTAGAAGGGCAAATATTGTAAAATTCTTTCATAAATATTTATTTCATAGTTTCAAAAGTTGAAATATACAAACTAATGGGATTTAAAATTATATTGAGATTTAAAATCTGTTTTCCACTCAAGTAAAATAAAATAAAATGATGATATCAAAATTGAAATTAAGTTTAAATTTTGGATATTCTCTATCTTCAATTTTATTGATAGTGCATCAAAAATTTAATAATATTTTTTTTCTTCATCACTTTTTACATAAAAGATAGTTCTATCATTTTATGAATTAAAGATTGCTTATATAAAGTTAACATCTATGTCTACTGTTTATGACTATTAATCTATATAATAAATTTTTTAGAAGAAAAAATAACATCAGTATATACTGACTTTGAAATTTTTTAATTTAAAATAGTTTACAGGTAGATAATGAAGGGTGATTTAATTTTTGAATATGAATTATAGAAGTCTTATTTTGTCAATTTTAATTCTTTTTGAGCTCAAATGTATCCACTTCAACTTATGTAAGAATAAAAATTATTTTTATTGAAATTTACATGAGAAAGTATGCCTATTATTCAAAATCAAACTTGCTCTAATGGTGTTTTTCAATCATTATTTCCATTCATAACAATAAAAAACATTTCAATTTGCTGATGTTTTAGTTTTTGATATCCCCAAGTTTATATCTAAGGTGTACTATTCACAAAGTTATTAAAAATATAATTTTTGAAATACATGATAAACTTGAAAGTGAGGGGGCATTAAATTTTTAAAAATTAATTCTAAGTTCAGGATGGATAGTATTTTTTCTATTTTAACAAATGAACAATTTTTTGTTTCAATTAATCCAGAAAAAAAAAATTTTTTTAAGCATATTATATTATATTTATTTTGATTTTAAATACTGTATTCTCAAGATTTGTGTTTAATATTTCCTGTGAAAGTTAATGTTAATCACCACGCAATATGGGGGGGCGGACTTGCTAGCAAGTCCGCAACCTTGAACCCTAATTCATATCTTTTTCAGCACACATTGAGGTGGTGATGAAACAATCATGAAGAAATATTGAATTTACTTTGAAAACACCTTGAAACTGATTTGAACCTTCATTGAACCACAGTTGATTAATAGTTCAAAAAATATTCACAGCAGGAAAAAAGTGTGCACTAGATGTCTAGTGCTTTTTTTTGCTTCCTGAATTGATTCCTGGTAGAATTACAAGTGGGACTTCCATCTGATGCCTCCCTCCCCTAATTCTCCCTTATCTTCAATCTGACTTCCTATCCTACCCCCTTATCTCATTTCTAAACTTGCCATCTACTTACCCATTTTCCCTATTCCTTTCCTTCACAGTGAGAAAACAACTCTCCTCTCCTTCCCCCCCTCTCCCTTCTCTTCTCTTCATTTCTCACACCTCCCCCAGACCCTCACTCACCTTTCCCAGCCCACTGTCATTATTTAGTTTTATTTTACTTTGTATTTTTTTCATTTTTCATGTTTCTTCCCTACAAAAATCTTCCTTTCTTAACGATTGGCCACATTTTTTTAGTAAACACAAGCAACTCAAATTCTGAAATATGTATTTAGTTACATTATTTACCTCTTGGAATGGGTTATAATTCCTCAAAATTTTATTCCTTGTTATTTCTAATTTATACATATTAATTATTCTCAAGTTTATAAAAAGTTGGCTACTTCCCAAGCCCTTGCATGCCTCCCCAACACTTTTTTCACCTCTTCAATCTCATCGCTCACCTCCCCCAGAAAAATAAAGGAACTGGGGAAGGCTGGGGAAGGTGAGAGAGGGGCTTTACAGGGCTGGGAGAGGTTATAAAATCCCCTAACCCACTTCGGGAAGGCTGGAAAAGGTGAGCAAGGGTCCTTAAAGGGCTAGGAGAGTTGATAAAAGCCTCTCACCTACTACTCACAGCCCTACTTAGTCTTTACAGCACCTCGTTCACATCTCCAGCCAAATTAAGGGACTTGGGAAGCTGGGGGAGGTGAGCGAGGGGCTTTGAAAGTCTGTGGGAGGTAATAAAAGCCTCTCACTCACTTCTCCCAGCCTTCCTTAGTCTTTACAGCACCTCGCTCACATCTCCAGCCAAAGTAAGGGACTGGGGGAGGCTGGAAGAGGTGAGTGAAGGGCTGGAAAGATTGGGAAGGTGAGAAAGGGCTAGGGGAGGTAAGCGAGAGCTGGGGGATGTGGACAATAAACTGGGGAGGTGAGTAATAGTTTTAGAATGTGAGAGAAAGGCTGGTGAGGGCTAATGGAGGTGAGTGGGGTGAGTGAGGGGAATGGGAGGTGAGCGAGAGGTTGCAAAAGGGGTGTAGTTGTGTTAAAAGTGAAAATAGAGTGGAGGGGAGTAGTGAGGAGGGCTTAAACATAGATTTTGAAGCTTAAAGGGTGTAGCAAATGTATCAGGAGGGCAATAAAAGGGTGGTGAGTGGTAATAGAATTAACAGAAATGAAAAGGCAGAAAAATTTGTGTGGAGAGATTGAGAGGTTGTCCATTGAGGTAGTGAAAAATGGAGTGTGAACTTTGTTCTTCGGGCGAACATCAGAGTCCACCCCCTCAATCTACAGCTCTATTCTGCCGATATGGAAAATGATTGATAATTATTTTTTATTGATATTTTTGAACTTAAACCTATAGTTTATACGTCTTTATTTTATATTTTTGATTTACAATGCACTTTAAGACTAAGAAAGTAATATAGTAAAATAATTGATAATGAAATACTATTTTGCTTTTTTACACAATAATTCACAGAATTCTTTTGATAACTATACATGATATAAATAAATAATATAATAGGAAAATTGTAGCAAAAAGTTAAAAACTAGAATAAAACATTTAAAGAAATTTTAAACTATTGAACTTATGTATTTTTTGAGTTTATTGTATTTATTTTTAAATGTAATAGTAAAATATGTTGGTTAGATTAAAAATAGCTTTGAATTAAATTAAATAATTAGGGTAAAGGTTGAGGAAAAGATTTATCCACATATATAACCATTTAGGCTTATTTCTTGTTTTGTGATTGCTATATATAACTGGATAATTGACTGTAATAACTGCAAATTTAAAAAACTTCAATAAGTTATCTACCTCAATATATTTATGATAATCTATTCAGTAACAGAATAAAATATCTGAGTCCTTTCTTTTACTAATTTTTTTTCATTTCAATGACTATATACATTTTCAAAAAAATTATTTATCATGTTTTTGGTGGAACTTAGATTGAACTCTCAATGCAATCTTGTTTCCAAGTGTGGTTCATAATAATTTAAGCCATGAAAAAATTTATACTTTTTTAGAAGTTTTATTAATTACTTTTAAATATAAAAATAATTATATTTTTATATCAAAATATTTTTATTAAACACTTTGAAGTTCTAAAAATAAGTACATATTAAGAATTATTTTTAGATAATATTATATTAAAAAAAGTTTTAAGTTGATTATATATTATTATGATATGATTTCTTTCCATATTACGTATTACGAAACTACCTAAAAATCAATTTTATACAACTATATTACATAAAAAAGATATCAGCTCTTCTGCTTAGATTTAAAGTACTTCAAAAAAACATTATTTTTGCCTTAGGTACACATTATATAGAGTATTCAGAGCATCATATTAATTTTTTAGACTTACACATTTAAGTTGAATGGAAGCCTCACAGGATAAAATTGGTCATTTTGTAAAAAAAAAATAAGTAAATATCTTTTAAATCAATATATATTTTTATAAAAAGTCAAATTTTAATATTTATGTTTAGTTTAAAATCTGTTATGAAGATTTGAAATATTGCTATTTAAATTAATTTTTATAACAATATAACCATTCCAGTATTGCTTTGTGATAAGGCCAATTTCAAGAAAATTTTTAAATTCTTCTGTTTAAATAAAATATCAAAGGGATTGTTTTTCATACACTTAGAAACTGAATAGAAACATCATATAAGATCTACCAATCAGCATAAATATCATAATTCCAATAAATCATTGATAAATCTTGAACCCATATATATAATTTTACAATTTCGTGTAAGTGTTCAGTTGTGAATTACTCCTATCAAAACTTTGATTCTAATGACTAAAAAAGCGTACCTGAAATGTTTCATTTAATTTATTTTTCAAAACCATAGAATTGAAATATTTTTTCTTTTAATTTAAAACATGGAATAATATTATTTTTAATAAAAAGATGATTGCCTTTACAGCTGCTTTTCTACATGGGTATAATCTAAATTACCTATTGTGTCTTTTTTACAAAATGAATATCATATAATAGTTTTTTAATTTGAAACTGATAGAATTATGAAAAATTACCACTTTTACCTATTTAATTCAGTTCTTGAACAATAATACAATCAAAATATCTACCTGAAGCACATTTTTTAACATGAGAACACTTTTCAAATTATATGGTGCTTATTCCCAGGTTGACACTGAAATTATCCCACAATACAGCATTGAAGCAAAATCAAGTACTAAAATTAAAGTTTAAATAAATTTATACTACTTTGTTTTAATTATCTTTAAATTTTTACATCTAGCTTGAATTTCAGTCTTTCATATGAAAAATTCACTAAGTAGTGATTAATTATTTCAACTCATGAGATTACTCTACCAAATAACCATATTTACATTGAATTTTGATGAAATACATCATGAAGAGTTCCAGAAAATCATATGTGTATTACATTGAATAAATTAATATTGTGAAAATTCTTAGTAGTTGAATATTCGATAGAAAAAAAAAGAGCAAAAAGATATTTCCTTTTAATTTTAATCATCTTCTTGCATACAAAAATGGAAAAAACTGGATTAAAATTGACTTGTATAAGAATTATACTTCTTTCTAGACATATAATTAAACAATTTATCAATTATTAGTGCTAAGTGTAAAGAAGATATTAGAGAACTTCATTGAAACAGAAATTATGAAAACATATTTCTTTCTTTTATTTTTCTTAATTATGAGTCTTTTCACAGTATTCTAGAATAGAAACTTGAGAATTTTTATGGTTCAATATTTTTATTAAATAATTCCATTGAGTTTAAAATAATTATATTGCATAATAAGAAATAATAAAAATACAAAAAAAATATCAGGTAATATGGTTTAAATTAAAAAATAAAAGCTTCAAATTCTTGGTTAAAAGGAGTTATCATTAAAGAGAACCACTGATATTATTTTATATTTTTTCAAAAAAAATAGAATAAAATAATTAGAGAGGTTAAAAGTGATGTTTTTGAAATAAATAGTATAATTTTCAGTCTTTTAAGTGATCAGGTGAAATTCAAAATGAAAATGAAAATGAGTTTTGTGAAAAAAATTCTGTGAATGGATCAGATTATTAATCTTCCCTTGTTATTATTTCTATAGATTATTTATTAAACTTTCACTATTACTCAAGCACAGACTCATCCATGTTTGGTTAAGAGCCCAAGATGAGTTCAAAGTAAAGTTCAGTCTGAGTTCAGTCTGAGTTCAGTCTGAGTTCAGTCTGAATTCCATCTGAATTCAAGTTGAGGACTTGCTAGCAAGTCCCCCCCAAATATTGCGTGGTGAATGTGAATTTTAAGTAAGCTTGAAAAAATTTAATCAATAGGCATATTGGATATGTAAAAGAATATTTTTCTCCAATCTTGAATTATCCTGGGCTAAAAAATATCCCGAATAAGGTTTTTGTGGGTCAATTTGGATTTAAGTAGGATTAAGTGAAATTTAATATAGGACAGATAAAAGGCTAAATTCATTACTAGTGACTTTTTTCTCAAAATAGTTATAAAATATGTATCATTCTGGAATCAAGCTTCAATAAAGTTGAATTGAAACAGAGATAATTTCTAACAGCACAACACCATATTTACAAAGGTGTAAAATACCTCAAATATTACTCATAATATAGGAAGGCAAGGAATCTACAAAATTCACATTTCAAACAAGGATTTATATTTTGAATTTTAAATTGAGAAATGGAATATTATTTTCCAATTTTAATATCTATTAGTCATTTTACCAAAAGTTTTCAGTAATCAGATTTGATTTTGATGGTATTTTATTGTAGATTAATCATTTTGATGAGCCATTTACTCAAAATTTCTGGTTTCGGTTCTAATATTCCATGCGAAATTCATTACGAATCTTTTTGAATGTGAATAGTTGACATATTGGATATTCAAAAGCTTATGTTAGATCAAAGTGAGATCAAAGGGAGTTCAACTCATGATAAAATTAGGATTTTGCAAGATCAAACGGTGATCAATGTAGGTTCATCTTGAGCTCAATTTGTGACAAATCTCTGACTAAATGTAAGGCCAAAAAATTTCCTACATGGTGATGATGTGTGCATAATTCAGGCATAGATTTGAGGCTCAATGGAGTTCAAGAAAGGGGTATTGCTAGCGATACACCCCCATTTTTTCTGTGGTGAATGGAAAGAACTTTGAGGTTTTTTTGGATTTTGGAGCTGGAGGAAGTGTGGTATCCGAAAAAGCTCTTGCTTCAGTGGATCAGAATTATAAATCAAAACTTATGCCTATCACTTCTAAAAATTGGAGAGGTTATGGCTCTGTTTTGTCCCCCATCGGTAAATACAAAGCTACAGTATTTTTCAAATATAACCATGGATTTTTAAGAGCTATGTGTGAATTTTTAGATATGAAAAATGATAACTTAAGTAGTTGGTTCATTTTGGGAAATGATATTTTAACCAAATATGACATTAAATTGAATCCCTCAATCCAATACTTCACAATGGGGTTGAATGGGAAGAGAGAATTTAAAATTTCCTTCCCCAAAAAATTATTAACACTAGGATTGAGAAACTGTCATTCTTTAGCTCAATATAAAGGAAAATTTAAAAAAGAAATTCCTGCCCTTCTATCTGAAATCCACACAGCTTCTTTTGGAGAACAACTTTCTGGTGAGGAAAAAGATTCAATCATTAAGCTGATAAAATCTTTTCCTATGGCTTTTGCTCATGGGTCACATAAATTAGGATTGGTAAAATCATAGATGAAGCTTTTATTATCTTGCCTATTAACTGAAATACAAACTTTTTTAAAGAAGATTCCTTATCCTGATTCTCCCATAAAGAGATAAGATATTGAAGACAATATCTCTACCCATTTAAAAATGAATATTATTGAAAAGGTAGTTGAAACACCTAAACTTTGTGTTATCTCAACTGTCATAATTTCTTATGAGAATAATAAATCCAGGTTATATGGTGATTATAGATCATTAAATAACTATACTGTAGATGATATCTATCATTTACCCAGAATTAGCTCTATACATGCTACCCTCCAAGGTGCTAAATATATCAGCTGTTTAGATGGTGATAAACGATATCACAAAGTACCTGTTGAGAAAATTTCTCAGAATTTTTTGATGATTTCTACTCATATGGGTATTTATAAGTATGTTAGGATGCCATTGGGCCCCAAAAATGCCGCTTCAGTTTTTAAAAAATTTTTGGATATCACATTCCATCAAGAAATAATTGAGGGATGGCTGATGGTTTACATTGATGATATCATCATATTTTCCAAAACATTTGAGTACCATATTAAGCAAATTTTTAAATTGTTCCATAAAATTGATGAGATAAATATGACAGTTGCCTTGAAAAAATGCAAATTTGGTTTTAAATCTTTGAAAGAGCTTTGTCATGTGGTCTCAGGATTACAAATATGTTTTGAAAAAAAAATAGTGGCAGCCATTCAACAGGCAAAAGCTCATACTACTGTAAGAGAGCTTTGAAGTTTTTTTGGAATGTGTGGATAATATAGACAATATATTAAAAATTATCAGGTCATAGAATTACCCCTAACCCAATTAACTAGGAAAGATGTTGCTTTTGTCTGGAACAGTGAAAGATAAAAAGATTTTGATACTATGAAACATTGTTTGATGTCAGCACCAATTCTTGCCTTGCATGACTTTAATCAACCAATCTGTTTTATACACTGATGCCAGTTTTATTGGCCTTGGTGCTGCTCTCCATCAAAAACAAGTTATGAATGAAAAAGTATCTGAAGTAATAATTTTTTATATTTGAAGAACCTTGAGAAATAGTGAATTGAAATATAGTGCCACTCAACTGGAGTGTTTAGCAGTAGTGTGGGCTCTAGAGAAGCTACATTATTATCTGGATGACCAAATATTTGAACTTTCCACTGACTGAAGTGCAGTTAAATCCCTCTTGAACCTGAAGAAACCTAACAGAGATATGTTCAGATGGCAGTTATCTGTTTAAGAACACTGATGGAGAATGACAATAATTCATAGGTCTAGCATTCTTCACTCAAATGTGGATATTTTATCAAGCTTATATTTGCCAAATGATGACTCTAATCGTGCATATGATCCTGAGGATGAAATAGTTTACATTCATGGGATATAGGTGGTTGATATGGAGGAAGATATATTACAGCTTGTTCTGTATTCATATGATAAAGACACTGACATGAAAAAGGTGTGTACTATATTAAATGATCCAAAGAATTCTTCAATACAAGAATTGATTAAAACCTTCCCACCAAAGTACCAGATTGCTTTGAAAAAAAGTTAATTTTCAATTGATGAAGGCTACCTCTATTATAGAATAATGTTGAGTAATGTTATTGCTATTCTTCTTTCTATGAAAGAAATCATCTTGAAAATTTATCATGATGAAATACTGGAAGGACATTTTGATCTTGAAAAAACAATGATCAGAATTAAGAACACTGCTTGGTGGGCTAATATGTCTGAAGACACCAAACTATATGTTCAATCCTGTGATTCTTGTCAGAAATCAAAAAGATTAACTGGAAAAAGAGCTGGATTAATGCAACATATTGAATCTCCTGATGCACCATTGCAAATCATAAACATGGATTTTGTAAAAGGATTACCCATATCTAGAAGAGATAGTTGTAACTCTTTCTGGGTTATTTTGGATAGATTTACAAAAATGTGTTAATTTATTCCAACTCACAAAGATGTTTCCACCAAAGAATTAGCCTTCTTGGGGTGGTCTCATATGTTCAAAATTGCTGGTTTCCCAAAATACATCATCTCATATAGAGATACTAGATTTACTTTTGAAGTTTGAATGTATCTGATGGATGTTTGTGTTTGTGATCTGAAGTTTTCCACTGCTCATCATACTCAAACTGAAGGATTAGCTGAAAGAATAATTCAGACTTTGGAGGACATGATAAGAAGGTATTGTGCCTTTGGCCTTTAGTATAAAGATAATGACAGGTTCACTCATTATTGGGTCACCTTACTCCCTGTTTTGAAATTTTATTATAATAGCACAGTTCATTCTGTTATTTAGAGAAATCCTTTTGAGCTCTAGCTTGGATACTCTCCAAATACTCCTGCCCAAATTTTCAATAATAAAATACCTAAATTGGATTTAAATCCTGGTGTAAACTCTTTTCTTCAAATGAGACAACCTTGCAGAAGTCATGCTCAAAAATATATTGAAAAATCTTTTGAATATGAGAAGAGGAGATGGGACAAATCCCATAAAGAATACACCATTAAGAAGGGTGATGAAGTACTGATTTCTACAGTCCACTTCAATTCACAAGGTAAGAACAAATTAAAAGACCCATTTGTAGGTCCATTTGTTGTCAGAAGAATGGTTGGTGATAATGCAGTTGAAGTAATCCTGTACTCTCCATATGACAGGAAACATCCTGGTTTACCAATATTTCTTCTGAAACCTTACACATCCAATAGTTATTTATTTCCCAAAAGGAGGGGAAGACCAAAGAAGACCCCTAATGAAATCACTGGAACATCAGTAATTGATAAGATTCTAAATAATAGAATAGTCACTGTTGAGAAAGGTACTGAATATTTTTTGGTATTAAACAATAAATCTTCTGAATAGGATTATTGGATACCTGGGAAAGATATATTTAACCTTTCTGCTCTACTAAAGAAATATAAAAAGAAAAAATCATATCATTTTTTTATTGTTTTTTTAGAGTGAGGGAGTGCCAGCCAGGCCACTAGACTTACCCATTAAAGAATTAATTATTTACTAAGATTAAGCCATGCCTTATTTCTTATTTTATTAACAATATTTACTTTATAACTAACTTACAATAATTTAACTAATTGGAATAAGTAAAAATCAAGAAAATATTTAATTTTAAATGTCCTTCTTGTCATTATCCCTTAAAATTGGCCTCATGAAAGTCTAGAAGTGAAATAAAAACATATTAATACTAATTATTTTATTTAAAGGTGACATTTACAGGAACTTTAACATAAATCAAATAATTTGATATATATAGTAAATACACTATTTTAATTCATTCTTTATATAACAAACTTAATATTTGCAATATCTTATTTTGGAATTTTCTTTTCTCTCATTCTCATGTTTATAGATTTTTTAACCCTGTGGTTTCTCTCCTTTTTGCCTATATAAGGCCTCCAAATCTGTTTTTTTTTCCTCATTCTTTACTTACTTAAAATTTATTATATCTAATCATCATTTTCATTACTAATATTACTGACTTAGTATTTACAAATGCATAATTATAATCCTTACAAGTAATAATGATAATGTATTTATATTTTTTAATTGTAATAATATATAAAAGATAAATTCTATGTACCTTCCTTTAAAGCTTAAGTTTTTCCACCTTTCACTGAAGTTGGAACACCATTATAATCTTCTAGACCAAGAGGACCTTCTAACAGAATCACACTTTGAAAATTAAGGTTATTTTTACAGTGAAAATTTAACCCTGATATTTTCAATTTGTTCCATTCAAAACTGAAAACACCAGAGAAAAAACACTACAAAATTTTTAATGGAATTTAATTTGAAAAACCTTAATGAATGCAATCTTTGTATTCCAGTTAAATGTATTGATGGTCCATTTATCTTATGACTCAACCCAATAAAATTCTCAATAATCTTGCAAGCTTTTTAAATTATTTTTTAGGATCCTTTTGATATTCAACTTGAAGAATATTATTTTTGTGCCAAGACTCAAAGGCTCTAAGAATTTTATAAGGTGATTAAGGGAAAATTTTTTACTTCATTCTGCTGATTGAATTACTCTGATTAAGTTCTAAAATAAAAAATTAAATTAATCTTATTATCTTAGGAAAAATAAGTCAATTTTTTTTATTAATTCCTGTAAGAGATAAAAACTAATAAAGGTGTGTATAATAACTCTTTAAATACCATTAATCATAGTGTAAGGACTCTGGTGATAAACTGCTGTGATGTTCACCAGTTACTTATAGCTACAGTTAGATTTCTCTTCAGGGTTATTTTTTGAAAAATTTGACCTTGATTCATTGCTACCACCATGCCTTAAAAAACAAGAAGAAAGGCACTTTCTATATCTAATTTCATAACAATTGGTTCTGAAATGTTAAATTTAACAAGAACAAAGACACACTGACACCTGTTTTTTTTTAAAGCTGCTGTTAGTGTAAGTAAGTGGAACCATAATCCATAGACAAGTTAAATAAACTAAGAAATGAAATGAAGAGAAATATGAAGGAGAAGTAGGGGTTTCAAGCTGAAAAAGATGGTTGCAAGTTTGGGAGTATTCAAAATAAACTGCTCTGTTTTCTGTGGTTTTCACTGTTTTAAATGGAATAGAGTTCAAAAATATTCTAATTTAATTCACAATCATTTATCAGTAAGCTTTCAGTGTATTATTTAATAGAATATTACTAAATTTTCTCGGTATTATTATACCACATTCACCAGAAAATTTAAGGGGAAATTTTCAGAAATTCTGCAACTGAGCTTAATCAGACTAGTTCAATTTGATTTCAGAATCAGTATAAAGCTCCCACCTTATTTGTGGTCATTTCATTCTCACTTTTCTTTTAGTTTCATTTATTCTATATTTTGAAAATAAATAGCAAGTATTTATCTAGGTCAACAAATCAATATTTCTTTAAAATTTGTGCATTTTAAGATTTCTCCATTATCCTAGCTTTTTCTTTGTTTAAATCTCCTTTATTTGATTTGATTTTTTTATTTTAAATTAAATAATTAAATTTATTTTCTGAAATATATGTATATTTATTTTTTTCTTGAAAATTTAACATAAAAAGCTAAATGAATTGAAATTCTCAATGCAGTAACTGGATAATATTAAATTCAATTAACAAAATAAATTAATTAAATTGAATAATTCAGCAAAATATAAACTTTTTTTATGTTTACTATATTATTGAATGGACATAAATCATAAGAGTTACTTTACTTATGTTACTATACCTTGTTATGGTTTACCTCACTCAAATATATTCTGTCTCAATTGAAACAAATGATGCACAAAAATTTCATTTCAATCATTAATTTATTTATCTTTTTTTAAATTATATAATTCATTGTATTTGCTGAAAGATTTGTATATTTTTTTTGATTGAAAATTGAACAGAAAAAGATAAATGAATTTAAATTCTCAATGCAGTAACTAGATGAAAATTTATTCAATTAACAAAAAAAATTGATTAAATTGAATTTTTTAGCCAAATATAAACCCTTTTTAAAGCTACTACATTATTGAATGGATATAAATCATAAGAGTTATTTTACTTATGCTACTATACCTTGTTATGGTTTACCTCACTCAAATATATTCTGTTTCAATTGAAACAAATGATGCACAAAAAATTCATTTCAATCATTAATTTTTAAACTGGTAAAAAGATTATTGTTTAAATTGACATGCAGAGTGTACCTGATAATGAGAAAGTTATTACACACTTTATATATATATACTGAATAGGATCTTTCCATTTTAAATGATTAAAATTTCTGTATATAGAATCTACTGTATTAATTTAAATCTTAGGCCATATTCTATATCAATATTCAGATTTGATATTTTATAGCCACTTTACCTTCTAAATATTTATAAATATTTATTACTTTGAAACTAAATACTTTTGTTTTCTGTGCTACCATTTTGAGCAAATTATGAAAAAAACTAGCTCTAATTACCTGTTTATTGCCAAAATCCTTAAGTGCTCTTTGACTCCCAGACACCTACTAGTATGTTTTTATCCTTTACTGAATTATGTTAGCTCAAATGTGAGGAGGCACCTGCTAGCGGATTCCAATTAGTATTTCTGGTTGTGAGTAGATCGTTCAATGTTTGAAGAAAAGTGACTTTCCACAGATAAATTAATTGAAATCCATTCACCACAGGAAATTTGGGGGTGAATTGCTAGCAGTTCTCACTCCTTGAACTCCATGGTGACCCTAATTTATGCCGTCTATCAGACTCAACATGAATACCTCATTGAGAAAAAATTATATTTGAATTCTGTCTGAGATTTGTCCTTGATTAAAGCCTGGTGTGTCCAACATTGAGCACAAGCTGATCTAACAAAAAAAATTTTGATCCCTGATTGAGCACACATTGAGCACAGATTGATCAAGCATAAGATATTTTTCATGTCCAGTATGATTATAAATTTTAAACATGAAATTTGATTCTTAACTTGCCCAACCATCACCTTCATTCAAAAATATCCATCATCAAATTTTGAAAATTAAATTCTTTTTATTGGAATAATCCTTGAAAAATATAATTTTAATGACAAAAAAAAATAATTAATCATCCACATAAATAATTACTTTAAATTTTGAAAAAAACTCCCTTATTACAATTTTTAAATTTTAAGAGAGATATATTCTCTTTTGACTTTAAATTAGTTTCATCTTTTCATCATTAAAATTTGTATACTTTTTTTTATAACTGAAATATAAAACTATAGTAAACAAAAAGTATAGCTTATTACACTCCATGAATAATAATATATATTTATATAAATAAGAATGAAAAAGTGTTCAATTAGATAACTCCAGTAGTTTTTATTGCAAAAAATATGCATTTTTTTCCCATTAATCATCAATGCAAATATTAATAACTTTTCTATTGAGTTTTGTGCATATTCTTGATGTCAAAACTATTATAAAAAGTATAGATCAGTCTTCCAACAAAAATATAAAATAAGATTATCTCCCTTTTAAATTTATTTATGGAAAAGTCAAAAAATCTTAATTCTGAAGATGACCCAATATTATTATTTATTTCTAAAGATCACTATTGTATATTTCTATCTCCACAAAATTCTTAATTTAGCTGTGAAGAGTTCTAAAAAATAATTATAGAATTAACTTTATTTAAATGAATTCATCCAAAAATTAATGCTGAATAATTTTATTTTTGATATGATGTAAATCAAATTGAAGATAGGATATGAAAATATTTACAGGTTAATTCTCCTTAAAAATTTTAAGCTTTTTATTTGTTTTACTCAAATTATCAACCAAATTATAAATTAATATGATGATAAAAAGATTATTGATTTTACAAGAATATGTGATCCATGGGCAGCATGGGTTTCTAGTGGAATCAGAGTTTCAAAGACTTGTGTCTGGAATCAGAATTTCTTGTATTTTTATCTGGATTTAGAATTTTGTGTGCCTTTGTGTAGAATTAGAATTTGTGGGAGTATTTTGAAAAATCAAATTCTTGTGAGCTTTGTGTTGATTCAGAAACAAGTTTGTGTCTATGGGAAATCAGAATTTTTCAAGTAATAGATGTGTAGTCCAATTTTTTTGGGGTTTATATGTGGTGCCCAAATGTTCTTCCAAATTTCAGATGAATCAATAATTTCTAGATTATTCATGTGGGATCTGCATAAAATGGAATTTCATTAGGAATTCTCAATTTTCTGAATGTCTTATATGGAGTGAGAATTGTGCATAAATTGCATATGGTGTTTCAATTTTCCTTTAATTTCATGTTGATTAAAGATTTTTTCAACATTTTCCATATGAGAATATATAGGGGGAGAGTATGGATTTCAGGGCATACATTTTTTTTAAAAATCTGAATTTAAAGGATTTGTATCTGGAATCTGAATTGTGTGTGCACTTGTGTTTAATCAGAATTTCTGGAATTATTTGTAAAATTAAAATTTTGTGAGGATTTGAGTGAATTCAGAAATATTTTTTAGTTGAATTTGCTATCCTTTGAATATTTATATCATGTTTGATTATCAATCATTTCAGTTCAGCATATAAAATATTTAATATCTTGATCAGAATGCCAAAAATGTTGCAATTTAATGTCTAGTAAGTCAGTGTTCTAGCACTCAAGATTCTTTAAAACTTATAAATCTTGTGTATTAGCCTGAATTTATTGAATTTTTTGTCCAAAATGCTCTCCACATAGGATTGTGAGTATAAAGAAGAGTCTTCAACCTTTGTGCTTGACAGAAGTATCCACCTTTATGTATTAATCTCCATGGCACTTTTTACCATCCATAATCACCTTTGAGATATATGTGCACCATTGGTTTTGTTTACTGGGACACTTACTTCAATTCCCTCATTCTCAAACAATATTTACTTGGTTTGGATGAATAGCTGGATGGTGAAGCTCAGTTAGCCCCCATTATCAACCTGAAAAGACACACTAAAATCCTTATTGTCAATATTGTCTTACTTTTCAATCACATTTAGTTTCAGTGCTATCATTCTTAAGTTTCTCATAGTAGCTCCTACTTTTCTTTCTTTTCAAAATTAAATTGTTTTAGATCTGCAACAAAATATACTGTTATTTATTTCTTGAGGACTTTCCCTTTGAGAGATTGTCTCAAATTTATTGGTCACTTATTACAAAAGCATTCATTTTATAGCTCTTATTAATTCTTCAAGTGAGAATAATCAGGTAATTTAGCAAATGCAAAAAAAATCATAATTATTTTTTTCATTAACACTGACTATTCCCCACAATTCTGACCATTATTTCTCCACTACGTCAAATTAATAATTTTTTTGGTGGGCATAGTGGAGGTGAAAAAATGTGGAGTTGGTGGGGTAGTGGCAGATTTTAGCAAGGTGGTGGAGGTGGAGGTGGAAATATGTGGGTGGTGAAGAGGTGGTGTTGGAGTTGGAGGGGAGAAAGGTAGGTAGGTGGTGATGACAAGAGCAAGGTGGATGGGTGGGAGTAGACAAGTGAAAGGTGGATGGGCATGGGTAGAAAAGAGTGAGGTAGATGGGTGGGGTTGATGAAGGTGGGTGGGTGGGTTTGGAAAAAATGGATGGGAGGGATGGGAGAATGTGGGTGAAGAAGATGGTGGAGTTGTAGTTGGAGGGGGGAAAGGTGGTTGGGCAGGGGTTTAGGAGAATGAGATAGAATATTGAGGGTGGATGGAAGTGAGGCGGGCAGGTGGGGTAGCACATAATTGGTTTAGCAGGGGAGAAATGTGGAGAAACAAGGGTGGGTGGGGGTGGAGGAATGAAAAGAGGTGGGTGGGAGTGGAGGTGAGGCAAGTAAATGAAGTTGATGTGAAAGGTGGTTAAGGTGGGAAAGGTGAGTGGGTGTGTGAGTTGGGGGAAGTGAGTGCAAGGTGAAGAGGTGGAGGGGAGCAAGGTGAGCTAGATGAAAAAAAATTAAAACAAAAAATAAAAATGAAATTACATAGAGGTAGACCTGCGGGGAGGTGGGAAAATTTGTTAGTGAGTGAGGTGGGAGGGTGGCTGTGGGATTTCTTGAGTGGTGAGGGAAAATATTTGTGGGGTGTGTGATACAGGTAGAGGTGGGAAAAGTGGTGTGGGAGGTGAGGGATGTGAGGGTGGGTGCAAGGTGTGTGGGTGGAGGTGGAGGAGAATGCGGTGAGCGAGGTGAAAAAAAAAGTAAGGAATAACTTACCAAGGCGGTGGGAGGTGGGTGGTGGTGGTGGTGAATGTGGATGTGGTTAGGTCAAGGGGGTCAAGACGCTGGTGGTGGTGGTTCATGTATGGAGGAGGTTGTTGAATATGTTGGAGGTGAAGGTAGTGGAGGTTGGGTGGAGAGGGTTGAGGTGGAGGGGGTAGTTGGATGGTGTGGAGAGGGATGAGGTGGAGGACGTCAAGGTGGATGGGTAGAGAAGGTTGTCGGATTGGGTGGAGGTGGTGGTGTTGGAGGTCTGGTAGAGGATGTCCAGGTTGAGGTGGTGGGGGTTGAGGTGGTGGTAGTGTAGGTTGGTTGGAGGCGATGCAAAAGTTAGTGAAGGTGGAAGGGTGTGTGGGAGAAAGGTAAGCTTGGGTTGGTGGGAGGGGGAAACAAATAAACAGAAAAGAAGAAGTAAACTTACCAAGGATGAGGAAATGGAGGGGAGTGGGGTGGTGGGGTAAAGCCAAGAGTCTTGAGGGTAGAGGTGTGGAAGTGAGTGAGAGGTGTAACATAAAAAATCAAAAAGATTAAAAGAAACATACCTTGGTTAACCTGTGTAGATTTGAGCAGTGACCCGCATTGCTCCTGGGTTGAAGGTGGGGTGATTGGTAGGTTGCGTGGTTTGAGAAAAGGGCAAGGTGAGATGGGTGGGTGGGTGGATAGAAAAGGTGAGGCAGGGGGGCAATGGATGTGGAGGTGAGAAAAGGTGGCAGTGGTGGGAATTGAGATTTAAGTGTGGAGGTGAGTGAGGTGAAAAAAAAGTCTGGAAGAAAATAAAAATGATTAAACTTACTAAAAAAGAGGGTAAATATGGAGGTGTGGGGGTAGATGGGTGGACATCATGGGGTGAAGATGGTGATTGAGGTTGAAAAAAAGAAAGGAAAAGAAAAAAGCAAACGGGAAGTTACCAAGGAGGGGGCATGGAGATGTGCAAAGTGGGATGGTGGAGATGAGCTTGTGGAGGTAGGTGAGAGGTTGACATGGAGGTGTAGAAGTGTGGAGGTGAGTGCAACAAAAAACTTAAAAAAATATTTAGCATTGACAAAGTCATACCAAAATTCAGGGAGATTTCAGTTGGAGGTGTGTGAGGTGGAACAGAAAGAAATGGGTGGGGGGGGGTATTGTCAGTGTATCTAGTATATAAGTATGATTTAATAGTATTTATTAATGGTCCTGCTACTTATTGATAAAGGATTTAGTGATTAAACCTCAGGGGAAGACTAATAAAATAGTTATATTCAAATAAAACTCACAATACTTGTATTTAAATGCATGCTAGTGGTGGAAAATAGATGAGTATAATATAGTTATAGCTTATATATAGATAATATCAATTTATAAAGGCTTTATAATATATTTCTAAATGTTAATAATTTTTTATAATATTTATTTGAAGTGTAGTAAGTAAGTGATTTCTAATAACTGTCAAAATCCTCCCTTACTTTTCCTAAATCTACTGGAGTGCACATACCTTCAATCCAGACAATGTCACTTCTATCCCCAGAAATTACAGCACTTTGAGGGCCCATCACCTCCCCATGGCCTCCACTTTAAGAAGATTCAACACCCAGACCTCCAGTAAGGATCCTCCATCACAATTAATGATAACACAGACCCATACCATAAATAGAAAATCCAGATAAAAGTGGATACCATAAAGAAACAGGTAAAATAACTCATCCAAAGAGGATATAATGAAAACCAAAGCATATAAAGAAACAAATGAAATTTCCAAGCCCCCTATAACATTCCCAAGCATCCATATTAACCCAGAAATGACCTCCTAACCCATAAATCTGTGAATATCCATCCAAGGAAGCAGATTAAGTTCTCCAAACTGAGTGTATGTGCCTGAAATAGATGTATATGCTTCTGTAGGTATTGTGCGTCCACTGGATACTTCCATATGACCTAAAATAAGCAGAAAAACAAAGGCTATAGGCTATTTAGAAGCTAAAACGCACTTATATACCTAAATATACATAATATACTGAATATTTCACTGAATATGAGATTTATGTATACATATAAGCTTATGTATGTCAATAATTACTTAATATCACTTAAGATAAGTATATTATGACTCCATTAACAGCTTAATAAGTATTAATAAGCTATTGATAAGCTTTTTAAACTACTATAATTTATATAATAGAGTAATAATTATATATATATGTAATATAATCATATATATTATTGTTTTAACCTTATTTTTAAGATATAAGCTTAATGTGCTTAAGTTTATCTTATTTTAAGTATAAGGGAACTCAGTTCTAGGTATATCTAGGCTAAAACTCCTTCACCCAAAAAAAAAACAATTAAAAAAATGTTAAGACATTTTAATTAAAAGTAAGAAGTGAATAGAAATTTTTTTTAAATTTTCTATAATACATATACTGAATAAACAGTATTATTTTGATTTTAATTTTTTCAAAAGATTTTTAAGATCAGAGATTTCATTTTCTGGAATCCACTGGTCATATTCACTTGATTTATTTTTAAATCTTAATAGATAATCAACTCCCTTTTCTTTAGTAAGGTGTCTCTTTTTAAGTATCTTTTCAATTTCTGCCTTTTCAAATATTTCTTCAGGTTGCTGTTTATGACTTCCTGATCTTCTTGGAAATAGAGCAGTGTCATTAGAATGGTATGGTTTTATAAGAGAAATAGAAAATACTGGATGTTTTCTATCATAAGGTGCATATAGAATAACCTCAACAATATTTTTAAAACCATCTTTTTAACTACATATGGTCCAATGAATGGATCCTTAAATTTAATATTAACATTTAAATTGAAATTTAGTGTAGAAAAAAGGACTTCATCACCCTTATTGAACATTTGTTCTTTATGGCCTTTATCCCATCTTTTCTTCTCATACTCAAACGCCTTATTTATACATTCTTGAGAATGTTTTCTGCATAATTCTGGCATTTGAAGAAAAGATTTAGTACTGTGATGGATATCCAATCTAGGTAATTTCATAAGGGTTTTAGCAGGGGTATTAGGTACATAACCCAACCATAACTCAAATGGCTTTTTGCCAGTGACAGAATGTACTGTACTATTGTATGCAAATTCTAAACATGGGATAAGGGTTACCCAATCATGCATTAATTTTTTATTTTATTTAAAGTTAAGACCAAAAGCACAATTTTTTCTTATCATATCTTCTAAATTTTGTATCATTCTTTCTGCTAGCCCATCAGTTTTTGAATGGTGTGCTGTAGAAAGTTTTAATTGACACCCTGAAACATCCATAATTGATATCAAGAACTCAGAAGTAAATTTAGGATCTCTGTCAGAGACTATTGCTTTGGGGAAACATGCTATATTTAACATTTGTGTCCACCATAAGCAAGCTAAGTCCTTTTCAGAAACCTCTTTATGGGTAGGAATATATTTACACATCTTTGTAAATCTATCTACAATTACCCAGCATGAGTTATAACTCTTATGCCCTGCTATTGGCAAACCTGTTACAAAGTCCATGTTAATAATTTCCCATGGAGCTTTTGGTTGCTCAATTTTTTGTAATAAACCAGATCTTTTTCCTATTAATCTTTTAGATTTTTGACAAGAATCACATGTTTAAACATATTTTTGAACATCCTCAGACATTTTAATCCACCAATCTGTGTTTTTTACTCTGGTTATTGTTTTATGGTAGTCAAAATGACCTGCTAATATATCATCATGACATATACTTAACATTAACTCCTTCATTGAAGGGGAAATTACAATTACATTACTTAATTTTTTCCTGTAATATATAAAACCATCCTCAATGGAACATTTTCCTTTTTCTAATGCCACTTTATACTTATTTGGTAATATTTTTTTAAGACATTTATTGAAGTATTAGATGGATCATTTTATATTGTAATGAGTTTACTCAAGTCAGGATATGAAGCATAAATATCAAGAATTGATTGCATAAATTCATCCTCAAGATCTACAATATAAATGCCATAAATTTTAATAATCTCTGATTCAGGAACATAAGCAGGATTATCATCAATATTAGGCAGAGGTACTCTAGATAACAAATCTACATTAGAGTGTAAGGTTCCTGCTCTATGTGTAATAGTCTTCCGTCCTCTGTATTCTTGTACAGCTAATTGCCATCTAAACATGTGTCTATTAGGAGTTTACATGTTTAAGAGTGACTTAACTGCACTACAGTCAGTTATTAATTCAAATTTTTGATCTTCAAGGTAATAATGTAGCTTCTCAAGAGCCCATACTACTGCCAAAAATTCAAGTTGAGTAGCACCATATTTCAATTCACTACTTCTTAGGGTACGTGAAAAATAGAAAATTACTACTTCTGACATTTTTCCTTCAATAAGTTGCTTTTGATGCAAAGCAGCACCCAGACCAATAAAACTTGCATCTGTATATAATACAAAAGGTAATTAGAAATTTGGTAATCCCAAGATAGGAGCTGTCCTCAAAAATTCTATTAACTTATTAAAAGCCTGTTGTCTTTCATTATTCCAAATGAAAGCTTCTGCTTTCTTTATCAGTGTGGTCAATGGTGCAGCAATTAACTGGTATTTTTTTATATATTGTCTATAATAACCACACATACCAAGAAAAAATTGTACATCCTTTATATATTGAGGAATGCCAATATTCTTTATTGCAGACACATTATTTTGGTCTACACATATTTGTAAGCCAGATAAAATATGACCAAGCCCTTTTAAAGATTCAAACCCAAATTTACATTTTTTCAATGCAAGGATCATTTTTATTTCATCAATTTTTTAAAAAATACCTTCTTTAAATGGATTAAGTGTTCATCATATTTCTTAGAGAACACTATTATTTCATCAATGTATACTATTAACCATCCTTCAATCATTTCATTATGGAATGTTATATACATTAACTTCTGAAATACTGATGGAGAATTTTTTGGTCCAAATGGCATCCAGACATATTTATAAATTCCCAGTTGTGTTGTTATCAACAAAAAGTTCTGTGAGTTATTTTTCAACAGGAATTTGATGGTACCCTTAATTTCCATCTAAGCAACTTATATACTTAGCACCTTTAAGGGTAGCATGTATAGAGGCAATCATTGGAAAAGGATAAATATAATCTACTGTAAATGTATTATATGCTCTATAATCACCACACAGTCTTGCTTTATCTTGTTCATAAGAAATGAGCACTGGTGATATTACACAATATTTTCGTGTAGTTTCAACTTTTTCAAGAATTTTCATTTTTAATAATATTTTAATATTATCCTCTATCTCTTTTCTCTTCATTGGTGAAGAAGGGTATGGTTTATTTTTAAGACTAGCAGGAATATTTTCCATATCACAG
This sequence comes from Hemileia vastatrix, assembly GCA_030280995.1. Taxonomy (NCBI): domain Eukaryota; kingdom Fungi; phylum Basidiomycota; class Pucciniomycetes; order Pucciniales; family Zaghouaniaceae; genus Hemileia; species Hemileia vastatrix. Next base: position 32,045,336 of record JASXTE010000005.1, read on the forward strand.
GTTAAACTAATCTTCATTTCATGTTCTTTTACAAGGCCAAGTTCATTTGTACCATGTGCAAAAGCCATTGGAAATGCTTTAATTAAGTCCAAAATATTATTTTTCTCAGTTTCACTTATCTGAGTGCCAAATGATGCTTTTGAAATTTCTGTTTTCAGAAGTTCCATCTCATTGGATTCTCTTCCTTTGCATGGAATATTTTTTACTGACTCAATGTGTAAGACTGTGTTAAAAGAATTTATTTTAAATTTCCTTTTATTATTCATGTAAATTGTAAAAATGTTATTAGCAGGGTCTAATTTCACACAAAACTTAGTCAGAATATCATTTCCAATGATAAAACAGTTACTACAGTTAATATTATCCATTACTCCAAAGTCACAAGTTACTCTTACATAACCATGTTGTTTTTTAAAGAAAAAAGCAGCTTTGTATCTACCAATGGGATATATTACTGATCCAAAACCTCTCCAATTTGTACTTTGAAGGGGTTCAAGCTTAGACTTATACTCACTATCAATTTTTTGTAATTTATTAGTAGAAATAACAGAACCAGAAGCTCCTGTGTCCAATACTATATTAAAATTTTCACCAGAAATGATAGCTGGAACCATAATATGTGTAATTCATAAGTTATCAGCTTGTATATCCCTAATGATTTTAACATCCTCAAAATTCATTAAAGATTCATTTGAGTCCATACTTAATATTGGATTTTAAAAGATAGACAAATCATCTTCCAACATACAGACTTCATTTTCATCACAATATGAGATATTACTGTCATAATCACTTGAATCATTACTCTCTTCTACTTCATTTTCAGATTCATGTTGATTTTCAAAAATATTTATGTTTTCCTCACATTTGTGACCTTTAACCCAAGGCTTGTTAACTTATAACAATTATTTGTTTCATACTTTTTTTGTACTGCAGGTGCAGTAGGTTTTTTCTGCTTCTCCTGAAGTGTTTTTGAATTCTGATTTTTCACAGGTTCAACATTTTGTTTATAAGTGGAATACCTTGCTTCATACTGATGGTTTAGTAATATTTCATTGAAAATATTAATAAAGTTAGAATATTCAGTAACATTAATTGTTCTAGCTAAAACAATGTCTCTGACAGATATAGGTAATTTAGATATTAACTAATCTTTCCATAAGTTAAAATCCATATTAGGCTCAATGGCTTTTAATATTTTATTTAAATTCATTGAAAATACTATAGGTTTGTCACCATTCAACAGATTATACCTAGTTTTCTCATAAAGTCGCTTCTGAGTGAGCCTGAATTTAGAACCTCCAAATTGTTTTTCAATTTTTTGTTTCCATTCAGCCCAAGAGTAGTCTTTACCCTCATTAAAAACAGCTTCAAACCATAATAAAGCAACATTCTTAAATATGAAGATCAATTTTGATGTTATTTCTTCATCTGGTAACTTATATGAGAATTTTAAGGTGTCAATTCTTTGGATAAAATGTTTCCAATCAGAGCTGGCTTCCCCATCATAAGTTGGGTACCGATCTATCTTTGGACAGTTCTTTTGACTGGATTTTATTTAACTAATCTTAGGTAAATTCAACAACTTATTTACTCTTGATAAATGGTCTTGTATTTCCTCCTGTCTGTATTTGTGACTTACATTTTCAGATTTGACACTACCACTGGATGGTTTTAGTTGTGGTGTTATAGCGAAGGAATGAGATTCACTTTTTCCAATGAAAGGATTATTATTATACTTAGTATACTTATGATTATCCTGGTTCATTATTAGATTGGCAGTTTCAATTTCCATTTTAGTCAATCTTTGTAGCAGCTCAGAGACACTTTGATTTGTCTGGGAAAAACATAACTTAGTTCTTGATTCAGTTTTCAATAAATGCGTTTCATTCAATTTTTCCAACTCACAAAATTTGTTTGAAAGTTCATTATATTTATTTCTTAATGAATCATATTTAAAAGTTAGAGACAAATGTTCATTCTCTAATTCTTTATTAGGTGTTGCCAGTTGAGAAATATTTAATGTTAAGGATGAAATCGTATCACTTGTGAGCTTAACTGTCTGTTCCTCACAATCAGTCATTCTATTCCACAACTCTAAAACAATTCTATGGACAGTTGGAATATTATTTAAATACTCCAAGTCTTCCTTCTCAATTCTCTCACTCTCTTGTGAACTTCTCATCTCACTAGTAAGTGGTGGCAACTGAGGATTAACTGTATTATTATCATGAATAGTACTGTTGTTATTGACAAAAGACAAGTCAGGTGTATCTACATCAAAACCTGATTTTCTTAAGTCCTCCTCTATTTTATGCACAGATTTGACATCAATAATATTACCTACATTGTAATTATCAGTATTGTGTTCAATATGAGAGGGTAATCTACTTACCATGGGATTTGTGTGAGCCCTGATTTTTGGTGCCTTTGTTTTCCCTTGTAGGGGTGAACTGAGGAAGTCTGATGAGGAGGAGGATCCTTGTTGCAGTTGTGACTAGACCATTGTTGATGGAACCAATCCCACATCCATTTGTCTACCAGTATTTTCTCATGGGAGTAATGTGACCCTCCTAGGGTACGGGGTTGCTGACTTGGCTGGCCTCCCTTTATCTCTGCCAATGATTGGTTTATCTTCTGGAATCCTACCTTGCAATTGTTCTGTAATTGCTCTACCTCCTTGAGCGTGAGGGACTTTGATTCCTCCAACTTCAATACCTGTTTTGCTAGATGGGATAGTTGCTCCTGTAGAGGAGGAGACGTCTTTTTTATGGTAATCTTTTTGAACAGGGTGTCGTTTTATTCTATGCTCTTTTGCTCTTCCTGGGGGTATGATTGACCCTCCATGGTTATGTACTGGAGCAATGTTTTTTTTAGCTTTAGACCTGGTATGATAACCAGGCTTTTCACTTACATTGTCCTGGGGAGCACTCATATTGATAAAAATAACAATATATCACGTCTACAGAAAGAAAACCTATTGGAATTAGTAGATTAAAAGTATTAGCAATGTTATTACTAAATCAAATCACTGGAGCTTACCCTGAATTTGAATCATTATTTATTTAAATAAAATGTAATAAAAATTTGAAAAAATCTGTCAAAAATAAAATAATAAGTTTAACTAGACATTTAAAAAGGTGATTTACTAGCTTATTAAGATTCAACCAAATACCAATTTAATTGGCTGTTATATTGGTGACCAAATATCAAGTGAAATTGGGTTTATATTGGGTACAGTTACTACTGTAAATACCTAATTTTTATTATAAAAAATTAGTTCAATTATTATAAGGGTTCTTTTAAACAAACACTGATTTATTATTGCCCATTAATATGCAGCAAATTCATATATTTGGTTAGTTTGAGCTATACTAAAGTAAATATTTAAACCCAAGGCTTATACTAAATAATAAGTAAAAAACTAAGCACCCCCAAATGTCAGTGTATCTAGTATATAAGTATGATTTAATAGTATTTATTAATGGTCCTACTACTTACTGAAAAGTTATTAAGTGTTTAACCTCAGGGAAGGACTAATAAAATAGTTATATTCAAATAAAACTCACAATACTTGGATTTAAATGTGTGCTAGTGGTGGAAAATAGATGAATATAATATAGTTATAGCTTATATATAGATAATATCAATTTATAAAGGCTTTATAATATATTTCTATAAGTTAATCATTGTTTTATAATGTTTATTTGAAGTTTAGTAAGTAAGTGATGTCTAATAACCTTCAAAATCCTCCCTTACTTATACCAAAATTCACTGGAGTGCACAGACCTTTAATCCAGATGATGTCACTGCTATCCCCAGCAATTACAGCACTGTGAGGGCCCATCACCTCCCCATTGCTTTCACTTCAAGCAGATTAAACACCCAGACCTACATTTTGGACCCTCCATCACAATGAATGATAACACAGACCCATACCATAAATAGAAAATACAGATAAAAATGGATACCATAAAGAAACAGGTAAAATAACTCATCCAAAGAGGATTTAATGAAACCCAAAGCATATAAAGGAAAAAAATGAAATTTCCAAGCCCCCTATTACACCCCCAAGCATCCATATTAAGCCAGCAATGACCTCCCAAGCCTTAAATCGTGAATATCCATCCAAGGAAGCAAATTATGTTGTCCAAACTGAGAGTATGCACCTGAAATAGATGTATATGCTTCTGTAAGCATTGTGAGTCCACTGGATACGTCCATATGACCTAAAGTAAGCAGAAAAACAAAGGTTATAGGCAATTAAGACGCTAAAACCCACTTATATACCTAAATATACATAATATACTGCATATTTCACTGAATATGAGATTTATGTATACATATAAGCTTATTTATGTCAATAATTACTTAATATCACATTAGATAATTATATTATGACTTCATTAACAACTTAATAAGTATTATTAGGCCATGGATAAGCTATTTAAACTACTATAAATTATATAATAGAGTAATAATCATATATAAAAGTAATATAATCATATATATTATTGTTTTAACCTAATTTTTAGGATATTAGCTTAATGTGCTTAAGTTTATCTTATTTTAAGCATAAGAAATACTCAGTCCTAGGGATATCTAGGCTGACAGGTATAGGATGACAAAAATTTAATAAAATTAAAAAACTATATAAATAAGTAAAATGATAATAGAAAAAAGAAAATACATACCAGTTGTTTGCCAAAAGAGGGGAGGAAGAGGGGGTATGTAGTGGAAGAATGGGATAAGTCGGGTCAGCTAGGGCACAGGCCCAAATTACAGAAAATTGAAAGTTAGTGTATTTGATTTTATTCATTATATAGAAGATAGATAGTATTTTAAATTTTCTGCAAATTTTTACATTCTTTAATAAAAATTATAAGTATATTCTCTACCTTCAATGAGTTGGTGTGTAAATATCTACATACATCCAATAAAAATGTGCTGAAAATATTAAAAAGTAAGAAACAAAAGTGGCAAGAAGCCATTTTTGTTTCCAGATGATTTTTTAAAATCCCAGCCAGTTTAAACTTTCTGGGATTGTAATTACCATAGTTGTAGTAACAAAAGTTACTTCAAGATAAATTTTGATACTTTATATTTTTTCTATCATTCAGGAAAATCTGACTTGTTTCACTTTTTTTTTATAAAAAGTAACCCAAGCCATTTGAAGTGGCATGGGTCACTATGTTTCACATCATTTTGGCAGCCAGTACTTAACTGGCTTCCAACCTCATATTTTAATAAAGTGACCAAAACCACTAATAGTAGCTTTGGTTGCTTGCAAATAAAAAAAATGCAGCCAGATTTAAACTGGCTGTTCCTCACATGCTCGCTGCATGAAAGCAAAGTTTTTAACACAACTTTATTTGCATTTAACTTAAATTTACGCAGTTATTTTTCAACCGACTGCTTTAATTATAACCTGTGTGGCTATCAAAGTTGCAAAAGCAACTTTGGTGGCCCAAAAAAGGTTAATACCCCAGCCAGTTTAGCTGACTCGGAGGGTGCACCTGAGAGAAATTAAAGAGCTACTAAAGTCTCTGAAAGCAACTTTGGTGGCTATATTGTTTATTTTACCAGCCATTAAAACCTGGCTGGCTGGAATCTAAATTACACAAAAAGTGACCCAAGACACTTTAAGTGGCTCAGGTCACTAAGATACACTTAAAGCTGGAAGCCAATACTAAACTGGCTGCTAAATCACTATTATACATAGCTCAGTGATCAGAGTCACAGATAGGGCTTTTCTCCTTCTTAGAAACAGAATCTTGTAAGTAGTTTATATAATTTTATCTGCATGTGTGTACCAAAAAACATGATGATAATGAGTCAAATTTTTATTGCAGATACATTCATCATACCGTGTATATATTTTTCTGAAAAATGAAAACTACAATTGAAAAAAGAATATAAATAAATATAAAAGGCGACCAAATGGCTTTTCATGTGGCTTTAATTGCCACACATATTGAACTTACAATCACATAAATCAAGGTTGAATTGAAAAATTTAATAAGGTGTAATTAAAGCCACATTATCACCATTTCATTGATTTTTTTTTAAAATTTGAAGTGGCATAAAAACTGCTTCATGTAATTTATTAAGACAAAAGTTAATGAACCAGCTTGCAGAAATTTGCATTACCCTAACAGTGAACCTGTATGCAAGGTTTCATGAAAGTGGCAAAAATTTATAGGCAAGTGCTTTCAGAAAAGAAACTCATCACTAAAAAGAAATCCCCATACATTTCTATTTAATTTTTTGAATTTGGATTTCACCATCGTACTTGTTTCTTCAAATAACATAAAAAATTGCTGATCATTACAGTTTCTAGTGAAATTTTTTCTATATCTTACCTGGTTGTCTTCCAAAAAAAACCCCTTTTCACCACTTGTTTTGATTTCTTATTTTTTATCTCTCTCTTGTAAGTTTTTTATTTTAAAAAAAAAACAAAAAAATACTAATAATTTCTTTAAGCTTTCAGGATCTTTTTCTCTACCTTATCATATCATAAATCTTTTTTTTCTTTTGGGTAAGAAATTTGTCAGTATAGTCTAGTATATAAGTATGATATAATAGTGTTTATTTATGGTCCTACTACTTATTGATAAATGATTTACTGATTAAACCTCAGGGGAAGACTAATAAAATATCTATACTCAAATAAAACTCACAATACTTGGATTTAAATGCGTTCTAGTGGTGGAAAATAGGTGAATAAAATATAGTTATAGCTTATATCATGATAATATCAATTTATAATGGCTTTTATAATATATTTCTAAATGCTAATAATTTTATGGTAGTGTTTTTTTGAATTGTAGTAATTGAATGATGATAAATAACTGTTGAAATCCCTCCTTACCTATACCCAAATCCACTGGAGTGCACAGACCTTCAATCCAGATGATGTCACTGCTATCCCCGGCAATTACAGCACTGTGAGGGCCCATCACCTCCCAATGGCTTCCACTTTAAGCAGATTCAACACCCATACCTCCAGTAAGGACCCTCCATCACTATTAATAATAACACAGATCTATACCATAAAAAGAAAATCCAGATAAAAGCGGATACCATGAAGAAACAGGTAAAATAAACAATCAAAAAGAGATTTAATGAAACCAAAAGCATATAATGGAAACAAATAAAATGTCCAAGCCCCCAATAACATCCCCAAGAATCCAAATTAACCCAGAAATGTCCTTCCAACCCATAAATCGGTGAATAACCATCCAAGGAAGTAAATTAAGTTGTCCAAACTGGGTGTATGCGCCTGATATAGGTGTCTATGCTTCTGTAGGTTTTGTGGTTCCACTGATTTTGTCCATATGACCTAAAATAAGCAGAAAAACAAAGGTTATAGGCTATTAAGGGGCTAAAACCTACTTATATACCTAAATATACATAATATACTGCATATTTCACTGAATATGAGATTTATGTATACATATAAGCTTATGCATGTCAATAATTACTTCATATCACTTAAGATAAGTATATTTTGACTCCATTAACACCTTAATAAGTATTATTAGGCTATCAATAAGCTATTTAAACTGCTATAAGTTATATCATAGAATAATAATTATATATATATATATTATTATTTTAACCTTATTTTTATGATATAAGCTTAATTTACTTAAGGTTATCTTATTTTAAGCATAAGAAATACTCAGTCTTAGGGATATCTAGGCTGACAAAATTCTTCACAAATGTATGTCCTTTTCTTTTATTTTTTCATTAATTTAAGGAGTGATTTATTTTTTTGAAAAAAATTATTGCAGAAAAACTCAAAATTCAAATTAATTTTTCTATTCTTTATTCAACTCATCTTCTAAATAAAGAATTTTTTTTAAATAAAAGTAAGCCTATCTTATAGTTATTATTTTTCTACAAAGCCTTTTCTTGTTCTTTTTTTTTTTATATTTTTATTTAAAGATAAAATAAGTACCATAGCTTTCAAATGTTTTAGGGATAATTTTTTCTTTTTATAATGAGAATTTAATGGATTTTTCTTTCACATCATAGTATTACTGATATTATGGTATAGCTTATTCTTGTGTGCCAAACGCACCCAGCAGGATGCTATACTTTATATCATATTATATAATGGATATTTGGAGGTTCAATAAATTTTCAATATTCTTAGATAATTTTATTATGGCATTTTCTATTTACTTATGATTATCTTAATGTTTTTAATAATAATTGTTTATTGGTGTTCTTCTTTACATTAAATTATTTATGATTGAGATAAAGCTCAATATTTTATGTCAAACACATACAGAAGGATCCAATATTTTTAATCATAAAATAATTTAATTAATTTTAGCATCAAAAACATGATTAATATTATCAATACAGAATAATCTCATATATGCTACATGCACATTGGGTGACACTTTCTCTTTAATAATAAAGATTATGTGATATATATCTTTTGTGTATGAGATAATTTTTTTCTTTTCATAATTTAAATTTAATGCATTTTTTTACCATTATAGTATTACTGATATTATGTTATAGCTTAATCTCATGTGCTGAATGCATCCAGAAGGATGCTATACTTTATATCATAATAATTAATGGATATTTGGAGTTTCAATAAATTTTCTTTATGCTTAGATAATTTTATTCAGGCATTTTCTATATTCTCATGGGTTATTGCAATGTTTTTGATAATTATTATGTACTGGTGATCTTCTCTGCATTAAATTATTTATGATTGAGATTAATCTCAATCTTGTATGTCAAACACATACAGAAGAATGCAATATTCTTAATCATAATAATTTAATGAATTTGGGAATCAAAAACATGATTAATATTATCAATATAACATAATCTCATATAGGCTACATGCACATTGGATGACACTTTCTCTTTAATAATAAAGATTATGTGATATTTATCTTATGTGTATGGGATAATTTTTTTCTTCTCATAATGAAAATTTAATGGATTTTTCTTAACATTATAGTATTACTGATATTATGGTATAGATTTATCTCGTGTGCCAAATGTATCCAGCAGGATGCTATACTTTATATCATAATAATTAATGGATATTTGGAGGTTCAATAAATTTTCATTTTGCTTAGGAAATTTTATTTAGGAATTTGCTATATGCTTATGGGCTACTGCAATGTTTTAAATAGCAATTGTGTATTGGTGTTTTTCTTTGCATTAAATTATTTATGATTAAGATAAACCTTAATCCTGTATGTCAGCCCATAGAGAAGGATACAATATTTTTAATCATATTAATTCAATGAACATTTGACTCACAAACATGATTAGTATTTTCAACAATTACTTATTCAATATTTCTCCCAATTTACATTGTAGAATACCTGTTCTTCAATATTAGAAATTTCAAGATGTCTGAAGAACACTTCAGTTAGTAATTATTTAACCTCTTTCTTTTTCTTTTTCTTTCTTAATTTTGATGTAAAGAATTTTTTTTGTCTGATTAGGAACAATGCAACAATATACAAGTGAAATTCTGAAAAATATAAATGCAAAGGGAAGAATTCAAACAATAAGCATGGAAAAAACATTCAAAGTGCTTTATGGGTTTTTAGACAATATTGTATTGAAAAAAATGGAAATAAACTACACTTTTTTTCTAGAAATTTTGTAGAAAATCAAGCCAACCCTGACCAATACTATACTTCAGAGCCTGGATTCAATATCTTTTATTCTAAAAACTCTTCCATTCACATTGTGATAGCACAAACCTTTTCGATTAAAGATCGTAAGAAATTAGGGAATTCTTGAAGCTACAATTCAATGTGTGAAAGATTTATCTTTCTTTGAACATCTGGTTTTGAATAATAGCACTTATTGTAGAGGAGGTCGATTTGGGAAGATTTTTGGTGGGGGGTGGCTTTTGGATCAAAAAAAATCTTTCTTTCTCTGTAAGTACTTTTTCAAGTTAAATAAATATTTTTTTCTTTTATTTAAGATATTTTTTAGAGGAGAATATTCTGCTAAACCAATTGATTCTGAAGATTATAATTATTGTATGGAGCAAATTCATTTTTTATAAAAGAATTTCTTCTTTAAATTATCAAGATGTTGTTCAAATCTGTCAAAGGCTAGGGATTTGTGGGTTTGGAGAAGTCACTGATTGTGAATAAATTGATCCATTAAGTAGTAATCTGATATAGACAAATCAATCTGGTTATAATGGTTTTTTGAATGATATTCTTGTTGATTCTGATTGTAGTGAGTACACCTTAGGAATTTTTATTCCTAAGGACACACTGAACAATACTCTTCACCTTAATCATGATGAAAAAAATCCACGTCAAAAAGATGGAGAACTTAATTTCCCACAAATAGCTTGTAAAATGAACTTTGAGGCAACTGATGGAAACACTGCTACTTTATGGCCAGCCAACTCTCTGAAGCATTTTACTTCAAGATGCCATAAAGCTTCTGTATTCACTCATATTGGTTCTTCAATTAAAATAATCTATAGACTTTTTCACAACTTTGAGAAGTTTCACAAATTTGAAATAAATACTTCTGAATACTTAGATATAAAGCTAGAAGAAGCTAGATTAAATTATCTTATTGAAAACCTTGAAAATTACATAAAAAAACATGATTTGACAAGTATAAAAATAAATCTAGCTAGTTATTGTTAGTCTAATGTTACCAAAGAGCTTGATAATTTAACAGAGGATGAAAACATTGAAATTCAACTTTGTGCTAAAAAATGTAAAGACATTAGTAGATTATAAATAAAATTATGTTTGGGTCAGATTTATATTTTTTTAGCAGTAATAAATGCATGATACATGTATCCACCATAATTTTTTTTTAAAGATCAAAAAAAGATGTGAAATTAAAAACTTTAAATAAGAAAACATTTATTACAAAATCTGATACAATCCAATGAAATCTAAAACTTCAATTAATAGAATCCATCCAAAAAACTCAAATCCAGAATTAATATGATAAATTTTAAACTTACTCATTGAGTGTAGATGGAGAGTAAAAATATACAAAAGCTTTAAAAAATTTTACCTGAAGCTCCCACAAGTCTTCTATACATTCAAACTCACTAAATTGATTTGAAAATTTCAATATTGATCAATTTTGGCATAAATCCTTTTTTATTATAAATTAAAATAATCTTACATATATTGTAAGAATAATTTACTTTTTCAACAAATTAAGTCCATTTTTTTATGAAATGGGTTGCATGATATTTTTTAAGTAGGCTTAAATATTTAAATATTGAGAATAAATCTTTATTTTTAAGCTTAAAATTTAATATATATTTAATAAATATTAAAGAGAAATTTTTGATTTAAAATTACAAGTCATTTCATCAAATCAAAAATAATTTACTTCAATTTTTTCACTTCTTCATATAAAATGTTTGAATTTTCTTTTTATTTCATTAGTTTCACATTTTAATTATTTTTTATAATTATTATTAGAAATGTTTTAAATGATTATACAATGAAATAAATTTTATTCTCACTATAAATTTCAATATAATTCACATTTTTTGTCAGTACTTTTGTATTTTATACTTAATATCAATTCTTCTTCATTTATGATGCTCATTTGATTTTTCCAATATTTTTGTATTTCATAAAAGGAACCATCTTTTTCAATATACTCCCATTCATCTTATTATTTTTAAATATTTATAGAATTCAGTTAATGTTTCCCTTTAATTTTTTAACTGTGTTAGTTAAGCTCATATGTTATGTAATAAGCATCATGATGGCATCTATTATGGGTCCTGATTTTCTTAATCTTTATGAGATTTTTGTAATTAATATTCTTTTTCATGTATTAATCATTTTGCTTTATTTTTACTAGTAATCAGGTTTGTATTAGTTTTATAAAGCTTTTTAATTATTTTAGGACCATGAAATTTGATTTAAAGATGATTAAAATTGAGAAAGAATAGAAAAATCAACTTTTTTTAAACTTTCATTACCCTTTTATAGCTACCTGATCATATTAAAAATATTTGTCAGATATTTGGCAGCATTTTCATGTTCCAGCTCCTCTACTTCCACCAAATATTCGAACACAGGATCAAACTGTAGTAAAAACTTCCTGTAACTGAGTAAGTTACCAAACCACCATAAGACTGCCATTAACTGAAAACCTTGTTCAGATCCACCATATTGAACCTGACACCTCATCTATCCACAATCTCCCTGAACAACAACTTCCAATCTCTCTTCTTGTAGCCAGACATGGCCACAAACTCCTTCTCCACTACCCTATCACCAATGAAGAAAATGATCTGCTTCACCATGTCCAGGTAAGAAGCACGATCAAAACCAGAAGTAGTTTCATATTTCTCCAGAGACCACTTCACATCTTCCCCATTAAACTTGGTACCATCCCAACTTTTAATCCTAACACACTCTCTAACCATCACAGCAGGAGGACCTTCCCCCCCACTGACAGTCACCACAGGAATAGATGAACCAGAAGCCATTCTTCCAGAGCAAAATCACCAGAAAAGACCAAACCAAGAAAACAGAGATTCCAAGGAGCTAGCAGGTCCCTACCCCACATTGGGCACCAGAAATGTAGACAATCCTATAGAACTGGCTATAGGCCTTGACCAAGGGAGTTGAAGAAAAACTAGAGAGAAAATACCCTGTCCCTTTAGAAAAATATAAGTGAGATTTAACTGCTACAGTAAATTGGTTCCTTATGTTAAAAGCCCTTTTCCAATACACTTGACTGCCTGATCAGCCAATAAAGTAGTCTCCATACAGACTACCAAACCAAGGAACTGAAATGTAGACCAATGTCGACACCAGAGAAAGCAATGATACTTGATGTAGGTTGCAAATCCACACCAGAGACAGCAATAATACTTGATATAGCTTGCAAGACTACACCAGAGAAAAAAGTTGCCAAAGTGGAGTTAAATGAAGAGCTAACCTTGCAACAAACACAGCCAATTGTGGCCAAAAAAAGTGAAAACTGAGTGAGGAACAAGGATATCACCTCCAGATGGTTGTATAATAATTAAGGTTGCCCCAAACTGTCTTATTCACTATATACACACAGACCTCTATCTAAGAGCCCATGCACAACCACGAATCTGGCGTTTCTGAGCGCCAAAATGCATAAAACCCCTCTAGAAACGCTTCCCAGCCTTCTAGCACTAAGGCAGGCGGTCCGCCCAACGTTGGGAGGCCCGCCTGATGCCAGAAAATGACCAAAAACCACCAAAACCTCCCAAAATACTTATAAAAATATACTACAACTACTAAAACCTTTAAAACACATAATTGAGCTACAACAATATTGTGACATGAAAGGTAGAGAAAAATTAGCCCGTTCTAATGGTAATAAGCACTTAACCCTTAGACTTAAGGTTAGCCTGTAAAGCTCAAAAAACAAAATTAAACAGCTATCTTTTGAAATGAAAAATGTGAAATAATCACCCAAATACTTAGAATATAAAAAATTACATCATGACATAAAATATAGAGAAAAACGGGGCTATCGAATTTCAATACCCACATCTACAAAGTCCCAATATTCATTGAATAATTCCAGAAAAACACTCCATTATTAAACAATTCCATTTAAGACATATCAAAACAATGCCAAACAGACCAACAAAGGGCTCCTCCAATGTTGGAAGACCACATCGTGAATGTAAATACTAAAGCAAAAATAGATAGTAATAAATGTTTTAAATAGTTATAATAAATAAGTGGGTAATGGAATGATTAAAAAACAACCAAAAAGGGAGGCCTTATATAGGCAAAGGAGAGACAAAGCATGGCAATAAAATTCTAAAAACAGTAATATGAGAGAGAGGGAAAAAGGAATATTCCAGAAGGAGTATTTTAAAATAGTAATGTTGTTCTAAAAAGAAGGTTTCAAAAATATGTATTTACAGAGTATGTCAGGAATACATTAATTTACTTAATATTCACTGTAAAGGTCAATTCTAAATAAGAAATTTGAATTTTTTGTATATATTTATTTTCTATTTGAATATTAAAAATTTTATTTTAATTTTAAATCTTTTTTTAATGTAAATTTTTATTTCTTTCAACCTGTCAATGAGCATGGTGTTAGAGAAAAAAAATATAAGGGACATTTTTAACTTAATTTTAATTATTCATTAATTTTACCATTCTGGAATTAGTTAATTTATTATAGGTAATTTTAATGAAACTAATTTATAATTCAATAAATAAAATAATAAGGTGTTACTTCATTCAGTAAATAATAATCAAATATTTTGCTGGGTAAGTCTAGCAGCCTAGCTGAAAATTTGATATTTCTTCATCAAAATTGTTATCTTCTTCAGCTTCATAAAGATTTTCTTGAGAGGATGCTTCATTATTATAAGATTCATAGGAGGAATAATGTCTTTTAAAACTTGAATGATAGATAAAAAATATAATTAAATTGAATTTAGCTTTGAATTAAAAAAAACATACATGAAATTTGATATCTTTACAAACAAAAACTTTTTTTAGAAATATTATGGGTGGATTGTTTAATTTTGAGATTCTTTCTGAGATAAATCTTTGGAAGGAGATTTAGTAACCTGGACAAAAGCTGAGCCCTTCAACAATTTAACTCGTTTAGATCGTCAAAGAGTTTGTTGATTTTCGACACCAGATGCTGAACCTTCACCTCAGGAATCAACTTTGTCATTTTAATTTTCATCATCCTCTTTGATGATAAATACTTGGTCAGGTGGGATGAAACTATTTTTGTAAGCTATATTTTAATAAGGTTTAATGAGAAAAGATCAATAATCATTTCTAAAAAAAATTATAGAAATATATTTGAGTTTAATACTTACATTTTTCAAGATCAATAATACACTCCAGAACCTTATTGTAAGCATTCAAAATATATGAGGGCATAAGCCTCTTTCTAAGGATTGAAAAAAATTCTTGTGTCTTGTCTATAGCAAATTTTAGTATTTCGCCATACTGAGCTCAAGTGATTTTGGTCCTTTCACCTGAAAGAGAGGGGAGGTGTGGAGATTTCCCATTATAGTCAATCCTATAGTACTAGCTATAGGACTTGACCAAGGGAGTTGGAGAAAATCCAGAGAAAAAATCACATGTCTCTTTAGAAAAAATAAAGTGAGATTTGCCTGCTACAGTAAATTGGTTTGTGTTTGATAAAGCTTCTTTTCCGACACACTTGACTCTCTGATAAGCCAAGAAAGTAGTCCCCATACAAACTACCAAGCCAAAGAACTGAAATGTAGACCAATGTCCACACCAGAGAAAGCAATGATACTCAATGTAGGTTTCAAATCCACACCAGAGACAGCAATAATACTTGATATAGCTTGCAAGACTACACCGGAGAAAACAGTTGCCAAAGTTGAGTTGAATGAAGAACTAACCTTGCAACAAACACAGCCAATTGTGTCCAGAAAACAGTGAAAACTGAGTGAGGAACAAGGATATCACCTCTGGATGGCTTTATGATAATTAAGATTGCCCCAAACAGTCTTCTTAACTATATACACACAAACCACTATCTATGAGCCCATGCACACCAACGAATTTGGTGTTTCTGAATGCCAAATTGCATAAAACCCCTTGAGAAACACTTTGCAGCCCTCTAGCACCAAGGCAGGTGGTACGCCCGATGTCAGGAGGCCTGCCTGATGTGGCCAGACCACCCTAGAGCCACAAAACCACCAAAAACCTCCAAAAATACCCAAAATACTTAATAAAATCTACTGCAACTTCTAAAACCTTTAAAACACATAATTAGGCTAAAAAAACATTGGGACATCAAATGTAGAAAAAAAAGCCCATTCTTATGGTACTATGCACTTAACACTAAGACTTAAGGTTAGGCTGTAAAGCACAAAAAACAAAATTAAACAGTTCTCTTTTTAAATGAAAAATACGAAATAATCCCTTTAATACTAAAAATCTGAAAAATTTCAACACAAAATAAAATATAGAGCAACATCTGGGCTATCCAATGGTAGTACCCACGTCCCCGAAGTCCCAATATTTGCTGAATAAATCCATAAAAACACCCAATTATAAAACAATGCCCTTTAAGACATATCAAAACAATGCCAAATAGACCAAAAAAGGGCTCTGCCAATGTTGGAAGACCACATCCTCCCTCCAATAGAGAATGTCTACATTCTTCTTCATCAAAACCACCATGTTCAGCTTTCTTTCCAAATCTGCTACTGACATGGGTCCTTGCCAATACTGCATTGACAACAATCTCATCTGTACCATCACACCACTTGCTCATCCCTAAAAAACCTCCTGTGATGCCTGTCACTCTAGGAAGAAGACTTGTTTCAGACCTGGTCCATTGTCCTCTTCAACATCTTCTCCTTCTCCTCAACCTGATCCACCTTCTACCAGCACCAAAAGATTCAGACCATCCATCCTGATCCTCAGACTGGTCAACAAATTACACCCTTCAAAGAAGAGTGCCAACCCAGCAACAACCACTAGCTCTACCATTCCTGGTCGTTCTGATAGTAGCCCAATACTTATTCATACTGAAATTCAATCTGACAAATTTCCAATTCATTTCCATCGAGACAGTGATGATGACAATGTGGGAACCATTGATGCACCGCCACCTAATCCATTGTACATCATTAGAGACAAATCCCAACAAAATTCATCTCAACAGAAGCATCAAATTCTAAATTTCTTCCAATCCACTCCTTCCAGGAATCCACAGGAGCTTGAGAAAATGAAGAACGTCATTCACCAGTTCAAAGCCAATGCTGAGAATTTTGTTACATATCTTGATTCTTTTCTGTAATTACTTGTTGCCTAAAAATCACAATTTAGAAATAAAAAACAAATAAAAAATTTCTCAGTTTAAATTCTTGGCAGACTAATCCTCAGTTTTAAGTCTTGGGGGACTAGCAGCCCTTATTTTGTAGTCTTGGGGGACTCAAAAACCTGAATCAAAAAGACAGAACAATAGATCAAAACATTAAAGACCAAAGAAGCAAACTAACATTCTGGGGTAACTATTCTATAGAGCATCCAGCACATCAGTAACCCCCACACTTGCCTTAATTTAATTCAGAGACTCCTCCCTTGGATGCCTTCTGCCAGAATCACATCAAGTCCCATTATCAGTTTAAAGTCCTGAAGGACTCAATCTTTAAACCCACCTCAGTATATAGTATTAGGGGACTATATCATTTTTCAGTTTAAAGTCTTGATGGACTTCCCACAGTGTTCAGTTTAAAGTCTTGATGGACTAACCCAGTGTTCAGTTTAAAGTCTTGATTGACTAACCCATTGTTCAGCTTAAAGCTTTGAAGTACTGCCCAGTGTTCAGTTTAAAGACTTGACAGACAACCCAGTGTTCAGTATAAAGTCTTGATGGACTACCCTGTGTTAATTTTAAATTCTTGTCCGACTAAAACACATTTTGCATATAAGGGGAAGCCAGCTTCATGCACAATGCTCCGCAGCCCACCTGTTGAGCTTCCACTCTCTTCATCATCTACCATCACTGATAAAATTTTGTTTTATCTCTTTTTTTTATTGTTGTTCTTTCACAGATCATGGATGAATCCTTAGATTTTGACCCACCAGACCTTCCTTGCTTCACTTCTCCAAAAGAGAATGCTTGTAAACAGTGAATCCACATGTTCAGGCCTTGTAATTTAACTCTTCTTACTCCTCAGGCCAAACTCTATAACAGAGCCTGTGATTCTTGCAACTCTAAAAAAAAAGATGTGACAGAGACCCCAGCTATCGAATACCTCGACCTTCAACTTCCCATAAATATATTTCCAGATCTCTTACCAGGTCACCAGAACTTGCACCTGCTTCCTCTTCTTTATCTTCCCCTCCTTCCAAAGATCAAGCCGTTCTATTCCCAAAACACTCCCTAAAAGACCTAATTTATCATCTCAAGAATATGCTTATACATCAGCAAATTTAGCCAAAAAAGCTTCAAAATCAGCTCCCGGGCTGCTAGACTGTGTCCAGGCAGCCCACCCGCCTTTCCATAAAACAAAAATTAGGCTCAAAACTCCTAAATTCATCCAGATAACAGCCAAAATCCACCATTAAACACCAAAAACTCTACAAAACAACCTTCTAGTACTCCCAGAGAAATGAATACACACACAAATTCTTCCTCAGACAACCCCAAAAATTCCAAAATCTCTAGAAGACCTGCCAGAGGACCTCCTGAAAAAACCAGAGCACACAACACTTCTCCCAAACAAAAGTCTCCTGTTCCACCAAGATGAACTTACTACACCTCTCCTCTGGCCACCAACTATTCGTCTGATAGTTCCCTTTCTTCTAGATCCTCATCTATCAGATCACAATCAGCTTCCAGGTCACCTTCTCCTGGTCCTTCCTTCAACAACCCTGGTACTCCACCACCAGTGTCCAACCCAACTGGGCAAAGCAATAATAATATTCACAACAAAAACAGCAGCCTTGATGCTCCAACCAGGCCACAGGAACACCTTACTTTTATTCCATCTTCCCAAAAACGTTTAGAGAATGATCATTATAATCCA
Source organism: Hemileia vastatrix (assembly GCA_030280995.1). Taxonomy (NCBI): domain Eukaryota; kingdom Fungi; phylum Basidiomycota; class Pucciniomycetes; order Pucciniales; family Zaghouaniaceae; genus Hemileia; species Hemileia vastatrix. The sequence continues at coordinate 32,063,880 of JASXTE010000005.1, forward strand.
TACCTCTATCTAGTTGATCCTCCTTCAACATCCATTCAACATTCTTAAACAGTCCAGATTCTGGTTGCATACAAATTTGAAGAGCTCCCAATCTGTAAGTACTAAATTAATAAAGCCAATTTCTTTATTAGAGAAAAATTACTTGTCCAATTCTTCTGTATAGTTGAAACCCCACATCCTGAAACTAGTATTGGAATTTGCCAACCTCTTAACACTGTATTACGCTGACATGAAACAACACCATTGCATGATGTGTTCTAACATGCTTAAGCCCTTTCATCTCCACGGTCCATTGAATGAGTTTGAAAATAATCTGAGGAAATAGCTCCTTGATGACCAGTGGAAGATGTCTATCATAATCAAGAACACTTTCCAACACTCTATCCACCACGGGAAATCTAGGGGTGAATTGCTAGCAATCCCCTCTCTTGAAATTTAGAGTGTCCCTTAAATATGCCAGGTTTTTGAATACTTTATAAACATAAGTAAATTAGAGTTAGATTTACATTTATTCTCAGATTGATTATAGACAGAATATCAACTGATTCCAAATTATGCACAAGTTGATCCTCCAGAACTTGATTTTGGTCCTCTGATGAGAACAAATTGAGCACAAATTGATCTAACCTAACCTTATGCATATATAATAATTCAGGATACTTGCTCTATTAAATTTGATAATAATAAAAAATATTGATGAATTTATGTAAAAAAAATTATTATGTAAGATATTAAATTTTAAATTTAGGCATCATAGGAGGGCAGGTGATATAACTTAATTATACTATGTGACACCTTAATACTGTATCACGCAGTTTGAAACATTTAAAACAAAATGAGTCATGATGGGCAATGAAATTGCTTGGACAGACACTTTCAAAATTAATACTGACCATAATACACAAGTATGAAACCTTGGCATCTATCCAATAAAAGATTTTCCTTTTGATAAATGGATTTTTCTCAGTTACTCCCTGCTAAAAAGTGTCCTTCTGAGGTTTGTCTGACCTTCAGGGGGGTAATTTGGCCACATCACACTACTTCTATTTCCATGATTGACCAAAACATCATCCTCATTCCCATCTAAAGAGTTGATCTCATCTGACTGTGGCTGATCAAAGGGGTCCACCACAAGTTTAGCCAAAATTTTGGTGAACACTTTTTTGATGGATAGTGACTAACTGGTGCTTTACGAAATTGTCCACCTCAAGTTAGGATAAACTTCAGGAGGATAAATTTATTATGAATACCAAATTAACTGAAGAATACTTTTGCCCTAGCTACTCTGCATCATAAAAGTGTCCAACTGATGTTTAGCCATAATTCAGGTAGACACTTTTGGAAAGGCACAGTCTGATGGGTTTAATATCTATATATGGCAATAAGAATCAGTTTTTTATCAACATGGAACTAGAATTAATTTCATATGGCTAAAGTGTCCACCTGAAGTTTGGCCAAAATACAGGTGGAAATTTTTATGAGGATTACTTGATAAAATGAAGATGACTTGCAATTACTTTCCATCATAAAATTTTCAAACTTAAGTTCATCAAAAATTGTGGTGACACTTTTGCCTGATCCAGTCATATGGGATCAACTCTCTATATGGCAATGAGAATCAATTTTTAGTCAATCATGGCATTAGAAGTAATTTTATATGGAAAAACTTTCCACCTGATTTTTGGCCAAAAATAAGTTGGAAATGTTTATGAGGAATACAAGATTAACTAAAGAAGACTTGCACCCTACTACTGTCCATCATAAAAGTGTCCACCAGAAGAATTCTCAAAGTTGTGGTTGACACCTTTGTCCTGGTCCAGCCATATGGGATCAATTCTGCATATGGAAATGAGGATTTAATTTGGTCAATCATGGTACTAGAAGTAATTTGATATAGATAAAGTGTCCAACTAAATATTTAAAAAAAATCAGTTGAAAACTTCATTTAGTTTTTAAAAAAATCAAATTAAGTACAATTTTATTCCTGATGATGCCCATTTTATCCAACACCTCTTCTGAGCCTTGAAATTAGGCATTTAGCTTGAATTTTGAATTTCATATAAAATCCCTTTTATTCAACCTATTTCTTTTTATCCCTTTTTTTTCTTTTAGATATCAATTAATTTTATGTAAAACAAATCATTTTCATAATTTTTTACCTGTATTTAATAGAATTATTAAAGGTTTAACATCACCCTGTAAGCATTTGGCACATGTTTTTTTGCTATACTAATAAAAATAATAATATACTGGTAACAAAAAATTGATCAAATGATAAAATATTAATAAAACAGAAAGATCAAATACCAGTGGATAAGTTTTAAAAAAATACCAGTTGCACTGAAGAAGAGCTGCACCCTAGATACTCACCATCAAAAAAGTGTCCTGCACAAGTTCGGCCGAACTTGTGCTGGACACTTTTGGTCAGTTGCAGTCATATGAGATCAATTCTCGCTATGGCAATGAAAAAAAATTTTTGGATAAAAAACTTCACTAGAAGTAGTTTTACATAGCCAAATTTTCTACCTAGATTTCATCCAAACCACAGGTGCACAATTTTTTATCTTTGAAAAAAAGTCAATTTAGTACAATTTATCCCTGATGGCTCTCATTCGCTTCAACACCTCTACTGGCCTTTGATAGTAGGAATATTACTTGGATTTCTTTTTTCATATTTGATCCCTTTAACCTAATTTTTTATTCTTAATATTGCTTTTGGATATCAATTAATAATTTTTAAAATAACTATTTTCATATTTTTATACATTTATTTAATAATATTATAAATGGCATAACATCACCTGGTATGCATTTGGCACATGAGTTTTTTCTATACTTATAAAATTAATAATTTAATGGCGACCAAAAATTAATCAAATGATATTAATGAGTGAGGAACAAATATAAAATACCAGTAGACATGTTTGTAAGAAATACTAGATGAACTGAAGAAAAATTCTACCCTAGCTACTCTACATTAAAAAAGTGTCCAGCACAAGTTCGGCCGAACTTGTGCTGGACACTTATGGTCAGGTGCAGTCAGATGGGAGCAATTCTCTCTATGGAAATGAAGATAAATTTTTGATATAAAATTACACTAGAAGTAGTTTGATATGGCAAACTTTTCATGCTGAAGTTTTGGTAAAGCTCAAGTGGATTTTTTTTTTATTTTTACAAAAAAGAAAATTTAGTGCAAGTTTAGCCCTGATTGTTCTAATTTAATTCAACATCTCTTTTTTCTGTTTATGACAGGAATTTAACTTGGATTTTAATTTTCATCTTTGATTTCTTTTATTTTACTTTATTCCTCTCTTTTTGCTTTTGGATAGAAGTTTATTTTTTGTAAAATAAACCATTTTCATATTTTTTTACCTTTATTTAATAATATTATAAAAGGTGTAACTTCACCCAGTATTCATTTGGAACACAATTTTTTGCTATACTGATAATATTAATAATATAATGGTGACAAAAAATTAATCAATTGATAAATATGAGTGAGGCGCAAAGATTTAATAACAGTGGAAATGTTTATAAGAAATTTCAGATGATTAAAAATGACTTGCACCCTGGATACTCTTCATGATAATAGTGTCCAGCACAAGTTTGGCCAAACTTGTGATGGACACTTTTGCTGCATGCCGTCAGACGCAATCAATTCTTTTTATGGAAATGAGACTGAATTATCACTCCATCATTGCACTGAAAGTAGTTTTACATAGACAAATTGTCCCCTGGAAGTTTGTCCAAATATAAGGTAGACAATTTTTTCCTTTGGTAAAAAGTAAATTTGATCCATGTTAATCTATGATGGTGCCCATTTTTTATGAAGCCTCTACTGGCTCATGATAGCAGAAATTATACTTAAAATCTTTATTTCATCTTTGATCTCTTTAATTTTAATCTTACCCTTTTATTTATCCTTTAGCTTTTAAATATCAATTTTATTTTGGTAAAACTGATAAGTTTCACATTTTTTTATATTTATTATATTATATTATTAAAGTTGTAAAATCGTCCAGTGTACATTCATTACACATTTTTTGCTATACTAAAAACATTAATAATATAATGGTGACTAAAAAATAATCAAATAATAAATATGGATGACACAGAAAGATCAAATACCCATAGACATTTTTAAAATGAATAGAAGATTAACTGAAGAAGACTTGCACCCTAGCTACTCTCCATCATAAAAGTGTCCAGCACAATTTCATCTGAGCTTGTGCTGGACACTTTTGGTTGCATGCAGTCAGATTGGATAAATTTACTCAATGGAAGTTAAAATGAATTTTTGCTCAATCATTGCACAAGAAGTAGCTTTATACTGCTGTACTATCCTCCTGATTTTTTGGAAAACATCAGGTGGACACTTTTATTAATTTTAAAAAAAAGAAAAAATATTCCAAATCTAGAACTGGTGGTGCAAATTTGGTCTTAAAACTCAAATTATCTTTGATGGCAGAAATTTTATTTGAGTGTTTAATTTCATATTTAATCACTTTTATTTTACTTTTTTATTCCTGTTTTTGCTTTCAAATATCAATTTATTTATTGTAAAAATAATAATTTTCATATTTTTTTTACTTTTATTTTATAAGATTATGAAAGATGTAGCATCTCCCAGTATGCATTTGGCTTACAAATTTTTTCAATACTAATAACATTAATATTATAATGGTGAAAAACAATGAATCAAATGATAAATATGAATGACACAGAAAGATCATATACAAGTGGATTTTTTTATATGGAATACCTGATGAACTGAAGAAGACCTGCACCCTAGATACTCACCATCATAAAAGTGTCCAGAATAAGTTCAGCCAAACTTGTGCTGGAAACTTTTGGTTGCATGCAGTCAGATGGGATAAATTTACTCTATGGAAATGAAAATGACATTTTGCTCAATCATTGCACAATAAGTAGTTTGATATTGCTAAAATGTCCTCCTAATGAATTTTCAAAACTCATCAGGACACTTTCTTTGGCTTAACAAAAAAGAAAATATAGTGCAAGTTTAGCCCTGGTGGTGCACATTTGATCTAACACCTCTACTTGTTATTGATAGTGGGAATTGTCCTTAGATTTTTTTTCTTATTTTATCCCTTTTATTTTACTTTTTTATTGCTCATATTGCTTTGGATATCAATTTTTAATTTTTAAAATAAATAATTTTCATACTCTTATACCTTTATTTAATAATATATGATTAAAGGTGGAGCACCACCTGGTATGCATTTTTCACACAAGTCATTACTATAGTAATAACGTTAAAAATATAATGATGACAAAAAATTAATCAAATGGTAAATTTAAATAACACAGAAAGATCAAATTCCAGTGGAAATGTTTATAAGAAATCCCTTTTGAGTTTAAGAAGATTTGCTGTATGCCTACTCTCAATTATAAAAGTGTCCAGCACAAGTTTGGCCAAACTTGTGCTGGACAATTTTGGTTGCATGAAGTCATATGAGATAAATTCTCTCCATGTCAATAAAAAATGATATTTCACTCAATTATTGAAGTAAAGAATGTTTAATATTGTAAAATTGTCCCCTGGATGTCTGTCCAAACCTCAGTTCAAAATTTGTTAGCTATACATAAAAGTAAGTTTAGACCAAGTCTTGACCTACAGGTCCCCAACTGTCCCAACACCACTTCTGGCTCTTGATAGTGAAAATTTTACTTGTATTTTTTATTTTGTATTTGATCCCATTTATTTTCATTTTGCTATTCTATTATCTTTTTAATTTTAAATATCAATTTATTTTTTTAAAAACTAAACATATTCATATTTTTTTAACTTTATATAATAATATTATTAAAGTTGTAAGATCACCAATTTTGCATTTGGCATGCAGGTTTTTGCTAAACTAGAAACATTAATAATATATATGGTGACAAAAAATTAATTATAAGATAAATATGAATGATAAAAAAAAGTTAAAAACCCAATAGAAATGTGAAAAACAAAAAACTGATGTACTGAGAAACACTTCCACCCTAGCTACTCTCCATCATAAATGTGTCCAGCACAAGTTCGGCAGAACTTGTGCTGGACACTTTTGTTCATGTGCAGTCAGATGGGATCAATTCTCTCTGTGGAAATTAAATTAAAAAAATTCTAAATAATTACATAGAAGAAGTTTGGTATGGCTGAATTATCCACCTTGAGTTTTTCCAAACCTCAGGTGAAAAATTTTTTATCTTTAAAAAAAATTAAATTTTATCAAATTTAGCCCTGATGGCACCCATTAGTTTTAACACCTCTACTGGCTCTTGAAGGCAGGATTTTTTCTTGAATTTTTCTTTTTCATTTTTGATCTCTTTCACTTTACTTTTTTATCACTCATGTTACATTTGGATATTAATTTATAATTTTGGAAAAGAAATCATTTTCATATTTTTTTAACATTTTTTAATAATATTATAAAAGGTGTAATATAACATGGCATGCATTTGGCGCACAAGTTTTTTCTGTACTAATAAAATTAATAAAATTCTAATGACAAAAAATTAATCAGATAATAAAATATGAATAACACAGAAAGATCAAATACCATTTGACATTTTTAGAAAAATAACAGTTGCACTGAAGAAGACCTGCACCCTCGCTACTCTCCATCATAAAAGTGTCCAGCACAAGTTTGGCCAAACTTGTGCTGGACACTTTTGGTCAGGTGCAGTCAGGTGGGATCAATTCTCTCTATGGAAATGAAAAAAATTACTTGATAAGAAACTTCACTAGATGTAGTTTGATATAGCTGAATTATCCACCTAGAGTTCATCCAAAATACAGGTACACATTTTTTTATCTTTAAAAAACAATTAATTAAGTACAATTTATCTCTGACGGCTCTCATTTGCTTCAACATCTCTACTGGCCTTTGATATTAGCAATAATACTTGGATTCCTTTTTTCATATTTGATCTCTTTAAATTAATTTTTTATTCCTCATATTGTTCTTGGATTGTAATTAATAAATTTTAAAATAAATTATTTTAATATTTTTATACACTTTTTTAATAATATTATAAAATGTGTAACATCACTCAGTATGCATTTGGCACATGATTTTTTGCTATACTTATATAATTAATAATATAATTAAGACAAAAAATTAATCAAACAATATGTATGAGTGAGGCACAAAGATAAAATACCAGTAGACATGTTTGTAAGAAATACCAGATGAACTGAAGAAAAATTCTACCCCAGCCGCTCTCCATCATAGAAGTGTCCAGCACAAGTTCGGCCGAACTTGTGCTGGACACTTTTGGTCATGTGCAGTCAGATGGGATCAATTCTCTGTATGGCAACAAAAAAATTTTTTTATCAAATTTCACTAGAAGTATTTTTCTTTAGCTGAATCATCCACCTGCTGTTCTGCCCAATATCAGGTGAATAATTTTTTATCTTTAAAGAAAAGGTCACTTATTACAATTAAGCCCTGATGGCTCCCATTTGCTTTAACACCTCTACTTGCTCTTGATAGCAGGAATTTTACCAGTATTTTTTTCATATTTTCACTCTTTGACTTTTATTTCACTCTTTTATTCCTCTTTTTACTTTTAAATTTCAATTTAATTTTTGTAAAACTATTCCTTTTCATATTTATTTACATCTATTTTAAAAAATTATTGAAGGTATAACTTCACCTGGTATGCATTTGGCACACAAGTTTTTGCTATACTAATAACATTAATAATATAATGGTGATAAAATATTAATCGGATGATAAATATGAAAGATACAGACTGATCAAATACCAGTAGACATGTTTATGAGAAATACAAGATGAACGAACTGAAGAAAATTTCCACCCAAGCTACTCTCCATCATAAAAGTGTCCAGCACATGTTTGGCCGAACTTGTTCTGGACACTTTTAGTCACGTGCAGTCAGATGGGATCAATTCTCTATATGGCAACAAAAAAACATTTTTTATTAAACTTCACTACAAGCAGTTTTGTTTAGCTGAATCATCCACCTGTTGTTCTTCCCAACCTCAGGTGTATAATTTTTTATCTTTAAAAAAAAGGTCACTTATTACAATTTAGCCCTGATGGCTCCCATTTTTTTCAACACTTCTACTGGCTCTTGAGAGCAAGAATTTTACTAGTATTTTGTTTTTCATAATTGATCTCTTTGAGATTAATTTTACCTTTTTATCCCTCATATTGCTTTTGTATATCAATTTATTTTTTGTAAAACAAATCATTTTCATATTTTTTTACCTTTATTTAATAATATTATAAAAGGTGTAACATCACCCGGTATGCATTTGGCACACCAGTTTTTGCTAAACTTATAATATTAATAATATAATGGTGACAATAAATTAATCAAATGATATATATGAGTGATGCACAAAGATCAAGTACCAATGGACATGTTTATAAGAAATACCAGATTAACTGAAGAAAAATTCTACCCTAGCTACTCTCCGTCATAAATGTGTCCAGCACAAGTTCGGCCGAACTTGTGCTGGACACTTTTTGTCACATGCAGTCTGGTGTGATCAATTCTCTCTCAATCATTGAACTAGAAGTTGTTTGATATGGCTAAATGGTTATGCTGAAGTTTTTTTAAACCTCAGATTGGCACTTTTTTGTTTTTCAAAAAAGCAATTATAGTCCAAGTTTAGCCTCACTGGTGGACATTTGCCCCAACATGTATACTTGCTCTTGATGGCAGTATATTTATTTTAATTATTTATTTCATATTTGATTCCTTTAATTTTACCTTTTTATCCCTCATATTGCTTTTGTATATCAATTTATTTTTTGTAAAACAAATCATTTTCATATTTTTTTACCTTTATTTAATAATATTATAAAAGGTGTAACATCACCCAGTATGCATTTGGCACATGAGTTTTTGCTATACTTATAATATTAAAACATAATGGTGACAAAAAATCAATCAAATGATAAATATGAGTGAGGCACAAAGATCAAATACCAGTGGACATGTTTATAAGAAATACCAGATAAACTGAAGAAAAATTCCACCCTAGCTAACCTCCATCATAAAAGTGTCCAGCACAAGTTCGGCCACACTTGTGCTGGACACTTTTGGTCACATGCAGTCTGATGTGATCAATTCTCTCTATTGCAATGAAGATGAATTTTTCTTCAATAATTGCACTAGAAGTTGTTTGATATGGCAAAATTGTCATCCTGAAGTTTTGGTAAAGCTCCAGTGGATTTTTTTTTTTTTTTACAAAAAAGAAATTATAGTCCAAGTTTAGTGCCACTGGTGGGCGTTCACCCCATCATGTCTACTTGCTCTTGATGGGAGGAATTTCACTTTAATTTTTTATTTCATATTTGATCCCTTTAATTTTACCTTTTTATCCCTCATATTGCTTTTGGATATTAATTTATTTTTTGTAAAACAAATCATTTTCATATTTTTTTACCTTTATTTAATAATATTATAAAAGGTTTAACATCACCCGGTATGCATTTGGCACACGAGTTTTTGCTATACTTATAATATTAAATAACATAATGGTGACAAAAATCAATCAAATGATAAATATGAGTGAGGCACAAAGGTCAAATACCAATTAATCAATAGTTCTTTTTAATATTATAAATTTTTTGATTAAATAAAATGGTAATAATGAATTATATTTTTCATCCACAATTCCACTCTAATGATTCCACTGCACAAAAAGGGTTCACTTGGTCCTTTCTTTACTGCTTGTGCATATATTTTATTGCCCACAGTAATACAATTTTTTGTAGTGATTATCCCACATCTGATTCAGGAATATTTTTAAACAATATAAGTTTTTTTACAAAAGACCTTATCATATCCAATATCCCACAAAAAATACACTCTGATTTTGTATTAAAGCCTGTTAATTATTAAGAAATTGTTAAAATAATTAGATTAGACCCTGGCACAGCTAGATCCATACCAACCGACCTAAAGTCTTTTCAATATTGAAAACAATTAAATAAAATTATGATATCATACTAAATTATGGGCACCAACCATAATTCAGCACCTCTCATTTGCTCTGCTACAAAATGAGTGCATGTAGCATTTTTCTAACGTCGGACTGTTTTTCTTCCTTCCCTCACACCTTTAGTCCAGAATGAAAATTTAGTATGAGTTTTGGTCAAAATGGTTTGCCAGTGTTATCTGTATGCAATATGAATTCATATTGCATATTTCTTTTTATGCATAAAATATACTCGTGAAGCATCATTTTTTTTGCATTTTTCAATCATTATGCATATTTATGCATATTCATATGCATATTCATTATACAGATTTATATGCATATTAATATATTTTATTCATATACGTATATGCACCTTTTTTTTGCATATTCAATATGCATATTTTTAATGCTCATCAATATGCATATTTTTATGCATATTTTTATGCATATTCAATATTCATATTTTTTATGCATTATCACTATGCATATTTTTTATGCATATTTATTCTTCATAGTCATTATGCATACACTTTGGATAGGCAATTCACATCAATTTTTAGCATGCAATAAGTATCCACCATGCAAATTCAAATGCATATGCATCTATATCATACACGCAACATATATACAAGTTTAATATTTGAATATTAAGGTATGCTAAGTGATGTTGTTCAACCTTTTGCCAAACCTGAGATTAACTGAGGTTCAATGTGGTTCTTAAGCTCTGCTCAAGGAGGGATTGTTCTGGATTCAATCTGTGACAGTTTATTTTTTCAATGTTTTTTCATCAGATTTAAAAACATCTTTCTGACAGTTTCAGGATGGTTTCCCAACAGTTTCCTGACAAATTCCTAATAGTTTCAAAAAGAGGGAACTGCTAACAGTTCAGCCCCAGATTTCCCGTGGTGATCAATAACAAGTAGAGGTGTTAGATCAAATGTGCAACACCAGGGCTAAACTTGCACTATATTTTCTTTTTTGTTAAACCAAAGAAAGTGTCCTGATGAGTTTTGAAAATTCATCAGGAGGACATTTTAACAATATCAAACAACTTATTGTGCATGGTTGAGCAAAATGTCATTTTCATTTCCATAGAGTAAATTTATCCCATCTGACTGCATGCAACCCAAAGTGTCCAACACAAGTTTGGCCAAACTTATGCTGGACACTTTTATGATGGTGAGTATCTAGGGTGCAGGTCTTCTTCAGTTCATCTGGTATTCATTATAAAAAAATCCACTTGTATATGATCTTTCTGTGTCATTCATATTTATCATTTGATTCATTGTTTTTCACCATTATACTATTAATGTTATTAGTATTGAAAAAAATTATAAGCCAAATGCATACTGGGAGATGCTACATCTTTAATAATCTTATTAAATAAAAGTAAAAAAAATATGAAAAGTATTAGTTTTACAATAAATAAATTGATATTTGAAAGCAAAAATAGGAATAAAAAAGTAAAATAAAAGTGATTAAATATGAAATTAAACATTTAAATAAAATTTCTGCCATCAAAGAAAATTTGAGTTTTCAGACCGAAATTGCACCACCAGTTCTAGATTTGGAATATATTTTCATCTTTTTTAATTAATAAAAGTTTCCATCTTAGGTTTTCAAAAAAATCAAGACGATAGTATAGCAGTATAAAAATACTTCTTGTGCAATGATTGAGCAAAAATTCATTTTAACTTCCATTGAGTAAATTTATCCCATCTGACTGCATGCAACCAAAACTGTCCAGCACAAGCTCAGCTGAACTTGTGCTGGACACTTTTATGATGGAGAGTAGCTAGGGTGCAAGTATTCTTCAGTTAATCTTATATTAATTTTAAAAAAGTCTATGGGTATTTGATCTTTCTGTGTCATCCATATTTTTTATTTGATTATTTTTTAGTCCCCATTATATTATTAATGTTTTTAGTATAGAAAAAACATGTGTACTGAATGTACACTGTGTGATTTTAAAACTTTAATAATATTATATAATAAATGTAAAAAAATGTGAAAGTTATCAGTTTTACCAAAATAAAATTGATATTTAAAAGCTAAAGGATAAATAAAATGTTAAAATTAAAATTAAAGAGATCAAACATGAAATAAAGATATTAAGTATAATTTCTGCTATCATGAGCCAGAAGAGGCTTCAGAAAAAATGGACACCATAATAGATTAACATGGATCAAATTTACTTTTTACCAAAGGAAAAAATTGTCTACTTTAGGTTTGGACAAACTTCTGGGGGACAATTTGTCCATATAAAACTACTTTCAGTGCAATGATGGAGTAATCATTCAGTCTCATTTCCATAAAAAGAATTTATTGCATCTGATGGCATGCAACCAAAAGTTTCCATCACAAGTTTGGCCAAACTTGTGCTGGACACTTTTATCATGAAGAGTATGCAGGGTGCAAGTCATTTTTAATCATCCGAAATTTCTTATAAACATTTCCACTGTTATTAAATCTTTGTGCCTCACTCATATTTATCAATTGATTAATTTTTTGTCACCATTATAATATTAATATTATCAGTATAGCAAAAACTTGTGTGCCAAATGAATACTGGGTGATGTTACACCTTTTATAATATTGTTAGATAAAGGTAAAAAAATATGAAAATAATTTTTTTTACAAAAAATAAACTTCTATCCAAAAGTAATATGAGAGCAATAAAGTAAAATAAAAGAAATCAAAGATGAAAATTAAAATCCAACTTAAATTCCTGCCATAAACAGAAAAAAGAGATGTTGAATCAAATTAGCACAATCAGGGCTAAACTTGCACTAAATTTTATTTTTTGTTTAAATAAAAAAAAATCCACTTGAGCTTTATCAAAACTTCAGCATGAAAATCTTGCCATATCAAATTACTTCTAGTGTAATTTTTTATAAAAAATTTATCTTCATTTCCATAGAGAGAATTGCTCCCATCTGGCTGCACCTGACCATAAGTGTCCAGAAAAAGTTTGGCCAAACTTGTGCTGGACACTTTTATGATGGAGAGTAGCTAGGGTAGAATTTCTCTTCAGTTCATCTAGTATTTCTTACAAACATGTCTACTGGTATTTTATCATTTTTCCTCACTCATAAATATCATTTGATTAATTTTTGGTTGCCATTATATTATTAATTTCATAAGTATAGATAAAACTCATGTGCTAAATGCATACCAGGTGATGTTATTCCATTTATAATATTATTAAATAAATGTATAAAAATATGAAAAAAGTTTATTTTAAAAATTATTAATTGATATCCAAAAGCAATATTAGGAATAAAAAATTAAGTTAAAGGGATCAAATATGAAAAAAGAAATCCAAATAATATTCCTACTATCAAAGGCTAGTAGAGGTGTTGAAGCAAATGAGAGCCATCAGGGGTAAATTGTAATAAATTTAACTTTTTTTTAAAGATAAAAAATTGTGCACCTGTGGTTTGGATGAACTCTAGGAAGAAAATTTGGCTATGTAAAACTACTTTTAGTGAAGTTTTTTATCAAATAATTTTTTTCATTGCCATAGCAAGAATTGATCTCATATGACTGCACCTGACCAAAAGTGTCTAGCACAAGCTTGGATGAACTTGTGCTGGACACTTTTTTGATGGTGAGTATCTAGGGTGCAGCTCTTCTTCAATGCAACTGGTATTTTTTTAAAACATATCCACTGGTATTTGATCTTTCTGTTTTATTAATATTTTATCATTTGATCAATTTTTTGTCACCAGTATATTATTATTATTAGTGTAGCTAAAAAACATGTGCCAAATGCTTACAGGGTGATGTTAAACCTTTAATAATTTAATTAAATACAGGTAAAAAATTATGAAAATGATTTGTTTTACATATAATTAATTGATATCTAAAAGAAAAAAAAGGGATAAAAAGAAATAGGTTGAATAAAAGGGATTTTATATGAAATTTAAAATTCAAGCTAAATGCCTACTTTCAAGGCTCAGAAGAGGTGTTGGATAAAATGGGCATCATCAGGAATAAAATTTTACTTAATTTGATTTTTTAAAAAACTAAATGAAGTTTTCAACTGATTTTTTTCCAATATTTAGTTGGACACTTTGTCTATATCAAATTACTTCTAGTAACATGATTGACCAAATTAAATCCTCAATTCCATATGCAGAATTGATCCCATATGGCTGGACCAGGCCAAAGGTGTCAACCACAAGTTGAGAATTCTTAATTGATTCTCATTGCCATATAGAGAGTTGATCCCATATGACTGGATTTGGCAAAAGTGTCGCCACAATTTTTGATAAACTTAAGTTTGAAAAGTTTATGATGGTAAATAATTGCAAGTCTTCTTCATTTCAACAAGTAATCCTCATAAAAACTTCCACCTGTATTTTGGCCAAACTTCAGGTGGACACTTTGGCCATATTAAATTAATTCTAGTTCCATGTTGATAAAAAACTGATACTTATTGCCATATATCGATATTAAACCCATCAGACTGTGACTTTCCAAAAGTGTCTACCTGACTTATGGCTAAACCTCAGTTGGACACTTTAATGATGCAGAGTAGCTAGGGCAAAAGTATTCTTCAGTTAATTTGGTATTTATAATAAATTTATCCTCCTGAAGTTTAGCCTAACTTCAGGTGGACAATTTCGGAAAGCACCAGTTAGTCACTATCCATCAAAAAAGTGTTCACCAAAATTTTGGCTAAACTTGTGGTGGACCCCTTTGATCAGCCACAGTCAGATGAGATCAACTCTTTAGATGGAAATGAGGATGATATTTTGGTCAATAATGGAAATAGAAGTAGTTTGATGTGGCCAAATTACCCCCCTGAAGGTCAGATAAACCTCACAAGGACACTTTTTAGCAGGGTGTAACTGAGAAAAATCCATTTATCAGAAGGAAAATCATTTATTGGATAGATTCCAAGGTTTCATACTTGTGTATTATGGTCATTATTAATTTTGAAAGTGTCTTTCCAAGCAATTTTATTGCCCATCATGACACATTTTTTTTAAATGTTTCAAACTGCATGATACAGTATTAAGGTGTCACATAGTATAATTAAGTTCTATTAAGTGCCCTCCTATGATGCCTAAATTTATAATTTAATATCTTACATAATAATTTTTTTTATATAAATTCATCAATATTTTATTTTATTATCAAGTTTAATAGAGCAAGTATCCTGAATTATTATATATGCA
This sequence comes from Hemileia vastatrix, assembly GCA_030280995.1. Classification (NCBI taxonomy): domain Eukaryota; kingdom Fungi; phylum Basidiomycota; class Pucciniomycetes; order Pucciniales; family Zaghouaniaceae; genus Hemileia; species Hemileia vastatrix. The sequence continues at coordinate 32,079,033 of JASXTE010000005.1, forward strand.
TAAGCTTAGGTTAGATCAATTTGTGCTCAATTTGTGCTCAATTTGTGCTCAAGAGAGGACCAAAATCAAGTTCTGGAGGATCAACTTGTGCATAATTTGGAATCAGTTGATATTCTGTCTATAATCAATTTGAGAATAAATGTAAATCTAACTCTAATATACTTATGTTTATAAAGTATTCATAAGCCTGGAATAGTTAAGGGACACTCTAAATTTCAAGAGAGGGGATTGCTAGTAATTCAACCCTAGATTTCCCGTTGTGTATGATACTTATTTATTAAAAAATACACAATCAATATTACTATTTATACCCATATGAAATATCTGTGTAAAAGGTTTTATATTATTATTAAAATAAATGTTGATACAAATTTTAAATGAATATATAAAGTATTTCAATTTAATGGTTTTTAGGAAAAAGTTAAGCAAAAAAGTTCAGGATCACTACTTTCTTTATGAGAACAAAAGTTTTGACAGGAGTAATTCACATCTGAAATTTTGCACATAAATCTTAAATGATATATATGGGAAAAGGACTTATCGATGATTAACTAGAATTATGAAAATCAAGCTGATAGTTAATAATAATATTAATTTGATGATCAGTTTCTAAGTCTATGAAATTAAATCTATTTCATAATTCATTTAAACACAAGATTTTATTAATCTTCTTGTAACTAGTCTGAACAAAGAGAAATACTAGATTAAGTATATTTTTACAAAAATTAATTTCAATAGAGAATATTTCCACATTTCAGTACAGATTTAAAAAAGAAAAGTAAGCTTAAAATTTGAATTTTAGCTTTAATATATGTTTATGAAAAAGATTTTTTTGATTTTTTAAGAAACTACCAAGTTTATCCTATGAGGCTTCACTTTAATTTACACATATAAATTGAAAAAAATCATTGTGATTTCTTGAGGGATCTATATAATTTGTACATAAAACAATTTATTTTTCTGTTCAATTATTTTGAATTTAAACAGAAAATCTGAAACCTCTTTTATATATTATAGGTATATAAAATAAATTCTTAGTAAGTTTCTTAATCTATCATATAGAAAATAAATCACATCATTATAATAGAAAATATACTTACAACTATTATTAATAAAGTATTTTCTCAAAATGATTAATCATTTTTATTTAGTTTCACAACTTCAAAGTATTAAATACATATATTTTTGATAAATAAATATACTTATGTTTACATTTAGAGGTCTTCAAGAAATCTTTTGAAAAGTGATAAATTTTCTCTATTTAACTTAGCTTGAACCACTGTTGAAAACAGGATTACATTGGGAGTCCAATCTAAGTTTTACATAATCTAAGATATATCATTTTTTGAAAATAAATATAGTCATTTCAATGAAAAAATTTTAGTATAAAAAAGGACTCAAGGAGCTTTTTATGTTACTTAATAGATTATAGTACCAATATTGATGAACTCAAAATATTACATTTTACTAATTTTTTTAGCTTTTGAAGTGAATGATTCTGGTATGTATATTTACCATGGATAATGAAATCTAGCAAAATTTTGAAATATATCAAATTATAAACCTTTATTTAAACTCTATGACTTAATTTGAAGCTTTTGTACAGGTCATTGAAAGAATTTAGAACTAAATTAAAATATAAAGACATTCATCTTGTGAAATAAAAAAAGAAAATCAGTTCAAAATCTTAATATACTTTTTCTTATATTTTTCAACTTGTTTTAAAAATATACATATTTTATTGTGTTTATGTCCTATGTATAGTTTTCAGAAACATTCTTTAAAATAATTTGTAAAAAATTAAAATTATTTTACATGGCTAACTTTTACAATCTAGTGCATCTTCTGTCAAAAATTTCAGTATTTATTTAAAACAAAAAGCAAAGATTTATCTTGTTTGGATTTAGGGGTACAAATAAAAATACACCAGAGTTACCATTTTTTTAAAAGTGAAAAATAAGAACTGCAAACCAACAGGGTGGACTCTATTTTTTAGCCAAATAATAGAGTTCACCTCCAGTTTTTTTCTGCCTTATTTTACATTCTTTTCATCTCTCCACATTTGCTTTTATATTTTAATTTTTACCTCATCTTACCACTCTCTCTTCCCTATTTGTCCATCATTACCCCTTTCCAAATTTTCCCCACTCCACTCTGTCTCTTTTGCCTCAAACCTCAATTCTCAACATTTTTTGCCCCCTTCACCCCAACACACCCTTTTGACAATACCCCAACCCTTTTACTTCCAAACCCACTATTCTTACTCTAAACCCAAACAATTTCCCTTCTACAATATCTCAACCTTTTTTCTATTCACCCCACCCCTTTTGCTTTCCATGTCACCCTTTTCCGTCCCTATAGATGAAAAAGAGTTGTGAAGGAGAGCAAATAAAGTGATTAGGAGTATTAATAAGTGAAGAAGGGTGAAGAAGGGAGTTAAAGTGGAGATAACAAGTTAGGTGAAGTGAGGTGCAAGGGAGAAGGTTGGAGAAGGGGAAACAAGGGGTGGTAGGGGGAGATTAAATGGCAGAGTAGCACTACAATTAAAAAGGAGAGAAGATTTGAGAGGGGAAGAGAATCAGATGCATAAGAGAGGGGATGAAATTATTCGAAAGAAGAACTTTGAAAAAAATTTGATTATATATAGATATAATAATTATAGGGCATTGAAAGTGAAACATAATGAAAACAAAAATAAACTTATAAATATTGTGCACCACATTTTAACTATATTTTTTATTCTCATGAAAATTTAACTCTTATTTCTCTGGCTATAATGAAGATAACAGTAAATTAGTTTTTTGAAAAAATAGAACCCATATATTGTTTTTACTTCTAAAATTATGACATAAACATTAATTTTTTAAATTATGCAGTTAACTAAATTTTTTCTAACTTCAATTTTGAGAGTGATGTAACCTCCACAAATCCTTTAAAGCTTGACAATTATAAAAAAGTATATATTCATACAGTGAGAAGAAATATATAGTTCTAGAAACCTTTATTGATAAAAATTTGATGAAATTATAAGTTTACTAAATGTTTTTTCTTAAATAACTTTTTATAGTATTGGATGATTCCTCTATTGATTGGTCGGTTTGTAGTTTATATTTAATGCATTGGTATATCTATATTCTTTCAACTAAATTGAAAAACTAGCTCATGAAAAAAGTTATTTTTTTTGATAATTTTTCTTAATGAGTCAAAAATTTTCTCTAATTTTTATGATACCTTTTAAAAAAATATTCACTTTACTTCATTTTATTCTATGATACTTTTAAACACTGTATTATATTATATTATATTTCATTTGATTTCACTTACTATTATTCTTTTTAATTTAATTTTATTAAATTTTGTTTTATTTTATTTTAGTATATTTTATTCCCTTACATATTAATTTAATTTTTATTATCTTATTTATTCTAAAAGGTGATATTACATGTGCAAATACCAGTCTTTGAATACTCAAAATGAGCTGGTGAACTCTGATGTAAACCCATAGATCAAAATTCACAACCAAAGTTCATGCATGTTGTCAGTACAGTCTAGTATATAAGTATGATATAATAGTGTTATTTTATGGTCCTACTACTTATTAATAAATGATTTAGTGATTAAACCTCAGGGGAAGATTAATAGAATAGTTATACTCAAATAAAACTCACAATACTTGGATTTAAATGCGTGCTAGTGGTGGAAAATAGAAGAATAAAATATAGTTATAGCTTTTATAAAGATAATATCAATTTATAAGGGCTTTATAATATATTTCTGAATGTTAATAATTGTATTGTAGTGTTTGTTTGAATTGTAGTAATTGAATGATAATAAACCGTCAAAATCCCTCCTTACTTATACCCAAATCCACTGGAGTGCACAGACCTTCAATCCAGATGATGTCACTGCTATCCCTGGCAATTACAGCACTGTGAGGGCCCATCACCTCCCCATGTCGTCCACTTCAAGCAGTTTCAACACCCAGACCTCCAGTAAGGACCCTCCATCACTATTAATAATAACACAGAGTCATACCATAAATAGAAATCCCAGATAAAAGCGGATACCATAAAGAAACAGGTAAAATAAATGATCAAAAAGAGATTTAATGAAACTAAAAGCATATAAAGGAAACAAATAAAATTTCCAAGCCCCCAATAATATCCCCAAGCATCCACATTAACCCAAAAACATCCTTCCAACCCATAAATCTGTGAATAACCATCCAAGGAAGTAATTTTAGTTGTCCAAACTGGGTGTATGCGCCTGATATAGGTGTCTATGCTTCTGTAGGCGTTGTGAGTCCACTGATTTCGTCCATATGACCTAAAATAAGCAGAAAAACAAAGGTTATAGGCTATTAAGGGGCTAAAACCCACTTATATACCTAAATATACATAATATACTGCATATTTCACTGAATATGAGATTTATGTATACATATAAGCTTATGTATGTCAATAATTACTTCATATCACTTAAGATAAGTATATTATGACTCCATTAACACCTTAATAAGTATTATTAGGCCATGGATAAGCTATTTAAACTATTATAAATTATATAATAGAATAATAATTATATATATATATAATAAAATAATATATATTATTATTTTAACCTTATTTTTAAGATATAAGCTTAATCTAATTAAGGTTATCTTATTTTAAGCATAAGAAATACTCAGTCCTAAGGATATTTAGGCTGACACTCCCTCACCCCAAAAAAACAATAAAAAAAATGTTAAGACATTTTAATTAATCTTAAGGAATGAAATAATAAAATAAAAAAATTTTTATAATACATATACTGAATGAACAGTATTATTTAGATTTAAATTTTTTCAAGAGATTTTTAAGATCAGAGATTTCATTTTCTGGAATCCACTGGTCATATTCACTTGATTTATTTTTAAATCTTAATAGATACTCAACTCCCTTTTCTTTAGTAAGGTGTCTCTTTTTAAGTATCTTTTCAATTTCTGCTTTTTCCACTATTTCTTCAGGTTGCTGTTTATGCCTTCCTGATCTTCTTGGAAAGAGAGCAGTATCATTAGAATGGTATGGTTTTATAAGAGAAATAGGAAATACTGGATGTTTTCTATCATAAGGTGAATATAGAATAACCTCAACAGCATTATTACCAACCATCTTTTTAACTACAAATGGTCCAATGAATGGATCCTTCAATTTAACATTACCATTTAAATTGAAATGTAGCGTTGAAATAAGGACTTCATCACCCTCTTTGAACATTTGTTCTTTATGGGCTTTATCCCATCTTTTCTTTTCATACTCAAAAGCCTTATTTATACATTCTTGAGCATGTTTTCTGCATAGTTCCTGCATCTGAAGAAAAGATTTAGTACCTGGATGAATATCCAATCTAGGTAACTTATTAAGAGTTTTAGCAGGGGTATTAGGTACATAACCCAACCATAACTCAAATGGCTTTTTGCCAGTGACAGAATGTACTGTACTATTATATGCAAATTCTAAACCTGGGATAAGGGTTACCCAATCATGCGTGAATTTGTCATTGTCTTTAAAATTAAGACCAAAAGCACAGTATCTTCTTATATATCCTTAATGATTTTAACATCCTCAAAATTCATTAAAGATTCATTTGAGTCTATATTTAATATTGGATTGTAAAAGATGGACAAATCATCTTCCAACATACAGACTTCATTTTCATCACTATATGAGATATTACTGTCATAATCACTTGAATCATTACTCTTTTCTACTTCATTTTCAGATTCATGTTGATTTTCAACAATATTTATGTTTTCCTCACATTTGTGACCTTTAACCCAAGGTTTGTTACACTTATAACAAGTATTTGTTTCATACTTTTTAGGTACTACAGGTGCAGTAGGTTTTTTCTGCTTCTCCTGAAGTGTTTTTGAATTCTGAGTTTTTACAGGTTCAACATTTTGCTTATAAGTGGAATACCTTGATTCATACTTATGGTTTAATAATATTTCATTGCAAATATTAATAAAGTCAGAATATTCAGTAACATTTAATGTTCTAGCTACAACAATGTCTCTGACAGATATAGGTAATTTGTATATTATCTTATCTTTCCATAAGTTAAAATCCATATGAGGCTCAATGGCTTTTAATATTTTGTTTAAATTCATTAAAAATACCATAGGTTTGTCACCATTCAACGGATTATACCTTGTCTTCTCATACAGTCTCTGCTGAGTAAGCCTGAATTTAGAACCTCCAAATTGTTTTTCAATAAGTTGTTTCCATTCAGCCCAAGAGTAGTCTCTACCCTCACTTAAGACAGCTTCAAACCATAATAAAGCAACATCCTTAAATAAAGAAATTAATTTTGATGTTATCTCTTCATCTGGTAACTTATATGAGAATTTCAAGTTGTCAATTCTTTGAATAAAATGTTGCCAATCAGAGCTGGCTTCCCCATCATAAGTTGGGTACTGATCTATTTTAGGCCAGTTCTTCTGATTGGATTTTATCTCACTAATCTTAGGTAAGTTCAACAACTCATTCACTTTTGATAAATGGTCTTGTATTTCTTCCTGCACGGATTTGTGACTTACATTTTCAGAATTGACACTACCACCAGATGGTTTCAATTGTGGTGGTATAGGGAAGGAATGAGATTCACTTTCCCAATGAAAGGATTATTATTATATTGATTATACTTATGATTATCCTGGTTCATTAGTAGATTGGCAGTTTCAATCTCAACTTTAGTTAATCTTTGTAGCAACTCAGAGACACTTTGATTTGTATGGGCAAAAGATAACTTTGTTCTTGATTCAGTTTTTAATAAGTGTGTTTCATATAATTTTTCTAACTCACAAACTTTGTTTGAAAGGTCATTATATTTATTACTCAATGAATCATATTTAAGAGTTAGAGACAAATGTTCTTTCTCTTATTCTTTATTACGTGTTGCTAATTGAGAAATGTTCAATGTTAAGGATGAAATTGTATCACTAGTGAGTTTAACTGTCTGTTCCTCACAATCAGTCATTCTATTCCACAATGCTGAAACAATTCTATGGACAGTTGGATTATTGTTAAAATATTCCATGTCCTCCTTTTCAATTCTCTCACTCTCCTGTGAACTTCTCATCTCACTAGTAGGTGGTTGCAACTGAGGATTAACTGTATTATAATTGTATATAGTACTGTTATTATGGACAAAAGACAAGTCAGGTGTATCTACTCTAAAACCTAAATTTCTTAAATCCTCCTCTATTTTTTGTACAGATTTAACATCAATAGAATTACCTATATTGTAATTATCAGTATTATGTCTAATCTGAGAGGGTAAGTTACTTACCAAGGGATGGTTGCCAGTCCTGATTTTTGGCGCTTTTTTCCCTTGTAAGGGTGAGCTGAGGAAGTCAGATGAGGGGGTGGATCCCTGTTGCAACTGTGGCTTGTCCACTGTTGGTGAAACCAGTCCCATTTCCATTTGTCTACCAGGATTTTCTCCTGGGAGTGAGTGGACCCTCCTTGGGTAGGGGGTTGCTGATTTGATTGACTGGGCTGGCCTCCCTTTAATTCTGCCATTGCCTGATTCATCTGCTGAAATCCTACCTTGCAATTGTTTTGCAACTGCTCTACCTCTTTGAACATGAGAGATTTTGATTCCTCTAGCTTCAGAACCTGTTTGGCCAGGTGGGACAGTTGATCCTGAAGAGGAGGAGACGTCTTTTTGATAGTTATCTTTTTTAAGAGGGCGTCCTTTTCCTCTATACTCATGCTTTCTGGCTGGGGGTACTGTTGTCCCTCCATGGTGATGTCCTGGAAAGTTTTTATTAGCTTTAGACCTGGTATTATAAGCAGGCTGTTCACTTACACTATCCTGGGAAGCACTCATATTGTTCAGAATAACAATATTTTACGTCTACAAAAGGAAAAAACTCTGTGGAATTAGTAGACAAAAGATATTAGTAATTATATTACTAATAAAAAAGAAATGGAGCTTACCCTGAATTTATATCTTTATTTATTTAAATAAAATGTAAGAAAAATTCGAAAAAATCTGTTAAAAATATAATAATAAGTTTAACTAGACCTCTATAAGGGTGAATAATTAGCTTACCAAGCTTTAGCCAAATACTAATTTAATTGGGTGTTATATTGGTGTCCAAATACCAAGTGAAATTGGGTTTATATTGGGTACAGTTACTACTGTAAATATCTAATTTTAATGATAAAAAATTAGTACAATTATTATAAGGGTTCTTTTCCGCAATCAATGAGTTATGATGACCCACTAATATGCAGCAGACCCAAATATTTGGTTAATTTTGAGTTGTACTAAGGTAAAAATCACGTCCCAAGGCTTATACTAAATAATAAGTAAAATATAAGGAAAGACCCCCAATTGTCAGTACAGTCTAGTATATAAGTATGATATAATAGTGTTATTTTATGGTCCTACTACTTATTAATAAATGATTTAGTGATTAAACCTCAGGGGAAGATTAATAGAATAGTTATACTCAAATAAAACTCACAATACTTGGATTTAAATGCGTGCTAGTGGTGGAAAATAGAAGAATAAAATATAGTTATAGCTTTTATAAAGATAATATCAATTTATAAGGGCTTTATAATATATTTCTGAATGTTAATAATTGTATTGTAGTGTTTGTTTGAATTGTAGTAATTGAATGATAATAAACCGTCAAAATCCCTCCTTACTTATACCCAAATCCACTGGAGTGCACAGACCTTCAATCCAGATGATGTCACTGCTATCCCCGGCAATTACAGCACTGTGAGGGCCCATCACCTCCCCATGGCGTCCACTTCAAGCAGTTTCAACACCCAGACCTCCAGTAAGGACCCTCCATCACTATTAATAATAACACAGAGTCATACCATAAATAGAAATCCCAGATAAAAGCGGATACCATAAAGAAACAGGTAAAATAAATGATCAAAAAGAGATTTAATGAAACTAAAAGCATATAAAGGAAAAAAATAAAATGTCCAAGCCCCCAATAACATCCCCAAGCATCCACATTAACCCAAAAACATCCTTCCAACCCATAAATCCGTGAATAACCATCCAAGGAAGTAATTTTAGTTGTCCAAACTGGGTGTATGCGCCTGATATAGGTGTCTATGCTTCTGTAGGCGTTGTGAGTCCACTGATTTCTTCCATATGACCTAAAATAAGCAGAAAAACAAAGGTTATAGGCTATTAAGGGGCTAAAACCCACTTATATACCTAAATATACATAATATACTGCATATTTCACTGAATATGAGATTTATGTATACATATAAGCTTATGTATGTCAATAATTACTTCATATCACTTAAGATAAGTATATTATGACTCCATTAACACCTTAATAAGTATTATTAGGCCATGGATAAGCTATTTAAACTATTATAAATTATATAATAGAATAATAATTATATATATATATAATAAAATAATATATATTATTATTTTAACCTTATTTTTAAGATATAAGCTTAATCTAATTAAGGTTATCTTATTTTAAGCATAAGAAATACTCAGTCCTAAGGATATTTAGGCTGACACATGTGGTACTCTGATTTACAGTGGTAGATCAGAGTACCACATTCAATTTTGAGCATATGACTTCTGATCTACAGCTTTATATCAGAGCTCACCAACCATTTTAATTCATGTGTACTCTGATGTACAGCTGTACATCAGAGTACTACATCCAATTTTTTGCCTGTGAGCTCTGATCTGAGGCCATACATCAGAGTTTACCAGCCAATTTTAACCATCTTAATGCTTCTACATTGCTATACAACAGCATCCATCAAATTTAATAAAATGAATTAAATGACATTAAGGCATATTATAATTTAATTGAGTATAAAAATACAGATAGATGAGTTTAATAGCTAGAATTAAAAAAGATGAATTTAAATTGTATAAAATGAGATAAAACAAAATAAATTGTTATTATATATTTTGAAAGGCATTGTAATAAAGTGTAATAAAATAAAATAAAATTTTAATCAAATGAAATAAAATTTTAATAAAATTAAATTAAATTTTAATAAAATAAAATAAAATTACATAATACATAACCAAATACAACTCAATATAATAAAATACAACAAAACACAATATAATTTAATTTAATTTAGTTTGAGGCAATGAATTAAATAAAATGAGTGTATTAGAATATAATAAAATATAAGATAATAAAATCAATTCAAAATATTACATAATAAAAAATAAAATCAATTTATACTGAATTTTTTTTAATATTTTATTAAGAATAAATTTTAATATTTATATGCAATATGTTTTTTGTGTGCATATTCATTATGTCATTGCATATAAATATTCAATATGAATTTTGACATTGCATACTCAATATGCAATATACAATATGATTTTTCATATGCATAATCAATATGAATTTTAATATGCATATTCAATATAAATTTTAAATGCATATTTTTTGGGATGAATATTCAAAGTAATTTTCATTATATATATGAATTATCATTTTACATTTACATACTGAATACCACTCAGCAAGTAAATATTCAATTTCACTTTTTGTGGTTTAAAATAATGTTGCATGACTACAAAAAAAAAAGTGAATCAAAAAAAATTCAATTTAAAAAAGTTCTCTGTAATGTGTAATTTTTATAATTCTGGTAATTTTTTTCAAAAATTATTAAATATTTATATATGATATTTAATATGTTTCAATCTATTTTAAATAAGTAATAAATTAGAGTAAAAATATCACTTGAAAAATTGAAAATTTTAATGAGTTTTCAGCTACATCTTAAAATATAATTTAAAATACTGAGTCAAAATTATGTTCTTAAGGTGTAGAGAGTTTGGAATGATTGCTGAAAATTTTTTCATTCAAAATTTAATATAAGCTCATTTTTCTTTATTAAAATACCAGAAAAGATTCAGCTAGGTTTGTACAATAGTTCAAGTTAGTTTTCAAGCACATTTCAGTAAGAGTGTCAGTGTATCTAGTATATAAGTATGATTTAATAGTATTTATTAATGGTCCTACTACTTATTTATAAATGATTTAGTGATTAAACCTCAGGGAAAGACTAATAAAATAGTTATACTCAAAATAAAACTCACAATACTTGGATTAAATGTGTGCTAGTGTTGAAAAATAGATAAATAGAATATAGTTATAGCTTATATAATGATAATATCAATTTATAAAGGCTTTATAATATATTTCTGAATGATAATAATTGTGTTATAATTTTTATTTGAATTGTAGTAAGTAAGTGATGTCTAATAACTGTCAAAATCCTCCCTTACTTATATTAAAATCCACTGTAGTGCACAGACATTCAATCCAGATGATGTCACTGCTATCCCCAGAAATTACAGCACTGTGAGGGCACATAACCTCCCCATGGCCTACAATTTAAGTAGATTCAACTCCCAGACCTCCATTAAGGACCCTCCATCACAATTAATGATAACACAGACCCATACCATATATAGAAAATCCAGATAAAAGGGGATACCATAAAGAAACAGGTAAAATAACTCATCCAAAGAGTATATAATGAACCAAATTAACTTTCCAAGCTCCCAATAAAATCCCCAAGAATCCATATTAACCCAGAAATTACCTTCCAACCCATAAATCTGTGAATATCCATCCAAGAAAGCAGATTAAGTCATCTAAACTGAGTGTATGCGCCTGATATAGATGTCTATGCTTCTGTAGGCGTTATGGTAAGGTAAACTCTTACAGTCGCCTTGCTGTAAGCAGAATCCGGAGGAGATATGTGGATTTAGTGGAAAACCCCGTCCTTCCAATAAAATAACAAAATGGGAATTCTAAATCACTAAGCTAACCAGTCTACTTGGATCTGATTGATAAAAATAATGAAACTCTAAAATAATTAATGCTTATTGAGATTTAATGAAAGTGGCTGTTGAGAAAGAAATACTGATAACAACAATTAAGGTGTACCAGTGAAAGATCTGAAAAGATTGACTTTTATGTTTTTATAATAATTTAAATTTTTATGAGACAGCAATAATCAAGTCCCAGTGATGAAGACCTTTCTAAAGATACCCTGTATGAAGTGTGATTTAAATTGTTGAGTAGTATTTCTAAAATGTTATATATAAAATATAAAGTTATAAGGGTATTACAAATTTATTTGAATTTGTTGAGTAATAAAAAATGAGACCGTGGTGGTTAAAGATTAAGCTGTATGTTGTATCCCCCCTTTAAATTTCGAGTTTGAGAGGTGCTTAAGTATTCCTAGTCACGTGCCTAAGTTTTCCCCTCCAGAGCTCTCCCAGAGTCAATCCGGAGTCCGTACGGAGTCCAAACGGAGTCCAAACGGAGTCCGTCCGGACTCAATTAGAACCTTTAAAACTATAATAAAAAATCTAGAAAAATTACACATAATAGAGCCACTTCCCATTTACATTCCAAACTAAGTTTCGCAGTCTGCGCAGCTCTAATCACCCCTTGAAAATTCATCAAAGTTAAGTAATTTCTAAAAACGTAAATATTTCTATAAAACTTTAAAATTCATTTAAAAATATAAGAAAAATAGTAAAAATTCTGGGAAAATTTCCCAAGGTTCTTGAATGACTCGACTTGATACTTATAAATTCTTCAGACCGTAAAAATAAGTTTTCTCGGTAAAATAATTTGTTTTCGCGTAGGCATTTGCTCTTGACCAATTTCTTCATATTTAAAACTCAAATAAATTAAATAAAACCCTTTTATAAAAAAATAATAACGCCAATCTTGCACACCGTAATAACTCCATTTACGTACTTAGGTTCCATACTAAACTTTAGGCTACCACATCCTCCCTCCAATTGATAATGTCCCCATTCTTAAAGCTTTGCATAAGTGGTTGAGCAATTCCAAAAGAATTATCTTTTCTAATAAAATAATTTGATAAATTTGTTTTAGCTGGTCTTCTTTTAATTCTTTATAATAAAAACGTTGTTTCTTCTTCTCTGGCTTTATATAACATAAAATAAAATAATATAAATCTTGTGATGATTCCACTACTGAGAGCAAGGTTTGAATCCCTTCAGACTCCCATATACCAGTCTTCCTTCTTGTCACAGCATTGAGAGAGTGGATCTTCCTATGAGCTGAATACTCCTGACTCCAACCTCATAGGGCCCCCCACTGAGCCGAATTCTATGATTCCAATCTCGCCATAAGGTCCTCCAAGCTTCACACAAAAAATGGCCTAACACTGAGGCACTAAAAAAATTATTCCCTAAAATCCAACTACCATCCTAACTTCTGATTCCTTCATCACAATTTTCAAACTTTGCTATACCGCAAACCCATAAAATAGGGGGTGTCAGTTCTGGCAAATCCGCACTTACAAATCCGCACTTAAATAAGTGCGGATTTCCAAAACACACTAGCCCCAATACTGGTGGATTTCAAAATGAAATAAGTCACTTATTTCACTCAAATACGCACTTTCTCAACCAAAAGTGCTGATTTCACCATCAAGTCCCATTTCACTGATTTGTCAGCATCATCCCATTCATATGCAGCACTCCGCAGCATAACACTTCATAACTCAAAACATTGTACATCACTTACATCTTCATATCATATCATATAAGAGTTATGCCTTCCTCACTTTCAAATCGTGATAAATTACATAAAGCAATGACTTTCATGGCTCTTGAACTGCTCTTGGACTCTGATTGCGATTCTGATTCTGATCTAGAAGAAGATTTTGTCTTTTTATCAAAAATGGCCACGAAACGTTACCTTCTTCCCAGAAAGCCTCAAGTACTTCATACCCCCAAGTACACCATCCAAACACTTCTTAAACTATCTACACCCAGTTTTAGAGAGCTGTTCAGGACTTCTCAGGAATGTTTCCTTAAATTGCTTGAGCTTATTCAGGATCATCCCATATTTCACAATAATTCTCAAAAAGAACAACAACATCCTTCAATTCAATTGGCCATCACACTATGTCATTTGGGTTCAAATGGTAAAGGAGCCGCTTTGAAACGTTTAGAAAATGTCTTTGATTTAGGGTATGGTTCAATTAACACTTATACCAAACAATGTATCACTGCCATAACTCCTTGTAATCTCAACTTCTCACCTGGCCAACAAAAGAAGAGCGACTTGAATCATCTCAGGTTATGCAAGCAGAGGGCTTCCCAGGATGTATTGGTTTTGTTGATGGTACTGCTATTCCTTTGAGCCAGAAACCTGCTCAAGGTGGAAACAATTACTTTCACATTCTTGTCAAAAATTTTCACCAAAATATTTACAAGTCAAAAAAATTCTATATCTGTTTTAAAAAATTGGCAATACTTTCCCCTGCATTTTATTGAAGCAAGGGGTTGATATCACCAAAATTTTTCTAAGTCATCAATTTCACATGTCAGATTTGAAAATTTGGCAATACCCCCCCCCTGCATTTTATTGAAGTAAGTGGTGGAAGTCATCTAAATTTAATATAATTACGTAAATTATTAAATAAATATCTAATATATATCAATTTCCCTAGTTTAAAGTAATGACAATCCCTTAAGCCAAAATGCAGATCAAATCTAGAAACAAAAGTTTGGGACTTTCCACAGGTATAGGCTAGAGGAACCCCATGAAACAAATAAATGTTATCATGATTACCATTTATACAACACAAGGTCGTGGGCCCATTACTTTAGTTGAGGAAATTGATACATAAAAAATATTTATTAAAAATTTACGAAAAAATATAAAATTTTCAATGACAACTCTAATCCCCATACTTTTTGGATCTAAATAAAGTTTTTTTAAATCGATTAACTTTACCTTCTTTCATTACCTTATTGATTCTTTAAATCAACTTATGACTGATTTGAAATGAGCAACCAAAATGTGTTAAATCTTGACAGGATTCCAAACCAGGAGGAGCTTTGGTCGTTTGATGATTATCCTTAGAAGAATTCCAAATAGTTTTGATGATACCATTTCCCAAACCAAAATCAATGATGCACCGGTGGTCTGGAAAATATAAACCATGTCATTTGATTTTAGCTGGAGATGGTATTGGTTGGCCAGTAATTGGTTTGATATATGAGAATATACCAAAAGTAAGAAAATTGGTGTCCTTGGTATCGGTGTGAATTTTATTGTGAAATCCAGAATGAGTGATAATAACATTAGAAAATAAAAAATATTCGTGGCTGATATCTTCCCATTCGGAGTCACACCAATTCGGTATTCCAACTTTGGTTGCAAGTTCATGATTTTTTTCAAATGCTTTATTACAGTGCTTTTTGAGTCGAAGAGCAAGAAAAGAGTTAAAGGAAGGTAGAGTGTCCCATAAGCAAAAATCTTCATCTTTTTGATCTTTAGTGATATTCTTGAGCAACAAATACATGCCTTGATAATAATCATATAAGAGTTTCAGAATCCTTATCCTCTAAATATGCAATATAAAAATGTGAAATAAGACAAGTGAAATTCGGAAAAAAGGCTCAACTTCAAAGGTCAAAATCTCAGCAACCACTGAACCTAATTCAAACCTGTTTGAGGGAAATTAAAGATATGCTTTAGTAGAATCTTCAGTTAAAGGACATGTGATTTAAATAAACCTAACCCTAATTTGTTACATAAAAAAATGAAATGAAAATTTAAATTGGGAAAAAAAGGCTCAACTTTAATGGTCAATATCTCAGCAACCACTGTATCAAATTCAAATCTGTTTGTGGGAAATGAAAGGTAGCCTTCAGGAGAATCTTCAGTAAAAAGAACATTTGATTTGAATAAACCTAACCCTAATTCAGAGTCTGATTTTCAAAATTTTACAAAAACTTGAAAAGTGGTAATGAAGATGAGATCAAAAGGAGTTTTGTAAGTTCACTGTTATCCAGATAAGAGTCATACATATATTTAAGTATGAACTTTTCATAAAAGGAATGAGATATCATATAGGCATGAAAAAAAGGAGATGAAACTTACCTTGATTGAAAAGTAGGAAAAATAGAGTGAGAAAGATTGATGTTGGAATTGTGGGGAAATTGAATATGGAGTAAGTGAAATGCATAAAGAATGTGCAATGTATGTGTTTCAATGAAATGTAGCCAAAAAAAAGTGAAATAAGGGAAAGGGGGATAATGACCATGCCAAGGAGGGATGAAGAGTAGGGTGATGGAGCTAAAAAAGAAAGTAAAGAGGGAGAGAAAAAAAGGTTAATTATAACATTGAAATCCAAAATAACCACTTACAAAAAAAATTTAGATAAAAAAAATAAAATAAACAGAAAAAAACAAAAAAAAATTATAATTAGTAATCAAAAAATCAAAAAAAAAGAATAAAGTGACTTACCTGGAGAGATGAGATGACAAAATGAATGAAACCAAATTGTTTGAGGGATGTTGGAGGAGAATAGGAAAAGGATATGAGGGATGAATGAAAAAAAAAATCACTGACAAAATATGCGATTTCAGAAAATATGCGATTTCATGTTGAGCTGGTGAAAGAAAACCAATGAGCCATCCAAAAAAAAAAATTCACTGTAAATTCCAAAAAAAATGAATATGCAACAAACCAAAATACCAACCCAAGTGAATGAAGTACACAAAGAGGACATTTGGAGAGTACAAAATGGTATGGGAAAGAAAGGGATGATGTGGCCAACATGTGGTTTTGAAAAAAAAATCACGAAAAAAGTGCTGATTTGAGGTCAGAACTGACACCCATAGAAAAAAGATTAAGAAGTAG
Organism: Hemileia vastatrix; assembly: GCA_030280995.1. Classification (NCBI taxonomy): domain Eukaryota; kingdom Fungi; phylum Basidiomycota; class Pucciniomycetes; order Pucciniales; family Zaghouaniaceae; genus Hemileia; species Hemileia vastatrix. The sequence continues at coordinate 32,095,762 of JASXTE010000005.1, forward strand.
AAGAAATAAGTAAAAAAGAATGTAAACATGCCTGGTCAAAATATTGAAAATGTCAGGAAGGGGTGTGTGCCGAGGATTGATGGGTAGGTAGCGAGGAAGGTCAGTGTGTCACATGTGACAGGGATGGGGTAAGAAAGGAAGGGATGTTTTGTGGCCAAAATGTGGTTGTGAAAAAAAACGGGAAAAAAGTGCTGATTTGAGGTCATAACTGACACCCTTTTTTGAAATAAGTGACTTTTTTGCAAAATTTAAGTGCTGATTTGTAAGTGCTGATTTGGTTTGAAATCCGCACTTAATTTAAGTGCGGATTTGCCAGAACTGACACCCCCTAATACTTTTGCCAGGCTTCCAATAATAATATTAACTTTAGACCATGTTAAAGCGTCACAAATTTCACCTAATTAACCATTATGCTTTCCTTAGCATCATCACCACCTAAAATTGTAACCTCCTAAAGCTTATCAGCACCCAATTCCAGAAATGATTGAATAACCAGTTTAGAGTCTTAGTGGACAGTGATAAATTAAAAGATTGAATTGAGCTATCCAAACAAGATTGACATTCCAGTTTAAAGTCTTGGTGGACCAAACATATAATCAATTGCCAGTTTATGGTCTTGGTGGACCAAAGATCGTTTAGGTGCATAAATAACTTGATAAATTCCTAAATAAGGCCTAGGCTTGACCAAAGATTGAATAAATTTGAAAATCAAGTTTAATGTCATAGTGGACCAAACATTTGATCAACAAGTAATCCAGTATAAGGCCATAGTGGACCAATGAATGTTGAATTATCCTGCAGATATTAATTTTCCAGTTTAAAGTCATAGTGGACTAAACAATGAATGAACTACCAGTTTAAAGTCATGGTGGACCAAACATTTGATCGATAAGAAGTCCAGTTTAAGGTCATGGTCGACCCAACAGCTTGATAACAGTCCAGTTTAAGGTCTTGGTGGACCTAACATTTGATTTATATAAAAGAAATCCGTCTCCAAAAATATCCATAAAATCTTGATTATCCTTGAAATTCAGTTTAAAGTCTTGAAGGACTAACAGCTCCAATATAAAATCTTTAATGACAGTTGAAAATTAGCCATTTTAAAGTCTTGGAGGACTAACAGATCCAAAATACATGTAAAAAACCTTAAAGAACGTCTTGAAGAGTAGCCAGTTTAAAGTCTTGGAGGACTAAAAGATCCAAAATATGTATAAAAAACTTAAAGAACGTCTTGAACAGTAGCCAGTTTAAAGTCTTGGAGGACTAACAGATATCTTGAAGTAAAATCCCATAGGTTTGAGTTCCCCTAGACCCTGTTTCCTGTCTAAACTAAATGAATAAACTAAAAAGAATGAAGACTGAAAAATAAATTAAGAAATATAATAATAATTTTGATTTAATTAATTAATTTTTTTATTATTTTATTATTTTATTTTATTTTTTTTTTATTTTTTTATTTATTTTATTTTTATTTCATTTTATTATTTTTTAATTTTTAATTTTTAATTTTTTTTATTTTTTATTTTATTTTATTTTATTTTATTTTATTTTATTTTTTTGATTTTATTTATTTTATTTTTTATTTATTTTTATTTTTAATTTTGTTTTTAATTTAAAATAAAAGATTTTAGAAAAGATAGTTTTGAAATAAAAGTTAAAATTTAATTTTTAAAGAAAGATAAACGAATGTGAAAAGAAAGATAAAAAAAGTAATAATAATAAAAAAATTTTAAAAGTGAAATTTTAAAAGATGCCCCCCGGCCATTTGATGAGCCGTACCCTCAACATCATACCCACATCCAAGTGCAACTTGATGTGGTTACACAATTTTGAGAAATTGAAAAGAAAAGAAAATAAATGAAAGTTTTTAGAAGATAATTTTTATAATGATGATCACTGGGTGGGCTCCCTCCAATTTATAAAAATGATTAGAGACCACCAGTGAGCATCACCTTTACAATAATTCATAATATATATTAAAGAAAAGAAATCACAATCTAACATAAAAAAAATCAAAAAAAAAATAAAATAAAAAGAATCTTGAATCCGGCGTTGAGAGCGGTGTCTCTTGATTCGTTCCAGTTTATAGTCTTAGTGGACTTTCAATAATTAAAAGACAAAGCCAGGATTCAACTAGAAACAGGGGAAATTTTGGAAACGAACATTATGGGGTAATTGTGTATAGAGCAGCCAGCCCATCAATTACCCCCACACTTGCCAATATTAAATTAAGAAGGTTCCCCTGTGAACACTTCTTCCAATGAATTTTAAAAATTTTCCAACACTATCTTCACCCATATTTTAAGAATTTTAAGTTTTTTAAAATTTCAAAGAAGGTCTTCTTGGATTTTGTTAAGTTTCATCATAATTTCGTCGCCCATATGCAGTGTAACGACAGTAAAGTATTTTGATAAAAAGAAGATAGTTTATCCTCGTTGCGGAGGTCGATAAGATTTTTTTTTTTTTAAAAAAAAACATCATAGTTTATCCTCATTGCGGAGGCAGACTTCGGCACTCCTGGTGCCTCTAGGATAGAACCACTTGACTTGATCGGCTGCTACCCTCTTCTTCAATACAACTCCATCCAACTCTTCTAACACATATGAACCGCCAGAAACTTGCTCCTTGATTTTATATGGTCCATTCCACCTATCTGCAAACATTTTCCCCCATTGACTCTCTAGACTTCTATTATACACCAGGACCATATCACCTGGGTTCAAAGGTTTCCTTAATCGATGTGCCAACCGCTCATCCCAATATCTGACTGATTGATTTCGGATCTTCATCATCCGGGAATATGCCTTTTCTAAATATTCTTCTTTCTTTTCTAGCTGCATCATTCTTGCACACAATAATTCTTCAGTAGTTTTGACCGTGTCCCAGTCAACTCCAAGATATGATTCATCTTCTAAATCAACCGGTAAAACTGCTTTCTGTCCAAAAACAAGTTCATAAGGTGACAATCCGGTCGTCCTTTTGGCAGTGATTCGATCAGCAAATAAAACTAAAGGTAAATAGTGCCTCCACTTTTCGGCACTTGTCCCACACATTTTAACTAAAGCATCCTTAATAACTTGATGCCCTCTTTCAACCATGCCTTCAGCTTCAGGATAATATGGGGTTGCTACCCTAACCTTTGATCCAACTTTCAATACCGCCTCTTTAAACTCTGTCCCAAATTCAGGACCTCCATCTACCGTCACCAACTTCATCACCCCATACCTATACACCCAATTATTCAACAAAAATTCTGCCACATTTTTGGCAGTTAAATTAATAAGAGGCGCTGCCTCTACCCAACCAGATAAATCATCTCTGGCCACAATTAAATATTTATACCGTCCCTCTTTTATATGAACGGCATCTAAACTAACTCTCCCAAAGAGCGTATATTCACCGGTCGCGCGTCCAGGTTCTTTTGGCCTTAAATAACTTCCTCTTTGACATTCTTCGCATGACTGAACCCACTGTTTAACAGCCATCTTCATGCCAGGCCACCAAAATCGATCAGAAATTCTTCTAAATGTTTCTCCAACGCCTCTATGCCCGAGATCTTCATGCAGTGATTTCAAAACTAATTCTTGCCCCTTCTGTTGAGTTATAACTACTTGAGGATTTGGATACCTCCTCCTCATTAAACGTCGACCAGATAGGTAAAATGTAGATGACTTCCTCTTGATAGCCACCCATTCATCGTCTTCACAATCTTCTGGCCTCTCTAAAGTCAACAAATATTTGACTAACAAAAAATAAAAACCAGTCTGACCCCAGACTTCATCTTGAAAATCGATTAATATAACATCAATAGGGACTTCTCTATCACCAATATCACCTGCACATGAATGAGCCAATAATTGTTGACCCCTAAATAAATCTTTAATCGAGCTATGTTGACATTTTTCATCTGAACCTTTGGATCCTTCGTAAACCGTTTTCGAAAATACCTCTTTCTCTTTATCCACCCTTTTATTTAAATTCTCTAATTCTCCAAAATATACACCATTCCTTAACTTACTACTATCCCACACTACCAATCCATCTTCCTCTACATACACCACATCTTCTTCTACCTCCTCTCTGCCGAATTTATCTACACCTTTTCCAACACCTTTATTAACATAAAAACTATTTTCCAGTTTATCCTCTTGGTGGAGGTCATCATCACCATAATCTAAACACAATAGTCCTGCCAGTTTAACCTCATGGGGGAGGTATGGAAAGTCTTCATCTCCTTTAGTGCTGGCTTTGATAATAGGTATATCTTCATCGAACTCTTCTGAGTCTGAATCTTCTTCAGTGGGTGGTCTCCTTGATAAACCATCTGGCATAGTAATAGTTTTGCCAGGCTTATGAACTAAATCAAACAAAAAATGTTGAATAAAAGCTACCCATCTCGTCATGGGTGCGTTCGGTAAACTTGGGGAATTAATCATCTGGATTAACGATTTCGCATCCACTTGCAACTCAAAATGTTGCTCCCACAAAATATGCTGAAGTTTCTTCAGTATTTTTTCCACACCACATAATTCCAATTTTGGTTGAGAATATCTTGATTTGACCTCAGTAAATACTACAGATTCATACCTAACTGGCCTGATGTAACCAGCTTTATCCATCTGAGACAAAACCGCCCCAGCTGCAACCTGACTTGAATCAACTGCTAAATAAATTCTGCCAGCATTTTTTCCATAATCCAACTTGTGCAGGACTAAATCCTTCCCCACAACCTCCTTCAACTTCACAAACGCCTTCTCACACTCTTCATCCCACTCCCAGTCTGCATCCTTTCTCATTAACGGTCTCAATGGAGCTGCCAATGAAGAAAAGTCCTTGATAAACATTCCAACATATACACAAACGCCTAAAAACCCTCTAACTTCGGTTGTATTCTTGGGTCTTGGCCAGGACTGAATTTTGTTAACTTTCTTCTTGGACATAATCCTACCCTCTCTACATACCACATGGCCTAATATCTCTAAGGCTGGCACACAACATGAAAATTTTGAACCTGAAATAGTTAAACCAGCCTCTTCAATTCGAAACAAGATTCTTTCTAAAGTAATTGCAAACTCCCAAATGAATTTGTGTATCCCAGGATTCTCTTCCAACACCTGGTTATCATAGTCGGTTGTTGGTCCCTTAATTCCTCCATCATCTATAAAGATCCCAGCATATTGTGGAATTTCATCTTGAAGGATACAAGCCATCTGAGCTTGAAAAACTGCAACCGAATTTGTTGCTCCTTGAGGTAATCTTGTTAACTGTAAACGCCCTAGTGGTGTATCGAATGTAGTGAGAGGCCTTGAGTCCGGATGTAACTCTCTCTCATCATATCCACCCATAATATCTCCCAAACCATAACACACTCTCCCTGAAAACGCTTCAACAAACTCCTCAGCACTAGGCGGTATCCCGGCATCCTTTATTGTAACTCTATTTAATTCCCTAAGATCATGAACAATTCTAAGCTTGCCATTTGGTTTCTTGATACAAAATACCGGACTAGAATAACTTGACGTTGATTGCTCATACAGTCCAGTGCGTATCCGTTCTCTGACAACTTCAATATAGGCTTCTTTTAAGGCAGCCGGAATAGGAATTGGTTTCTGCTGCCACAGTTCATGAAATACCACAGGAATCTAGTAAGGCTCCCCATAGGAATGCTTCAACACACCCCTCTCCTCTTCTACAAAAGCAATGGCCTTCTCTCGCTTGACCATCACATCCAACAACAACTTCTTCTCTTCTCCAGACAACCAACCATCAGGTCCAAAATTAACAACACCCAGTCTCTCAAAAGTGATTCTTGACGTCTCAGAAAATTCAGGCGGATTCTTTACCAAGGGACTTTCATAAGGATCTCTTGATAACCTTGGTCTTCTCAAGGGTGGATTTAATTCAGCAGGTAGCGGTTCATTAATAGGTCGAACTTTATTTGCTACTTTCTTATATTTGGCTGCCTCCACATCTAAATAAGCTTGAGGTAAAACATTTACTTTTGATTCGCCATTAAAAATTTCATCAAATGAATCTTCTTCATCGCCAGAATTGGAATAAGAAAAATTAGAAAAATATTTTATTTCATTATTAAATTTTACCCTTTTCTCCTTTCCCTTGTCTAATTTATAAACAGATTTTCCAACACCTTTGCTTCCCTTATCCAACAGTAAATCACCCGTAAAGAAAGTTGGTAGTTTAACCTCTTGCTGGAGGACCATAATAGAAGGAGATACTTGCAGTTTAACCTCTTCCTGGAGGTCCATAATAGCATTTTCAGATAAATTATTTTTTTGTGATTTAATTATACCGAGATTTTTTATTGGGTTTTGATGAGTTAATTGCAGTTTTCCCTCTTGCTGGAGGTCATAAAACATACCCTTCCAATTTTTATCCAACCTAATTTGGCCCATTTTGCCTTTTTCACCATTTTTAAATTTAATAGAAAAACAGGGTAAATCCAATAAACATATAGAAAAGTCCAAAACGTATTTGCACTCCAAAGTAATATTAACAGAAAATAATTGAGAATCCACTTGAGTTATCTCCAAGTGAGCTGACCTATTGCAATCCGGGATCTCATCCTTAGGAGAGATTACAACATTAGAGTGATCAGCCCCAGCTACCCCAAAAAATGAGGGCATTCATCCCTTTCCAACGAACATAATTCACCAGAAGCCGTCCGTTTTATATGCCGCTTCTTGGTGCAAACACAACACTGGCACAGAGTAGTAATCCCTGGCCTTGTTTCCCAACCTTCATCTCCAGGAGGCGCTAACCGCATATGTAACCTCCGCATATCTTCACCAGTGATTTCCAAACTAATCCCCATTCCAGCTTGATACCCTATCCTGGCCTCAAAATCCATCAAAAAAGGACCACCAAAAACAGTTTTGACTGCTCCTCTGGCTACATAAAAGTGAACCTTACCAACAGATCCACCAATGCCTAACCTGACATGCTCAGCTGTACCCATCAGCTCTGTTGCATGCCCTCCAATACCTCTGAGGTTTCCCCCAGTCCCACTTTTAATTGGCAAGTCTATACTCGTCGCTTGCTCCAATGAAATTAAATTAATTTGAGACCCTGAATCAACCAAGGCCTTTACTTCTTTACCGTTAAGAGTTACCACCAGGTAACCCAGGGGAGTGGAAAAATGTGTATCTACATCTTCCCCAAACTTTTCAGCATTTTCACAAATATATTCCACCTCTCCAGTGGAAACCCGACGCCTCGTCAAATGCTTCTTTTGCTTTTCAGCAAGCGCCGGACTAATCGTAAATAACTCCCCCAAAGATAAGGGAATCTGCAGTTGATTCACCCTATTCAAAACTGCGTCCATTGCATTAGCTTGACCAGAAACTACTGGCCGCTCATACTGGACCTTTGATTTAACAACCTTGGCCCTGGGTACCTCTTGAGGTCCAACCAAGCCATCTTCACCCCCCATTATAACATCTTCACTTTCTATAACCCTAACTCCGTCACCAGCTTCTTGCACTAATCCTGATCCATCGCTAGTCCTTCTTACACCCTCCATTGGGATGGGACCGCTATAACTTGGTCTGGGTAGAGACGCCAACGGTACGTCCTCCTCAGAATCCGAATCATCCTCTGGCATAGGCTCACCATTTAAATCAAACTTGCCATAACTAGGGGGCCCCATATCAGCAATCCCCTTCTGCATTTTATATAATTCGTCCTTAGAGTAAGGGTTCAATTTGTTGGCAGCAGTTTGAGAGCTATAATTATTGTCCTTAGAGTAAGGGTTCACTTTGTTATTGGCCTTGCCAGGATTAGCCCTCAATTGGCTCTGAATGCTACTTTTAGCCTTAATAGCAGCTGCTCTTCTAGCAGCATTAACATCGTATTTGCCAGCCATACAGCTACCCTCCACCTGGGCAACCGTCGCCAGCTCTAAGCCACCAAAAGAAGTAGAAAATGTGGCTTTACTGACCTCTTTCTCCTTGCCCTTGTCAGCTTTACCACCATTACCATTACCATTTTTGCCACTCTTGGCATTAACATCTTCATCCGTCACCTCTTCAAATCTGGCTCTCCTTTCAGCCGTTAAACTTCTTCTGACCAAATCAGAAGGAGACTGTCCATCACTGGGCTTGATGAACGAACCATCAGAAAATTTATAAACTTTACCATCAAATAAAACTCGCCCAGCATCCATATCCTTATCAAGAGCAAAACAAACTGTTGCTCTATGCCCTCTCCTATTACAATAGGAGCACACCTTTGGCTCATCGTAGCCACCTCTATATCCATTACCACCATTACCACCATTTCTTCCATTGCCTGGGAAGCGGTTACCGTTGTTATTGCCATTATAATTTCGACGTTCATAACCTCTGGACTGATAAGAAGTGGACGTCGAAGAAGAAGCAATTGGGGCCTTATTGGCCTTCTGGGTTTCTTGAACAAATATTTTTAACTGTTTAGTTAAATCGGCCAAATGATCAACCATCTTATTATCTACATTACCCTCAACTTTAGCAGCAGGTAATCCCATTTGAGCCTTCTTGGCCTCCTGGGCTTTGACCATAATATCGTTGTTTTTGGCCAAAACTTCGCTAACCTTGCTAACATATTGAGTGCATGACTCTTGATATTTGTCCAACGCCAATAACTTTAGATGGGCTTGAATGTTGTCCTTGATAACCTCCAGAGCCGGCAGTTTCTGCTCACCATTAGGCAGTTCCTTCATCAAATCTTTTCTTGAAAGATCCTTCAAGACGTCCATACGAATATCCCTGCTGCATGCTGTCCAAAACAAATCTTTTGCTTGGTTCTCATGCACTAACTCGTCCACCAGTATGAGATATTCCACCACTTCATCAAACTGAACACAGAGCTTTTTGAAGTCAGCCATAGAAGAAACTCCACCTTTTGCTTGCCAGTCTCCAACAATTTTATTGAGGTCCATCATAGTAAACCTAACACCCCATCTATCAATCATAGCTTTAGAAAGCTTAACCCAATCCTTGTCCTTGAATGCCTGCATAGCAATAACCTCTTTTTCCACCTCCCTATCAGCAATAAAAAACCTAACTTGCTTCACCATATCCACATGAGAAGCACCATCAACAGCAGCAGCAGCTTCATACCTGCTAATGAACCATTTAACCTCCTCCCCATCAAACTTTGGGCCATCCCAAGAAACAATTCTAACTGAGGGAGTAAGAGGGTTAGAAGATCCAGAAGCAAAAGCAGAAGAAGACATCCCAATAAGTAATGAAAAGTGTTAAAAATCGATAAAATAACAAGCCTCTTGCAGGCCAATTACAAAAATCCAATTAGAGTTCCAGAAAATAAGCCTCTTTCAGGCTAAGAATGTTCTTGATCCAAGTAAGTCTTTAAAGTAAGCTAGATAAATCGAACCCCACCTTGGGCGCCAACTATGGTAAGGTAAACTCTTACAGTTGCCTTGCTGTAAGCAGAATCAGGAGGAGATATGTGGATTTAGTGGAAAACCCCGTCCTTCCAATAAAATAACAAAATGGGAATTCTAAATCACTAAGCTAACCAGTCTACTTGGATCTGATTGATAAAAATAATGAAACTCTAAAATAATTAATGCTTATTGAGATTTAATGAAAGTGGCTGTTGAGAAAGAAATACTGATAACAACAATTAAGGTGTACCAGTGAAAGATCTGAAAAGATTGACTTTTATGTTTTTATAATAATTTAAATTTTTATGAGACAGCAATAATCAAGTCCCAGTGATGAAGACCTTTCTAAAGATACCCTGTATGAAGTGTGATTTAAATTGTTGAGTAGTATTTCTAAAATGTTATATATAAAATATTAAGTTATAAGGGTATTACAAATTTATTTGAATTTGTTGAGTAATAAAAAATGAGACCGTGGTGGTTAAAGATTAAGCTGTATGTTGTATCCCCCCTTTATATTACGAGTTTGAGAGGCGCTTAAGTATTCCTAGTCACGTGCCTAAGTTTTCCCCTCCAGAGCTCTCCCAGAGTCAATCCGGAGTCCGTCCGGACTCAATTAGAACCTTTAAAACTATAATAAAAAATCTAGAAAAATTACACATAATAGAGCCACTTCTCATTTACATTCCAAACTAATTTTTGTAGTCTGCGCAGCTCTAATCACCCCGTGAAAATTCATCAAAGTTAAGTAATTTCTAAAAACGTAAATATTTCTATAAAACTTTAAAATTCATTTAAAAATATAAGAAAAATAGTAAAAATTCTGGGAAAATTTCCCAAGGTTCTTGAATGACTCGACTTGATACTTATAAATTCTTCAGACCGTAAAAATAAGTTTTCTCCGTAAAATAAATTGTTTTTGTGTAGGCATTTGCTCTTGACCAATTTCTTCATATTTAAAACTCAAATAAATTAAATAAAACCCTTTTATAAAAAAATAATAACGCCAATCTTGCACACCGTAATAACTCCATTTACGTACTTAGGTTCCATACTAAACTTTAGGCTACCACAGCGTTGTGAATCCACTGATTTCATCCATATGACCTAAAATAATCAGAAAAACAAAAGTTATAGGCTATTAAGAGGCTAAAACCCACTTATAGACCTAAATATACATAATATACTGCATATTTCACTGAATATGAGCTTTATGTATACATTTAAGCTTATGTATGTCCATAATTACTTAATATAACTTAAGATAAGTATATTATGACTCCATTAACACCTTAATAAGTATTATTAGGCTATGGATAAGCTATTTAAACTACTATAATTTATATAATAGTGTAATAATTATATATAATTATATATAATATTGTTTAAACCTTATTTTTAAGATATAAGCTTAATGTACTTAAAATTTATTTTAATTTAAGTATAAGAAATACTCAGTCCTAGGGTATTTAGGCTGACACTCCCTCACCCCAAAAAAAAACAATAAAAAAAAATGTTAAGACATTTTAATTAAAATTTAAGGAGTGAAATAATAATAAAAAATAATTTTTATAATACATATACTGAATAAACAGTATTATTTTGATTTAAACTTTTTCAAGAGATTTTTAAGATCAGAGATTTCATTTTCTGGAATCCACTGGTCATATTCACTTGATTTATTTCTAAAACTTAATAGATACTCAACTCCCTTTTCTTTTGTAAGATGTCTCTTTTTTAGTATCTTTTCAATTTCTGCCTTTTTAACTATTTCTTCAGGTTGCTGTTTATGCCTTCCTGATCTTGTTCAAAATAGAGAAGTATCATTAGAATGGTATGGTTTTATAAGATAAATAGGAAATATTGGATGTTTTCTATCATATGGTGCATATAGAATAACCTCAACAGCATTGTTACCAAGCATCCTTTTAACTACAAATGGTCCAATGAATGGATCCTTCAATTTAACATTTCCATTTAAATTGAAATGTAGTGTAGAAATAAGGACTTAATCACCCTCTTTGAAAATTTGTTCTCTATGGGCTTTCTCCCATCTTTTCTTCTCATACTCAAATGCCTTATTTATACATTCTTGAGCATGTTTCCTGCATTATTCTTGCATCTGAAGAAAAGATTTAGTACCTGGATGGATATCCAATCTAGGTAATATATTAAGAGTTTTAGCAGGGGTATTAGGTACATAACCCAACCATAACTCAAATGCTTTTTTCCAGTGACTGAATGTACTGTACTATTGTATGCAAATTCTAAACCTGGGATAAGGGTTACCCAATCATGCGTGAATTTGTTATTCTCTTTAAATTTAAGACCAAAAGCACAATATCTTCTTATCATATCTTCTATTGTTTGTATCATTCTTTCTGCTAGCCCATCAGTTTGTGGATGGTGTGCTGTAGAAAGTTTTAATTGACACCCTGAAACATCCATAAGTGATGTCCAGAACTCAGAAGTAAATTTAGGATCTCTGTCAGAAACTATTGCTTTGGTGAAACCTGCTATATTTAACATTTGTGTCCACCATAAAATAGCTAGGTTTTTTGAAGAAACCTCTTTGTGGGTAGGAATAAATTTACACATCTTTGTAAATCTATCTACAATTACCCAGCAGGAGTTATAACTCTTATGCCCTGCTATTGGAAAACCTGTTACAAAGTCCATGTTAATTATTTCCCATGGAGCTTTTGGTTGCTCAATTTGTTGTAATATACCAGCTCTTTTGCCTGTTAATCATTTAGATTTTTGACAAGAATCACATGTCTCAACATATTTTTGAACAGCATTAGACATGTTAATCCACCAAGCTGTATTTTTTACTCTGGTTAATGTTTTATGGAAGTCAAAATGACCTGCTAAGATATCAGCATGACATATACTTAACATTAACTCCCTCATTGAAGGGAAAATTACAATTACATTACTTAATTTTTTCCTGTAATATATAAAACCATCCTCAATGGAAAATTTTCCTTTTTCTAATGCCTTTTTATACTTATTTGCTAATGTTTTTATTAAAACATTCATTGAAGCATTAGATGGATCATTTAATATTGTAGTGAGTTTACTCAAGTCAGGGTCTGAAGCATACATGTGAAGAATTGATTGCCTAAATTCATCCTCAAGATCTACAATATAAATGCCATAAATGTTGATAATATCTGATTCAGGAACATAAGCAGGATTATCATCATTATTAGGCAGAGGTACTCTAGATAACCAATCTACATTAGAGTGTAAGTTTCCTGCTCTATGTGTAATAGTCATCCATCCTCTGTATTCTTGTACAGCTAATTGCCCTCTAAACATGTATCTATTAGGAGTTTTCATGTTTAAGACTGACTTAACTGCACTACAGTCAGTTATTAACCAAACTTTTGGTCTTCCAGGTAATAATGTAGCTTCTCAAGGACCCATACTACTTCCAAACATTCAATTTCAGTAGCACCATATTTCAATTCACTACTTCGTATAGTACGTGAAAGATAGCAAATTACTACTTCTGATATTTTTCCTTCAATAAGTTGTTTTTGATGATAATCAGCACACAGAACAATAAAACTTGCATTTGTATATAATACAAAAGGCAATTGGAAATATGGTAATCCCAAGATAGGAGCTGTCATCAAACATTCTTTCAACTTATTAAAAGCCTGTTGTCTTTCATTATTCCATATGAAAGCTTCTGATTTATTTATCAGTGTGGTAAATGGTGCAGCAATTAATTAGTAGTTTTTTATATATTGTCTATAATAACCACACATACCAAGAAAAAATTGTACATCCTTTACATTTTGAGGAATGCCAATATTCTTGATTGCAGCCACTTTATTTTGGTCTACACATATTTGTAAGCCAGATACAATGTGACCAAGCACTTTTAAAGAATCAAACCCAAATTTACATTTTTTCAATGCAAGGTTCATTTTTATTTCATCCATTCTCTGAAATACCTTTTTTAAATGGATTAAGTGTTCATCATATGTCTTAGAGAACACTATGATGTCATCAATTTATACCATTAAACATCCTTAAATCATTTCATTATGGAATGTTATATCCATTAACTTCTTAAATACTGATAAAGCATTTATTGGTCCAAATGGCATCCTGACATATTTATAAATTCCCATGTGTGTTGTTATCAACAAAAAGTTCTGTCAATTCTTTTCAACAGGAATTTGATGGTACCCTTTATTTCTGTCTAAGCAACTTATATACTTAGCACCTTTAAGGGTAGCATGTATAGAGGAAATCCTTGGAAAGGGATAAATATCATTTACTGTAAATGTATTTAATGCTCTATAATAACTGCACAGTCTTGCTTTGTCTTATTCATAAGAAATTAGCACTGGTGATATTACACAATATTTTGGTGTAGTTTCAACCTTTTCAAGAATGTTCATTTTTAATAACATCTTAATATTATCCTCTATGTCTTTCCTCTTCATTGTTGAATCAGGGTATGGTTTCTTTTTAAGACTAGCACAAATATTATCCATATCACAGGTTAAACTTATTTTCATCTCATGATCTTTTACAAGGCCAAGTTCATTTGTACCATGTGCAAAAGCCATTGGAAATGCTTTAATTAAGTCCAAAATATTGTTTTTCTCAGCTTCACTTATCTGAGTTCCATATTATGCTTTTGAAATTTCTGTTTCCAGAAGTTCCATCTCATTGGATTCTCTTCCTTTGCATGGAATATTTATTACTGAATCAATGTGTAAGACTGTGTTAAAAGAATTTATTTTAAATATCCTTTTACCATTCATGCCAATTGTAAAATTGTTATTAGAAGTGTCTAATTTCACACCAAACTTAGTTAGAATATCATTTCTAATGATAAAACAGTTACTACAGTTAGTATTATCCATTACTAAAAAGTCACAAGTTACTCTTACATAACCATGTTTATGTTTAAAGAAAACAGCAGCTTTGTATCTACCAATGTGGTGTAGTACTGATCCAAAACCTCTCCAATTTTTACTTTAAAGGGGTTCAAGCTTAGACTTATATTCACTATCAATTTTTTGTAATGTATTAGTAGAAACAACAGAACCAGCAGCTCCTGTGTCCAATAATATATCAACATTTCACTAGAAATGATAGCTGGAACTGTGATAGGTGTCATTCTTAAGTTATAAGCTTGTATATCTTTAATGATTTCAGCATCCTCAAAATTCATTAAAGATTCTTTTGAGTCCATATTTAATATTGGATTGTCAAATATGGACAAATCATCTTCCAACATACAGACTTCATTTTCATCACTATATGAGATATTACTGTCATAATCACTTGAATCTTTAATTTTCTCTGTTTCAATTTCAGATTCATGTTTATTTTCAATAATATTTATATTATTCTCACATTTGTGACCTTTCACCTAAGGTTTGTTACACTTATAACAAGTATTAGTTTCATACTTTTTAGGTACTACAGGTGCATTAGGTTTTTTCTGCTTCTCCTGAAGTGTTTTTGAATTCTAATTTTTAACAGGTTCAATATTTTGTTTATAAGTGGAATACCTTGCTTCATACTTATGGTTTAACAATATTTCATTACAAATATTAATAAAGTCAGAATATTCAGTAACATTGATTGTTCTAGCTACAACACTGTCTCTCACAAATATAGGTAATTTATATATTATCTTATCTTTCCATAAGTTAAAATCCACGTTAGGCTCAATGGCTTTTAATATTTTATTTAAATTCATTAAAAACACCATAGGTTTGTCACAATTCAACAGATTGTACCTAGTTTTCTCATAAATTTTCTGCTGAGTGAGTCTGAATTTAGAACCTCCAAATTTTTTTCAATTAGTTGATTACATTCAGCCCAAGAGTAATCTTTACCCTCACTCAAAACAGCTTCAAACCATAATAAAGAAACATCCTTAAATAAAGAGATCAATTTTGATGTTATTTCTTCATCTGGTAACTTATATGAGAATTTCAAATTGTCAATTCTTTGAATAAAATGTTGCCAATCAGAGCTGGCTTCCCCATCATAAGTTGGGTACTGATCTATCTTAGGCCAGTTCTTCTGATTGGATTTTATTTCACTAATCTTAGGTAAATTCAACAACTCATTTATTCTTGATAAATGGTCTTGTATTTCCTCCTGTACAGCTTTGTGACTTACATTTTCATATTTGACACTACCACCAGATGGCTTTAGTTGTGGTGGTATAGGGAAGGAATGAGATTTACTTTTGCCAATGAATGGATTATTATTATACTGAGTATACTTACTATTATCCTGGTTCATTAGTGGATTGGCAGTTTCAATATCAACATTAGTCAATCTTTGTAGTAGCTCAGAGACACCTTGATTTGTCTGGGCAAAAGATAACTTTGTTCTAGATTCAGTTTTCAAGAAATGTGCTTCATGTAGCTTTTCTAATTCACAGAATTTGTTTGAAAGTTCACTATATTTATTACTCAATGAATAATAATTAAGAGTTAGAGACAGATGTTCATTCTCTAATTCTTTATTTTGTGTTGCCAGTTGAGAAATGTTCAATGTTAAGGATGAAATTGTATCACTTGTGAGCTTAACTGCCTGTTCCTCACAATCAGTCATTCTATTCCACAATGCTGAAACAATTCTATGGACAGTTGGATTATTGTTAAAATACTCCATGTATTCCTTCTCAATTCTCTCACTATCTTGTGGACTTCTTATCTCACTGGTAAGAGGTAGAAACTGAGAATTAACTGTATTATTATCATGAATAGTACTGTTGTTATTGACAAAAGACAAGTCAGGTGTATCTACATCAAAACCTAATTTTCTTAAGTCTTCCTCAATTCTCTGTACAGATTTGACATCAATTATATTACCTATATTGTAATTATCATTATTGTGTTCAATCACCGCGCAATACAGGGGGCGGACTTGTTAGCAAGTCCGCAACCTTGGACTCAAATTCACCACAGATTGAACACACATTGAGCTATTGACAAAGGAACCATACAATCAGGGATGAACGCCACTCAGCAGAACAGTTTTTGTGGGTCTTCAAGTAGAGCTCAGTAGGAGTTCAGTATGAGTTCAGTCTGAGTTCCATCTGAGTTCTGTCTGAGTTCAGGTTGGGGACTTGCTAGCAAGTCCACCCCCTTTATTGCGTAGTGAATCTGAGAGGGTAATCTACTTACCACGGGATTTGTGTGATCCCTGATTTTTGGCACCTTTGTTTTCTTTGTAGGGGTGAACTGAGAAAGTCTGATGAGGAGGAGGATCCTTGTTGAAGTTGTGACTGGACCATTGTTGATGTAAACAATCCCACTTCCATTTGTCAACCAGTATTTTCTCCTGGAATTGATGTGACCCTCCTGGGGTAGGGGGTTGCTGACTTGGCTGGCCTCCCTTTAGCTCTGCCAAGTTTTGATTCATCTGCTGGAATCCTACCTTGAAATTGTTCAGCAATTGCTCAACCTCCTTGAGCATGAGAGACTTTGATTCCCCCAACTTCAGGAACTGTTTTGCAAGATGGAACAGTTGATACTGAACAGGAGGAGATGTTTTTTTTATTGTAATCTTTTTTTAGAGGGCGTATTTTTCCTCTATACTCATTTGATCTGGCTGGGGATATGATTGGCCCTCCATGGTTATGTCCTGAGGCAATGTTTTTGTTAGCTTTAGACCTGGTATTATAAGCAGGCTTTTCACTTAAATTGTCCTGGGGAGCACTCATATTGATATGAATAACAATATATCACGTCTACAGAAAGGAAAACCTATTGGAATCATTAGATTAAAAGTATTAGCAATGTTATTACTCATAAAAAAGCACTGGAGCTTACCCTGAATTTAAATCTTTATTTATTTAAATAAAATGTAAGAAAAATTCAAAAAGATCAATTAAAAATTAAATAATAAGTTTAACTAGACCTTTATAAGGGTTATTTAATAGCTTACTAAGCTTTAACCAAATACTAATTTAATTGGTTGTAATATTGGTGACCAAATACCAAGTGAAATTGGGTTTATATTGGGTAAAGTTACTACTGTAAATACCTAATTTTTATTACAAAAAATTAGTAAAATTATTATAAGGTTTCTTTTCTGCAATCACTGAGCTATGGTGACCCACTAATGTGCAGCTGACCCAAATATTTGGTTTTTTTGAGCTGTACTAAAGTAAAAATCACGTCCCAAGGCTTATACTAAATAATAAGTAAAAAACCAAGGAAAGACCACCAATTGTCAGTGTATCTAGTATATAATTATGATTTAATAGTATTTATTAATAGTCCTACTACTTATTTATAAATGATTTAGTGATTAAACCTCAGGGGAAGACTAATAAAATAGTTATACTCAAAATAAAACTCACAATACTTGGATTAAATGTGTGCTAGTGTTGGAAAATAGATAAATAGAATATAGTTATAGCTTATATAATGATAATTTCAATTTATAAAGGCTTTATAATATATTTCTGAATGATAATAATTGTTTTATAATGTTTATTTGAATTTTAGTAAGTAAGTGATGTCTAATAACCATCAAAATCCTCCCTTACTTATACCAAAATCCACTGGAGTGCACAGACCTTCAATCCAGATGATGTCACTGCTATCCCCGGAAATTAAAGCACTGTGAGGGAAAATCACATTCACATGGCATCCACCTCAAGATGATTCAACACCCAGACCTCCAGTAAGGACCCTCCATCACAATTAATGATAACACAGACCCATACCATAAATAGAAAATTGTCAGCCTGTATATCCCCAGGACTGAGTAAAAAGTACTTATAAGTTATGTTAAACACATGAACTATACATGGGAATAATAATTAAGAGTACACAAACAGTATACATAAGTAAAATTATGATAATATACAAAATATGCCATTATAACACCTTATATACATGCATATATCCACCTTTTATAAGTCTTATGTACTTAATATTAAGTTGGAATATGTTAAGGTAATCTTAAGAACCTTAAGTATATGCTACATAATTTTTAAGTACACTTAAAGCTGTTATTTTCACTGTTTTATGCAAAAAACAAGAAATGCGCTATATTTCACTTAAAAGTTGACTATATGCGCTATAAATTTGAGAATATCAAAAATGTGCTTTGACAGAACAATTTGTCTTATTTAGGACTATTGATTTGGCTATTTAAATGTATAAAAATAGCACTTTTCAATTATAATGTTTTTTATGCCAGAAATGGCTTCTGTGTACTGGCCACATACTGCCTGCTTTTTTCCCATGTGAATAGCTTCATTTTTAGCAAAGTTAGCTTTTTCACACTATAATTACCCCACATTCTACGCCCACTGTGGGGAAACACACTAAAATAGGCGACAGGCGCTTATTTAGTGTCCTAGCTTAATTAATAATGCATTGACCCTGTTTATATGCACTAATTTCATTAATAACCTCACTCTTGGAGTCTTATTTCATCACCACGCTTAAATTTGCCTAATTTTAGTCAAGGATTTACCCGTGAAAGCACCTGCCAAGGACTGCAGGTAGTTACCCCACATCTCACGCTCTTTTTTGAGTTTTTGGGTGGCTTCTCAGTCAATATTGGTTATTTTTGGATGGGAATTTCACGTAGTATAATGTCAGGATTAGCACCTCCATCTCTACAGTTAATTCCCCTTATTATTATGCTATTTTTAACCTTTAAAGGTCTCCTTTAGTCTTTTATATTATTGTTTTATATGCATATACTCTCTTTTTGTCTTTTTCTTTAATTTTAATGGATTTCCCTTATTATTACAGGATTTTGACGGTTGTTTCTTGTCTAATTATGTAATGGGTTACTAGGGATGTTGATAGGAAGTTCTATTAGTTGTTTTGAGGCGTCATTAACTGTTTATTGGATGGTACATCAAGGGAATCATTGGGGAATTCAGTGTGTATAAAAGGAGGAGGTTTTTGGGTCTTGTTTCTACATTCTTTATCATTTACAATTTACCAATATAACCAAATAAATTACAATACATATCAATTAGTACTTTTATAAGACTTTTGAATAGTATCTGAATTATAAAATCTATTTTTCTACCAACTACAAAGATTGTAAAGCCATATATAAAAATAGTGAGAATTATATTACTGAAACCTTTAATTTTGATTATATTTTACTACTTATTGGATTTATATTACAGTATTCATATAGGACTATTAAAATCTTCTAGACAACTGACCATTCAAGCTAGTTCACGTCTTTGTACTTGACCTCAGCCTGACAAAAATCATGATAAAAGTGGATACCATAAAGAAACAGGTAAAATAACTCATCCAAAGAGTATATAATGAAACCTAAAGCATATAAAGGAACCAAATTTTCTTTCCAAGCTCCCAATAACATCCCCAAGCATCCATATTAACCCAGCAATGACCTCCCAACCCATAAATCCGTGAATATCCATCCAAGGAAGCAGATTAACTTGTCCAAACTGAGTGTATGCACCTGAGATAGATGTATATGCTTCTGTAGGGGTTGTGAGTCCACTTGATACGTCCATATGACCAAAAATAAGCAGAAAAACAAAAGTTATAGGCTATTAAGAGGCTAAAACCCACTTATATACCTAAATATACATAATATACTGCATATTTCACTGAATATGAGATTTATGTATACATATAAGCTTATGTATGTCAATAATTACTTAGTATCACTCAAGATAAATATCTTATGACTCAATTAATACCTTAATAAGTATTATTAGGCTATGGATAAGCTATTTAAACTACTATAATTTATATAATAGTGTAATAATTATATATAATCATATATATTATTCTTTTAACCTTATTTTTAAGATATAAGCTTAATGTACTTAAGGTTATATTATTTTAAGTATAAGAAATACTCAGTTTTAGGGATATATAAGCTGACAAAGATTCCCATCAAAATTCAGTCTGAAATCGATCTGACTTCAAGTTGAGGACTTGCTAGCAAGTCCCCCCAAATATTGTGTGTTGATTGATTCAATGTTATAACCTACATATAAGAAACATTAATAATTGTAAGAGCACATCCATATGATCTTACAAGCCTGCTTGTAATTTTTAAGATGAATAGTAATGTGTAAGTAAAGAGAAGACATAATGATGAAAGAGTAACAAACAACACAGGTATACATATTGTATCTAGATCTTCTCTACTATTACGTGTATCACAGCGGGACCTCACTAAATGCTAGAATCTACTTATAGTAAAATTTTAGTAATGACTAGGGTCAAAAAATGTAATAAATTAAAATAGTGGAAACTTGTTTAAAATTATTTATAGAAAAATTAATACAAGTTTTAAAAAATTCTTGATTTTTACTAATAAAGAGTACAGTGATAGAGCTAAAAAAGAAAGAAAAGTGGGAGAGAAAAAAAGGTTAATTTTAACATTATAATCAAAAATAACCACTTACAAAAAAATTAGACACAAATAAAAATAAATGGAGAAAAAAAAATTATAATTAGAAATCTAAAATCAAAAAAATGAATAAAATGACTTACCTGGAGAGATGGATCAGAAAATAAATAAAAGAAAATTGTATGATGGATTTTTGAGGAGGGTAGGAAATGATATGAGGGATGGATGAAAAAAAGAAAGAGTGAAAAATTATGTGATTTCATGTTGAGTTGGTATATGAAAACAAAAGAGACATTCAGCTTAAATTCAAGATAAAATTGATTATGCAAAAAACAAAAATACCAAACCAAGTACATACAGCACACAAGTTGAACATTTGTAGGGTATGAAAAAATATTTTAAAAGGGTTGTGTTTCAAAATGTTGCAGGGTGATTGACATAATGAAAAAGTGTATGCAGGTGTAAAAAATGTTTTGTGATTCAAGAGAGGGAAGAGCTGGTGCATGTTTGGGATCCTCTTCTTCATAATGATCAATGAAAAGACATATATGCCAAAGTGTCTTCCAAGCTCAAGTCAGAGTTACAGTCAGCAGATAAAGTTAAAGTTATAGAATTCATAGCTGAGTGAAAATGCTTCCTATTTGAGAGGTGCTTCACTATTGTCAGTAGAGAAGGAGGTAGAAGGTTTAGGTGAAAAGTGGAAAGTAGGAATTCACCAACAAATAAGCAGATGGGGTGTGTAGATAGAAAAAAATTTATGTGTTTTCTACCAAAATTAATTAGCATAGAGTGAAGAGACACATAAGGATGGCATCTGAAATCATATCTCATGTGACTTGCTGACAAATCAATCATGGATGTGATGAGTTTGGGATCAGGAATTAAGAATAGAAATTGTGGATAAGAGGTGGGATAATGCATTATTAGGGGGTATCAAAGCTGAGTTATCTGAAATTAGGGATCAGGAATTTTTTTCCCAGGATCAGAAATTATTAATTGCAGAAGATTCTTATTGACTAGCCCCAGTTCTAGTGGATAAGGAATCCACAATAATGCATTATCCATCTTCTTATACCGCAATTTCCATTCCTAATTCCTGATTCCAAACTCATCACATCCATGATGGATTTTTAAGATAGTCACATGACTTATGATTGCTGATGCCATCCTTAAGTCTTTCCTCACTCTATGCTACTTAATTTTGGTTGCAAAAACTTAACATTCTTTCTCATCCTTATGTGTCTCTTCACTCTATGCTACTTATTTTTGGTGAAAAACACATAACATTTTTTTCTATTTACACACCCCAGCTGCTCATTTGGTGGCAAATTACTACTTCCCACTCATCATATAAACCTTCTACTAACAATAAAAAGCATCTCTCTACCACGAAGTGTCAGCCTAGATTACCCTAGGACTGAGTAATTCTTATACTTAAATAAGATAACCTTAAGTACATTAAGCTTATATCTTAAAAATAAGGTTAAAACAATAATATATATGATTATATTACATATATATATAATTATTACTCTATTATATAAATTATAGTAGTTTAAATAGCTTATCCATAGCCTAATAATACTTATTAAGTTGTTAATGGAGTCATAATATACTTATCTTAAGTGATACTTAGTAATTATTGACATACATAAGCTTATATGTATACATAAATCTCATATTCAGTGAAATATGCAGTATATTATGTATATTTAGGTATATAAGTGGGTTTTAGCCTCTTAATAGCCTATAACCTTTGTTTTTCTGCTTATCTTAGGTCATATGGACGTATCCAGTCGACTCACAACTCCTACAGAAGCATAAACATCTATTTCAGGCACATACACTCAGCCTGGACAACTTAATCTGCTTCCTTGGATGAATATTCACGGATTTATGGGTTGGGAGGTCATTGCTGCATTAATATGGATGCTTGGAAGTGTTATTGGGGGCTTGGAAATTTCATTTGTTCCCTTTATATGCTTTGGGCTTCATTATATTCTCTTTGGATGAGTTATTTTACCTGTTTCTTTATGGTATCCGCTTGTCACCGGACGACCTACGCACAAGGTCGAGGATGTTCCTGAAAGTGAGATGAGGGATTTAGAAACTTCTTCAAAACACAGAGGAATGATTCGAGGAAGTGATTTGAAGGTCACTCAAAGTAAGAGCTACGGGGTTGAGGTATGTTCGAGAAGAATTATAATATAATTTCAAAGGTAATAGGAATTCTTAAGATCTCACAAAGGGTTGGAAACTCAACAATCAAGGATTTAGGATTTTAGAAATGATTACTGAGAAAGTTTAATGAAAAATACAATAACAATGATTCAATTTTGTAGTTTTACCACTATCAAATGTAAATACGTTTTATAATTTAATTCTAAGGAATGTCGAACCAAAAACCCAACCCTTTTATATCCTTTATTCCTCCTCGCATTGACCTCCCTCTCATCGCACAATTCCCATACCACAGATCATTAATAACATACACTTAGACCCTCTTCGCTAATATCCGTCCATGTTCAATTTACCCCTTTTAATTAATTAACAAACTTTTTAATAAAAACTACTAGTGTACTATTACATTGATCATAGCGCTGTGTGTCGCTTATTGAAATTAAGACTAAGACACACTATTGAGAGATTGACTAATTTAGATTTAGAGTTTAGGCTAGCGCAGTTGAATAGTAAGTACACAAAGGGGAATCGCAGTTGCTATGGAGAATTGCTTTCTGCGCTTCAAGTATAGATTTAGAACTCGATATTATTGATTTAATGAGCTGCTTTTGCCTCGAGTGTCACGTGGAGCGTGACAGATGCCCGGGTATAAGAATCGCGAGCTCCGTTGAGCTTGAGCCATCTACTCACACTAGTTTCTCTTTCCTCTATATATATCTTTTCTTGATTATTACTTTCCCCATTATATAATGAACTGTCCTACCCCAACGCCTACACCTCCACACCCTAAAGCGGATGGGGGAATGGTTACGCGACAGTTCTCCCAGGCTTGCACGGCTTGTGAAGCGATGGAGTACTTTTGTGTCAAAAGTACGGCAACTCGAGGCCCTCGCCAGAAGTGCGAGTTTTGCTGTTGGTGACAAGTGGCGTGCGATGCGTTGACAAAGAACGCAGAGATTGGAGGACGATTCACCAAGAGTAAGTTTTGGGTGATCCCTAAAACAAAAGAGGTGGTCGAAGACATTTGGGATGTCTCAGTTGGAGACAATCAATCGGTGGGGGAGAACGATAAGGAACTAGATAACGAGATCACAACCTGGGTAACCCAGGCCACAGGTTCAAAACGGGGTGTCGAAGAAGAGATCAACGAATTGGTGGAGGAAGATGAGGATGAAGTCCCTGTTCCAGGGCGGACACCCAAAAAAATACGGGTGGTCATTGAAGATCACGAGGAGGAGAAAGAAGCAGAGGTAGAGGTGGTTCCGGTAGGAGAGGAGGAGGTATTTGAGAAATGCAGGAAGGAGATAAGGGTAATTTTGGAGAAGATGAATGGATTGGTTTGAGAAAAATTAAAAGAGAAAATTTGAAATGAAAGGGAGAGATGTAAAGAAGTAGAAAAGTAGAATTGTCTTTAGTTTTATTTTTGTATTATTTTATTGTATTTAAGGTGAATATTATTTTTTATAAGATTTGGGAGAGAGAGAAAAAAAAAATTTTAAATAAAATTTTGCTTTAGAATTTGAAAGATGAAATTTAAATAAAGAAATAAAAAGAAAGAAGTTATTAATTGAAGGAAGTTTAAGTTTAAAAGAAAAATTTATGTAAGAGAAGAGAGAAAGAAGAAAAAAATGGTTGGTGATTGAGATGAGTTTGTTGAAATGAAAATTTAGTGAAAGAAGAATTTGTTATTTAAGAAAAGTTGTTTATTGATGTTTTAGGAATTTTAGATAGTTGAAAAGAGAGAAAAAACAGAATTAGAATTTAAAGAGAATTTGAAAAAGAAGAATCATTTGTTTGAAGAATTTTATAAAGAGATTTAGAGGTTGAAGTTAAGTTCGAGGAAATGGTCGTGTCGTTATTGGTACAAGATTTTGATGGTTTGAAGGAAAGAAAGTTTATAGAGAGAATAAATTTTAGAAAAGAAAATTTTAAAGAGAATTTTAAATTTTAGAAAAGAATGTATTTAGAGAATTGAAAAAGAGAAGAGAAAAAAAACATTTAGAGAGATTTAAAAGTTTTTTATTTTATTTTATTACTTATGTTTATTATATTTATTTGTTTTTTTTTTAAAATTTTATTTTATTTTTAATTTTAAATTTTAATTTTTAATTTTAGTTGGTTTTGGAGAAAATTTTATAGAAGGAGAAGAAAAAAAAAAAGAAAAACGAAAACAAGGATAAGAAATTTAAGAGGTGTTTTAGATTTTAAGAGAAAGATAAAAAAGAAGGAAAAGAAAAAAAATAAAAGAAATTTTAAGGTTTTGGTTTTAAAGGATATTTCAAATGAAAAGATTTTAGAAGTTCAGGGGCGTTAGAAACATTGATGGCTAGTTCCCAGGATGTTTTGTCTGAGTCATCGAGGAAGCCTTCCCATTCCACGAGGTATTGAATTTTCCCCTTGCGCATTCTTGAATCAAGGATACGACTTACTTCCCACTCTAGATGATCTTCTACTTCGACCGGTTCCGGAGGGGGTTGGTTCTTGCCCGGGTATATTTCTCAAGCCAGTTCCAGGAGAGATACATGGAAAACAGGGTGAATCGCCTGCCATTTAGGAGGTAACTTGAGTCAAAATGCAGTTTTAGAGACTTCAGAGTCGATTTTGAATGGTCCCAAGCGTTTTTCAGCCAGTTTCTTTGATGGTCGTGTTGTTCAAATGTTTCGTGCGTCAAGCCATACTTTGTCGTCTGGTTTAAACGAAGGAGCAGATTGTCGATGTTTGTCGGCCTGTTCCTTGTATCTTCGAATCTCTAATTCCAAATTTGTTTTAAGTTCTTCTTGGAGTCCTGATATAGTTTGAATATAATGTTCCGCAGGATGATTAGTTCCTACATGGATTGAGTTGAATCAAGGATTTCGTCCATAAATGGTTTTGAAGGGAGATTGTCGTGTCAAAGAATGAGTCGAGTTATTATAAGCAAATTCGGCCAGTGGTAACCATGTGGTCCAATCTTCTTGTTGGTAACTGACATACATTCGAAGATATTTTTCGAGGATTCGGTTAACTCTTTCTGTTTGACCGTCGGTTTCAGGGTGATAGGCCGTGGAGAGGTTCCTTGTGATATTGAGTTGTTGACACAGTTGGGTCCAGAATGTGGATACAAACAATGAGCCTCTATCTGAAATAATATCATTTGGTAAGCCGTGTTTGGAAAATACATATT
This sequence comes from Hemileia vastatrix, assembly GCA_030280995.1. Lineage (NCBI taxonomy): Eukaryota > Fungi > Basidiomycota > Pucciniomycetes > Pucciniales > Zaghouaniaceae > Hemileia > Hemileia vastatrix. Next base: position 32,121,882 of record JASXTE010000005.1, read on the forward strand.
CTAGAAACAATTTTGACAAATCTTCTGCTGTAGCAGTAGTAGTGGTTTTAATGATAATAGACATTTTTGAAAATCTATCTACTATTACTAATATAGCATCAAAATCATTAGAAAAAGGAAGTTGAGAAATGAAATCCATCGATAAAGATTCCCAAGGTTTAGAGGGAATAGGAAGTGGTTGAAGCAACCCATGCTTCCGGTGACGGGGAGCCTTATTCCTATTATATTTGTAACAAGCTTTTATACAGGCCTTGATTTCTCTGGTCATACCTGGCCAGAAGAAATCCCTCGCTATTAACTGGTAGGTCTTATCAACCCCAAAATGACCAGCTAATGGAGAATCATGTTGACTATTGAAAATCCATAATTTTATTTCATCGTTGTCAGGTAAGACTACTCTACCTTCAAAGACTAATAGACCTGAATCAATACTAAATCTCTTGGCCCCTTGCTTCGAGAGTATTTTGTCTTTTAACCCTAAACAATAATTGTCCTTCGACTGAGCTTTGAGGATGTTGGATAGTGGATTTTGAAAAGATTGAATTGTCATCAAATTAAGTTGATGAGTTGTTAACATTGATTCGTTGAAAATTGATTGCACATTTGCTGGGTTCTTGTCAGAGAATGCATCCCGACGTGACAAGATATCTGGGACAATGCAGTTCTTACCTGGGCGATAGGAAATAGAGAAGGGAAATTCAGACAAAAATTCAGCCCACATGGCTTGACGCCTGGTTAACACTTTGGAAGACATGAAGTATTTTAAAGCATTATGATCTGTTAAAATTTGAAAAGGACTATCTAGGCTGAGAAGAAAAGAACGTCATTTTTTAAGACAATGGATAATAGCTAAAAGCTCTTTGTCATGAATTTCATAATTTAATTCTGCGGCTATGAGTTTGCGTGACTCAAAAGCAACAGGATGAAACAAATTTGTTTCAGGATTTAATTGAGAGATGACCCCTGCAATAGCATAATCGCTTGCATCTGTCTCAACTATTGTCGAAGCAGAAGGTTCAAAATGTCAAAGAATTGGGGCTGTGGTGAACGCCGTTTTTAGTGCTTCAAATTCCTTTTGTGCTGTAGAAGTAAAAACAAAAGGAATGTCTTTTCTAAGAAGAGAAGTAAGATTGGAAATAGTTTTAGAGTAATCTTTAATAAATCTTCTATAGAAGTTTGCAAAACCCAAAAATCCTTGGAGTGATTTAATGGTTTTGGGCTCAGGCCATTCGAATATTTTCTGGACTTTTTTGTAATCCATGACTAAACCGTCAGTGGACAACGTAAAACCCAAAAAATCAATTGATTTGAGGTGGAATTCGCATTTATTATGCTTGGCGTAGAGACCATGATCTCGAAGTCGATTTAGGACCTGTCGAACATGATGAATATGTTCATCTAGTGTTTTCAAGAATATTAAAATATCATCTAAATAGACGACTACAAATTGTTCAACAACATCTTGAAAGATGTCATTAACAAAAGTTTGAAAAGTTGAAGGTGCGTTACACAATTTAAAAGGCATAACTAAATATTCAAAACTACCAAATCTAGTGCGCATTGCAGTCAGTGGTTCATGACCTTCTGCAATGCGAATCAGATTGTAAGTGCCTCTAAGATCAATTTTAGAAAAGAAATTAGCACCATTGAAAAGGGTAAGAAGTAATGATATAGGAGGAACAGGATATGCATTCTTCTTAGTGACTGTGTTGAGCTTTCTATAGTCAACACACAACCTAAGACTACCGTCCTTCTTTTTTACAAAGAGGACAGGGGAGTCGGTTGGAGATTTACTGGCTCTGATGAAACCTTTGGCTACATTCTCTGCAATGTAGTCTCAAATAACTTGAGATTCCTCCTTCGACAAAGAATAGACAGGACCTGCGGGAGGTACTGGGCCTATTAACTCTATTTGATGGTCGTAGGGTCGATGAGGTGGTAACTTATCGGCCTTGCGGATTGAGAAAACATCGAGGAAATCGTGGTAGATTTCTGGTAGAGTTGATTTAATGGCTTCAACGTTGATTTGGTCGTCCTCTTCATCTTCAAGAGAATCTGTCGAGGGGATACCTGAATTGAGAGAGCAGAATTCGATTACTTTGAGGCAATTTAAATCCTCTTCGAGTGAAGTCATTGAGCTAGAAGGGTTATCCAATTGCTCATTTAGAAAAAGATCAGATGCTTGCAAGTCATCTGGCTGAGATTTGTCCTCTAGCAGGAGGTTGTCAGGCGGGTTGTTTAATTCCCTATTGACCTGCATTGAAGAATCAGAAATATACTTAGAGAGTGGGGTGATCAATCCCCTAGTCCAATCAATTTCGGGATACCAATGTGTTAAAAAGTTATGGCCAAGAATGGTATCGTCCATCCTTGGGGCGTCCAAGACTGATAATTCCCACTCAAAGGGGGGAAAGTTCGGAAAGTTGAAAACCCATAAAACTTTCTTACTTACCCAATATTTGGGTTCCTCTGATTTGACCAAATAGATTGGAGTTCGATCGACATCTGTAAATGTTAGTTGAAGCTTCTCGGCAAAAGATAAACTAACAAAAGAAATTGAAGCTCCAGAGTCTATAAGACAACTGAAGGGGATATCCTCCTTAAAAAGAATGAATCTCAAGAGATTTAGTGCAATTCCAGTCCTTAAGACATGGAGATTTTGTGCACTGGGAGAGATAAGATAGTTTTCTTTGCACACAAGTAAACTATCTACTAGTTTTTTGACTTCGAACTAGTATCTTCTCTTTCCTTCAACTTTACACAGTCTTCCAACTTTTGCTTACCCCCACAATACATACATAACCCATTATCTGCTCTTCTCTTCCTCTCAGCTTCTTTAAGTTCCCCTTTAGGATCCAGTACTTTGCTGATATCGCCTGGAGTCGAGCCTTTTGGTCGAGGTTTATCCTTCCCCTTATTGGGTTTGGATTGAGTTGAGGAAGATTGATTTGGTCGTGGGTGTGAAGAAGATCCTGATTTAAAATTTAGGCCTTGAGATTTGTTGGCGTATTGACGATGTTGAAGTCGTCCTTGATAAATGCCGTCAAGTTCGAGGGTTGATCCATTAAATCGGTCAAAGTAGTCATCTTCTGACCGTGAAGATTTAATTGATCCAGAATCCTCGAAGGAAGTCCTTTCTTGAAATGATACTTAAGGGCAGCATCATTCCAACCTACTCGAGTTTGAAGTGCTCTGAAGTTCGAGATATATTCAGAGGCTTTACCATTATCACTCATGCGAAGAAAATAAAGTTCAATTTCTGCGTTGTGAGTTTCATTACGTTCCCCAAACAACGTAAAGAGTTGGTCATCGAACTTTTCCCAATTATTGATGAGTAAGTGGGTTTTTGTCGAAGAAAGCATGAGCAGATAAGGTCCGAACCATCTTGCTGCTTTCCTGGCTAGGAATGAAGAAGCGTAAACAACCTTTGATTGGTCGCTATTAAAGGTTCGAGGGTCATTATGGAACAGTAGCTTGCAGGTTTGCAAGAAGGGTCGCAATCTGTAGGGGTGATCTCCGTCGAATTTGTCAGGAGATTTCATAGAAGGAGTTTTGAACTTAGATCCCTCTGAAGACGTTGGATTTGAAAGGGTTTTCATGAAAAGTCTCATGAAATCTTACAGAGAGTTAGATGGTCCAGGTTCTGAGGATTGACCAGAAGGGTGATTGGCAGGGGCAGATGGTGCCTCGTGCATTGTATCCTCTCCTTCTTCTTCATCACTAGAATCCTCAAAATCTTGTGGGATGTCTTCTACAGATTGAACTGAATGTTGCCGTTCCCTAAAGTCAAGTGGTTCCAAAGAGTGAGTGTGGGAAACAGGCCTTGTGGCTGTTGGCCTGCCTCTAGCGCGAGCTCTAGTAGTAGCGCCAGTAGGAGGAGTGCGTTAAACAGGTGTCATTTTAAAATTTTAAAAACACCTAAAAAGACGTAGTAGTGCAAAGAATGAGAACTACGGAGAATTAAATTATACTGTCACCAGACAACCTACGCACAAGGTCGAGGATGTTCCTGAAAGTGAGATGAGGGATTTAGAAACTTCTTCAAAACACAGAGGAATGATTCGAGGAAGTGATTCCAAGGTCACTAGAAGTAAGAGCTACGGGGTTGAGGTATGTTCGAGAAGAATTATAATATAGTTTCAAAGTAATAGGAATTCTTAAGATCTCACAAAGGGTTGGAAACTCAACAATCAAGGATTTAGGATTTTAGACATGATTACTGAGAAATTTTAAAGAAAAATACAATAACAATGATTCAATTTTGTAATTTTACCACTATTAAATGTAAATATGTTTTATAATTTAATTCTAAGGAATGTCAAACCAAAAACCCAACCCTTTTATATCCTTTATTCCTCCTTGCATTGACCTCCCTCTCATCACACCATTCCCATACCACAGACCATTAATAAAATACACTTAGACCCTCTTCACTAATATCTGTCCATGTTAAATTTACCCCTTTTAATTAATTAACAAACTTTTTAATGAAAACTACTAGTGTACTATTACGTTGATCATAGTGCTGTGCGTTGCTTATTGAAATTAAGACTAAGACACACTATTGAGAGATTGACTAATTTAGATTTAGAGTTTAGGCTAGCGCAGTTGAATAGTAAGTACACAATGGGGAATCGCAGTTGCTATGGAGAATTGCTTTCTGCGCTTCGAGTATAGATTTAGAACTCGATATTATTGATTTAATGAGCTGCTTTTGCCTCGAGTGTCATGTGGCGCGTGACACCGCTTTTATCTGGATTTTCTATTTATGGTATGGGTCTGTGTTATCATTAATTGTGATTGAGGGTCATTACTGGAGGTCTGGGTGTTGATTCTGCTTGAAGTAGACGCCATGGGGAGGTGATGGGCCCTCACAGTGCTGTAATTTCCGGGGATAGAAGTGACATCATCTGGATTGAAGGTCTGTGCACTCCTGTGGATTTTGGCATAAGTAAGGGGGGATTTTGACGGTTATTAGACATCATTCACTTACTACAATTAAAATAAACATTATAACTCAATAATTAGCATTTAGAAATATATTATAAAGCCTTTATAAATTGATATTATCTTTATATAAGCTATAACTATATTATATTTATCTATTTTCCACCAATAGCACACATTTGAATCCAAGTATTGTGAGTTTTATTTGAGTATAACTATTTTATTAGTCTTCCCCTGAGGTTTAATCACTAAATCGTTTATTAAAAATTAGTAGGACCATGAATAAATACTATTAAATCATACTTATATACTAGATACACTGACAGGAAGCAACTTCACTCAGCTATGAACTCTATCACTTTAACTTAAGCTGCTGACTCTGATTCTTACTTGGGTTTGGAAGATACATTAGCTTATATGTCTTTTCAATGATCTTTATGAAGAAGAGGATCCCAAAACTGCACCAGATCTCCCCTCCCTTCAATCACAAAACATTATTTCCACCAGAATGCACTCTGTCATTATGCTAAACACCCTCCAACATTTTGATAAACAACCCTATTAATTTTTTTTTTTCATACTCTCCAGATTTTCAGCTTGTGTGCTTTATTCACTTGGTTTGGTGTTTTTTTTGCATATTCATTTTTATTTTGAATTTACACTGAATGTCTCTTTTTTTGATTTCTCATTTTTTTCATTTACCAGCTCAACATGAAATTGCATATTTTCTGCAATCACATAATTTTTCACTGTTTCTTTTTTTTTCATTCATCCCTCATATCCTTTCCTCTTCTCCTCAAACATCCCTCAAAAAATTTTGTTTTTTTTTATTTTCTCATCTCATCTCTCCAGGTAGAGCATCTTATTCATTTTTTGATTTTTTGATTGCTAATTAAATTTTTTTGTTTTTATTTCTGTTTTTTTTCATTTATATAACTAATTTTTTTGTAAGTGGTTATTTTTGATTTTTATGGTAAAATTAACATTTTTTTCTCTCCCTCTTTTCCTTCTTTTTTAGCTCCGTCACCCTACTCATCCTTCCTCCTTGACATGGCCATTATCTCCCCTTTCCCCTATTTCACTTTTTTTTGCTCTATGTCATTAAAAGACATAAATTACACTTTCTTTATGCATTGCACTTACTCCATATTCAATTTCCCCAAAATTCCAACATAATTCTTTATCACTCTATTTTTCCTACTTTTCAATCAAGGTAATATTCATCTTTTTTTATGCCTAAATGATATCTCTTTCCTTCTATGAAAATTTCATACTTAAATATGTGCATGACTCTTATCTGGATAACAGTGGACTTTTTAAACTCTTCTTGTTCTCATCTCCATTACCACTTTTCAAGTTTTTGTAGAATTTTGAAAATCAGACTCGGAATTAGGGTTAGTTTTATTTAAATCCAATATCCTTTTAACTGATGATTCTCCTGAAGACTGCCTTTTATTTCCCACAAACAGATTTGAATTCGGTTCAGTGGTTGCTGGAATATTGACCTTTAAATTTGAGGCTTTATTTCCCAATTTAATTTTTTTATTTCATGTTTTTTTTTTAAAATTAGAGTTAGGTTTATTTAAATCACGTTTACTTTAACTTAAGATTATCCTGAAGCCTATCTTTCATTTCCAAAAAATAGGTTTAAATTTGGTTCAGTGGTTGCTGAGATTTTGACCTTAAAAGTTGAGCTTTTTTTTCTGAATGTTACTTAATTTATTTTATGTTTTTATACTTCATAATTAAAGAATAAGGCTTCTGAAACTCCTATCTGATAATTATCTAGGCTTATATCTCCATCTTGTTGGAATTTTCATCATCAATTTTCAAATTTTTGTTCAATTTTGAAAATCAGAGTCAAAATTATGGTTAGGTTTATTTGTATCTCATTTTCTTTGAGCTGAAGATTCTTCTGCAGCCTATCTTTCATTCCCATAAATGGATCTGAAATTGGTTCAGTGGTTGCTGAGATATTGACCTTTAAATTTGAGCCTTTTTTTCCAAATTTCACTCAATTTATTTCATGTTTAGACCAGAATTTGTTAAAGGCTATTCTCTTGATAGGTCTGATAATATATGTTTCATTCTTAAAATCATGTCACTCATCCTATTTCCATGGGCATCTATTCTTTACTTAAAATATTTTCTCAGGATCATCACCAAATGACCAAAGCTCCACCTGGCTTGGAATCTTGTCAAGAGTTCACACATTTTGGATGTTCATTTCAAATCAGTCAAAAATTAATCCACCAAATAAAAAAGGTAAAAAAAGAAGGTAAATTTAACAAATATAAAAAAACTTTATTTAGATCAAAAAAGTATGTGGATGACTAGAGTCATCAAATATTTTTTATTTTTTCATAACTCTTATATTTCAAATTCCTAAAGTAAAGTAATGAACCAAAGACCTTGTGTTGTATAAATGGGAATTATGACAACATTTATATGTTTCATGAGGTTCCTCAGGCTACACTTGTGGAAAGTGCCAAACATTTGTTTCTAGATTTATCTGCACTTTGGCTAGAGGAATTGTTGGTACTTTAAAACTAGGGAACTTGTCAAGGGGAACTTTTGGTCTAGATGCTTGGTTCGAGGTTTATACGAGGAAATTTAGGGCTTTATTGAACTCTCAAAGAATAGTACGTATTTCTTAATCAAAATAATTGTCTTACTCAAATAAAAGAGGTAGTTTTAAGATATCAATATAAATTATAGATTAGAATTATGGTGTTGTAAATACTAAAATTATAAAATATAGGAATAAATGTATTGTTGTGAGTGTAATAGTAATGTAAGTGATAAAAAGAATATTTTTAAAAGCACAAAGTAAGAGGCCTTTTATAGGCAAAACATGAGGGAATAAAATATACAGAATTTAAACTATGTATTGTAAGAATGTGAGTAAAAGAGTGACTGAAAGGAGTACATATATGACATAAGAATTAAATAAATGATACGTCAACAAGGACATCAAATTTATTAGCAATAAAGTTTGAGTTCCTTGGACTGTCACAATTAATTACACAATAATTAATTAATTATATTACTTTCACGGGATTCCAGATCTCTCACTGAGGTAATATAATTAAATTAAAGTTTTTTATTATAATTTTATTTTTAAATTCTATTCTCATTGACTTATACCATTGAGCACGGTGTTAGGGAGTAAAATTGTAAGGGACATTTTATTTACATTAATTAATTATACTACTTATTGTACTTAACTAGTTAATTGTAAGTAATGCTTAAGTAGGTAATTAATTATTAGTAAGAAGAAGGGGCGTGGCTTCAACTCAGTAAAATAATTAATTATTTTACCAGTTAAGTCTAGTAGCCTGGCTGACAGAACTTGATACATATTAGTTTTATATATATTAATTTATGTAATTATATTACATTTTGGTGATTCCCACCCCTTACTTCAATAAAATGCAGGGGGGGGAGGGGGTATTGCTACATTTTCAAATATGACATGCAAATTGATGACTTGTAAAAATTTTGGTGTTACCCACCCCCCCTTACTTCAATAAAATGCTGAGGGGGGGTATTTCCAAATTTTCAAATCTGACATGTAAAATTTTTGACTTGTAAAAATTTCTTCAATAAAATGTTGGGGGGGAGTATTGCCAAAATTTCTTATAAAACTTGAAAAACTCTTGACTTGAAAAAAATTTGGTGATACCCATAAAATGCAGGGGGTATTAATGCCAAATTTTTATATAAGACTTTCAAGATTCTTGACTTGAAAGAATTTTGGTGATACCCACCCCTTACTTCAAAAAAATGCAGGGGAAGGATCAGCAAATTTTTAAATGAGACTTGAAAACTCTATTTAAAATAGAATTTTTAACATTTAAATACCAAACTTCAAGTAACAATGGATAGAGTAATGAAATGCACAAAATTATTGTAAAGTTTTATGTACAAATAATTATGAATAGTTGAAGTATGAAAGAAATAAAACACACTAGTCATTAAAAAATTTCATTAGACATTCAATTTCCTCATAAGATTTATTGGATTTAACACATTCCATTAAAAAATTTTTCTTCTTTGAACTTTCTTTGAGATCATGATTAAATTTCATCTGTTCCATTAAGTTTTGATGCTCAAGTATTTTCTCCTCTTTCTTTGATTTTTAAATACTAAGAGTTAGCTCAACATTCTTCTACTACAAGTCTTGTGCCCTATTATCCTTCAATGAAGAGAGCTTGTACTTATTCTCCTCCAAGTCTTGTGTCCTACCATACTTCTGTAAAGAGAGCTTGTACTTCCTCTCCTCCAAGTCTTGTGCCCTATCATCCTTCCGTAAAGAGAGCTCATACTTCCTCTCTTCCAATTCATGTACTCTGTCATCCCTCCTTAAAGAGAGCTTATATTTTTGCTTTTCAAAATTTAGAGTCTCTTTAGAAACTCCCACTTGTTCTAGAGTGATAAGAAATATTAACAAAAAGGAGAAGAAAAGAAGAGTAAATTATTAAGAGGTTTGGTATCACTTACCAGCATCTCGTTTCTCCAAAAATTCTTTGATAGAAGAAAAAGGGGTTTGAGATGAAGTATGTCAAGCTGAGGTCAAGTACAGAGACGTGAAATAGCTTGAATGGTCAGTTGTCTAGAATATTTAATGGTCCTATATGAATACTGTATTACAAATCCAATAAGCATTAAAATATAATTCAATATAAGGGTCTCAGTAATTTTAATCTCACTAATTATATATGGTTTACAATCTTATAGTTGGTAGAAAAATAGATTTAATAAATTCAGATACTGTTCAAAGACTTAATAGGTACTATTGATATGTATTGTAATTTATTTGGTTATTTTTTTAATTTTAATGATAAAAAATGTAGAAAACAAGACCAAAAACCCCCTCCTTTTATACACAATAACTTCCCCAATGAACCCCTTGATTTACCAGCTCTATACACAGTTAATGATAAGTCATTCCAGCTAATAGACATGACCAAAATCATAATGAGTGACAAGTAACATAATTAGAATGATATCACCTGCCAAAATCTTGTAGTAATAGGGATAAACCATCAAAAATAAAGAATAAGCAAAAAAGAGAGTATATGCGTGTTATAAATTAAAATAAAAGACTAAAAAGGGAATATTAAAATTAATTATTACAAAATAATAAGGGGGATTAACAGTGGAAATGTTGGGGCTAATCATGACACTATACTATGTGGAATCCGCATTCAAATATAACCAGAATTTACTGAGAAACCACTTAAAAACCCAAAAAAGGGGATGAAATGTGGGGTAACTATATGCAGTCCTTTGCAGACGCTTGAATGAGTAAATCCTTGACTAATTTAGGCAAATTTAAGCATGGTAGTTAATTAAAGCGCCAAGAATGAGGTTATTAATGAAATTAGGGCATATAAAGAGGGTCAATGCATTTGTAATTAAGCTAGGACACTAAATAAGCACCTGTTGTCTATTTTAGTGTGTTTCCCCACAGTGGGCATAAATTTTGGGGTAATTATAGTGTGAAAAAGCTAACTTTTCTAAAAATGAAGCTATTCACACGTGAAAAATGCAGGCAGTATGTGGCCAGTACACAGAAGCCATTTCTGGCACAAAAAACACCAAATTTGAAAAGTGTTATTTTTATACATTTGAGTAGCCAAATAAATAGCTCTAATTATGAAAAATTGATCTGTCAAATTGAATTTTTAATATTATTAAATTTTTAGTGCATATAGTCAACTTATAAGTGATTTAAAGCACATTTCTTGTTTTTCATGTAAAATAATGAAAACAACAGCTTTAAGTTAACTTAATAATTAAGTAGCCTTATATTTAAGGTTCTTAAGATTACCCAAACATATTAAAACTTAATATTAAGTACATAAGACTTATAAAAGCTTGATATTTGCATGTATATAAGGTGTTATAATGGCATATTTTGTATTTTCTCATAAATTTACTAATGTATACTATTTGTGTACTCTAATTTATTACTCCCATGTATAGTCCATGTGTTTAACAAATTTATAAGAACTTTTTACTCAGTCCTGGGGATATCTAGGCTGACACTTGCCCACCCACAAAAAATAATTAAAAAAATAATAAGTTATACACTTTTTTTATTTTATATTATTTTTCAGGTATTCAGAAAATTCTGTAGCATTGAAGATTAATGCTTTAAAGAAATAAAACATAATAAAATATTATGAGTACTGATTTTTTAACCCCTCAGCTGGCTGAACAGAAATTTATTTCTGTTTAAACTTTTTAAGAAGGGAGGATAGATTTGAAATTTCTTTTTCAGGTATCCATTCATTAAATTCATTTGAATTCCCCTTATATCTTAATAAATACTCAGTTCCCTTCTCTTTAGTAAGGATTCTTTTTTTGAGTATTTTTTCAATCTCTGCTTTTTCACAATTTCTTTAGGTTGCTTTTTAGGCCTTACTCTTCTTTTTGGAAATAAGTCAGGATCATTTGCATGATAAGGTTTTAATAATGAGATAGGGAAAACTGGATGTTTCCTATCATCTGGGGCATATAATATAACTTCCACAGCATTATTACCAACCATTTTGCTTACTAAAAAGGTCCTAAAAAGGGATACTTCAATCTAACATTACCTTGTTAGTTAAAATTTAGTGTTGAAATTAGGACTTCATCTCCTTTTTTGAATTCAAATTCTTTATTAGATTTATCCCACCTTCTCTTTTCATATTCAAATGCTATTTGGATGCATTCCTCTGCATGCTTTATACTCATTTGTTGCATATGAATAAAGGATTTAGTTTCAGCGTGTATATCTAACCTTGGTAATTTATTTAATTGATTTAATGAGGTATTTCACCACACAATATTTAGGGGAGACTTGCTAGCTAGTTCTCAACTTGAAGTCAGATGGAAATCAGATTGAACTCAGACTGAAGTAATACTGAACTTTCACTTGAAGTATCACGCAAATAATTATGGATCTATATTGAAAACATAGTGAAAGTTTGAGGGTAACTAAATGGAAGCCAGAAAAAATCATTCCATGAGTCTACTCAATGCACAGTATTTTTTGAAGTAACTTATTTAAATAGTATTTTATTAAATTAAGTTTATCAATAAAAATTGATTGACAATATCACAATTCTTAAATACAATAATTTTATTAAAAACTTTCAGATTACATATAAAAAAATCAGTCACTTTTTCTATTACCTACAAATTTTTTAACAGAATTGAAAACTATGTTTCAGCTAATATTTTATGGAGGTGAACACTGTTCTTTGCCTGAATAACAGAGTTCATCCTCCTTATTTCACACTCTGTTTGCACCAATCCCCATCCCTTTCAATTCTATCAACACATTCTTTTCTTCCCTCCCCACCCCCTTTGCTATCCTCCCAGCCCCATTGTATTTCATCCTCTTTTGATCCCCATTTCACCTCTCTCACCCTCTCCCTGACCCTTTTCTTCATTCAAAATTCCTCGGAATCCTTAATCTTCCCTTCCAACTCTTTCCCAGCCTTTTTGCTACCCCATATACCCGTCCTCACCCCTCTCTTCAGCCTCCCCAACTCTTGTAGCCCCATTCCTCCCATTTACCTTGCCTCCACAATCCTTGAACCCTAATTTTCTCCCTTTTAACTCAGTCCCTATTTTTGTATATAAAAATAAAGTGTTAGGGAGAAATGGGGAGGTAAGCAAACTGGAAAGAGAGGCGTGGAGAGGGGTAGAGAGGCGTGGAGAGGGGTAGAGAGGCGTGGAGAGGGAGAGGCAAGTGTGGATAGGGGATGAAAATAATTACAAAGGGTGTGAAAAGGTTGGGGAGAAAGATGAGGTGAGGATAAAGAAATATTTTAAATGGAAAAGAGTGGAGTATTCTTGAGAGAAGGTAAAAAAAGACAATAAAAGAAGATAGTAATACAAAATAAATATACAAAAATTATAAAATATATAAAATATGTTACAAAGAGTGGGAACGTAAATTCCGTGAATCCTAAAAATCCACAACTCCTATACTGTTATTCTCTTCATTTACTTAAATAAAAATAAAAATCTACATTTTAATATTTTGAAAATTTTGAAGAAGAGGGGAAATAAATTTTAATAAATATTAGTATGAAATTTTTATTTATTTAATATTGAAATATAGTATGTCAATTGAATTTGAAAATTTTATGTCTAAGTAAAGTGTTTTTAACATCATTTTTAAGATTTTTGCACCTTCTTTAGATATTTTAATGATTTATAATATTCAATATTATCTAGACATAAAATAAGTATATAATTTTTTCAATTCTTGAAAACAATACAATAAATAATACAAATGCACAAAATAACCATTCATGAACAAATCGACATATTTCAAATTGCATTTTCTCCATGTATTTCTGGCCAAAGAAACTTATATAATAATGTCAGATGGTATCTTGCCAGATCTATACATTGGTGTTCTTTTTTTTTAATTGTAAATAAACTGCTTAAATAGTTTAAAACATGTATTTTTCAGATTAATTTTAGTGTTTTCTGCACTGTATTAAAGTTTTAATAAAAAAATCTCTTTCTTCATATCTCAAGATTTGTTCAAAGTATTATTACCTATGCTTCATTAAATTTTCAAGTTGTATTCATATTGAGTTCACCAGAATGTCAATATTTTTTTCTTGGTGGTTTCATCACTAATTCAATGTGGGCTCAAAAAGACATGAATTAGGGTTCAAGGTTGAGGACTTGCTAGCAAGTCTGCTCCACATATTGCATGGTTTTTTGGTACATATCCCAGCCAGAGTTCAAATGGTTTTTTTTCTGTTACAGAATGAGTTGTGCTATTATAAGAAAATTCTAGGCCAGGAATTAATTTTACCCAGTCATGTGTGAATTTCCCATTGTCTTTGTATTCTAATCCAAAGGCATAATATCTTCTGATAATCTCTTCCAGAGTCTGTATCATTCTCACAGCCAGCCCATCTGTTTGCGGATGGTGTGCTGTAGACAATTTCAATTGACAACCTGATACTTCCATCAAAGTTTTATAGAATTCTGAAGTAAATTTAGGGTCTCTGTCAGAGATTATGTCTTTGGGGAACCCAGAAGTATTCATCATTTAAGTCCACCATAGTAATGCCAAGTCTTTTGCAGATACCTCTTTATGGGTAGGGATAACTTTACACATTTTTGTTAATCTATCTACAATTACCCAGAATGAATTAAAACTTTCTTTTCCTGCTAATGGAAAGCCAGTGAAAAAATCCATGTTAATAATTTCCCATGGAGCTTTTGGCTGCTCTATTTGTTGTAATAACCCAGATCTCTTTTCAGTCAATCTTTTAGATTTCTGAAAGGAGTCACATGTTTCAATGTAATTTTGTACATCTACTTTCATGTTTATCCACCAGGCTGTGTTTTTTTGACTCTAGTTAATGTTTTGTTAAAATCAAAGTCCTAGCTTAATTACAAATACATTGACCCTCTTTATATGCACTAATTTCATTAATAACCTCAATCTGGTGCTTTAATTCACTACCACACTTAAATTTGCCTATAGTAGTCAAGTATTTACTCATGCAAGCGCCTGCCAAGGACTGAATGTAGTTACCCCACATCTGACGCCCTTTTTTGGGTTTTTTGGTGGTTTCTCAGTCAATTTTGGTTATTTTTGAATGGGAATTTCACATAGTATAATGTCATGACTAGCCCCCACATTTCTACTGTAAATCCCCCCTATTATTAATTATTAATTAGCCTTAATTTTTCCCTGTTTAGTCTTTTATTTTAATGTATAATACACATATATTCTTATTTTTGTGTATTCTTTAATTTTGATGGATTATCCATATTACTACAGCATTTTGGCAGGTGATATCATTCTAATTATGTTACTGGTAACTCTTTTTGTTTCTGGAAGTTTCTATTAGTTGAAATGAGGCATCATCAACTGGGTATAGATCTGGTAAATCAAGGGAGTCATTGGGGAAGTAATTGTGTATAAAAGGAGGGGGCTTTCGGTCTTATTTTCTACATTCTTTATCATTACAAATAAACATATAACCAATACAATTACAATACATATCAATATTACTTATAAATTCTTTGAATAGTATCTGAATTTATTAAATCTATTTTTCTACCAACTATAAGATTGCAAGCCATATATATAATTAGTCAGATTAAAATTACTGAGACCCTTATATTGAGTTATATTTTAATACTTATTGGATTTTTACTACAGTATTCATATAGGACCATTAAAATATTCTAGAAAATTGACCATTCAAGCTAGTTCACGTCTCTGTACTTGACCTCAGCCTGACATATAACCTCATTTTCAGGTACATATGCTGGGCTGTCAGTATCATTTGACAAGGGGCTTCTGGATAACAAATCCACATTAGAATGCAATGTTCCTGCTCTATGAGTGATTTTCATTCTTCCTCTGTACTCTTGTACAGCTAGTTTCTATCTAAACACAGGCCTATTAGGTGTTTTCATGTTTAGTAATGATTTTACTGCACTACAATATGTTATTAATCCAAACTTCTGGTCTTCCAGATAGTAATGAAGTTTCTCCAGGGCCCAAAAAATGGCTAAAAATTCCAGTTGGGTGGCACCATACCTTAATTTTGTCTTTCTTAAGGTTTTGGATATATAACAGATAACTACTTTAGATAATTTCTAATTTATTATCTGTTTCTGCTGTAAAGCAGCACCTAAGCCTGTGAAGCTTGCATCAGTGTACAAGGTAAAAGGTAGGTTAAAATCTGGAAGTCCCAATACTAGAGCTGACATTAAACATTCCTTTAATTTATTAAAGGCATGTTGTCTTTCATTATTCCAAATGTAAGCATCATTTTTCCTGATTAATGTTGTTAAAGGGGCTGCAATGGATTGGTAGTTTTTTATATACTGCCTATAATATGCACACATAACTAAAAAACTTTGTACATCTTTCACATTCTTAGGTATACTAATGTTTTTTATTGCTTCCACTTTGTTGTGGTCAACAAAAATTTGTAATCCAGATACAACATGTCCAAGTACTTTCAAGGATTGAAACCCAAACTTACATTTCTTTAATGCAATTTTCATATTAATTTCATCCATCTTTTTTAATAATATTTTCAGGTGATTTAAATTTTCATTATATGTTTTTTAAAACACTATAATGTCATCAATATAAAGTAAAAGCCATCCTTCAACCATTTCCTGATGAAAAATACTATCCATCAATTTTTGTAAGACTGTAGGCACATTATTTGGTCCAAAAGGCATTCTCACATATTTATATATCCCCATGTGTGTGGTTATGAGTAATTCTGAGAATTATTTTCCACATGAATCTGGTGATAACTTTTGTTTCCATCCAGACAGGAAATATATTTTGCTCCTTGTAAGGTAGCATGGATAGAAGCTATCCTTGGTAGAGGGTAAATATCATCCACAGTGTATATATTCAGAGCTCTGTAATCACCACATAATCTTGCCTTATCTTTTTAATAAGAGATTAAAACTGGTGAAATAACACAATACTTAGATTTTATGTCCACTTTTTCAACAATACCCATTTCTAACAACATTTTAATTTTGTCTTCAATGTCTTTCCTTTTTGAAGAAGAATCTGGGTAAGTTTTTGTTTTCAAGCTGCCAGGAATATTATCCAGATCACAACTTGAAGAGATTCTCATCTCATGGTCTTTTACCAATCCTAGTTCATTCGAACCATGAGCAAATTCCATAGTATAAGATTATATCAATCCCAAAATATTTTTTTCTTCAATTTTGAGAGTTGAGGACTGAAAGAGGCCTTTTGGATTTAATTTTCCGGTTCTACCACTTCAGAGGTGGTTCTTCCACCTTGCAGTTGTTCTTCTTTTGGAGAAATGGAATAAACTAAATTTTTAGAGCAAATCTTGAATTTTCTTTTCCCATTTACGCTCACAGTGAAGCAACTATTTGCAGGATCCAGTTTAATGCCAAATTCGGTCAATAAGTCATTTCCAATAATAAACCAATCACTACAGTTATTATTATCAATTACCAAAAATTCACACACTGCTCTTACATATCCATTATTATATTTGAAGAATACAGCAGTTTTGTATTTTCCAATTGTATTTAATAATATACCAAAACCCTTCCAGTTCTTTGTCTGTACAGGCTCTAGTTTTTCTTAATATTTACATTCAAGTTTCATTAATGTGTTAATAGAAACTACACTACCTGCAGCCCCAGTTTGAAGAGTGGCATTCAATTCTTTTCCACATATAATAACAGGCGCTCTAATAGGTGTTATTTTGTAAGTATCATGAGATACATCTTTGATAATTTCAGCTTCTTCAATGGAAGTTAAATATGTATCTGTACAAGGTATTGCATCATTCAGGAACATAATATCCTGTTCTAATACATATATATCATTTTCATAATCACTGTAAAAAATGTTACTTTTACAATCCTCACTAAATTACTCCTTTTCATCTTCATGATTACTTTCTTCAGAATCTTGTGAGTTTTCAATAACATTTATTCTCTTCTTACAAGTATGACCTTTAGACCAAGGTTCATTACATTTTTAGCAAGTGTTATTCTCTTGTCTTTTAGGGACAAGGGGAGCTGAAGGTTTTTTCTTCTCCACTGGTAGCTTATTTGTAGTAGGTTTAACTACCTCAACACTTTGCTTGTAATTATTATACCTGGTTTCATATTTGTGGTTCAATAATATTTTATTGCATATATTATTAAATCCGGAAGTATCTCTGATGGTTTCAGTTCTATCTACAATAATGTCTCTGACTGATATAGGCAATTTATATATTATTTTTTATTTCCACTCATCATAATCCATTTTTGGATCCATGGCTTTCATGTTTTTAATTAAATTCATTAAAAATACCATGGTTTTATCTCCAGAATTTGGATTATATCTGGCCTTTTCATACAATCTTTGTTGAGTGATTATAAATTTTGGGCCACCAAATCGCCTTTCAATTAGTGCCTTCCATTCATTCCGGGAGTATTTAATTTTCTCACTAAATACAGATTCAAACCTTAATAAGGCCACATCTGTAAATAAAGATATCAATTTTGATTTAATTTCTTCATCAGGTAATTTGTATGAATATTTTAAATTATCAATTCTCTGAATGAATTTTTGCAAATCAGACTTTGAATCCCTGTCAAAAGAAGGGTACTGATCTAACTTAGGCCAGTTTTTTTGGTTATTTTTTTCTTCCCTAACCTGAGGATTATTTAGTAATTCACTTAATTTAGAAAGATGATCATTTGTTTCATCCTTTACTGATTTTATATTCTCAGAGCCCATGACACTATTTTCATGTTCAATGATTGGTTTATCATCTGAGTGTTTCATAAAAACTGGTACTCTTTCCACATAGAAGGTATTATCTTTTACTTTATCAGTATTTTTCAAAATTTTAGCTATTTCAATTTCTACTCTTTGTAACCTATCCTTTATTAAAGGTACATGTGTTAATGTATCATTTACATTTGAAAAAGATAATTTTACATGTCCCTCTATGGTAGCCATAATATTCTGAGAATGTTCTAATTTATTTTGTAAATACTTAAGCTCAGTGTATAATCTTTTATTTTCATTGGTTAATTCATTATTTGAATTTTCAATAATTTTTAACCTATTGGCTGTGGTACTCAACGATTGTGTGAGGTTTTATAATACACTTTCTGTATTATTGTTTGACTCTCTAGAGAATTCTTCTAATTTTTCAATTCTTAATAATAATTTGCTAATGATTTTTGATTCCATTTGATTTTCTTTTAGAAAATATTCAATTTTTTCTGTGTCCAATTCAGAAGACTCATCATAAGGCTAAAGATTTATTTCATTTGGTTTCATTTTAATATCAATCACCACAGAAAAAATGGGGGGGTATTGCTAGCAATACGCCTTGCTTGAACTCCGTTGAGCCACAAATCTATGATTGAATTATGCACACATCATCACCATGTAGGAAATTGTTTGGCCTTACATTTAGTCAGAGATTTGTCACAAATTGAGCTCAAGATGAACCTACATTGATCACCGTTTGATCTTGTAAAATCCTAATTTGATCATCAGTTAAGCTCCCTTTGATCTCACTTTGATCTAACATAAGCTTTTGCATATCCATTATGTCAACTATTCACTTTCAAAAAGATTCGTAATGAATTTCACATGGAATATTAGAAATGAAACCAGTAATTTTGAGTAAATGTCTCATCAAAATGATTAATCTACAACAAAATACCATCAAAATTCAATCTGATTACTGAAAACTTTTGTTAAAATGACTAATAGATATTTAAATTGGAAAATAATATTCCATTTCTCAATTTCAAATTCAAAATATAAATCCTCGTTTGAAATGTGAATTTTGTAGATTCGTTGCCTTCCTATATTATGAGTAATATTTGAGGTATTTTACACCTTTGTAAATATGGTGTTGTGCTGCTAGAAATTATCTCTGTTTTAATTCAACTTTATTGAAGCTTGATTCCAGAATGATACATATTTTATAACTATTTTGAGAAAAAAGTCACTAGTAATGAATTTAGCCTTTTATCTGTCCTTTATTAAACCTCACTTAATCCTACTTAAATCCAAATTGACCCACAAAAACCTTATTTGGGATATTTTTTAGCCCAGGATGATTCAAGATTGGAGCAAAATATTATTTTAAATATCCAATATACCTATTGATTAAATTTCTTCAAGCTTACTTTAAATTCACATTAACATTAACTTTCACAGGAAATATTAAACACAAATCTTGAAAATATAGTATTTAAAATCAAAATAAATATAATATAATATGCTTACAACAAAATTTTCTTTCTGGATTAATTGAAACAAAAAATTGTTCATTTGTGAAAATAGAAAAAATACTATCCATCCTAAATTTAGAATTCATTTTTAAAAATTTAATGCCCCCTCACTTTCAAGTTTATCATGTATTTCGAAAATTATATTTTTAATAATTTTGTGAATAGTACACCTGAGATATAAACTTGGGGATATCAAAAACTAAAACATCAGCAGATTGAAATGTTTTTTATTGTTATGAATGGAAATAATGATTGAAAAACACCATTAGAGCAAGTTTGATTTTGAATAATAGGCATACTTTCTCATGTAAATTTCAATAAAAATAATTTTTATTCTTACTTAAGTTGCGGTGGATACATTTGAGCTCAAAAAGAATTAAAATTGACAAAATAAGACTTCTATAATTCATATTCAAAAATGAAATCACCCTTCATTATCTACCTGTAAACTATTTTAAATTGAATAATTTCAAAGTCAGTATATACTGATGTTATTTTTTCTTCTAAAAAATTTATTATATAGATTAATAGTCATAAACAGTTGACATAGATGTTAAATTTATATAAGCAATCTTTAATTCATAAAATGATAAAACTATCTTTTATGTAAAAAGTGATGAAGGAAAAAAATATTATTAAATTTTTGATGCACTATCAATAAAATTGAAGATAGAGCATATCAAAAGTTTAAACTTAATTTCAATTTTGATATCATCATTTTATTTTATTTTACTTGAGTGGAAAACAGATTTTAAATCTCAATATAATTTTAAATCCCATTAGTTTGTAGATTTCAACATTTGAAACTATGAAATAAATATTTATGAAAGAATTTTACAATATTTGCCCTTCTAAAAACTCATAAATCCAACTTCAAATCTTCTAACCTTCACAAGTAACCACAATGCATTCTGAAAATACTCTATATTTAAATAATTAAAGGTAAATAAAATTATGTTTTTATTCTTTATTTCAATTTTTGATAAATAATATATATATATAATTTCTTAAAAAGTCTAAGAGGGAACTTAATAGTGGTTTTGGCATTAGATATATAGATTCAACTTTCAAAAAATTTGTTTGAAATAAATTAAAAAGACAAAAAGGATATATTTTGATGAAAGAATACTGATTTAGGTTCTCTTAAAATATTATTAACCATTTTTATGGAATATTAATCCATGGTTATCATTCTTTATGATATTATCATAGAATTTTTTCCTTTTTTAATATAATGATTTTCTATTGTGTGGTATGTAGGCTAAGATAAGTTTAAAAGATTTATTGAAGATATATATACCAGAAACAGTATAATCTGTAGATTTATAACTATAACTTACTTTTCTGATGTTTTACATCATTGATAAGTAGCTCATGCATTACACAAGTAAATAATTATAGTCTCTGGAAATAATTCCTTGTGAATTTCAAATTTTTTGTTATTCTTAAAATCATTACTCAAATAAACTAAAAATTTCTTCAAATATTGATTGAAAGAAGGAGTTACAAAATCTTATTTTGTAGTTATAAAAGTTTGAGTTATTTTTCATATTATCAAGTATAATGAACATTTGTAAATTTTAACTTGAAAACTAGTGATCATAGCAAAGTAATACTGGAAGAATCAGATAAAAAGGGTGGAATAAAGTCATAGCACAACAGGAAATGATACAAAATTGTTGATTTTTATCTCATAAAATTCAACTTATTTTTAAAATATTTTACCACCTTTAGATAATGTTTAGTGGATTTTAACATTATTATAACAAGAAAACTTAACAATGTTTTGATTTTTTTAACAAAAATAAATATTGTTAGATCATTTTTTTAAAAAATATGACTTATTTTTATGCTTTATCTACAATAGTTAGTAGTTTTTTTTGCAGAAATTACTTGTTTTGATATTCTATTTTTGAATTTTTTAAGAGACTTCATTGCATTAAAGTTTTGTAATAATTTTTCATTAAAGCATCATATTTTAAATCTAGAGATTTGGTTTTGAAATAATATATATTTTCATGTTAATTGACTCATTATTTTTGGATTGATAAATTATGTTAAAATTGGGATTGCTTATTTCTAGTGAGTGTACATCATAGTTTGTTTTCAAATCAAAGATTAATAAATGGTGAAATTTGGTAAAATTCTAAATATCTTTTAAACCTTTTTGATTTAAATAATGTTTAATGTTATTTAATCATTCTATAAGTAGAACACAGTTAAAATCTGATAATGGTACATTGCTTTCAATTTCTAATACTAAAATTCTATTCTACTTGAAACAATGTAAACTAAAGCTTGATATCTCATAAGAAACTCACAATTTTCAAAAATCATATTTCCAACTTTTTAAACATGATACACATTAAAATATATTTTTAGAATAATTTCCTAATTAGTTTCAAATACTAGAAAATAATGACCTCAATTTATTTTAATACTTAAACCATTCTGATGAGTGAATTTCACAATCCTCTAAGTAACATATGGTTACCATTTATACACATATGCATGATTTCTCCTTTTGTTTAATTTTAGCTCAATCTAAAAAGTAAAATCACATGTTGAATATCATCTATAGATAAACTTCTTATATTAGAAGCTAATATTTCATATGAGAAATTTGTTATTGAGTTTGGGAAACATTAATAAGTGTTGGGTATTATAATTGAGCCATTTATTCAAGTAAATAAAAAAGGATGACCTTCTAAATATTTCATATATATATATATATATATATATAATAAAAATTAATTATATAGTAGCATTTAACCATGTTTTTATACTAATGTCATATAAAAAAAGGGATTGAACTAAAACTTTCAGTAAAGAAAATAAAAATAAGATAAGTTAATATTCTTGTTTATATTCTCATATTTTTGAAATGGCTTACTTAAGGGAGAAAATTATTTGGTTTTAGAGTACAAGAATTTCTAGATAAAAATCTTCACAATATAGTTTGACCCTCTCAAAAAGAAAATTCCTCAAATTTTACTATCACATTTTATATATTTGTTAAGTAATAGAAAATGGAGTTGTGTCTTTGACAATGAAGCTTTAGAAAATGAAATAAATGATTTAAATATATAATATAATTTTTGAAACAATAAATCATGTATTCAAAAAAAATTATATATCTTACAATCAAGATAACAGTATTAATTAAGCAACTCTAACAACTTTGGAAAGAAAACAAGAAAAAAATAATTAGTAAAATGCATAAGTTATTTTTAGAATTTAAGGAAACTTAATAGCTCTACCTGTAAACTAGCCTTAAAGCAGGTTTGGATTTAACATGTGGAAATTCATACATAGTACCCTTCCATCATTAGAGCAGAATAAAATTTATGTAGTTTTATTTTTTTAATTTATAATAGTATTTTTATTTTTGGCTTTTTCATTAGTATAACTATATATTTTTTAACTTTTTTGTTTTTCATAACATAAGTTCAAAGCTGCACATCACTACTTCAAGATGAAACTCCATATAATGTAATCAATGAATGATATATTATAATGAATTTTACTAGAGACTTTTCAAAAATGGTGATTAAGAATACTTATTATAATTTTTTAAATTTTTATTATTATTCTATCTCTTGAAAGGAGATGGCCATATCTCAATTTAATTAGTTTTTCCTCAGAAAAATTTATTCTTGATCTAAATAAAATTGCATCACTATTAACTAGATGTTATTATACAATTTTAACAATTTTTTTATCTGAACATAGTTGAAAGTATGTATAAATTAAAGTGTTTCCACATAGTCTTACTATTATCCCACCATTATTTTCACATTTAGATTTCATTATAACTGTAAAATAAGTTTTTCAATAATTTTAATAATACCTTAATATTTAATAATTTAGTTACATAGTAGATTTTTTATCCTTTTTTTATATGAGGCTTATTATATAAACACTACTTTTAGATTTTATCCATTTTGATGTCTGATAATTTAAATTTTCATTTAACTACCCAAATTATATCAAAAAAAATTCAAAAGTATATTTTTTTAATGTACTCTTTTTGATAAACTTATCATTTCTTATAGGTTATTCTTCAACTATTTATTGTAATTAATTACCCACTCATTTATGGTCTGTTATTGTTGTTCATTACATACAGACAAAATAAGGATACTCTCATATTATATTGGAGTTTTAAATAAAAAAGTAAATACTAGTGGCTGGTATTAAATATGAAGTTGTTATAACTAAGTTGAACATTAATTAATTATTAAATGGCATTTTATATTACAAATTTTATTGAATGTATATAAAAATAACACTCAAGAAATATATATAAGATATATATATAACCATTGTATATCAAAAATGAAGTACTTTTCAACATGGTCTTTTTAAATGATTTTCAAATTTACTTAAAGAGACATTAATATTACCAATTAAAATTTTATATCAAATACAACAATATTATTATTTCATTTTTAATTATTTTACAAAAAATTTGAGTTTCAAAGTAATTTAATTCAGTATTTAATGAATGTTTTTGAAAAATATTTTTAAAAATAGAAATAACCCCTCACAAAAAAAAATATAATTTTTTTTACTTACAATTTGCACCATATTTCTACCCTTAAAATATTTGTATTGTTCTAACAAAAATATTTTTTAAATAAATTTAAAATTTTTTTCATTATTCAATTACAAAATGTCAAATTTATAATTTATTTTACCTTACTAAAAAATTTAGTTGAAAATTTAATTTTGTATTTCCAAAAAATAAACTTAAATGTCAAAAATTAAAAAAACAAAATTATAAATATAATTATGAGAAAGAGGTAGATTAAATTTATAATATTCATATAAAAAAAATTCATATATTTTATGGTGTTTGAATTTTAAATTTAATGTATTAAAAAATAATTATTAAATAACCAAGCCAAATGAAATTGGCTTGGATTTTTGCTATCACTAGAACTTATTTTTTTTCTTATACTCACATTTTAATTTTTAATTTTTTTTTTTTCTACATTTCTCATTTTTTTATGATTTTTAATGTTTTTAAGACCGAAGTTGCTTTCAAACAACTTCGGTCTAACGTTTCTCTCACTTTCCCACCAGATTGCACCTGGTAGGGAAAGTCGCTTCCATTTTAGAGACCAAAGTCCCTTGCAGGGACTTTGGTTTCTCTGTGTGCATTGCACAGCCAGAAAAAAACTGGCTGTGCAATGCACTGCATGCAGCACATGCAACACGCATCGCTGCTGCAAGTAATGCGCATTGCATGCAGCAGAAATGTGTGTTGCACATGCTGCGCATATCTCATGCAGCTGACTTGATATCAGCTGCATGAAATATGGTAGCGATTGTGCAACGCGCGTTACTTGCAGCAGCAACGCCCGTTGCACACTGCTTTGGCCACCTCCCAGCCTAGTAAATTAGCTGGGAGGGTGGCAAACATTACAGCAAGCAATTGAAGTCGCTTTTAGCGACTTCGATTGCTTGAAAGAGACACTTCCAGCCAGGGGAAACCTGGCTGGAAGTATTAAATTGCAATGTAAGGGACCCAAGCCAATTTCAAAGGCTTGGGTCATAAATTAAGGTTTCTAAAAAGCAGCCAGTATAAATCTGGCTGCAATAAAAAGTAAATTTTTTAAATAAAATACATAAAAAAATAAAAATTTGTTCAAATAAAATATACAACACTCTTCAGCCAGTAAGAAACAGCCTTCCATTGTTACACATAGAAACAAAATCAAATGTTTCTTTCATCAAAATTGGCCATGTTTCAATATTTTGAACCAAGTAAGATCAGGAAAAAGTTCACGGCAAAAAAATTGCATAATTAAAAGTCTCCCAATTTAATATGGTGCGGAGGTTCATATTTTAGAAATAGGTGGTGCACATTATAGTTTACTTTAAAAAAATTCAAAAATGAATTAATTTTGGTGCAATGTAAATTTAAATGTGATGAGTGTATGTTTTTTAGCTACGTGAAACATGGTAGCTAGAATTATGTGGCGTCCATTTTTTTTAGATGTGAAATTCAGTGTTCCACAAATGTGCATCTGTACAACATGCAGCCAAGTAAATTCTTGCTGGAATTAGTATATGCATAGGAAAATATGATCATGCTGTGTACAGTGCCTTGGCAACATCATTCTTGGAATTTAGATGAAGTTTATCATATGACTTGGAGAGCTGCATTTTTTTGAAAATGTGATCAGTGAAAATTCATGATATATACATCTGTTTGCCACCCAATTTATTTTTCCTTTCTCTTTCTCACTTACCTTTTTCAAAAATTATCAATCATATTTTTGCTTTATCATTTTGAATTATTGGTGCTATTTTCTTGACCTTATCTGATTACTGGTAAGCAAATTTTTCTTGCTATTGCATTTCATATCATTTTGGTTTGTTACACTTTTTTACACTTTTGACAAGTTAATCTAATGATTCTAATTCTGAATTTATTTTTATGGTATCTTTTACTGTACCCTTTCGATTCATTATAAAATAATTCTTTTTCAGTTAACTTAAAGTTTTTTTATTTGTTTGTCAATTTACTTTTCTTTATTCCTTATCAAAAATGTTCACTTTATTTATCTAACCATTTATTTTTTAAAACAGTGATTATAAAATAAACTTTATAATTAATTTTGATCAATCAGCTACAAATGGAAGAAGATTTTATAGACATGTAAGTTCATGTTTTGCTTATCATTTTTCTATATTTCTTTAATACTTTCTCAACCATTATATTATTAATATGAAAAGTAAAACATCATCTCGTACTTGCTGAAAGCATACAGGATAATGTTTTGCTTTTCATAATAATAATTAGATTGTTTGTACTTTACCTTTAATTTATTGATTTTTAAGTTGTTTCAAAGTCTCGTACTTGCTGAAAGCATACAGGACAATGCTACAATTTAAAAATTAATAATTTATTGAAGTATAACTTTCTAAGTCAATATATTGATCAGAGCAAGATTTTTCATTTTATATATGTGGATATCATAATTCTGTAAATTTTTTAATATTACTAGTGTATTGGAGTTATACTTTCATTATATTATTAATATTAAGTGTAGAGCCAAATCTCGTACTTGCTGAATGCATACAGGATAAAGCTATACTCTTTATATGTATAATTTAATAAAGTATACCTTTGAAACGCTTTCTTAATATTTGAAATAAAGAAAAAGTGTATAAATTTACTAATATGTAGATATGCTAACTTTTTTATTTCTAATATTGAAGATATGATAAAGTTAAAGTTATCATTGACTGATAATTGAAATTATGTTACTATTTTCTAATTTTTGATTTTTTTCTATTTTAAATCAAAATTGAATTCTCTTAGGATTGAACCATCAATGAGTAACGATTTGAAAAAAAAAACGGCCAGGGAAGAACTCTAACAATAGGTGGGCGAAAGACATTGCTACTGGAATGAAACTTGTAAACGCTCTTGGAATGGATACAAACGGGAAGAAGCCACATTTCTATGCATGATCTTATGCAAATAATATGACAGATTGCAATAATTATTACAATTTTTTTCCTGGATGTAGTATTTATAAACCAAAAGGTGTCTTAATACCTAATGTTCTTGTGCAGACTTTTGAAATTCATGAGCTCAAAGAACTAGATATGTTAGAAGCTACGGTGCGATGCATTAAGGATCTTTCTTACTGCGAACATGAAATTCAAAATAATGGTTATCATCAAAGAGCTGGTGGTTTTGGAAAAATGTTTGGTGGTGGCTTTATTTTAGATAGAAAGAAATCTTTACATATTCGTAAGTATCACTTTTTTTAATTTAAATACTGAATTTTTGAATGCTTTTCCTTGCAGATGAATACACTGATGATATTGTAAAAACGGATGAATATAAAAAACGAATGAAGAGGATTGCAATGTACTTTGAATATTTTTTTAAAAAAATATCATATGTAAAGTACAATGAGGCAACTAATCTTTGTGCAAAACTTGGTATTCCTGGATTTTCAAAAGTTTCTAGTGAAGAAGAGGGTGTACCGTTTGCTAGTAATTTAACTTGGACATCTGGAGGGAATGGTAATGGGTTCTCTAATGAGGTTCATCTCGATAAGGATGCAAGTGAGTATACTTTAGGAATATTTTTTCCTAAAGATACAGAAAAAAACACCATTCATATGAAGTATGATAAGACCCAACCACGACAAATAGGTGGAGAACTTATGTTTCCCGAAATTCGAAGTAAAATAAACTTTGAAGCAACTAATGGAATAACAGTGACATTATGGCCTGCCAATCAACTAAGGCATTTTACCTCAAGATGTCATGAAATTCCTGGCTTCACTAGGATAGGTTCTTCTATTCAAATCAGCACTAGACTTTTTCATGCTATAGAAAAGCTTAATGTTTTTGATATTGATATTTCAGAATACTTAGAAATTAAAAAAGAAAAATTTAGGTTAGAATATTTGATTAGTGCTTTGAGAGTTTTTTTGAAAAGAGATGACTTAATAGAGGAAGAAATAGAATCAGCAAAGTATCATTTATCTAATTTTAAGACAAATCTAAAAAATCTAGATATATAAATATTAAAAATTTATATTATATATACACAACTTAATGCAAATTTAAACATGATAAATACTGGGAGTAGCTGTAACATTTTCAGTTTTGATAATTATAGTATTATCTATTTTTTTTATTTGTGAAATAAAATAATTTTTTTTCATAATATTATAAGAAAATTTGATTTACTTTTGAGGAAATATATAAGTTGTGAAATCTTTAAATGTCATTTTTATTAAATTGGTAGCAAAGGTTCTAAAATAAAAAAAACTATAATAAAGAATTTGAAATATATTAGCCATAAAAATGTGCTTTTAATGCTACCAAATTAACTGTATAGTATTTTAGGTCAAACAGGCTTATTAATAAAAAAGTTAATAATAAAGAGTTGAAGAAAGAATTTTGAATCAATAATAGATTAAATTGTATTTTTTTAAGAATGTACTCATTTAATTATTTAAATTGTTCTACTTCTGATTAAAAATGTTACAATCAACGAAAATATTTGTAATAATTAATAGATTATATAATATTAAAGGTAAAGTAACAAAACTAGAGCAGTTATCATATTTTTATATAAACAATAAAATATTTAAGAATTTAATACAAGTATTTGAAATCATATAAGTAGATTTTAAAATCTTTGTTATTGCTGGACTTACAATAATTTTTTTTAATAATTAATTTAGAAAATCATGTCAAAGGTTACTTAATAAATTTCAAAGATGGTCACATTTTTGACGTATTTGAAGGAAAATAACTTGAATTATACAAGATATATCATATAGACAGAACTTTATCTATTTACATTTTGGAATATTAATTTATTGAAAGGCTATGTTTAGCAAAAAAAGGTGATACTGGCTGAATGGAGCTCCAGTGATTAAGAAAATCTGCAGAAATAGCCCTAGCAATTCCCGGAGGACTTGGGGTATCAAATTTTAAAGGAAATGGATCACACTTGCCTATAAAAGGTTTTATTAATGTTAAAATATAGTTATTTAAATTTTTCCAAATTATTTCTTCCATCAAATGATTTTTTTTTCATGTAAATTAAGAAACTTAACTTCTGATATTACCTCCAAGCAATCAGCTGCTGAAGCCAATCTATGATCTTGAGAGCTCAGAAATAAACCACGGACACCATCAATTATATAGAATGTGAAAGATTGATATTGGTGGTGGGAGTATTCAGAATTTATTTTGTTTAGTGCAGCCTTTTGTTTCTCTCTCATTATAGTCAGCTCAGTATTTTCGTTTTTCTCACTTGATTGTTGAGCTTCACTAGTCTTGCCACTTGATATTGTTGCAGCACAATATTTTGATTTAAGAATGATAATTGACATAATTATATCAATGATAATATTGCTGATTTGAAGAAGAGTTGACATTGATATATCACGGGTTTGAAGTGCAGTGGGACCAACTTCTAAGCCATCAGAAATCTAATATGAAGGAGAAGGATTATTGTTAAGGATCTTGACAAGCTCTTCTGTTTTATCTCTAGCCAATTCAAGTAAATTGCGATACTGAACTCTTGTTATTTCCTGCCTCTCATTGCTAAGTACAGGAGGGTTAGGTGCCATGCCATAAGGCAGACATGGTGCAAGCTCAAAAGCTTCAAAGCGAGTATCAATCAGAGAGTGGGATGAAACACATTTGGGTGCTGGAAAATCAAATTTTTGAAAAAAAAAGATATAGAACATAAGTGAAATATATAAATTAAGAGAGAGGAACATGATATACATACAAAGTGGAGGTGTAGGATTTTGTATACTAGACATATTGATTAATGAATATTAAAAAAAAGTATTCGATATCAAAAAATTATGATGTAATATGATGAATAATTATAAGAAACTCTATTCTAGAAAATTGAAGTTGATAATTTAATAGGATAAAAAATTGAATAAGATTAAAATTAAAGTGAGGATGAAAGAAACAGAAAACATAAAGAGGGGGATTTTATATTATTTGAGCTTTTTTTAACATGTATTATTCATAGTGGGGTAAACTGAGTAACATGCTAAATCACAATCTGTTTATATTGAAGCAAAATTTGATGTAGCTAACAGAAAATACTAGTAATTCTTTGGGGACTTTTAGTGTGAAAAACAAATAATAACAAATTTATATCCCATATTCAAATTGCCACGGGTAAATACAAAATTTTTTAAATTAGAATTTACTCCTAAACAATGGAGATACACTTAATTAGTATATTATATGAAAAAAAAAGATAATCCTTTATGAATATTTGTTAAATTTACTTTCAGATGACAATGCGAGATTCACATATATACTGATATGCCTCATCAAGCAAGAAATGAATTATAAATATAAAATTGGTAACATTAGAATTTAAGATAAGAATTTGTTTTTTAAGTGACAGGAGGAGTGTCAGGCTAGGGTGTGGGCACCGTGACCAAACCTTTGATAAATTTGGATACAACTAAGGGAAAAAAAAATTGAATAGTTTTATTTTGCAATATATCTTAGTCTGCACAAGATATTGCATTGTTGTCCCTAACTATACCAAAATTGTTACTTTTCAAAAGTTATAGGACTACTAAGTTAATAAAATATTATTATGAATCACCCAATGAAATACCTTAAGCAACATTCAAAATTATTAAAATATTAATATTCAATTTGAGATTTGGATTAGCTAATTTTTCACAACTTACCACAGTTTTGATTAATATAATAAAACTTGAAAAAAATTGTTGAGATAACCTAGAAATGGGTGCAAGAAAATGATGAAACATATGACTTGAAACTTAACTCATACACTATTGATAAACTTCATGGATTCTGATTAATTTCTATTGAAATTAATTTTGAGACTAGCATATTGAATTTTAGCTATGACCAAGTACTGTAAGTGCCATGGTTTGTATTCAATATATTGGTGTTGAAATTAATTTTGATAGGAATCAACAAGTATCAGATGGCACCATGCATGAAACACTGACAGAAACCATCAAATTTATGAGGCAATGAACCTCATAATTTCGATCGAAATTAATATAGACCCCTGCATATTGAATACAAGCCAATTCACATGGGCTACACAGACATAGATAAAATTCAACATGCATGGCTTAAAATTAATTTTGATCGAAATTAATCAAGGCATTAAAACATCAATTTTTATATGGTGTACTTGATCAAACCAGTTTATCTAACTGCTTAGCTTACCTATACTTATGGGAATTTTATGCATAGTCCATGTCCATATTAATTTCAATCGAAATTAATGTTGACTAATATATAATGAATACATGCTATGCCACTTACACTTGCCAGGCATAGCTACCATTAAATATGCCAGTATCAAAAATTAATTTTGATCAAAATTAATGAGCATGATAATCATGAATTTCTGGAGTCAACTGCTTATTTTTATGCATGGTGCCTTGCCAACATTAATTTCGATCGAAATTACTTTTGATACTGGCATATTTCATGTATATATGCCTGGAAAGTGTAAGTGGCATAGTGTGTATTCATTATGTATTGGTCAACATTAATTTCGATCGAATTTAATGTTGACATTTGCATATTGAACCCAAGCCAGAAAACAACCCAGAAGATTCTTCATAAAACTTCCCATTAATTTCGATCGAAATTAAGGCTGACAATATACATATTGAATGGTAGTTATATCTGGTCTGAGTAAGCAGAGATTACTTATATTCAATATGTATTGGTCAACATTAATTTTGATCAAAATTAATGAGCATTTTGATCATGAACTTTTTCAGTCAGTTAGTTGTTTCAATGCATAATGGCATGCCAACATTAATTTTGATCAAAATTAATGTTGAAATGATATAATGCTTTTTTGCATGACATGTAAAGGACGGCAAGTATTTTTAAGTATTGAAATTTACTATACATGTTGAGGGTAAATATAAAATTTACATATCCATATTAATTTCTATAAAAATTAATGTTGACCAATACATAATAAATAGTAGATATGCCTGGCTAGTGTAAGTGGCATAGCTTTTTTTCAATCTGCACTTGGCAACATTAATTTCGATTGAAATTAAGGTTCATGATTATCATCAATTTATTCAGTCAGTTGCTTACTGTTATGCATGGTAACATGTCAACATTAATTTTAATAAAAATTGAATTTGACATGCCACCAAGCATTTTTATGTAAGATGAAAAGTAGGGCACTCTATTCTTAAGTAAACACATTACAATGCATATTGAGCATGTAAATATCATTTACACATTAATATTAATTTCAAGCAAAATTAATGTTGACCAATAAACATTGAACACAAGCTTTACAACTTACACACACCAGATATAACTACCATTCAATATGTATATGGTGCTCACTAATTTCGATCGAAATTAATGAGCAGTTTTATGAAGAATTTTTTGGGTCGTTTGCTGGTTTGGGTTCAATATGAAAATGTCAATATTAAATTCTATTGAAATTAATGTTGACCAATACGTAATGAATACACACTATGCCACTTACACTTTCCAGGAATAGACACCATGCAATATGCCAGTATCAAAAGTAATTTCGATCGAAATTAATGTTGGCAAGGCACCATGCATAAAAATAAGCAGTTGACTCCAGAAATTCATGATTATCATGCTCATTAATTTCGATCGAAATTAATTTTTGATACTGGCATATTTAATGGTAGCAATGCCTGGCAAGTATAAGTGGTATAGCATGTATTCACTATGTATTGGTCAACATTAAATTCGATTGAAATTAATATGGATACATAAATGTGACATAAAGAGGTATGGACCATCAATTTGTTGAAAATACATTTTTATATCTCATACATTATTTGTTTTTCTTAAATAAAATGTTACTCTCTCTCAATATCACTTTATAAAATTTACCAAGCTGCTTTGAAAAAAAACAGAATACATAAAATTCAATATAAGATAGCTATATTACACAGAAGATCACCGTTATACCTAAGTTATGATGATGTTGATGCTCTATTAATTGATTCCCGAATCTTTACCAGATCAATATCAGCTCCAACCCCAAGTGACTCACGTTCATTCACAGATAATCCTTGCAAAAATGTTGCTGAATAGCAATTCTTGGGGAGGTATTTGGGAACATTGAATATACCATTTTGTGCAACTGTCCTTTCTGATGACCGTGAATATGTTTTTAATGCTGATTTTTTTTGAGCTGGTGTATGGGCTAAGTCCTTTGTCATCTTATCCATTTTTTTAAACAAATCATTGAGTTCAGGATTTTTCCATCCAGGAATAGCTCGGATAGGTGCAGTTGGGGCTGGTGCTGGGCCTTCCTCGATATCAGAGATGCACCTAGTATCATGAAAAAGCACAACAAAACCTGGCACATTACTGCAGAGACCTCTTGCTAACTTGTAGCCTGCACTAGAAATCTGAATTCCAACTAAATCAGATTCATAATAACAAAAAGAAATGTAAAATAAAAAACTTACCTTGGTCCAATAACATTTTACGTGTGCCCTTTCCCTCTTTTCCATCTTTTCTGTTTCCAACCTTTCCTCTGCTTTCCCAAACAACCTTATCATTTCCTTCCCTTATTAACTACCCATTTCTCAATAACACATTGAGTGAACTGAAGCTTTGACTGATCGATTGTATTCAAGGTGGTGAGCCATCTGGTACAGTGGTCGCATACTATGCTTCCCATGACTTGATTCCAAGTTGATTCTGAAAAATCACGGCAAGTCCAATCAAACGCGAATTTCCGAAAACCTTTTTCTTGCAATTCACGCTCTAAGTTTCTTTTGACAGAAAGTGGGATCAGTGCTCCTCCTTTTAGTCCTCGAGGCTCAGGTGCTGGAAAAAATTCAGGTAGTCGAATTTTGGATCGCAAGAAGGCTATAGAATTGGTTATCAGAAATTGTCGATCAGCTGCAGAATTGGCACGGTTAGAAGATTGGACTTGGGTTAGGACAGTTTGAATGGTTTTTAGTTTGAATTGGCTCCAATCTTTCCAATTTTCAATCTCCAAAGGTGTTAGGCTCGCAGGATATTTTGATATTTGTGTTGGTCCCCCAAGACAATACTTCAGAAAGTGGTAAATATTTCTATTTAGACTGTCCGAGCTCCTGGGAACATCATTCCTTCTAACTAAGCCTCTTACAGCCCTTAACCCCCGTTCTCGCTCATGAGACTCTGCTGAATTGAGTCTGTGGTAATCACTGATACCCATAATGATTGAGGGATTCACTAACAATTCAAATAAGTTAAATAAATTGGTTATTTTTCAATAAAAGAATACACTACAAATTTGACTTACCTGCTCCACTTGTGCTTGCTCCTTGGTTAGGCTGAGCAGATGATGATTGGTCTCCAAAAAATTCCCTCAATACTTCACTAGCCCAATCTCTTCCTAGCTGATCAGCTTGCTGATTAGCACTTTCAGAAGCAGAAGGATGATTGGGATTAAAATTTCTTGGTTCTGAATGAGACTCTTGGCCTGGATTGGGATTAGGTGGTGGGTTAGGATTAGGTGTTACAGATTGAGATGCATCTGGAGGTGGATCAGCAGAGGGTGGTGGAGGAGTATTTCCAGTATTAGTATGTTGAGGCGGAAAACAATCAGAATCGGTTGGGTCAACAGACATCCCTTCAAAATTATCATCCATAATGAACTGTAATAAAATAAAATAAAATAAAAATAATCAGTTGTTAAAATTTATACCTATCAAAGCTAAAGTAAAAAAAGATACTATGTATATAGTCTTGTAAACGTGTATGTTCTCTTGTCGAAAAATAAAGTGAATAATATATAGCTATCAGCTAAAGTTGGAAGGTCAAACTATTTATAGTAGATGAATGAGCAAGAAGATCATTCATTATGTAAAAATTTTATCATATTTCTCATTATCAAGATTTTCTTTCTTTCATTCTTACATTTAAGATAACAATGACTCATTGAAAGCATGGGCTCTCTCGCAATAAAAGCAACCAAAGTAATTGTTCACTGATTTATGATAAGGTAAGTTGGATGGATTGCATTTTTTAATCAAGCATTGAATTATTTCTTTCACCATTTACAAACATCACCAATCCTACAAATTTCCCGAATCCCAAATTAACACAAAGATGTTAGTCAACAGAAAATAAATTTGATTAATTTTTTCACTCACTACTGTCTGCAGTCCAATGGCAGTGACAACCTCGTCTTTGATTCCAAATATTCCTTTTTTGTGCTCGACAGTAGCTGCATGTCCAATTATTGCATCTTTCTTAATCACAATTTGAGTTGCTTTGGCTACTCTTACTAACCAACAATGCACTTGTGGGAAAAGCTCATAGGGATCCTTTGATGTTTCTTCTGGATGGAGCTCTTTGAAAGGACTTACTATTAAATATATTTGATCAATATCTTCCTTTGATCTGAAAAGATCATCAATTTGCCCAAACTGGCTATCTTTTCCATAGTAGAATTCAATTTTTGAATTAGCAATGTGTCAATGGTAACTAGTAAACCTCTTTCCATGTATCAATATGCTTGCTACATTTTCAACTACCCGATCCCCACTTTTCTCCGATGGTGTCAAAGCCCGTCTTGAAGTTTCTTTTCCCATTCGTGCCCTTACCCATTTAGTAAATAATGCCATACTTAGATGGATCCATTTGTTTTGTTTATCAAGATCAATATGGATTTTTTTAGTCTCACATTGATCATTATCTTCAGCTTCACCAAGATCTAATACCCTAGACTTCTGATACCAATGTTTGAGCATTGTTAGCGGTATCTCTCCTGTGGTAAATATTAATAAATTAGCACAGCTGAGTTTTTAAATCATTGCTTACAAACATTACATACGTGGATGGTGATTGTTTGGAATTTCAGATAATATATGATTCACCCGCTCTCCAGACCAAGTAGCTGTACCTGATGGTGGACCAAGACGCTTTATCATTTCAGGATAATGTTGAGTGATATGCAGATTTGGCTTTGCATTAATATTCTTCCAACCCTCTTCAAAGCACTCACGATACTCTAACAGAAATTGATCTAGATCTTTAAGCTCATTAGTCTGTATATTTTTTAATGTCAAAAAATTGGTGATCGAGCATAATGTTACAAGTGACTTGAGAAGAAAATATTCTCTTGGTTTATCAGCTGAGGAAGCTGAAGATTCAGATTCTTTAAATTTTTCAAACCAAAGGGGTATAAGTGACAAAGGGAAGTAGAGAGTATACAGCATGTGCCATTCTGCTGCCTTGAGGGATCCTGCCTTTTTAGATCCTACTGATTTTGGAACTCGTGTTAGCCAGGAAGGTCTTCTTACTTGATCAATCATCTTCCATACAACCTGTAGCTCTGCTGCTGTGATTCGTGGATTACTACTACCTTCATTTTCTTTCTCCTTACCTTTCCTTTTATTTTCTTCATCTCTAGCTGTCTCATTTGATGAGTGAGATCCTTCACTCTGTGATATGCTAATGCTTCTTTGCCTTAAGTTATACAATGAATTCCTACTGTCACTGCTGTGAGACTGTATTGAGGCCACATCGCTATATGGAGGAATAAATTTGGAGCTGGATGACCTACTCTGGCTTCTTGATCGATTTGTTCCCAATCCTTCATTATCTAGTCCATGATGACTTGATGACTGTCTTGAACTCGTACGTCTTTGCTGCTTGTGCTGTCTCGTGTGTCCTGTATCATCATCATCATTATTCGTGGTGCTTAAGCTACTTCTACGTTTTTTCGAATGTTTGTGCAGTGAAGTAGCAGAAAAGAAATCATCATCTTCTTCTCTTACATGCCAATTTTTATCCTTTTCCAGCTTTCTTTCTAGATCTTTTGCTGCATTTTGGATTTGAAAATAGCTTAGACTGTGATCTTTTAGGTTGCCAAGCATATGTGAATGCATAACATCAATTGAGCAATATTCAGTTGGACGCCAATATTCAAGGTTATTCAGCTCACTCCATCGTACCCCATGATTTTGAACAATTGATACACGCTCCCAATGTGACTTAGAATTTTTCCACTTTGTTGCCCAGCACATATGATCCTCATGATTCCGTAATGAAAAATTTCCCACATTCTTTTCACTAATTTCATCTTTAGAGATATTACAGAAAGAGCAGAACATTTTTGCAGAGTGACTCGAAAAGCCAGCCAATTTTCGTATTGCAGGAATGTCACCTATCAAAGAGAACAATGCAACTCTTAATTTCCGGCCTCGAGGATAAAGATGTGTCTTTTCAATCAATATACCATCCCATAGAGTTTGTAGATCATTAACCAGTGGTTTTAGAAGGTGATTAAGCTGTTCACTTGTGGGTTCTGTTGGTCCGGGTATAATAGAATACAAAAAAAGATTTTCCATTTTGTATCTATCTTCTTGAGGTAGGTTCATACACACCATCATAATATTGCCTACAGACTTCTGATGACCTCCAATCCTATTTCCACCAGGCCTAAACCAGTCGACATATAAAGTAAACATTAAGTTACCTGAAGTTATCGTATATTCATCATCATTTCTATCCAGAGCTTGAGTGGTTATGGGAAAGTTTTTCCAAATTGAACCATCACAAACATCCTTCATCAAATCACACTCTACACGTTCTGCCACAGGGGTTTTCTTCTCAATCAGAAGCTCAAATTTGAACAGTTTTATCTTTTCCTTAAGCCAGTCGATAAAAGAATGGTAATGAAATGTTTTAAGAGATAAGTATTTTACATGTTCTTGATTTTCCTCCATCAAATACAGCCTTTCATCACATTTAACTGCAATTTGTCCTGCTCTAAACATTTTTAAATAGCGCTTTGATGATGAAAGAAACGGTTGATTGCAACATAGTATAGATGGTTGAGATTCAGAGTTATACTCATAAAGAGCAAAGCATTTAGGACAGCATGTTTTAGTGAAAAATGATTGATTGAGCTTTAATCGACTAAAAACTGTATCTATCAAGCGTGGGACCAGGCGGACAATGCTATCAGAATCCAGTATTCCACTATCACCTAGAAGTTTGAGCTTCTTAATTTCTTCATCCAAAAATTGAGTACAACCTTCTTTGCTCAAATGATGAATCAGAGAAAGCTTTGCTGCCTGCCACATAATTATTTGGCTATACCGTTCCCCAAGATTTGAGTTTCTAGAGACTTTTGAAGATACTTCTGCCCCCAATAGCAACTGCCCCTATCTAATAAATCATTGAAACATCATAAAGACTTTAATTCTAACATTGAACTATAGATATACAGCTTACTGTCTCTGTGGAGCGGGAACTTCCAATGTTAAGTGGATTGTTGGAAGAAATAACCATCTGGGCCTTCCTATTTCTTTCCTCTTGATGTTTTGCATAAGAATTAGAGCTTTTGAAAGCCATACCAACTTCAAAGGACCCAGAAGAAGTTTGATACTTTCTATTGACACATCCAAGATCTTGACATTGACATACATGAAAAAATGGAGGCATTGTAATTGTGATAATTGTAGGAATAAGTTAGCTATTCGAAGTTACCGATTGAAGGTATTCCTTTTTTTGAAAGGCACTAGCTAATATAAGCTACATTTTTTTATCAAAAGAATATGATGGAATATGTGTTGAAATTATTTAAGTTTAAATGTTTAATTTTTAATCGGATAAATTATATATTAATTTAAAGTTATGCAGTCTACTTTATTTGTATTCTGTATACTCTCTGCATTTGTACAACAATGCATGCATGTTTATCAGAATATTTTCTATCATAGAAAAAATTCTGTTGTACGCACAAGCATCTTAATTATTTTTCTATCAAATGCCTTCTGAGTTATATCTAACTACCCTATAATTTTTTGATTTTGATAAAAATTCTTAGTTATGGACTATAAGAAAAGTAATCCATATTTTTAACATAATTTTTAAAAAATTACCCCAAAAATAAAAGTTAAACCCAAAAATAAGTTTAATATTTTGTAAAAAACAATCACAAACATATTTCTTTCAATTTGAAAATTGGTCTGTACTAGGTAGAGTTTTCTATAAAGAAAAAATCAAAAATACTCAAATAATAGATGCTACAAAAGTGTAAACCTTAAAGAATTACATAAAAGCTGAAACCTTGTATAACTTTTCATACATAAATGTGATGAAGTGACACTCTAGTCTATTTATTAAGGTTGAAAAAAATTACTCAAAAGAATATGTATTACTATCATATTGGACCAAAAATAATTTTTTGGTAATCAAAAAATGAACATAGCCTCACATTTAACAAATTATTTTTTTGGAAGAATTTTTTGAAAAGAAAAAAAAATCCGTTTCTTAAATGAGTCTGCTTTTATCACATAATCATTCTCTTTATTTTATACCATTCCTTTTGAGTTCAAGTTGCATATAAAAATATAATTTATGCATATTATAATTCCATAAAGTCGAAATATTTCTTATTCTTAATTTTTGTGATATTTCTCCTTAAATCAACTTTGATCATAAAGTTTTGGAGCTCAACAATTTATCCTTCCTCTTTGTTTAATTTAATTGAACACTTTCTTAATCTAATTATTTATGAACCCTAGTAGCTCTTACTTTCCTCATGGAAACCTGCCCACAAACACAAGAACACTTAATAGAATTTTTAATGAGACTTTGCCTCCATTCAATTCTCACTTTTGTAGATCTATACACAATTTTTGTCGTTCACTTTTGGATATGTCACCAGAATCAAATGGATGGAAACAAAACCCTACTGAAGAGCAATTAGACAGATTTTCATCATTCGACATGAATTCTTGCAACATTGCCTTTGAACTACCTCATCCAGAATCAAATTCAGCAGTTTCAGAAAAGTTTCCACCAATTTTCCGTGAATCTTTTATTGAGCACCTTCGCATGTGTGGTTTCCCAGGATCAACTTTCTCTTGGAACCTAGATTGGTTTGACAAATGGAACCAGGTCTTGGCAAATATTCTCATTAAACACTGGGACAATGCCTTAAAAACCAATAATTTGATTGCATATCCAATTGACTCAACTCAAATTAGCTTCTCAAATCAAATAGGAGTTCTTCACCGTTGGTTTTTAGGTCATGCTGATAGATTAAGACTTGGGAAGGATTCTCATAGCTCTCAAGAAATAATCAAAGTGAGAAAGCATAAATATAGAATAAAAAAAAAGTATGAAAATCCCTTTTTTTTCAACCGTTTTTATTTATGACCTTTATTTCAAATAACAAAGATTCTTAGAATTCAGTTAACCGAACTAAACTTCTTAAACAAATTCCACATTGTGAAACTTATCACAACCTTTTCACAAACATCAAGTGTTGTTCAGACACCGAAATTGATAATGATGGATCGTTAAGACGTATCTTAATGCAATGGAGGTCTGAAGATTTTTCTAAAGTTGCACAATATCTTGACCAACAACACTTTGATATTCGAGATAATTCAACCTACTCTGGAAGTGTGCTAAAGGACTTGGCCTTGTACAAAAGAATCAGTTTGGTTTCAACATTATCCCCTAACCTTAATCCTTCTCATGTCCCCCGGGGTTTGCCAAATGACTGTTATTCTCCCTTATATCTTGCATCTCTAAATCCTCAACAACTCAGACTTTTAAATCCTCAAAATCCCATAAATTTACCTGCTCTCCTTGAAATTCTTTCTTCCTCTAATGTGAGTGATTGACAAACTCCCTTAATAATAGGTTTGCACACTCATACTCCTCATTT
This sequence comes from Hemileia vastatrix, assembly GCA_030280995.1. NCBI lineage: Eukaryota > Fungi > Basidiomycota > Pucciniomycetes > Pucciniales > Zaghouaniaceae > Hemileia > Hemileia vastatrix. Next base: position 32,162,869 of record JASXTE010000005.1, read on the forward strand.
CCACTGTTTGGGGCACTTAGCCTTGAAAACAAAAACATAATTTTAATGATTACTATTATCATTAAAATTTATAGAAATGAAATTTGGCTTACATTGTTAGCTCCATTTTTTTCCTTTGAATCTTATACATGCTGAATTCTATACTTCCTTGTACAAAATAATTCAAAACATTTACTTCATTTTGCTGCCCCATTCTATACAGCCGATCAACAGCCTGTTGCTCAACTGCTGGATTCCAATTTGGCTCCTATTTCAACATTGAACATATAAAAAATTTAATATTTTTGTTCTTAATATGAAATAAAAGACATTGAGCTCACCATTATATATACATTTTGAGCACACCTGAGATCTATACCCACTCCTGCAGCCTGAATCGTTCCAACCAAAACTTGGCAATTTTTATTAAAATGGAATTCATGCATATTTTTGTCTCGCTTTGTCCGGCTGAGTTCACCCGTAAGCTGGGTATACCTAATATTGTGGTCATCTAAAGCCATTTTTATTCTATTTTGAAATATTAGAAAATTGTTTTTAATAAGCCAACACAATTTTGTAAAACAATTCATTATAGAATCACTTACATCTGCAAAAAGTCTGCAAAGTTGGAGAATATAACAGCTTTTGGAAAATTTATATCCCTTTCACCAGACAAAAAGTTTTTTAAGTGGCCTATAAGATGACAAATCTTTGCGGAATGCTGCCAGGTGAAATCAAAAGTTGGAGTTTCATCCAGATTTTCGTAGATTGGATGGTTTCAGAATTTTCTTAAAATCATCAGCTCTCTTAGAAACTCAGATGAGTCCCAAGGGAAGTCAGTGCTTCTGGAGGGCCCATATCGCTCAGTGAATCCTTCTTGAAGCACATCAAGTTTAGACCTCCATGGATCTGCTAATTGAACCGATATCCCCCTTTGAATCTTTTTTGGAAGAGACAAAATTGCATCCTTTGTTCTACATAGGCTTATGACTTTCATTAAGTGATTGATTGATTTAATAGAATTAGCCTTTCCTTTTTGCAAACCTGGAAAAAGGAAATTCTTCCATAACCAGTCTTCTTGCCACTTTTCGATTCTAAGAAAAAATATGAGACTTTGAAGGTCAGTGGGCCTGTTCTGAAGTGGAGTTCCAGTCAAGCATAGTCGGTGTTGGGATTCCAAGTCAAATAATGTTTGAGCCCTCTGCGAGTAAGGATTTTTAATGTAACTAAAAGAATATTTATAAAAATTGATTATAAAAATTAAGTTTTAAGTTTTAGATATAGAAATGGGCACTAACTGAGCTTCATCTAAAACAACTCTATACCAAAGGAGCATTTGAGTCACCGGTATCTTTTTTTGGCTTTGATTTTTTGACATTGTTGGGCTAGCTATTTCATAGGTCATTAAAACAATAGCAGTGTCCTGTAGCTCATTGACATTAGTATTTTGACAATCCTTCCCATAAAGAACCTTGAAAGGAAGCGCATTATCTTCAAAGTGCACACTTATTTCATTGATCCAATTCGATAGTGTTGCCAGGGGGCATATAATCAGTGTGGCTGAACTCCGATTAATACCTTCTTGATTTTCTGATACCTGGAATTGTCTTGCTTCACCTTGAGTTTCACTTATAAGAGAAAGAGTTGAAAGAGTCTTTCCCAAACCCATATCATCAGCAAGTATTGACCCGTTTCCTTCAGGCGTTAATTGATTGTTATGAAACTGATCTTTATAGTCATCGAATCCAGTTCTAAGCCAATGGTTGTCCTGGTGCCTCCACATGATATCCAACTTTTCCTTTAACATTCGTTCATTGTCAATCATAAAATTTATTGCTTGAAGTTGATGTGTTTTGAGAACTGTTTTGATTCCTCGGATAAGTTGATCAGCTTTCCAATCTTGAGTACTCTGAGATATTTGGAAAGAGCCTTCAAAAATTACATGCGGGATATTAAAAAAGATAGTGGATTCGTAGTTCAGGATTGGACATAAATCGATTTGTGCAGAAGAAAATGCTTCTTTAGAAAGACTTATTAGTGTACTTGAAGAAAAGAGGCATCCCCAAAGTTGATACTAATTACCGAAAACTGGAACCAAGTAAGCATGAAAATAGAAAGGCTTCATAGGATTCAAGGCACTTCTTTGGTTTAAATGGTGAGATCCAGAGCCAATGTCACCCAATAGTGGTCCAATGTGCTGACTCTGCACTTGAGAAAGATTACCAACAAGGGTTGGTTTTCTTTCTTCAAATAGTCCAAAAATATGAACATTTGAATGGCCTCGCTGTAAAATCGTGGGGGTCGGTGAGTTTTGAAATCTTGAAATTACATTCATATAAATTTGATCGATTGTTATTGAGAACTGTCCAACACATCTGAGACTTGAAATATTAAGTAAGAATAGTATCTGAAGATAGTGGTTGTTAAAAGATGAATTGAAGCAAAAAATGAAGAATCAGTTTTGAATAAAACGACAAAATAACTTTTTAGCATATGCTATGCTAAGCTCATAATTCTTTCACATGTATTATTATTATTTTTTTAATAAATATTTGAAGTAAATCAATGATAACTGAAATGAATAATATGGCTTAAAAATAAATCTTGATCCTATAGAGTAAATTTTGGTTTGTGGAGGAAGAAAAATTTTCACAATAAAAATGTGCATTATTGTTACATTATAATCACAAAATAGAATAATTTCACTCTTATTACACTTATTTATGTTTCTGTCTAATAGTAAAATGCTTTAGATGTCAGTTCAAAATCCAAATTGAAACTACTACCCAGAACGATGTCTTGATACTAACATACTTTTTGTAAGTCTTTGGAAAGACACTTATGGTGATCTCAATAATATTAAAATTGATTTGAATTGTATGTTTTATCAAATATCTATGTAGTCTAGTGTAATAATTGAGATACTACAGTTTAACCTTCTGTTACCAACTTGGCAAGAAAATATATGTAGATATTCTTAGAACGAATATCAAATTTTGCTTTCCACAAGATGGGAAAGTGAATATTATGATATGTTAAGTGATATGTTCAAGCTTTGCTCAATCTGTGCTCAGCTCAAAATCAAAGTAATCACCAAGCTCCAAGAAACCTGTGATTGAGTTTGGTTGAACCTAGGTCTAACTGATTACCAAATCTTTGTCCAATTAATTTAAATCTGGTTTCACAATGAACTCCCAACAGCCTTCCAACAGCTTTCCAACCACTTCCCAACATTTTTAAATGAGGGGTATTGCTAGCAATACCCCCCCAAATTTTCTGTGGTGAATACTATTATCCTGGTGATCAATAAAACTATGTACATTGTCATCATGTAAAGACAAGATTAGCATGTTATTTTTTAATGATTAATTTTTTAAATCTTTATCAATTATATCCAGTAAATCTCTATCAATCTCATTACCTATAAGTAATTCATTGTTAGTATTATATATTTGATCCTGAGAATATGGATGACATACCAAGGTCTTATTCCATTTCCCCTGCTTCTCCTTGGCTTTCCCCTGTAAGGTTGACTGCTGGAGCCCTGTTGTTGAGGTTTGTTGTAGTTCAGGGCATACAAGTCCCACTTCCATTTTCTTACAGTGATCTTTTGTCCTCCTCTTGGGCTGGAGGTGTGGTTGTGGAATTGTTGGGTGCAACTGTTGTTGGTTGAGCCTTTATTTCCACTAGAGCTTGATTGACTTCTAAGAAACCCTGAGCATCTCTTTTCTCCAGGTTTATATGGTCTAATATGTTGTTGACTCTTACTGTTAGGGTGTTAATTTGAGCAGATGGGGAGTGAATTTGTTCTTGTAAAGTATTTTTTGTTTTCTTTATTGATACTTGTTTTAACAGTTTTTCCCTTTCCTCCAGAGACATCTGTGGTGTTTTGCTGTTGGTGGGAGAATCCTGGCCCTCCATATGAATGTCCTGTAACAGGTGTTTTAGCTCTAGCTCTTAAGTTATAAGGTTTTTCCTTATTACTCACAATATCATTGTTGTCACACATTTATATGTAGAATTTAAATCAAAGAATTAAAATTTGAGATATTAAAACTTCAAAAGGGGTTTTATCAGTATTAATCAATACCACTGAAGACATTTTTATTTCTTACTTGTAGGTATTAAGTGAATTTATAAGTGCCAAAAGTCAAATATGCTTTTATGTGGTCACTTGATTTAACTGGTCTACAATATGTAGCTGTGTTTTAATATTTAAAAAAGAAAATCTGTCAGTAAGATTCTTTCTAAATATTAAATGAATTTTACAAACCAATAAAAAGGGGTTAAGAGTCCTGATATAAGAAAACAATTAATCAGTTTTTATTAACTGGTTTATTATCTGCAAAGATCATAAAATTAATTGGTCTATTGACAGACTCCCACTAATAACAATTTTATGTTTAATTAGTGGTAAAGTTGTTGATTTAATATCACAATTTTATGATTTAACAGGGCTTCTTTTTCTGAAATCCCTATACAAGTGACCCCAATCTGTTGTAATTATCCAAATATTTCTATAAGGATTTTATTTACTTGTAGTGTCAGGCTGAGGTCAAGTACAAAGATGTGAACTAGCTTGAATGGTCAGTTGTCTACAAGATTTTAATGGTCCTATAAGAATACTGTAGTACTAATCAAATAAGTAGTAAAATATAATCAAAATTAAAGGTCTCAGTAAAATAATTCTCACTATTTTTATATATGGCTTACAATTTTTGTAGTTGGTAAAAAAATAGATTTTATAATTCAGATACTATTCAAAAGTATTATAAAAAGTACTAATGGATATGTATTGTAATATATTGGTAAATTTTAAATGATGAAGAATTAAGAAATACAACCAAAAACCCCCCTCCTTTTATACACAATGAGTTCACAAATGATTCCCTTGATATACCACCCAATACACAGTTAATGACGCCTCCAAACAACTAAAAGACATGCCCATCAACATTTCTAGTATCCCATGACATAATTAGAAGAGTAGCAGCCTCCAAAATCCTGTATTAATAAGGAAAATCCATCAAAATTAAGGAATAAGATAAAAAGAGAGTATATGGGTATTAAACAATGATATAAAAGACTAAAGAGGGAATTATTAATTTTAATAATAGCTTAATAATAAGGAATATTTACTGTAGAAATAAAGGGGCTAATCCTGACATTATACTATGTGGAATTCCCCTCCAAAAATACCAAATATTGACTGAGAAACCACCCAAAAACCCAAGGAGGAGCGTGAGATGTGGGGTAACTATATGCAGTCCGTGGCAGGCGCTTGCACGAGTAAATCCTTGACTAAATTTAGGCAAATTTAAGTGTGGTAGTGAAATGAGGCGCCAAGAGTGAGGTTATTAATGAAATTAGTGCATATAAAGAGGGTCAATGCATTATTAATTAAGCTAGGACACTAAATAAGCGCCTGTCGCCTATTTTAGTGTGTTTCCCCACAGTAGGGGTAGAATGTGGGGTAAATATAGTGTAAAAAAGCTAACTTTGCTAAAAATGAAGCTATTCACATGGGAAAAAAAGCAGGCAGAATGTGGCCAGTACACAGAAGCCATTTCTGGCATAAAAAAACACCAAATTTGAAAAGTGTTATTTTTATGCATTTAAATAGCCAAATAAATAGTCCTAAATGAGAAAAATTGATCTGTCAAAGTGCATTTTTGATCTTCTCAAATTTATAGCGCATATAGTCAACTTTTAAGTGAAATAAAGCACATTTCTTGTTTTTTGCATAAAACAGTGAAAATAACAGCTTTAAGTGTACTTAAAAATTATTTATCCTTATACTTAAGGTTCTTAATATTACCCTAACATATTCCAACTTAATATTAAGTACATAAGACTTATAAAAGGTGGATATATGCGTGTATATAAGGTATTATAATGGCATATTTTGTATATTATCATAATTTTACTTATGTATACTGTTTGTGTACTCTTAATTATTATTCCCGTGTATAGTTCATGTGTTTAACATAACTTATAAGTACTTTTTACTCAGTCCTGGGGATATAAAGGCTGACATGTAGCCTCTTTTTGAATTTTTACTTACTGGAAGATAACCAACAGAATTCTTTAGGAAAGGTCCCCAATTTTCAGGCTGAGGTCAAGTAAAGAGACATGAACTAGCTTGAATAGTCAGTTGTCTAGAATATTTTAATGGTCCTATATGAATACTGTAGTATAAATCCAATAAGTATTAAAATATAACTTAATATAAGGGTCTCAGTAATTTTAATCTCACTAATTATATATGGTTTACAATCTTATAGTTGGTAGAAAAATAGATTTAATAAATTCAGATACTGTTTAAAGACTTTATAAGTACTATTTATATGTATTGTAAATTATTTGGTTATATTTTTTATTTTAATGATAAAGAATGTAAAAAACTAGACCAAAAACCCCCTCCTTTTATACACAATAACTTCCCCAATGAACCCCTTGATTTACCAGCTCTATACACAGTTAATGATAAGTCATTCCAGCTAATAGACATGACCAAAATCATAATGAGTGACAAGTAACATAATTAGAATGATATCACCTGCCAAAATCTTGTAGTAATAGGGATAAACCATCAAAAATAAAGAATAAGCAAAAAAGAGAGTATATGCGTGTTATAAATTAAAATAAAAGACTAAAAAGGGAAAATTAAAGCTAATTATTACACAATAATAAGGGGGATTAACAGTAGAATTTTTGGGGCTAATCATGACATTATACTATGTGAAATTCCCATTCAAAATAACTAGAATTGACTGAGAAACCACTTAAAAACCCAAAAAAGGGGATGAAATGTGGATTAACTACATGCAGTCCTTGGCAGGCGCTTGCATGAGTAAATACTTGACTAATATAGGCAAATTTAAGTGTGGTAGTGAATTAAAGCACCAAGATTGAGGTTATTAATGAAATTAGTGCATATAAAGAGGGTCAATTTATTTGTAATTAAGCTAGGACACTAAATAAGCACCTGTTGCCTATTTTAGCATGTTTCCCCTCAGTGGGCGTAAAATGTGAGGTTATTATAGTTTGAAAAAGCTAACTTTTCTAAAAATGAAGCTATTCACACAGGGAAAATGCAGGCAGTATGTGGCAAGTACACAGAAGCCATTTCTGGCTTAAAAAACACCAGATTTGAAAAGTGTTATCTTTATGCATTTGAGTAGCTAAATCAATAGCTATAATTAAGACAAATTGATCCGAAAAGGTGATTTTTTTAATATTATTAAATTTATAGCGCATATAGTCAACTTTTAAGTCATTTAAAGTGCATTTCTTGTTTTTCATGTAAAATAATGAAAACAACAGCTTTAAGTTAACTTAATAATTAAGTAGCCTTATATTTAAGGTTCTTAATATTACCCCAACATATTCCAACTTAATATTAAGTACATAATACTTATAAAAGGTGGATATATGCATGTATATAAGGTGTTATAATGGCATATTTTGTATTTTCTCATAAATTTACTTATGTATACTATTTGTGTACTCTAATTTATTGCTCCCATGTATAGTCCATGTGTTTAACATAACTTATAAGAAATTTTTACTTAGTCCTGAGGATATCCAGGCTGACAAATTATCACTTTTTCTTCTTCTTTGACAGTGGAAATTTAGACTACTCGAAGCCCTTTGCTTTTTGTTCAAGGTTACATTTTCCTCCTCATCATTGTCACTGGCTTCTGACTCAGTTGAATGTGTCTCCTGCGTTTGTTCTTCAGCCTATTTAGAAATAAGAAAATGGAAATAAAAAAAGAATTGTTAAGATGAAAGATAAAAAACATACTTGAGTTAGATCAGGTTGGTTTATATTGCCATAAGGGTCTATTGAAAAGATATCTTGATTTGTGGAAGTTAAATGTGGGGAGGCTTGAGTAGAAGAAGGAAATAGATTTCTTTCAACATCATGTTTGGAGATAGAATCTTCACTATCCAACATGTTTTCAGGTTTATCATCAGCTTGCTATCTGAAAATAGCATCCATCTCTTTAAAGTAAGGACATAAAGAATCAAGTTTGTTGTCTATGGATTTGAAGCCCTTACTGATATTGAGGTCAGTAATAACAAAACCAGTAGAAGATGAAAGAGTCTTTGCTTTCTTGTATTTGGCTTGATAATGCTTGAAGCATTTAGACATCTATTTAGGTGAAAGATCTATGTTTCCCTTGGTCTTATTCCATAATTTGTTGGCCATTAGAAGATAACCATTAACTTTTGTTGCTGGGGGCTGTCCTACTTAAGTTGCATTTTTGGTACCAAAACAAGAATTATAGTTAGATTTAGTTTTCAGCCAGTTGATAAAAATGAGATGATCATCTTTTTTTAATTGAACAGTCTTTGTTTCTCAGCTGAGTGGGGGAAGGAGGCAGTAGTGCGATTTGAAGAACAACTGGGGGAAGGCTGCCTTTGAGATGATCTATGATGATGGGGCATGTTAAGATAATTGAAGATGAAAAGGAGCAAAAACAAGTAGATGAGATGACAAGGTGTTCTGAATGGAGAGAATTTGCAGGATGAGATGAGAATGGGAGTGTGCAGCAAGGTAGAAGGCACATCCAGAGAGTAGTCAAAGATGTGGTTATGAATGAAAGTAGGCCAAGATGTGGTTATGAAAAATTGAGTAGAAAAATGTTGGATAAGAGGTCAAATTTGACACGTAAAATATCTAGTAACCCAATTATTAGCAAAAATAATTGTGGATGATAATTGGGGTATAAGGATTTTTATCCACAATTAATTTAATTGTGGATTGGTCAACTTTGATACCCCCTATTGTGCAATCCTTATTCACTACCACTGGGGCTAGTGTATAAGAATCTTCTGCAATTAATAATGTCTGATCCTGGCAAAAAAAAATCCTGATCCCTAATTGTGGATCCCTGAACATTGATACCCCCTATTTAAAAGGTCAACATATCTCAGTGAAATTAATTAAACACTGAGAATTATTATTCTTTGCTTTATTTATTTAACATAAGACTTCAAATGCTATTCAACTCATGATCACCAGTACTTCAATTGAACTTCAAGTTAGCACCAAGTTGAGTTCAGATATGTTTCACCCTTGTTTAATGATTGCTTCATCACTATTTCACTTTCTTCTCCCTTTGGAGTAAATTTAGGTTTGAGGTTGCGGACTTTCTAGTAAGTCCGCCCCCCATATTGCTTGGTGTATTACGTGAGGAAAAGCTTGAGGGGACTAACGCTGCAGCACATGTTTGTTTCGCTACGGGGCTCAACAATTACCACTACGCACCAAGTAAGATATCCCTGATGGGGATATCCAGCGCGAGTTGGGGATATTTTAGGGAGGGACATAAGGATAGAAAAATATGTGCAAGGAAAATAAGTGTAAAAAAAATATGTGAGAAAAATAAGTGTAATAAAAATATCTTGCAACCATGGGAAATTTTGTTTTTGATTTTTTATTTATTTTTTTCTCAAAAAAAGGATTTATTTTATTTTATTTTCATTTTTTCTGTTGTTTATTTTATTTTTTATTTTTTTTATTTTTACCTTTTTTTTACCTTTTTTTTACCTTTTTTTTTTTTTTTTTTTTTTTTGAAAAAAAAAAAAACTCTCATGGTCGCAAATGATTTTCTTACACTTACTTTTTTCGCACTTAACTTTTCTTACATTTATTTTTCTGACCTAAAGTCCCTCACTAAAATATCCCCCACTCGGGCTGGATATCCCCATCAGGGATATCTTGCTTGGTGCGTAGTGTACGCAACAGTTGTGCAACACTTACCACTTAAGGCCCACCTAAGACCTTTAAGTGCCAAAAATAATTGTTACTTAACTGTTGCGTAATCGTTACGCCATTGTTGCGCCCCATGACGAAACGAACATTTATTGTAGTGTAAGAAGATTCAAGTGAGGTTTTTTTTTATTTCTTTTCTTTTCTTTTTTCTTTTCTTTTCTTTTCTTTTTTTTCTTTTTTTTCTTTTTCTTTTTTTTTTTTTGAAATTTGGCATTTGGGTAACATTGATACTATGAATAGCTTTATTTTTACTTTAATATTTCTTTTCTGTCAACATGAAATAATTCGATGATTTACCGTGAAACACATGGTGGCCCATTTTTCTTATTGATCCCAAGCTGAGCATTCCCTTGACATGGGTATATATTTTTACGACTTTCTGACTTTAGCATCTATTTGATGCCTGTTACAATCATTAATAAGCTTCTGATGTTAAGGCCAGGTGATTTATGAGGTGATGCGAAGTGGATGGAATATGTAATAATTTTTTTGTATACAACTTCGAAGCAGTGAATATTTAATATATCTCTTTGATATCATGTTTACCAATTATCCTTCCCTCAAACATTTATTTTCACATTTTATAAAAGATTGAAAGTAGACTGATAGATTTTTGAGTATTGTGTTTGAAGAGCTGTTAGGATGTTTAAGGCAAATATTTTATGATTGCAATGGATAAGACCTGTGAAAGAACTATTTACATTAAAGTAGAATATAGACGTCTACTACCAGACAGCGCGAAATCTTCTCCAATTATAAACTGGTTATAAAAACTGGCTAGTACTAAAAACCGATTCTCTTTTTTCTCTTTCAAAAATTTAAGGGGATCAATTGCTACATAAGAATAGAAATACCAGGGCTGCCACAAAGTCTTTCGGTGACTTAATCTTACTATTCATCTTTGGCAGGTTAAGCGTCACTTAATTAAATAGGGGATACTTTTAAAGCGAGAGTAAAAGGCTGTATGGCTCTATTAATCTATCCATTTTTTCAAGACAAATATCAAATTCTATCTATCCAAATCTAATGCCTGGCATTAAAATTTTAGAATGATTTCAGCCTGTTTCTAGATGAAAGGGAGAGAGAGCTGTCGCTTGAATGGGCAGAGTTCCAATAGGAAAATTGTATGAATAAGCACTTGTATGTAACACATCTCCAGAGGAAAATAAAATGCATTAAATTATAAATCATTTTAAAGTATTATCATTAACATCAAACTTAAAAGGAGAAAAAAATAGCAAAAATAATGGTAAGAGATTTCGGGGATTCATATGAAGCATCAAACACGCAGTGCGAGGCCACTACTACTATGGAGCAACTTAAAGAATATAGCTAGCAGGCAATGAAGACGAGGAATGTGATAAATGAAGAAAAAATGTAAAGCATTAGCTCTTTGATGAATGAATGATGGCTGTTAAAATTAATCAATTACAGGTGTATTATATAATCCAAATAGTCAACTCAATAAATCCAACTATGCGTCTCTAAAGCAAGATAGGCCATCAAAAATGATGGGTATAAAACAAAAATACCTCGACAAAATCATGGCAAACAAAGAAATATAATTTTGTCATAACTTTAAATGCAGCAGATGCTCTCCCAAACAAGACAACTTTCAGAAAAATATTGTACTGATGCTAAAGCCAAGGCGGTTGTGAATCAGAGGCAGATGAAGGAGGGTAGAATGTTAAGCCAAGCCCGGGGCTGGTATTTATAGGATGATGAGGATACGCTGAAGGATGAGGTGGAAATTGAACGAGAAATCGGGCATCAATCGGAGAATGATGATATCCAAGCTGTTCAGGGTGATGTCTTATGAGTTCCTCTTCCTTTGAATACGGTGAAAAATTTGAATACTGAGGCGAGTTTTCCTGATGCCATCCTGATTGGTGCGGAGATGAAGGCGAAAGCAACTGAGGGTACGGTTGCGAAGTTGATCGCATATAAGGATCAGAGGGTTCGCCATAGGCTATACAGTGGGGGTGAAGCCTCAGGTTTTGCCATTTTTTGGGGGTAGGGGATGTCTCCCCCAAGAGCGAAGACAGACTTCGGATACGTTTACGTGAGGAGGGTCTTGAAGGTCTGACACTCTGGCCAGGTAAATCACGATTGACAAGCTCCCTAAGCAGAGCACTTCCTTTAAGAGGACTCGAAGGCCCAAATTCCTGTTCAAAGAGAGGGGATGTTACTGTATTGGTGAACTCTAGACGAGTTATATATTGTCGTAACGTCGCGGGGGTCGGTGGTGCTTTTTCTTGCATCGCGAGAATCCAAATGGCGACTCTAACTGGCTCTATGGGCCATGTAGGAATGCCCTGCGAAGCACAAAATTCTGAAAAACGACTAAAGACAGCCAAATACTGTTCTTGTATATGTTTAACGGGAGGCCTCCCCGAAGCGACCCTTCCGGCCGCTGTGATTTGCTTAACACGCTCCCTTCCAGCCCTAAATACCTCAAGCGCTTGGGCAGCAAGATGGTCTAAAATTATGACATAAAGTCAGAAAACCGAACGCACTTGCAGATGAGGAGGAAAAAGACCCGAAATTGTAACAATTAGGCTTACCACCAGATCTGTGTCGAAGAGTAGCCATCACATCAGACTTGCATTGTAAAAGTTGAGAATAAGATACGATTGAATTGAGATCAATTATAGTTCCATTAGATGCTAAATTATTAGGTGTCGATAAAGATGACGAAACTGAAGAGGGACTTGAGGAGTGAGAATTGGGTGGTGAGGGTTCGGGCTGAAGGAGATTATGGTTGGCATGTACAGGATTAGCATAAGTTGATGAGGAATTGAGGGATGATGAGCTTGACAATTGGATAAAAGGTAATTCGTCATAGGCATTGATTTGCTGGTCACCCTCGCTACTATGACACTGAGAAGAAGTTGCGCATGAAGCAACTGTTGGGCTGTTCATGTTCTCTTTAAGGAAAAAGAAGACAGTATTTGAAAATTTGGTCTCCTTTACAAAGAAAATACTGTAAAAGATAGAGAGATAATAATAATTTACTTATAAATTTATTTTTATTTATTTTTATAATTGAGAATCATTAATTGAGACGATTATATTTAAAGTGAAAACATGCGAGGATGCAAGGAAGAGAATGGAAGTAGACGAAGCTGAAGGAAGGGATTAGAGCAATTATCTAAATATTGAAGACAAATCTCTAGTCCGGAGAAACGGGTCGTACGGAAGGGATGATGTATTAAGTATAAGATTAGTGACACTGAAGACACTATCTATATAGAGTTTGGTCGGGAAATTCGCTGTTAAAAATTGGCTATGTAACGAGTGGACAATAAGATGTCTCAAGGAGTGGTGGAAGAACCAGTTTCAACCAGTCTCGAACAGTCACGTCGACAATTTTCCACCGTGTGGCGATACACCAGTTGGCCGATGGGACATTTACATACCTATGTGTCAAAGATCCGGCTGAAGAGAGTGACATGGGCAAGAGTTGAAAGGATTCAATTGAAACTGTTGGCGTCTCAGCAATTGGCGAAATAGTCCCATACAACCTTAACTGGCTCAGAAAGAATATCAATTTGAAATACTTGTTCGAGGAAAGTAGACTTCTAATGTGTATTCAAATACATACATAAAATGTAGTTCAAATTCTTTTAAGATGTCATTTTCATGGGATCGAAAAATATCTTAATACTCTTGACGAAATGAATCGCCGATGGGATCCATTGATTTCTTCTGACAGCTCTTCTAGTGGCGTAATGGCTTTGACTTGTTGAGCAGATAGACATTTTTTTGAAGGCAATTGTTTGATTATCCTGCTACGACACGTCTTTTTTCATTGTCCCCGCTTTCTATACTCCTTCTACCTATCCCAGCGGTTTTTCTAAAGAAGTATGTTCAAAGGAGCCTATAAAATAAAATATTTATGTTTTGATAGTATAAATTGCCTTTAAATGAAGCGCTTGTAACTACCGCACACTGATAGCTCAAGTTGTTTTTTGAATATTGAGGAAACTAGTTCAAAGTCGCAGTCTTTTTTTTAACCCTGCTGTCGAGTGTGAAACTTGAATGCAAGTCTACATTTCTAAAAGCACAAAAACAAATGATGTTTAGCCTTTAGACAGCGTCATAGAGAATGGTCCTCGAACCATAGATTGAATAGAGCAGTTATTTGCAAAATTATTAAATTACCGAATGAACTTGTTCACCTCGACCTCTTTGAAGAAGATTATAACTATCTCACAAACCATATTCTAAAACAAGCCGTACGTCATATAAGCCCATATAATTTTTCTTTTAAAACGGCTATGCATACATAAACACCCCAGCCCATTCGCACAAATATCAATAATTACCTGAAGTCCTGGGCACTTGTAAAATTTGTTGCGGTTTGTGGAGGGCAGCAGCAAAAAGTGCATCTGACCTTTTTGCACTGACGATAATTAAGAACATACTTTTTCTTGCTTTTAGCTGCACGAATGATGCAAGTATTGAGCTGATATAAATAGCCAAAAACACCTAATAAGTTATATGAATATAAAAGCGCCAAAGAAGGTAGGGCACAATCCGAAAAAATCACCGAAATAAAATTGGTGGGTAAGTATGTATGTAATATGTCTTGTTGAAAAAAAACATTGATTTTGACTGGTACTCACAGCTTTCAAATGCTGTCAATCGTGATATTCGATAAGAGAACCACCCAATTTTGTTGTATCGCACGGACGTTAATGACACTTTATGGTTTGCTAGTCGTTGGAAGGTGTGCGAGCAGAGAAATTGCAAAAATCGGAGTGGCTCTCATGTGCCGATTGAGTGTCCAAACATGAACATTTTGAAAACGTAAGAGATCTAATTGGCATTTTTTTTTACATTTCTGGAGCCAATTGGGAATTAAGAAATATAGACACCACCTTCAACATCTTTATTGATTCTTGCTGCACTTGAGAGATTTCTAAGCCATCCAGAGACTCATCATGTGCATTTTGTCGCACAATCTATGCCTTGCACTTCGCACAAAGTAAGGTATCCCTAATGGTGATTTTCTGGCGGAGGACATATGGACAGAGAAATAAGTGTAAGAAAAATAAGTGTGAAAAAACCAAGTGTGAGAAAAATAAATATCGGAAAAATATTTTGCAAACATGTGAATTTCCGCTTTATTCTTTATTTTTCTTAAATAAATGATTTTTTCTACTTATTTTTTTTTAATTTTTTTACTTTTTTTACTGCAGCCTGCGGAATTTTTGACGAAAAAATAAAAGTTTTGCCCACGAAAAAATGATTTGCATATTCAAAAGGAAGTACCCCCGACCTATCCCCTGTTATAAGTACACGACTACATAAGCTGATGTATATAAATAGTTATAGTTTAGATATATGAAATCATCAGAGTAAGAGATTACAACCATTTACCATCACAGGTTATAGGCTTTTCCCGCAAACAATCGAAAAATCAAACCTTTTCACTACTCTTGACTACTTTTTATTTTCCTAACAATTTTTCTAACACAAAAGTCATTTTTTTTCTTTTCAATTCTCTCAGTTTCTATCTCATCTCAATATTTTTCCTTTTATTTCTGTCTCTTTTAACTCTTTTTCTCCACTCATTTCATCTCAAAATCATATATCATATAGTTGTTTTTTTTAGTCTCAATTACTATATTTTTTAATTTCTTTTTCTTTCTATTTAAACAATTTATTCTGATAACATCTGAGGGTTATTAGGTTGTTATACTTAGTGGTATAACGAGAGGTTTCCTGAAGGTCTGCGCAAACCGTTACTGAAGACACTTTTGTTTTTTTTACTAGATACTTATCGATTTTTAGACCGCTTACTTCTTTATCTTATTGTTTCTTTTATCTCTAGTTGCTTTTTCCTCCGTTTCAATCTATTATAACAATAAAATAAAATAAAAATAAATAATAATAATAATAATAATAATAATAATAATAATAATAATAATAAATTTTCTCTTCTTTCCGTACTCATTAATGTTCACATATTTTTTCTCTCTCTAGTTTTTTTTTTCTTTTTCTTATTTCTTAATTTACATTCAAAATAAGAATAAATAAATAAAATAATATTATCGATATATTATTGAGAGACAATAGAGCATTGCCAAGACAACAAAGAAGAGTTAACGAAGGTTTAATAGCAACAATTCCTCCCAACCCTCAAAATAAAAATTACCCCCATGATTCTACTCAGATAAATCAATCAAATACAATGGATACAGAAGAACAAAATTCAATGGAAATATCTGAACAGCAATGGAATGAAGATTTGGCATTTGCTAAACTAATGAAAGCTAAACCTTGGGTGGATGGTGTGCTGAAATTGACATTGACTGGAGAAAATTTCCAAATATGGCTTCAAAAAACATGTCAGCTAATGGGAAGGGTAATTAGAACCAATTCATATTTCCTCAAGAAACATTGACATCTAAACCACTATAAGGACCACATCATTAAAGAACTACTTTTTGAGTCAGCTGAAGATAGTGTCCAAGAGCTGGTCTATAATTCCAGGTGCAAAACTGTGCATGATGTTTTCATCTTCCTAGTCATACAATTTAACAAAATGACTAGAATCCATCATGTCAGAGAGGTCTATTGGTCTAGAAGGTAATTCCAGCGGTCCAATGGCAGTGAAGGTTAGGATAACTCAAGATTTCAAGATTTGAAGTATGTATTTAATCTTTATATTTTACTCAATTTAAAAGGTAAAGAATGTAATTATTATTATTACTATATGACTTAGAATATTTAATTGTAAATACTAAGAAACTTGTAATAGTAGTAATTGTATTTAGTTTGTATATATAATTTTAATATAAGTAAAGAATGGAATGAATGAAACAACAAAATGGAGGGGCCTTATATAGGCAAAGTAGAGAGAAAAAATACAGTACAACATGCTACATACAAGAAAATAACAGGGAGAAATTCCCACAATTTTATTTCAAATTAAAATATTATTAGAAAGAATGTACTGTATGTTACGGATAATAATTTCATACAGATCTACAATAACCTTATAATATTTTTAAAAATTTCAATAGGTACAGAGCATTACATCATGTTATGGTTAATCATACACTTTGTCTATATAATAACTGATTGTTACATAGATCATATTATCACCGAAGGCATTCAGTTCACTCTAGGTGAGAATATGATCTATTCTATTATTTCACTTACTTAATCAAAATTGTACTGACTGAAGGCATTTGGCTCACTCTAGTAATTCAAATCATTATTAAACATATTTTTCTACGTGTTATATAATCTGTGAGATAAATACTGTCACACCTCTCTACACTGTACATGGTATTTCCTGTACATGCCAAGGGTAGGAAAATTTTTAATTCTTCTTTCTTTTTAGATGTCAACAATTAATATCCTGTATTATTATATTTCAATCTACTTTTCATCTGTCATGAGAATGCTGTCAAGGAGTAAGAAAATGAGGAAAAATTTATAATTATATAAAATGTAGAGTAGACTCCTACAGTCACCTTGCTGCAGGCATAATCAAAGGGAGTTGGAAAAACAAGAAGAAATCACTGTCCCTCTATGTAAACGTAAGATTCAATTAAATAATCTTGAAGATCAGCTTGAAGAGTTGGATGAGTTGAAATTCTGAGAATTAGACTTTAAATGCGTTTGAAACCTATCACTACGCAATATAGGGGGTGGACTGGCTAGCAAGTCCCTAACCTAAACTCAGATGGAACTCAGACTGAACTCATATTACACCCATACTGAACTCTACTTGAACACCCACCTAAAACTTTTCTGCTGAGTGGTGTTCATCCCTGATTGTAGGGTTCCTTTGTCAATAGCTCAATGGGTGTTCAATCTGTGGTGAGTTTGGGTCCAACATTGCAGACTCGCTAGAAAGTCTGCCCCCCATATTTTGTGGTGTATAATAAAGACAAATCAAAGTGCAACCAATGGTTACACCAGCCAAAAAAATACCTAGTACCAGATTACACTGATACCAGTCACAGAAAATACTTAGGACAAGCAGCAACACTTGCCCCAGAGACTGAAAAGTACAGTAAAGTACTCCAGAAACTACCCTTGGAATGACCTGTTCAAAGGTGCCTTATTAAAGGACTGCCCCAGTTTTATCCAGTTTTCCACCAAAATTAATGAGTGTACTTTATTATATTTTTATTTTATGAATTTTTTAAGAAAAGAAATAAATTTGAGTCCCCCCCAGGATGAGAGCTATCCAATGGTACCATATATGTTGATATATGTTATTATAATTGTTGTTTTTTGTTAAATATTGTTAATTATCAAAAAGACCCTTATTATTGTCAGCCTTTATATCCCCAGGACTGAGTAAAAAGTACTTATAAGTTATGTTAAACCCATGAACTATAAATGGGAACAATAAATGAGAGTACACAAACAGTATACATAAGTAAAATTATGATAATACACAAAAAATGCCATTATAACACCTTATATACATGCATATATCCACCTTTTATAAGTCTTATGTACTTAATATTAAGTTGTAATATGTTAGGGTAACCTTAAGAACCTTAATTATAAGGCTATATAATTTTTGAGTATACTTAAAGCTGTTATTTTCATTGTTTTATGCAAAAAACAAGAAATGCACTTTATTTCACTTAAAAGTTGATTATATGTGCTATAAATTTAAGAATATTAAAAATGCACTTTGACAGTTCAATTTGTCTCATTTAGGACTATTGATTTGGCTACTTAAATGCATAAAAATAACACTTTTCAAATTGATGAATAAAAGTTATATTAGATTTATGACTCAAATTGTCAGCCTGTATATCTCCAGGACTGAGTAAAAAGTGATTATAAGTTATGTTAAACACATGAACTATACATGGGAATAATAAATAAGAGTACACAAATAGTATACATAAGTAAAATTATGATAATACACAAAAAATGCCATTATAACACCTTATATACACGCATATATCCACCTTTTATAGGTCTTATGTACTTAATATTAAGTTGGAATATGTTAGGGTAATCTTAAGAACCTTAAGCATAAGGCTACATAATTTTTAAGTACACTTAAAGCTGTTATATTCATTGTTTTATGCAAAAAACAAGAAATGCGCTTTATTTCACTTAAAAGTTGACTATATGCGCTATAAAATTGAGAATATCAAAAATGCGCTTTGACAGATCAATTTTTCTCATTTAGGACTATTTATTTGGCTATTTAAATGCATAAAAATAACACTTTTCAAATTTGGTGTTTTTAATGCCAGAAATGGCTTCTGTGTACTGGCCACATACTGCCTGCTTTTTTCCCGTGTGAATAGCTTCATTTTTAGCAAAGTTAGCTTTTTCACACTATAATTACCCCACATTCTACGCCCACTGTGGGGAAACACACTAAAATAGGCGACAGGCGCTTATTTAGTGTCCTAGCTTAATTAATAATGCATTGACCTTGTTTATATGCACTAATTTCATTAATAACCTCACTCTTGGCACTTTATTTCATCACCACGCTTAAATTCGCCTAATTTTAGTCAAGGATTTACCCGTGCAAGCGCCTGCCAAGAACTGCATGTAGTTACCCCACATCTCACGCTCTTTTTTAAGTTTTTGGGTGGTTTCTCAGTCAATTTTGGTTATTTTTGAATGGGAATTTCACGTAGTATAATGTCAGAATTAGCCCCATTATTTCTACAGTAAATCCCCCTTATCATTAAGCTATTATTAACCTTAAAAAGTCTCCTTTAGTCTTTAATATTATTGTTTTATACACATATACTCTCTTTTTGTCTTTTTCTTTAATTTTGATGGATTTTCCTTATTATTACAGTATTTTGGCGGTTGTTACTTGTTTAATTATGTCATGGGTCACTGGGGATGTTGAT
Source organism: Hemileia vastatrix (assembly GCA_030280995.1). Classification (NCBI taxonomy): domain Eukaryota; kingdom Fungi; phylum Basidiomycota; class Pucciniomycetes; order Pucciniales; family Zaghouaniaceae; genus Hemileia; species Hemileia vastatrix. The sequence goes on from JASXTE010000005.1 coordinate 32,182,498, forward strand.
GGGAAGGTCTATTAGTTGTTTTGAGGCTTCATTAACTGTGTATTGGATGGTATATCAAGGGATTTATTGGGGAACTCAGTGTGTATAAAAGGAGGAGGTTTTTGGGTCTTGTTTCTGTATTCTTTTATCATTACAATTTAACCAATATAACCAAATCAATTACAATACATATCAATTAGTACTTTTATAAGACTTTTGAATAGTATCTGAATTTATATAATCTATTTTTCTACCAACTACTAAGATTGTAAGCCATATATAATAATAGTGAGAGTTATTTTACTGAGACCTTTATATTTAATTATATTTTACAACTTAGTGGATTAAAACTACAGTATTCATATAGGACCATTAAAATCTTCTAGACAACTGACTATTCAAGCTAGTTCACGTCCTTGTACTTGACCTTAGCCTGACACAAATGGACTAGGTGGACGAATGGACAAGTAGAACTCGGACTGGGACAGAAGAATAAAGGACTTTTGAAATAGTATAAGAATAATAGTAGGAGTTAATTATAACGTATGAATAAAAGAAATAGATAAGAAAAGTGAATTAAAGAATTAGATAATAGTTGCTGTCACAGAGCATACGTACAAGTTACCTGATGAATAATAGTTATATTAGATTTATGACTCAAATGGACTAGGTGGATGAATGGACAAGTAGGACTCGGACTGGGACAGAAGAATAAAGGACTTTTGAAATAGTATAAGAATAATAGTAGGAGTTAATTATAACGTATGAATAAAAGAAATAAATAAGAAAAGTGAATGAAGAACTACACTTGGTTCATCACTCATATATAGAAGTGCTCTATACCTAGCTTAGGTTAGGTCAAGTAAAAGAATTGGAAATGTAATGGAAACTAAATATAACGGTATAGGATAAAGTATATATATATATATTTATAAGTGAGTATAAGTGATCAACTATGTAATGGTGATTAAGGTAGAATAATAGTCAAACATTGACACCCACTCGTGCTCAAGACGGCAAGGGATTCAGATGTAAGGATTTTAGGAATTCGTGATGTTTGGGTTGAGCCAGTGATTTGGTCAAAATGTCAGCCACCATGGTCCCAGTTGGAGTTTAATTTATTGAGAATTCATTGTTATTGACTTGCTCACGAGGCCAACAAACCCTAGTGTTGATATGACGGGTCCTATGTTGATATAGAGGATTAAGGGCTAAGTTAATGGCACCTTGATTGTCTCCCATGAGTCGTACATCAACTAGTTTGATATTGAAATCCTTGAAGAGTTCTTTAGTCCATAGTAGATCTTGACTGCATTCTGTCATGGAATAATATTTGGATTCAGAGGTGGAAAGAGAGACAGACTGTTGCTTAGAGGAGCACCAGCTAATAGGACCCAGATGGAATACCACAGTTCCTGAAGTAGATTTTGAATCTGTACTTTTATTGTAATCAGAATCGGCAAATCTTATTAGATTCCTGTCACCGGAAGACCTACGCACAAGGTCGAGGATGTTCCTGAAAGTGAGATGAGAGATTTAGAAACTTCTTCGAAGCACAGAGGAATGATTCGAGGAAGTGGTTCGAAGGTCACTTGAAGTAAGAGCTACAGGTTTGAGGTTTGTTCGAGAAGAATTATAAAATAGTTTCAAAGGTAATAGGAATTCTTAAGATCTCACAAAGGGTTGGAAACTCAATAATAAAAGATTTAGGATTTAGAAATGAATATTGAGAAAATAAAAGAAAGATACAATAACAATGATTTAACTTTAAAGATTTACCACTATTAATGTAAATACAATTTTATAATTTAATTCTAAGGAATATCGAACCAAATACCCAACCCCTTTTATATCCTTTGTTCCTCCTCGCATTGACCTCCCTTCCATCGCACCATTCCCATTCCCATTACTAACATACACTTAGACCCTCTTTGCTAAATATCCGTCCATGCTCAATTTACCCCTTTTTAATTAATTAACAAAATTTTAATGAAAAACTACTACTGTACTATTTTGTTGAACCTAGCGCTGTGCGTCGCTTATTGAAAAGGACTAAGGCACCCTATTGGGAGATTGACTAATTTAGATTTAGAGTTTAGGCTAGCGCAGTTAAATAGTAAGTACACAAAGGAAAATTGCAGTTGCTATGGAGAATTGCTTTCTGCGCTTCGAGTATAGATTTAGGACTCGATATTATTGATTTAATGAGCTGCTTTTGCCTTGAGTGTCACGTGGCGTGTGACAGATGCCCAGGTATAAGAATTGCAAACTCCGTTGAGCTTGAGCCATCTTCCCACACTAGTTTCCCTTCTTCTATAACTTTTTCTCACTTGTTAATTTCCCTTTTTTTTATAATGAACTGCCCTACTCCCACACCTACGCCTCCACACCCTAAAGCGGATGGGGGAATGATTACGCGACAATTTTCACAAACTTGCACGGCTTGTGAAAGCATGGAATATTTTTGTGTCGAAAGTACGGCGACTCGAGGCCCTCGCCAGAAATTCGAGTTTTGCCGTTGGCGACGAGTGGCGTGCGATGCGTTGACGAAGAACGCAGATATCGAACAACGATTCACCAAGACCAAGTTTTGGGTAATCCCTAAAACAAAAGAGGTGGTCGAAGACATTTGGGATGTCTTGATTGAAGATGAACAATCGGTGGGGGAAAATGATAAGGAATTAAATAACAAGATCTCAACCTGGGTAACCCAGGCCACGAGTTCGAAGCGAGGTGTCAAGGAAGAGGTCGACGAGTTGGTGGAGGAAGATGAAGATGAAGTCCCTGTTCCAGGGCAGGCACCCAAGAAACGACGGGTGGTCATCGAAGACGACGAGGAGGAAAGAGAGGCAGAGGTTGAGGTGGCGCCAAGGTTATTCTTAGAGCCTGACCCCATCTTCGAGGTAAGTTTTCAATTGTTATTTTTAAGGATGAAGTTACTGATGAGTTTTGTTTAGACATCGAATACCCTTGAGGACCCGAATGGGGAGCCTGCGCCGGTTATACCAACTGAGGCAAACCCTCCGGCCACGGATGTAGTTGAAGAACCTGAAGACACACTGGACCAGGTGTGGTCGAAGAAACCTCGTCAAGGTTGAGGAGTAAGGTTCGCGGAAGAGTTATGTGGGGAGGTCAACACAATTATTGATGCTGCTTCCTTCGACATGGCAGAGGAGCTCTTGGAGATTGGAGAGGTGGTTCCGGTAGGAGAGGAGGAGGTATTTGAGAAATGCAGGAAGGAGATAAGGGTAGTTTTGGAGAAAATGAAAAGATTGGTTCGAGAAAAATTAAAAGAAAAAATTTGAAATGAAAAGGAGATGTAAAGAAGTAGAAAAATTTGTATTTTAGTTTTTATTTTATTTTATTTATTTATTTTTTTTATTGTAGGTGAATATTATTAATTTTATAAGATTTGGGAGAGAGAGAAAAAAGGAAAAAAGAAAAAAGAAGTTTTAAATAAAATTTTAGAATTTGAAAGAAGAAATTTAAAGAAAGAAAAAAGTTGTTTAATTTGAAGGAAGTTTTAAGGTTTTAAAAGGAAAATTTTATGTAAGAAAAGTGAGAGAAAAAGAAACGGTTGGTGATTGAGATGAGTTGGTTAAATTGAGAATTTAATGAAAGAATTTTTTTTTTTTTTTTTTTTTTTTAGGAAATTTTAGTTGAAAAGAGAGGAAGAAGAAAGAAAAGAAAAAACAGAATTTAGAATTTAAAGAGAATTTGAAAAGAAGAATTATTTGTTCGAAGAATTATTATAGGGAGATTTAGAGGTTGAAGTTAAGTTCGAGGAAATGGTTGTGCCGTACAAGGTTTGATGGTTCGAAGAAAAGAAAATTTTAAAGAGAGAATAAATTTTTTAGAGAAAAAAATTTTAAAGAGAGTTTTAAATTTTTTTAAAAAAAGAATGTATTTTTAGAGAATTGAAAAAGAGAAAAGAAAGAAAATATTTAGAGAGATTTAAGAGTTTTTTTTATATTTTATTTTATTATTTATGTTTATTCTATTTATTTTATTTTATTTTTATTTTATTTTATTGTTTACGTTTATTCTATTTATTTTATTTTTATTTTATTTTATTTTATTTTATTTAATTTTACTTTTAATTTTACTTTTAGTTGGTTTTTAGAGAAAATTTATATAAAAGTAGAAGAAAGAAAAAGAAGAGAGAGAAAAGAGAAAACAAGGCTAAGAAATTTAAGAGGTGTTTAGATTTTAAAGAAAGAAAGAAAAAGAAAAGAAAATTTAAATATAAAAAATTTTAAGGTTTTGGTTTTAAAGGATATTTCAAATGAAAAAATTTTAGGAGTTCAGGGGCGTTAGAAACATTGATGGCTGGTTCCCAGGATGTTTTGTCTGAGTCATTGAGGAAGCCTTCCCATTCCACGAGGTATTGAAGTTTCCCCTTGCGTATTCTTGAATCAAGGATACGACTTACTTCCCACTCTAGATGATCTTCTACTTCGACCGGTTTCGGAGGGGGTTGGTTCTTGCCCGGGTATATTTCTCGAGCCAGTTACAGGAGAGATACATGGAAAACAGGGTGAATCGCCTGCCATTTAGGAGGTAACTTGAGTCGAAATGCAGTTTTAGAGACTTCAGAGTCGATTTCGAATGGTCCCAAGCGCTTTTCAGCCAGTTTCTTTGATGGTCGTGTTGTTCGAATGTTTTGTGCGTCGAGCCATACTTTGTCGCCTGGTTTAAAGGAAGGAGCAGATTGTCAATGTTTGTTGGCCTGTTCCTTGTATCATCGAATTGCTGATTCCAAATTTGTTTTAAGTTCTTCTTGAAGTCGTGATATAGTTCGAAGATAATGTTCCGCAAGATGATTAGTTCCTACATGGATTGAGTTGAATCGAGGATGTCGTCCATAAATGGTTTCGAAGGGAGATTGCCGTGTCAAAGAATGAGTTGAGTTATTATAAGCAAATTCGGCCAATGGTAACCATGTGGTCCAATTGTCTTGTTGGTAACTGACATACATTCGAAGATATTGTTCGAGGATTTGGTTAACTCTTTCTGTTTGACCATTGGTTTCAGGGTGATAGGCCGTGGAGAGGTTCCTCGTGATATTGAGTTGTCGACACAGTTGGGTCCAGAATGTGGATACAAAAAATGAGCCTCTATCTGAAATAATATCATTTGGTAAGCCGTGTTTAGAAAATACATATTCTAGAAACAATTTTGACAAATCTTCTGCTGTAGCAGTAGTAGTGGTTTTAATGAAAATAGACATTTTTGAAAATCTATCTACTATTACTAATATAGCATCAAAATCATTAGAAATAGGAAGTTGAGAAATGAAATCCATCGATAAAGATTCCCAAGGTTTAGAGGGAATAGGAAGTGGTTGAAGAAACCCATGCTTCCGGTGACGGGGAGCCTTATTCCTATTACATTCGTAACAAGCTTTTATATAGGCCTTGATTTCCCTGGTCATACCTGGCCAGAAGAAATCCCTCACTATTAACTGGTAGGTTTTATCAACCCCAAAATGACCAGCTAATGGAGAATCATGTCGACTGTTGAAAATCCATAATTTTATCTCATTGTTGTCAGGTATGACTACTCTACCTTCGAAGACTAATAGACCTGATTAAATACTAAATCTTTTGGCCCCTTGCTTCGAGAGTATTTTGTCTTTTAACCCTAAACAATATTCGTCCTTCAACTGAGCTTCGAGGATGTTGGATAGTGGATTTCGAAAAGATTGAATTGTCATCGAATTAAGTTGATGAGTCGTTAACATTGATTCGTTGAAGATTGATTGCACATTTGCTGGGTTCTTGTCAGCAAATGTGTCCCCCCGCTGTGGGTAAACGTTGTCCCGATGTGACAAGATATCTGGGACAATGCAGTTTTTTCCTGGGAGATAGGAAATAGAGAAAGAAAATTCAGACAAAAATTCAGCCCACCTGGCTTGACACCTGGTTAACACTTTAGAAGACATGAAGTATTTCAAAGCATTATGATCTGTTAAGATTTGAAAAGGACTATCTAGGCTGAGAAGAAAAGAATGCCATTTTTTAAGACAATGGATAATAGCTAAAAGCTCTTTGTCATGAATTTCATAATTTAATTCTGCGGCTATGAGTTTGCGTGACTCAAAAGCAACAGGATGAAAAAAATTTGTTTCAGGATTTAATTGGGAGATGACCCCTGCAATAGCATAATCGCTCGCATCTGTCTCAACTATTGTCGAGGCAGAAGGATCAAAATGTTGAAGAATTGGGGCTGTGGTGAACGCCGTTTTTAGTGCTTCAAATTCCTTTCGTGCTGTAGAAGTAAAAACAAAAGGAATGTCTTTTCTAAGAAGAAAAGTAAGATTGGAAATAGTTTTAGAGTAATCTTTAATAAATCTTCTATAGAAGTTTGCAAAACCCAAAAATCCTTGGAGTGATTTAATGTTTTTGGGCTCAGGCCATTCCAGGATTTTCTGGACTTTTTTGTCATCCATGACTAAACCGTCAGTGGACAACGTAAAACCCAAAAAATCAATTGATTTGAGGTGGAATTCTCATTTATTATGCTTGGCGTAGAGACCATGATCTTGAAGACGATTTAGGACCTGTCGAACATGATGAATATGTTCATCTAGTGTTTTCGAGAATATTAAAATATCATCTAAATAGACGACTACAAATTGTTCAACAACATCTTGAAAGATATCATTAACAAAAGTTTGAAAAGTTGAAGGTGCGTTACATAATCCAAAAGGCATAACTAAATATTCAAAACTACCAAATCTAGTGCGCATTGCAGTCAGTGGTTCATGACCTTCTGCAATGCGAATCAGATTGTAAGCGCCTCTAAGATCAACTTTAGAAAAGAAATTAGCACCATTGAAAAGGGTAAGAAGTAATGACATAGGAGGAACAGGATATGCATTCTTCTTAGTGACTGTGTTGAGCTTTCTATAGTCAACACAAAACCTAAGACTACTGTCCTTCTTTTTTACAAAGAGGACAGGGGTGCCAGTTGGAGATTTACTGGCTCTGATGAAACCTTAGGCTACATTCTCTGAAATGTAGTCTCGAAGAACTTGAGATTCGTCCTTCGACAAAGAATAGACAGGACCTGCCGGAGGTACTGGGCCTATTAACTCTATTTGATGGTTGTAGGTTTGATGAGGTGGTAACTTATCGGCCTTGCAGATTGAGAAAACATCGAGGAAATTGTGGTAGATTTCCGGTAGAGTTGATTTAATGGCTTCAACGTTGATTTGGTCGTCCTCTTCATCTTCGAGAGAATCTGTCAAGGGGATACCTGTATTGAGAGAGCAGAATTCAATTACTTCGAGGAAATTTAAATCCTCTTCGAGTGAAGTCATCGAGCTAGAAGGGTTAGCCAATTGCTCATTTAGAGAAGGATCAGATGCTTGCAATTCATCTGGCAGAAACTTGTCCTCTAGCAGGACGTTGTCAGGCGGGTTGTTTAACTCCCTATTGACCTGCATTGAAGAATCAGAAATATACTTAGAGCGTGGGGTGATCAATCCCTTAGTCCAATTAATTTCGGGATTCCAATGCGTTAAAAAGTCATGGCCAGGAATGGTATCGTCCATCCTTGGGGCGTCCAAGACTGATAATTCCCACTCGAAGGGGGGAAAGTTCGGAAAGTTGAAAGCCCATAAAACTTTCTTACTTACCCAATATTTGGGTTCCTCTGATTCGACCAAATAGATTGGAGTTTGATCGATATATGTAAATTTTAGTTGAAGCTTCTCGGCAAAAGATAAACTAACAAAAGAAATTGAAGCTCCAGAGTCTATAAGACAACTGAAGGGAATATCCTCCTTAAAAAGAATGAATCTCAAGCGGTTTAAGGCAACTCCAGTCCTTAAGACATGGAGGTTCTGTGCACTGGGAGAGATAAGATAGTTTGCTTTGCACACAAGTAAACTATCTACTAGTTTTTTGACTTCGAACTAGTACCTTCTCTTTCCTTCAACTTTACACAGTCTTGCAACTTGTGCTTACCCCCACAATACATACATAACCCATTATCTGCTCGTCTCTTCCTCTCAGCTTCTTTAAGTTCCCCTTTAGGATCCAGTACTTTGCTGATATTGCCTGGGGTTGAGCCTTTTGGTCGAGGTTTATCCTTTCCCTTATTGGGTTTTGATTGAGTCGTGGGTGTGAAGAAGGTCCCGATTTAAAATTTAGGCCTTGAGATTTGTTGGCATATCGACGATGTTGAAGTCGTCCTTGATAAACGCCGTCAAGTTCGAGGGTTCGATCCATTAAATCCGTTAAAGTAGTCAGCTTCTGACCGTGAAGATTTAATTGATCCAGAATCCTTGAAGGAAGTCCTTTCTTGAAATGATATTTAAGGGCAGCATCATTCCAACCTACTCAAGTTTGAAGTGCTCTGAAGTTCGAGATATATTCAGAGGCTTTACCATTATCACTCATGCGAAGAAAAAAAAGTTCAATTCTGCGTTGTCAGTTTCATTAGGGTCCCCAAACAACGTAAAAAGTTGGTCTTCGAACTTTTCCCAATTATTGATAAGTAAGTGGGTTTCTGTCGAAGATAGCATGAGCAGACAAGGTTCGAACCATCTTGCTGCTTTCCCGGCTAGGAATGAAGAAGCGTAAACGACCTTTGATTGGTCACTATTAAAGGTTCGAGGGTCATTATTGAACAGTAGCTTGCAGGTTTGCAAGAAGGGTCGCAATCTGTTGGGGTGATCTCCGTCGAATTTGTCAGGAGATTTCATAGAAGGAGTTTTGAACTTAGATCCCTCTGAAGACGTTGGATTTGAAAGGGTTTTCATGAAAAGTCTCATGAAATCTTCCAGAGAGTTAGATGGTCCAGGTTCTGAGGATTGACCAGAAGGGTGATTGGCTGGGGCGGATGGTGCCTCGTGCATTGTATCCTCTCCTTCTTCATCACTAGAATCTTCAAAATCTTGTGGGATGTCTTCTACAGATTGAACTGAATGTTGCCGTTCCCTAAGGTACAGTGGTTCCAAAGAGTGAGTGCGGGATACAGACCTTGTGGCTGTTGGCCTGCCCCTAGCGCGAGCTCTAGTAGTAGCGCCCGGAGGAGGAGTGCGTTGAACAGGTGCCATTTTAAAACTTTAAAAACACCTAAAAGGACGTAGTAGTGCAAAGAATGAGAACTACGGAGAATTAAATTATACTGTCACCGGAGGACCTACGCACAAGGTCGAGGATGTTCCTGAAAGTGAGATGAGAGATTTAGAAACTTCTTCGAAGCACAGAGGAATGATTCGAGGAAGTGGTTCGAAGGTCACTCGAAGTAAGAGCTACAGGTTTGAGGTTTGTTCGAGAAGAATTATAAAATAGTTTCAAAGGTAATAGGAATTCTTAAGATCTCACAAAGGGTTGGAAACTCAATAATAAAAGATTTAGGATTTAGAAATGAATATTGAGAAAATAAAAGAAAGATACAATAACAATGATTTAACTTTAAAGATTTACCACTATTAATGTAAATACAATTTTATAATTTAATTCTAAGGAATATCGAACCAAATACCCAACCCCTTTTATATCCTTTGTTCCTCCTCGCATTGACCTCCCTTCCATCGCACCATTCCCATTCCATTGACCATTACTAACATACACTTAGACCCTCTTCGCTAAATATCCGTCCATTCTCAATTTACCCCTTTTTAATTAATTAACAAAACTTTAATGAAAAACTACTACTGTACTATTTCGTTGAACCTAGCGCTGTGCATCGCTTGTTGAAAAGGACTAAGGCACCCTATTGGGAGATTGACTAATTTAGATTTAGAGTTTAGGCTAGCGCAGTTAAATAGTAAGTACACAAAGGAAAATTGCAGTTGCTATGGAGAATTGCTTTCTGCGCTTCGAGTATAGATTTAGGACTCGATATTATTGATTTAATGAGCTGCTTTTGCCTCAAGTGTCACGTGGCGCGTGACAATTCCCTATAGAACTATCTTTTACGTTTCATAAAGTTAAGTGGTATTCTTTAGTATACTGTAAGTATCTTAATATGTGAAAGAAAGCTATGATTTGTTGATCAGTTGGGTTGTTAAGGAATTGAGCAAGGGAACTGGCGGCAAAGGCCAAATCAGGTCTGGTGCAAAGGACAAGATAGTTGAGTAAGCCAATGGCTCTTTGATAATTGATTTGATTAGTGAGTTTTTGGGTGTCACATTTGGTGAATTGGGAATTAGGAACTAAAGGGGTAGTTACAGAACGACAATCATGATAATTGAACTCATGGAGTAGTTTTTTGATATATAATTGTTGTGATAATTGAATTGTTTTAAGAGATCTGTTACATGTTACTTTCATTCCTAAAACCCATTGAAGTTCTCCCTGGTCGTCCATATCAAAGACTTCGGAAAGTTTATCTTTAAATTGTTGTACTGAGGGACCTCCGATGATTAAATCATCAACATGAATAAAGACATAGCAGGGATTTTCAGGGTCATTATTGAGGAAGAGACAAGGATCGGCTTTGCTGGACTTGAAGCCAATATTAGTAAAGAAGGTAGAGAGTTTACGATACCAGCATCAAGGACTTTGTTTAAGTCTATAAAGAGACATTTTGAGATGAAGGCAGTGGTTGTTGTTTTGAGGAACGTAGCCATTTGGAAATCTGAGATACAAATCTTCGTCTGGTTCACCATGTAAAAATGCAGATTTGACATCCATTTGGTGAATCTCCCAATCCCTATAGGGGGCCACACCAAGTAGGAAATGGAGGGTGGCTAGGTGACCGGTGGGAGCATAGTTTTCGTTGTACTCTATCCCTTCTATTTGTGAGAATCCCTGTACGCACAATCGTGCTTAATATTTGACTATGTTCCCTTCTGAGTTGGTTTTCTTCTTAAAAGTCCATGTAGTACCGAGTAAATGTTTATGATTAGGTAGAGGTGTTTCTTCACAAACATCATGTTTATTTATGATGGTAAGTTCAGCTTCAATTGCTTTTAGCCATTTGTCGCTCTCGCTAGAGTTTAGGGCCTCATGATAACTTTTAGGAGTATCGAGTGGAGATATGATAAGATTGATTGGGTTACCTCTTCGATCGGTGTTGAGTATATTGGAAGTGTTGATCTCGGAAGTTTTTTCATTGGATGGTCGAACATCTTTATTAATATAGGCATAGTGTTTGGAAGCAGTAGGAACAGTTGATGTTTGATCAGTAGTATGTGATTCAAAGAGAGATTTGGATAAAGGGTCTTCTATTGGGGAGTTTGATTGGTTAAGTTGACAAGAGCTATTGTTTGAAGTTAATGAGAAAAAATCCATATCTGGGAATACAAGGGAATCAATAGGTTCCCCTTTGGAGATGGTTTGTGCTAAATTAAAAGTATTTAAGAATTTAATATTATGAGTGATATAAATTTTGTCAGTGGATGGTGAATATATACGATAGTTAGCATGCCACTCACAATATCCCAAAAAGATTCCTTCTTCCCCACTCTTATCAAACTTCCCATTTCGTTGATGTTTTTGCTGATAGTAAATAATGTCTGAGCCAAAGGGATGTAGTTTTTGGGGAATTTCGGCAGAGTCACTGTGCCATAATTCCCATGGTTTAGATTTATTTTTGAGAGCTGAAGTTGGAAGAATATTAAGTAAGAAGGTAGCCATGTTGACAGCTTCTGCCCACCAGTAAGAGTCAAGCCCAGATTCAATTAATAAACACCGGGCATTTTGGACAATAGACCTGTTTCCTCTTTCGACAATAGGATTTTGTTGTGGAGAATACGGTGCAGTTCTTAGGTGAATAACGCCTTTATTTTTGAGATGGTTTTCAAACGAATTGCTGGTGAACTCGCCTCCATTTTCAGAGACTATACATTTTATTTTGTGTCCCAGCTGATTCTCAACAACATTCTGATACTCTTGGAATTTTTCGAAAGTTTCAGATTTTAGGTTGAGGAAATAAACAAAGCGATATCTTGAGTGTCCATCAACGATTTGGAGGAAGTAAGATTTTCCCCCTTTTGATTTGGGCGTAATTGGTCTGCACAAATCCATGTGAATGACATCCAAGGGAAATTCAGGAGTAGGAAAAGTCCCAGAGTAGGGTAAGATATGAGATTTAGCAAGAGCACAAGTTTTGAAATCAAAGTTAGAAAAATCCAAACCTGGAAATAAGAGTTCCATGGTTTGATTACTTGGAAGCCCATAGTTGTGATGAAGAATGTTGATATCTTTGATGAGGCTCGAGTTAATGATGCTACAAATGGGAAATTGAGATAGTGGAAAACTGATAATTTGAACCTTTGTTGAGCATTCAATAAGAGTACTGTCTTTATTCATGACTTTGAAGGTGCCATTGTCGTTAAAGAGACTCCAACCATTTAGGAGCAGGTCGATGGCAGAGATGAGGGTGATTTTAATGGAAGGTACATAAAGAGCTTGATTGATTTTGAAATGATGGCCGGATGATGAGGAAAAAGATATATTGCCTTGTCCAAGGGCAAATACTTCTTCCCCATTTGCCAAAGTGAGTGAGATTTTAGTGGGTTTGAACTCAGAAAACATTGATCGTTTGTTAAAAATTGAAAATGAGGCACCATTGTCCAGGATGGCATAGTTTTCAGGTAATTCAGAGAAGACAGTTAGTACCTTGTGTTGATTGTCATTGTCTTTAGATTCTCTATCCTTTTTCCATCTAAGAAATTCTTCCCTTTTTTAGGGGTGAAGATAAAAACAGTTTTTTTCGGAATGAGGAGCCAAAGGATTATGTTTTCCTTTAGAACAGAGATGTTTTGCTTTAGAGTCCATTGCAAATACAGTCCCAGTAGTTGTCTCAGATGTATTTAAGACTTTTCGCCGTGTAATTTCAGCTTCAATATCCGCAAATATACTTTCAATGGTGGGCTTTTGATTGGTAATATCGTATTTACTTAGGATGATTGTTGCAGCAGTTTTATAAGAGTCTGGTAGGAGATTGAGCACATAATTAGCCATTATATAAGATAAAATATTTTCTTTAAACAAGTCAGGAACCACTTCACGAAGTAATTTAATAGTGCTTCTAAACTCGTCCATTGAGGTAAGAAGATTACTTTCAGTAAATTTGATCTTGAATAATTTTTTAATGACGTAGGAACAATTTTGGCTTGACTTGGAGGCGTAGTGATTTTTGATTCGAGTCCATAATTCTGCAGGTTCTACAGCATCTTCATCAATTATAAATTTGTGTTGATTGGCTCTGTCCATGAACATCTTAATAATAGTATTAGTTTGTTGATTTTTTATTTTAAAGATGGGTAGAAGATCAGGATTGGTTGGTGTTGGACAGTCCTCCTCAAGAAATTGATCCAGGCTTTGTACAGTTAAGGCGTATTTAAGGTCAGTTTTCCATGTGCTATAATTTTTGTCATTGAGCTTTTCAATTCCTTTAATTTCAGAGAAGTTAGAGCTGTCTTGAAGGAACGAAAAGTCAGGCACAAAGGTGGATGGATTTTTGGCCATAGCTGTATGAATTGATTGAGTGGAGGATTGTGGTGATGACGCTGAAGTGTTAATTGAAGTAGGGGTAGCCAGATTAATTAAATAGCTGGGGCGCTGGGCCCATAACCCTGATGAATAAAAGTTATATTAGATTTATGACTCAAATGGACTAGGTGGACGAATGGACAAGTAGGACTTGGACTGGGTCAGAAGAATAAATGAAAGTTACCTGATGAATAAAAGTTATATTAGATTTATGACTCAAATGGACTAGGTGGACAAAAGGACAAGTAGGACTCGGACTGGGACAGAAGAATAAAGGACTTTTGAAATAGTATAAGAATAGTAGTAGGAGTTAATTATAACGTATGAATAAAAGAAATAGATAAGAAAAGTGAATGAAGAACTACCTCAGTTCATCACTCATATATAGAAGTGCTCTATACCTAGCTTAGGTTAGGTGAAGTAAAAGAATTGGAAATGTAATGGAAACTAAATATAACGGTATAGGATAAAGTATATATATATATATTTATAAGTGAGTATAAGTGATCAACTATGTAATGGTGATTAAGGTAGAATAATAGTCAAACATTGACACAAATTAGGTGTTTTTTATTCCATAAATGGCCTCTGTGTACTGGCCACATACTGCCTGCATTTTTCCCGTGTGAATAGCTTCATTTTTAGCAAATTTAGCTTTTTCACACTATAATTACCCCACATTCTACACCCACTGTGGGGATACACACTAAAATAGGTGACAGGCGCTTATTTAGTGTCCTAGCTTAATTAATAATGCATTGACCATGTTTATATGCACTAATTTCATTAATAACCTCACTCTTGGAGTCTTAATTCATCACCACGCTTAAATTTGCTTAAATTTAGTCAAGGATTTACCTGTGCAAGCGCCTGCCAAGGACTGCATGTAGTTCCCCACATCTCATGCTCTTTTTTGAGTTTTTGGGTGGTTTCTCAGTCAATATTGGTCATTTTTGAATGGGAATTTCACGTAGTATAATATCAGGAATAGCCCCATCATTTCTACAGTGAATCCCCCTTATTATTAAGCTACTATTAACCATAAAAATTCCTTCTTTAGTCTTTTATATTATTGTTTAATATGCATATACTCTCTTTTAATCTTATTCTTTAATTTTGATGGATTTTCCTTATTATTACAGGATTTTGACGGTTTTTACTCTTCTAATTATGTCATGGGTTACTGGAATTATTGATGGGCATGTCTATTAGTTGGTTTGAGGCGTCATTATCTGTGTATTGGAGTGGTACATCAAGGGATTCATTAGGGAACTCAGTGTGTATAAAAGGAGGAGGTTTTTGGGTCTTGTCTCTACATTCTTTATCATTACAATTTAAAGCATATAACCAATACAATTACAATAAATATCAATCGTACTTATAAAGTCTTTGAATAGTATCTGAATTTATTAAATCTATTTTTCTACCAACTATAAAGATTGTAAGCCATATATAATTAGTGAGATTAGAATTACTGAGACCCATATTTTGAGTTATTTTAATACTTATTGGATTTGTACTACAGTATTCATATAGGACCATTAAAACTTCTAGACAACTGACCATTCAAGCTAGTTCACGTCTTTGTACTTGACCTCAGCCTGACAATTATTGAAACTAAAATGTCAAAAACATGTAGAAGACTAATATTCTCCTCCCTCCTCCTGATTCACCTGCTCTAGACCTTTCCAACAATACCCTACATGCATATGATCTACAATAAAATATTGATCTAGTAAGCATAATAAATTTATAACAAAATTTTGCCGCAGTAACCAAATTTTTCCACAGTGACCAAACTTTAAACCAGTGACCAGACTTTCACATTGTGAGCAAATTTTTCCACAATGAGCTCTTTTTTCCACAGTGAGCTAATTTTTCCAGATTGAGCTAAATTTTCCACAGTGAGATAATTTTGCCACCATGACCAAGCTTTGCCACAATGACAGAATTTTTCCAGTACTCTTTGCTTTTGCAGCGAAAAATCACCAGAGCAAACCAGAGCGCACCGGAGCACCAGAGCTTCCAAAAACCAAAATATCCAGCCTGATAATCCAGAAAATTGCTACTAATCTTCCAAAAATAACCCCAAAAGAGCCCCAGAAAATACCCAAAAGATAGAGAATAACCCCAAAAATCCAATAAGACCTTTTTCAAATCCATAAAAACCATATATATTCATTAAAGTTAGAAATCCTTCAAAAGTTATCATATTTTATATTAAATAAACAAATCCATATGTTTTTCTTTTTGATGAAAATATTTAAATAGACCCCATAAACCCAAAATAATCTAAAATCCAGGAAATATCATGATCCATAAAAGTTGACACCATAAGGTCTACCCTTATTTGGAATGCCACATCCTCCCTCCAATAGAGAATGTCCCCATTCTCCCATAAACATGATCAGATCCAAAATATCTTCATAATCTTATTGAAAAATAATGTAAATCTTTCTTTCAATTCTTAATGGTTCTTTGGATAACTTGATATCTGAAAGATTCCAAAGAGATTTTTTATTTTGATTGTATTTTCTTCTTTAAAATTAAATAATTTAATCTTTTTGGTGCTGATAAATGTAATTTTCTGTTCAATTTAATTCTTTTTAATTGTCATATTTGAAATAAAATTTTAATAAACCATATTTGCCTTGTGATGATTTCAACTTCTGAGAGAAAGGTTTGAATCACTTCAGACTCCCCTCTATCAATCTCTACTCACAGCATTAAGAGAGTAGTCTCTACACCTACTGAGAAGAATACTTGATTCCATTCCCATCCAATGAGCTGAATACTCCTGATTCCATTCCCATTGACTGAGCCAAATACTTGATCCAACTCTCACCAAAAGGTCCTCCAAGCTTCATACCATATAGTCTAACATGTGTCACAATAAAATTCCAACTACCTAATCCTCCTTCAAAAAATTCATAATCACAACATTCAAATAAATTTTCCAGCCCCTTTAAACCATTTTAATAATCATAACTTCTAGAGCTTTTCATCATTTTTCCAGACACTTTCTTGCACCATAAATTTTATTATTCAATCTTGTTATAGAGACCCATCAAACATCATTCCATATAAAAAATTTGAGGTCATTTTCCTTCCTAATGTTTAGAATATTCCAACATCTAAAAATGACTGATATTTTCAAAAGACAGATTAATGACTTGGTGGTCAGTATTTTGAAAAACTTTCATTAAAATTGTTTAATAATGATTGAGTTTCCAGTTTAAGGTCATGGCGGACCAGGATTTTGTAAATATTTCATTGAAATCGTTCAAAAAATGATTGACTTTCCAGTTTAAGGTCATGGTGGACCAATCCCAACACATTTTTCACCATCAAAAATCCAAAACCAATAGCATCCACAGAATCAATAATCTGATCTAGGTTTCTGAGGACCTTTCCATCTTTCCATTACCACATTTCCAACACAATTTTTATTAAACACATAATTTTCCAGCTTAAGGTCTTAGAGGACTATGAAATGACTAACCATAAATTCTTGAAATTTCTTCTTTAATATTCAGTTTTAAGTCTTGATGGACTAACAGATCCCATGTAAAAGCAAAAAAAAATCTTCATAAATTCTCAGTTTAAAGTCTTGAAGGACTAACCTCTCCAATATAAAATCTTTAATGACAGTCTTGATAAGTAGCTAGTTTTAATTCTTGGAGGACTAGCAGCTCCCAATAACGTATAAAAATCTTGAAAATTAGCCAGTTTAAAGTCTTGGAAGACTTACAGATATTGTAGAATAGAATCCAGTAGGTATTGAACTCTGCTAGACCCTGTTTCCTGCATAAAACATTATATAAAAAAACTTTTAAAAGAATGAAAATTGAAAAATAAAATTAAGATTTATAATAATAATTTTTTGATTTAAGTAATTTTTTATTTTTATTTTTATTTTTATTTTTTATATATTTATATTTATAAAATTTTTTTCATATGAACAAATGTAATTTTAATATTTATGAAAAAGAAATAAGAAATAAATTTATAAATTTTATATAAAAGATGTCTCCCAGCCATTTTGATGAGCTGTACCCCTGACATCATACCCACATCCAAGTGCACCTTGATGTGGATACACAGAAAAGAAAATTTAAAATATAACATAAAATAAAATTTTTTTGAAACAAATTACTTTTGAAAATAAATTTGTTGAAAATTAAATTTTGAAAATTTGAAGATTTGAAAAATTAAAATTTAAAGAAAACACAAAAACACTGGCCCATCCCAGTGAGTCTTCTTATGTTTTGTTATCATTAGTTGACTTGCCACCAGAACTGATGCTTCCTATTGATTCTAAGCAGAAAGCTGGGGATGGATCACCAATGGGGAGAGCCAAAGAGGGCCAAGGAGGAGATATAGTGTAGAAAGAAAAAGAAAAGGCACAAAAAAGATGGAGAAGCAGAGAGGATGGAAAGGTGTATGGTTCAGAGAAAAAATTTTCCCCCTGGCCCCTTCAGGGGTCCAGGGCCCTGCCCAGAAAGTCTCCTGGTGTTTCATTATCATCAGTAGACTTTCAGAAAGAACTGACACTTTCTCTTGATGCTAAGTTTCAGGTGTTGGAGGGGGTGCTGGAGGAGGAGGGGTAGGAAATTAAATGTGAGGCAACAGCTTGAAACATATTGGCCAACATTTTAGCCAAGGTCCAGACCTCAAAGCCAACAAGGAGCCTCAAAGAAATTCTCCCTGAAGATTATTGGAAATTATTACCATTTTTTGAAGATGGGGAAATAAAGGCCCTGAAACCTCATCAACCATAAAAATTTTCCATTGATCTGATACCAGGCGCAACCCCCCAATTTAGCCACATAATCACACTATAAATCTTGGAGTCTACAACGCTGAAGGAGATGATTTAAAAAAAACTAAAGAATGGTTTTATTAGAGAATCAAAATCTCCCTGGGCTTCCCCTGTGATCTTTGCAGGAAAAAAAGATCAGTAATTAAGACCTTGTATGGCTTTCAGAAGGTTAAACATGCTGACGGCAAAAAACAGATATCCCCTTCCTTTGAATAGTGACCAAATTGACAGTCATCAAGGTGCAGAGATCTTTGCGTCCCTATACCTTGGAGTAGGTTACCACAACATACTTTGTAGACAATCCTAAAGTACTAGCTATAAGCCTTGACCAAGGGAGTTGGAGTAAAAACCTAGAGAGAAAAAGTCCTGTACCTTTAGAAAAATAAAGTGAGATTCACCTGCTACAGTGAATTGGTTCCTGTTGCTAAAGCCTCTTTTCCAACACACTTGACTGCCTGATCAGCCAAGAAAGTAGTCTCCAGACAGACTACCAAACCAAAGAACTGAAATGTAGAACAATGTCCACACCAGAGAAAGCAATGATACTTGATGTAGGTTGCAAATCCACACCAGAGACAGCAATAACACTTGATATAGCTTGCAAGACTACACCAGAGAAACCAGTTGCCAAGTTAAGTTAAATAAAGAGCTCACCTTGCAACAAACACAGCCAATTGTGGCCAGAAAACAGTGAAAACTGAGTGAAGAACAAGGTTATCACCTCCGGATGGTTGTATGATAATTAAAGTTGCCTCAAACTGTCTTATTCACTATATACACACAGACCACTATCTAAGAGCCCATGCACAACAACAAATCTGGTTTTTCTAAGCGCCAAATTGCATAAAACCCCTCTAGAAATGCTTCCCAGCCTTCTAGCACCAAGGCCGGCGGTCCGCCGGAGGCAGCTGGACCACCCTGAATCCAGAAAACCATTGAAAACCTCCAAAAATACCCAAAATACTTAGAAAAATCTACTACGACTACTAAAACCTTTAAAACACATAATTAGGCTATAACAACATTGTGACATGAAATTTAGAGAAAAATTAGCCCATAATAATGGTACTAAGCAATTAAACCTAAGACTAAAGGTTAGCCCGTAAAACACAAACAATTTATTAGCTATCTTTTAAAATGAAAAATGAGAAATAATCACTTAAATACTTAAAATCTGAAAAATATCATCAAGACATAAAATATAGAGAAAAAACGGGGCTATCCAATGATTGTACCCACATACCTTAAGCCCCAATATTTACTAAAAAAATCCAGAAAAACACCCAATCATTAAACAATGCCGTTAAAGACATATCAAAACAACACCAAATAGACCAAGAAAGGGCTCCTCCAATGTTGGAAGACCACATCCTCCCTCAAATAGAGAATTCCCACATTCTCCTACATCACAACCACGATTTTCAGCTTTCTTTCCAAATCTGCTACTGACATGGGTCCTTGCCAATACTGCATTGACAACAATCTCATCTGTACCATCACACCACCAGCTCATCCCTACAGAACCTCCTGTGATGCCTGTCACTCTAGGAAGAAGACTTTTTTCAGACCAAGTCAATTGTCCTCTTCAACATCTTCTCCTCGTCCACAACCTGATCCACCTTCTACCATCAGCAAAAGATCCAGACTATCCATCCTGATCCCCAGACTGGTCAAAAATTCCACCCTTCAAAAAAGAGTGCCAACCCCACTACAACCACTAGCTCTACAATCCCTGGTCCTTCTAATAGTAAGCCCACTACTTCTTTATACTGAAATTCAATCTGAAAAATTTCCAGTTCATTTCCATCCAGACAGTGATTATGACAATGTGGGAACCATTGAAACACCCCCACCTAATCCATTGCCCACCATCAAAGACAAATTCCAACAACATTCTTATCAACAGAAGCATCTCATCCTAAATTACTTCTAATTGGCTCCTGCCAGGAATCCAAAGGACCTTGAGAAAATGAAGAACTTCATTCACCAGTTCAAAGCCAATGCTGAACATTTTTTTACATCTCTAGATTCGTTTCTGTAATTTCTTTTTGCCTGAAAATCTTGATTTAGAAATAAAAAATAAAAGAATTTCCTCATTTTAAAGTCTTGGGGGACTAATCCTCAGTTTTAAGTCTTGGGGGACTAACAGCCCTCATTTTATAGTCTTGGGGGACTCAAAAACCCTCTGTTTATAGTCTTGAGGGACTCCAAAACCTGAATCAAAAAGACAGAACCAGAGATCAAAACATTAAAGACAAAGGAAAAAACTAACATTCTGGGGTAACTGTTCTAAAGAGCATCCAGCTCATCAGTAAACCCCACACTTACCTTAACAAAATCTAGAGACTCCCCCTTGGATGCCCTCTGCCAGAATCACACCAACTCCCATTATCAGTTTATAGTCCTGAAGGACTCAACCATTAAACCATCCTCAGTCTATAGTATTGGGGGACTATACCATTTTCAGTTTAAAGTCTAGATGGACTGACCACGGTGTTCAGTTTAAATTCTCGACAGACTAAAACACATTTTGCATATAAAAGAAGAGCTGCCTCCATGCACAATGCTCTGCAGCCAACCTTCTGAACTTCCACTCTTTCTTCATTATCTACACATCACTGATAAAATTTTCATTCATCTCTTTTCTCTTCATTTTTTTTCCTTCACAGATCATGGCTGGATCCCCAGATTTTTACCCATTGGACCTTCCCTGTTTCACTGCTCCAAAGGACTATGCTTGTAAACAGTGCATCCAAATGTGCAGGCCTTGTACCTTCACTCTTCCTAATCCTCAGGCCAAATTCTATAACAGTGCCTGTGATTCTTGAAACTCTAAAAAGAAAAGATGTGACAAAGATCCCAACTATCCAATACCTCTGCCTTCACCTTCTCATAAATATATTTCCAGATCTCCTACCAGGTCACCAGAACTTGGACCTGCTTCCTCTTCTTTATCTTTTGCTCCTTCCAGAAGATCATGCCGTCCTATTCCCAAAACACTCCCTAAAAGACCTGCTTTATCTTCTCAAGAATCTGCTTTTACCTCAGAAAATTTAGCCAAATCAGCTTCAAAATCAGCTCCCAGGCTTCTAGACCATGTCCAGGCAGCCTTCCGGCCTTACCAGAAAGCAAAAATCAGTCTCAAAACTCCCAAATTCAGCCAGATAACAGCCAAAATACACCAATAAACACCAACAGCTCTACGCAACCACCTCCTAATGCACCCAGAGCAATGTGTACGTGCAAAATTTCTTTCTCAGAAAACCCCAAAAATTCTAACATCTCTAGAAGGCTTGCCAGATTACCTCTTGAAAACACCAGAGCATGCAAAACTGCTTCCAAACAAAAACCTCCTGTTCCACCAAGAAGAACTCACTGCACCTCTCCTCTGGCCGCCAACTATTCCTCTGATAGTTCCATTTCTTTTAGATCTTCATCAAGAAAATCACAATCAGCTTCCAGGTCACCTTCTCCTGGTCCTTCCTTCAACAGCCCGGGTACTCCACCACCAGTGTCCAACCCAACTGGGCCAAGCAATAATAATATCCACAACAACAACAGCAGCCCTGCTGCTCCAACCAGGCCACAGGAACACCCTTCTTTTCCTTCATCTTCTCAACACCATTTAGAGAATGATCATGAGAATCCATACCTCTATCTTGTTGATCTTCCTTCCACATTCATTCAACATTCTTCAACAGTCCAGATTCCGGCCGCATACAAATTTGAGGAGCTCCCAATCTGTAAGTAGTAAATTAATAAATCCAATTTATTTAACAGAAAAAAATTACCGATCTAATTCTTCTGTATAGATGGAACCCTGCCTCCTGAAACTACAATTGGGATTGGCCAACCTCTATAAACTACCTTAAAACTGGATTACACCAACATGAAACAACACCTAAGCATGATGTGTTCAAACATGCTTAAGGCCTTTGCTCTCCATAGTCCATTGAATGAGTTTGAAAAGAATCTGAGAAAACAGCTCCTTGATGACCACTGGAAGATAACTAGAATAATGAAGCACACCTTCCAACACTCTATCCCTGCTTCTTTCACTTCTTCCCAAAATTTACCTTCTACTCTGGTCCCTGACTATTACAACCCATATAAGCTTTCCAGCTGCCTACATCACAAAGAATACAGTTCTTCCACCAATCCTAACAAAAAGCAAAAACACCACCATAATCTGGACCAACCTCTGGAGGCTTCTTCTTCAATACATTAAAAAAAGAAATTAATAATTCACTAACTAGAAAGAACAATAATAATTAACAGATATATATATAAAAATTTGTTTATTTTTAATTTATTTTAATTTAATTCATTTTTATTTTTATTTTTTATTTTATTTTTATTTTTATTTACACTACTAAAATACTAAAAAAAAAACTTGAAAATAATAAACAAAATTAACCAAAAATATGAGAGAGATGGTATCCCCCAGCCAATTGATGAACTGATCCCCAGATACCTTACCCACATCCAAGTGCACCTGGATGTGGATAAACTTTTAAATAATTTTTAAATGAATTAAAATAAAAAAATTAAGATGAAATAAATAGAAATTGAGAGAATAATAAAAAAATAAAATAGCATTGCCCGGCCAATTGATGAGCCTTTCCCAACCAATGCTTGCCCACATCCAGGTGACCCTGATGTGGTGACACCATATACTATCATTTTTGATTTTTACTTCTTTATATCCTAATAACCCCCATTGAATAATTAAAAAAAAAAAAAAAATAAAACTACTATCTAACACAACCACAGACACAAAAATTAAAGAAAAGAAAAATACAAAGTCCAGCTTCATAGAAACTTTAGCCAAAGGAAATGATCACTGGGTAGGCTCCCTCCAATAAGTAAAAATGATGGGAGACCACGAGTGATCCACCACCAAAACCAAAGAAGCCAGTCCCAAGCCAGTAAGCCAGTTTAAAGTCATAGTGGACTTAAAACCTGAATAACAAAAACCAGAACTAGGATTCAACTAGGAAAAACAAAATACTTGAGACAGACATTATGGGGTAACTGTTCTAAAGAGAAGGAAGCTCATCAGTTACCCCCACACTTGCCAAAAAAAATTCTAGAAGCCCCCCCTAGATACCTTCTAACAAAAACGCAAAATCCAAAACATTAAACCAAAACCAATAAGCGTGAAGAGTCTGACACTTGAAGACCAAAAGAGGTTCCAGTTTTAAGTCATAGAGGACTAAAACCTGTGAAGAGAAACCAATACTAGGATTCAACCAAATTAAGAGAAGGGGTTGGAAACAAACAATCTGGGTTAACTTTTCCACAGAGCAGCCAGCCCATCAGTTACCCCCACACCTGACAAAATAAAATTTAGAAGCCCCGCCCATGGGTACCTTCTAACAAAATAAAGTTTCCAACAAAACAGATGCACAGCATCACCAAAATCCAAAATTAAAGAATGGTCCATAGTTTATCCTCATTGTTAAGTCAATCTTCGTCAATTCTAGTGCCTCTAGGTTAAAATCTCTTAACCTGATCAGCAGCCACTCTCTCTTTAAGACTGCAAAATCTAACTCCTCCAAAACATAAGAACCTCCAGACAACTGAGATCGGAATCTGTAAGGTCTATTCCATCTTTCCAAAAACATTTTTTCCCACTGACTCTCCAAAGTTCTATTATACACCAAAACCAAACAACCAGGTTTCAAGGGATTCCTGAGTCTATGAGCCAGCTTCTTGTCCCAATATCTGACTGATTGATTTCTTATCTTCATCATTCTAGAGTATGCCTTCTCTTGAAATTCCTCTCTACATTCCAAGTGTTGCATCCTGTCACAGAGCAAATCTTCTGTTGAGAATATATCTTCCCACTCAATTCCAAGATAAGAGACAGCTTCCAAATCCACTGGTAGAACAGATCTATTCCCAAAAATTAATTCATAAGTGGAATAGCCAGTTGTCCTTTTCACAGTGACTCTATCAGCAAATAACACCAAGGGTAAATAATGTCTCCATTTTTCAGCACTATCCCCACACATCTTCACCAAAGCATTCTTGACAACTTGATGGCCTCTTTCAGCCATTCCTTCAGCTTCAGGATAATACCGTTTAGCCACTCTGACTTTAGAACCAATACTTGCCACATCTTCTTTAAATTCAGCTCCAAAATCTGGCCCACCATCAACAGTAACCAACCTCATCAACCCATACCTAAACACCCATTCTTTCTTCAAAATTTCTGCAACATTTTTGGCAGTCAAATTAACCAGAGGCACCGCCTCAACCCAAACAGAAAAATAATCCCTGGCAAAATTAAGTATTTATACCTGCCCTCTTTGATATGGACAGCATCCAGACTGACTCTTCCAAACACAGTTGTTTCACCAGTAGCACGGCAAACCTCTTTAGGTTTCAAGTGAATTCTTCTTTGAAACTCTTCATAAGATTGAACCAAACCCTTCACAGCCAACTTCATACCTGGCCACCAAAATCTATCTGCTATTCTTTTATAAGTCTCCACAAAGCCTCTATGACCAAGGTCTTCATACAAAGACTTCAACACCAACTATTGACCCTTCTTCTGAGTCACCACCACTTGAGGATTTGGATGTCTCCTCCTCATCAACCTCCCTCCTGACACATAAAATCCAGGACTCTACTTCTTCATTGCCACCCAAGTATCATCATCACAAATATCTGGCCTCTACAAGGTTAACAGATGTTCAACCATAATAAAATAAAACCCAGTCTGACCCCAGGTCTCATCTTCAAAATCCAACAAAACAGCATCCAAGGGTACAACCCTTTCATAAAAATATCCAGTGTACACATGAGCAACACATCAGGCCCAACCAGGACT
Organism: Hemileia vastatrix; assembly: GCA_030280995.1. NCBI lineage: Eukaryota > Fungi > Basidiomycota > Pucciniomycetes > Pucciniales > Zaghouaniaceae > Hemileia > Hemileia vastatrix. The sequence continues at coordinate 32,207,594 of JASXTE010000005.1, forward strand.
CCAATTCCAAAACTTTGGCACATTAGTTCCCTTCCACTGAATCTTATGAGAATCCAGTTCACCAACAAAAACACCATTTTCAAATATTGAGCCATCCCAAACAACAGCCCCATCTTCATCAACAAGAACATCCTGATCACCAGAATCATGATCAGAACCAGCCAGTTTAACCTCTTGGTGGAGGAGCAAACAATCTTCAAGTTTAGCCTCATAGAGGAGGAGAGAATGATCATCCAGATTAGCCTCATGGGGGAGGAGAGAAAAATCTTCAGCACCCTTTGCGCTGGCCCTAACCGCTGCAAAATCTTCAACAAATTCTTCAGAATAAGAATCTTCATCTGTGGGTGGTCTTCTTGATAGTCCATCTGGCATTGTAAAAGTCTTATCTGGCTTGTGAACCAGATCAAAAGAAGAATGTTGAATAAATGCCACCCACCTAGTTGTTGGAGCATTTGGAAGGCTAGGTTTGTTGATCATTTGAATCAAAGATTTAGCATCAACCTGCAGCTCAAAATACTGCCCCCACAAAACGGTTTGTAGCTTCTTAAAAAATTTTTCTACACCACACAATTCCAAATTTGGATATGAATACCTAGATTCCACCTCATTAAAAACCACAGACTCATACCTTACTGGCCTGACCTTCCCAGCTTTATCTTCCTGAGACAAAAAAGCACCAGCAGCAATATAACTTGAGTCCACCGCCAGATAAATATTTCCAGCTTCTCTTCCATAATCCAACTTGTGAAGAATAATATCTTCACCTACCTCCATCCTCAACTTCTGAAAAACCTCTTCACACTCCTAAGTCCATTCCCACTCCACATCTTTCCCGGTCAACCTCCTTAAAGGTGAAGCCAACAAAGAAAAATCTTTAATAAAAATCCTGACATACACACAAACTCCCAAAAATCCCCTAACTTTAGTAGTGTTTTTGGGCCTTGGCCATGACTGAATTTTATTAAATTTCATCTTTACCATAATCCTTCCATCCTTACATACAACATGACCCAGAATTTCCAGAGCAGGAACACAACAACAAATCTTTGACCCAGAAATGGTCAAACCAGCCTCTTCAATTCTAAACAATACTCTCTCTAGAGTAATTGCATATTCCCAAATTAATCTCCTTATACCTGGATTCTCCTTCAGAACCTCATTTCCATAATCAGTGGATGATCTTTTAATTCCACCATCATCAATAAAAATACCAGCATAAGTCGGAACCTCATCCTGTGAAATCCAAGCCATTTGAGCTTGATATACTGCTACTGAATTAGTTTCTCCTTGAGGCAACCTAGTGAGCTGATATCTTCCCAGAGGAGTCTCAAACGTTGTGAGTGGCTGTGAATTGGTGTGATGTTCCCTTTCATCATAACCACCCAAAATATCACCCAAACCATAACACACCCTCCCAAAAATAGCTTCCACAAAGTCCTCCGCACTTGGCAGCATCCCCAAATCCTTGATAGTGACTCTATTTAAGGCCCTAAGTTCATGCACCACCCTCAACTTTCCATTCTGCTTCTTAACACAGAAAACTGGACTTGAGTAACTAGAAGTTGATTGTTTTTATAACCCAGTCCTGACTCTTTCCTTAATAATCTCTATAAAATCATCCCTTATAGCAGCTGGAATTGGAATAGGCTTGATTTGCCAAGGTCTGTGACAAACGACAGGAATCAAGTAAGGTTCCCCATAAGAGTGTTTCAACACACCCCTTTTCTCATCAACAAATGCCACCGCTTTCTCCCTGAGCACAATAAAGTGAAACAAAAACTTCTTTTCCTCATCAGAAAACCACCCATCAGGACCAAAATTAACAACTTTCAACATTTCCACAGTCACCCGAGTGGTTTCCACAAAATCAGGAGGATTCTTCACCAGAGGAGTACAGTACGGATCTCTTGAAAATGAAGGTCTCTTCAATGGAGGATTCAAACCTACAGGCATAGGCTCATTGAAAGGCCTAATCTTCTGCGCTACCTTCTTGTACTTTGCAGCTCCACTGTCAACTTGAGGGATCTTCAGGATGTCTTCACCACCAGACCTGGAACAAAACCCAAGGGTTCTCCCATTGCTCACATGTGCAGCCCAGGTAATGTTTTTGAAAGGTGAAGAATAAAACCTAGTGGTGCACAATTGGGAGGACTTACTTTTAGACCTTAATCTCACCACTCCACAACTTTTCCTCAATTCCACATCTTCATCCTCACTTCCATCTTCCAATTCTTCAAATCTTGATTTATATTCTGAATAACATCTTCTAAAATTATGCAGTTTATCCTCATGCTGGAGGCCCAAAAATTGATCTTGACGATCTTAATTCCTCAAAAATTTGTGCAGTTTAACCTCTTGCTGGAGGCCCAAAAATTGATCTTGATGATCTTTACAAAAATAATTCTTTTCTTCTTTTTTGATTATCTTCAGATTTTTTTCTTGATTTTCTTTATTTATCTTGAATTTTTTATTTTATTTTCTTGAGTTTTATTCCATCCTACAAAAAAACCAGGGGTTTTCTCAATTCTCACAGACATGGCCAAGGTAATGTTTTTGAAAGGTTTAGAAGAAACCCTAGCAGTGCACAATTGGGAGGACTTACTTTTAGACCCCAATCTCACCACCCCACAGCCTTTCTGCATATCTTTAATAAAGATATATAACCAATCTTCTTTTTTGAACTTGAATCAAAAATAATTAAAAATCTTGAGAGATAACAGATATTTGACAAAAACATGAAGAATACTTGCAGAGAAGAAATACATTAAAAAGAGAAAGTTGAAAATCTACTTGGTATATCTACAAGGGAGATTACCTACTACAACATGGGACTTCCTCATCTTGGGGAGAGGCTGTAGCAGTAGGGTGATCAGACCTCATTACTCTAAAAAAGACAGACTCTCACTAGAGCCTGAGCCACACTCCCAAAAACCAGAGGAGACACCCACTTCTTTTCTTCTCCTACAACAATCCATGCACTGGCACATTGAAGACAATCCAGGCCTGGTCTCCCAGCCATCATCCCCAGGGGAATGTTAACCTCATGTGAAGCCTCCTTTCATCTTCACCAGTCAACTCCAAACTGATAACCAATTCTTGCTTGAAAATCCATCAAGAATGGTCCGCCCAAAACAGCTTTTACATTACTTTTGGAAATGTAAAAATGAACCTTCCCGGAGGCTCCACCGACATCCAGCTTCACAAAATAAGCTGTCCCAATCAACTAAGTGACATGGCCACCAATCCCTTTAAATTTTCACCAATTCCTGTCTTGATGGGGAGGCCCAGATGAGTAGCCTCAAACAAAGAAATCAGGTTAATCTGAGAACCTGAATTGACCAATTCCCTAGCCTCCCTGCCATTCAGAGTGAAATTGACATAACCCAGAGGAGAAAAAAAATGAGTCTCCAACCCCTCACCAAACTTCTCAGAAGAATCACAAATGTATTCCACCTCCCCAGAAGAAACCTGTCTTCTGGTCAACAATTGTTTTTGCCCATCAGCCAACCCAGGACTGATAGCATTCAATTCACCATAAGAAACACCACGGGAAATCTAGGGGTGAATTGCTAGCAATCCCCTCTCTTGAAATATAGAGTGTCCCTTAAATATGCCAGGTTAATGAATACTTTATAAACATAAGTAAATTAGAGTTAGATTTACATTTATTCTCAGATTGATTATAGACAGAATATCAACTGATTCCAAATTATGCACAAGTTGATCCTCCAGAACTTGATTTTGGTCCTCTGATGAGAACAAATTGAGCACAAATTGATCTAACCTAAGCTTATGCATATATAATAATTCAAGATACTTGCTCTATTAAATTTGATAATAAAAATAATATTGATGAATTTATATAATAAAAATTATTATGTAAGATATTAAATTATAAATTTAGGCATCATAGGAGGGCACGTAATAGAACTTAATTATACTATGTGACACCTTAATACTGTATCACGCAGTTTGAAACATTTAAAACAAAATGTGTCATGATGGGCAATGAAATTGCTTGGACAGACTCTTTCAAAATTAATACTGACCATAATACACAAGTATGAAACCTTGGCATCTATGCAATAAAAGATTTTCCTTCTGATAAATGGATTTTTCTCAGTTAATACCTGCTAAAAAGTGTCCTTCTGAGGTTTGTCTGACCTTCAGGGGGGTAATTTGGCCACATCACACTACTTCTATTTCCATGATTGACCAAAACATCATCCTCATTCCCATCTAAAGAGTTGATCTCATCTGACTGTGGCTGATTAAAGGGGTCCACCACAAGTTTAGCCAAAATTTTGGTGAACACTTTTTTGATGGATAGTGACTAACTGGTGCTTTCCGAAATTGTCCACCTCAAGTTAGGATAAACTTCAGGAGGATAAATTTATTATGAATACCAAATTAACTGAAGAATACTTTTGCCCTAGCTACTCTGCATCATAAAAGTGTCCAACTGAGGTTTAGCCATAATTCAGGTAGACACTTTTGGAAAGGCACAGTCTGATGGGTTTAATATCTACATATGGCAATAAGTATCAGTTTTTTATCAACATGGAACTAGAATTAATTTAATATGGCCAAAGTGTCTACCTGAAGTTTGGCCAAAATACAGGTGGAAATTTTTATGAGGATTACTTGATGAAATGAAAAAGACTTGCAATTACTTTCCATCATAAAATTTTCAAACTTAAGTTTATCAAAAATTGTGGTGACACATTTTCCAGATCCAGTCATATGGGATCAACTCTCTATATGGAAATGAGAATCAATTTTTAGTCAATCATGGCATTAGAAGTAATCTTATATGGAAAAAGTTTCCACCTGATTTTTGGCCAAAAATAAGTTGAAAATGTTTATGAGGAATACTAGATTAACTAAAGAAGACTTGCACCCTACTACTGTCCATCATAAAAGTGTCAACCAGAAGAATTCTCAAACTTGTGGTTGACACCTTTGGCCTGGTCCAGCCATATGGGATCAATTCTGCATATGGACATGAGGATTTAATTTTGTCAATCATGGTACTAGAAGTAATTTGATATAGATAAAGTGTCCAACTAAATATTGGAAAAAAATCAGTTGAAAACTTCATTTAGTTTTTCAAAAAATCAAATTAAGTAAAATTTTATTCCTGATGATGCCCATTTTATCCGACACCTCTTCTGAGCCTTGAAAGTAGGCATTTAGCTTGAATTTTGAATTTCATATAAAATCCCTTTTATTCAAACTATTTCTTTTTATCCCTTTTTTTCTTTTAGATATCAATTAATTTTATGTAAAACAAATCATTTTCATAATTTTTTACCTGTATTTAATAAAATTATTAAAGGTTTAACATCACCCTGTAAGCATTTGGCACATGTTTTTTTGCTATACTAATAAAAATAATAATATACTGGTAACAAAAAATTGATCAAGTGATAAAATAATAATAAAACAGAAAGATCAAATACCAGTGGATATGTTTTAAAAAAATACCAGTTGCACTGAAGAAGAGCTGCAACCTAGATACTCACCATCAAAAAAGTGTCCAGCACAAGTTTGGCCGAACTTGTGCTGGACACTTTTGGTCAGTTGCAGTCATATGAGATCAATTCTCGCTATGGCAATGAAAAAATTTTTTTGGATAAAAAACTTCACTAGAAGTAGTTTTACATAGCCAAATTTTCTACCTAGATTTCATCCAAACCACAGGTGCACAATTTTTTATCTTTGAAAAAAAGTCAATTTTGTACAATTTATCCCTGATGGCTCTCATTCGCTTCAACACCTCTACTGGCCTTTGATAGTAGGAATATTACTTGGATTTCTTTTTTCATATTTGATCCCTTTAACTTAATTTTTTATTCCTAATATTGCTTTTGGATATCAATTAATAGTTTTTAAAATAAACTATTTTCATATTTTTATACATTTATTTAATAATATTATAAATGGCATAACATCACCTGGTATGCATTTGGCACATGAGTTTTTTCTATACTTATAAAATTAATAATTTAATGGCGACCAAAAATTAATCAAATGATATTAATGAGTGAGGAACAATTATAAAATACCAGTAGACATGTTTGTAAGAAATACTAGATGAACTGAAGAAAAATTCTACCCTAGCTACTCTACATTAAAAAAGTGTCCAGCACAAGTTCGGCCGAACTTGTGCTGGACACTTATGGTCAGGTGCAGTCAGATGGGAGCAATTCTCTCTATGGAAATAAAGATAAATTTTTGAATTAAAATTGTTTAGCCCTGATTGTTCTAATTTAATTCAAACTCTCTTTTTCTGTTTATGGCAGGAATTTAACTTGGATTTCAATTTTCATCTTTGATTTCTTTTATTTTACTTTATTCCTCTCATCTTGCTTTTGGATAGAAGTTTATTTTTTGTAAAATAAATCATTTTCATATTTTTTTACCTTTATTTAATAATGTTATAAAAGGTGTAACATCACCCAGTATTCATTTGCCACACAATTTTTTGCTATACTGATAATATTAACAATATAATGGTGAGAAAAAATTAATCAATTGATAAATATGAGTGAGGCACAAAGATTTAATAACAGTGGAAATGTTTATAAGAAATTTCAGATGATTAAAAATGACTTTCACCCTGCATACTCTTCATGATAAAAGTGTCCAGCACAAGTTTGGCCAAACTTGTGATGGACACTTTTGGTTGCATGCCGTCAGACGCAATCAATTCTTTTTATGGAAATGAGACTGAATTATCACTCCATCATTGCACTGAAAGTAGTTTTACATAGACAAATTGTCCCCTGGAGGTTTGTCCAAACCTAAGGTAGACAATTTTTTCCTTTGGTAAAAAGTAAATTTGATCCATGTTAATCTATGATGGTGCCCATTTTTTCTGAAGCCTCTACTGGCTCATGATAGCAGAAATTATACTTAATATCTTTATTTCATGTTTGATCTCTTTAATTTTAATCTTACCCTTTTATTTATCCTTTAGCTTTTAAATATCAATTTTATTTTGGTAAAAATGATAACTTTCACATTTTTTTATATTTATTATATTATATTATTAAAGTTGTAAAATCATCCAGTGTACATTCATTACATATTTTTTTGCTATACTAAAAACATTAATAATATAATGGTGACTAAAAAATAATCAAATAATAAATATGGATGACACAGAAAGATCAAATACCCATAGAAATTTTTAAAATTAATATAAGATTAACTGAAGAAGACTTGCACCCTAGCTACTCTCCATCATAAAAGTGTCCAGCACAATTTCAGCTGAGCTTGTGCTGGACACTTTTGGTTGCATGCAGTCAGATGGGATAAATTTACTCAATGGAAGTTAAAATGAATTTTTGCTCAATCATTGCACAAGAAGTAGCTTTATACTGCTATACTATCCTCCTGATTTTTTGGAAAACATCAGGTGGACACTTTTATTAATTTTAAAAAAAAGAAAAAATATTCCAAATCTAGAACTGGTGGTGCAAATTTGGTCTGAAAACTCAAATTATATTTGATGCCAGAAATTTTATTTGAATGTTTAATTTCATATTTAATCACTTTTATTTTACTTTTTTATTCCTGTTTTTGCTTTCAAATATCAATTTATTTATTGTTAATCTAATAATTTTCATATTTTTTTTTACTTTTATTTAATAAGATTATGAAAGATGTAGCATCTCCCAGTATGCATTTGCCTTAAAATTTTTTTCAATACTAATAACATTAATATTATAATGGTGAAAAACAATGAATCAAATGATAAATATGAATGACACAGAAAGATCATATACAAGTGGGTTTGTTTATAAGGAATACCTGATGAACTGAAGAAGACCTGCACCCTAGATACTCACCATCATAAAAGTGTTCAGCATAAGTTCGGCCGAACTTGTGCTGGACACTTTTGGTTGCATGCAGTCAGATGGGATAAATTTACTCTATGGAAATGAAAATGACATTTTGCTCAATAATTGCACAATAAGTAGTTTGATATTGCCAAAATGTCCTCCTGATGAATTTTCAAAACTCATCAGGACACTTTCTTTGGTTTAACATAAAAGGAAATATAGTGCAAGTTTAGCCCTGGTGGTGCACATTTGATCTAACACCTCTACTTGTTATTGATAGTGGGAATTTTCCTTAGATTTTTTTTTCTTATTTTATCCCTTTTATTTTACTTTTTTATTGCTCATATTGCTTTGGATATCAATTTTTAATTTTTAAAATAAATAATTTTCATACACTTTCCCTTTTTTAATAATATATGATTAAAGGTGGAACACCACCTGGTATGCATTTTTCACACAAGTTATTACTATAGTAATAACGTTAACAATATAATGATGGCAAAAAATTAATCAAATGGTAAATTTAAATGACACAGAAAGATCAAATTCCAGTGGAAATGTTTATAAGAAATCCCTTTTGAGTTTAAGAAGATTTGCTGTATGCCTACTCTCAATTATAAAAGTGTCCAGCACAAGTTTGGCCGAACTTGTGCTGGACACTTTTGGTTGCATGAAGTCATTTGAGATAAATTCTCTCTATGGCAATAAAAAATGATATTTCACTCAATTATTGAAGTAAAGAATGTTTAATATTGTAAAATTGTCCCCTGGATGTCTGTCCAAACCTCAGTTCAAAATTTGTTAGCTATACATAAAAGTAAGTTTAGACCAAGTCTTGACCAAGGGGTCCCCAACTGTCCCAACACCACTTCTGGCTCTTGATAGTAAAAATTTTACTTGTATTTTTTATTTTGTATTTGATCCCATTTATTTTCATTTTACTTTTCTATTACTCTTTTTAATTTTAAATATCAATTTATTTTTTTAAAAACTAAACATATTCATATTTTTTTAACTTTATATAATAATATTATTAAAGTTGTAACATCATTAATTTTGCATTTGGCATGCAGGTTTTTGCTATACTAGAAACATTAATAATATATATGGTGACAAAAAATTAATTATAAGATAAATATGAATGATAAAAAAAAGTTAAAAACCCAATAGAAATGTGAAAAACAAAAAATTGATGTACTAAGAAACACTTCCACCCTAGCTACTCTCCATCATAAAAGTGTCCAGCACAAGTTCGGCCGAACTTGTGCTGGACACTTTTGTTCAGGTGCAGTCAGATGGGATCGATTCTCTCTGTGGAAATTAAATTAAAAAAAATGCTAAATAATTACATTAGAAGTAGTTTGGTATGGCTGAATTATCCACCTTGAGTTTTTCCAAACCTCAGGTGAAAAATTTTTTATCTTTAAAAAAAATTAAATTTTATCAAATTTAGCCCTGATGGCACCCATTTGTTTCAACACCTCTACTGGCTCTTGAAGGCAGGAATTTTTCTTGAATTTTTCTTTTTCATATTTGATCTCTTTTACTTTACTTTTTTATCACTCATGTTACATTTGGATATTAATTTATAATTTTGGAAAAGAAATCATTTTCATATTTTTTTAACATTTTTTAATAATATTATAAAAGGTGTAATATAACATGGCATGCATTTGGCGCACAAGTTTTTTCTGTACTAATAAAATTAATAAAATTCTAATGAAAAAAATTAATCAGATAATAAAATATGAATAACACAGAAAGATCAATTACAATTTGACATGTTTTAAAAAAATAACAGTTGCACTGAAGAAGACCTGCACCCTAGCTACTCTCCATCATAAAATTGTCCAGCACAAGTTCGGCCGAACTTGTGCTGGACACTTTTGGTCAGGTGCAGTCAGATGGGATCAATTCTCTCTATGGAAATGAAAAAAAATATTTGATAAGAAACTTCACTAGATGTAGTTTGATATAGCTGAATTATCCACCTAGAGTTCATCCAAACCACAGGTACACAATTTTTTATCTTTAAAAAACAATCAATTAAGTACAATTTATCCCTGATGGCTCTCATTTGCTTCAACATCTCTACAGGCCTTTGATATTAGCAATAACACATGGGTTTCTTTTTTCATATTTGATTGCTTTAAATTAATTTTTTATTCCTCATATTGCTCTTGGATATCAATTAATAAATTTTAAAATAAATTATTTTAATATTTTTATACATTTTTTTTAATAATATTATAAAATGTGTAACATCACTCAGTATGCATTTGGAACATGATTTTTTGCTATACTTATATAATTAATAATATAATTAAGACAAAAAATTAATCAAACAATATGTATGAGTGAGGCAAAAAGATAAAATACCAGTAGACATGTTTGTAAGAAATACCAGATGAACTGAAGAAAAATTCTACCCCAGCCGCTCTCCATCATAGAAGTGTCCAGCACAAGTTCGGCCGAACTTGTGCTGGACACTTTTGGCCATGTGCAGTCAGATGGGATCAATTCTCTGTATGGCAACAAAAAATTATTTTTATCAAATTTCACTAGAGGTAGTTTTGTTTAGCTGAATCATCCACCTGCTGTTCTGCCCAATATCAGGTGTATAATTTTTTTATCTTTAAAGAAAAGTTCACTTATTACAATTAAGCCCTGATGGCTCCCATTTGCTTTAACACCTCTACTGGCTCTTGATAGCAGGAATTTTACCAGTTTTTTTTCATATTTTAACTCTTTGACTTTTATTTTACTCTTTTATTCCTCTTTTTACTTTTAAATTTCAATTTAATTTTTGTAAAACTATTCCTTTTTATATTTATTTACATCTATTTTAAAAAATTATTGAAGGTATAACTTCACATGGTATGCATTTGGCACACAAGTTTTTGCTATACTAATAACATTAATAATATAATGGTGATAAAATATTAATCGGATGATAAATATGAAAGATACAGACTGATCAAATACCAGTAGACATGTTTATGAGAAATACAAGATGAACGAACTGAAGAAAATTTCCACCCAAGCTACTCTCCATCATAAAAGTGTCCAGCACAAGTTCGGCCAAACTTGTGCTGGACACTTTTAGTCACGAGCAGTCAGATGGGATCAATTCTCTATATGGCAACAAAAAAACTTTTTTTATTAAACTTCACTACAAGCAGTTTTGTTTAGCTGAATCATCCACCTGTTGTTCTTCCCAACCTCAGGTGTATAATTTTTTATCTTTAAAAAAAAGGTCACTTATTACAATTTAGCCCTGATGGCTCCCATTTTTTTCAACACTTCTACTGGCTCTTGAGAGCAAGAATTTTACTAGTATTTTGTTTTTCATAATTGATCTCTTTGAGATTAATTTTACCTTTTTATCCCTCATATTGCTTTTGTATATCAATTTATTTTTTGTAAAACAAATCATTTTCATATTTTTTTTACCTTTATTTAATAATATTATAAAGGTGTAACATCACCCGGTATGCATTTGGCACACGAGTTTTTGCTATACTTATAATATTAATAATATAATGGTGACAAAAAATTAATCAAATGATATATATGAGTGAGGCACAAAGATCAAGTACCAATGGTCATGTTTATAAGAAATACCAGATTAACTGAAGAAAAATTCTACCCTAGCTACTCTCCATCATAAATGTGTCCAGCACAAGTTCGGCCGAACTTGTGCTGGACACTTTTTGTCACATGCAGTCTGGTGTGATCAATACTCTCTCAATCATTGAACTAGAAGTTGTTTGATATGGCTAAATGGTTATGCTGAAGTTTTTTTAAACCTCAGATTGGCACTTTTTTGTTTTTCAAAAAAGCAATTATAGTCCAAGTTTAGCCTTACTGGTGGACATTTGCCCCAACATGTCTACTTGCTCTTGATGGCAGTATATTTATTTTAATTTTTTATTTCATATTTGATTCCTTTAATTTTACCTTTTTATCCCTCATATTGCTTTTGTATATTAATTTATTTTTTGTAAAACAAATCATTTTCATATTTTTTTACCTTTATTTAATAATATTATAAAAGGTGTAACATCACCCGGTATGCATTTGGCACACGAGTTTTTGCTATACTTATAATATTAATAATATAATGGTGACAATAAATTAATCAAATGATATATATGAGTGAAGCACAAAGATCAAGTACCAATGGACATGTTTATAAGAAATACCAGATTAACTGAAGAAAAATTCTACCCTAGCTACTCTCCGTCATAAATGTGTCCAGCACAAGCTCGGCCGAACTTGTACTGGACACTTTTTGTCACATGCAGTATGGTGTGATCAATTCTCTCTCAATCATTGAACTAGAAGTTGTTTGATATGGCTAAATGGTTATGCTGAAGTTTTTTTAAACCTCAGATTGGCACTTTTTTGTTTTTCAAAAAAGGAATTATAGTCCAAGTTTAGCCTTGCTGGTGGACATTTGCCCCAACATGTCTACTTGCTCTTGATGGCAGTATATTTATTTTAATTTTTTATTTCATATTTGATTCCTTTAATTTTACCTTTTTATCCCTCATATTGCTTTTGTATATTAATTTATTTTTTGTAAAACAAATCATTTTCATATTTTTTTACCTTTATTTAATAATATTATAAAAGGTGTAACATCACCCGGTATGCATTTGGCACACGAGTTTTTGCTATACTTATAATATTAAAACATAATGGTGACAAAAAATCAATCAAATGATAAATATCAGTGAGGCACAAAGATCAAATACCAGTGGACATGTTTATAAGAAATACCAGATGAACTGAAGAAAAATTCCACCCTAGCTAACCTCCATCATAAAAGTGTCCAGCACAAGTTCAGCCGAACTTGTGCTGGACACTTTTGGTCACATGCAGTCTGATGTGATCAATTCTCTCTATTGCAATTAAGATGAATTTTTCTTCAATAATTGCACTAGAAGTTGTTTGATATGGCAAAATTGTCATCCTGAAGTTTTGTAAAGCTCCAGTTGATTTTTTTTTATTTTTACAAAAAAGAAATTATAGTCCAAGTTTAGTGCCACTGGTGGGCGTTCACCCCATCATGTCTACTTGCTCTTGATGGGAGGAATTTCACTTTAATTTTTTATTTCATATTTGATCCCTTTAATTTTACCTTTTTATCCCTCATATTGCTTTTGGATATCAATTTATTTTTTGTAAAACAAATCATTTTCATATTTTTTTACCTTTATTTAATAATATTATAAAAGGTGTAACATCACCCGGCATGCATTTGGCACACAGGTTTTTGCTATACTTATAATATTAATAACATAATGGTGACAAAAATCAATCAAATGATAAATATGAGTGAGGCACAAAGGTCAAATACCAATTAATCAATAGTTCTTTTTAATATTATAAATTTTTTGATTAAATAAAATGGTAATAATGAATTATATTTTTCATCCACAATTCCACTCTAATGATTCCCACTTCACAAAAAGGGTTCACTTGGTCCTTTCTTTACTGCTTGTTCATATATTTTATTGCCCACAGTACTACAATTTTTTGTAGTGATTATCCCACATCTGATTCAGGAATATTTTTAAACAATATAAGTTTTTTTTACAAAAGACCTTATCATATCCAATATCCCACAAAAAATACATCCTGTTTTTGTATTAAAGCCCGTTAATTATTAAGAAATTGTTAAAATAATTAGATTAGACCCTGGCACAGCTAGATCCATACCAACCGACCTAAAGTCTTTTCAATATTGAAAACAATTAAATAAAATTATGATATCATACTAAATTATGGGCGCCATCCATAATTCAGCACTTCTCATTTGCTCTGCTACAAAATGAGTGCATGTAGCATTTTTCTAACGTCGGACTGTTTTTCTTCCTTCCCTCACACCTTTAGTCCAGAATGAAAATTTAGTATGAGTTTTGGTCAAAATGGTTTGCCAGTGTTATCTGTATGCAATATGAATTCATATTGCATATTTCTATTTATGCATAAAATATACTCGTTAAGCATCATTTTTTTGCATTTTTCAATCATTATGCATATTTATGCATATTCATATGCATATTCATTATACAGATTTATATGCATATTAATATATTTTATTCATATACGTATACCCACCTTTTTTTTGCATATTCAATATGCATATTTTTAATGCATATTCAATATGCTTATTTTTATGCACATTTTATGCATATTTTTATGCATAATCACTATGCATATTTTTATGCATAATCACTATGCATATTTTTATGCATAATCACTATGCATATTTTTTATGCATATTTTTATGCATATTTTTTATGCATATTTATTCTTCATAGTCATTATGCATACACTTTGGATAGGCAATTCACATCAATTTTTAGCATGCAATAAGTATCCACCATGCAAATTCAAATGCATATGCATCTATATCATACACGCAACATATATTCAAGTTTAATATTTGAATATTAAGGTATGCTAAGTGATGTTGTTCAACCATTTGCCAAACCTGAGATTAACTGATGTTCAATGTGGTTCTTAAGCTCTGCTCAAGGAGGGATTGTTCTGGATTCAATCTGTGACAGTTTATTTTTTCAATGTTTTTTCATCAGATTTAAAAACATCTTTCTGACAGTTTCAGGATGGTTTCCCAACAGTTTCCTGACAAATTCCTAATAGTTTCAAAAAGAGGGAACTGCTTTCAGTTCACCCCCAGATTTCCCGTGGTGAAAGGGAAAACTGACCCTAATTCATCCTTTCCAGAACAGACTCCATAACATTAGATTGGACTGAAACTACTGGCCTCTCAAAGTGAGACCTTGGCTTCACTACCTTGGTCCTAGAAATCTCCTGAGGACCAAAACCACCAAAAGAATTACCATCAACAGGAATCCAACCAGATCCCTCACCAGCACCTTTAACTCCAGCCGGCTTTGGAAATGAAGCTAAAGGGACATCCTCCTCAGAGCCAGAATCAACATCCATAGGCATTGGCTCATCATTCATGTCCAATGCACCAAAAATAGAGGGGCGCATATCAGAAATCCCCTTCTGCATCTTGTACAGCTCCTCTTTTCTGCACTTCCTCCTAGCTGCACTCAGCTTAGGGTCAACCTTAAAAGCCTTAGGCTTTGGTTGGGCCTGAGAACTGCTCTTATGCCTTCCCACCTTTCCTGCTTCCACATCATAGACACCAGCCAAGCATTCACCGCTTGACTGCCCACCACAAGAATACAACTCCAATCCACCAAAAGAAGTAGAAAAAGAGACCTTATTAACCTCCTTCCCTTTTCCCTTGACATCATCATCTGCCTTAGCAGAAGACTTCCCCTGATCAGGGATATCCTCAAACCTTGGCCTCCTCTGATTGAGACCATTCCTTCTCCTGACCAAATCAACAGGAGCCTGCCCCTCACTGGGCTTTACAAATGAACCACCAGGGAACTTGAACAACCTGCTGTCAAACTCCACCTTTCCTTCTGACACATCTATGTTCAGAGCCCAACAATCATTGGACTTGTGCCCCCTCCTGCTGAAATAAGAGCAGACCCAAGGATCACTCCTATCAGCCCTCCTATCAAAATCTCTAGGCTGAGAAGGAGCCCTGTTGGCCTTCTTAGCCTCCTGAACAAAAATATGTAGCTGTTTTGTCAGATCAGAAAACTGTTCCACAACTGGGTCCCTCTCCTGTTTGGGAACCTCCACCATATTCTTCTCCCCCTTCTTCACTCTATTCTCCTCTTCAGCCAAAGCCTCACTGACTTTGCTGACATATTTGGCACACCCCTCCTGATAGGTGTCCACAGCCAATAACTTCAAATGGGCCTCCACAGCCTCCTTCACCTTGTCCAAGGCAGGCAACTTCTGGTCACCATTGGAAAGAGTCTTCATCAAGTCCTTCCTTGACAGCTCCTTCAACACATCCATCCTGAAAACTATCGCCAGGGCAAACCAAAAAACATCCTTGGAAGCATTTTCATGTGCCAGCTCCTCCACTTCCACCAAATATTATACCACAGGATCAAACTGGAGCAGGAAATTCCTGTAACTGAGTAAGTTACCAACACCACCATAAGACTTTCATTCACGGAATTTTTTTTTCAGATCCACCATAGTGAGCCTGACACCCCATCTATCCACCATCTCCCTACACAACAACTTCCAGTCTCTCTTCTTGTAGCCAGACATGGCCACAACCTCCTTCTCCACTTCCCTATTAACAATGAAGAAAATGATCTTCTTCACCATGTCCAGATAAGAAGCACCATCCACACCAGCAGCAGTTACATATTTTTCCAAAAACCACTTCACATATTCCCCATTAAACTTGGTACCATACCAAGTTTTAATCCTCACACACTCCCTAACCATCACAGCAGGAGGACCTTCCCCCCCACTGAAAGTCACCACAGGAATAGAAGAACCAGAAGCCATTCTTCCAGACCAAAATCACCAAAAAAGGCCAACCAAAGAAAACAGAGATTCCAAAGAACTAGCAGGTCCTACCCCACGTTGGGCCCCAGAAATGTAGACAATCCTATAGTATTAGCTATAGGCCTTGACCAAGGGAGTTAAAGTAAAAACCCAGAGAGAAAAAGTCCTGTCCCTTTAGAAAAATAAAGTGAGATTCACCTGCTACAGTAAATTGGTTCCTGTTGCTAAAGCCTCTTTTCCAACACACTTGACTGCCTGATCAGTTAAGAATGTAGTATCCAGACAGACTACCAAACCAAAGAACTGAAATGTAGACCAATGTCCACACCAGAGAAAGAAATGATACTTGATGTAGGTTAAAAATCCACACCAGAGACAGCAATAATACTTGATATAGCTTGCAAGACTACACCAGAGAAACCAGTTGCTAAGTTAAATTAAATGAAGAACTCACCTTGCAACAAGCACAGCCGATTGAGGCCAGAAAACAGTGAAAACTGAGTGAGGAACAAGGATATCACCTCTGTATGGTTGTATGATAATTAAAGTTGCCCCGAACTGTCTTAATCACTATATACACACAGACCACTATCTAAGAGCCCATGCACAGCAACAAATGTGGTGCTTCTCAGCGCCAAATTGCATAAAACCCCTCTAGAAACGCTTCCCAGCCTTCTATCACCAAGGCGGGAAGTCTTCCCAATGTCAGGAGGCCGGCCTGCAGCGTCCAGACCACCCTGAAGCCAGAAAACCACCGAAAACCTCCAAAAATACCCAAAATACTTAGAAAAATCTACTACAACTACCAGAGCCTTTTAAACACATAATTAGTCTATAAAAACTTTGAGACATGAAATGTAGAGAAACATTAGCCCATTCTAATGGTACTAAGCACTTAACCCTAAGACTTAAGGTTAGCCTGTAAAACACAAAAAGCAAAATTAAACAGCTATATTTTAAAATGAAAAATGAGAAATAATCACTTAAATACTTAAATCTGAAAAATTTCATCAAGACATAAAATATAGAGAAAACCTGGGGCTATCCAATGATAGTACCCACATCCCTTACATCCCAATATTTGCCAAAAAATTCCAGAAAAACACCCAATTATTAAATAATGCCATTAATGACATATCAAAACAACACCAAATAGACCAAAAAAGGGCTCCACCAATGTTGGAAGATCACAAAGGATTAATATAAAAAAAGAATGAAAAGGATTGCAATGTACTTTGTATTTTTTTTAAAAAAAATATCAAATGTAAAGTACAACGAGGAAACTAATCTTTGTGCAAAACTTGGTATTCCTAGATTTTCAAAAGTTTCTAGTGAAGAAGAGGGTGTACTGTTTGCTAGTAATTTAACTTGGACTTCTGGAGCAAATTGCAATGATTTCTCCAATGAGTTTCATCTTGATAAGGATGCAAGTGAGTATACTTTAGGAATATTTTTTCCAAAAGATACAGAATACAATACCATTTATATGAAGTACGATATGACCCAACCACTACAAACAGGTGAAGAACTTATGTTTCCCAAAATTTGAGGTAAATTCAACTTTGAAGCAACAAATGCAATAATAGTGAAATTATGGCCTGCCAATCAACTGAGGCATTTTACCTCAAGATTTCACAAAATTCCTGGCTTAACGAGGATAGGTTCTTCTATTCAAATCAGCACTAGACAATTTCATGCTATAGAAAAGCCTAATGTTTTTGATATTGATATTTCAGAATACTTGCAAATTAAAGAAGAAAATTATAGGTTTGAATATTTGATTAGTGCTTTGAGAGATTTTTTGAAAAGAGATGACTTAATAGAGGAAGAAATAAAATCAGAAAAATATTAATTATCTAATGTTAAGACAAATCTAAAAGACTTAAATATTTAAATATTAAAAGTTTATATCATATATACACAACTTAATGTGAAATTAAACATGATAAATACTGGGAGTAGCTGTAACATTTTCAGTTGTGATGATTACAGTATTATCTATTTTCTTTATTTGTGAAATAGAATAATTATTTTTTCATTATATTATAAGAAAATTTGATTTACTTTTGAGGAAATATATAAGTTGTGAAATGTTTATATGTCATTTTTATTAAATTGGTAGCAAAGGTTCTAAAATAAAAAAACCATAATAAAGAATTTGAAATATATTAGCCATAAAAATGTGCTTTTAATGCTACCAAATTAAATCTATAGTATTTTAGGTCAAGAAGGCTTATTAATAAAAAAGTTAATAATAAAGAGTTGATGAAAGAATTTCAAATCAATAATAGATTAAATTGAATTTTATAAAAATACACTCATTTAATTATTTAAATTGTTCTACTTCTGATTAAAAATGTTAAAATCAATATAAAAGTTTATAAAAGTTAATAGATTATTTAATATTGAAGGTTAAGTAACAAAACTAGAGCAGTTATCATATTTTTATATAAACAATAAAATATTAAAGAATTTAATACAAGTATTTGAAATCATATAAGTAGATTTTAAATTCTTTGTTATTGCTGGACTTACAATAATTTTTTTTAATAATTAATTTAGAAAATCATGTCAAAGGTTTCTTAATAAATTTCAAAGATGGTCACATGTTTGACGTATTTGAAGGAAAATAACTTGAATTATACAAGATAAATCATATACAAAAAACTTTATCTTTTTACATGTTGGAATATTAATTTATTTAAAGGCTATGTTTAGCAAAAAAAGGTGATACTGGCTGAATGGAGCTCCAGGGATTAAGAAAATCTGAATAAATAGCCCTAGCAATTCCTGCAGGACTTTGGGTATCAAATATTAAAGGAAATGGATTACACTTACCTATAAAAGGTTTTATTAATGTTAAAATATAGTTATTTAAATTTTTTCAAATTATTTCTTCCATCAAATGATTTTTTTTTTCATGTAAATTAAGAAACTTAACTTCTGATATCACCTCCAAGCAGTCAGCTTCTGAAGCCAATCTATGATCTTGAGAGCTCAGAAATAAACCACAGACACCATTGATTATATAGAATGTGAAACATTGATATAAGTGGTGGGAGTATTCAGAATAAATCTTGTTTAGTGCAGCCTTTTAATTCTGTTTCATTATAGTCAGTTGAGTATTTTTGTTTTTCTGACTCAATTGTTGAGCTTTGCTAGTCTTGCCACTTGATATTGTCGCAGCACAATATTTTGATTTAAGAATGATAATTGACATAATTATATCAATGATACTGTTGCTGATTTGAAGAAGAGTTGACATTGATATATCACAGGTTTGAAGTGCAGTGGGACCAACTTCTAAGCCATCAGGAATTTGACTCTTCAGATTTGAAAGGTGAGCTAG
Organism: Hemileia vastatrix; assembly: GCA_030280995.1. Taxonomy (NCBI): domain Eukaryota; kingdom Fungi; phylum Basidiomycota; class Pucciniomycetes; order Pucciniales; family Zaghouaniaceae; genus Hemileia; species Hemileia vastatrix. The sequence goes on from JASXTE010000005.1 coordinate 32,227,223, forward strand.
AAGCTGAAGACCACTTTCAATTGGACAATCTGAGTTAATTTTTTGATGTGATGGAAGCTGGCTTAATTCATGTGTGGTCAGATAAAGTGAAGATGATATAAGAGACACCCATGAAGAATGGCAGTGATCACTTGGGATCATTAATCTCATGAGCATTTGGATAAGATTGGATTCAGGGTGATCAGTTTCCTTTGTCGAGTAAAGAATTTTCTTATTTAAACCATCAGGATCACATAAATCTTCCATTTTTTTTGAAATAAATATTATCAAGTACCCATAGCTGTGAGCTATTAATCTCTAAAAATTTTTTGCTACACAAGGAAAAAAAATAATTAAAAGAAAAAAGTTAAGACTAAAAATTATGGTAACTTACATAACTCAGTAAGTTTTGAAAGCCAAAATTCTCCACAAGATTTTTCCCAATGAAAAGTAAACATTAGAATATTTAACAGGGGTTCTTGGGAAGAATTAGAAGAGTGTAATTCAAGGAGAGTAACAATTTCCAACCACGACCTAAGGACCTTTTCTGTGCTTATTCTACCTTTATAAAATTTATGAATTTTACAGAATTCCTCCTGCAAATCAGAGTCTTTTAGAACTGAGGGTGAATAAGTTTGAGGCTTGTTTGATATCTTGTTTGGAGTTGATTTCATTGGTAGAGAAGCTTTCAAAGAGGTCAAAGTAGGTAATTTAGGAGGTGATGGGTATTGCTTCTTAGAAATGAAGGAATTTGGTGATGAGCTTTTTAAATCATCATCTTTATCAAAAATATTGTCATGTCTTGAAGAAGATTTTAAAGTTTGCTTGTTTTGATGAGCAAGCGTAGCTTCATATTCTGACAGTTCATCATTGCTATTTTCATTGCTCTTTTCATCATCTTCATCAGGGAGAGGGAATTTATGGATGGAACAATCTACAGTAGGTGAGTTTCTGGTACAAAATATCAAAATAAAGATAAAAAGTACAATATGTAAAAAAAAGAGATATATGATAGAATTTTGAAGATAAAAGAATAACAATAAAAAAAAGGAAACAAGAATATACTCATTATCAAAGCCTTTACTTTTTTTTTGAGATTTATTATTTGATACATCAGAAAAATCATTAGCAGAATCCAGTTTAATATGTTGAATAAAAGAGGAGCCTTGGGATAATTTCTTTTTCTTGGAGTGGATAACAGGTGTTTCAATATTTTCCTTAGAAGTTGAAGCATGAGTTGAAGCTGATGGTTCATCTGTCTCATCATCATCCCTAATGAAAATGACATCATCAGGAGGAATCATACCCTCCTTGTTAGCTAAAAATATATATGAAGAAAAAAATTTATTAATAATATTATCTACTAATTTAAAAGGAGACAAAAAAAGTGAAGAACTGTCACCTCCACGTGACACTCGAGGCAAAATAAGCTCATTAAATCAATAATACAGAGGTCTAAATCCATACTCGAAGCGCAGAAAGCAATTCTCCATAGCAACTGCAACTTTCCTTTGTGTACTCACTATTAAACCGCGCTAGCCTAAATCTCTAAATCTAAATTAGTCAATCTCTCAATAGTGTGTCTCAGTCTTTTTCTCAATAAGCGACGCACAGCGCAATAGTCAATGTAATAGTACACTAAAAGGTTTATTAAATGTCTGTCAATTATTAAAAGGGGTAGTGAGCATGGACAAATGGATAGTGGAGGATTAAAGGGTTGACAGATGTTATTGAGGAGGGTCCAGGTGTAATGGATGTATTTTTAATGGTCTGTGGTGTGCGGAATAGTGGATGGGTATGAGGTCAATGCGAGGAGGAGTAAAGGATATAAAAGGGGTTGGGATTTTGGTTTGACATTATTTAGAATTAAATTATAGAATGTATATATAGTTAATAGTGGTAAAGCTTTAGGTTAAATAATTATTATTGTATCTTTCCTTATTTTCTCAGTAATAATTTCTAAATCCTAAAATCTTTGATTATTGAGTTTCCAACCCTTTGTGAGATTTTAAGAATTTTAATATTACCTTTAAATTATATTAGAATTCTCCTCGAACATATCTCGAAGCAGTAGCTCTTCCTTCGAGTCATCTTCAAATCACTTCCATGAACATTTCCTCTGTGCCTCGATGAAGTTTCTAAACTCCTCTCTCCATCTCACTTCCAGGAACACCCTCGACCTTGTGCGTAGATCGTACGGTGACAGTATAATTTAATTCTCTGTAGTTCTCATTCTTTGCACTACTACGTCCCTTTTTTCAGGTGTTTTTTTTCCTCTAAATTTTTAAAATGGCACCTGTTCAACACACTCCTCCTACAGGCGCTACTACTAGAGCTCATGCCAGAGGCAGGCCAACAGCCACCCGGCCTGTTTCACGCACTCACTCCTTGGAGCCACTCAACCTAATGGAAGGGCAACATTCAGTCCAATCTGTAGAAGACATCCCACAAGATTTTGATGACTCTAGTGATGATGAAGAAGTAGAGGATACAATGCACAAGGCACCATCCGCCCCTGCTAATCACCCATCTGGTCAACCTTCAGAACCTGGACCATCTAATTCTCTGGAAGATTTCATGAGACTTTTCATGAAGACCCTTTCAAATTCAACTTCTTCAGAGGGATCTAAATTAAAAACTCCTTCTATGAAATCTCCTGATAAATTTGATGGAGAACATCCAGAAAGATTGCGGCCCTTCTTACAAACCTGCAAGCTCCTGTTCCATAATGACCCTCAAACCTTCAATAACGACTGATCGAAGGTTGTTTACGCTTCTTCATTCTTAGCCGGAAAAGCAGAAAGATGGTTCGAACCTTATCTTCTCATGCTCTCTTCGACCAAAACCCACTTACTTATTAATAATTGGGAAAAGTTCGAAGACCAACTCTTAATGTTGTTTGGTGACCCTAACAAAACTGACAACATAGAAATTGAACTTGATTTTCTTCGCATGAGTGATAATGGTGAAGCCTCTGAATATATCTCAAGTTTCACAGCACTTCAAACTCAAGTAGGTTGGAATGATGCTGCCCTCAAGTATCATTTCAAAAAACGACTTTCTTCAAGGATTCTGGATCAGTTAAATCTTCACGGTCAGAAAATGACTACTTTAATGGATTTAATGGATCGAACCCTTGAACTCGACGGCGTTTACCAAGGAAGACTTCAACATCGTCGATACGCCAACAAATCTCAAGGCCTAAATTTTAAATTGGGACCTTCTTCACATCCACGGACAACTCAATCCAAACCCAATAAGGGAAAGGACAAACCTCGACCTAAAAGCTCCACCCCAGGTGATATCAGCAAAATACTGGATCCTAAAGGGGAACTTAAAGAAGCTGAGAGCAAGAGAAGAGCAAAAAATGGGTTATGTATGTATTGTGGGGGTAAGCACAAGCTGGAAGATTGTGTAAAGATGAAGGAAAAAGAAGGTACTAGTTCAAAGTCAAAAAACTAGTAGATAGTTTACTTGTGTGCAAAGCAAACTATCTTATCTTTCCCAGTGCACAGAACCTCCATGTCTTAAGGACTGGAGTTGCCTTAAACCGCTTGAGATTCATTCTTTTTAAGGAGGATACCCCCTTCAGTTTTCTTATAGACTCTGGAGCTTCAATTTCTTTTGTTAGTTTATCTTTTGCCGAGAAGTTACCACTGACATTTACAGATATTGATCGAACACCAATTTTTTTGGTCAAATCAGAGTAACCCAAATATTGGGTAAGTAAGAAAGTTTTATGGGCTTTTAACTTTCAAAACTTTTCCCCCTTTGAGTGGGAATTATCAGTCTTGGACACCCCAAGAATAGATGATACCATTCTTGGCCATGACTTTTTGACGCATTGGAATCCTGAAATCGATTGGTCATGGGGATTGATAACCACACCCACTAAGTATATTTATAATTCTTCAATGCAGGTCAATAGGGAGTTAAACAAACCGCCTGACAACGTCCTGCTAGAAGACAAATCTAAGCCAGATGACTTGCAAGCATCTGAACTTTCTTTAAATGAGAAATTGGCTAACCCTTCTAGCTCAATGACTTCCCTCAAAGTAATCGAATTATGCTCTCTCAATTCTGGTCTTCCCTCGACAGATTCTCTCAAAGATGATGAGGATGACCAAATCAACGTTGAAGCCATTAAATCAACTCTACCGGAAATCTATCATGATTTCCTCGATGTTTTCTCAATCCGCAAGGCCGATAAGTTACACCTCATCAACCCTACAACCATCAAATAGAGTTAATAGGTCCAGTACCTCCGGCAGGTCCTGTCTATTCTTTGTTAAAGGAAGAATCACCAGTTCTTTGAGACTACACTTCAGAGAATGTAGCAAAAGGTTTCATCAGAGCCAGTAAATCTCCAACCGGCTCCCCTGTTCTTTTTGTAAAGAAAAAGGACGGTAGTCTTAGGTTGTGTCTTGACTATAGAAAGCTCAACACAGTCACTAAGAAGAATGCATATCCTGTTCCTCCTATGTCATTTCTTCTAACCCTTTTCAATGGTGCTAAATTCTTTTCTAAAATTGATCTTAAAGGCGCTTGCAATCTTATTCGCCTTGCAGAAGGTCATGAACCACTAACTGCAATGCATACTAGATTTGGTAGTTTTGAATATTTAGTTATGCCTTTTGGATTGTGTAACGCACCATAAACTTTTCAAAACTTTGTCAATGACATCTTTCAAGATGTTGTTGAACAATTTTTTGTCGTCTATTTAGATGATATTTTAATTTTCTCGAAGACACTGGATGAACATATTCATCATGTTCGACAGGTTCTAAATCAACTTCGAGATCAGGGTCTCTACACCAAGCACAATAAATGAAAATTCCATCTTAAATCAATCGATTTTTTGGGTTTTACGTTGTCCACTGATGGTTTAGTCATGGACGACAAAAAATTCCAAAAAGTCCTGGAATGGCCTGAGCCCAAAACCGTTAAATCCCTCCAAGGATTTTAGGGGTTTGAAAATTTCTATAGAAGATTTATTAACTATTTCAAATCTTACTTCTCTTATTAGAAAAGATATTCCGTTTGTTTTTACTTCTACAGCACGAAAGAAATTCAAAGCATTGAAGACGGTGTTCACCACAGCTCCAATTCTTTGACACTTTGATCCTTCTGCTTCAACAATCGTCGAGACAGATGCGAGCAATTATGCTATTGCAGGGGTCATTTCTCAATTAAATCCTGAAATAAAATTGTTTCATCCTGTTGCTTTTGAGTCACGCAAACTCATTGCAGCAGAACTAAATTATGAAATTCATGACAAAGAGCTTTTAGCTATTATTCATTGTCTTATAAAATGGTGCTCTTTTCTTCTCAGCCTAGATAGTCCTTTTCAAATTTTAACAGACCATAATGCTTTGAAATACTTCATGTCTTCCAAAGTATTAACCAGGCTTCAAGCCAGGTAGGCTGAATTTCTGTCTGAATTTCCTTTTTCTATTTCCTATCGCCCAGGTAAGAGCTGCATTGTCCCAGATATCTTGTCACGTCGGGACAACGTTTACCCACAGCGGGGGAACACATTTTCTGACAAGAACCCAGCAAATGTGAAATCAATTTTCAACAAATCAATGTTAACAACTCATCAACTTAATTGGATGACAATTCAATTGTTTCAAAATCCATTATCCAACATCCTTGAAGCTCAGTCGAAGGACAACTATTGTTTAGGTTTAAAAGACAAAATACTCTCAAAGCAAGGGGCCAAAAGATTTAGTATTGAATTAGGTCTATTAGTTTTTGAAGGTAGAGTAGTCATAAACAACAACAATGAAATAAAATTATGGATTTTCAATAGTGGACATGATTCTCCATTAGCTGGTCATTTTGGGGTTGATAAGACCTACCAGTTAATAGCGAGGGATTTCTTCTGGCCAGAAATGACCAGAGAAATCAAGGCCTATATAAGAGCTTGTTACAAATGTAATAGGAATTAGGCTCCCCGTCACCGGAAGCATGGGTTGCTTCAACCACTTCCTATTCCCTCTAAACCTTGGGAATCTTTATCAATGGATTTTATTTCTCAACTTCCTCTTTCTAATAATTTTGATGCTATATTAGTAGTAGTAGATAGATTTTCAAAGATGTCTATTTTTATTAAAACCACTACTAATGCTACACTAGAAGATTTGTCAAAATTGTTTCTAGAATATGTATTTTCCAAACATGGATTACCTAATGATATTATTTCAGATAGAGGCTCATTGTTTGTATCCACATTCTGGACTCGACTGTGTCAACAACTCAATATCACAAGGAATCTCTCCACGGCCTATAATCCTGAAACCAATGGGCAAACGGAAAGGGTCAACCAAATCCTCGAACAATACCTTCAAATGTATGTCAGTTACCAACAAGATGATTGGACCACATGGTTACCATTGGCCAAATTCCCTTATAATAACTCGACTCATTCTTCGACACGACAATCTCCTTTTGAAACTGTTTATGGAAGACATCCTCAATTCAACTCAATCCACGTAGGAACTAATTATCCTGCTGAACATTATATTCAAACCATATCACGACTCCAAGAGGAACTTAAATTAAATTTGGAATCAGCGATTTGAAGGTACAAGGAACAGGCCGACAAACATTGACAATCTTCTCCTTCTTTTAAACCAGGCGACAAAGTATGGCTCAATGCACGAAACATTTGAATAACTCAATAATCAAAGAAACTAGCTGAAAAGTGCTTGGGACCATTCGAAATCGACTCTGAAGTCTCTAAAACTGCATTTGGACTCAAGCTACCTCCTAAATGGCAGGCTATTCACCCTGTTTTCCACATATCTCTCCTGGAACTGGCTCGAGAAACATACCTGGGCAAGAACCAACCTCCTCTGGAACCGGTCGAAGTAGAAGAGCATCTAGAATGGGAAGTAAGTTGTATCCTTGATTCAAGAATACACATAGGGAAACTTCAATACCTTGTGGAATGGGAAGGCTTCCTTGATGATTCAGACAAAACATCCTGGGAACCAGCCATCAATGTTTCTAACGCCCCTGAAATCCTAAAATCTTTTCATCTTAAATATCCTTTAAAACCAAAACCTTAAAACTCTTATCTTTCCTTCTCCCCTTTAAAATCTAAAACATCTTTACCTTTAAAATTTCCTTATTCTTTCTTCTTTTTTTTTTCCTTTTCATAAATTTTTCAACCTTCTTTAAAATAAATAAAGTAAAATTAAAATTAAATTAAAATAAAATAAAATAAAAAATAAATAAATAAAATAAAATAAAATAAAACCTTCTAGAAATTTATTTAAAATTTCTTTTCTTTTCAATTTTCTACCTACATTCTTTCCTTAAAAAATTCCTTTTCCTCAAACTATCAAAATTTTTCACAAACGCAACACGACAATCTTTTCAATCTCACTTCAACCTCTAAATATCTTTTTTAAAAAATTTCTTCAAACAATTACTTCTCCTTATAAATTTTTTTAAAAATTTATTTTTTCTCTTCTTTTCTTTCTTTCTTTTTCAAATAACTAAAATTCCTCAAAAATTCGATAAATAAACTTTCATAAATAACAATTTTTTCTTTCATTAAATTTTCATTCCCAATAAAATTATCTCAATCAACTATTTTCCTACTTAAATATTTTTTTTCTTTCTCTTCCCAAATTTTAAACTAAAACTCTTTCAATTAAAATTTCTTTCTTTTCTTCTTTCAAAATTTAAAACAAAATTTTATTTAAATTTTTTCTTTCTTTTTTTTCTTTTTTCCCTCAATATTTTATAAAAAATAAAATTTTAAAAATTTTAAATTAAAACAACAAAATAAAATAAATAAGTACAAATTGTTTCTACTTTTCTTTTTCTTTTTTCTTTTTTTTCATTCTCCTTCAATTTTAAATTTTCTCCTTTATTTTCTCTTGAACCAATCCCTTCATCTTCTCCAAAATCACCCTTATTTCCTTCCTACATTTCTCAAAAACTTCCTCCTCTCCTACCAGTACCACTTCCCCAATTTCCAGTAGTTCTTCAGCCACGTCGAAGGAAGCGGCATCGACAATCTTATTGACTTCACCCCTTAAATCTTTAATAAACCTGGTCCGTCAACCTTTTCAAGGTTTCTTTGACAATACCTGGTTGAGAGTCTCTTTGATATCCTCCCTCAAATCACCCACTGGTTGATTTGCCTCAACTGGCAGCGACGGCGCAGCTTCCACAATTGGAACTTCTGTGATGACATCTGGATTCTAAAACAAGATCATCAGTAACATAATTTTTAAAACAAAAGAAGAATGGACTTACTTCGAATATGGGGTCAGCCTCTAAGAATAATTTTGGAGTAACCTCCACCGCCACTTCCTTCTCCTCTTCGTCATCCTCGATGACCACCCGTCGCTTTTTTGGTGTCCGTCTCGGAATGAGAACTTCTTCCTCATCTTCCTCCACCAACTCATCCACCTCCTCTTCTACTCTTTTTTTCTTACTCGTGGCCTGGGTTAACCAGGTTGCTACATCATCTTCAACTTCCTCCTCATTCTCTCCCACCCATTGATCATCCCCAATTGAAACATCCCAAATATCCTCAACTACCTCTTTTGTTTTTGGTATCACCCAATATTTGGTTTTCATGAATCGATTCTCGATGTCCGCATTTCTTGACAAGGAATCACACGCCATCTGTCTCCAGCGGCGAAACTCGCACTTCTGGCAAGGACCTTGTGTCGCCGTACTTTCAACGCAAATGTACTCCATTGATTCGCAGGCCGTGCAGGCATGGGGGTATTTCCGGGTAACGATTCCCCATCTGCTTTAGGGTGTGGAGGCGTGGGAGTTGGGGTAGGACAATTCATCATAGTAAATTATAAGGTAATTAAAATAAAAAGGGAGGGAAACTAGTGTGGGAAGTATGTCTCACGCTCAACAGAGCTCACGTTTTTTATACCTGGGCATCTGTAACACGCCACGTGACACTTGAGGCAAAAGCAGCTCATTAAATCAATAATAAAGAGGTCTAAATCCATACTCGAAGCGCAGAAAGAAATTCACCATAGCAACTGCGACTTCCCTTTGCATACTCACTATTCAACCGCGCTAGCCTAAAACTCTAAATCTAAATTAGTCAATCTCTCAATAGTGTGTCTCAGTCTTTTTCTCAATAAGCGACGCACAGCGCAATAGTCAATGTAATAGTACACTAAAAGGTTTATTAAATGTCTGTCAATTATTAAAAGGGGTAGTGAGCATGGACAAATGGATAGTGGAGGATTAAAGGGTTGACAGATGTTATTGAAGAGGGTCCAGGTGTAATGGATGTATTTTTAATGGTCTGTGGTGTGCGGAATAGTGGATGGGTATGAGGTCAATGCGAGGAGGAAAAAGGATATAAAAGGGGTTGGGATTTTGGTTCAACATTCTTTAGAATTAAATTATAGAATGTATATATAGTTAATAGTGGTAAAGCTTTAGGTTAAATCATTATTATTGTATCTTTCCTTATTTTCTCAGTAATAATTTCTAAATCCTAAAATCTTTGATTATTGAGTTTCCAACCCTTTGTGAGATTTTAAGAATTTTAATATTACCTTTAAATTATATTAGAATTCTCCTCAAACATATCTCGAAGCAGTAGCTCTTCCTTCGAGTCTTCTTCGAATCACTTCCTTGAACATTTCCTCTGTGCCTCGACAAAGTTTATAAACTCCTCTCTCCATCTCACTTCCAGGAACACCCTCGACCTTGTGCGTAGATCGTCCAGTGACAAGAACATACATTTTTCATGTTTTTTCACACATTGGAGTAAGTTTTACAAGGGTTAGATAAATATGAAGGAGAAGGATTACTGTTAAAGATCTTGACAAGTTCTTTCGTTTTATCTCTAGCCAATTTCGAGTAAATTTCAATACTGAACTCTTGTTATTTCCTGCCTCTCATTGCCAAGTACAGGAGGGTTAGGTGCCATGCCATGTGGAAGACATGATGAAAACTCAAAAGCTTCAAAGTGAGTATCAATCAGAGAGTGGGATGGAAAACATTTGGGCACTGGAAAATCAATTTTTTGAAAAAAAAAGATATAGAACATAAGTGAAATATATAAATTAAGAGAGAGGAACATGATACACATACAAAGTGGTGGTGTAGGATTTTAAATACTAGACATTTGATTAATGAATATTAAAAAAAATTATTCAATATCAAAAAATTATGATGTAATATGATAAATAATTATAAGAAACTCTATTGTAGAAAATTGAAGTTGATAATATAATAGGATAAAAATTTGTATAAGATTAAAATTAAAGTGAGGATGAAAGAAACAGAAAACATAAAGAGGGGGATTATATATTATTTTCACTTTTTTAACATGTATTATTCATAGTGGGGTAAAATGAGTAACATGCTAAATCACAATCTGTTTATATTGAAGCAAAATTTTATGTAGCTAACAGAAAATAATAGGAATTCTTTGAGGTCTTTTAATGTGAAAAACAAATGATAACAAATGTATATCCCATATGTAAATTACCACGGGTAAATACAAAATTTTTTAAATTAGAATTTACTCCTAAACAATGGAGATACACTTAATTAGTATATTTTATGAAAACTAAGGATAATGCTTTATAACTATTTGTTAAATTTACTTTCAGATGACAATGAGAGATTCACAAATATACTGATATGCCTCACCAAACAAGAAATGAATTATAAATATAAAATTGATAACAGTAGAATTAAAGATAAGAATTTTTTTTAAGTGACAGGAGGAGTGTTGGGCTAGGGTGTGGGCACAGTGACCAAACCATTAATAAACTTGGATACAACTAAGGGAAAAAATTGAATAGTTTTATTTCACAATATATCTTAGTCTGCACAAGATATTGCATTGTTGTCCATAACTATACCATTATTGTTACTTTTCAAAATTTATAGGACTACTAAGTTGATAAAATATTATTATGAATCAACCAATGAAATACCTTAAGCCACAATCAAAATTATTAAAACTTTAATATTTAATTTGAGATTTGGATTAGCTAATTTTTCACCACTTACCACAGTTTTGATTAAAATAATAAAACTTGAAAAAAATAGTTGAGATAACCTAGAAATGGGTGCAAGAAAATGATGAGACATATGACTTGAAACTTAACTCATAAACTATTGATAAACTTCATGGATCCTGATTAATTTCTATCGAAATTAATTTTGAGACTGGCATATTGAATTTCAGCTATGACCAAGTACTGTAAGTGCCATGGTTTGTATTCAATATATTGGTGTTGAAATTAATTTTGATAGGAATTAACAAGTATCATATAGCACCATGCATGGAACCCTGACAGAAACCACAAAATTTATGAGGCAATGAACCTCATGATTTTGATCTAAATTAATGTAGACCCCTGCATATTGAATACAAGCCATGTCACATGGACTACACAGACATAGATAAAATTCAACATGCATGGCTTAAAATTAATTTTGATTAAAATTAAACAAGGCATTAAAACATAAATTTTTATATGGTGTATTTGATCAAACCAGTCAATCCAACTGCTTAGTTTACCTATACTTATTGGAATTTTAAGCATATTCCATGTCCATATTAATTTTGATTGAAATTAATGTTGACCAATACATAATGAATACACACTATGCCACTTAAACTTCCCAGGAATAGCTACCATTAAATATGACAGTATCAAAATTAATTTTGATTGAAATAAATTTTGGAAAGGCACCATGCATAAAAATATGCACTTGACTCCAGAAATTCATGATTAACATGCTCATTGATTTTGATCAAAATTAATTTTGATACTGGCATATTTAATGGTGGCTATACCTGGTAAGTGTAAGTGGCATAGCATGTATTCACTATGTATTGGTAAAAATTAAATTTGATTGAAATTAATATAGATACATAAATGTGACATATAGAGGTATGGACCATCAATTTGTTGAAAATACATTTTTATATCTCATACATTATTTGATTTTCTTAAATAAAGTTTTACTCTCTCTCAATATCACTTTATAACATTTACCAAGTTGCTTTGAAAAAAAACAGTATACATAAAATCCAATATAAGATAGCTATATTACACAGAAGATCACCATTATACCTAAGTTATGATGATGTTGATGCTGTATTAATTGATTCCCAAATCTTTACCAGATCAATATCAGCTCAAACCCCAGGTGACTCACATTCATTCACAGATAATCCTTACAAAAATGTTTCTGAATAGCAATTCCATGGGGAGGTATTTGGGAACATTGAATATACCATATTGTGCAACTGTCCTTTCTGATGACCATGAATATGTTTTTAATTCCAATTTTCTTTGAGCTGGTGTATGGGCTGAGTCCTGCATCATCTTATCCATTTTTTAAACAAATAATTGAGTTCAGGATTTCAACATCCAGGAATAGCTCAGATGGTTGCAGTTGGGGCTGGTGGTGGGCCTTCCTCAATATCAGAGATGCACCTAGTATCATGAAAAAGCACAACAAAACCTGGCACATTACTGCAGAGACCTCTTGCTAACTTGAAGCCTGCACTAGAAATCTGAATTCCAACTAAATCAGATTCATAATAACAAAAAGAAATGTAAAATAAAAAACTTACCTTGGTCCAATAACATTTTACGTGTGCCCTTTCCCTCTTTTCCATCTTTTCTCTTTCCAACTTTTCCTCTGCTTTCCCAAACAACCTTATCATTTCCTTCCCTTATTAACTACCCATTTCTCAATAACACATTGAGTGAACTGAAGCTTTGACTGATAAATTTTATTCAAGGTGCTGAGCCACCTGGTACAGTGGTGGCATACTATGCTTCCATGACTTGATTCCAAGTTGATTCCAAAAAATCACGGCAATTCCAATCAAAGGCGAATTTCGAAAAACCTTTTTCTTGCAATTCATGCTCTAAGTTTCTTTTGACAGAAAGTGGGATCAGTTCTCCTCCTTTTAGTCCTCAAGGCTCAGGTGCGGGAAAAAATTTGGGTGGTCAAATTTTGGATTGCAAGAGGGCTATAGAATTGTTAATCAGAAATTGGCATGGCTAGAAGATTGGACTTGAGTTAGGATAGTTTGAATGGTTTTCAGTTTGAATTTGTTCCAAGATTTCCAATTTTCAATCTCCGAAGGTGTTGGGCTCAAAGGATATTTTGCTATTTGTGTTGGTTCCCCAAGACAATACTTCAGAAAGTGGTAAATATTTCTCTTTAGACTGTCAGAGCTCCTGGGAACATCATTACTTCTAACTAAGCCTCTTACAGCCCTCAACCCCCTTTCTTTTTTATGAGACTTTGCTGAATTGAGTCTGTGGTAATCACTGATACCCATAATGATTGAGGGATTAACTAAAAATTCAAATAAGTTAATTAAATTAGTTATTTTTAAATAAAAGAATACACTAAAAATTTAACTTACCAGCTCCACTTGTGCTTGCTCCTTGGTTAGGCTGAGAAGATGATTATTGGTCTCCAAAAAATTCCCTCAATACTTCACTAGCCCAATCTCTTCCTAGCTGATGGGCTTGCTGATCAGCACTTTCAGGAGCAGAAGGATGATTGGGATTAAAATTTCTCAGTTCTGCATGAGAATCTTGGCCTGGATTAGGATTAGGTGGTGGGTTAGGATTAGGAGGTACAGATTGAGATGCATCTGGAGGTGGATCAGCAGCAGGTGGTGGTGAAGTATTTCTAGTATTAGTATGTTGAGATGGAAAACAATCAGAATTGCTTGGTTCAACAGACATCCCTTAAAAATTATCATCCATAATGAACTGTAATAAAATAAAATAAAATAAAAATAATCAGTTTTTAAAATTTATACCTATCAAAGTTAAAGTAAAAAAAGATACTATGTTTATAGTCTTGTTAACGTGTATGTTCTCTTGGGGGAAAATAAAGTGAATAATATATAGCTATCAGCTAAAGTGGGAAGGTCAAACAATTTATAGTAGATGAATGAGCAAGAAGATCATTCATTAAGTAACAATTTTATCATATTTCTCATTATCATGATTTTTTTCTTTCATTCTTACATTTAAGATAAAAATGACTCATTGAAAGCATGGGTTCTCTCGCAATAAAAGCAATCAATGAAATTGATAACTGATTTAAGATAAGGTAAGTTGGATGAATTCTATTTTTTAATTGAGCATTGAAATATTTCTTTTACAATTTACAAACATCACCAATCCTACAAAATTCCCCAATCACAAATTAACACAAAGATGTTATTCAACAGAAAATAAATTTGATTAATTTTTTCACTCACTACTGTCTGAAGTCCAATGGCAGTGAGAACCTCATCTTTTATTCCAAAAATTCCTTTTTTGTGCTCAACAGTAGCTTCATGTCCAATTATTGCATCTTTCTTAATCACAATTTGAGTTTCTTTGGCTACTCTTACTAATCAACAATGCACTTGTGGGAAAAGCTCAGAGGGATCCTTTGATGTTTCTTCTGGATGGAGCTACTTGAAAGGACTTACTATTAAACAGATTTGATCATTCTCTTCCTTTGACCTGAAAAGATCATCAATTTGCCCAAACTGGCTATCTTTTCCATAGTAGAATTCAATTGTTGAAGTAGAAATGTGTTGATGGTAACTAGTAAACCTCTTTCCATGCATCAATATTCTTGCTACATTTTCAACTACCTGATCCTCACTTTTATCTGATGGTGTCAAAGCCCATCTTGAAGGTTCTTTTCCCATTTGTGCCCTTACCCATTTGGTAAATAATGCCATACTTAGATGAATCCATTTGTATTGTTTATCAAGATCAATTTGGATTTTTTTAGTCTCACATTGATCATTATCTTCAGCTTCACCAAGATGTAATACACTAGACTTCTGATACCAATGTTTGAGCATTGTTAGTGGTATCTCTCCTGTGGTCAATATTAATAAATTAGCACAGCTGAGTTTTTAAATGATTGCTTACAAACATTACAAACGTGAATGGTGATTGTTTGGAATTTCAGATAATATATGATTCACTCACTCTCCAGACCAAGTAGCTGTACCTGATGATGGACCAAGACGCTTTATCCTTTCAGGATAATGTTGAGTAATATGCAGATTTGGCTTTGTGTTAATATTCTTCCAACCCTCTTCCAGGCACTCACAATACTCTAACAGAAATTGATCTAGATCTTTAAGCTCATTAGTCTGTATGTTTTTTAATGTCAAAAAATTGGTGATTAAGCATAATGTTACAAGTGACTTGAAAAGATAATATTCTCTTGGTTTTTCAGCTGAGGAAGCTGAAGATTCAGATTCTTTAAATTTTTCAAACCAAAGGGGTATAAGTGAGAAAGGGAAGTAGAGAGTATACAGCATGTGCCATTCTTATGCCTTGAGGGATCCTGCCTTTTTAGATCCTACTAATTTTGGAGCTTGTGTTAGCCAGAAAGGTCTTCTTACTTGATCAATTATCTTCCATAAAACCTGTAGCAATGCTGCTGTGATTTTTGGATTACTACTACCTTCATTTTCTTTCTCCTTACCTTTCATTTTATTTTCATCATCTCTAGCTGTCTCATTTGATGAGTAAGATACTTCACTCTGTGATATGCTAATGCTCCATTGCCTTAAGTTATACAATGAATTCCTACTGCAACTGCTGTGAGACTGTAATGAGGCCAAATTGCTATATGGAGGAATAAATTTGGAGCTGGATGACCTACTCTGACTTCTTAATTTATTTGTTCACAATCCTTCAGTATCTAGTCCATGATGACTTGATGACTGTCTTGAACTCCTAAGTCTTTGCCGCTTGTGCTATCTTGTGTTTCCTGTATCATCATCATCATTATTTGTGGTGCTTAAGCTACTTCTACGTTTTTTAGAATGTTTGTGCAGTGAAGTATCAGAAAAAAAATCATCATCCTCTTCTCTTACATGCCAAATTTTATCCTTTTCCAGCTTTCTTTCTAGATCTTTTGCTGCATTTTGAAATTGAAAATAGCTTAGACTGTGATCTTTTAGGTTTCCAAGCATATGTGAATGCATAACATCAATTGATCAATATTCAGTTGGACGCCAATATTCAAGGTTATTTAATTCACTCCATCATACCCCATGATTCTGAACAATTGATAAACGCTCCCAATGTGACTTAGAATTTTTCCATATTGTTGCCCAGCAAATATGATCCTCATGATTCCGTAATGAAAAATTTCTGACATTCTTTTCACTAATTTCATCTTTAGAGATATTACAGAAAGAGCAGAACATTCTCTCAGAGTGACTTGAAAAGCCAGCCAATTTTTGTATTGCAGGAATGTCACCTATCAAAGAGAACAATGCATCTCTTGATTTCCAGCCTCGTGAATAAAGATGTGTCTTTTCAATCAATATACCATCCCATAGAGTTTTTATATCATTAAAAAGTGGTTTTAGAAGGTGATTAAGCTGTTCACTTGTGGGTTCTGTTGGTCCAGGTATAATAGAATACAAAAAAAGATTTTCCATTTTGTATCTATCTTCTTGAGTTAGGTTCATACACACCATCATAATATTGCCAACAGACTTCTGATGACCTCCAATCCTATTACCACCAGGCCTAAATGAGTTGGCATATAAATTAAAAATTAAGTTTCCTGAAGTTATCATATATTCATAATCATTGCCACCCAGAGCTGGAGTGGTAATGGGAAAGATTTTCCAATTTGAGCCATCAAAAACATCCTTCATCAAATCACACTCTAGATTGTCTGCCACAGAGGTTTTCTTCTCAACCAGAAGCCAAATTTGAACAGTTTGATCTTTTCCTTAAGCCAGTCAATGAAAAAAATGGTAATGAAATGTTTTAAGAGAATAGTATTTTACATGTTTTGATGTTCCTCCATTAAATACAGCCTTTCATCACATTTAAATACAATTTTTCCTTCTCCAAAAATTTTTAAATAGTGCTTTGATGATGAAAAAAATGGTTGATTGCAACAATATATAGATGGTTGAGATTCAGAGTTATACTCATAAAGAGCAAAGCATTTAGGACAGCATGTTTTAGTGAAAAATGATTGATTGAGCTTTAATCAACTAAAAACTGTATCTATCAAGAGTGGGATCAGTTGGACAATTCTATTGGAATCCAGTCTTCCACTATCACCTAGAAGTTTGAGCTTCTTAATTTATTCATCCGAAAATTGAGTACAACCTTCTTTGCTCAAATGATAGATCAGAGAAAGCTTTTCCGCCAGCCACATAATTATTCGGCTATACCATTCCCCATGATTTGAGTTTATAGAGACTGTTAAAATACTTCTGCCACCAATAGCAACTGCCCATCTGTAATAAATCATCAAAACATCATAAAGACTTTTATTCTCACTTTGAAATATAGATATACAGCTTACTGTTTCTGTGGAGCTGGAACTTCCAATGTTAAGTGGATATTTGAAAGAAATAACCATCTGGGCCTTCCTATTTCTTTCCTCTTGATGTTTTGCGTAAGAATTAGAGCTTTTGAAAGCCATACTAACTTCAAAGGACCTAGAAGAAGTTTGATATTTTATATTGACACATCCAAGCTCTTGAAACTGACATAAATGAAAAAATGGAGGCATTGTAATTGTGAAAAAGTAGGAATAATTTGGCTGTTGAAAGTTACTGATTGAAGGTATTCCTTTTTTTGCAAGGCACTAGCTAATATAAGCTACATTTTTTTATCAAAAGTATATGATGGAATATGCATTGAAATTATTTAAGTTTAAATGTTTACTTTTTAATCAGATAAATTAAATATTAATTAAAAGCTATACAGTCTACTTTATTTGTATTCTGTATACTCTCTGCATTTGTACAACAATGCATGCATGTTTATCAGAATATTTTCAATCATAGAAAAAATTCTATTGTACACACAAGAATTTTATTTATTTTTCTATCAAATTCTTTCTGAGTTATATCTAACTATCCTATAATTATTCAATTTTAGTAAAAATTCTTAGTTATGGACTGTAAGAAAAGTAATCCATATTTTTAACATAATTATTTAAAAAATTACCCCAAAAATCAAAGTTAAACCAAAAAATAAAGTTAATATTTTGTAAAAGACAATAACAAACATATTTCCTTCACTTTGAAAATTGGTCTGTACTAGGTAGAATATTCCATAAAGAAATAATCAAAAATACTCAAATAATAGATGCTACAAAAGTGTAAACCTTAAAGAATTACAAAAAAGCTGAAGCCTTGTATAAATTTTCATACATAAATGTGATTAAGTGACACTCTAGTCTTTTTATTCAGGTTGAACAAAAATTAATCAATTGAGTATGTATTACTATCATATTGGACCAAAAATAATTTTTTAGTAATCAAAAAATGAACATAGCGTCACATTTATCAAATTATTTTTTTGGAAACATTTTTGAAAAGAAAAAAAATCTTTTTCTAAATGAGTCCACTTTTATCACATAATCATTCTCTTCCTTTTGTGCATTTTCTTTTGAGTTCAAATTGCATATAAAAATATAATTTATGCATATTATAATGCCATAAAGTTGAAATAATTCTTATTCTTGATTTTTGTGATATTTCTCCTTAAATAAACTTTGATCATAAAGTTTTGGAGCTCCACAATTTATCCTTCCTCTTTGTTTAATTTTATTGAACACTTTCTTAATCTAATTCTTTATGAAACCTAGTAGCTCTTACTTTTCTCATGGAAACCTGCCCACAACCACAAAACCACTTAATAAAATCTATAGTGAGACTTTGCCTCCATTCAATTCTCACTTTTGTAGATCTATACACAATTTTTGTCATTAAATTTTGGATATGTCACCATAATCAAATAGATGGAAACAAAACCCTACAAAAGAGCAATAAGACAGATATTCATCACTCAAAATGAATTCTTACAACATTGCCTTTGAACTACCTCATCCAGAATCAAATTCAGCTGTCTCAAAAAGTTTTCCACCAATTTTCTGTGAATCTTTTTTTGACCACCTTTGCATGTGCGGTTTCCCAGGGTCAACTTTTGCTTGGAACCTAGATTGGTTTGACAAATGGAACCAGGTCTTGGCAAATATTCTCATTAGACACTGGGAAAGTGCCTTAAAAAATAATAATTTGATTGCATATCCAATTGACTCAACTCAAATTAGCTTCTCAAATAAAATGGGAGTTCTTCACCATTGGTTTTTAGGTCATGCTGATAAATTAAGACTTGGGAAGGATTCTGATAGCTCTCAAGAAATAATCAAAGTGAGATAGCATAAATATAGAATAAAAAAAAGTATGAAAATCCCCTTTTTTTCAACCATTTTTATTCATGACCTTTATTTCAAATAACAAAGATTCTTAGAGTTCAGTTAACCAAACTAAACTTCTTAAACAACTTCCACGTTGTGAAACTTATCACAACCTTTTCACAAACATCAAGTGTTGTTCAGACACCGAAATTGATAATGATGGAACATTAAGACATATCTTAATGCAATGGAGGTCTGAAAATTTTTCTAAAGTTGCACAATATCTTGACCAATAACACTTTGATATTTGAGATACTTTGACCTACTATGGAAGAGTGCTAAAGGACTTGGCCTTGTACAAAAGAATCAGTTTGGTTTCAACATTATCACCTAACATTAATCATTCTCATGTCTCCTGGGGTTTGCCGAATGACTGTTATTCTCCTTTATATCTTGAATCTCTAAATCCTCAACAACTCAGACTTTTAAATACTCAAAATCCCATGATTTACCTGCTCTCCTTGAAATTCTTACTTCCTCTAATGTGAGTGATTGAAAAACTCCCTTAATAATAGGTTTGCTCACCCATACTCCTTATTTCCACTGTTTGGGACACTTAGCCTTGAAAACAAAAACATAATTTTAACAATTACTATTATAATTAAAATTTATAGAATTTAAATTTGGCTTAAATTTTTAGATCCATTTTTTTCCTTTGAATCTTATACATGCTGAATTCTATACTTCCATGTACAGAATAATTCAAAACCTTAAATTCATTTTGCTGCCCCATTTTATACAGCCAATCAACAGCCTGCTGCTCAACTGCTGGATTCCGATTTGGCTCCTATTTCAACATTGAACATATAAAAAATTTGATATTTTTGTTCTTAATATGAAATATAAGACATTGTGCTCACCATTATTTATACATTTTAAACACACCTGAGATCTATACCCACTCCGGCAGCCTGAATCGTTCCAACCAAAACTTGGAAATTTTTATTAAAATGGAATTCATGCATATTTTTGTCTTGTTTGGTCCTGCTAAGTTCACCCATAAGCTGCGTATACCTAATATTGTGGTCATCTAGAGCCATTTTTATTCTATTTTGAAATATTAGAAAATTGTTTTTAATAGGCCAACAAAATTTTGTAAAACAATTCATTATAGAATCACTTACATCTGCAAAAAGTCTGCAAAGTTGGAGAATATAAATAACAGCTTTTGGAAAATTTATACCCCTTTCACCGGACAAAAAGTTTTTCAAGTGGCCTAAAAGATGACAAATATTTGTGGAATGCTGCCAGGTGAAATCAAAAGTTGGAGTTTCATCCAGATTTTTGTAGATTGGATAGTTGCAGAATTTTCTTAAAATCATCAGCTCTCTAAGAAACTTGGATGAGTCCAAAGGGAGGTCAGTGCTTCTGGAGGACCCATATTTCTCAGTTAATCTTTCTTGAAGCACATCAAGTTTATACCTCCATGGATATGCTAATTGAAACAATGTCCCCCTTTGAATCTTTTTTGGAAGAGACAAAATTGCATCCTTTGTGGTATGTAGGCTTATGACTATCATTAAGTGATTGATTGATTTAATAGAATTAGCCTTTCATTTTTGCAAACCTAGAAAAAGGAGATTCTTCCATAACTAGTCTTTTTGCCACTTTTCAATTCTAAGAGAAAGTATGAGACTTTGAAGGTCAGTGGACCTGTTCTGAAGTGGAGTTACAGTCAAGAATAGTCAGTGTTGGGATTCCAAGTCAAATATTTTTTGAGCCCTCTGCGAGTAAGGATTTTTAATGTAACTAAAAGAATATTTATAAAAATTGATTATAAAAATTAAGTTTTAAATTTTAGATATAGAAATGGGCACTAACTGAGCTTCATATAAAACAACTCTATACCAAAAGAGCTTTTGAGTCACTGGTATCTTTTTTTGGCATTAATTTTTTGACATCGTTGGGCTAGCTGTTTCATAGGTTGTTAAAACAATAGCAGTTTCCTGTAGCTCATTGAAACTAGTATTTTCACAGTCCTTCCCATAAAAAACCTTGAAAGGAAGCGCATTGTCTTCAAAGTGCACACTAATTTCATTGATCCAGTTTGATAGTGTTTCCAGTGGGCATATAATTAGTGTGGCTGAACTCCAATTAGTACCTTCTTGATTTTCCAATTCCTGGAATTGTCTTGCTTCACTTTGAGTTACACTAATAAGAGAAAGAGTTGACAGCATCTTTCCCAAACCCATATCATCAGCAAGTATTGATCTGTTTCCTTCAGGGATTAATTGATTGTTAGGAAACTGATCTTTATAGTCATTGAATCCAGTTCTAAGCCAATGGTTGTTCTGGTGCCTCCACATGATATCCAACTTTTCCTTTAACATTTGTTCATTTTCAATCATAAAATTTATTTCTTGAAGTTGATGTGTTTTGAGAACTTTTTTGATTCCTTGGATAAACTGATCAGCTTTCCAATCTTGAGTACTCTGAGATATTTGGAAAGAGCCTTCATAAATTACATGCGGGATATTAAAAAAGATAGTGGAGTCGTAGTTCAGGATCAGACATAAATAAATTTGAGCAGAAGAAAATTCTTCTTTAGCAAGACTGATTAGTGTACTTGAAGAAATAAGGCATCCCCAAAGTTGATACTGATTACCAAAAACTGGAACCAAGTAAGCATGAAAATAGAATAGCTTCATAGGATTCAAGGCACTTCTTTGGTTTAAATGGTGAGATCAAGACCCAATGTCACCCAATAGTGGTACAATGTGCTGAATCTGCACTTGAGATAGATTACCCACAAGGGTTGGTTTTCTTTCTTCAAATAGTCCAAAAATATGAACATTCAAATTGCCTTGCTGTAAAATTGTGAGGGTTGGTGAGTTTTGAAATCTTGAAATTACATTCATATTAATTTGATTGATTGTTATTGAGAACTTTCCAAAACATCTGAGACATGACATATTAAGTAAGAATAGTATCTGAAGATAGTGGTTGTTAAAAGATGAATTGAAGCAAAAAATGAATAATCAGTTTTGAATAAAACGACAAAATAACTTTTTAGCATATGCTACGCTAAGCTCATAACTCTTTCACATATATTATAATTATCTTTTTAAAAAATATTGGAAGTAAATCAATGATAACTGAAATGAATAATATGGCTTAAAAATTAATCTTGAGCCTATAGAGTAAATTTTGGTTTGTGGAAGAAGAAATTATTTCCTAATAAAAATGTGCTTTATTGTTACATTATAATTACAAAATAGAATAATTTCACTCTTATTAAACTTATTTATGTTTCTGTATAGTAGTAAAATGCTTTAGATGGAAGCTCAAAATCCAAATTGAAACTACTACCTAGAACAATGTCTTGATACTAACATACTTTTTGTAAGTCTTTGGACAGACACTTATGGTGATCTCAATAATATTAAAATTGATTTGAATTGTATGTTTTATCAAATATCTATGTGGTCTAATGTAATAATTGAGATAATAAAGTTTAAACTTCTGTTACAAACTTGGTAAGAAAATATCTGTAGATATTCTTAGACCAAATATCAAATTTTGCTTTCCACAAGATGGGAAAGTGAATATTATGATATTTTAAGTGATATGTTCAAGATTTTCTCAATCTGTGCTCAGATGAAGATAAAAGTAATCACCAAGCTACAAGAGAACTGTGATGAGTTGGGTTGAACCTAGTTCTAACTGATTACCAAATCTTTGTCCAATTGATTTAATTCTGGCTTCACAATAAATTCCCAACAGCTTTCCAACAGCTTTCTAACCACTTCCCAACATATTTAAATGAGGGGTATTGCTAGGAATACCCCCCAAAATTTTATGTGGTGCTTGTTTTTAGAAAATATTTTTTTTTTCTCAATTAGAATCTCAAATTTGATTAGTTGAAGATTTCCTGAAAGCCAGCTAACCAAACTGTTTTGATGAAATGTTTTACAAGGATGGTAGATTTTTTATTTTTTTTTGTACTTAGCCAAATACAAACTTTCATCATAATTGACAGTCTCTTCTCTCAGTCCTAAATCTTTTAAATAGCACTTTGAGGATGAATTAAAAGGTTGAGTACAAGAGAAGATTGATGGTTGGTGTTTTGGGAGATACTCATGAAGAGCAAAGCTTTTAGAACAGCATGTCTTGGTGACAAATAACGGATTGAGTCCCAATCAAATAATAAATGTATATATAAAAAGAGGAGCCAGGCTGATTATTCTGCTAGCATCTAGTTTACCTAAGTCACTAAGAATTTTGAGTTTGTTGATTTTGTAATGCTAAAATTGAGCCCAACCTTCTTTTCTTCAATGATGGATAAGAGAAAGTTTTGCTGCTTGCCACATTATCTTTTGGCTATAAAGCTCTTCCAAATTCAATTTGTTTGACTGCTGTAGAGATCCAATTGTATCCAAAACAGGCTTCCCCTAAGCAAAGAAAAAAAATAAAGATTAATTGAATCATAATTTTGCTTTATTTACCAAATATTTATCTTACATATACCTCATGGAATACAGATTACCTAAAGTGTCCTTCTGAAAAATGGTGTGATCCTCCAACATTGGCAGAGGCCTTTGTTGGTCTGTTTGATGCTTTTTGTGTGTCTTAATTGACATTGGTCAAATAATTAAGTGTTTTTTTAGTTTTATTTAGTGAGTATTGTGACTATAAGTATTTGGTTACCACCATTAGATAGCCCCAGTGTTTCTCTATATATTATGCCTTGTTGACATTTTTCATATTCTAAGTTTTAAGGGATCATTTCCTCATTTTTCATTTCTAAAAGACAGCTGTTTAATTTTCTTTTTCATGCTTTATGGGCTAACATTAAGTCTTAGAGTTAAGCACTTATTACCATTAAGTAGAGCTAATTTGGCTTTATATTTTTTGTTTTAATGTTGTCATAGCTTAATTTTGTGTTTTAAAGGTTTTAGTAGTTGTGGTGAATTCCTCTAAGCATTTTGGGTTCTATTGGAGGCTTTTGGTGGTTTTCTGGCTTCAGGGAGGTCTGTCCACTTTTTGGAAGGCCTCCTGCCTTAGTTATAGAAGGCTGGGGAGTGCTTCTAGAGGGTTTTTATTCAATTTGGCTTTCAAAAGCGCTAAATTTGTTTCTCTGCATGGATTTTTTAGATGGTGGTCTGTGTGTACATACTTAAGAAGACAGTTTGGGGTAACTTTAATTATCAAACAACCATCTGGTAATTATATTGTGTTTTCTAACTCAGTTTTCACTGCTTTTGGCCACAATTGGCTGTGTTTATTGCAAGGTTAGTTCTTCATTTAACTAAACTTTGGCAACTGATTTCTCTGGTGTAGCTTTGAAACCTGAATCAAGTATTATTGCTGTTTTCTGTGCAACAAGTGACCAGTGTTTTTGGTTTTCTAGTGTGAATCTTTCTGCATTTCAGGTTTTCTCTTTCTTTGGTTCTCAGTGGTCTGCTATTGGCTACTGTCTTAAATTTTTAAGCAGTCAAGAAGTGCATTAGAAGGGGTATAGTAACAGTCTCTAATTTGCTGTAGCAAATAAATCTCACCTGGTATTTCTCAAAGGGAGAGGGGTTTTTCTCTCTAGTTTTACTTTCACTCCTTTGGTCAAGGCCTATAGCTAGTACTATAAAATTTTCTACAACTATTTTATATTGCATAATTAGAGAATAAGGATTTTGAAACTCTTATCTGATTATTATCTAGGCTTTTATCTGCCTCATTTTGGACTTTTCATCATCACTGTTCAAGTTTTTGTGGAAATTTGAAAATTTGCTTCTAATTTCATGGTAACCTTTGGTGGTTTTTATAATAAGATTTGCATGGATAAAAATGATCTCAAATCACTCATATTTGGAATATTCTCATACATTAATCCAAAAACTGTCTTCCTATCCCCTCACCCTACTCATCTACAAAAGGTTATAGTCTATACTTTCCAGACCATCAATGAATTATTGACTTTGGAACAGGGAATGGAATCATTGGAGCTATTTGGTATTCAAATCTTCTTACTCCCCAGAAGACTAAAGCACCACCTGGCTTAGAATCCTGTGAAGAATTCACAAATTTTGGATGTTCATTTCAAATCAATAGGGAGCTGGTCAATAGGATCTGTAAGGTAAGAGAAAAAGGTGAGGTAAAACAAAAAACATAAGGTAGAAAGAAAAATTATGGGGTGTAATATAGGTTCTCAAAATTTATTTTTATTTCACAGATTAACATTTTACAAGTCATATATGATAATATACTTACCTAAATTAATGAGCCATAGGCTGTGTGTTGTATAATAGTGTAGACAATCCTATAGTACATGACCAAGGGAGTTAGAGTAAAACTGAAGAGAAAAACATCTGCTCCTTTGAGAAATACCAGGTGAGATCTATTTGCTACAGCAAATTAGAGAATGTTACAATACCCCTTCCAACACACTTCTTGACTGCTTTACAAGTCAAGAAAGTAGCCAATAGCAGACTGCTGAGAACCAAAAAATCAGAAACCAGAAATGCAGAGAAATCCACACCAGAAAAAAAAGACACAGTGAACTTGTTGCAAAAACACAGCAAAAATACTTGATGTAAGTTGAAAACATACAACAGAGAAATCAGTTTTTAAAGTTAAGTTAAATGAAGAACTAACCTTGAAACAAACACAGCCAATTTTGGCCAAAAAAAAGTGAAAACTGAGTGAGAAACAATGATATAATTAAAAGATGGTTGTATGATAATTAAAGTTGCTCTAAACTGTCCTATTCAGTAGGTACACACAGACAACCACCTAAAAAATCCATTCAAAGCAACTAATTTGGTGCTTTTTACAGAAAAAATGAATAAAAACCCTCTTAATCACTCCCCAGCCTTATTTAACCAATGCAGCCAGACCTCCCTGAAGCCAGAAAACCACTAAAAACCTCCAATAAAGCCCAAAATACTTAGAGAAATCCACCACAACTACTAAAACCCTTAAAACACAAAATTAAGCTATGAAAACTTTGAGACAAAGAATATAGAGCCAAATTATCTCTACTTAATGGTACTAAGCACTTAACACTAAGACTTATTGTTAGCCCATAAAACACAAAAAACAAAATTAAACAGCTATCTTTTAGAAATGAAAAATGAGGAAATGACCCCTTAAAACTTAGAATATGAAAAATGTAATAAAAACATAAAGTATAGAAAAAAACTGGGGATATCCAATGTAAGTGCCCACATACCCATAGTCCCAAAATATACTGAATAAAACCAGAAAAACACCCAATTATTCAGCCTATGTCAATTAAGACATACCCAAACAGTGCCAAACAGACCAACAAAGGCTTCTTCTAATATTGGAAGACCACATCCTCCCTCCAATTGAGAATTTCTGCATTCTCCTTCACCAAAACTCTTGGCGGGTTGTCTAGAAGGAGGAGAAAAAAGGAGAAGGAAATAAAAGGAACTAGGGGAAAGGTAAAGAAATAGAGAATTTATAAAAATTTAGATTTAAATGTGTAAGAAAGTTAGAGTGAAAAATAAAGAAATGCAATGACAAATTTTTGAGGAGTGACACAACGGGAGGTTCAATTTATAATATTTAAATTTTGTAAGTTATGTATCAGTGCGCAGTTCACAATTATTATTATTAACAGACTTAGAGCAACCTTCAGTTATTTATATAAACTTTAAATTAGTATTGTAATACTAATAAAAATAGTAATAAATGTATTATATTAAAAATATGTTCAAGTTTGAGTGTATAATAAGTGGTGAGGCTACATGGGGTCACCCAAGGCCTTTATATAGGCAAGGTGCACTCTGAAGCGTCATAATAAGGTATATACAGAGAATAATAAAAGTATAATAACAAATAAGTTATTTTTAGTAAGTGTAAGGGGAAATATGACACCATTAACTAAAACACATGAGTTAGAGCCCAAATATCCACCAATTTAAACCCAAAAAGTTACCATAAAATTAGTGAGTAATTAAATAAGTTTGAGACACATACAAATAATTAAATTAATTTAAAACATGTCTGATAATCTTTTAAATAATAACCAATTTAACTGAAACATAAAAAATAACTTATTTTAACACGTGAAAAATAATGTAATTAATTAATTTAGTATAAAACATAAATAAATAATTATTTTAATTACTTTTATTAGTGTAATAATTAATTTAATTTAAAACAAATACTTATTATAACAAAAGTAATAAGTTTAGAATAAAACATTAATAATATATTTATATAAGTGTTTTAACTTTCTTAATACTTTGATGAGACAATTAGGAATCAAAAAAAGCGCCCAATATTATTGTTTAATAACATACGTAAGGTTATATTTCATATATAAATTTAATTAATTAATTAAAATACATTATAAGTTAATTTTATATATATAATTATAATATATGTTTATAATTAATTAATTATTAATTTATATTTATTAAATACATAAAAATGCGCCATAATATATATAATATAACATTTAATATGCTTAATTTAAATGTATATATAATTTATATAATAATGAAATTAAAATAATACTTATTTTATATATATATAATAAAATACTTATATCATTTCATTATGAAATATAATATTAAATTTTATACATAATAAGCATTATTTTACACCCTCTTTTGGTTCCAGTAAATTTACATGACATTTACTGGGCTCTTGGTATAGCCTGGCTGAAAAAAACCACCATTTTCACACATTTTTAAAAATCATTCTCTGAAATGGGTCCTTGTCAATACTGTGTTGACCATAACCTCATCTGCACCATATCACCACAAATCCATCCATACAGAACTTTCTGTGATGCCTGCTATTCCAGAAAGAATTCTTGCTCCAGACCTGGTCCATTATCATCTGTAACAGATTGACCTCCCCCTCAACCTGGTCCATCTTCCAGCAAAACCAAATAATCTAGGCCTTCCATCTTACACTATGCAATATAGGGGTTGAATTTCTAGCAAGTCCCCAACCTGAACTCAGACTGAATTCATACTGAACCCATACTGAACTCTACTTGAACACCCACCTAAAACTGTTCTGTTGAGTGGTTTTCATCCCTGATTGATTGGTTCCTTTGTCAATAGCTTAATGTGTGTTCAATCTATGGTGAATTTGAGTCCAAGGTTGCGGACTTGCTAACAAGTCCACCCCCCATATTGCGCGGTGTTGATACCCGGATTAATAAACAAGTTACACCCTTCCAAAAAGAGTGCCAACACCACTATAACCACTAGCCCTACCATACCTGGTCCTTCTGATGGTGAAAGAAATGCATCTCCATACTGAAATTTAAACTGATAAATTTCCAGTCCATTCAAATCCAGACAGTGATGATGACAATGTGGGAACCATTGAAAAATCACAACCCAATAAATTGCCCAACATCAAGGAAAAATTCCAACAACACTCTTCTAAACAAATACATCTCATTCTAAATTACTTCCAATCCACTCCTTCCAATGATCCACAAGAAATTGAGAAAAGAAGACACTTCATCCACCAGTTCAAGACTAATGCTGGAAACTTTGTTTCATCCCTTGATTCTCTTCTGTAATTGATTCTTGCCTGCAATTCCTGACTTAGAAATAAAAAATTGACCACTTTCCACACTTTCTGAATGTAGCCAGCCATAAAAAATTCCTCAATTTAAAATCTTGAGGGACTCATCCTCAGTTTTAAGTCTTGGGGGACTGGCAGCCCTCATTTTATAGTCTTGGAAGACTTAAAAACCTTCAGTTTATAGTCTTGGGGGAATCAAAACCTAAATAATAAAGACTGAACTAGAGATCAAACCATTAAAGACCAAAAAAAATAAGCTAAAATTAAGAGGTAACTGTTCTACAGAGCAGCCAGCTCATCAGTTACCCCCACACTTGCCTTAACTATTCTCAGAGACTCCCCCGTTGGATTCCCTCTGCCAGAATTAAACCAACATCACATTATCAGTTTATAGTCCTGAAGGACTCAACTATCAAACCATCCTCAGTTTATATTCTTGGGGGACTATACCATTTTTCAGTTTAAAGTCTTGATGACTGTCCACAGTTTTCTGCTCAAAGTCTTGATGTACTGTCCGCAGTGTACAGTTAATGTCTTAACAGATTTTCCAGAAAAAAAAATCTTATAGATATAACCCATAAAATCCAAACCCAAAAACCATCAAAGCTAAAACATTTTAACCTTCACTGAAGAACCTGAGCAACCTGAAGATATTCTTGAAGGAATTTTCCAAAAAAATCTTGAAGATATAACCCATAGAATCCAAACCCAAAAACCATCAAGGCTAAAATATTAAACCTCCTTTAACAATTAAAATAGCATGATATCCCCCAGCCAGTCGATGAGCTGATCTCCTTATACCTTACCAACATCCAGGTACACCTTGATGTGGTCACACCTAAAAAATTATTTTTATTTTTACTCCTCCTCTAATACCAAAAATATTTCCAGAGACCTATTTTTAGCCTTTGAACAAACATAGCCTCCATAAAAAATTAAAAGAAAAAAAGAGAAAAAAGAAAATAATCTTGAATCAAGCACTTTAACAGCCAACACCCTAAAACCACATAACAGAGCCAGGTCCAGTTCCAAATAAAAGATCACTGGGTGGGCTCCCTCAAATAAGTAAAAATTATGGGAGACCACCAGTGATCCACCATCAATCCAAAAGCACTAAAGATAAAGAAGAAAGTCTTGAGCCAAGGAACCAGTCCAGTACAGTTTTAAGTCATACTGGACTAAAAACCTGAATATCAAAAACCCAAACTAGGATTCAACCAGGACAAACAGAATACTTGAAACAGACATTATGGGGTAACCATTCCACAGAGCAGCCAGCTCTTTAGTTAGCCTCACACTTTCCAAAATAAAATCTAGAAGCCCCCCTGGGTACCTTCTAACAAAAAATCACAACATCCAACACAATAAACCAAAACCAATAAGCATGAGGAGTCCAGCACTTGAAGACCAAAGAAATTCTAGTTTAAAGGCATAGAGGACTAAAACCTGTGAAAAGAAACCAATAATAGGGTTCAACCAAATTTAGAGAAGGGGTTAAATTAAGAAAATCTGGGGTAACTGTTGATAGAGCAGAAAGCCCATCAGTTACCCCCACACTTTCCAAAATAAAATATAGAAGCCCCACCCTTGGGTACCTTCTAAAAAAAGGATTTTCCAACACAAATCTTCTCCCATAAAAAACCAAAACAATTGTAAAACTATTTAAATTCTTGAAAGCCAGAAATCCACTTTAGAAATAATATTTTTTTCAGCTTAACCTCATTCTGGAGGTTAGATAAAACCAATGATCATCATTTTTATCATCATTTTCTTTTAAATAAAATATCCATTAGCCTTGAACTTTTCTTTTCTTCCATCTTCATTATACTAAGATTTTTTTATAGAGACTTGAGCCAGAGAGACTGATAAGAATTGTACAAAACAAAAAAATCCTGACCAAAACATAGAGACCAAATTAAATAAAACGAAAACAAAAATAAGTAGTTTATCCTCATTTTGGAGGAATTAGATTCTTGAAATCCCCAGGTTGAAACCAATAAGTTTTCCCCTAGGGCTACAAAAATATAAGCCCCTCTTCAAATTCTGATATCCCATAATCAGACCTCCAAATGAAATCCCCATCCTTCTCCATACACTGAATTTACCATCAGTTTCATTCCCAGTGTCCATCCACCCTATATTCTTTTAAACAGAGAAATCTAAAGTATCAATAATTTTATCCTCCTTTCTAAAAAAAACCTTCTCCAGTTGAGGAAAGAAGCTGAGA
The DNA here is from genome assembly GCA_030280995.1 of Hemileia vastatrix. Classification (NCBI taxonomy): domain Eukaryota; kingdom Fungi; phylum Basidiomycota; class Pucciniomycetes; order Pucciniales; family Zaghouaniaceae; genus Hemileia; species Hemileia vastatrix. Next base: position 32,258,199 of record JASXTE010000005.1, read on the forward strand.
GTTTACTGTTTCTAACTCCAAATCATCAATAAAAAAATTATTCTGTAATTTAAAAAAATACTTTGAAACAGGACCCAGAACACTAAAAGAATCATCTTCCCCTAAGCAATAATATTCTGATCTTGAGGGAACTAGCCTGGAATTATATTCCTCTAACAAACATACATCCAGAACATAATCATTCTGAAGATCCAAACTTTCTAAAGAGAGATTTTCACCACTTCTTCCATCAAACTGATAATCTTTTTCATGAGGCTTAAAATTATTAAGTTCAGAATTACTCTGAGAATCCAAAAGATCCTCCTGAATAGAGTACTTAGCATCAAAATTGATATCCTTCTCCAAGCATTCATCTTCTGGCTTAAAGGAGCACCCAGAAAAAATATTTCTCTAAGAGCAATAGATCCAACACAGACTCTTTCTGACCATCAACATATCTAAAAGAAACATATTCATCCAAAAATCCATTATCTAAACATGAAGAAACCATATCATCATGAACATCTGATTTTTCCTTCCCACAGAGCTCATCAACCTTTGAAAAGATACACTGATCATCCAGTGTGTACATATCCAAAACATCAAATGAAGCACATTTTTGAGATCCATTGACATCATCTGTAAAGAGATAAAAATTTCTGAAAAAACACAAACATCATCATCTCCCAAAGTGGGTGATTCCAAAATCTTCACCAAAGCTGAATTTTCTGTCACTTCTTCCTAAAGCTTTCCATCCATTAAATTTTAATTTTCAGGTTCCAACTCTTTGGGAAAATGTTTTTCAAGTGCACAAGAATAGCCTTCTTTAAAAAAACTTTATCAGGGATCCTACTTTCTCCATTTAGAAGTGTATTCATCAGCCCATCCTTTAACAGAAATCCCTGAACCTCCTTTTTGACCTCCAGACCCATGGCACTACAAAATAAACCATACAATTATAATCCAGATAATCCATAACCTCTTCAAATTCCTCCATAAATTTACCATACTAAACCAGAGCAGTTACACCACCATCCATTTCCCATTTCCTAGCCATTCCATAAAAATCATCAATTGAAAACACAGTGGCCCACCTCCTGATCATTTCAATATTTAACTTTCCCCAATCTTGACTCCTATATCCTTCCATCCTAAGAACTTCCTTCACCACCTCTCTGTCATCAATGAAAAAGATAACCAGCTTCACCCTATCCAAATCAGAAGCCCCATCCACATCAGCAGAAGCTTCAAAGATCTCCAAAAATAACCTTGCCTCCTCTCCAAAGCAAATTTTCCCTTTTCATGACTTGATCCAGACCATCCTATCTATTTCCAATTAAACCTCCACAACTTTCCACAACAGATAGCCAAAGTCCACCCAATAGCCTTCATAGACCTAGGAGGGACCAAATCCATTTAGAGAGAAGACCCCCTAGACCAACCACAGAGAGATACAGCACAAAAAATCCAAAATCTACAAAGAGTCCACAAAAGAAGAGAGTCCGAAAGTAACAGAGATTCCAAAAGCTAGAGAATCCTCACCCCACATTGGACGCAAGAAATGTAGACAATCCTATAGTACTAACTATAGGCCTTAACCAAGGGAGTTGGAGTAAAACTTGAGAGAAAACCCCTGTCTCTTTGAGAAATACCAGGTGAGATTTATTTGCTACAGAAAATTAGAGACTGTTACTATACCCCTTCCAACACACTTCTTGACTGCTTTACAATTCAAGACAGTAGCCAATAGCAGACCACTGAGAACCAACAAACCAGAAACCAGAAATTCAGAGAAATTTATGCCAGAAACCAAAGACACAGTGCACTTGTTGCTCAAACACAGTAAAAATACTTTATGTAGGTTGAAAAGCTACAACAAAAAAATCAGTTGCTAAAGTTGAGTTAAATGTAGAACTAACCTTGCAACAAACACAGCCAATTTTGGCCAAAAAAGAGTAAAAACTTAGTGAGAAACAATGATATAATTACCAGATGGTTGTATGATAATTAGAGTTTCCCCAAACTGTCCTATTCAGTATGTACACACAGACCACCACCTAAAAAATTCATGTGCGGCAACTAATTTGGCACTTTTGGCAGGCAAATTGAATAAAAACCCTCTAGAAACACTCCCCAGCCTTCTATAACCAAGGCGGGGGCCCTCCTAGAGGCAGCCAGTCCTCCCTGAAGCTAGAAAACCACTAAAATCCTCCAATAAAGCCCAAAATACTTATAAAAATCCAACAGGTCTACTAAAACCCTTAAAACACAAAATGAAGCTATGACAACATTGAGACATGAAATATAGAGCCAAATTAGATTTAATTAATGGTACTAAGCACTTAAACCTAAGACTTAATGTTAGCCTGTAAAAAACAAAAAACAAATTTAAACAGCTATCCTTTATAAATTGAAAATGAGGAAATGACCCCTTAAAACTTAGAATATGAAAAATTTCATCTAGACATAAAATATAGTAAAAGTGGGGGCTATCCAATGGAAGTACCCACATACCCATAGTCCCAATATATACTGAATAAAACCATAAAAACACCCAATTATTCAGCCAATGTCAATTAAGACTTACCCAAGCAGCGCCAAACAGCCCAACAAAGGCCTCTTCCAATGTTGGAAGACCACAATGGTAATCATGAGGAACTATGTTTTTCTCATTGGGTTCATGTATACATTTGTGTTTGATTTCATTGAATTTGGTCACAGACAATTTCCACTCACAGTTTTACTTGAATTGTCATTAATACAGGTTTTTTAATTATCTTATAAGACTTTTTTTCATGTTAATTTATGCAATGAATATAAATTTTGGCTATATATGCCCCTACTTCAATAAAACACAGGGGAGGGTATTGCCATTTTTTTTTGTCATCAATTTTTTTCTTACTTAGAAAAAAAATGGTGATCCCCACCCCTGTTATAGTAAAACACAGGGGAGGGTATTGCCACTTTTTTCCTGTCATAAATTTTTTTCTGACTTATAAAAAAATGATGATACCCACCCCCTCTTATGGTAAATAGCAGGGGAGGCTATTGTCAAAAAAATTAGGGACACTCTAAAGTTCAGGAGGGGGGGTTTCTAGCAGTTCACACTTAGATTTCCCATGGTGAATCTTTTAAATCTCAATGAGGAGTGTGTTCCAAAGATTGATTATTACCTTTAATTCATTCTATCAAGAAAACTTTGTAAACAAAATAAAAAAACTAGTTATCAAAAATTTTCATTAAGAGTTCAATTTCATGAATAGATTCATTAGCTTTAACACAATCTATCAAAAAATCTTTATTTTTGAACCTTCTTGAAGTTGATACTTGAGTTTCATTTGATCCAATTGGAAATGGTACTCAAGAGCCTTCTCCTCTTTCTTTTATCCTGATTTTCTTCTCCTCCAAGTTATGTGCTCTCTCATCCCTCTTTAAAGAAGGCTCAATTTTCTTCTCCTCAAAGTCTTGTACCCTCCCATCCCTCTGTGAAGAAAGCTCAAATTTCTTCTCCTCCAAGTCTTGTGAGCTATCATACCTTTGTAAAGAGAGCTCATATTGTTTCTTTCAAAAATTGAGAGTATCTCTTGCAACTTCAAATTTACCTAGAGTGAAAAGTAATATTAACAAAAGTAAAGAAAGGCTCAACTTAATTATTAAGAGGTATGCTAACACTTACCAGATTCACTTTTCTTCAGAAAATCATCAATGGAAGAAAAAGGGGTTTGGTAAAAACTATCTCTGTTTTGCTTTTTATGACTGTTGAAATTCAAAGTCGTTGATGGTCTTTACTTTTTTTGGAGGTAAAATTTTCCTCTTCATCATTGATGCTAGCTTCAGACTCAATTTCTTGAGAATCTTGGGTTTTTTCATTAGCCTTTTTAGAATAAAAAAAATAAAACAACCAGACAAGAAATAAAAACTTACTGGAGTGAGATCACATTGGTTTATATCACCATAAGGATCTATTGGAAAGCAATCTAGATTTGTTGAAGTTGGAACAGGAGAGGCTTTAGTGAAGGAAGAGGATGGTAAAAAATTTCTTTCAACATCATGGTTAGAGATAGAATCTTCACCATCTAACATGTTGGCAGGATTAACATCAGCTCACTCTCCGAAAAATGCATCCATCTCTTTAAAGTATGGACATAGCAAATCAAGTTTATCATCTATGTATTTTATTCCCTTACTAATATCAATGTCAGTATTACCAAAACAAGTAGAAAATTAAAGAGTCTTTGCCTTCTTGTATTTGGCTTGGTAATGCTTGAAACATTCAGACATCTTTTTAGGCAAAAGATTGAAACTTCCCTTTGTCTTATTTTGTAATTCATTGACAATTAGAAGATAGCCATTGACTTTTGATGCAGAGGGCCTTCCTAATTTAGTTACATTCTCAGTACCAAAACAAAAATCATAATAAGATTTTATTTTTAGCCATTTGATAAGTATAAGATAATCATCTTTTTTTAGCTTAACAGTTGTTGATTTCTCAGCTGAGCGGGGGAAAGAGGGAGTAACAGAATTTGAAGAACAACTGGGTAAAGGCTGCCTTTGAAAAGATCTATGATGACGGGCATGTGAAGATGTTTGAAGATGAAAATATGAAGAAAAAAACAGATGAGATGGGGAGGTGTTTTGAACAGAAATGATTAGACAGGATTTGTCATCCAGGCTGCTAGACTTACCCAGTAAAATAATTAATTATTTACTGGATGAAGCCACACCTTATTATTTTAATTATTTAAATATAAATTAGTTAAATTAAAATTACCTATACTAAATTAACTAATTACAGAATGGTAAAATTAAATGAATAATTTAAATTAAATATAAAATGTCCCTTATATTTTAATTCTCTAACACCATGCTCATTGACAGGTTGGAAGAAATAAAATTTTATATTAAAAAATAGATTTTAAATAAAAATAAAATTTTAATATTCAAATAAAAATAACTATATACAAAAAACTCAAATTTCTTATTTAGAATTGACTTCTGCAGTAAATATTAATTATATTTATGTATTTCTGACATCCTCTGTAAATACATCTTTAAATACATTTTTTGATGCCTTCCTTTTAGAACAACTTAATTATTTGAAAACACTCCTTCTGGAATATTCTTTTTCTCTCTCTCTCATAATACTGTTTTTAGAATTTCTGTCAGCCTGTATACCTCCAGGAATGAGTAAAAAGTAATTATAAGTTATGTTAAACACATGAACTATACATGGGAATAATAAATAAGAGTACACAAATAGTATACATAAGTAAAATTATGATAATACACAAAAAATGCCATTATAACACCTTATATACACTCATATATCCACCTTTTATAGGTCTTATGTACTTAATATTAAGTTGGAATATGTTAGGGTAATCTTAAGAACCTTAAGTATAAGGCTAAATAATTTTTAAGTACACTTAAAGCTGTTATATTCATTGTTTTATGCAAAAAACAAGAAATGCGCTTTATTTCACTTAAAAGTTGACTATATGCGCTATAAAATTGAGAATATCAAAATTGCGCTTTGACAGATCAATTGGGCTAATTTAGAACTATTGATTTGGCTATTTAAATGCATAAAAATAACACTTTTCAAATTTGGTGTTTTTTATGCCAGAAATGGCTTCTGTGTACTGGTCACATACTGCCTGCTTTTTTCCCGTGTGAATAGCTTCATTTTTAGCAAAGATAGCTTTTTCACACTATAATTACCCCACATTCTACGCCCAATGTGGGGAAACACACTAAAATAGGTGACAGGCGCTTATTTAGTGTCCTAGCTTAATTAATAATGCATTGACCTTGTTTATATGCACTAATTTCATTAATAACCTCACTCTTGGCACTTTATTTCATCACCACGCTTAAATTGGCCTAATTTTAGTCAAGGATTTACCCGTGCAAGCGCCTGCCAAGAACTGCATGTAGTTACCCCACATCTCACGCTCTTTTTTAAGTTTTTGGGTGGTTTCTCAGTCAATTTTGGTTATTTTTGAATGGGAATTTCACGTAGTATAATGTCAGGATTAGCCCCATTATTTCTACAGTCAATCCCCCTTATTATTAAGCTATTATTAACCTTAAAAAGTCTCCTTTAGTCTTTAATATTATTGTTTTATACGCATATACTCTCTTTTTGTCTTTTTCTTTAATTTTGATGGATTTCCCTTATTATTACAGGATTTTGGCGGTTGTTACTCTTCTAATTATGTCATGGGTTACTGGGAATGTTGATGGGAATGTCTATTAGTTGTTTAGAGGCGTCATTAACTGTGTATTGGGTGGTACATCAAGGGAATCATTGGGGAACTCAGTGTGTATAAAAGGAGGAGGTTTTTGGGTTGTATTTCTTCATTCTTTATCATTACAATTCAACCAATATAACCAAATACATTACAATACATATCAATTAGTACTTTTATTATACTTTTGAATAGTATCTGAATTAAATAATCTATTTTTCTACCAACTACAAAGATTTTAAGCCATATATAAGAATAGTGAGAATTATATTACTGAGACCTTTATATTTGATTATATTTTACAACTTAGTGGATTAAATCTACAGTATTCATATAGGAACATTAAAATCTTCTAGACAACTGACCATTCAAGCTAGTTCACGTCCTTGTACTTGACCTTAGCCTGACAATTTCATAGCTGTGATTTGTCCCTCCTTTTCCTATATAAGTCCTCTCTTTTGGTTGTTTTTTATTCATTCCATTACTTACTTATTTATTATAACTATTTACAATCCCTTTATTACTATCTATTATTGCTTTAGTTTTTACATTCACATAATTATAATCCATTAATTATAATAATAATTCAACTTTTTACCTCTTTATATTGAGTAAATATTCTATAAGATAAGGAAATACATACCCAAGTTTGAATCCCATAAATCTGGTTGTTACCGCCATTGGACCTCCTTGAAAAACCTTCTAGACTTGAAAGACACCTTCACAGTTGGGAAACTTTCTGAATCTTTGAAAGAGCATTGTTATCTTGAGGACCGCAGGCCGTGGGACCATCACCATTGAGGTATCTATAAGGAAGAGTGGACAACAAAAACAACAGACATCATATAACACATGAGTTATTTTTTGCTGCGAACAGGAATTGAACCGCGCTCCAAAACTTAGGCTTATATACTAACTAATAGTTATATATTTCATGGTAATTATTGATTACTATTTGTGGGTCACTTTTCACTCATCATACTCTACATATTTCCTTTTACTCAGCGCTCTGTAAGTGGCATTAATTTGCTCATTTTATAGGGGGAGGTTTCAGGTAAATTGAAGTTTATTTTTTATTTATTTATTTTCCTAGTTGACAAAGATAGAGCAATTGTGTTCTTAGTCCTAGAAGTAATAAATTTTTATTTCTAAAAATTAATTGTAATTTTCAGTTGACTTTGTCCTGATAAATTAAAAAATATTTTTTTTTGTTCCAGTTGACAAATTGTCCTGACAATAAATTTTAATACTTAATAAAAAATAAACTATATTAAATTATTTCAGTTGAAATTGATTCCTGGTAATTAAAAAATCTTTCAGTTGATTTAAATCCTGATAATTATCATAAATTAATTTGTTAAATTAAAATTTATTTTTATTTCTTCAGTTGATTTCTTTTAAATCCTGGTTATAAAATTCCTTTGAATTAATAAATAAGTTGATTATTATTTTCAGTTGATTTTTTTTCCTGAAGAATTTTATATTCTTTTATAATTATTTTTCTTTTAAAAAGCAAAAAAAAACTAATTCATCTTATAGTTTCCTTCCCTCCCTTCAGGTTAGATTTAAAACAATGACTGATCAAGGTTTTTCTGCTGCACGTGAAGATGAACTGGATCTGATTGATTATGATGAGGCTACTTCTATGAGTTCTCCTTTAACTACAAAATTAGCTCAAATTAATAAATCATTTAATCAATCAGGATGTGGAAATGGAGGAAGTGTCGATTCTGATAAGACAAAGTCCCAGGAACAAAAACCTTCAAAAACCCCCCTAAAGAGCTTCCCAAAGGCTTCAAGATAAAAAAGATGCCCTTAAATCAGCAGGTAAAAAAACTCTCTACTCACATCAAGGAGTTGAGGACAGAAAACCTCAAGCTGAGGTCAAGAATAGACTGTCTAGAAGACAAGGTAAGAAACATAGAGTCTTTTCTTAGAGAGAAGAAGAAACCTCCTCCTCCAAAAGCCCTTCCACAACTGGCCCCCCAGAAAAAAGAGAAGGTGGAAGTCTCAAAGTGGAAGTGGGATTGGCTGAACACCAAGTGGGATTATCTGTACCAACAGCAACAGCACCAAGTACTTCAGGCAGGTCCTTCAAGAACAAATCAGTTCAATCCAACACCTCCTCATCCCTATCAAGGAGGAAGAAGGAGAAAGAACAACCACATCCAAGTCTTTCACAAGCCATGGTAAGACCCTCTATTGAATCTCAAGTACCATTTCTTGTAACTGATTCAGTTCCTTCAGGTAATTCTGGAAGAGGAGATGAGACTGTAAGACCTGTAGACGCTGAGAACATTAGACAAATTGCTCAAATTTCAAATTTATCTAATCCTTTAGCTCTAATTGCTACTTCAATGATAAATCCTGATATGACTATTATTGATGAAACACTTGAGCCTGAGTTTTATGAGAATCTGGAAAGTTCCTTTGTTTCCTTATTGAGAAACACTCCAGATGTAACTAACATTAATGATGAATATTTGAGGGATATTATTGCTAAACAAAATCATATAATGAAAAACATGCAATTGACTCAGAAATATAATAGTTTGTTAACTGAACAGGGTTATCAAGAATTGAGGAGTGAGTTACAGAGAGTTTCTGATGATTTGTTTCATTACAAAGCAACCCATGAAAAGAAAGTTGCTTTACGTTGTGGTAGCCTAAAGTTTAGTACGGCACCTAAATACGTAAATGGAGTTATTACGGCGTGCAAGATTGGTGTTATTATTTTTTTATAAAAGGGTTTTATTTAATTTATTGGAGTTTAAAATATGAAGAAATTGGTCATGAGCGAATGCCTACACAAATACAATTTATTTTACGGAGAAAACTTATTTTTACGGTCTAAAAAAAATAATAAGTATCAAGTCAAGTCACTCAAGAACCTTGGGAAATTTTCCCAGAATTTTTACTATTTTTCTTATATTTTTAAATGACTTTTAAAGTTTTATAGAAATATTACGTTTTCAAAAATTACTTAACATTGATGAATTTTCACGGGGTAATTAGAGCTGCGCAGACTACGAAAATTAGTTTGGTATGTAAAGTGGAAGTAGCTCTATTATGTTTAATTTTTCTAGATTTTTTATTATGGTTTTAAGGTTCTAAATTGAGTCCGGAAGTCCGGACGGACTCCGTTCCGGCTCAGGATTGACACTGGAAGAGCTCTGGAGGGGAAAACTTAGGCACGTGACTAGGAATACTTAAGCGCTTCTCAAACTCGAAATTGAGAAGGGGGGAACAGATCATTCAGCTTAATCATTGACCACCACGGTCTCATTTTTTTTTTATTACTCAACAAATTAAAATAAATTGTAATACCCTTATAACTTTATATTTTATATATAACATTTTAGAAATACTACTCAACAATTAAAATCACACTTCATACAGGGTATCTTTAGAAAGGTCTTCATCACTGGGACTTGATTATTGCTGTCTCATAAAAATTAAAAATATTATAAAAACATAAAAGTCAATCTTTTCAGATCTTTCACTGGTACACCTTAATTGTTGTATTCAGTATTTCTTTATCAACAGCCACTTTTATCTCGATCTCAATAAGCGTTAAATATTTTAGAGTTTCATTATTTTATAAATCAGATCCAAGTAGATTGGTTAGCTTAGTGATTTAGAATTCCCATTTTGATATTTTTTTTTGTTGGAAGGACGGGGTTTTCGGCTAAATCCACATATCTCCTCCGGATTCTGCTTACAGCAAGGCGACTGTAAGAGTTTACCTTACCATAGTTGGCGCCCAACGTGGGGTTCGATTTCTCTAGCTTTCTTTAAAGACTTACTTGGATCAAGAACGTTCTTAGCCTGCAAGAGGCTTATTTTCTGGAACTCTAATTGGATTTTTGTTTTTGGCCTGCAAGAGGCTTGTTATTTTATCGAATTTTAACACTTTTCATTACTTATTGGGATGTCTTCTTCTGCTGTTGCTTCTGGATCTTCTAACCCTCTTACTCCCTCAGTTAAAATTGTTTCTTGGGATGGCCCAAAGTTTGATGGGGAGGAGGTTAAATGGTTCATTAGCAGGTATGAAGCTGCTGCTGCTGTTGATGGTGCTTCTCATGTGGATATGGTGAAGCAAGTTAGATTTTTTATTGCCGATAGGGAGGTGGAAAAAGAGGTTATTGCTATGCAGGCATTTAAAGACAAGGATTGGGTTAAGCTTTCTAAAGCTATGGTTGATAGATGGGGTGTTAGGTTTACTATGATGGACCTCAATAAAATTGTTGGAGACTGGCAAGCAAAAGGTGGTGTTTCTTCTATGGCTGACTTCAAAAAGCTCTGTGTTCAGTTTGATGAAGTGGTGGAATATCTCATACTGGTGGACGAGTTAGTGCATGAGAACCAAGCAAAAGATTTGTTTTGGACAGCATGCAGCAGGGATATTCGTATGGACGTCTTGAAGGATCTTTCAAGAAAAGATTTGATGAAGGAACTGCCTAATGGTGAGCAGAAACTGCCGGCTCTGGAGGTTATCAAAGAGAACATTCAGGCCCATCTCAAGTTATTGGCGTTGGACAAATATCAAGAGTCTTGCACTCAATATGTTAGCAAGGTTAGCGAGGTTTTGGCCGAAAACAACGATATTATGGTCAAAGCCCAGGAGGCCAAGAAGGCCCAAATGGGATTACCTGCTGCTAAAGTGGAGGGCAATGTAGATAATAAGATGGTCGATCACTTGGCCGATTTAACAAAACAATTAAAAATATTTGTTCAAGAGACTCAGAAGGCCAACAAGGCCCCAATTGCTTCTTCATCGACGTCGACTTCTTATCAGTCTAGAGGTTATGAACGTCGAAATTATAATGGCAATAACAACGGTAACCGCTTCCCAGGCAATGGGAGAAATGGTGGGAATGGTGGTAATGGATATAGAGGTGGCTATGATGAGCCAAAGGTGTGCTCCTATTGTAATAGGAGAGGGCACAGAGCAACAGTTTGTTTTGCTCTTGATAAGGATATGGATGCTGGGCGAGTTTTATTTGATGGTAAAGTTTATAAATTTCCTGATGGTTCGTTCATCAAGCCCAGTGATGGACAGTCTCCTTCTGATTTGGTCAGAAGAAGTTTAACGGCTGAAAGGAGAGCCAGATTTGAAGAGGTGACGGATGAAGATGTTAATGCCAAGGGTGGCAAAAATGGTAATGGTAATGGTGGTAAAGCTGACAAGGGCAAGGAGAAAGAGGTCAGTAAAGCCACATTTTCTACTTCTTTTGGAGGTTTAGAGCTGGCAACGGTTGCCCAGGTGGAGGGTAGCTGTATGGCTGGCGAATATGATGTTAATGCTGCTAGAAGAGCAGCTGCTACTAAGGCGAAAAGTAGCATTCAGAGCCAATTGAGGGCTAATCCTGGCAAGGCCAATAAAAAAGTGAACCCTTACTCTAAGGACAAGATTTCTAGTGCTCAAACTGCCGCCAACAAATTGAACCCTTACTCTAAGGACGAATTATATAAAATGCAGAAGGGGATTGCTGATATGGGGCCCCCTAGTTATGGCAAGTTTGATTTAAATGGTGAGCCTATGCCAGAGGATGATTCGGATTCTGAGGAGGACGTACCGTTGGCGTCTCTACCCAGACCAAGTTTTAGCAGTCCCATCCCAATGGAGGGAGTAAGAAGGACTAGTGATGGATCAGGATTAGTGCAAGAAGCTGGTGACGGAGTTAGGGTTATAGAGAGTGAAGATGTTATAATGGGGGGTGAAGATGGCTCGGTTGGACCTCAAGAGGTACCCAGGGCCAAGGTTGTTAAATCAAAGGTCCAGTATGAGCGGCCAGTAGTTTCTGGTCAAGCTAATGCGATGGACGCAGTTTTGAATAGGGTGAATCAACTTTAGATTCCCTTATCTTTGGGGGAGTTATTTACGATTAGTCCGGCGCTTGCTGAAAAGCAAAAGAAGCATTTGACGAGGCGTCGGGTTTCCACTGGAGAGGTGGAATATATTTTTGAAAATGCTGAAAAGTTTGGGGAAGATGTAGATACGCATTTTTCCGCTCCCTTGGGTTACCTGGTGGTAACTCTTAACGGTAAATAAGTAAAGGCCTTGGTCGATTCAGGGTCTCAAATTAATTTAATTTCATTGGAGCAAGCGACAAGTATAGGCTTGCCAATTAAAAGTGGAACTGGGGGAAACCTCAGAGGTATTGGAGGGCATGCAACAGAGCTGATGGGTACAGCTGAGCATGTCAGGTTAGGCATTGGTGGATCTGTTGGTAAGGTTCACTTTTATGTGGCCAGAGGAGCAGTCAAAACTGTTCTTGGTGGTCTTTTTTTGATGGATTTTGAGGCCAGGATAGGGTATCAAGCTGGCATGGGGATTAGTTTGGAGATCACTGGTGAAGATATGCGGAGGTTACATATGCGGTTAGCACCTCCTGGAGATGAAGGTTGGGAAACACGGCCAGGGATTACTACTCTGTGCCAGTGTTGTGTTTGCACCAAGAAGCGGTATATAAAACGGACGGCTTCTGGTGAATTATGTTTGTTGGAAAGGGATGGTTGCCCTCATTTTTTGGGGTAGCAGGGGCTGATTGCTCTAATGTTGTAATCTCTCCTCAGAATGAGATCCCGGATCGCAATAGGTCAGCTCACTTGGAGATAATTCAAGTGGATTCTCAATTATTTTCTGTTAATATTACTTTGGAGTGCAAATACGTTTTGGACTTTTCTATATGTTTATTGGATTTACCCGGTTTTTCTATTAAATTTAAAAACGGTGAAAAAGGCAAAATGGGCCAAATTAGGTTGGATAAAAATTGGAAGGGTATGTTTATGGACCTCGAGCAAGAGGTTAAACTGCAATTATCTCCTTCTATCACGGACCTCCAGCAAGAGGGTAAACTGCAAATATCACATCAAAATCCGATTAAAAATCTTGGTATAATTAAAACACAAAAAAATAATTTATGTGAAAATGTTATTCCGGACCTCCAGCAAGAGGGTAAACTGCAAATATCACATCAAAATCCGATAAAAAATCTCAGTATAATTAAAACACAAAAAAATAATTTTTGTGAAAATTCATTTCCGGTCCTCCAGCAAGAGGTTAAACTGCCGACTTTCTTTACGGGTGATTTACTGTTGGATAAGGGAAGCAAAGTTGTTGGAAAATCTGTTTATAAATTAGACGAGGGAAAGGAGAAAAGGGTAAAATTTAAAAATGAAATAAAATATTTTTCTAATTTTTCTTATTCCGATTCTGGCGATGAAGAAGATTCATTTGATGAAAGTTTTAATGGCGATACAAAAGTAAATGATTTACCTCAAGCTTATTTAGATGTGGACGCAGCCAAATATAAGAAAGTAGCAAATAAAGTTCGACCTATTAATGAACCGCTACCTGCTGAATTAAATCCACCTTTGAGAAGACCAAGGTTATCAAAAGATCCTTATGAAAGTCCCTTGGTAAAGAATCCGCCTGAATTTTCTGAGACGTCAAGAATCACTTTTGAGATACTGGGTGTTGTTAATTTTGGACCTGATGGTTGGTTGTCTGGAGAAGAGAAGAAGTTGTTGTTGGATGTGATGGTCAAGCGAGAGAAGGCCATTGCTTTTGTAGAAGAGGAGAGGGGTGTGTTGAAGCATTCCTATGGGGAGCCTTACAAGATTCCTGTGGTATGTCATGAACCGTGGCAGCAGAAACCGATTCCTATTCCGGCTGCATTAAAAGAAGCCTATATTGAAGTTGTCAGAGAACGGATACGCACTGGAATGTATGAGCAATCAACGTCAAGTTATTCTAGTCCTGTATTTTGTATCAAGAAACCGAATGGCAAGCTTAGAGTTGTTCATGATCTTAGGGAATTAAATAGGGTTACAATAAAGGATGCTGGGATACCACCTAGTGCTGACGAGTTTGTTGAAGCGTTTGCAGGGAGAGTGTGCTATGGTTTGGGAGATATTATGGGTGGATATGATGAGAGAGAGTTACATCCGGACTCAAGGCCTCTCACTACATTTGATACGCCACTTGGACGCTTACAGTTAACAAGATTACCTCAAGGAGCAACAAATTCGGTTGCAGTTTATCAAGCTCAGATGGCTTGGATCCTTCAAGATGAAATTCCACAATATGCTGGAATCTTTATAGATGATGGAGGAATTAAGGGACCAACAACCGACTATGATAACCAGGTGTTGGAAGAGAATCCCAGGATACGCAAATTCATTTGGGAGTTTGCAATTACTTTAGAAAGAATCTTGTTTCGAATTGAAGAGGCTGGTTTAACTATTTCAGGTTCAAAATTTTCATGTTGTGTGCCAGCCTTAGAAATATTAGGCCATGTGGTATGTAGAGAGGGTAGGATTATGTCCAAGAAGAAAGTTAACAAAATTCAGTCCTGGCCAAGACCCAAGAATACGACCAAAGTTAGAGGGTTTTTAGGCTTTTGCGTATATGTTAGAATGTTTATCAAGGACTTTTCTTCATTGGCAGCTCCATTGAGACGGTTAACAAGAAAGGATGCAGACTGGGAGTGGGATGAAGAGTGTGAGAAGGCGTTTGTGAAGTTGAAGGAGGTTGTAGGGAAGGATTTAGTCCTGCATAAGTTAGATTATGGAAAAGATGCTGGTAGAATTTATTTAGCAGTTGATTCAAGTCAGGTTGCAGCTGGGGCGGTTTTGTCTCAGATGGATAAAGCTGGTTACATCAGGCCAGTTAGGTATGAATCTGTAGTATTTACTGAGGTTGAATCAAGATATTCTCAACCAAAATTGGAATTATGTGGTGTGGCGAAAATACTGAAGAAACTTCAGCATATTTTGTGGGGGCAACATTTTGAGTTGCAAGTGGATGCGAAATCGTTAATCCAGATGATTAATTCCCCAAGTTTACCGAACGCACCCATGACAAGATGGGTAGCTTTTATTCAACATTTTTCGTTTGATTTAGTTCATAAGCCTGGCAAAACTTTTACTATGCCAGATGGTTTATCAAGGAGACCACCCACTGAAGAAGATTCAGACTCAGAAGAGTTCGATGAAGATATACCTATTATAAAAGCCAGCACTAAAGGAGCTGAAGACTTTCCATACCTCCCCCATGAGGTTAAACTGGCAGGACTATTGTGTTTAGATTATGATGATGATGACCTCCACCAAGAGGATAAACTGGAAAATAGTTTTTATGTTAATAAAGGTGTTGGAAAAGGTGTAGATAAATTCGGCAGAGAGGAGGTAGAAGAAGATGTGGTGTATGTAGAGGAAAATGGATTGGTAGTGTGGGATAGTAGTAAATTAAGGAATGGTGTATATGTTGGAGAATTAGAGAATTTAAATAAAAAGGTGCATAAAGAGAAAGAGGTATTTTCAAATACGGTTTTTGAAGGATCCAAAGGTTCAGAAGAAAAACGTCGACATAGCTCGATTAAAAATTTATTTAGGGGTCAACGATTATTGGCTCATTCATGTGCAGGTGATATTGGTGATAGAGAAGTCCCTATTGATGTTATATTAATCGATTTTCAAGATGAAGTCTGGGGTCAGACTGGTTTTTATTTTTTGTTAGTCAAATATTTGTTGACTTTAGAGAGGCCAGAAGATTGTGAAGACGATGAATGGGTGGCTATCAAGAGGAAGTCATCTACGTTTTACCTATCTGGTCGACGTTTAATGAGGAGGAGGTATCCAAATCCTCAAGTAGTTATAACTCAACAGAAGGGGCAAGAATTAGTTTTGAAATCACTGCATGAAGATCTCGGGCATAGAGGCGTTGGAGAAACATTTAGAAGAATTTCTGATCGATTTTGGTGGCCTGGCATGAAGATGGCTGTTAAACAGTGGGTTCAGTCATGCGAAGAATGTCAAAGACGAAGTTATTTAAGGCCAAAAGAACCTGGACGCGCGACCGGTGAATATACGCTCTTTGGAAGAGTTAGTTTAGATGCCGTTCATATAAAAGAGGGACGGTATAAATATTTAATTGTGGCCAGAGATGATTTATCTGGTTGGGTAGAGGCAGCGCCTCTTATTAATTTAACTGCCAAAAATGTGGCAGAATTTTTTTTGAATAATTGGGTATATAGGTATGGGGTGATGAAGTTGTTAACGGTAGATGGAGGTCCTGAATTTGGGACAGAGTTTAAAGAGGCTGTATTGAAAGTTGGATCAAAGGTTAGGGTAGCAACCCCATATTATCCTGAAGCTGAAGGCATGGTTGAAAGAGGGCATCAAGTTATTAAGGATGCTTTAGTTAAAATGTGTGGGACAAGTGCCGAAAAGTGGAGGCACTATTTACCTTTAGTTTTATTTGCTGATCGAATCACTGCCAAAAGGACTACCGGATTTTCACCTTATGAACTTGTTTTTGGACAGAAAGCAGTTTTACCGGTTGATTTAGAAGCTGAATCATATCTTGGAGTTGACTGGGACACGGTCAAAACTACTGAAGAATTATTGTGTGCAAGAATGATGCAGCTAGAAAAGAAAGAAGAATATTTAGAAAAGGCATATTCGCGGATGATGAAGATCCGAAATCAATCAGTTAGATATTGGGATGAGCGGTTGGCACATCGATTAAGGAAACCTTTGAACCCAGGAGATATGGTCCTGGTGTATAATAGGAGTTTGGAAAGTCAGTGGGGAAAAATGTTTGCAGATAGGTGGAATGGACCGTATAAAATCAAGGAGCAAGTTTCCGGTGGTTCATATGTGCTAGAAGAGTTGGATGGAGTGGTATTGAAGAAGAGGGTAGCGGCCGATCAAGTGAAACAGTTCTATCCTAGAGGCACCAGGAGTGCCGAAGTCTTCCTCCGCAATGAGGATAAACTATGATATCAATGAAACTTTATGGATTCCTCCGCAATGAGGATAAACTATGAAATTTCTTAAATTTTATGAAATTATATGGATAACTCCGAAATGAGGATAAACTACAATTTTAATGACTTTTATTAAATTTATACCTCCGCAATGAGGATAAACTATGATGTTTATAAAAATCTTATGACAACCTCCGCAACGAGGATAAACTATCTTCTTTTTTTATCAAATAATTTACTATCTTTACACTGCATATGGGCAAAGAAACTGTGATGAAACATAACGAAATACGAGAAAACCTTCATTGAAAATTTTCAAAATTTAAAATTCTTAAAATATGGGTGAAGATAGTGTTGGAAAAATTTTAAAATTTATTGGAAGAAGTGTTCACAGGGGAACCTTCTTAATTAAATATTGGCAAGTGTGGGGGTAATTGATGGGCTGGCTGCTCTATACACAATTACCCCATAATTTTCGTTTCCAAAATTTTCCCTGTTTCTAGTTGAATCCTGGCTTTGTCTTTTAATTTTAGGAAGTCCACTAAGACTATAAACTGGAACGAATCAAGAGACACCGCTCTCAACGCCGGATTCAAGATTTTTTTTATATTTTATTTTGTTTTTGATTTTTTATGTTAGATTGTGATTTCTTTTCTTTAATATATATTATGAATTAATGTAAAGGTGATGCTCACTGGTGGTCTCTAATCATTTTTATAAATTGGAGGGAGCCCACCCAGTGATCATCATTATAAAAATTATCTTCTAAAAACTTTCATTTATTTTCTTTTCTTTTCAATTTCTCAAAATTGTGTAACCACATCAAGTTGCACTTGGATGTGGGTATGATGTCGAGGGTACGGCTCATCAAATGGCCGGTGGGCATCTTTTAAAATTTTATTTTGAAATTTTTTTATTACTTTTTTTATCTTTCTTTTCACATTTGTTTATCTTTCTTTAATAATTAAATTTTAACTTTTATTTCAAAACTATCTTTTCTAAAATCTTTTATTTTAAATTAAAAACAAATTAAAATTAAAAAAATAAATAAAAATAAAATAAATAAAATAAAATAAAAATAAAAAAATAAAAAATTAAAAAATTAAAAATTAAAAAAAAATAAAATGAAATGAAATAAAAATAAAATAAATAAAAATAAAAAAAAATAAAATAAAAAAAATAAAAAATAAAAAAAAATAAAATAATAAAATAAAAAAATTAAATAATTAAATCAAAATTATTATTATATTTCTTAGTTTATTATTCAGTCTTCATTCTTTTTAGTTTATTCATTTAGTTTAGACAGGAAACAGGGTCTAGGGGAACTCAATACCTATGGGATTTTACTTCAAGACATCTGTTTAGTCCTCCAAGACTTTAAACTGGCTACTTTTCAAGACGTTCTTTAAGGTTTTTTTTATACGTATTTTGGATCTGTAAGTCCTCCAAGACTTTAAACTGGCTACTGTTCAAGACTTTCCTTAAGGTTTTATACAAATTATGGAGCTGTTAGTCCTCCAAGACTTTAAACTGGCTAATTTTCATGACTGTCATTAAAGATTTTATATTGGAGCTATTAGTCCTTCAAGACTTTAAACTGAATTTCAAGAATTTTCAAGATTTTATGGATATTTATGGAAGACATATTTTTTTATTTTTTATTTTATCAATCAAATGTTAGGTCCACCAAGACCTTAAACTGGAGTGTTATCAAATGTTAGGTCCACCAAGACCTTAAACTGGACTATTATCAAGTGTTGGGTCCACCATGACCTTAAACTGGATTTCTTATCGATTAAATGTTTGGTCCACCATGACTTTAAACTGGTAGTTCATTCATTGTTTAGTCCACTATGACTTAAAACTGGAAAATTAATATCTGCAGGATAATTCAACATTCATTGGACCACTATGGCCTTATACTGGATTACTTGTTGATCAAATGTTTGGTCCACTATGACATTAAACTGGATTATCAAATTTATTCAATCTTTGGTCAAGCCTAGGCCTTACTTAGGAATATATCAAGTTATTTATGCACCTAAACGATCTTTGGTCCACCAAGACCATAAACTGGCAATCGATTATATGTTTGGTCCACCAAGACTATAAACTGGAATGTCAATCTTGTTTGGATAACTCAATTCAATCTTTTAATTTATCACTGTCCACTATGACTCTAAACTGGTTATTCAATTATTTCTGGAATTGGGTGCTGATAGCTTTAGGAGGTTAAAACTTTAGGTGGTGATGATGCTAAAGAAAGCATAATGGTTAATTAGGTGAAATTTGTGGCGCTTTAACATGGTCTAAAGTTAAAATTATTATTGGAAGCCTGGCAAAAGTATTTTATGGGTTTGCTGTATAGAAAAGTTTGAAAATTGTGATGAAGGAATCAGAAGTTAGGATGGTAGTTGGATTTTAGGGAATGATTTTTTAGTGCCTCATAGTTAGGCCATTTTTTTTGGTGTGAAGCTTGGAGGACCTTATGGCAAGATTGGAATCATAGAATTCGGCTCAGTGGGGGGCCCTATGAGGTTGGAATCAGGAGTATTCGGCTCATAGGAAGATCCACTCTCTCAATGCTGTGACAAGAAGGAAGACTGGTATATGGGAGTCTGAAGGGATTCAAACCTTGCTCTCAGTAGTGGAATCATCGCAAGGTTTATTTTATTTTATTTTATGTTATATCAAGCCAGAGAAGAAAGAAAACATCATTTATGTTGAAAGTTTAAGAAGACCAAGCAAAAACAAAATTTTATCAAGTTATACTGTTAGAAAAGATAATTTCTTTGAAATTGTTCAACATCATTATCAAAACTTTGCATTAAAATTCTTCTTTTCATGAGGTCTTCATGGTTATTAGCTGGAGTTTCTTGAAAATAGGCCAGCATTTTTCGTTTCAACTCATTAGTAAAGTCAAGAAAAAGATAGCGATGAAAATTTGGGTAATGATTGATATAGTCCGTCTTCACTCTACCAACATCATCAGTGTTGGTTATTTCGACAGCTAGAAGTTCAAATATGTTATTAAGTCATAGGTTTAGTCAATTTTGATTAAAAGTTTTTTTTAGTAAGATAAATAGGGTCTTACATTTAGAGCCAGGAAACATAGTCTCAGCAAAGTTAGTTGGGGGTACTGGCGTTATAGGATTAGGATCTTGTGAAGGCAAAATTAGGCCGGGATCCGTTGATGAAGATTGAACTTTTGAAGCTGTTTTTGATCTTATTCGTTTTAAGAAGACAGGAATTTTGGATCGCTTTTTAGAAGTTGAGGGATCAGGGAGAGCTGCTGGTCCTAAATATACGTTTGTTTTAGAAGGAACTATTGGCCGGTTGCATTTGACTTTTTTCACACGGCATAAGTCGCAAGCTGTTCTGCCAGGAAGATTAGGGTTGGCAATTAAACAAGGTACCTGGTATCGAGCGCAGAGTTCACATGGAGAGACAAGTTCTTTGGAAGACATATTGATGAACATGAATTTTATAGTTGATTAAAGAAGATGGTGGTTGAAGGTTAAAGATGAATATTGTGTTCAACCACTTATGCAAAGTTTTAAGAATGGGGACATTCTCAATTGGAGGGAGGATGTGGTAGCCTAAAGTTTAGTACGGCACCTAAATACGTAAATAGAGTTATTACGGCGTGCAAGATTGGTGTTATTATTTTTTTATAAAAGGGTTTTATTTAATTTGTTGGAGTTTAAAATATGAAGAAATTGGTCACGAGCAAATGCCTACACAAATACAATTTATTTTATGGAGAAAACTTATTTTTACGGTCTAAAAAAAATAATAAGTATCAAGTCAAGTCACTCAAGAACCTTGGGAAATTTTCCCAGAATTTTTACTATTTTTCTTATATTTTTAAATGACTTTTAAAGTTTTATAGAAATATTTACGTTTTCAACAATTACTTAACTTTGATGAATTTTCACGGGGTAATTAGAGCTGCGCAGACTACGAAAATTAGTTTGGTATGTAAAGGGGAAGTAGCTCTATTATGTGTAATTTTTCTAGATTTTATATTATGGTTTTAAGGTTCTAAATTGAGTCGGGAAGTCCGGACGGACTCCGTACGGACTCCGTTCCGGCTCTGGATTGACACTGGAAGAGCTCTGGAGGGGAAAACTTAGGCACGTGACTAGGAATACTTAAGCGCTTCTCAAACTCGAAATTGAGAAGGGGGGAACAGATCATTCAGCTTAATCATTGACCACCACGGTCTCATTTTTTTTTATTACTCAACAAATTAAAATAAATTGTAATACCCTTATAACTTTATATTTTATATATAACATTTTTGAAATACTACTCAACAATTAAAATCACACTTCATACAGGGTATCTTTAGAAAGGTCTTCATCACTGGGACTTGATTATTGCTGTCTCATAAAAATTAAAAATATTATAAAAACATAAAAGTCAATCTTTTCAGATCTTTCACTGGTACACCTTAATTGTTGTATTCAGTATTTCTTTATCAACAGCCACTTTTATCTCGATCTCAATAAGCGTTAAATATTTTAGAGTTTCATTATTTTATAAATCAGATCCAAGTAGATTGGTTAGCTTAGTGATTTAGAATTCCCATTTTGATATTTTTTTTTGTTGGAAGGACGGGGTTTTCGGCTAAATCCACATATCTCCTCCGGATTCTGCTTACAGCAAGGCGACTGTAAGAGTTTACCTTACCATAACGTCAAAATATCAAAAATGATTTGTCTAAACTGAAAGATACTGTATCTACCTGTTTCCTGGAGCTAGAGGTAGATAAGATGAACCTGAAAATATTGAGTGATCATTATTTATCTTTTATAAATAAAACCCAGTTATCTTTTGCAACAGTCAATGAGGGTTTATCTAGTCTTCCAAGAGTGAAAACCAGACTTACAACCATTGAAGAAAAATTAAATTCATTTTTTAATGAGCAAAAATATTCTGAAATTTCTTTGAAGGAACATATGGCATAGGATGCTCCAATTTTACCTGTTGCTAGTTCATCTAAAGTAAAATTAGATTCAGAAATGCCTGTTGATATCACTGAGTTTCCATCAAAAATCGATGATGCACCAGGATCTTCTACAGAAGTATTAAACAATGAGATTACTGCACAATTGGAGAAGTTACAGCTGCTTCTTACTCAGAAACAAGCTAATACTAAGAAGGCTCCTTTAAATCAAAATAATTGGTCAAAACTTGACCAGTACCCAACATTTGATGGTGATTCTTCTTCTGATTGGAAGCAATTCATTTGCAGAATTGATAACTTAAAAAATTCTGACAAACTCCTAGATGAGGAAATTGTGTTTAAGTTAACTTATTTGTTTACCAATGTAGCCCTAATGTGGTATGAATCTGTTCCCCTGAATAGGAATGACTACTCATGGGAAGATTGGAAAAAATTGATTAAAGCACAATTTGGTGGCTCCAAGTTTAGGATGGCTCAACATAGGCAGTATGAGGAAACTAGATATAGCTCTTCTACTGATAAACCTATTGAGTTCCTAATGAAACTTGTAAAAATCTTGTGGGCAATGGACCCAAATATGGAGTTTGAGTCATGGAAGGACAGGATCCTTTATAAATTGCCAATGTCTTTAAGAGACTTGATAGTGGCTAGGACTGAGTTCTCTAGAGAACCTTCTTCTTTCATTAATATTTTCAATGAGATCCTTCTAAAAAACAAGTATGATTCCAGAAGATTCATTCCTAGGACCCCTTTGGAGAAATCCCCCACTTACCAACAGAAACCTCTGGAAAAGGTTGGTAAACCTTCTGCCCCAGTTGCACCAGAAAGTTTGCAACAAACACTTGCTTTAAGTGCAACAGGCCTTGGAAGAAAGGCCATGTTTGTGACAAGAGGATAAATCTTGTTGAACAAACTGAGGAGCATGCTGATGACACAATAGCACTGGATGATACTTCAAGTGATTGTGCCAGAAATATTTCATATGAATCTCAACAAGAAGTCTTGATTCTTGAAGAAGATATTCATTATTTAAATACTACTGATATTGATAATAATCATTTATCTACAGTTGAGGATGCTGAGATCATAAGGAACATTGAGGATAGCTCAATTGTTATTGCCCCTCTCAAAGCACCAGTCTTGATCAATGGAACAAGCATTGAAGTTGTTCTGGATTCTGGAGCTGGAGGAAATGTAGTATCTGAAAAAAGCACTTGCTTCAGTGGATCAAGACTATAAATCAAAACTGATGCCTATCATTTCTGAAAATTGGAGAGGTTATGGCTCTGTTTGGTCCCCCATTGGTAAATACAAAGCCACAGTGTTTTTTAAATATAAGCATGGTTTTGTAAGAGCTATTTGTGACTTTGTTGTCATGAAAAATGATAACTCAAGCAGTTGGTTTATTATAGGAAATGACATTTTAACCAAATATGGCATAAAATTGGATCATTCAAACCAATGCTTCACAATGGGGATAAATGGGAAGAGAAAATTTAAGATCTCCTCCCCCAAAAAATTGTTAAAACCAGAATTGAACACATGTAATTCTATGATTCAATATAAAGGAAGGTCTACAAAGGAAATGCATGCTCTTATATTTGAAATCGACAATGCTTCTTTTGGAGAACAACTTTCTGGTGAGGATAAAGATTCCATCATTAAATTGATAAAATCTTTTCCTATGGCTTTTGCTCATGGGTCACATGAACTAGGATTAGTTAAGGAAGAAATGAGACTTTCATTATCTTGTCCATTAATTGACATACCACCTAGTTTGAAGAAGAAGCCTTATCCTGCTTCTCCTACAAAGAGAAAAGATATTGAAGATAATATCTCTACCCTTTTGAAAATGAATATTATTGAAAAGGTAGTTGAAACACCTAAATATTGTGTTATCTTACCTGTTCTATTTTTCTTATGAGAAGATAAATCCAGGTTATGTGGTGATTATAGAGACTTGAATACTTATACTGTTAATGATATCTACCCTTTACCTAGATTTAGCTCTATACATGCTACCTTACAAGGTGCTAAATATATAAGCTGCTTGGATGGTAATAAGGGATATCACCAGGTACCTATTGAGAAGAATTCCCATAATTTCTGATGATTGCTACACATATGGGTATTTATAAGTATGTTAGGATGCCATTTGGCCCCAAAAATGCCCCTTAAGTTTCCCAAAACGTTATGGATAACACATTCCATCAAGAGATAATTGAAGGATGGCTGATGTTTTATATTGATGATATCATTATATTCTCAAAAACATTTGAGGACCATCTCAACCACCTGTGTAAAGTCTTCCACAAAATGGATGAAATAAATATGACACTTGCTTTAAAAAATGTAAATTTGGTTTTCATTCCTTAAAAGTGCTGGAACATGTTGTTTCAGGGTTACAGATATGTGTGACCAAAATAAAGTGGCAGCCATACAGCAGGTGAAGGCTCCTACCACGGTTAGAGAGCTCCAGAGTTTTTTGGGAATGTGTGGATACTATAGACAGTATATTTAAAATTACCAAGTCATAGCTTTACCCCTTACCCAACTGAATAGAAAGGATGTTGCTATTGTCTGGAATAGTGAAAGACAGAGAGCTTTGACAATATGAAACACTGATTGATGTCAGCACCAATTCTTGCTTTACCTGACTTTAATCAACCATTTGTTTTGTACACTGATGCCAGTTTTATTGGTCTTGGCTCTGCCCTCCATCAAAAACAAGTGATAAATGATAAAGTATCAGAAGTATTTATTTGTTATATTTCAAGAACCTTGAAAAATAGTGAATTGAAATATGGTGCCACTCAGCTTGAATGTTTAGCCATAGTGTGGGCTCTAGAAAAGCTACATTATTACCTAGATGACAAGAAATTTGAACTTGTCACTGACTGCAGTGCCTTTAAATCCCTTTTAAACTTGAAAACACCTGAAAGACATATGTTCAGATGGTAGTTAGCTGTTCAGGAATACAGAGGGAGAATGAAAATTATTCATAGGGCTGGTGTTGTTCACTCAAATGTGGATATGTTATCAAGGTTACCTTTGCCAAATAATGACTCAAATCCTGTATATGATCCTGAAGATAAAATTATTCATGTTCATGGGATATATGTGGTTGATATGAATGAATAGCTATTACAGCTTATTCTGAATTCATATGATAAGGACACTGACTTAAAAAGGTTATGTACTATTTTAAATGATCCAAAGAATGCTTCAATAAAGGCATTAATTAAATTCCTTCCACTAAAGTACCAGAAGACTTTGGAAAAAGGTAAATTTTCAATTTATGAAGGCTACGTTTATTATAGAAGAAAGTTGAGTAATGTCATTGTTATTTTTCCTTCTATGAAAGAGATCATCTTGAAAATTTTTGATGATGTAATATTGGCTTGACATTTTGATCTTGAAAAAACAATGGTCAGAATTAAAAACACTGCTTGGTGGGTTAATATGTCTGAAGACACCAAATTATATGTTGAATCTTGTGATTCTTGCCAAAAATCAAAAAGATTTACTGGTAATAGAGCTGGATTAATGCAACATATTGAACCTCCTGATGCACCATGGCAGATAATAAACATGGATTTTGTAACAGGATTACCAATTTCGGGAAAAGACAGTTATAACTCTTGTTGGGTTACTGTGGACAGATTCACCAAAATGTGTAAATTTATCCCTACTCACAATGATTTTTCCACTAAGGAAATAGCTTTCTTATGGTGGTCTCATATGTTCAATACTGCTGGTTTTCCTAAAGCCATAATCTCTGACAGAGACTCTAAATTTACTTCTGAATTTTGGATGTCTCTGATGGATTTTTTTGGTTGGGATCTGAAACTATCTACTTCCCATCACCCACAGACAGATGGATTAGCTGAAAGAATGATTTAGACTCTAGAGTACATGATAAGAAGGTACTGTGCCTTTGGCCTTGAGTAAAAAGACAATGACAGATTCACTCATGATTGGATTACCTTATGGCCTGGGTTGGAATTTGCTTATAATAGCACTGTTCATTCTGTTACTCAAAGAAAGCCTTTTGAGCTCTGGCTTGGATATGTTTCAAATACTCCTGCCCAAATTCTCAATAATAAAATACCTAAATTGAATTTACATCCTGGTGTAAAATCTTTTTTTCAAATGCAACAACTTTGCAGAAGTCATGCTCAAAAATGTATTGAAAATAATTTGAATATGAGAAGAAGAGATGGGACAAATCCCATAAAGAATACTGTTTTAAAAAGGGTGATGAGGTGTTGAATTCTACAGTCCAATTCAATTTACAAGGTAATAAAAAATTGAAAGACCCATTTGTTGGTCCATTTGTTGTAAGAAGAATGGTTGGTGATAATGACGTTGAAGTTATTTTGTATTCTCCATAGGACAGAAAACATCCTGTTTTTCCCATAACTCTTTTGAAACCTTACACATCCAATAGTGATTTATTTCCCAAAAGGAAGGGAAGACCAAAAAAGACCCCTAATGAAATCACTGAGACAGCAGAAATTGATAAGATTCTAAATGACAGAATAGTTACTTCTGAAAAAGGTACAGAATACTTATTGAGATTCAAGAATAAATCTTCTGTATATGATTCTTGGATACCTGGTAATGAAATATCTAATCTTCCTACTCTGCTAAAGAAATATGAAAAGAAAAAATCA
Organism: Hemileia vastatrix; assembly: GCA_030280995.1. Taxonomy (NCBI): domain Eukaryota; kingdom Fungi; phylum Basidiomycota; class Pucciniomycetes; order Pucciniales; family Zaghouaniaceae; genus Hemileia; species Hemileia vastatrix. Next base: position 32,284,855 of record JASXTE010000005.1, read on the forward strand.
TAGCATTTTTTTATTGTTTGTTTAGAGTGAGGGAGTGTCAGCCAGGCTGCTAGACTTACCCAGTAAAACAATTAATTATTTACTGGATGAAGCCACTCCTTATTATTTTAATTATTTAATTATAAATTAGTTACATTAAAATTATCTATACTAAATTAACTAATTACAGAATGGTAAAATTAAATGAATAATTTAAATTAAATATAAAATTTCCCTTATATTTTTATTCTCTAACACCATGCTCATTGACAGGTTGGAAGAAATAAAATTTTATATTAAAAAATAGATTTTAAATAAAAATAAAATTTTAATATTCAAATAAAAATAACTATATACAAAAAATTAAAATTTCTTATTTAGAATTGACTTCTACAGTAAATATTAATTATATTTATGTATTTCTGAAATACTCTGTAAATACATCTTTAAATACATTTTTTGATGCCTTCTTTTTAGAACAACTTTATTATTTGAAAACACTCCTTCTGGAATATTCTTTTTCTCTCTCTCTCATACTACTGTTTTTAGAATTTCATTGCTGTGATTTGTCCCTCCTTTGCCTATATAAGGCCCCTCTTTTGGTTGTTTTATATTCATTCCATTTCTTACTTATTTATTATAACTATTTACAATCCCTTTATTACTATCTATTATTGCTTTAGTTTTTACATTCACATAATTCTAATCCATTAATTATAATAATAATTCAAATTTTTACCTCTATATATCGAGTAAATATTCTATAAGATAAGGATATACGTACCCAAGTTTGAATCCCAAGAATCCTGTTGTTACCACCATTGGACCTCCTTGAAAAACCTTTTAGACTTGAAAGACACCTTGACATGATTGGAGTGTGCATCAAGGTTGGCAGGTTGGCACATCCAGAAAGTTTCCCAAGATGTGGTTATGAAAAATTGAGGACAAAAATGTCAGATTGAGGTGAAAATTGATACGTAAAAGGTCTAATAACCCAATTATTAGAAAAATAATTGCAGAAGATAAATGGGGTATAATAATTTTTATCCACAATTATTTTAATTGTGGATTGGTCAACATTTATACCCCCTATTGTAGACCGTATGACTCTTCCTCTGAAGCTCTGGCTTGATTATCTCCCTTTTGAAGAAACCATGAAAAAATTAATAATAACTGTACTTATAATCTGGCTGCCACTTTTGAAAAACCAATTGTAGAAAGAAACAGTTCTATAATACTAAGCCATAGACACAATCCAAGATAGGTTGTTTCTTTTTTTCAAACAGAAAAAGCTATTTAAAAAGAAGTGCCTGTCACTCTAATTTTAAAGACAGTGAAAGCATGTATTATAAGTATGGTTATCTAACATTGTTGGAGAAGAGAATAAATTAACCTTGTACAGATTTTTGTTAAGAAAAAAGAGAAATATATATTTTAATATACGTAATAAATCTGTCGGCTAAATGTATTCTCAGGAAGCACTAGGATCCTTAGTAAGTCCCTATTGACACTGCGCAATATAGGGGGTGGACTTGCTAGCAAGTCCCCAACCTGAACTCAGACTGAACTCAGATGGAACTCAGACTGAACTCATACTGAACTCATACTGAACTCTACTTGAAGACCCACAAAAACTGTTATGCTGAGTGGTGTTCATCCCTGATTGTATGGTTCCTTTGTCAATAGCTCAATGTGTGTTCAATCTGTGGTGAATTTGAGTCCAAGGTTGCGGACTTGCTAACAAGTCCGCCCCCCGTATTGCGCGGTGTGAAGTATGCTATTCAATGCTATCCTTACTGTAGCAATAAAATAACTCAACAGAGCTACTCCTGGTATGCACCCTTGTTATGTACAAAAAATTAAATATATCTATTTTATCTTTTATCTATGACACTCTATACTGTAGTCTATAAACATACTTACTCTAAAATTATTTTCTTCTCTCTAAAAGATGAGTGCTGTTTATATACACCTGTATGTTCAGCGCCCTACCCCTTTGCTCCTTTCCCCTACTTGATTTCATACATAAGTTTAGATCTATACAAGAATATCAAACAGTATCCAAATATCTCATTAGTCTATGTACAATTATTAGCATAATTCTTGGTTCTAATAGTGCATAGAACGTCTAGAAAAGAACTACTATTAGCACCTGAAGCTCCACTCTCCTGTACATTACCTAAGTTTCCTGAGATTCCTGACTGAATAATAGTTACTGTAACACCTATCTACCTATTGTATAACCCACACTGTGGCATTTCAAATCTGGGTAGGCTACTTAGGTGCAAATTTGATTGGACCTTGGTTGGAAGAAAATCATGGTGTTAGCAGGTGTTATTTTGGATGAAGGGAGTTAACTGGATTGTTTTGGGTGGATTTATGGTGATTTTTTGGAGGATTTGTGGTGATTTTTTTTTGGAGGATTTATGGTGTTTTGGAATGGATATATGTTGGTATTCCTATTGTTATTTGATGGTTTCATGGATTGGGTATTGGTTTTACTGGATTTTCTAGGGCTCTCTTGGTATTTTGGTGGATGCAGTGTGCTCATGGAGTAGCCATTTTTTTCCGGTGCGCTCCGGTGATTTTCCGGTGCAAAAGCAAAGTCACTGCGGCAAAGTTGGTCATTGTGGCAAAGTTTGGTCATTGGTGCAAAAATTCTGGGCACTGTGGCAAAGTTTGGTCACTGAAGAAAAGTCTGGGAACTGTGGCAAAGTTTGGTCACTGTAGAAAAGTCTGATCACCAGTGAAAAGTTTGGTCACTGTGCCAAAAGTTTGGCTATTGTGGCAAAATTTGGTTAGAAAGTTATTATGATTACTAGATCAATAGTTTATTGTAAATCATATGCATGCAGGGTATTGTTGGAAAGGTCTGGAGGAGGAGAATCATATGGAGAGGGGATAATCTTAGTATTCTACATGTTTTTTTGTCTTTTAGTTTTGATAAGAAGGGTCTTTTTTGATAATTAACAATGTTTAACATATAACAACAATTATAATAAAAAATATCAACATATAGGGTACCATTGGAGAGCTCTCATCCTTGGTGACTCGAATTTATTTCTTTTCTTATAAAATTTATAAAATAAAAATATAATGAAGAACACTCTTTAATTTTGGTGGGAAACTGGGTAAATCTGGGGCAGACCTTTAATAAGGCACCTTTGAACAGATCATCCCAAGGGTAGTTTCTGGGGTACTTTACTGTACTTTTCAGTCTCTGGGGAAAGAGTTGCAGCTTGTTCTAAGTATCTTTTGTGACTTGTATAAGTGTAATCTGGTATTAGGTATTTGTTTTGGGGGTGTAATCATTTATTGCACTTATTTTTTTTCTATATTATAGGTTTCCAACACTTTCAAAGTCTTTCTCTCAGATTTTCAACTTATCCAACTCTTCAAGCTTAGTTAATTGAATCTTACATTTACTTAGAGGGACAGGTATTTTTTTTGTTTTTCCAACTCCCTTAGATTCTGCCTGCAGCAAGGTGACTGTAGGAGTCTACTCTACAACGCTCACCACATGAGTCCCTGGTAATAGTGAAACCGTCTGCAATAAGTAAATGACTTCACTGTTTCAGATCTTACTTTGTAGTTCTTTCTTTGAGTGCTACTTGAAACCTATTTGTTATTCTAGTGCTATCTTCTTTCTTTGACACTTTTTTCATCTTGATGGGTGAACACCACTTTACCTAAAAGGCATCATCATTATCTATGCATTATTTTTCAAGCCATTTCTTGTTGCTGTTCCTTAACTCCATAGTATGTGTCTAGTGCTTCACATGACTCTTTCAAGTACATACCATTTTTTCTTGTCATATAGTCCATATTATGTACTTTCCCCTGACATTTTTTTTGCAGCAGCTCCTAAATCCATAGTAAATAAAAAGTATTTTGTGTGGAGAGTCTAATTTTTCTGCGCTTTTGAAAACCCCTTTTTTGCACTTCTGTAACCATCCTACCTGGCAAAACCTTTGTTGCACTTTCTGCTACCTGAGACATTTGCTGCATTACTGCAAGATGTTTAACTCAGTTGAAATAATATTGATGGATTTTCAAGATGATGTCTGGGGACAAACTGCATTTTTGTATAATATGGTTAATTATTTATTAACGTAAGAAAGGCGGCTGTAGACAATCATATGGTACTAGCTATAGGCCTTGACCAAGGGAGTTGGAGAAAAACCAGAGAGAAAATCCCCTGTCCCTTTAGAAAAATAGAGTGAGATTTACTTTCTAAAGTAAGTTGGTTCCTGTTTTGCTAAAGCTCCTGTTTAACACACTTGACTTCTTGATGAGCCAAGAAAGTAGTCACCAGATAGACTACCAGACCAAAGAACTGAAATGTAGAACAAAGTCCACACCAGAGACAGCAAAGATACTTGATGTAGGCTGCAAATCCACACCAGAGACAGCAATAATACTTGCTATAGCTTGCAAGACTATAACAGAGAAAACAGTTGCCAAAGTTAAGTTAAATGAAGAACTCACTTGCAACAAACACAGCCAATTGTGGCCAGAAAACAGTGAAAACTGAGTGAGGAACAATGATATCACCTCCGGATGGTTGTATGATGATTAAGGTTGCCCCAAACTGTCTTCTTCACTATGTACACACAGACCACTAAGAGCCCATGCGCACCCACCAATCTGGCGCCTGTACCCGCCAAATTGCATAAAAAACCCTCCTGGAGTGCTCCCCAACCTCCTAAAACAGAGGCGGGCGGGCCCCCCGACATCGGAGATGCCGCCTGAAGCGGCCCGGCTTCCCTGAAGCCAGAAAACCAACAAAAACCACTGATCTACTTAAAAAAATTAGCTACAACTACTAAAACCTTTAAAACACGGAATTTCACTATAACAACGTTGAGACATGAAATATAGAGAAATATTAGCTCTATCCAATGGTACTAAGCACTTAACCCTAAGACTTAAGGTTAGCCCGTAAAACACAAAAAACAAAATTAAACAGCAATCTTTTATAAATGAAAAATGAAAAAATGACCCCTTAAAACTCAGAATATGAAAAATGTCTTCAAGACATAAAATATAGAGAAAAACCAGGGCTATCCAATGATAGTACTCACATACCCGCAGACCCAATATCCACGGAATAAAACCAGAAAAATACCCAATTCTTTAACAGATGTCAATTATGACATGCACAAACTGCGCCAAATCACACAAAAAAGGCCCCTACCAATGTTGGAAGACTACATCCTCCCTCCAATTGAGAATTTCCGCATTCTTTCTTCATCCAACCACCTTGTTTAACCTTCTTTCCAAATCTGCCTCTGAAATGGGTCCTTGCCAATACTGCATCAACAATAATTTAATCTGCACCATGACACCACCTGTCCATCCATACAGAATGTCCTGCGATGTCTGCCAATCCAGAAAGAAGACCTGCCACAGACCTGGTCTACTTTCTTCCACAACAGATTCACCTCCACCTCAACCTGGTCTTTCTTCTGCCAACACCAAAAGACCTAGGCCATCCATCCTGATACCCAGATTAATCAAAAAGCTCCACCCTTCCCAGAAGAGTGCCACAACCCATAAAACAACTAGTTCCCCCATCCCTGGTCCATCTGATGGTAAAGAACATTCATTCCTTCCTTCAAATTTAAAACTGATAACTTCTCAGTTCCTCCCTCTTCTGATAGTGATGATAACAATATAGGATCTATTGCACCACCAGCACCAACGCACTTGCCCACTATCAAGGCTAAGTTCCAACAACACACATCTCAACAGAAACAACTTCTGCTTCACTACTTCCAATCCACTCCTGCTAGAGATCCACAGGACATTGAGAACAGAAGACACCTCATTCACCAGTTCAAGGCTAATTCTGAACACTTCATTTCATCTCTTGATTCCCTCTGTAATTCCACTAGTACTTGAGTTTTATTCAGAAAAGAAAAATAGACCACACCCTCTATAGGATGTAACCACAAACACCCCTCAGTTTTAAGTCATGGGGGACCATCCTCATTTTATAGTCTTGGGGGACACAAAAACCCTCAGTTTAAAGTCTTGGGGGACTCAAAAACCTAATCATACACTACGCAATATAGGGGGTGGACTTGCTAGCAAGTCCTCAACCTGAACTCAGATGGAACTCAGATGGAACTCAGACTGAACTCATACTGAACCCATACTGAACTCTACTTGAACACCCACCTAAAACTGTTCTTCTGAGTGGTGTTCATTCCTGATTGTATGGCTCCTTTATCAATAGCTCAATGTGTGTTCAATCTATGGTGAGTTTGGGTCCAAGGTTGCGGACTTGCTAGCAAGTCCGCCCCCCATATTGTGTGGTGATAAACCCAGAACCAGAGATCAACCACATTAAGACACAGAGAAAAAACTAACATTCTGGGGTAATTGTGAATAGAGCAGCCAGCCCATTAATTACCCCCAAACTTGCCTTTGCTAAATTCGGAGGCTCCCCCTGTGGATACCCTCCACCAATCTTTCAAAACCAACTCCAACAACAAAAACACCTTCCTCAGTTTATAGTCTTGGGGGACTTACAACCCTCAGTTTAAAGTCTTGGGGGACTAACACAGTGTTCAGTTTAAAGTCTTGACGGACTATCTTGATAAAATCTTGAAACCAGCCAGTTTAAAGTCTTGGAGGACTAACAGAAACCAGATTTCAGTTTAAAGTCTTGATGTACTGGTCTTGATACCATAGATTCTTCAGTTTAGAGTCTTGATGGACTGTCTTGATAACATAGCTTTTTCAGTTTAGAGTCTTGATGGACTGACGGAATTTTGCATAAAATGGACGCAGAAAATTTCATGCAGCACACCTCTACAGCCAACCTGCTGAACTTCCCCCTTCACTTCATCATCTACCCATCACTGACAAAAATCTCCTCCTATCCCTTTTCATCATCTTTTCTCACCACAGATCATGGCTGGATCTCCTAATGTTAACCCTTCTACTCTCCCTTGCTTCACTGCTCCCAAGGACTATGCCTGCAAACAGTGCATCCAAATGTGAAGACCTTGCACATTCACTCCTCCAAATCCTGAATCCAAATTCTACAACAGGGCTTGTGACTCTTGCTATTCCAAAAAGAAAAGATGTGAAAGAGACTCCAACTAGCCTATTCCTCCGCCTTCTCCTTCTCACAAATACATCTCCAGATCCCCTACCAGATCCCCAGAGCTTGGTCCTTCCTCTTCCTCTCTATCTTCTGCTCCTTCCAGAAGATCCAGAAGCTCAGCTTCCCCCACTCTTCCCAAAAGACCAGCCTTAGCCTCACAAGAAACTGCTTTTATCTCCGCCAAATTAGCTCCAAAAGCTTCAAGATCAACTCCGAGGCTTCTAGACCGCGTCCAGGCGGCCCGCCCGCCTCACCAAACAGTGAAAATCAGGGCCAAAACCTCCAAAAATGGCCAGAAAACAGCCATGTTTATCCAGACAACAACAACAACTCAACCCAACTACCTCCTACTGCTCCCAGAGCAATGCAATCCACCCTTCCAAAGTCCAAAAGCACCAAAATTTACCAGATTTCTAAGAGACCTACCAGAGAACCCCAAGAAGAAACCAGAACACCACACACTGCTCCAAAACAACAACTTCGTCCCCAACTAAGACAAAGAAACTACACCTCTCCTCTGTCAGCCAACTACTCTTCTGACAGTTCCATCTCTTCAAATTCTCCATCCAGAAGAGAGAAGTCTGCTTCCAAATCCCCCTCTCCTGCTCCATCCTTTAACAACCCTGGTACTCCATCACCAGAACCTCCTCCAGCTGAATCCAACAGAAATAACAACCACAACAACAACAACAATCTCACTGCTCCAACTAGGCCCCAGGAACATCAGCATCCCAGTTCACCTTCTCAGGATCCTTCAGAGGAAGACCATGAAAATCCATATCTTTCCCTAGTTGACCCACCCACTATGACCATTACAAAATTGTCAGAGATCCAAATCCCAGCTGCTTACAGATTTGATGAGCTTCCAATCTGTAAGTACCAAATTGATTATTCCATTTCTTCAACAAAAATAATTACTGATCCAATTCTTCTTGTCTAGTTGGCACCACTCCTCCTGAATCTATTATTGGAGTTGGCCAACCTCTTGAAACTTCTTTGAACCTTGATTATGGAGACATGAAGAAACACCTAAGCACCATGTGTTCCAACATGCTAAAAGCCTTTGCCCTCCATAGACCTTTGAATGACTTTGAAAAATCCCTGAGAAAGCGCCTGTTGGACGACCACTGGAAAATGTCTAGGATCATTAAACACACCCTCCATCACTCCATTCCTGCCTCTTCTTCTTCCTCCTCTGAACTTCCCTCTAATCCAATTCCTGACCATTACAATCCCTATCATCTACCCAGAAGGATGCACTTCAAAGAACACAGTGCTTCCCACAATCCCAACCAGAAAAAAAACGACATCACAATCTGGACCAGCCTCCAGAAGCTTCCTCATCCAGACAATGAGCTCCTGCAAAAGATTAGAAACATAATAATAATATAAAACAATTAATAAAAATAATTTCAGAATTATTATTATTATAATTTTTTTTTTGTATCTACTAATATACTAAAATTAAAAATTAATAAATAAAATGAAATGAAATAACATAAATGAAATAAAATAAAATATAAAAAATAATACAAATGGTATCCCCCAGCCAATTGATGAGCTGATCCCCTGATTCCTTACCCACATCCAAGTGCACCTTGATGTGGATACACAATTAAATCTTTTAAATGATTAACAGAAAACAAAATTCAAAAAATTTAGAAATTCAGAAGATAATAAAAATAATGAAACACAGAAACACATGAAATAAATAATAAATAAAAAAGAAAATAGCATTGCCCGGCCAATTGATGAGCCTTTCCCCACCAATGCTTGCCCACATCCAGGTGACTCTGATGTGGTAACACCCTATATTTTTGATTTTATAATTTTAAACAACCCCCATAAAAAATTAAAAGAAAAAAATAGAAAAAAGAAAATAATCTAGAACTGCTATCTAGCAAAAACATAACTGCAAAATCAAAGAAAGTCCAGCTCCATAGATGGTCCAATAAGGGAAAGTCCGATCCATAGAAATGATCACTGGGTGGGCTCTCTCCAATAAGTAAAAATGATGGGAGACCACCAGTCATCCACCACCAATCTAAAAGAACCAAAGATAAAGAAGCCAGTCCCAAACCAGTTTAAAGTCATAGTGGACTTGAAACCTGAATAATAAACAACAGAACTAGAATTCAACTATGAAAAACAAAAGACTTGAGACAGACATTCTGGGGTAACTGTTCTACAGAGCAGCCAGCTCATCAGTTACCCCCACACTTGCCACAATAAAATCTAGAAGCCCCCCTGGGTACCTTCTAACAAAAAAAACATAAAATCCAACACAATAAAGCAAACCCAATAAAAGTGAAGAGTCCGGCACTTGAAAACCAAAGGAATTTCCAGTTTAAACTCATAGAGGACTAAAACCTGTGAGAAGAAACCAATACTAGGGTTCAACCAAATTAAGAAAAAGGGTTGGAAACAGACAATCTGGGGTAGCTGTTGATAGAGCAGCCAGCCCATCAGTCACCCCTACACTTGCCAAGATCAAATCTAGAAGCACCACCCATGGGTACCTTCTAACAAAATTTTCCAACATCAAAAGTTGCTCTGCAACACCACAAAATTCCAAAACAAAAAAAAACGTTCCATAATTTATCCTCATTGCAGAGTTAATCTTCTTCATGCCTAGTGCCTCTGGGATAAAACCTCTTCACTTGGTCTGCAGCCACCCTCTTTTTCAAGACTGCACCATCCAACTCTTCCAAAACATAAGAACCTCCAGATGCCTGAGATCTGACTCTGTAAGGTCCATTCCATCTGTCAGCAAACATTTTCCCCCACTGACTCTCCAAACTTCTATTATACACCAAAACCAAACAACCAGGTTTCAAGGGATTCCTGAGTCTATGAGCCAACTTCTTGTCCCAGTACCTGACTGATTGATTCCTAATCTTCATCATTCTAGAGTATGCCTTCACCTGACATTCCTCTCTACATTCCAACTGTTGCATCCTGGCACAGAGAAAATCTTCTGTTGAGTGCACTTCATCCCAATCAATTCCAAGATAAGAGACAGCTTCCAAGTCCACTGGTAGAACGGCTTTTTGACCAAATATTAACTCATAAGGAGAATAGCCAGTTGTCCTCTTCACAGTGACCCTATCAGCAAATAACACCAAGGGTAAATAATGCCTCCACTTTTCAGCACTATCTCCACACATCTTCACCAAAGCATTCTTGATAACTTGATGGCCTCTTTCAACTATGCCTTCAGCTTCAGGATAATACGGTGTAGCCACTCTAACCCTAGAACCGACACTAGCCACAGCTTCTTTAAATTCGGCACCAAACTCTGGCCCACCATCAACAGTGACCAACTTCATCAACCCATACCTATAAATCCTCTCCTTCTTTAAAAACTCTGCCACATTCTTGGCAGTCAAATTAACCAGAGGCACTGCCTCAACCCAACCAGACAAATCATCCCTAGCAACAATCAAGTATTTATATCTGCCCTCTTTAATATGGACAGCATCCAGACTGACCCTTCCAAAGACAGTTGATTCACCAGTAGCACGACCCACCTCTTTATGTTTCAAGTGACTTCTTCTTTGACATTCTTCACAAGATTGAACCCAACCCTGAACAGCCAACTTCATACCTGGCCACCAAAATCTGTCTGCTACTCTTCTATAAGTCTCCCCAAAGCCTCTATGACCAAGGTCTTCATGCAAAGACTTCAAAACCAATTCTTGAACCTTCTTCTGAGTCACCACCACTTGAGGATTTGGATGTCTCCTCCTCATCAACCGCCTTCCTGACACATAAAATCCAGGACTCTTCTTCTTGATTTCCAACCAAGTATCCTCATCACAACTATCTGGCCTCTCCAAGGTCAACAGATATTCAACTAAAATAAAATAAAACCCAGACTGACCCCAGGTCTCATCTTCAAAATCCAACAACACCACATGCAAGGGTACAATTCTGTCATCAAAATCACCAGTATGAACATGAGCCAATTGAGAAGACCAACCAGGACACAAATCCTTTAATTTTAGCACGTCCTTCTCTTTCCACTGAACCTTGTGAGAATCCAGTTCACTAAAAAAAACACACTTTTTCAATTTTGAGCTGTCCCAAAAAACAACTCCATCTTCATCAACAAAAACATCCTGATCACCAGAATCAAGATCAGATCCAGCCAGTTTAGCCTCTTGGGGGAGGTCAGAACAATCATCCAGTTTAGCCTCATGGGGGAGGAAAGAAAAATCCTCAGCACCCTTTGTGCTGGCCCTAACCACTGGAACATCCTCATCAAACTCTTCAGAATCAGAATCCTCATCTGTAGGTGGCCTCCTTGATAATCCATCAGGCATAGTAAAAGTTTTACCTGGTTTGTGTACCAGGTCAAAAGAAAAATGTTGAATAAATGCCACCCACCTAGTCATTGGAGCATTTGGAAGACTAGGTGTATTGATTATTTGAACCAAAGACTTTGCATCCACCTGCAGCTCAAAATGCTGCCCCCACAAAACCGTCTGTAGCTTCTTTAAAATTTTAGCTACGCCACACAATTCCAACTTAGGTTGAGAATACCTAGATTCCACCTCATTAAACACCACAGACTCATACCTTACTGGCCTAACCCTCCCAGTCTTATCCTCCTGAGACAAAACAGCACCAGCAGCAATATAACTTGAGTCCACTGCCAGATAAATTTTTCCAGCACCAACTCCATAATCCAACTTGTGAAGAACAATATCTTCACCAACAACCTTTTTCAACTTCTGAAAAGCCTCTTCACACTCTTGAGTCCATTCCCAATCTGCATCTTTTCTGGTCAACTTCCTTAAAGGTGAAGCCAACAAAGAAAAATACTTAATAAAAATCCTGACATATACACATACACCCAAAAATCCCCTGACTTCAGTAGTATTTTTAGGCCTTGGCCATGACTGAATTTTATTAATCTTCTTCTTCGCCATAATCCTTCCCTCTTTACACACCACATGACCCAGAATTTCCAAAGCAGGAACACAACAACAGAATTTTGACCCTGAAATGGTCAAACCAGCCTCTTCAATCAGGAACAACACTCTCTCTAGAGTTATTGCATATTCCCACACAAACCTCCTTATGCCAGGGTTCTCCGCTCACACCTCATTACCATAATCAGTGGATGGTCCTTTATTTCCACCATCATCAATAAAAATACCAGCATGAGTAGGAACCTCATCCTGCAAAATCCAAGCCATCTGTGCTTGATAAACTGCCACTGAATTAGTTGCTCCTTGAGGCAACCTAGTGAGCTGAAATCTTCCCAAAGGAGTCTCAAAAGTTGTGAGAGGCCTTGAATTCGTATGGAGTTCCCTCTCATCATAACCACCCATAATATCACCCAAACCATAACACACCCTTCCAGCAAAAGCTTCAACAAAATCCTCTGCACTTGGTGGCATACCAGCGTCCTTGATAGTGACTCTGTTCAAGGCTCTAAGATCATGAACCACCCGCAAATTTCCATTCTGCTTCTTAAAACAGAACACAGGACTTGAGTAACTGGATGTTGATTTTTCATATAATCCAGTCCTGACTCTTTCCCTAACAATCTCCACAAAATCCTCTCTAATAGCGGCTGGAATCGGAATAGGTTTGATTTGCCAAGGTTCATGGCAAACCACAGGAATCAAGTAAGTTTCCCCATATGAGTGCTTCAACACACCCCTTTCCTCCTCAACAAACGCCACAGCTTTTTCCCTTAGCACAATAACGTGCAACAAAAACTTCTTTTCTTCCTCAGACAACCACCCATCAGGACCAAAATTAACAACTTTCAACCTTTACACAGTCACCCTAGCCGTCTAAACAAATTCTGGAGGATTCTTCACCAAAGGAGTACAGTATGGATCTCTCGACAAAGGAGGTCTCTTCAAAGGCGGATTCAAACCCACAGGCATAGGCTCATTGACAGGCCTAATCTTCTGCGCTACCTTCTTATACTTTGCCGCTCCACCTTCAACTTGAGGGATCTTCAGGAAATCTTCACCACCAGACCTGGAACAAAAACCAAGGTTTTCCCCATTTCTCACATGTGTGGCCAAGGTAATGTTTTTGAAAGGTGTAGAAGAAACCCTAGGGGTGCACAATTGGGAGGACTTACTTTTACACCCCAATCTCACCACTCCAAAACTTTTCCGCAATTCCACATCTTCATCCTCACTTCCAACTTCCAAATCTTCAAATATTGATTCATCTTCTGAATCACATCTTCTAAAATTGTGCAGTTTATCCTCATGCTGGAGGTCCAAAAATTGATCTTGATGATCTTCTCTCTTCAAAATTTTCTGCAGTTTAACCTCATGCTGGAGGCCCGAAAATAGATCTTGACAATCTTCACAAAAATATTTTGCATCTTCTTTCTTCATTATCTTCAGATTTTTTTCTTGATTTTCATAAATTATCTTGAAATTTTTGTCTTCTTTTCTTGAGTTTTCTTCTGACCTACAAAAATAACCAGGGGTTTCCCCAATGCTCACAGGTGTGGCCCAGGTAATGTTTTTGAAAGGTGTAGAAGAAACCCTAGCGGTGCACAATTGGGAGGACTTACTTTTAGACCCCAATCTCACCGCCCCAAAGCTTTTCAACATATCTTTCAATAAAGATATATAACCAATCTTCTTCCTTGAACTTGAATTAAAAATAATTAAGAATCTTGAGAGAGAACAGAGACTTGATAAAAAACTTGATGAATACTTGCAGAGAAGAGAAACATTAAAAAGAGAAAGTTGAAAATCCACTTGGTATATCTCCAAGGGAGCTGACCTACTACAACCTGGGATTTCCTCATCTTGGGGAGAGGTTGTAGCACTAGGGTGATCAGCCCTCATTACTCAAAAAAAGACAGACTCTAAATAGAGCCTGAGCCGCACTCCAAAAAGCCAGAGGCAGCACCCACTTCCTTCCTTCTCCTGCAACAGTCCATGCACTGGCACATTGAAGATAAACCAGGCCTAGTCTCCCAACCATCCTCTCCAGGGGATGATAACCTCATGTGAAGCCTCCTTTCGTCTTCACCAGTCAACTCCAAACTGATTCCCAAATCAAATTGATAACCAATTCTTGCCTGAAAATCCATCAAGAATGGCCCACCCAAAACTGCTTTAACATTACCTTTAGCAATGTAAAAATGAACCTTCCCTGAGGCTCCTACAACATCTAACTTCACAAACTCTGAAGTTCCAACCAATTCAGTGAAATGGCCACCGATCCCTCTCAAATTCCCATCAATACCAGTTTTGATGGGGAGGATCATATGAGTTTCCTCAAACAAAGAAATCAGGTTTATCTGAGAACCTGAATCCAACAATGCCCTTGCCTCCCTGCCATTCAGAGTGACATTGACATATCCCAGAGGAGCAGAAAAATGAGTTTTCAACCCCTCACCAAACTTTTCAGCAGAATCACAAATGTATTCTACCTCACCAGAAGAAACTCTTCTCCTGGTCAACAACCTTTTCTGTCTATCAGCCAACCCTGGACTGATAGCATACAATTCCCCATAAGATAGGGAAACCTGACCCTGATTCATCCTTTCCAGGACAGAGTCCATAACATTAACTTTACCAGACACTACTGGCCTCTCAAAGTGAGCTCTTTGCTTCACCACCTTGGTCCTAGAAGATTCTTGAGGACAAGCACCACCAACAGATTTACCATTAACAGGAACCAAACCAGATCCCTCACCAGAAACTCTGACTCCAACAGGCTTTGGCAATGAAGCCAAAGGGACATCCTCCTCAGAGTCAGAATCCACCTCCATTGGCATTGGCTCACCATTCAGGTCCAATGCACCAAAACTAGGGGGGCCCATGTCAGCCATACCCTTCTTCATCTTGTACAGCTCCTCTTTGCTGTACCTCTTCCTAGCTGCACTCAGCTTAGGATCCACCTTTGAAGCATTTGGCTTTGGTTGGGCCTGAGAACTGCTTGTAGGCCTACCCACCTTTCCCGCTTCCACATCATAAATACCAGCCAAGCATTCACCACTTGACTGTCCACCACAAGAATACAACTCCAAACCACCAAAGGAAGTAGAAAAAGAGACCTTATTGACCTCCTTCCCCTTTCCCTTGACGTCCTCATCTACCTTAACAGAAGACTTCCCCTGATCAGGAATCTCCTCAAACCTTGGCCTCCTTTGATTGAGACCACCCCTTCTCCTGACCAAATCCACAGGAGCCTGCCCCTCACTGGGCTTCAAAAAAGAACCATCAGGGAGCTTAAAAACCCTGCCATCAAAATCCACTTTTCCTTCAGACACATCTCTGTTCAGTTCCCAACAATCATTGGACCTGTTCCCCCTCCTACTGCAATAAGAGCAAACCAAAGGATCACTCCTACCAGCCCTCCTATCAAAATCTCTAGGCTGAGAAGGTGCCTTATTAACCTTCTTGGCCTCCTGAACAAAAATGTGCAGCTGTTTTGTAAGATCAGCCAACTGCTCCACCATTGGGTCCCTCTCCTGTTTGGGAACCTGCACCAAATTTTTCACCTCCTTCTTCTCCCAAACTTCTTCTTCAGCCAAAGCCTCACTGACTTTGCTGACATATTTGGCACACCCCTCCTGATAGATGTCCACAGCCAATAACTTCAAATGGGCCTCAACAGCCTCCTTCACCTTATCCAAGGCAGGCAACTTCTTATCCCCATTAGAAAGAGTTTTCATCAATTCCTTTCTTGACAACTCCTTCAACACATCCATCCTGACATCTCTAGCCAGGGCAGACGAAAAAACATCTTTGGCAGAATTTTCATGTGCCAGCTCCTCCACTTCCACCAAATATTCCACCACAGGATCAAACTGTAGCAGAAACTTCCTGTAACTATGTAAGTTACCAACACCACCATAAGATTGCCATTCACTGACAACCTTGTTCAGATCCACCATAGTGAGCCTGACACCCCATCTATCCACCATCTCCCTACACAACAATTTCCAATCCCTCTTCTTGTAGCCAGACATGCCCACAATCTCCTTCTCCAATGACCTATCACCAATGAAGAAGATAATCTGCTTCACCATGTCCAGGTAGGAAGCACCATCCACTCCAGCAGAAGTTTCATACTTCTCTAGAAACCACTTGACATCCACCCATTAAACTTGGTACCATCCCAAGTTTTAATCCTCACACACTCCCTAACCATCACAGAAGGAGGACCATCCCCCCCACTGACAGTCACCACAGGAATAGCAGAACCAGAAGCCATTCCTTCAGACCAAAACACCAAAAAGAGCCAACCAAAGAAAACAGAGATTCCAAAGAACTAGCAAGTTCTACCCCCACTTTGGGCGCCAGAAATGTAGAAAATCCTATAGTACTAGCTATAGGCCTTGACCAAGGGAGTTGGAGAAAAACCAGAGAGAAAATCCCCTGTCCCTTTAGAAAAATAGAGTGAGATTTACTTGCTAAACTAAGTTGGTTCCTGTTTTGCTAAAGCTCCTGTTTAACACACTTGACTTCTTGATGAGCCAAGAAAGTAGTCACCAGATAGACTACCAGACCAAAGAACTTAAATGTAGAACAAAGTCCACACCAGAGACAGCAAAGATACTTGATGTAGGCTGCAAATCCACACCAGAGACAGCAATAATACTTTCTATAGCTTGCAAGACTATAACAGAGAAAACAGTTGCCAAAGTTAAGTTAAATGAAGAACTCACTTGCAACAAACACAGCCAATTGTGGCCAGAAAACAGTGAAAACTGAGTGAGGAACAATGATATCACCTCCGGATGGTTGTATGATGATTAAGGTTGCCCCAAACTGTCTTCTTCACTATGTACACACAGACCACTAAGAGCCCATGCGCACCCACCAATCTGGCACCTGTACCTGCCAAATTGCATAAAAAACCCTCCTGGAGCGCTCCCCAACCTCCTAAAACAGAGGCGGGCGGGCCCCCCGACGTCGGAGATGCCGCCTGAAGCGGCCCGGCCTCCCTGAAGCCAGAAAACCAACAAAAACCACTAATCTACTTAGAAAAATTAGCTACAACTACTAAAACCTTTAAAACACGGAATTTCACTATAACAACTTTGAGACATGAAATATAGAGAAAAATTAGCTCTATCCAATGGTACTAAGCACTTAATCCTATGACTTAAGTTTAGCCCGTAAAACACAAAAAACAAAATTAAACAGCAATCTTTTATAAATGAAAAATGAGGAAATGACCCCTTAAAACTCAGAATATGAAAAATGTCTAAAAGACATAAAATATAGAGAAAAACAAGGGCTATCCAATGATAGTACCCACATACCCGCAGACCCAATATCCACGGAATAAAACCAGAAAAATACCCAATTCTTTAACAGATGTCAATTAAGACATGCACAAACCGCGCCAAATCACACAACAAAGGCCCCAGCCAATGTTGGAAGACCTCACTGCCTAATTGTGATAATGAAAAATTGGTTGTTATCAATAGGAAGTCACCATCCTTTTATCACTCTGGAAGAAGATTAATGAGAAAGAGGTATCCAAATCCTCAAGTAGTTATTACTCAAGAAAAAGGGTCAAGAATTGGTTATGAAATCACTTCATGAAGATTTTGGGCATAGAGGAGTTGGTGAACCTTATAGACAAATTTTTCATTGATTTTGTTGGCCTGGTATGAGTTTGACTGTTAAAAAATATGTTCATTCATGTGAAGCATGTCAAAGGATAAGTTATTTAAGTCCAAAGGAGCCTGGACATGCAACTGGTGAAAATACTCTTTTTGGTATGGTTAGTTGGGATGCTGTTCATATTAAGGAGGGGATATATAAATATTTTATTGTAGCCAGAGATAAATTATCTGGTTAGGTAGAGGAAGCACCTCTTATTAATTTGAATGCTAAGAATGTGGCAGATTTTTGGATAAAAAACTGGGTATATAGGCATGGTGTTATAAATTTGGTAATTATTGATGGAGGTCCTGAATTTGGGACAGAGTTTAGAGATGCTATATCAAAAGTGATCTCAAAGCTTAGGGTAGAGACTACATATTATCCTGAAGCTGAAGGAATGGTAGAAAGAGGAAATCAAGTTATTAAGGATGCTTTGGTCAAAATGTGTGGAGCAAGTGCTGAAAAGTGGAGGAATTATTTACCATTAGTTTTACTCCCCGACAGAAAAAATTCCAAAATGAAAACAGGATTTTCACCATATGAGCTAGTTTTTGGATAGAAAGAGGTTTTAAAAGTTGATTTAGAGGCTGAATCATATCTTGGAGTAGATTGGGACACGGTTACAAATACTGAAGAATTATTATGTGCAAGAATGATTCAGTTAGAAAAGAAAGAAGAAATCTAGAAAAGGCATATTCAAAAATGATGAATATTGGGAATCAATAAGTCATATATTGGGGTAAAAGATTGCCACATTGGTTATGGAATCCTTTTAAATCTTGAGATATGGTCTTGGTGTAAAATTGGAGTTTTGAAAGTCAGTGGGGCAGAATTTTTGCAGACAGGCTTAATAGACTCTATAGAGCTATAGAACAGGTATCTGAAGGTTCATATGTGTTAGAAGAGTTGGATGTAGTTGTTTTGAAGAAGAGTGTATCTGCTTTTAAAGTCAAGAAGTTTTATCCTAGGGGCACTATGTGTGCTGTAGTATGACTCTGAAATGAGGGTTAACTATTATTTAACAAAAGAAATATGACTCTGAAATGAGGATAAAATACATACCATCATTTATATAGATTTCATGCAAAATGAGGATAAACTACTTTATCATTGTTTAAAGAAGATTTAATCTTCAAGAGAGTATAAACTAAAATCTATCATCAAATTTAACAATCATTAAATTTGAATGTCTCAAATTTTATGGTGAATAATTTTGTTGGACTATATTTTTTTTGGTAAAAGGTTTCACAGAGGAACCTTCTAAATTTAATATTGGAAATTTGGTGATAATTGATAGACTGGCTGCTCCATACACAATTATCCCACAATGTTTGTTACCATATTTTCCCTGTTTCTAGTTGAATCCTGGCTTTGTTTTTTGTTACACTACACAATATAGGGGGTGGACTTGCTATAAAGTACCCAACCTGAACTCAGACAGAACTCAGATGGAACTCAGACTGAACTCACACTGAACTCTGACTGAACTCTACTTGAACACCCACCTAAAACTGTTCTGCTGTGTGGTGTTCATCCCTGATTGTATGGTTCCTTTGTCAGTAGCTCAATGTGTGTTCAATATGTGGTGAATTTGAGTCCAAGGTTGCGGAATTTCTAACATGTCTTCCCCCCATATTGCACAGTGTTAAATAGGCAGTCCTCTAAGACTATAAACTGGATCAAAATGACATCAATCAATTAAACACATTTGAAGCCATACTCAAGGGTTTTTTTAAATGCAAATTTTATTTTTGAATTTTATTTAGTTAGAACTTTATTTAAATTTTCATTTTAAATTTATTAAAATTAATTGGTTCAGAAATAATGAACACTGGTAGTCTCCAATAATTTTTAAAAATTGAAGGGTGCCCACCCAGTGATTATTTCTATTTTTGTTATTATGTTTTTCAAATTTTTCAAAAATCATTAATTTTTATTTTCAATTTCTTTTCTTTTTATCCAACTATCAAGGTGCACTTGAATCTTGGTATGATGTAAGGGGTACAGCTCGTTTAACAGCTGGAGGGCATATTTTAAATATTTTTTAATTTAATTTTAATTTTTAAATTTTAGGACATTTTTTTATATACATAAATTTTTTATTTTCAAATTACAAATTTTATAAATAATAATAATAATAATAATAATAATAATAATAATAATAATAATAATAATAATAATAATAATAATAGTAATAATAATAATAATAATAAATAAATATTAAAAAAATAAAAATAAAAATAAGATAAAAACAAATAATAATAAGATAAAATAAGTAGTATTTAATTTTTAGGATTTTTTATTTATAGTTTTTCTTAGTTTCTTTAAAATTTCTAGCAGGAGCCTGAAGAGCTAAGGATGTTTCTATTTCAATGAAGATGGCACAGTGAAGGTTTCAGGAGAGGCTCTATAAAATTTTCAATTTCTTCAAATTTACAACATTTTTTATGATCCAGCCAAGTGGCTAATTTAAAGTGAAATTTCAAAACTTGCTCTCTGGAAAATACTTCTGATTGATATATTGGCTGATAGTATTTGTAATGGGCCAGTTTAATGTTTAAAATAGAATATAGTTGTTGAGAGACCTCATCAAATTTCACCATAGTTGAAGTGGGCTCTGGATCAGGGTTAAAATAAGCCGATGGAGAATAGCAATATCCAGAAGAGTCTAGATCAGGTCACCAATAAATATTTAAGGGAAAGATCACAAAAAAAAATTAAAAATATTAATTGCTTACTAGATTCAACTGTGTAAATTTCAAGATTTAAAGGCAGGCTTCGTAGTAATTTTTCTTCAAGAGGGGAAGAGTATGTATTTTGAATGTTGTGATATAAAGGTGATTTTAGGAAAGTTAGGATGTTTCTAGAATGATCAGGGATTGGAGATTATTTAACTGAAGGGATATTTCTTTTCCTTTGGAGAACTATTAGAGGACTAGGAGATCTAAGTTTTTTGATGATGAAGATGGACAATGAGGGCTGCTAAGTTTAGGTTGAGGAGAAATAGGCTCTTTGATAAAAAATAGAGAGAAAAAAGAAGGAGATAAGTCCAGAACTGATTTAGTTTGATTTAAAATTGCTTTTGGAGCAGTAGGAGTTCTAGGGATGACAGAATAGAGTATTGATTGGAGAGAAAGAGCATCATAAAGAGCAGAAGGAGGTGGACCCAGAGACTCAGAGTCAGAAGAAATATTTAGAAAGGCTGATGGTGTGAAATAAGTAGGATTTTAAGAGGTGAATAATCTTAGAGAAGGAGTATAAGGCTTGGAATGGGAGGAAAAGCTGGTAGCAGAAAGGGGGAATGAGCCATATTTGAGGCCAGAGCATTTTTTCCTCTTCTCAAAGTAGTTGAGACAGGCCCTGTTGTAGGTAGATCTTCTCTGGTTATAGGTGAAGGTGCACTCTTGATATGTAAAGAAGAAGAAATCACAGGCTTGGTCACTAGAAGCAGTGAAATTGGAAGGATTAATCTTCAAAATTTGAAAATATGATGAAAAAGGATAACCTGGATAGAAAATTAGGAAAGGGAGAAAAATGTGATGAAAATGTGCTCAAGGATAGTATTAGGCAGCTTTAATTGACATAATCTTTGATTCACTATGACCAAAAACTGGAAATGAACTATAGGATTTGGTCCTCTAAGACCTTAAACTGGAAACAAAAATCAAAATGTCAATCATTGGTCTCCATGACCTTAAACTGGCAATTGATTAAAGTTTGGATTTTAAAGATATTAGGAGAGAATTTTAATCAAGAGGGATATTCAATTCAGTTTTTTTTAATTTATCACTGTTTCATAAGTACTCAAACTGGTACTCACTCATTTGGAAAACTCAGTTATTAATGAAAACAGTGCAACTAACTTTAGGGATGAAGATGTCATTGAAAATGGATTTATTTAGGATTGAAGAAAAATGTCAATTTTAAAGGTTATTTATGGAGATTGTTAAATGTTAAAAATAAAGGTGGTAAGAAGGTATGTATTAATATGAATAATGGTAAAATTAGGAGAATTTTAAAGGATTGGAAAAGTATTTGAATGATATGATTCTGAATCATTGAAGAATAATAAGATTTGCTTTAGTGGGTCTCTTTGGTATACTATATAAGTGGAAGCTTGGAGGACCTTATGGTGAGAATGGAATTAAAGTATTTGGTTCAGGAAGAAGCCCAATTGGAATGGAATTATAAGTTTTTGGCTCATTAGGGAGGCCCTCTCTCTCATTCTGTGAAGAAAAATGGAGACTGGTAGAGGAGATTCTGAAGGGATTCAAAACCTGCTTTCAGTAGTGGATACATCTTAAGGCAATTATGGTTTATAAAAAGTTTATTTCAAATTATGTCAATTAAATTATGTTTTAAAGAAGAATTAAAAGCAACCAGACAAAATTGATCATAGTACTAAAAGAATTAAAGAATCAAAGTATTAAAATTTTAAAGAAGAGAAGACAATCAAAACAGATATTTCCTTTGAAATCTTTCAACATCATTATCAAATCTTTGCATTAAAATTCTTCTCTTTATTAAATCTTCAGTATTATTAGCAGGAGTTTCCTGAAAAAAAGTTAAAGATTTAGGCTTCATATCATTAAAAAAGTCAAGAAAGAGATATCTATGAAATTTAGGATAATAATTTATGTAATAATTCTGCACCTGGTCAACATTGTCTGTATTGGTGATTTTAATAGCTTTGGAGTTGGAAGAGATAGTAGTTGGATTTGGAATTAGTAGGAGAATTATTAAATTAAAGTTAAAAGACTAACTTTTTGAGCCAGGAAATAATGTTTCAGAAAAACTGAATGAATAAAAACGAATAATAGGATTGGATCTTGAGATGCAGGAGGAAGCTCAGGATTGGGATTTTTAAAAGAAGAAGCTGTTTTTGGCCTTTGTTTTAAGAAAGAAGGTGGGAATTTTTGATAATCTCTTTTTAAGAATAGTAGGATAAGAAACTGTGGCTGGTCCAGTTTAGATGTTAGCTCTGGAAGGTATTATAGGAAGGTTACACTTGATTTTCTTAAGCCAGCAAATATCACAGGCAGTTCTTCCAGAAAGACCAGGATTAGAAATAAGACAAGGAACCTGGTATTTGGTGCAAAATTTGCATGGGACAGCAAGGTATATTGATGAACTATTAATGATGATATAGATTTTAAAATAAAATTTTAAATTTTTCAGGAAAAGTTAAGGCAAATGGGTTAAAAGGATGAAGAGAGGATGAATATTTGTTCAATCAATTTTGCAAACTTAAAGAATGGGGGAATTTTTCATTTGAGGGAGGATATTGCAGTCAAAAGTTTAGTATGGCACTTAAGGTTATTAAAAATGGATTTTTGGGGAACGATTATTGGTATTGGAAAGTCCAATATAGTTTTAAAACCAATATATTAAATAAAATAAGTATCAAAATTGGTATAAAAAGGGTTAAATATACAGATCAAGATTAAAAAAATAATCACTGGGCAGTATATGCAAGTATAAGACTAAACACCCATGAAAATTAAAGTCATGACTCTCAAGAACTTTTGGGAATTTTTCTGTAATTTATACTATTTTTCTACTTTTTTCAATTATTTTATAAATTTTTTTTAATTATTTTTGATTTTTCATAAATTCCTTAACATTGATAATTTTTTACTAGATGAAGAGGGCTGCACAGGCTACAAAAATTTGATTGGAAAATAAAGGAGAGGTATCCCTATTATCTTAAATTTTTCTAGATTTTTTAATGATATTTTAAAGGTTCTAATTGATTCCAGAAGTCCATATAAGCTCCCTATGAGCTCTGGAGATATCTGTACAAGCTCCAGACAAGCTCTGGAATGCTCTGGTGAGTGAAAGTAGGGCATGTGATATATTATGCATATAAAGCCTGTAGACTCAAAATTAGACAGCATCTAACAACATAGAGAATAAAAAAATCATATAAAAACCAAACACAACAATTCATACATATCAATAATTTATTATTTTTATAACAAGTTTTAGAAATTGTAATACACTTTTAGATATAACACTTTTAAATAACCATTTATTAATTTCATTCATTATCATAAATATTAATTTATAGGGTACCATTTTAAAGGTCTTATCACCAGGGATCTGATTTTAACAACCAAATCTCATAAAAATATATTATTCAATCATTTATTTAAATTTTCTAAATGCAACTTCACTGTTGTGTTTTTCAACCTCATTAAAAAGAAAACAGATTCTACATCTTAACACCTTTAATAAAAATATTTTATTGGTTGTTTTCTGATCAATTTGATGTTATAGCTTAGATAATTGAGAACTCATTATTTGCTTAAAGGGACAGGATTTTATTTGGATTATCCAACTCCCTTGGATTCTGCTTACTGAAAGGCAACTGTAAGAGTCTTTCTGCAGCGGGTTCTTGACTAAAGGACATTCATATTGATTTCTGGATAGATTTTCTCTTCTCAAAGGAAGATTTAATTCAGCTAAAAGAGGTTCATTAATTGGCCTAATTTTATTTTCTACATTTTTATATTTTTCCATGCCAATGTCCACTTTTACTTCAGATACTTGATCCATTGTAGTTTCACCATTATATAATTTTTCATAATAATTTTCTTTAACTTCAGAACCAGAATCAGAAATAGAGTAAGTTGAGACATAATTTTTATTCTTAATATTTTCATTTTAATCACTACCACCCACTTTTTCTTTGTTTAATTTATCATATAATTTTTCAAAAACTTTTTCCCTTCCATCTTCCCCCATATAATAACCAGTAAAAGTGCTCTAATATTCTTCCCATTAATTGTAACCATTAAGTCTCCTAATGACCCTGCATAATGTGGTACCCTTGATAGTTCCACAACTGGTGGAGTGAAGTTTAACCTGTTTCTAATGGAAAGAAATAAAATCATCATAAATATTATTTTTTTGTGAATTAATTATACAAATTTTTTTTCTTAATTTTGACATGATAATTGTAGTTTATCCTCATGATGGAGGCCATAAAGTAATCCACCACTATTATCACCATAATTAATCGAATTCATATTCCAAATTATATCCAACATAATATATCCCATCATTTCCTTTGAACTATTTTTAAAGTTTATAAAATAGTTGATAAAGAGAATAAACATACTGAAAAATCCAACACATAATGACATTCCAATGAATTTTCAAGTGAAAAAAATTGAGAATCAACTTGAATTATCTCCAAGTTAGATGACTTATTGTAAACTGAGATCTCTTCTTTAGGAGAGATTTGAAAATTAGAGAAATAAGCCCCTACTACCCCAAAAAATGGGGGTCTTCATTCTCATCATTTTTAATAAATTCACCAGAAGCTAACCTTTTAATTTTCCACTTCTTAGTGCAAATACAACACCAACACATAGTTGTAAGACCAGGTCATTTTTCACAGCCATGATCTCCTGAAGATGCTAAATGTAAATGAAGCCTTTTTTATCATCACCAGTAATATCTAAACTAACTCCCATACCACTCTTGTAACCTATCCTTGCTTCAAAATCCTTCAAAAAGGGCTCACCAATAACCATTTTTACTGATCCCCTGGCCTCATAAAAGTGAAATCTTCTAACAGATGCACCAATACATAACTTGACTTGCTCTGCTGTACCAATAAAATCAGTAACATGACCACATATGCCTCTTAAATCACCACCAGTACCATTTTAAATTTTCAAGCCTATAATATTTTCTTGCTCTAAAGAAATTAAATTAAATTGTGAGCCAGAATCCACCAGGGCCTTCACCTCTTTACCATTTAACATCATCATCAAATACCATAGAGGAGAAGAAAAATGAGTTTCCTCTTCCTCTCAAAACTTTTCCACATTTTCACATATACATTTTACCTCTCCTACTTATACCCTTCTCCTTGTCAGATACTTCTTTTGCTTCTCTGATAGGGAAGGACTAATCATTAATAATTCACCTAAAGATAAAAGAATCTGGAGTTTATTCACTCTACAAAAAACCATCTCCATAGAATTTTTTTGACCAGATACAACTGGCCTTTCATATTGAACTTTATTTTTAACAACCTTAGCCCTAAGAAACTCTTGAGGGACCACATTGCCATCTTCACCCCCATAATAACATCTTCATCTACAATAACCCTAGCTCTATCACTAGCTTCTTTCAACAATCCAGATCCATCACTGGTTCTCCTTACCCCTTCCATAGGAGTAGGAGCAGTAAAACTTGGTCTGGGAAGAGACGCTGTAGAAAATCCTATATTACTAGCTATAGGCCTTGACCAAGGGAGTTGGAGAAAAACCAGAGAGAAAATCACCTGTCCCTTTAGAAAAATAGAGTGATATTTACTTGCTAAAGTAAGTTGGTTCCTGTTTGCTAAAGCCCCTTTTTCAACACACTTGACTGCTTGATGAGCCAAGAAAGTAGTCCCAAAACATACTACCAGACCAAAGAATTGAAATGTAGACCAATTTCCACACCAGAGAAAGAAAAGATACTTGATGTAGGCTGCAAATCCACACCAGAGACAGCAATAATACTTGATATAGCTTGCAAGACTATACCAGAGAACCTGTTGCCAAAGTTGAGTTAAATGAAGAACTAACCTTGCAACAAACACAGCCAATTGTGGCCAAAAAACAGTGAAAACTGAAAGAGGAACAAGGATATCACCTCTGGATGGTTGTATGATTATTAAGGTTGCCCCAAAGTGTCTTATTCACTATGTACACACAGACCACTATCTAAAAGCCCATGCACACCAACAAATTTGGCAC
The DNA here is from genome assembly GCA_030280995.1 of Hemileia vastatrix. Lineage (NCBI taxonomy): Eukaryota > Fungi > Basidiomycota > Pucciniomycetes > Pucciniales > Zaghouaniaceae > Hemileia > Hemileia vastatrix. The sequence goes on from JASXTE010000005.1 coordinate 32,311,329, forward strand.
CTGTACTAGCCAAATTGAATAAAAACCCTCCAGAAGCGCTCCCCAACCTTCTAAAACAGAGGCGGGCGGGCTGCCCAACGTCGGAGGTGCCGCCTGAAGCGGCCCGGCCTCCCTGAATCCAGAAAACCAATAAAAACACCTAATCTACTTAGAAAAATTCACTACAACTACTAAAACCCTTTAAACACAAAATTACGCTATAAGAACATTGTGACATGAAATATAGAGCTAAATTAGCCCTATCTAATGGTACTAAGCACTTAACCTTAATACTTAAGGTTAGCCCGTAAAACACGAAAAACAAAACTAAACAGCTATCTTTTGTAACTGAAAAATGAGGAAATGACCCCTTAAAACTTAGAATATAAAAAATATCTACAAGACATGAAATATAGAGAAAACCGGGGCTATCCAATGATAGTACCCACATACCTGCAGTCCCAATATTCATGGAATAAAACCAGAAAAACACCCCATTCTTCAACAGATGCCAATTAAGTCATGCACAAACAGCGCCAAACAACACAACAAAGGCCCCTGCCGATGTTGGAATACCACAAAGCTATTAGTAAATCTTCCTCAGAATCGTATTTTTCATATACAGGAATTGGCTTACCATTTAATTCTAAATTAACATAATTGGGAGGCCCCATATCTGTCATTCCCTTCCGCATTTTATTATTTTTTTCCCTGGTGTAAAGTTTCTTTTAAATCTTTTTAATTTAAGCCTTTCCCGTTTTAGCCCTAATTTGGCTCTTAATTCCACTGTTAGGTTTAGTAGCAGATGCTCTTCTACTAGCATCAACATCATATCAAACAATCATACAGTTATCATCCACCCTAATAACTTTTCCCAACTCTAATCCACCAAATGAAATTGTATAAGTGACCTTACTGACCTGTTTTTCTTTACCCTTATCTAAGTTTTCAACATCAGTACCACCATTCTTTTTCCCAACTTTAGTATTTTCATCATCATCACCAGTTAATCCTTCAAATTTCGCTCTCCTTAAGCCATTAAATTCCTCCTAAATAAAACCAAAGGTGCTTGCCCGTCACTGGCTTTGATGAAAGATCCATCAGGGAATTTGTAGAACTTTCCATAAAATTTTACTCTACCTTCCTGCCAGTTCTTATCCAGAAATTATCAATCTTCTGCTTTGTGACCCCTACTATTACAATAGGAGCACAATTTAGGTTTTCCATATCCACCTCTATAACCATTTCCACTATTACCATTACCATTACTACCACATTACCGTTGCCATTAAAACCATTACCATTTCCATTAAAGCCATATTTCTTCCTCTTATAATCCCAAGATTGATAAAAAGAAGAAGTAGAAGATGAATCCACAGGTGCCCTGTTGGTTTTCTGAGTTTCTTGAACAAATACTTTGAGCTGCATAGTTAATTCAGCTAAATGATCCACCATTTTATTATCAACACACCCCTTAACTTTAGCAACAGGCTGACCCAACTAAGCCTTTTTTGCCTCTTGAGCCTTCACCATTATAAAATTATTTTGGGCCAAAACTTCACTAAGCTCGCTAACATATTGAGTACAAGATTCATGAGACTTGTCCAAAGCCATCAATTTTGAATACTCCTGAATGCTCTTCTTAATAATCTCTAAAGCTGGTAGTTACTGTTCTCTATTTGAAATGTCCTTAATATTGTTGTTTCTAGACAGTTCCTTCAAAACCTTCATCCTAATTTCCCTACCAAATGATGAGAAAAAAAAATCCTTTGCCTGATTTTCATGGCCAATCTCCTCCATCAGAATTAGATAATCCTAAATAGCTCTTTGAAGTCCACCATACTAGAAACACCACCTTTAGCTTTCCATTCACTGACAATTTTGTTGAGTTCCACCATAGTTAACCTGACTCCCCATCTATCAACAATATCTTTTGAAAATTTTAACCAATCCCACCTTTTATAACCTTCCATTTCAATAACCTCCAATTCTACCTCTCTATCAACAATAAATAACCTAAACTGCTTCACCATGTCCAAATGTGAAGCCCCATAAAAATCAGCAGCAGCCTAATATCAATTTAAAAACCATTTAACTTCTTCCCTGTTAAACTTGGGCCCATCCAAAAGAAAATATCCTAAGTGAGGCACCAACAGGAAGAGAAACATCAGATACAGCTGCATACGACATCCTAAAAGTATTAGATTTAACCCTTTTAAATAAGATAAGCATTTACTAAATAAGCCTACTGCAGGCTAAGATAGTCCAGATACAAAGTAAGATCAATTAAAAAAAAGAAAATACAAACCCCATGTTGGGAACCATCAATGTAGAAAGACTCTTACAGTCGCCTTTCTGTAAGAAGAATCCAAGGGAGTTGGATAAACCACAGAAAACCCTGTCCCTTTAAGTACTAAAGAGCTCAGAATTATCTAGGCTATAACCTCCACTTGATAGGAAATAATCAATAAACTATTTGTTTTTAAAGGTGATAAGATGTTAGATCAGTGCTCTTTTAAATGAGTTTGAAAACCCCAAAAGTGAAGCTGTATTTAGAAAAGTTATATAAATGATTGTATAATATATTTTTATAAAGCTTTTTTTTAATGACACAGCTGTTAAAATCTAGTCCCTGGTGATGAGAGCTTTATAATGGTACCCTATAAGTTAATATTTATTATGATGAGTGAACTAAATATATTGTTATGTAAAATTTTTATTTTTATAAGGGTATTACAATTTTATAATTTGTTATGAAATAATAAATGATTATTATATATGTGTTGTTGTGGTTAGTTGTTATATATAATGATTGTTAAGATACAAAGTTGTTAGATGTTGTCTAATTTTGAGTCTACAGGTATTTCATGCATAGTATTTCAAATGCCCTACTTTCCTTAATTGGAGAATTCCGGAGCCTGTACTGAGCTTGTATGGACTTCTGGACTCAACTAGAACCTTTAAAATATAAATTATAAATCTTGAAAAATTATAGATGATAGAGCTACTTCTCCTTTAAAATCCATTCAAATTTTAATAGCCTGTGAAGCCCTATTCATCTAGTAAAAATTATCAAATTTAAGAAAATTATGAAAAATAAAAAAAAAACCAAAAATTTTCTAAAAAATTATTAAAAATTGTAAAATTCCACAAAAATCTCCAAATGTTCTTGAGACTCCTTAATTTAATTTCTATGCACTTTTAAACCTATACTTTCATTTCCTGTCCAATAATCATTTGTTAAATCTTGACTTGTAAAAGGAACCCTTTTTAACCACTTTTAATACTCAATTTTCTTTAATATAAAAATTTAAAATTTAGATTGGCCTTTCCAATCTTAGAATCCATCTTTAAAAATCCATTAATAAAAAATTTAAGTGCCATACTAAACTTTAGACTTCCACAACATTCTGTGTTCATCCAACATTGGCTGGGGCCTTTGATGTGTAGTTTGGTACTGTTTGGTGGTGTCTTAAATGGCTTTGATTTCTTTTTATGTTGTTTTTCTGAACTCTTGTTTTATGGGTTTTTAGTTTTTTAGTGGTTTTCTGGATTAAGGGGGCCACCTTCCTTGGTCATAGCATGCTAGGGAGTGCTTCTAGATGGTTTTTTATGCAATTTGGCTGGTAGAAGCACCAAATTTGTTGCTTAGGCATAGATTTGTAGATGGGGGTCTGTGTGTACATACTGAATAAGACATTTTGGGGCAACTCTAACCCAGATAAAAAATATGGTACTTAGATAGCTGTTTCTTACTCTGTTTTCACAGTTTTTTGGCCAATATTAGCTGGTTTTGTTGCAAGGTTAGTTGCTCATTTAACTCAACTTTGACAACTGTTTTCTCTGGTGTAGCTTTTAAACCTGCTTCAAGTATTATTGCTGTTTTCTATGCAACAAGTGCAGTTTTTTGGTTTTCTTGTATGGATCTTTCTAAATTTTAGGTTCTTTTTAGTTTTAGTCATCTGGGCTACTATCTTGGCTTGTTAAGCAGTCAAGAAGTTGTTATAAGGGGTATAGTAACAGTTTTCAATTTTCTGTAGCAAATAAATCTCACCTGGTATTTCTCAATGGGATAGGGGATTTTTTCTCTGATTTTTCTCCAACTCCCTTGGTCAAGGCCTATAGCTACTACTATAAGATATTCTATGCTGCTTCTGAGCCAAAATCCCTATTTACCTTAAAAAATTCAATACAACTACTAAAACCTTTAAAACACAAAATTAAGCAATAACAATATTGGGACATGAAATATAGAGCCCAAGTAGGTCTATACAATGGTACTAAGCACTAAACACTAGGACTTGAGGTAATCCCAAAAAACACAAAAAACAAAATTAAACATCTATCTTTTAGAAATTAAAAATGAGAAAAAGACCCCTTCAAAACTAGAATATAAAAAATGACATCAAAACATTAAATATAGAGAAAACCCAGGACTATTCAATAGTAATATCTGCATACCTGTAGTCCCAATATTTATCTGATAAACCAAGAAAACATCATATTTTATAGATTAATGTCGTTTTACACATCCACAAACAGTACCATATTACACAACAAAGGCCCCTTCCAATTTTGGAAAACCACATCCTCCCTCTAATCAAGAAATTCAACATTCTTTTTTTCACCACATCTACCATATTCAAACTTCTTCCAAAATCTGTCTCTGAAATGGGTCCTCTCCAATACAGATTGACAATAATCTTATTTGCACCATAACACCACCAGCTCATCCATACAGAACCTCCTGTGATGTGTGCGGATCCAGAAAGAAGACTTGCTATAGAACTGGTCCATTATCTTCCTCAAGAGCTTCACATCCACCACAACCTGGTCTATCTTCCACTAATACCAAAAGATCCAGGCCTTCAATTCTGATACCCAGATTAGTCAACAAAATACACCCCTCCAAAAGAAGTGACACCACTATTTGAACTTCTATTTCCACCATCTGTGGTCCATCTGATGGTAGATTAAAATCTTAAGATCATGACTTAAATTCTCTTCATACTAACTGTATTACTGATGACCCTCCTGTTAATTCTACCTTTGAAAGTGATGATGATAATTAGGAAACCATTTGACCACCAACCCTTAGTCCTATACCAAATATCAAAACCAAATTCCAACAAAACTCTTCTCAACAATAACACATTTCACTTAAATATTTCTAATCCACTCCTGCTAGAGATCCACAGGACATTCAGAAAAGTAAAAACCTCATCCAAGAACTTAAATCTAATGCTGAAATATTTGTTTCATCTCTTGATTCCCCTGTTTAATTTAACCCTTGCCTTAATTATGATTTCAAAATTAAAAATTGCCACATGTCCAGAGTTCCTGAATGTAGGCCAAGAAAAAAATCTTCCTCAGTTTAAAGTCTTGGGGGACTCAAAATACTCAGTTTAAAATCTTGGGGAACTAACAGCCCTTATTTTATAGTCTTGGAGGACTCAAAAACCTCAGTTTATTTTCTTGGGGGACTGAAAAACTTAATCATAAAGAGAGAACTAGAGTTCAAACCATTAAGACTCAGAGAAATAAACTAAAATTCTGGGGTAACTGTTTTACAGAGCAGCAAGATCATCAGTTACCCCCACACATGCCTTAAATAAATTCAGAGACTCCCCCCTTGAATTCCCCCTTCCAAACTCACACCAACACATAAGTTTATAGTCCTCAAGGACTCATCCATTTCCAATTCCTCAGTTTATAGTCTTGAGGGACTATTCAACCATTCTAAGTTTATAATCTTGATTGACTGCCAAAAATTTACAGTTTAAATTCTTGATGGACTGCCAACAATTTTCAGTTTAAAGTCTTGATTGACTGTCAAAAATATTCATACTCTTCTTCTGGAATGCATGATACTACAATTTCCTTATTATCTTGAAATTCCAACTTCCACTCTAACATCTACCTTTTTCTAATGACATTTATGTTTTTTTCTCCCTGATTTCCATCTCACCATGTCTTTCACAGAACTCCCATTATTTTTTTCTTCAAGAGACTATGCTTGTAAACTGTGCATCCAGACAAGAAGAACTTGCATCTTTACTCCCCCATCCATAGAGGCCAACTGCTATTACAAAGCCTGTGATCCTTGCAATTCCAGAAATAGGAAGTGTGAAAGAGATTCATGAAATCTTCTTTCTCCTCCTTCACCATCCCACAAATATATATTCACATCCCCAACTAAATCACCAGAATATGGACCTTCTTCATCTCTCTTTTCAGTGCCTTCCAGAAGATTGAAAAGATCTCTTCTTCCAAAAAAAAATTCCACTTCTAATAACCCAACTACTAATTCTCAAACCATCCCTACTTCTGCTCCTTCTACTGCACCAAGTCTCCTTTCCATGATTGAAGATGTAAACTCCCCTATACATGTTTCCACTTCCTCAAAGATTTTTTCACCAACAATTTCCACACAAAAACAGATTCCCACTTCCGCATCACAAAATCCACCTTCTTCTCCCAGATCAATGTTGCCTAAAACACCATTGACTAGAAAAAACAATGAACTGCCAGACTCTTCCCACCATAAATCACTTCCCAGATTTTTAAATCAACAACAAAAACAAAAGAAAAAACCTGCTAGGGCCTCCCATCAACAGATTAACAGTACCTCCAGTGCTTTTCCAAGACAAAATTCTCCAGCCACTTTCCCAAATTGAAAATACACCTCTCCTATTCCAGCCAGCTAATCTTCTGACAGTTCCAACACTTCAAACCCTTCTTCCTGAGAATAAAAATCAAATTCCCAATCTAATTCATTTGTTCCTTCATATCACAGCTCTAGTAGCCCACCTATTGTGACCACCATTACTTCTTTAGTCGATCCCAATAGCCCAGAACATTCAACTAGGAACAACTCCACATTAACTTCCCAGTTAATCAACAAAAAGAACCAGAAATCTTTAGCTTATCTTAAAACTCAGAAAACAAACAATCCAGCTTCATCAATTCTAGTGAAAGAAGAATGATATAATCCTTATCTTTCTTTGGATGATCCTTCCCCAACCAACATTTCTGCTCCTTCAGAAGTCCTTATTCCCACATCTCTTGAATTTGCTGATCTTCCAGTCTGTAAGTCCCAATAACATTCTCCATAATTTATTTTAAAAAAATAATATCTGACTGAATTCCTTTTTTTAGATGGCACGCCTCCTACTTAGTGTTCTATTGGAGTTGGTCAACATCTTGAAACCACCTTGAATTTAGACTATGGTGACATGAAACAACATCTCAGAATGATGTGTTTAAATATGTAATCTTGTTACACTGAGACCAAATGGGGTGGAGAGTAGAGTTTCTTTGTAGGATGCTTTTATCTTTTGGCTAATAAAGCATTGTTATCATGGGCTTCTTTACATCAAATGGTTTTTTAAACATCTTCCACACATGCAGAATTATTATCTGTTTCTCTGGCGGCTAAGGAAGTCATATGATTTCGTAACCTCTTTACAGATATCTGTCATACAATCTTACCTGACCAGAAAATTCATTCTGCAATAATAGGACCACAGTTTCTTTATCTACTGATAATGACATAAATAAGAAAACATAAATAATTTCAACATGATTTTTTTATGTTTGTGAGCCAATTTTTCTGGTTCTATTAAATGTCTCTGGGTCCCTACTACCAATAAATTAGCTGATGTGTTAACCAAAGGTCTTTCAAAAGTTCTTTTAGAATTTTTTTTCTTTTTTTCTATCTTTTTTTCTATCTTTCCTTTTCTTTATTTGTGCTTTATTTTATTTACTCTAAGGATAATAACATATTCAAAAATAAAAAATAAAAATATAAAAATATAATGAGCTAAAATTAATCTAAATTAAATTAAATATATATATATATATATATATATATATATATATGACAATATTAAAACTTATAATTTTAGTTTTTTTTTATTCAGTTTTTGTTAGGTCTTAACTAAGCTGCAGTCTCACATTATTTATAAAGTAGTAAAGAGTCATTAAGCAATTAGTGATTATTTTGAATAAGTGTAGCCATCTACTTGTTCCCCAATAGATTATGGGCCTCTACACAGGGTGAAATAAAAGACAAATGCTAGGCAAGTCCTTTTTAAGCAATCATAGAGTAATCTATAAATTAACCTTAAAGGATCCCTATTTTTAGTATTTGAGCTTTGTACAGATAAAAGTTGCAAAATTTATTTTGAATAATTTGGAAATCTGATTTACCAGTGACTCTTTCAAGAGAGATTTTAAATGGTTAGCACATTGCAATACTCAAATACCTAACACCACGCAATATGGGGGGCGGACTTGCTAGCAAGTCCGCAACCTTGAACCCTAATTCATATCTTTTTGAGCACACATTGAGGAAGTGATGAAACCATCATGAAGAAGTATTGAATTTACTTTGAACACACCTTGAAGCTCATGTGAACACAAATGGGGCTACAAGGGCTGGAAAGGCTGGAGAGAGGGGTGAGGAAGGGTGTATGGGGTAGCGAAAAGGTTGGGAAAGAGTTGAAAGGGAAGATTAAGGGTTCCAAGGCATTTTAAATGAAGAAAAGGGTCTGGGAGAGGTTGAGAGGGGTGAAATGGTGATCAAAAGAGGATGGCATACAATGGGGCTGGGAGGATAGCGAAAGGCATGGGAAGGGAAGACAAGCATGTGTTGATAGAATTGAAAGGGATGGAGATTGGTGCAAACAGAGTGTGAAAATAGGAGGATGAACTCTGTTCTTCGGGCGAAGAACAGAGTTCACTTCCATAAAATATTAGCTGAAACATAGTTTTCAATTCTGTAAAAACAGTTGTAAGTAATAGAAAAAGTCACTGATTTTTTTTATATGTAATCTGAAATTTTTTAATAAAATTATTGTATTTAAGAATTGCAATATTGTCAATCAATTTTTATTGATCAAATTAATTTAATAAAGTATTATTTTAATAAGCTGTTTCAAAAAATACTTTGCATTGAGTAGACTCATGGAATGATTTTTTCTGGCTTCCATTCAGTTATCCTCACACTTTCACTATGTTTTCAATATAGATCCATTGTTATTTGTGTGATACTTCAAGTGAAAGTTCAGTATTACTTCAGTCTGAGTTCCATCTGATTTCCATCTGACTTCAAGTTGCGGACTTGCTAGCAAGTCCTCCCCCTATATTGCGTGGTGTAATTTAAACCAAAAACCTTGGAAAATTTTAAATAGTATTTTTGCCTAATTCCAAAGGTGTAACTAATTGCTTGTTTGAATGGCTAATCTTATTTGTAAGACAAATTTACATATAAAAATCTTCCTCACTCATATCATTTTCCATAATAAGCTACTCTGATTTTAATCTTTGAATATTGATAGATACATATTGGAAGAATAAATTTGAATAAACATATCAAAATGGCCAAGCATCATTTATGCATATAGCTTTATGAGTAGAAATGTTCTTAATTTTCTTGAAGAAGAAGAAAAGATTTGATTAAAAGTCAGGTTAATTTTTGAAGCCCTATGTAGCAAAAAACCAGTGCTGCAATTTGTAAAGAATATGAAAGTTACCAAATAATTATAGGAATTTATCTTATAATTTTAATAAACCCTTACAACATCAAAAATGATCTAGCTTCTATAATTTTTATGATATTGAAGCTAGTAGAAATGTACATAGAGAAATGTATTTTCACTAATCCATCTAAATTTTTAATATTTCAGACGAATTGATTTAATAGGGGGTATCAAAGTTTGAAATCTTCCATTTCAAAATATCTCTTTTTTACATCAAATCAACCATGATTATTTTAAAAATATGCCATATTGTGCCCCCAAAACACCTTTTTATTGAGAATTAAGTACAAATTTGGGGATTTTTTTTGTGTTGTGAAATACCTTTTAAATAATTACAAATGTCTAACTTTGATACCCTCTAATAATCCATAAATATGTCTATAAATTGCGCATCCGTTGAAATTAAAAAAGGCTGTTCAAATTTTTAATTTCAAAGGAAAGAAACTCCCCCAATATTTATAAAACCAATAAAATTTTAATTACTGAAGAACAATGTCAGTTTCACGCGCCACGTGACACTCGAGGCAAAAGCATCTCATTAAATCAATAATATCGAGTCCTAAATCTATACTCGAAGCGCAGAAAGCAATTCTCCATAGCAACTGCGATTCCCCTTTGTGTACTTACTATTTAACTGCGCTAGCCTAAACTCTAAATCTAAATTAGTCAATCTCCCAATAGGGTGCCTTAGTCTTCTTTTCAATAAGCGACGCACAGCGCTAGGATCAAGGTAATAGTACAGTAGTAGTTTTCATTAAAAGTTTTGTTAATTAATTAAAAAGGGGTAAATTGAGCATGGACGGATATTTAGCAAAGAGGGTCTAAGTGTATGTTAGTAATGGTCAATGGTATGGGAATGGTGCGTTGAAATGGAGGTCAATGCGAGGAGGAACAAAGGATATAAAAGGGCTGGGTATTTGGTTTGATATTACTTAGAATTAAATTATAAAACGTATTTACATTAAAAGTGGTAAATCTTTAAAGTTAAATCATTGTTATTGTATCTTTCTTTTATTTTCTCAATATTCATTTCAAAATCCTAAATCTTTGATTATTGAGTTTCCAACCCTTTGTGAGATCTTAAGAATTCCTATTACCTTTGAAACTATTTTATAATTCTTCTCGAACGAACCTCAAACCTGTAGCTCTTACTTCAAGTGACCTTCAAATCACTTCCTCGAATCATTCCTCTGTGCTTCGAAGAAGTTTCTAAATCTCTCATCTCACTTTCAGGAACATCCTCGACCTTGTGCGTAGGTCGTCCGGTGACAGTATAATTTAATTCTCCGTAGTTCTCATTCTTTGCACTACTACGTCCTTTTAGGTGTTTTTTAAGTTTTAAAATGGCACCTGTTCAACGCACTCCTCCTCCGGGCGCTACTACTAGAGCTCGCGCTAGGGGCAGGCCAACAGCCACTAGGTCTGTTTCCCGCACTCACTCTTTGGAACCACTCAACCTTAGGGAACGGCAACATTCAGTTCAATCTGTAGAAGACATCCCACAAGATTTTGAGGATTCTGGTGATGAAGAAGAAGTAGAGGATACAATGCACAAGGCACCATCGGCCCCAGCCAATCACCCTTCTGGTCAATCCTCAGAACCTGGACCATCTAACTCTCTGGAAGATTTCATGAGACTTTTCATGAAAACCCTTTCAAATCCAACGTCTTCAGAGGGATCTAAGTTCAAAACTCCTTCTATGAAATCTCCTGACAAATTCGACGTAGATCACCCCGACAGATTACGACCCTTCTTGCAAACCTGCAAGCAACTGTTCCATAATGACCCTCGAACCTTTAATAGCGACCAATCAAAGGTCGTTTACGCTTCTTCATTCCTAGCCGAGAAAGCAGCAAGATTGTTCGAACCTTATCTGCTCATGCTTTCTTTGACAGAAACCCACTTACTTATCAATAATTGGGAAAAATTCGAAGACCAACTCTTTACGTTGTTTGGGGACCCTAATGAAACTGACAACGCAGAAATTGAACTTGATTTTCTTCGCATGAGTGATAATGGTAAAGCCTCTGAATATAGCTCAAACTTCAGAGCACTTCAAACTCGAGTAGGTTGGAATGATGCTGCCCTTAAGTATCATTTCAAGAAAGGACTTCCTTCAAGGATTCTGGATCAATTAAATCTTCACGGTCAGAAGATGACTACTTTAACGGATTTAATGGATCGAACCCTCGAACTTGACGGCGTTTATCAAGGACGACTTCAACATCGTCAATATGCCAACAAATCTCAAGGCCTAAATTTTAAATCGGGACCTTCTTCACACCCACGACCAAATCAATCCTCCTCAACTCAATCCAAACCCAATAAGGGAAAGGATAAACCTTGACCAAAAGGCTCGACCCCAGGCAATATCAGCAAAGTACTGGATCCTAAAGGGGAACTTAAAGAAGCTGAGAGGAAGAGACGAGCAAATAATGGGTTATGTATGTATTGTGGGGGTAAGCACAAGTTGGAAGACTGTGTAAAGTTGAAGGAAAGTGAAGGTACTAGTTCGAAGTCAAAAAACTAGTAGATAGTTTACTTGTGTGCAAAGCAAACTATCTTATCTCTCCCAGTTCACAGAACCTCCATGTCTTAAGGACTGGAGTTGCCTTAAACTGCTTGAGATTCATTCTTTTTAAGGAGGATATCCCCTTCAGTTGTCTTATAGACTCTGGAGCTTCAATTTCCTTTTTTAATTTATCTTTTGCCGAGAAGCTTCAACTAACATTTAAAGATGTCAATCGAACTCCAATCTATTTGGTCAAATCAGAGGAACCCAAATATTGGGTAAGGAATAAAGTTTTATGGGTTTTCAACTTTCCGAACTTTCCCCCCTTTGAGTGGGAATTATCAGTCTTGGACTCCCCAAGGATGGACGATACCATTCTTGGCCATGACTTTTTAACGCATTGGAATCCCGAAATTGATTGGACTAAGGGATTGATCACCCCACGCTCTAAGTATATTTCTGATTCTTCAATGCAGGTCAATAGGGAGTTAAATAACCTGCCTGACAACGTTCTGCATGAGGACAAATCTCTGCCAGATGACTTGCAAGCATCTGATCTTTCTCTAAATGAGCAATTGGCTAACCCTTTTAGCTCGATGACTTCACTCGAAGAGGATTTAAATTGCCTCGAAGTAATCAAATTCTGCTCTCTCAATACAGGTATCCCCTCAACAGACTCTCTCAAAGATGAAGAGGACAACCAAATCAATGTTGAAGCCATTAAATCAACTCTACTGGAAATCTACCATGATTTCCTTGATGTTTTCTCAATCCACAAGGCCGGTAAGTTACCACCTCATCGACCCTACGACCATCAAATAGAGTTAATAGGCCCAGTACCTCCGGCAGGTCCTGTCTATTCTTTGTCGAAGGACAAATCTCAAGTTCTTCAAGACTACATTGCAGAGAATGTAGCCAAAGGTTTCATCAGAGCCAGTAAATCTCCCACCGGCTCCCCTGTCCTCTTTGTAAAAAAGAAGGACAGTAGTCTTAGGTTGTGTGTTGACTATAGAAAGCTCAACACAGTCACTAAGAAGAATGCATATCCTGTTCCTCCTATGTCATTACTTCTTACCCTTTTCAATGGTGCTAATTTCATTTTTAAAATTGATCTTAGAGGCGCTTACAATCTGATTCGCATTGCAGAAGGTCATGAACCACTGACTGCAATGTGCACTAGATTTGGTAGTTTTGAATATTTAGTTATGCCTTTTGGATTATGTAACACACCTTCAGCTTTTCAAACTTTTGTTAATGACATCTTCCAAGATGTTGTCGTCTATTTAGATGATATTTTAATATTCTCGAAAACACTAGATGAACATAGTCATCATGTTCGACAGGTCCTAAATCGTCTTTGAGATCATGGTCTCTACTCCAACCATAATAAATGCAAATTCCACCTCAAATCAATTGATTTTTTGGGTTTTACATTGTCCACTGACGGTTTAGTCATGGATGACAAAAAAGTCCAGAAAATCATGGAATGGCCTGAGCCCAAAAACATTAAATCGCTCCAAGGATTTTTGGGTTTTTCAAACTTCTATAGAAGATTTATTAAAGATTACTCTAAAACTATTTCCAATCTTACTTCTCTTCTTAGAAAAGACATTCCTTTTGTTTTTACTTCTACAGCACGAAAGGAATTCGAAGAACTAAAAATGGCGTTCACCACAGCCCCAATTCTTCGACATTTTGATCCTTCTGCCTCGACAATAGTTGAGACAGATGCCAGCAATTATGCTATTTCAGGGGTCATCTCCCAATTAAATCCTGAAACAAATTTGTTTCATCCTGTTGCTTTTGAGTCACGCAAACTCATAGCCGCAGAATTAAATTATGAAATTCATGACAAAGAGCTTTTAGCTATTATCCATTGTCTTAAAAAATGGTGTTCTTTTCTTCTCAGCCTAGATAGTCCTTTTCAAATTTTAACAGATCATAATGCTTTAAAATACTTCATGTCTTCCAAAGTGTTAACCAGGCGTCATGCCAGGTGGGCTGAATTTTTGTCTGAATTTTCCTTCTCTATTTCTTATCGCCCAGGTAAAAACTGCATTGTCCCAGATATCTTGTCACGTCGGGACGACGTTAACCCACAGCAGGGGGACGCATTTTCTGACAAGAACCCAGCAAATGTGTAATCAATCTTCAACGAATCAATGTTAACGACTCATCAACTTAATTCGATGACAATTCAATCTTTTCGAAATCCACTATCCAACATCCTCAAAGCTCAGTCGAAGGACGAATATTGTTTAGGGTTAAAAGACAAAATACTCTCGAAGAAAGGGGCCAAAAGATTTAGTATTGAATCAGGTCTATTAGTCTTCGAAGGTAGAGTAGTCATACCCAACAACAATGAGATAAAATTATGGATTTTCAACAGTTGACATGATTCTCCATTAGCTGGTCATTTTGGGGTTGATAAAAGCTACCAGTTAATAGCGAGGGATTTCTTCTTGCCAGGTATGACCAGGGAAATCAAGGCCTATATAAAAGCTTGTTACAAATGTAATAGGAATAAGGCTCCCCATCACCAGAAGCATTGGTTGCTTCAACCACATCCTACACACTCTAAACCTTGGGAATCTTTATCAATGGATTTCATTTCTCAACTTCCTTTTTCTAATGATTTTGATGCTATATTATTAATAGTAGATAGATTTTCAAAAATGTCTATTTTCATTAAAACCACTACTACTGCTACAGCAGAAGATTTGTCAAAATTGTTTCTAGAATATGTATTTTCCAAACACGGCTTACCAAATGATATTATTTCAGATAGAGGCTCATTGAACTAATCATCCTTCGGAACATTATCTTTGAACTATATCACGACTCCAAGAAGAACTTAAAACAAATTTGGAATCAGCGATTCAAAGATACAAGGAACAGGCCGACAAACATCGACAATCTGCTCCTTCCTTTAAACCAGGCGACAAAGTATGGCTCAATGCACGAAACATTTGAGCAACACGACCATCAAAGAAACTGGCTGAAAAGCGCTTGGGACCATTCAAAATCAACTCTGAAGTCTCTAAAACTGCATTTCGACTCAAGTTACCTCCTAAATGGCAGGCGATTCACCCTGTTTTCCATGTATCTCTCCTGGAACTGGCTCGAGAAATATACCCGGGCAAGAACCAACCCCCTCCAGAACCGGTCAAAGTAGAAGATCATCTAGAGTGGGAAGTAAGTCGTATCCTTGATTCAAGAATGCGCAAGTGGAAGCTTCAATACCTCGTGGAATGGGAAGGCTTCCTCAATGACTCAGACAAAACATCCTGGGAACCAGCCATCAATGTTTCTAACACCCCTGAACTCCTAAAATCTTTTCATTTGAAATATTCTTTAAAACCAAAACCTTAAAATTTCTTTTATTTTAAATTTTCTTTTTCTTTTTCTTTCTTTCTTTTTCTTGAAAAAAATCTAAAACACCTCTTGAATTTCTTAGCCTTGTTTTCTTTTTTTTTCTCTTCTTTTTCTTTCTTTTCCTTCTATAAAATTTTCTCCAAAACCAACTAAAAATAAAATAAAAATTAAAATAAAATAAAATTAAATTAAATTAAATAAAATAAAATAAATAGAATAAATATAAATAAAATAAAATAAAATAAAATAAAATAAAATAAATAGAACAAACATAAATAATAAAATAAAATAAAAAAACTCTTAAATCTCTCTAAATATTTTTCTTTCTCTTTTCTTTTTCAATTCTCTAAATACATTCTTTTCTTAAATTTAAAATTCTCTGTAAAATTTTCTTTTCTAAAAATTTATTCTTGCTTTAAAATTTTCTTTCCTTCGAACCATCAAATTTTGTACAACACGACCATTTCCTCAAACTTAACTTCAACCTCTAAATCTCCTTATATAAATTCTTTGAACAAATGATTCTTCTTTTCAAATTCTCTTTAAATTCTAAATTCTGTTTTTTTTTCTTTTCTTTCTTCTTCCTCTCTTTTCAACTAAAATTTCCTAAAAAATCAATCAACAACCTTTCGCAAAAAAACAAATTCTTCTTTCATTAAATTCTCAATTCAATAAACTCATCTCAATCACCAACTGTTTCTTTTTTTTCTCTCTTTTCTTACATAAATTTTTTCTTTTAAAAAACTTAAAACTTCCTTCAATTAAATAACTTCTTTCTTTCTTTATTTAAATTTCTTCTTTCAAATTCTAAAGCAAAACTTTATTTAAAACTTCTTTTTTTTCTTTTCTCTCTCTCCCAAATCTTATAAAAATAATAATATTCACCTACAATAATAAAAAAATAAAATTAAATAAAATAAAATAAAATAAAACTAAAATACAATTCTACTTTTCTACTTCTTTACATCTCTCCTTTTCATTTCAAATTTTTCTCGAACCAATCTTTTCATCTTCTCCAAAACTACCCTTATCTCCTTCCTGCATTTCTCAAATACCTCCTCCTCTCCTACCGGAAACACCTATTCAATCTCCAAGAGTTCCTCTGCCACGTCGAAGGAAGCAGCATCAATAATTGTATTGGCCTCCCCACATAACTCTTCTGCTAACCTTACTCGTCGACCCTGACGAGGTTTCTTTGACCACACCTGGTCCTGTGTGTCTTCAGGTTCTTCGACTCCACCCGTGACCGGAGGGTTTGCCTCAGTTGGCAAAAGCGACGCAGGCTCCCCAATTGGGTCTTCGATGGTATTTGATGTCTAAACAAAACTCATCAGTAACCTCATCCTTAAAAAAAAAAAAAAAAAAAAAAAAAAAAAACAACAACTAAAAGCTTACTTCGAAGATGGGGTCAGGTTCTAAGAATAACCTTGGCGCCACCTCTACCTCTGCTTCTCTTTCCTCCTCGTCATCTTAGGTGCCCGCCCTGGAACAGGGACTTCATCTTCATCTTTCTCCACCAATTCGTCGACCTCTTCTTCGACACCCCGCTTCGAACTCGTGGCCTGGGTTACCCAGGTTGTGATCTCGTTGTTGAGCTCCTTATCATTCTCCCCCACTGATTTTTCATCTCCAACCGAGACATCCCAAATGTCTTTGACCACCTCTTTTGTTTTAGGGATTACCCAAAACTTGGTCTTGGTAAACCGTTGTTCGATCTCTGCGTTCTTCGTCAACGCATCGCACGCCACTCGTTGCCAACGGCAAAACTTGCATTTCTGGCGAGGGCCTTGAGTAACCGTACTTTCGACACAAAAGTATTCCATGCTTTCACAAGCCGTGCAAGTTTGGGAAAATTGTCACGTAATCATTCCCCCATCCGCTTTAGGGTGTGGAGGCGTAGGTGTGGGAGTAGGGCAGTTCATTATAAAAGGGAAATTAATAAATAAGAAGAAAATATATATGGAGGAAGGGGAACTAGTGTGAGAAGATGGCTCAAGCTCAACGGAGCTCGCGATTCTTATACCCGGGCATCTGTCACGCGCCACGTGACACTCGAGGCAAAAGCAGCTCATTAAATCAATAATATCGAGTCCTAAATCTATACTCGAAGCGCAGAAAGCAATTCTCCATAGCAACTGTGATTCCCCTTTGTGTACTTACTATTTAACTGCACTAGCCTAAACTCTAAATCTAAATTAGTCAATCTCCCAATAGGGTGCCTTAGTCTCCTTTTCAATAAGCGAAGCACAGCGCTAGGATCAAGGTAATAGTACAGTAGTAGTTTTCATTAAAAGTTTTGTTAATTAATTAAAAAGGGGTAAATTGAGCATGGACGGATATTTAGCAAAGAGGGTCTAAGTGTATGTTGGTAATGGTCAATGGTATGGGAATGGTGCGTTGAAAGGGAGGTCAATGCGAGGAGGAATAAAGGATATAAAAGGGTTGGGTATTTGGTTCGATATTCCTTAGAATTAAATTATAAAACATATTTACATTAATAGTGGTAAAATATTTAAGTTAAATAATTGTTATTGTATCTTTATTTTATTTTCTCAATATTCATTTCAAAATCCTAAATCTTTGATTATTGAGTTTCCAACCCTTCGTGAGATCTTAAGAATTCCTATTACCTTTGAAACTATTTTATAATTCTTCTCGAATCTACCTCGAACCTGTAGCTCTTACTTTGAGTGACCTTCGAATCACTTCCTCAAATCATTCCTCTGTGCTTTGAAGAAGTTTCTAAATCTCTCATCTCACTTTCAGGAACATCCTCAACCTTGTGCGTAGGTTGTCCGGTGACAGTCAGGTAAATTTTTTGGAAGTATTTTTCACATACATGAGTTTTTTAATGAATAAAATAATTGGGATGTAATTTTCTGTATATATAAAAATATTCATCTTAAATAAGTTATCTCACATGCTAGAAGGTGTCTTCCCCCAACTGAACTTCTATACTTCCAGAAATAGTATGGACCTTCTAGCAGTTGCCGTTTTTTTTCTCATAAAAAATACTAAGTGTAAATATTATATTAAGCAAATAATATTTAAAAATTTGAATACATTTTCATATCTGAAATTTATATGTCAATGTTTTTTTTAGGATGAAAAAAGTTTTCATCCATAATTAACATCAAAAAAATGTTCTTCCAGAGGTGAAATGGAAGGTTCTACTTCATTCAGCCTGAATAATTACAAACCCTTACTCAAAAATATTTTCAATCAAACTTTGGTTTCTTTTTAGAACCATAGTATTAATATTTTATATTATCTAATGAAATCCATTTATCCCATGTAATTTGGAAAGATTTTTTATCCATGATATACCAGAAGTTGAAGTCATAAACTTGATGTGGTTGAATGAAATAATTTAAGTACTAATAGATTTAAATGAAATTATCAAATTTACTATTTCCATTTTTTTGAAATCCAAGAAATATTTTTTTAAGAAATATATCATGTTACCCTATTACAAAGTCACCATGAATAATCAAACACATGTTTATTTTATGAAAGTGTGATTTTAAACAATGTAGATTAAAATTTTAAAAAAGAATTTCTTTTAAATAAAAACAAAATAAAATAAAAATAATAACAGAAAAAAAATGGAAAGTTTTTGTCTAGCTCGGTGAATACTTACATTTTGAACCTTTTTTATTCTGTGTAAATTTTTATTAGCCCTTTTTTCACCCCCTGGGGCCCCCACCAGGCCCGACTTGGGGCTAAGAAAGGGCTTCCAATGTGTCAACTTAGTCTTATTAAAAATGTCTAAGTTTTATCAAAAGAAACTGACATACTTTCTACAGTTTTGACTATCTTGATTTATTCATAAAATAAATTTTTATGTCATACTTAGCACTCATTGTTGCTTTTTCCTTCTCATTATACCCATATAATCATTTTTTTCATTTTTAATTCATGAAGCACATACTTGCTCATTAGTCAATAAGAATTATATAAAGAAGCTATTTTGGAGAAAAAGTTACTATAACTTATAGTTTTCATAAATTTTTTATCATTCTTCAAAATTTCATGTCTAAAAAAAATGATGCTGTGTGCCTTTTTTTGATGTAACTTTTTTAAAAAAAATTATTATTCATGTTTAGACACTTTTTATAAATTTTATAATTTATTGAATTATTTGAATTTTTTGGAATGTTTTTCTAAAAAAGTAAGACTTTTGATGTCTTTTAGAAGATTTTGTGATCTTGAGAATTCTTTTGAATTTTTTTTGAATTTTTTCAATTTTTTGGGGAATTTTTCGGACCTAACACCACACAATATGGGGGGCGTACTTGCTAGCAAGTCCGCAACCTTGGACCCAAACTCACCATAGATTGAACACACATTGAGCTATTGATAAAGAAACCATACAATCAGGGATGAACACCACTCATCAGAGCAGTTTTAGGTGGGTGTTCAAGTAGAGTTCAGTCTGAGTTCCATCTGAGTTTAGGTTGAGGACTTGCTAGCAAGTCCAACCCCTATATTGCCTAGTGTAATATTTTTTTTGATTGTTTTAATGCTTGAATAGGAATCAAATCATGTGCCAAAAAAACACAGCATCTTTTCAAGCACATGACTTGATTCCAATTCCTCTAGGGAAAGTTTCAAGATGGACCACAAATTTTCACAGAATTATATTTCTTGTGTCCATCCAACAACTTGCACTGAGGAATTGGGTTCCAGCCATGTGCTTGATAAGACACAGCATCTTTTTAGCACGTGACTTCAATCACAATTCATGACAATTGGCCTTTCAAGTCTATAAGGTTTTATATGGATGTCCAATGGCGGTAACAACAATCTTTAAGGGCTTCAAACTGAGGTATGTATATTCCTATCTTAAAGATTAGTTACTAAAATAATAAGAGGTAAAATTTTAATTATTATTATAATTAATGAGTTAGAACTACATAATTGTAAGTACTAAAAACAATAAATAATAGTAATAAATATTTAAGTGTAGTAATTGATTTAATAATATAAGTAAGTAATGTATGAATAAAAAATAACCAAAATAGAGGCCTTATATAGGCAAAGGAGGGAAAACCCACAGCAATGAAATTCTAAAAACAGTAGTATGAGAGAGAGAAAAAAAGAATATTCCAGAAGGAGTATTTCAAATAACAAAGTTGTTCTAAAAAGAAGGCGTCAAAAAGATGTATTTTAAAGATGTATTTACAGAGTATGTCAGAAATACATAAATTTATTTAATATTTACTGTAGAAGTCAATTCTAAATAAGAAATTTGAATTTTTTGTATATAGTTATTTTTATTTGAATATTAAAATTTTTATTTCTTCTAACCTGTCAATGAGCACGGTGTTAGAGAATAAAATGTAAAGGACATTTTATATTTAATTTAAATTATTCATTTAATTTTACCATTCTGTAATTAGTTAATTTATTACAGGTAGTTTTAATGTAACTAATTTAATTAAAAAATTAAAATAATAAGGCGTGGCTTCATCCAGTAAATAATTTATTAGTTTACTGGGTAAGTCTAGTAGCCTGGCTTACACTCCCTCACTCTAAATAAACAATAAAAAAAATGCTATGATTTTTTCTTTTTATATTTCTTTAGCAGAGTGAGAAGATTATATATTTCTTCCCAGGGATCCAAGAATCATATTCAGAATTTTTTTTCTTGAATCTCAATAAGTATTCTCTACCTTTTTCAGCAGTAACTATTCTGTCATTTAGAATCTTATCCATTTCTGCTGTCTCAGTGATTTCATTAGGCGCCTTTTTTGGTCTTCCCCTCCTTTTGGGAAATAAATAACTATTGGATGTATAAGGTTTCAAAAGAGATATTGGAAAAACAGGATGTTTTCTGTCATATGGAGAATACAAAATAACTTCAACTGCATTATCACCAACCATTCTTCTTACAACAAATGGACCAACAAATGGGTCTTTCAATTTTTTATTACCTTGTAAATTGAAGTGGACTGTAGAAATCAACACCTCATCACCCTTTTTAAAAGTGTATTCTTCATCGGATTTGTCCCATCTCTTCTTCTCATATTCAAATGATTTTTCAATACATTTTTGAGCATGACTTCTGCAAAGTTGTTGCATTTGATGAAAGGATTTTACACCATGATGTAAATACAATTTAGGTATTTTATTATTGAGAATTTGGGCAGGAGTATTTGGAACATATCCAAGCCAGAGCTCAAAATGCTTTCTTTGAGTAACAGAATAAACAGTGCTATTATAAGCAAATTCCAACCCAGGTAGTAAGGTAACCCAATCATGAGTGAATCTGTCATTGTGTTTATACTCAAGGCCAAAGGCACAGTACCTTCTTATCATGTCCCCCAAAGTCTGGATCATTCTTTCAGCTAATCCATCAGTCTGAGAGTGATGGGCAGTATATAGTTTCTGATCACCACCACAAATATCCATCAGAGACATCCAAAATTCAGAAGTAAATTTAGGTTCTCTGTCAGAGATTATGGCTTTAGGAAAACTAGCAGTATTAAACATATGAGACCACCATAAAAAGGCTAATTCTTTAGTGGAAAAATCCTTGCGAGTAGGGATAATTTTACACATTTTGGTGAATCAGTCCACAATAACCCAACAAGAGTTATAAATGTCTTTTCCAGCAATAGGTAATCCTGTTACAAAATCCATGTTTATTATCTGCCATGTTGCATCAGGAGGTTCAATATGTTGCATTAATCCAGCTCTATTACCAGTAAATCTTTTTGATTTTTGGCAAGAATCACAAGATTCAACATATAATTTGGTGTCTTCAGACATATTAACCCACCAAGCAGTGTTTTTAATTCTGACCATTGTTTTTTCAAGATCAAAATGTCAAGCCAATATTACATCATGACAAATTTTCAAGATGATCTCTTTCATAGAAGGAGAAATAACAATGAAATTACTCAACTATCTTCTATAATATAGATATCCTTCATCAATTGAAAATTTACCTTTCTCCAAAGCCTTTTGGTACTTTGTTGGAAGGGTTTTAATTAATGATTGTATTGAAGCATTCTTTGGATCATTTAATATGGTTCATAAGTTTTTCAAGTCAGTGTCCTTATCATATTAATCCAGAATAAGCTGTAATATCTCTTCCTCCATATCAACCACATATATCCCATGAACATGAATAATTTCATCCTGAGGATCATAAGCAGGATTGGAGTCATCATTTGGAAAAGGTAACCTTTATAACATATCCACATTTGAGTGAACAATACCAGCCCTATGAATAATTGTCATTCTCCCTCTGTATTCCTGAACAGCTAACTGCCATCTGAACATATGTCTGTTAGGTGTTTTCAAGTTTAAAAGGGATTTAACTGCACTGCAGTAAGTAAAAAGTTCAAATTTCTGGTCATCTAGGTAATAATGTAGCTTTTCTAGAGCCCACACTACGGCTAAACATTCAAGCTGAGTGGCACCATATTTCAATTCTATATTTTTCAAGGTTCTTGAAATATAACAAATAAATACTTCTGATACTTTATCATTTATCACTTATTTTTGATGGAGGAAGAACCAAGAGCAATAAAACTGGCATCAGTTTACAAAACAAATTGTTGATTAAAGTCAGGTAAAGCAAGAATTGGTGCTGACATCAAACAGTGTTTCATAGTGTCAAAAGCTTTCTGTCTTTAACTATTCCAGACAAAAGCAACATCCTTTCTAGTCAGTTGGGTAAGGGGTAAATCTATGACTTGCTAATTTTTAATATACTGTCTATATTATCCACACATTCCCAAAAAACTCTGGAGCTCTCTAACTGTGGTAGGAGCCTTCACCTGCTGTATAGCTGCCACTTTATTTTGGTCAACACATATCTGTAACCCTGAAACAACATGACCCAGCACTTTTATGGAATGAGAACCAAATTAAAATTTCTTCAAAGCAAGTGTCATATTTATTCCATCCATTTTGTGGAACACTTTACACAGGTGGTTGAGATGGTCCTCAAATGTTTTTGAGAATATAATGGTATCATCAATATAAACCATCAGCCATCCTTCAATTATCTCCTGATGGAATGTGTTATCCATAAATTTTTGAAAAACTGAAGGGGCATTTTTAGGGCAAAATGGTATCTGAATATACTTATAAACACCCATATGAGTAGCAATCATCTGAAAATTCCGGGAATTCTTCTCAAAAGGTACCTGGTGATATACCTTTTTACCATCCAAGCAGCTTATATATTTAGCACCTTGTAAGGTAGCATGTATAGAGCTAAATCTAGGTAAAGGGTAGATATCATCAACAGTATAAGTATTCAATGCTCTATAATCACCACATATCCTGGCCTTATCTTTCTCATAAGAAATTAGGACAGGTGAGATAACACAATATTTAGGTGTTTCAACTACCTTTTCAATAATATTCATTTTCAAAAGGGTAGAGATATTATCCTCAATATCTTTTCTCTTTGTGGGAGAAGCAGGGTAAGGCTTCTTCTTCAAACTAGGTGGTATGTCAATTAATGGACAAGATAATGAAAGTTTCATTTCTTCCTTAACTAATCCTAGTTCATGTGGCCCATGAGCAAAGGCCATAGGAAAAGATTTAATCAATTTAATAATGGAATCTTTATCCTCACCAAAAGGTTGTTCTCCAAAAGAAGCATTGTCAATTTCAGACATAAAGCATGCATTTACTTTGAAGACCTTCCTTTATATTGAATCACAGAATTACATGTGTTCAATTCTGGTTTTAACAATTTTTTGGGGGAGGAGATCTTAAATTTTCTCTTCCCATTTATCCCCATTGTGAAGCATTGGTTTGAAGGATCCAATTTTATGCCATATTTGGTTAAAATGTCATTTCCTATAATAAACCAACTGCTTGAGTTATCATTTTTCATGACAACAAAGTCACAAATAGCTCTTACAAAACCATGCTTATATTTAAAAAACACTGTGGCTTTGTATTTACCAATGGGGGACAAAACAGAGCCATAACCTCTCAAATTTTCAGAAATGATAGGGATAAGTTTTGATTTATAGTCTTGATCCACTGAAGCAAGTGCTTTTTCAGATACTTCATTTTCTCCAGCTCCAGAATCCAGAACAACTTCAATGCTGGTTCCATTGATCAAGACTGGTGCTTTGAGAGGGGCAATAATAGTTGAGCTATCCTCAATGTTCCTTATGATCTCAGCATCCTCAACTGTAGATAAATGATTATTATCAATATCAATAGTATTTAAATAATGAATATCTTCTTCCAGCATCAAGATTTCTTGTTGAGGGTCATATGAAATATTGCTGGCACAATCACTTGAAGTATCATCCAGTGCTATTGTGTCATCAGCCTGCTTCTCAGTTTCTTTAACAAGATTTATCCTCTTGTCACAAACTTGGCCTTTCTGCCAAGGCTTGTTGCACTTGAAGCAAGTGTTTGTTGCATACTTTTTTGGTGCAACAGGGGCAGAAAGTTTACCAACCTTTTCCAGAGTTTTCTGTTGGTAAGTGGAGGATTTCTCCAAAGGGGTCCTAGGAATGAATCTTCTGGCATCATACTTGTTTTTTAGAAGGATCTCATTGCAAGTATTAATGAAAGAAAAAGGTTCTCTAGAGAACTCAGTCCTAGCCACTATCAAGTCTCTCAAAGACATTGGCAATTTATAAAGGATCCTGTCCTTCCATAACTCAGACTCCATATTTGGGTCCATTGTCCTCAAGATTTTTACAAGTTTCATTAGGAACTAATAGGTTTATCAGTAGAAGAGCTATATCTAGTTTCCTAATACTGCCTATGTTGAGCCATCCTAAACTTGGAGCCACCAAATTGTGCTTTAATCAATTTTTTCCAATCTTCCCATGAGTAGTCATTCCTATCCATGAGAACAGATTCATACCACATTAGGGCTACATTGGTAAACAAAGAAATTAACATACACCACGCAATATGGGGGGCGGAATTGCTAGCAAGTCTGCAACCTTGGACCCAAACTCACCACAGATTGAGCACACATTGAGCTATTGATAAAGGAACCATACAATCAGGGATGAACACCACTCAGCAGAACAGATTTAGGTGGGTGTCCAAGTAGAGTTCAGCATGAGTTCAGTATGAGTTCAGTCTGAGTTCCATCTGAGTTCAGGTTGAGGACTTGCTAGCAAGTCCACCCCCTATATTGTGTAGTGATAAAAACAATTTCCTCATCTAGGAGTTTGTAAGAATTTTTTAAGTTATCAATTCTGCAAATGAATTTCTGCCAATCAGAAGAAGAATCACCATCAAATAGGGGGTGTCAGTTCTGGCAAATCCGCACTTAACTTAAGTGCGGATTTCAAACCAAATCAGCACTTAAAAATCAGCACTTAAATTTTTCAAAAAAGTCACTTATTTCAAAAAAGGGTGTCAGTTATGACCTCAAATCAGCACTTTTTTCCCGTTTTTTTTCACAACCACATTGTGGCCACAAAACATCCCTTCCTTTCTTACCCCATCCCTGTCACATGTGACACACTGACCTTCCTCGCTACCTACCCATCAATCCTTGGCACACACCCCTTCCTGTCATTTTCAATATTTTGACCAGGCATGTTTAAATTCTTTTTTACTTATTTCTACTACTTATTTATCTTTTTTCTATGGGTGTCAGTTCTGACCTCAAATCAGCACTTTTTTGGTGATTTTTTTTTCAAAACCACATGTTGGCCACATCATCCCTTTCTTTCCCACACCATTTTTTACTCTCCAAATGTCCTCTTTGTGTACTTCATTCACTTGGGTTGGTATTTTGGTTTTTTGCATATTCATTTTTTTTTGGAATTTACGGTGAAATTTTTTTTTTGGATGGCTCATTGGTTTTCTTTCACCAGCTCAACATGAAATTGCATATTTTCTGAAATCACATATTTTGTCAGTGATTTTTTTTTTCATTCATCCCTCATATCCTTTTCCTATTCTCCTCCAACATCCCTCAAACAATTTGGTTTCATTCATTTTGTTATCTCATCTCTCCAGGTAAGTCACTTTATTCTTTTTTATTGATTTTTTGATTACTAATTATAATTTTTTTTTGTTTTTTTCTGTTTATTTTATTTTTTTATCTAAATCTTTTTTGTAAGTGGTTATTTTGGATTTCAATGGTATAATTAACCTTTTTTTTCTCTCCCTCTTTACTTCCTTTTTTAGCTCCATCACCCTACTCTTCATCCCTCCTTGGCATTGTCATTATCCCCCCTTTCCCTTATTTCACTTTTTTTTGGCTCCATTTCATTGAAACACATACATTTCACATTCTTTATGCATTTCACTTACTCCATATTCAATTTCCCCACAATTCCAACATCAATCTTTCTCACTCTATTTTTCCTACTTTTCAATCAAGGTAAGTTTCATCTCCTTTTTTTCATGCCTATATGATATCTCATTCCTTTTATGAAAAGTTCATACTTAAATATATTTATGACTCTTATCTGGATAACAGTGAACTTATAAAACTCCTTTTGATCTCATCTTCATTACCACTTTTCAAGTTTTTGTAAAATTTTGAAAATCAGACTCGGAATTAGGGTTAGGTTTATTCAAATCTAATGTTCTTTTTACTGAAGATTCTCCTGAAGGCTACCTTTCATTTCGCACAAACAGATTTGAATTTGATTCAGTGGTTGCTGAGATATTGACCGTTAAAGTTGAGCCTTTTTTTTCTCAATTTAAATTTTTATTTCATTCTTTAATGTAACAAATTAGGGTTAGGTTTATTTAAATCACATGTCCTTTAACTGAAGATTCTACTAAAGCATATCTTTCATTTTTCTAAAAAAGTTTTGAATTAGGTTCAGTGGTTGCTGAGATTTTGACCTTTGAAGTTGAGCCTTTTTTCCAAATTTCAATTGTCTTATTTCACATTTTTATATTGCATATTTAGAGGATAAGGATTCTGAAACTCTTATATGATTATTATCTAGTCATTTCAATTATATAGGCATATATTTGTTGCTCAAGAATATCACTAAAGCTCAAAAAGATGAAGATTTTTCCTTATGGGACACTCTACCTTCCTTTAACTCTTTTCTTGCTCTTCGACTCAGAAAGCACTGTAATAAAGCATTTGAAAAAAATCATGAAATTGCAACCAAAGTTGGAATACCAAATTGGTGTGACTCCGAATGGGAAGATATCAGCCACAAATATCTTTTATTTTCTAATGTTATTATCACTCATTCTGGATTTCACAATAAAATTCACACCGATACCAAGGACACCAGTTTTCTTACTTTTGGTATATTCTCATATATCAAACCGATTACTGGCCAACCAATACCATCTCCAGATAAAATCAAATGACATGGTTTATATTTTCCAGACCACCGGTGCATCATTGATTTTGGTTTGTGAAATGGTATCATCGAAACTATTTGGAATTCTTCTAAGGATAATCATCAAATGACCAAAGCTCCTCCTGGTTTGGAATCCTGTCAATATTTAACACATTTTGGTTGCTCATTTCAAATCAGTCATAAGTTGATTCAAAGAATCAATAAGGTAATGAAAGAAGGTAAAGTTAATCGATTTAAAAAAACTTTATTTAGATCCAAAAAGTATGGGGATTAGAGTTGTCATCAAAAATTTTATATTTTTTCGTAAATTTTTAATAAATATTTTTTATGTATCAATTTCCTCAACTAAAGTAATGGGCCCACGACCTTGTGTTTTATAAATGGTAATCATGATAACATTTATTTGTTTCATGGGGTTCCTCTAGCCTATACCTGTGGAAAGTCCCAAACTTTTGTTTCTAGACTTGGTCTGCATTTTGGCTTGAGGGATTGTCATTACTTTAAACTAGGGAAAGTGATATATATTAGATATTTATTTAATAATTTACGTAATTATATTAAATTTAGATGACTTCCAACACTTACTTCAATAAAATGCAGGGGGGGTATCGCCAAATTTTCAAATCTGACATGTGAAATTGATGACTTAGAAAAATTTTGGTGATATCCACCCCTTGCTCCAATAAATTGCAGGGGAGAGTATTGCCAATTTTTTAAAACAGATATAGAATTTTTTTGACTTGTAAATATTTTGGTGAAAATTTTTGACAAGAATGTGAAAGTAATTGTTTCCACCTTGAGCAGGTTTCTGGCTCAAAGGAATAGCAGTACCATCAACAAAACCAATATATCCTGGGAAGCCCTCTGCTTGAATAACCTGAGATGATTCAAGTCGCTCTTCTTTTGTTGGCCAGGTGAGAAGTTGAGATTACAAGGAGTTGATGGCAGTGATACATTGTTTGGTATAAGTGTTAACTGAACCATACCCTAAATCAAAGACATTTTCTAAACGTTTCAAAGCGGCTCCATTACCATTTGAACCCAAATGACATAGTGTGATGGCCAATTGAATTGAAGGATGTTATTGTTCTTTTTGATAATTATTGTGAAATATGGGATGATCCTGAATAAGCTCAAGCAATTTAAGGAAACATTCCTGAGAAGTCCTGAACAGCTGTCTAAAACTGGGTGTAGATAGTTTAAGAAGAGTTTGGATGGTGTACTTGGGGGTATGAAGTACTTGAGGCTTTCTGGGAAGAAGGTAACATTTCATGGACATTTTTGATAAAAAGACAAAATCTTCTTCTAGATCAGAATCAGAATCGCAATCAGAGTCCAAGAGCAGTTCAAGAGCCATGAAATTCATTGCTTTATGTAATTTATCACAATTTGAAAGTGAGGAAGGCATAACTCTTATATGATATGATATGAAGATGTAAGTGATGTACGATGTTTTGAGTTATGAAGTGTTATGCTGCGGAGTGCTGCATATGAATGGGATGATGCTGACAAATCAGTGAAATGGGACTTGATGGTGAAATCAGCACTTTTGGTTGAGAAAGTGCAGATTTGAGTAAAATAAGTGACTTATTTCATTTTGAAATCCACCAGTATTGGGGCTAGTGTGTTTTGGAAATCCACACTTATTTAAATGCGGATTTGGTCAAATTTAAGTGCGGATTTGTAAGTGCGGATTTGCCAGAACTGACACCCCCTAACGTTGGGTACTGGTCAAGTTTTGGCCAATTCTTTTGATTTAGAGGAGCCTCCTTAGTATTAGCTTGTTTCTGAGTAATAAGCAGCTTTTACTTCTTCAATTGTTCAGTAATATCATTGTTTAATCCTTCTGTTGAAGATCCTGGTGCATCATCAATTTTTGATGGAAACTCAGTGGTATGAACAGGAATTTCTGAATCTAATTTTACTTTAGATGAACTAGAAACAGGTAAACTTGGAGCATCCTGTACCATATGTTCCTTCAAAGAAGTTTCAGAATATTTTTGATCATTAAACAATGAATTCAATTTTTCTTCAATGTTTGTTAGTCTGGTTTTCACTCTTGGAAGACTAAATAAACTCTCAATGACTGTTGCAAAAGATAACTGGGTTTTATTTTGAAAAGATAAATAATGATCACTCAATCTTTTCAGGTTCATTTTATCTACCTCTAGCTCCAGGCACAGGTAGATACAGTATCTTTCAGTTTAGACAAAACAATTTTTTTTTATTTTGCCATAAAGCAACTTTCTTTTCATGAGTTACTTTGTAATGAAACAACTCATCAGAAACTCTCTGTAACTCACTCCTCAATTCTTGATAACCATTTTCAAATAAAAAACTATTATATTTCTGAGTCAATTGCATGTTGTTCATTATATGATTTTGTTTAGCAATAATATCCCTCAAATATTCATCATTAATGTTAGCTACATCTGGAGTGTTTCTCAATAAGGAAAAAAAGGAACTTTCCAGATTCTCATAAAACTCAGGCTCAAGTGTTTCATCAATAATAGCCATATCAGGAATTATCATTGAAGTAGCAATTAGAACTAAAGGATAAGATACATTTGAAATTTGAGCAATTTGTCTACTCTTCTCAGCCTCTTCAGGTCTCACAGTCTCATCTCCTCTTCTAGAATTACCTGAAGGAACTGAATCAGTTACAAGAAATGGTACTTGAGATTCAATAGAGGGGCTTACCATGGCTTGGGAAAGACTTGGATGTGGTTGTTCTTTCTCCTTCTTCCTCCTTGATAGAGATGAGGAGGTATTGGATTGAACTGATTTGTTCTTGAAGGATGTCATGCGCCCCGTGAAACTCGAGGCAAAAGCAGCTCATTAAATCAATAATATCGAGTCCTAAATCTATACTCAAAGCACAGAAAGCAATTCTCCATAGCAACTGCGATTCCCCTTTGTGTACTTATTATTTAACTGCGCTAGCCTAAACTCTAAATCTAAATTAGTCAATCTCCCAATAGGGTGCCTTAGTCTACTTTTCAATAAGCAACGTACAGTGCTAGGATCAATGTAATAGTACAGTAGTAGTTTTCATTAAAGTTTTGTTAATTAATTAAAAGGGGGTAAATTGAGCATGGACGGATATTTAGCGAAGAGGGTCTAAGTGTATGTTAGTAATGGTCAATGGTATGGGAATGGTGCGATGAGAGAGAGGTCAATGCGAGGAGGAACAAAGGATATAAAAGGGCTGGGTATTTGGTTTGATATTCCTTAGAATTAAATTATAAAACGTATTTACATTAAAAGTGGTAAATCTTTAAAGTTAAATCATTGTTATTGTATCTTTCTTTTATTTTCTCAATTTTCATTTCTAAATCCTAAATCTTTGATTATTGAGTTTCCAACCCTTTGTGAGATCTTAAGAATTCCTATTACCTTTGAAACTATTTTATAATTCTTCTCGAACAAACCTCGAACCTGTAGCTCTTACTTTGAGTGACCTTCAAATCACTTCCTCGAATCATTCCTCTGTGCTTCGAAGACGTTTCTAAATCTCTCATCTCACTTTCAGGAACATCCTCAACCTTGTGCGTAGGTCATCCGGTGACAGTATAATTTAATTCTCCGTAGTTCTCATTCTTTGTACTACTACATCCTTTTAGGTGTTTTTAAAGTTTTAAAATGGCACCTGTTCAACGCACTCCTCCTCCGGGCGCTACTACTAGAGCTCACGCTAAGGGCAGGCCAACAGCCACAAGTTCTGTTTCCCGCACTCACTCTTTGGAACCACTCGACCTTAGGGAACGGCAACATTCAGTTCAATCTGTAGAAGACATCCCACAAGATTTTGAGGATTCTAGTGATGAAGAAGAAGAAGAGGATACAATGCACAAGGCACCATTGGCCCCAGCCAATCACCCTTCTGGTCAATCCTCAGAACCTGGACCATCTAACTCTCTGGAAGATTTCATGAGACTTTTCATGAAAACCCTTTCAAATCCAACGTCTTCAGAGGGATCTAAGTTCAAAACTCTTTCTATGAAATCTCCTGACAAATTCGACGTAGATCACCCCGACAGATTACGACCCTTCTTGCAAACCTGCAAGCAACTGTTCCATAATGACCCTCGAACCTTTAATAGCGACCAATCAAAGGTCGTTTACGCTTCTTCATTCCTAGCCGAGAAAGCAGCAAGATTGTTTGAACCTTATCTGCTCATGCTTTCTTTGACAGAAACCCACTTACTTATCAATAATTGGGAAAAAATCGAAGACCAACTCTTTACGTTGTTTGGGGACCCTAATGAAACTGACAACGCAGAAATTGAACTTGATTTTCTTCGCATGAGTGATAATGGTAAAGCCTCTGAATATATCTCAAACTTCAGAGCACTTCAAACTCGAGTAGGTTGGAATGATGCTGCCCTTAAGTATCTTTTCAAGAAAGGACTTCCTTCGAGGATTCTGGATCAATTAAATCTTCACGGTCAGAAGATGACTACTTTAACGGATTTAATGGATCAAACCCTCGAACTTGACGGCATTTATCAAGGACGACTTCAACATCGTCGATATGCCAACAAATCTCAAGGCCTAAATTTTAAATCGGGACCTTCTTCACACCCACGACCAAATCAATCCTCCTTGACTCAATCCAAACCCAATAAGGAAAAGGATAAACCTTGACCAAAAGGCTCGACCCCAGGCAATATCAGCAAAGTACTGGATCCTAAAGGGGAACTTAAAGAAGCTGAGAGGAAGAGACGAGCAGATAATGGGTTATGTATGTATTGTGGGGGTAAGCACAAGTTGGAAGACTGTGTAAAGTTGAAGGAAAGAGAAGGTACTAGTTCGAAGCCAAAAAACTAGTAGATAGTTTATGTCAGCCTAAATATCCTTAGGACTGAGTATTTCTTATGCTTAAAATAAGATAACCTTAACTAGATTAAGCTTATATCTTAAAAATAAGGTTAAAATAATAATATATATTATTTTATTATATATATATATAATTATTATTCTATTATATAATTTATAATAGTTTAAATAGCTTATCCATGGCCTAATAATACTTATTAAGGTGTTAATGGAGTCATAATATACTTATCTTAAGTGATATGAAGTAATTATTGACATACATAAGCTTATATGTATACATAAATCTCATATTCAGTGAAATATGCAGTATATTATGTATATTTAGGTATATAAGTGGGTTTTAGCCCCTTAATAGCCTATAACCTTTGTTTTTCTGCTTATTTTAGGTCATATGGACGAAATTAGTGGACTCACAACGCCTACAGAAGCATAGACACCTATATCAGGCGCATACACCCAGTTTGGACAACTAAAATTACTTCCTTGGATGGTTATTCATGGATTTATGGGTTGGAAAGATGTTTCTGGGTTAATGTGGATGCTTGGGGATGTTATTGGGGGCTTGGACATTTTATTTGTTTCCTTTATATGCTTTTAGTTTCATTAAATCTCTTTTTGATCTTTTATTTTACCTGTTTCTTTATGGTATCCGCTTTTATCTGGGATTTCTATTTATGGTATGACTCTGTGTTATTATTAATAGTGATGGAGGGTCCTTACTGGAGGTCTGGGTGTTGAAACTGCTTGAAGTGGACGCCATGGGGAGGTGATGGGCCCTCACAGTGCTGTAATTGCCGGGGATAGCAGTGACATCATCTGGATTGAAGGTCTGTGCACTCCAGTGGATTTGGGTATAAGTAAGGAGGGATTTTGACGGTTTATTATCATTATTCAATTACTACACTTTAAATAAACATTACACTACAATTATTAACATTCAGAAATATATTATAAAGCCCTTATAAATTGATATTATCTTTATAAAAGCTATAACTATATTTTATTCTTCTATTTTCCACCACTAGCACGCATTTAAATCCAAGTATTGTGAGTTTAATTTGAGTATAACTATTCTATTAGTCTTCCCCTGAGGTTTAATCACTAAATCATTTATTAATAAGTAGTAGGACCATAAAATAACACTATTATATCATACTTATATACTAGACTGTACTGAAAGTTTACTTGTGTGCAAAGCAAACTATCTTATCTCTCCCACTGCACAGAACCTCCATGTCTTAAGGACTGGAGTTGCTTAAACCGCTTGAGATTCATTCTTTTTAAGGAGGATATCCCCTTCAGTTGTCTTATAGACTCTGGAGCTTCAATTTCTTTTGTTAGTTTATCTTTTGCCGAGAAGCTTCAACTAACATTTACAGATGTCGATCAAACTCCAATCTATTTTGTCGAATCAGAGGAACCCAAATATTGGGTAAGGAATAAAGTTTTATGGGTTTTAAACTTTCCGAACTTTCCCCCCTTCGAGTGGGAATCATCAGTCTTGGACGCCCCAAGGATGGACAATACCAATTTTGGCCATGACTTTTTAACGCATTGGAATCCCGAAATTGATTGGACTAAGGGATTGATCACCCCACGCTCAAAGTATATTTCTGATTCTTCAATGCAGGTCAATAGGGAGTTAAACAACCAGCCTGACAACGTCCTGCTAGAGGAAAAATCTCTGCCAGATGACTTGCAAGCATCTGATCTTTCTCTAAATAAGAAATTGGCTAACCCTTCTAGCTAGATAACTTCACTCGAAGAGGATTTAAATTGCCTCGAAGCAATCCAATTATGCTCTCTCAATACAGGTATCCCCTTGACAAATTCTCTCTAAGATGAAGAGGACGACCAAATCAACGTTGAAGCCATTAAATCAACTCTACCGGAAATCTACCATGATTTCCTCAATGTTTTCTCCATCCGCAAGGCTGATAAGTTACCACCTCATCTACTTTACGACCATCAAAAAGAGTTAATAGGCCCAGTACCTCCGGCAGGTCCTGTCTATTCTTTGTCGAAGGACAAATCTCAAGTTCTTCGAGACTACATTGCAGAGAATGTAGCCAAAGGTTTCGTCAGAGCCAGTAAATCTCCCACCGGCTCCCCTGTCCTCTTTGTAAAAAAGAAGGACAGTAGTCTTAGGTTGTGTGTTGACTATAGAAAGCTCAACACAGTCACTAAGAAGAATGCATATCCTGTTCCTCCTATGTCATTGCTTCTTACCCTTTTCAATGGTGCTAATTTCATTTCTAAAATTGATCTTAGAGGCGCTTACAATCTGATTCGCATTGCAGAAGGTCATGAACCACTGACTGCAATGCACACTAGATTTGGTAGTTTTGAGTATTTAGTTATGCCTTTTGGATTATGTAACACACCTTCAGCTTTTCAAAATTTTGTTAATGACATCTTCCAAGATGTTGTCGTCTATTTAGATGATATTTTAATATTCTCGAAAACACTAGATGAACATATTCATCATGTTTGACAGGTCCTAAATAATCTTCGAGATCATCATCACTACGCCAAGCATAATAAATGCGAATTCCACCTCAAATCAATTGATTTTTTGGGTTTTACGTTGTCCACTGACGGTTTAGTCATGGATGACAAAAAAGTCCAGAAAATACTGGAATGGCCTGAGCCCAAAAACATTAAATCGCTCCAAGGATTTTTGGGTTTTGCAAACTTCTATAGAAGATTTATTAAAGATTACTCTAAAACTATTTCCAATCTTACTTCTCTTCTTACAAAAGACATTCCTTTTGTTTTTACTTCTACAGCACGAAAGGAATTTGAAGCACTAAAAACGGCGTTTACCACAGCCCAATTCTTTGACATTTTGATCCTTCTGCCACGACAATGGTTGAGACAGATGCAAGCGATTATGCTATTTCAGGGGTCATCTCCCAATTAAATCCTGAAACAAATTTGTTTCATCCTGTTGCTTTTGAGTCACGCAAACTCATAGCCGCAGAATTAAATTATGAAATTCATGACAAAGAGCTTTTAGCTATTATCCATTGTCTTAGAAAATGGTGTTCTTTTCTTCTCAGCCTAGATAGTCCTTTTCAAATTTTTTACAGATCATAATGCTTTAAAATACTTCATGTCTTCCAAAGTGTTAACCAGGCGTCAAGCCAGGTGGGCTGAATTTTTGTCTGAATTTTCCTTCTCTATTTCCTATCGCCCAGGTAAAAACTGCATTGTCCCAGATATCTTGTCACGTCGGGACGACGTTAACCCACAGCAGGGGGACGCATTTGCTGACAAGATTCCAGCAAATGTGCAATCAATCTTCAACGAATTAATGTTAACGACTCATCAACTTAATTCGATGACAATTCAATCTTTTCGAAATCCACTATCCAACATCCTCAAAGCTCAGTCGAAGGACGAATATTGTTTAGGGTTAAAAGACAAAATACTCTCGAAGCAAGGGGCCAAAAGATTTAGTATTGAATCAGGTCTATTAGTCTTCGAAGGTAGAGTAGTCATACCCAACAACAATGAGATAAAATTATGGATTTTCAACAGTCGACATGATTCTCCATTAGCTGGTCATTTTGGGGTTGATAAAACCTACCAGTTAATAGCAAGGGATTTCTTCTGGCCAGGTATGACCAGGGAAATCAAGGCCTATATAAAAGCTTGTTACAAATGTAATAGGAATAAGGCTCCCCATCACCAGAAGCATGGGTTGCTTCAACCACATCCTATTCACTCTAAACCTTGGGAATCTTTATCAATGGATTTCATTTCTCAACTTCCTTTTTCTAATGATTTTGATGCTATATTAGTAATAGTAGATAGATTTTCAAAAATGTCTATTTTCATTAAAACCACTACTACTTCTACAGCAGAAGATTTGTCAAAATTGTTTCTAGAATATTTATTTTCCAAACACGGCTTACCAAATGATATTATTTCAGATAGAGGCTCATTGTTTGTATCCAAATTCTGGACCCAACTGTGTCGACAACTCAATATCACGAGGAACCTCTCCACGGCCTATCACCCTGAAACCGATGGTCAAACAGAAAGAGTTAACCAAATCCTCGAACAATATCTTCGAATGTATGTCAGTTACCAACAAGAAGATTGGACCACATGGTTACCATTGGCCGAATTTGCTTATAATAACTCGACTCATTCTTTGACATGACAATCTCCCTTCGAAACCATTTATGGACAACATCCTTGATTCAACTCAATCCATGTAGGAACTAATCATCCTGCGGAACATTATCTTCGAACTATATCACGACTCCAAGAAGAACTTAAAACAAATTTGAAATCAGCGATTCAAAGATACAAGGAACAGGCCGACAAACATCAACAATCTGCTCCTTCCTTTAAACCAGGCGACAAAGTATGGCTCGACGCACGAAACATTCGATCAACACGACCATCAAAGAAACTGGCTGAAAAGCGCTTGGGACCATTCGAAATCAACTCTGAAGTCTCTAAAACTGCATTTCGACTCAAGTTACCTCCTAAATGGCAGGCGATTCACCCTGTTTTCCATGTATCTCTCCTGGAACTGGCTCGAGAAATATACCCGGGCAAGAACCAACCCCCTCCAGAACCGGTCAAAGTAGAAGATCATCTAGAGTGGGAAGTAAGTCGTATCCTTGATTCAAGAATGCGCAAGTGGAAGCTTCAATACCTCGTGGAATGGGAAGGCTTCCTCAATGACTCAGACAAAACATCCTGGGAACCAGCCATCAATGTTTCTAACACCCCTGAACTCCTAAAATCTTTTCATTTGAAATATTCTTTAAAACCAAAACCTTAAAATTTCTTTTATTTTAAATTTTCTTTTTCTTTTTCTTTCTTTCTTTTTCTTGAAAAAAATCTAAAACACCTCTTGAATTTCTTAGCCTTGTTTTCTTTTTTTTTCTCTTCTTTTTCTTTCTTCTCCTTCTATAAAATTTTCTCCAAAACCAACTAAAAATAAAATCAAAATTAAAATTAAATAAAATAAAATAAAATAAAATAAAATAAATAGAATAAATATAAATAATAAAATAAAATAAAATAAAATAAAATAAATAGAATAAACATAAATAATAAAATAAAATAAAAAACTCTTAAATCTCTCTAAATATTTTCTTTCTTTTCTTTTTCAATTCTCTAAATACATTCTTTCCTTAAATTTAAAATTCTCTTTAAAATTTTCTTTCCTTCGAATTATCAAATCTTGTACAACACGACCATTTCCTCGAACTTAACTTCAACCTCTAAATCTCCCTTTAAAAATTATTTGAACAAATGATTCTTCTTTTCAAATGCTCTTTAAATTCTAAATTCTGTTTTTTTCTCTTCTTTCTTCTTCATCTCTTTTCAACTAAAATTTCCTAAAAAAATCATTCAAAAACTTTTCGCAAAAAAAAAAAAAAAACCTTCTTTAAATTTTCAATTCAACAAACTCATCTCAATCAACAACTGTTTCTTTTTCTCTCTTTTCTTACATAAATTTTTTCTTCTAAAAACTTAAAACTTCCTTCAATTAAATAACTTTTTCTTTCTTTATTTAAATTTCTTCTTTCAAATTCTAAAAGCAAAATTTTACTTAAAACTTCTTTTTTTCTTTTTCTCTCTCCCAAATCTTATAAAATTAATAATATTCACCTACAATAAAAAAATAAAATAAAATAAAAAATAAAATAAAACTAAAATACAATTTTACTTTTCTACTTCTTTACATCTCTCCTTTTCATTTCAAATTTTTTCTTTTTATTTTTCTCAAACCAATCTTTTCATCTTCTCCAAAACTACCCTTATCTCTTTCCTGCATTTCTCAAATACCTCCTCCTCTCATACTGGAACCACCTCTCCAATCTCCAAGAGTTCCTCTGCCACGTCGAAGGAACCAGCGTCGATAATTGTGTCGACCTCCC
Source organism: Hemileia vastatrix (assembly GCA_030280995.1). Classification (NCBI taxonomy): domain Eukaryota; kingdom Fungi; phylum Basidiomycota; class Pucciniomycetes; order Pucciniales; family Zaghouaniaceae; genus Hemileia; species Hemileia vastatrix. The sequence continues at coordinate 32,349,779 of JASXTE010000005.1, forward strand.
CACACAACTCTTCTGCCAACCTTACTCGTCGACCTTGACGAGGTTTCTTTGACCACACCTGGTCCAGTGTGTCTTCAGGTTCTTCGTTTCTACCCGTGACCAGAGGGTTTGCCTCAGTTGGTAAAAGCGGCGCAGGCTCCCCAATCGGGTCTTCAACGGTATTCGATGTCTAAACAAAAACTCATCAGTAACCTCATCCTTAAAAAATAACAATTAAAAACTTACCTCAAAGATGGGGTCAGGTTCTAAGAATAACCTTGGCGCCACCTCTACCTCTACTTCTCTTTCCTCCTCATCGTCTTCGATGACCACCCGTCTTTTCTTGGGTGCCCTCCCTGGAACAGGGACTTCATCTTCATCTTCCTCCACCAATTTGTCGACCTCTTCTTCGACACCCCGCTTCGAACTTGTGGCCTGGGTTACCCAGGTTGTGATCTCATTGTAGAGCTCCTTATCATTCTCCCCCACCGATTGTTCATCTTCAACCGAGACATCCCAAATGTCTTTGACCACCTCTTTTGTTTTAGGGATTACCCAAAACTTGGTCTTGGTAAACCGTTGACGATCTCTGCGTTCTTCGTCAACGCATTGCACGCCACTCGTCGCCAACGGCAAAACTCGCATTTCTGGAGAGGGCCTTGAGTTGCCGTACTTTCGACACAAAAGTATTCCATGCTTTCACAAGCTGTGCAAGTTTGGAAAAATTGTCACGTAATCATTCCCCCATCCGCTTTAGGGTGTGGAGGCGTAGGTGTGGGAGTAGGGCAGTTCATTATAAAAGGGAAATTAATAAATAAGAAGAAAATATATATGGAGGAAGGGGAACTAGTGTGAGAAGATGGCTCAAGCTCAACGGAGTTCGTGATTCTTATACCCGGGCATCTGTCACGCGCCCCGTGACACTCGAGGAAAAAGCAGCTCATTAAATCAATAATATTGAGTCCTAAATCTATACTCGAAGCGCAGAAAGCAATTCTCCATAGCAACTGCAATTCCACTTTTTGTACTTATTATTTAACTGCGCTAGCCTAAACTCTAAATCTAAATTAGTCAATCTCCCAATATGGTGCCTTAGTCTCCTTTTCAATAAGCAACGCAAAGCGCTAGGTTCAATGAAATAGTACAGTAGTAGTTTTCATTAAAGTTTTGTTAATTAATTAAAAAGGGGTAAATTGAGCATGGAGGGATATTTAGCGAAGAGGGTCTAAGTGTATGTTAGTAATGTTAAATGGTATGAGAATGGTGCGATGAAAGAGAGATCAATGCGAGGAGGAACAAAGGATATAAAAGGGTTGGGTATTTGGTTTGATATTCCTTAGAATTAAATTATAAAACGTATTTACATTAATAGTGGTAAATCTTTAAAGTTAAATCATTGTTATTGTATCTTTATTTTATTTTCTCAATATTCATTTATAAATCCTAAATCTTTGATTAATGAGTTTCCAACCCTTTGTGAGATCTTAAGAATTCCTATTACCTTTGAAACTATTTTATAATTCTTCTCAAACGAACCTTGAACCTGTAGCTCTTACTTTGAGTGACCTTCGAATCACTTCCTCGAATCATTCCTCTGTGCTTTGAAGAAGTTTCTAAATCTCTCATCTCACTTTCAGGAAGATCCTTGACCTTGTGCGTAGGTTGTCCGGTGACAAAGGACCTGCCTGAGGTACTTGGTTCTGTTGCTGTTGGGACACATAATCCCACTGGGTGTTCAGCAAATCCCACTTGCACTTTGAGACTTCCACCTTCTCTTGTTGCTAGGCGGCCAGATATATAGGGGCTTTTGGAGGAGTAGGTTTCCTGTTCTCTTGAAGAAAAGACTCTATGTTCCTTACCTTGTCTTCTAGACAGTCTATCCTTGACCTCAGCTTGAGGTTTTCTGTCCTCAACTCCTTGATGTGAGTAGAGAGATTTTTTACCTGCTGATTTAAGGGCATCTTTTTTATCTTGAAGCCTTTGGGAAGCTCATTAGGGGGGTTTATTGAAGGTTTTTGCTCCTGGGTATTTGTCTCTACCAGAATCTCTACTTCCTCCATTTCCACGTCCTGATTGGTTCAATGATTTATTCATTTGAGCTAATTATGCAGTTAAAGGAGAGCTCACAGAAGTAGCCTCATCATAATCAATCAGATCCAGTTTATCTTCATGTGCAGCAGAAAAATCTTGGTCAGTCATTGTTTTAAATCTAACCTGAAGTGAGGGAAGGAAACAATAAAATGAATTATTTTTTTATCTTTATAAAGGAAAAATAAAAAAAAGAATAAAACCTCTTCAGGATAAAAATCAACTGAAAATAATAAATTATTTATTACTTCAAACTAATCTTATAACCAGGATTTACAAGAAATCAACTTAAGACACCACACAATATGGGGGGCGGACTTGCTAGCAAGTCCGCAACCTTGGACCCAAACTCACCATAGATTGAACACACATTGAGCTATTGATAAAGGAACCATACAATCAGGGATGAACACCACTCAGTAGAACAGTTTTAGGTGGGTGTTCAAGTAGAGTTCAGTATGGGTTCAGTATGAGTTCAGTCTGAGTTCCATCTGAGTTCCATCTGAGTTCAGGTTGAGAACTTGCTAGCAAGTCCACCCCCTATATTGCGTAGTGAGAAATAAAAAATAATTTTTAAATTAACAAATAAATTTATGATGATTATCAGTATTTAAATCAAGTGAAGGATATTTAATTACCAGAACTCAATGTCAACTGAAATAATTTAATATAGTTTTATTTTTTATCAATTATAACTTTTATTGTTAGGACAATTTGTCAACTGGAACTAAAAAAAAATAAAAGAAAATTTCATCAGGACAAAAAATCAACTGAAAATAATAATCAATTATTTATTAATTTAAAAGAATCTTATATCCAGGATTTAAAAGAAATCAACTGAAGAAATAAAAATAAATTTTAATTTAAAAAATTTATTTATGATAATTATCAGGATTTAAATCAACTGAAGGATATTTAATTACCAGGAATCAATGTCAACTGAAATAATTTAGTATAGGTTTATTTTTTTTTAATTTTTATTGTCAGGACAATTTTTCAACTGGAACAAAGAAAAATATTAATTTATCAGGACAGAGTCAACTGAAAATTACAATTAATTTTTAAAAAAATAAAAATTTATTACTTCTAGGACTAAGAACACAATTGCTCTATCTTTTTCAACTAGGAAAATAAATTAAAAATAATAATTTCAATTTACCAGACACCTCCCCCTGTAAAATGAGCAAATTAATGCCACTTACAGAGTGCTGAGTTAAAGGGAATATGTAGAGTATGAGGATTGCAAAGTGACCTACAAATAGTAATCAATAATTACCACAAATTATTTAACTATTAGTTAGTATATAAGCCTAAGTTATGGAGAGTGGTTCAATTCCTGTTCACAGCAAAAAAAAAGTCACGTGATATATGATGTTCGTTGTTTTCATTGTCCACTTGTCCTTATAGGTACCTTGATGGTGATGGTCCCACGGTCTCCGGTCTTCAATATAACAATGCGCCATCAACAATTCGGAAAGGTTCCCAACTGTCAATTGGTCTTTCAAGTCTAGAAGGTTTTATAGGGAGGTCCAATGGCTGTAACAACAATCTTTAAGGGCTTCAAACTCAGGTATGTATATTCCTATCTTAAAGATTAATTACACAAATAATAAGAGGTAAAATTTTAATTATTATTATAATAAATGAGTTAGAACTACGTAATTGTGAGTACTAAAAACAATAAATAATAGCAATAAATATTTAAGTGTAGTAATTGATTTAATAATATAAGTAAGTAATGGATGAATAAAAAACAACCAAAATAGAGGCCTTATATAGGCAAAGGAGGGACAAACCACCGAAATGAAATTCCAAAAATAGTAGTATGAGAGAGAGAGAAAAAGAATATTCCAGAAGGAGTATTTCAAATAACAAAGTTGTTCTAAAAAGAAAGCGTCAAAAAGATGTATTTTGAAGATGTATTTGAAAGATGTATTTACAGAGTATGTCAGAAATACATAAATTTATTTAATCTTTACTGTAGAAGTAAATTCTAAATAAGAAATTTGAATTTTTTGTATATATTTATGTCACCAGACGACCTACGCACAAGGTCAAGGGTGTTCCTGGAAGTAAGATTGAGGGATGAACTTAGAAACATCTTCGATGCACAGAGGAAATGTTTGAGGAAGTGATTCGAAGATGACTCAAAGGAAGAGCTAGTGCTTCGAATTATGTTCGAGGAGAATTCCAATATAATTTAAAGGTAATATTAAAATTCTCTAAATCTCACAAAGGGTTGGAAACTCAATAATCAAAGGTTTTAGGATTTAGAAATGATTACTGAGAAAATAAGGAAAGATATGATAATAATGATTTAACTTAGTGCTTTTTACCACTATTAACCATAAATACGTTTTATAATTTAATTCTAAAGAATATCAAACCAAAAACCCAACCCCTTTTATATCCTTTACTCCTCCTTGCATTGACCTCATACCTATCCACTATTCCGCACACCACAGACCATTAAAATGCATCCGTTACACCTTGACCCTCCTCACTAACATCCGTTAACCCTTAATCCTCCACTAACCATTCCGTCCATGCTCACTACCCCTTAATTACCCACAGACATTTCATAAACCTTTTAATGTACTATTACATTGACTATTGCACTTTGCGTCGATTATTGAGAAAAAGACTAAGACACACTATTGAGAGATTGACTAATTTAGATTTAGAGTTTAGACTAGCACGGTTGAATAGTAAGTACACAAAGGAAAGTCGCAGTTGCTATGGAGAATTGCTTTCTGCACTTCAAGTATGGATTTAAAGCCTCTTATTATTGATTTAATGAGCTGCTTTTGCCTTGAGTGTCACGTGGCGCATGACAGATTCCCGGGTATAAGAACGCAAGCTCCGTTGAGCGTAAGACATACTTCCCACACTAGTTTCCCTTTACTTTTTTTTAATTACTCTATAATTTACTACAATGGATTTCCCTACTCCAACTCCCACGCCTCCACACCCTAAAGCGGATGGGGGAATCGTCACACGAAAATATTCCAAGGCTTGCACGGCGACACGAGGTCCTTTCCAGAAGTGCAAATTTTGCCGCTGGAGACGGGTGGCGTGTGACGCTTGTCGAAGAATGCCGACATCAAGAGTCGGTTCACGAAGACTAAATATTGGGTGATTCCCAAGACAAAAGAGGTAGTCAAAGATGTTTGGGATGTTTCAATTGGGGACAATCAATCAGTGAAAGCAAATAAGGAGGAGGCTGAAGACAATGTAGCAACCTGGGTGACTCGGGCTACGAGCAATAAAATATTAGTCAAAGAAGAAGTCAACGAGTTAATTGAGGAGGAAGAGGAAGTCTCCATTTCGAGACGGACCCCGAAAAAGAAACGGGTGGTCATCGAGGATGACGAAGAGGAAAAGGAAGTGGCGGTGGAGGTCACTCCAAGATTGTTCTTAGAAGCAGACCCCATCTTTGAAGTAAGTCCATTCTCCCGATATTTTATAAATTTAGTTACTGATGGTTTTGTTTTAGAATTCAGACGTCATCGCAGAAGTCCTTACGGCGGAAGCTTCGAATGTGGAAGCGACCATCGTGGAATCCGCTGCTGTTGAAGTGACGGTGTCAATCCCAACCGAAGATAGATTACCAGTGGTTGCCTCGAGGGAGGAAAATGAAGAAACCCTCAATCAAGTATGGTCGAAAAAGCCTCGCCAGGTTTGGCGAGTGAGGTTTATTGAAGACTTAAGCGGCAAAATCAATAAGATTTTTGATGCCCCCTCCTTCAACGTGGCCGAGGAGCTACTGGAAATTGGAGTAGTGATTCCGGTAGGAGAGGGGGAAGTCTTCGAGAAATGTAGGAAGGAAATACAGGAAATTTTGGAGAAGATGAAGGGATTGGTTCGGGAGAAAATAAAGGAGATAATTTAAAATGAAGGAGAAAAGAAAAGTAGAAACAATTTGTATTTAGTTAATTTTATTTTGTTGTTTTATTTAAAAATTTTTAATATTTATTATTTTTTATAAGATTTTTGAGAGAAAAAGAAAAATATTAAATAAATTTTTGTTTTAAATTTTGAAAGAAGAAAAGAAAGAATATTTGATTGAAGGAGTTTTAGTTTTAAAGTTAGAAAAGAAAAAGAATTAAGTAAGAAGAAAGAAAGAAAGAAGAAATAAATAATTGATTGAAATAATTTTGTTGTAAATAAAAATTAATGAAAAGAAACAATTTGTTATTTATGAAAGTTTGTTAATTGAAGATTTGAGGAGTTTAGTTATTTGAAAAAAGAAAAGAAAGAAAAGAAGAGAAGAAATAAATTTTTAAAAGAGTTTTGAAAGAAAAGAAGTAATTTGTTTGAAGGATTTAAAAGAGAGATTTAGAAGTTGAAGTGAAGTTCGAGAAGATGGTCATGTTGTGTTTGTGAAAAAATTTTGATAGTTTGAGGAAAAGAAATTTTAAAAGAAAGAATGTATATAGAAAATTGAAAAGGAAAAAAGTAAAAAAAATTTAAAAAAAAGATTTTGATTTTATTTGTTTTATTTTTATTTTAATTTAATTTAATTTAATTTTAGTTTGATTTTTTATTTATTTATTTTTTAATTTGAAATTTTATTTTTTAATTTAATTTTGTTTATTTTAAAGAAGGTTGAAAAATTTTGAAAAGAAAAAGAATAAAGAAGAAAACAAAATTAAGGAATTTTTTAGAAGTAAAGATGTTTTAGATTTTAAAAAGAAGAAAAGAGAAGAGAAGAAAGAAAAAAAGAGAAAGAGAAAATAAAAGAGAGTTTTAAGGTTTTGGTTTTAAAGGATATTTAAGATGAAAAGATTTTAGGAGGTCAGGGGCGTTAGAAACATTGATGGCTGGTTCCCAGGATGTTTTGTCTGAGTCATTGAGGAAGCCTTCCCATTCCACAAGGTATTGAAGTTTTACCTTGCGCATTCTTGAATCAAGGATGCGGCTTACTTCCCACTCTAGATGGTCTTCTTCTTCGATCGGTTCCGGAGGAGGTTGGTTCTTGCCCAGGTATGTTTCTCGAGCCAGTTCCAGGAGAGATACATGAAAAACAGGGTGAATAGCCTGCCATTTAGGAGGTAGCTTGAGTCGAAATGCAGTTTTAGAGACTTCAGAGTCGATTTCCAATGGTCCCAAGTGTTTTTCAGCCAGTTTCTTTGATGGTCAAGTCGTTCAAATGTTTCGTGCGTCGAGCCATACTTTGTCGCCTGGCTTAAAAGAAGGAGCAGATTGTCAATGTTTGTCGGCCTGTTCCTTGTACCTTTGAACCACTAATTCCAAATTTGATTTTAGTTCCTCTTGGAGTTGTGATATGGTTCAAAGATAATGTTCCACAGGATGATTAATTCCTACATGGATTGAGTTGAATTGAGGATGTCTTCCATAAACACTTTCAAAAGGAGATTGTTGTGTCAAAGAATGAGTCAAGTTATTATAAGCAAATTCGGCCAGTGGTAACCATGTGGTCCAATTGTCTTGTTGGTAACTGACATACATTCAAAGGTATTTTTCGAGGATTTGGTTGACCCTTTCTGTTTGCCCATCAGTTTCAGGATGATAGGCTGTGGAGAGATTCCTCGTGATATTGAGTTGTCAACACAGTTGAGTCCAGAATGTGGATACAAACAATGAGCCTCTATCTGAAATAATATAATTAGGTAAGCCGTGTTTGGAAAATACATATTCTAGAAACAATTTTGAAAAATCTTCTGCTGTAGCAGTAGTAGTGGTTTTAATAAAAATAGACATTTTTGAAAATCTATCTACTATTACTAATATAGCATCAAAATCATTAGAAAAAGGAAGTTGAGAAATGAAATCCATTGATAAAGATTCCCAAGGTTTAGAGTGAATAGGATGTGGTTGAAGCAACCCATGCTTCTGGTGATGGGGAGCCTTATTCCTATTACATTTGTAACAAGCTTTTATATAGGCCTTGATTTCCCTGGTCATACCTGGCCAGAAGAAATCCCTTGCTATTAACTGGTAGGTTTTATCAACCCCAAAATGACCAGCTAATGGAGAATCATGTCCACTATTGAAAATACATAATTTTATTTCATTGTTGTCAGGTATGACTACTCTACCTTCGAAAACTAATAGACCTGATTCAATACTAAATCTTATGGCCCCTTGCTTCAAGAGTATTTTGTCTTTTAACCCTAAACAATAGTTGTCCTTCAACTGAGCTTTGAGGATGTTGGATAGTGGATTTTGAAAAGATTGAATTGTCATCAAATTGAGTTGATGAGTCGTTAACATTGATTCGTTGAAAATTGATTTCAAATATGCTGGGTTCTTGTCAGAAAATGTGTCCCCCCGCTGTGGGTAAACGTTGTCCCGACATGACAAGATATCTGGGACAATGCAGTTCTTACCTGGGCGATAGGAAATAGAGAAAGAAATTCAGACATAAATTCAGCCCACTTGTCTTGATGCCTGGTTAACACTTTTGAAGACATAAAGTATTTCAAAGCATTATGGTCAGTTAAAATTTGAAAAGGAATATTTAGGCTGAGAAGAAAAGAGCGCCATTTTATAAGACAATGAATAATAGCTAAAAGCTCTTTGTCATGAATTTCATAATTTAATTCTGCTGTAATGAGTTTGCGTGACTCAAAAGCAACAGGATGAAACAATTTTGTTTCAGGATTTAATTGAGATATGACCCCTGCGATAGCATAATCTCTTGCATCTGTCTCAACAATTGTTGAAGCAGAAGGATCAAAGTGTCGAAGAATTGGAGCTGTGGTAAATGCAGTCTTCAATTCTTCGAATTTCTTTCATGCTGTAGAAGTAAAAACAAAAGGAATATATTTTCTAAGAAGAGAAGTAAGATTGGAAATAGTTTTAGAGTAATCTTTAATAAATCTTCTATAGAAATTTACGAAACCCAAAAATCCTTGGAGGGATTTAACAGTTTTGGGCTCAGGCCATTCCAGGAATTTTTGGACCTTTTTGTCGTCCATGACTAAACCATCAGTGGACAATGTAAAACCCAAAAAATCAATTGATTTAAGATGGAATTTGCATTTATTGTGCTTGACTTAGAGACCGTGATCTCAAAGTCAATTTAGAACCTGTCAAACATGATGAATATGTTCATCCAGTGTCTTCGAGAAAATTAAAATATTGTCTAAATAGACAACAACAAATTGTTTGACAACATCTTGGAAGATGTCATTAACAAAAGTTTGAAAAGTTGATGGTGCATTACACAATCCAAAAGGCACAACTAAATATTCAAAACTACCAAATCTAATGCGCATCGCAGTCAGTGGTTCATGACCTTCCGCAATTAAAATAAGATTGTAAGCGCCTCTAAAATCAATTTTAGAAAAGAAATTAGCACCATTGAAAAGGAGAAGAAGTAATGACATAGGAGGAACAGGATATGCATTTATCTTAGTGACTGTGTTGAGCTTTCTATAGTCAACACACAACCTAAGACTACCATCCTTCTTTTTTACAAAGAGAACAGGGGAGCTGGTTGGAGATTTACTGGCTCTGATGAAACCTTTGGCTACATTCTCTGCAATGTAGTCTCAAATAACTTGAGATTCGTCCTTCAACAAAGAATAGACAGGACCTGCCGGGGGTACTGGACCTATTAACTCTATCTGATGGTTGTAGGGTTGATGAGGTGGTAACTTATCGGCCTTGCGGATTGAGAAAACATTGAGGAAATCGTGGTAGATTTCCAGTAGAGTTGATTTAATGGCTTCAACGTTGATTTGGTTGTCCTCTTCATCTTCAAGAGAATCTGTCAAGGGGATACCTGTATTGAGAGAGCAGAATTCGATTACTTCGAGGCAATTTAAATCCTCTTCGAGTGAAGTCATCGAGCTAGAAGGGTTAGCCAATTGCTCATTTAGAGAAGGATCAGATGCTTGCAAGTCATCTGGCAGAGATTTGTCCTCTAGCAGGACATTATCAGGTGGGTTGTTTAACTCCCTATTGACCTGCATTGAAGAATCAGAAATATACTTAGTACATGGGGTGATCAATCCCCGTGTTCAATCAATTTCTGAATTCCAATGCATTAAAAAGTCATGGCCAAGAATGGTATTGTCCATCTTTGAGGCGTCCAAGACTGATAATTCCCACTCAAAGGGGGGAAATTTCGGAAAGTTGAAAACCCATAAAAATTTCTTACTGACCCAATATTTGGGTTCCTCTGATTTGACCAAGTAAATTGGAGTTCAATCAATATATGTAAATGTCAGTTGTAACTTCTTGAAAAAAGATAAACTGACAAGAGAAATTAAAGCTCCAGAGTCTATAAGACAACTGAAGGGTATATCCTCCTTAAAAAGAATGAATCTCAAGCGATTTAAGGCAACTCCAGTTCTTAAAACATGGAGGTTCTGTGCACTGGGAGAGATAAGATAGTTTGCTCTGCACACAAGTAAATTATCTAATAGTTTTTTGACTTCAAACTAGTACCTTCTCTTTCCTTCAATTTTACACAATCTTCCAGCTTGTGCTTACCCCCACAATACATACATAACCCATTATCTGCTTGCCTCTTCCTCTCAGATTCTTTAAGTTCCCCTTTAAGATCTAGTACTTTACTGATATCGCCTGGGGTGGAGGTTTGTCCTTTCCCTTATTGGTTTTCGATTGAATCAAGGAGGATTGAGTTGTCCGTGGGTGTGAAGAAGGTCCCGATTTAAAATTAAGGCTTTGAGGTTTGTTGGCGTATCGACAATGTTGAAGTCGTTCTTGTTAAACGCCGTCGAGTTCGAGGGTTCGATCCATTAAATCCGTTAAAGTAGTCATCTTCTGACCGTGAAGATTTAACTGATCCAGAATCCTCGAAGGAAGTCCTTTTTTGAAATGATACTTGAGGGCAGCATCATTTTAACCTACAAGAGTTTGAAGTGCTCTGAAGTTCGAGATATATTCAGAGGCTTTACCATTATCACTCATGCGAAGAAAATCAAGTTCAATTTCTGCGTTGTCAGTTTCATTAGGGTCCCCAAACAACGTAAAGAGTTGGTCTTCGAATTTTTCCCAATTATTGATAAGTAAGTGGGTTTCTGTCAAAGAAAGCATGAGCAGATAAGGTTCGAACAATCTTGCTGCTTTCTCGGCTAGGAATGAAGAAGCGTAAACGACCTTTGATCGGTCTCTATTAAAGGTTCGAGGGTCATTATGGAACAGTAGCTTGCAGGTTTGCAAGAAGGGTCGCAATCTGTTGGGGTGATCTCTGTCGAATTTGTCAGGAGATTTCAAAGATAGAGTTTTGAATTTAGATCCCTCTGAAGACCTTGAATTTGAAAGGGTCTTCATGAAAAGTCTCATGAAATCTTCCAGAGAATTAGATGGTCTAGGTTCTGAAGGTTGACCAGAAGGGTGATTAGCAGGGGCGGATGGTGCCTTGTGCATTGTATCCTCTACTTCTTCATCATCACTAGAGTCATCAAAATCTTGTGGGATGTCTTCTACAGATTGGACTGAATGTTGCCGTTCCATTAGGTCGAGTGGCTCCAAGGAGTGAGTGCGGGAAACAACCCGTGTGGCTGTTGGCCTGCCTCTGGTGTGAGCTCTAGTAGTAGCGCCTGTAGGAGGAGTGCGTTGAACAGGTGCCATTTTAAGAATTTAGAGAAAACACCTGAAAAGGGACGTAGTAGTGCAAAGAATGAGAACTAGAGAGAATTAAATTATAGTGTCACCGGACGACCTATGCACAAGGTGGAGGGTGTTCCTGAAAGTAAGATGGAGGGAGGAGTTTAGAAACTTCTTCGATGCACATAGGAAATGTTCGAGGAAGTGATTCGAAGATGACTTGAAGGAAGAGCTACTGCTTTGAATTATGTTCGAGGAGAATTCTAATATAATTTAAAGGTAATATTAAAATTCTTAAGATCTCACAAAGGGTTTGAAACTCAATAATCAAAGGTTTTAGGATTTAGAAATGATTACTGAGAAAATAAGGAAAGATACGATAATAATGATTTAACTTAAAGCTTTTTACCACTATTAACTATAAATACGTTTTATAATTTAATTCTAAAGAATATCGAACCAAAAACCTAACCCCTTTTATATCCTTTACTTCTCCTTGCATTGACCTCATACCCATCCACTATTCCGCACACCACAGACCATTAAAATACATCCGTTACACCTGGTCCCTCCTCACTAACATCTGTTAACCCTTAAACCTCCACTAACCATTCCATCCATGCTCACTACCCCTTAATAACCCACAGACATTTCATAAACCTTTTAATGTACTATTACATTGACTATTGCGCTGTGCATCGCTTATTGAGAAAAAGACTAAGACACACTATTGAGAGATTGACTAATTTAGATTTAGAGTTTAGACTAGCGCGGTTGAATAGCGAGTACACAAAGGAAAGTCGCAGTTGCTATGGAGAATTGCTTTCTGCACTTCAAGTATGGATTTAAAGCCTCTTATTATTGATTTAATGAGCTGCTTTTGCCTCAAGTGTCACGTGGCGTGTGACAATTTATTTTTATTTGAATATTATAAATTTTATTTCTTCTAACCTGTCAATGAGCACGGTGTTAGAGAATAAAATATAAGGGACATTTTATATTTAATTTTGATTATTCATTTAATTCTACCATTTTGTAATTAGTTAATTTATTACGGGTAATTTTAATGTAACTAATTTAATTAAATAATTAAAATAATAAGGTGTGGCTTCATCCAGTAAATAATTTATTATTTTACTGGGTAAGTATAGTAGCCTGGCTGACAATTCAAGTCATATGCTTGAAAAGATGCAGCCTCTTTTTGGCATGTTACTTCAATCACAATTCAAGTCATATGCTTGAAAAGACACTGTGTCTTTTTGGCATGTGACTTCTACATCCATTTAAGCTTTAAAACAGTGAGAAAAAAATTCAAAAAAATGCAAAAAAACCAAAAACATCAAAAGAAACATAAAAAAATGTAAAAAAATTCAAAAAATACCAAAATAAATTCAGAAAATCTTAAAAAAATTTAAAAAAATCCAAAAGAATTCAAAAGAATTCAAAAAAAGTCAAAAAAAGTCAAAAAAAGTCAAAAGTTCAAAAAAAGTTCAAAAAAAAATTTAAAAAAATAAAAAAAATCTTAAAAAATCTAAAAAACTCAGAAAAATTCAGAAAACTTCAAAAAACTTCAAAAAACTACAAAGAAATCCAAAAAAAATGCAATTTTTTAAAAAAAATTGAAAAAACTTTGACAAAGTGCTATTCAATTCCAAAAAATTCATAAAAATTATTTAAAGGCCAAAAAAAATCTAAAAAATCTAACTATGCTAAAAATTCTTAAAATTCTGAATATCAATAGAAAATTAAGAAATGATTTTAATAATCAGCAGAAATTAAAATAAAAGCTTAATAAGTTTCAAAAATTGAATAAAAAATTTGATACAAGTGAAAAGATTGATGAAATTATTCTGAAAATATATTAAATAAAAAATAAGATAAATATGTCTTTTTTAAAGAGATTTGGTATACATATATTTTTTACTGGAAAATTCTTGACTCATACAAAATCCTGCTTTATTTTTTTTAAAGAAAATTGATTCTTAGATAATAAAAATTTTGATTCTTGATTCATGAGGCAACCATTCTTCCAAAAAATAGGGCCACTGGAGTTACTACTGAGGTTACTCTTGGGGTAGTCTGAGGGACAAAAAAACAACTTGCCTACAAGTTGTCTTTTATCTAACCCTGTGCTAGTGCCTCAATTTATTCCTTTTCTTATTATTATTTTTTTCTTCTATCCATCTATTTGTTCATAGACTACAATTTGGCATAGCAATCCACAACTCATAATAATTCATCAAAATCTTTCAAAAAAAAATTGCTCATCTCTTTCCCTTTTATCAATTTATTGCTTTATTTTTTCATTTCTCTTCTGTCTTGTTTCCTTTTTTTCTTTCTGTCTCTTTTCAAATCCCTTTCATTCATTCTTTCCTTTCTTAACAGGTGCCTAGGTTAGTTTCTTTTCAAGAACACAAACAAACATAGGAGTGGGCACACTCTTACCCAAAAACCTTTTTTTTCTTTTTTTCTATTCATTATTTTCCTTTTTTTTTCTCCTTTTCTTCTTTTCCTTTTATACACACTACTTCAATAATTTTCTTATTTCCTCACTTTTCTTCTCTTATGTCTTTCTGTCCTTTTCATAAATAAATAAATAAAAAAAATAAAAAAATAAAAAATCTAAAATGACAAAAATCAAGATGCCACAATCCAGAAACACCACCCCTGCACCAACACAACAAAAAAACTCCTCTCAAGCAACAGCAACAAAATCTTGAAAACCTTCAAAGAACACATTAACCTGAAGGGCACTGCCTGAATATCCCAATGATTTTGACAGTGAAGACTTCAATCCATACATTGAACAACATAACCTACAACTCTCCAATAACAAAGAAGATAGAGATCCCCAAGCTTCAGCACGCAATACATCAAGAAATCAATTCATTGAAACCACACAAGAAGTACAAAAAGAAATGGTAAACTGGCCTACCAAATTAAAAGAAGATGGTTCAAACTTCAGGCTCTGGTATAAAGAATTAAAAATCATTCTGAATTACTACATATGTGAACCATAATTCCTTACACAACCTTATCCCTCAAACGGTTCTGTAAGAGAACAAATCGTCTGAGCAATTCTCATCAACTTGGTGGAACTAAATGTTAAACACAAATTCTATCAATGGTTCCAAGTACAGCAGGTTTTGAACACCTTTGACTTCAATAAAATGTACTCTCTAGATTAGGACAGCTGAACACCCTCGAAAAAATTGTAAATGTATAATCAAAAGATTTCCCAAACCCAATTTCAATGCTTTTGCACCTTAAATATTTCAATGCCAACCTACATGCACAAAATCTAAGCTACAATGACAAAATTCTAGCCGCCATATTTCAATGTGCCTTGAAAGATGATTCAAGACTCAGTGCTGAAATTATTCAAGAAGTTGAACTACTAGTCACAATCACTAGTGTCAACCCACTTTCAACAACCATTCAAAAAAATTTAACTGCAACATGGGATAGATTAAATAACAATGATGAAAACCTAAAAATAAATACAAATACCATACCAACTGCCAATGGCCTATTCTTATTGGTCAACTATCCAAACACTCAAAACTATGATTTTCCCCTACAATCTACTTCACTAGCATTGATGCCATATGTTCAGTCACCAGAACCTTCTCTTTCAGCGGCAAGACCAACAAGACCACCAACCTGTTGGAACTGCAACTCATTGGATCACTTCAAATACAATTGTCCCAAACCACCTGTTTTTGGAATGAGAAACGGTCATCTCCCACCCTCAAAGGTATCACAGGGTCTACAACCAGTCTACCCCATTGTAATACAACCTTCATTCCTTCCTCCAGGATGCCACATGGGAAACTATTGCAATCCACCACCAAACAGACAAATGGATTCTTACAAAACCACTTACCCATCACTCCAAACCCCTTTCCCAGCCCCAAATGTGCCAACTGCAAGGACAAAAGCTGTCAAACTCACAGATGACTCAGCAGAAACAACAGCTTCAGAATTCCAACATCTCAATATCTCACAAGAATATGCTTCTCAACCCCTCTTTGACATGGGCTCCACTATCTACTTCTCTGGGAACATGAACAAGTTAGTCAATTTTGTGTTTTTCAAAATACCAATGACAATGAAAGCAGCAACTAATGGTACAACACCCTATATTACAGGGAAAGGGACAGTCCAATTGATTGTAAAACTGTAAAAATTAAAAATATTAGCCCTGTCTTTTACTGCAGTGAAGCATCTGGTACATTAATCTCCCCTGCCTCTCTCATCAAAGTTGGTGAAAAAATCATCCCAACTAGCTCACATGATTTTAAAATTGGTTTTAACAGCAAAATAATCCTCACAGCTTCATACATTCCATAAAAAAAATCTATGGACCCTACCTGCTCTTATTACTACTCCTGTATATAATGTTCCATGCAATGTTTTGACATCCAACGTGGATATAGCAATAAACAACATGTTTTCACCAGTACCAAAGATTTATAGCCTTGATTTTCCCACATCTTACCCTGTGCCATGCAAAAGAACCAAAGACAAAGAAACCCTATACATTTGGAACTTCCTACTAGGCCATGCTAGTCTAAGACAAATATGGCAAATGATCAAATTAAAAATTACCAAAGACCTAACTGATGAATTTCCAGCCAGCTCCATCATTTGTGATGCATGTCAGATGTGCAAAAGCAGAAGACAGTCATTCCTTAAGTCAACTGGCAGAAATCCCAAAAATTTAGAAATAGTAAATGCCAATATAATAGGACCTATAGAGAAACTGGCTGTTATAAATGGACAATATTCACTAACTCTCCAAGATCTGGCAACATCATACAGCAAATGCCATATTTTGCAGAACAAATCAGAAGCCACAACAAGAATTATTGAAGTCTTAACCTGCATTAAAAACCTGACTAATTCTTCTGTCAAAATATTCAGGTCTGACAATGGAGGAGAGTTTACCAATAACACATTGAACAAATTCCTTTCCTTGAAAGGAATTGTACATGAAAAATCTTTACCATACCATCATAAACAGGACAGCAACATTGAAAGATAAAACCGCACAATAACTGAAGCTGGACAAACTGCCCTCCTTGATAGTAAGCTACTAAAGTCTTTTTGGATTTTTGCTCTCAAATGGGCTTCATACATATTAAATAGGATTCCAAAAAAAATATCTGGTAACTAAACTCCCTATGAAGCAATGTTTGAAATCAAGCCTCAACTAGAAATACTTGAAAGATTTGGAGAAAAAGCATATGTTCACATACACAGGGGGGAGAAAATGAGGACTTTCAATCAAGTTGTTTTTCAGGTCTTCTGCAGTAATCTTTGGAGTAATCTTGTAGGGGGGGTATGAGTGAAAAAATTTCAAGTAAATATTTTAAAAATTCTTTTCTACTTCCTCCCTCTTTTTGTTCCTTGAAATTCATGACCTCAAGAAGGAAGAAAATAAATTAATTCTTTTTTCAATGTTGATGAATCTTGCATATCTTAAAAGAGAAATACTATAGTTATATAAATATCCATATAAAATAATCAAAATATATTCATACTGAACTTATTTCATGGACACACAATAAATATTTAATATAGATGTAAAGGACATATTAAACTTTGATGCACATTTAATTTTCAGTATTTATTGATCATCTTTATTAAAAATGAATTTATGATAAAAATTTATTAAATTTTATATAAAATTTTGATTATCTACTTATTTTGCGCATGAGGAGCTGTAAAAGAATAATATAGTTCTGCTCATGAATTTTTAATTTATAAATATATATTTAATTATCTGGTGCAATGATTCAACTGCTTTGTCTTCTATTACAGAGGTAGGAAAAAAAAGAAAGATGTTATATCCCCAAAAAATATTTTTTACAAAAAAATAACTACAGCTTTTTATTCATGATTTTATATCTATCATACATCAAATTTTGAAAAAAAAAATATTTGTGACCTGAAATGACATTTTTTTAGAAAAAAAATCATATTAGTTGTTAATTTTTGAAAAATGAGAAAAATAAACATACTTATCCGCTTGATGATTCAGAAAAGTTTTTTTTTTGCAAATTATTCTGAAAAATAAAAGTGGAAAAAACTACAATATCATACCACATTAAATTCTTTAAATTTAATGGAATATTTTAAAAAGATTTTTATAAAGTAATAGACTCATTAGCAATTTTTCACTTTCAATTTTTCTTGATTTTCTATGAAGTTTTGTTTTTCTGTTTTTCTCATCTTGCATTTTTAATTCTTTAATAAACTTCAGTATGTGACATGCTTTTGATACCAATATCTTGTATAAAGTTAGTTTAACAAGTGATTTTGAGGATTTAATTGTAAAAAATTGATTTATTTAAATTTTTTTCCCATGGTTTGAAGTGCTAGATATGGTGTTCACTAATTTTTTGCCACATTTATTTTATATTATTTTTTCCTTTTTTCTCCTTTCAAATTATTTTTACCTAACTCAGAAATTTTTGCTTATCAGAATTCACAAGTTCTACTATTACTTCTGCATAAATCATAAATTAAGGCATCTTGATGTAGTTGATGCATCACATTTTGTTTGTTCCAATAAAATATTTACATTAGTAAAGTTTTTTTAACAATTTTGTGGTGATAATTCATCACCTCTATTTATTTATTTTTTTTGGTGGATGAAAAAAATGGAATATGAGGTGAAGAATTATATAAGGTGAATTCAAAAATGTTTTTCAAACATTCAGTCAGCTTAGAAAATTTTTTATTAAATGATAGTCTTGCCAAAATACATATACCGGGAAAATACTTTATCTTTAAGGAAAAATTCTTTTTTAAAAAAATGAATCATTGTATTGGGTAGTCTTAAATTAAATTTTCTATATAATGTCTTTACTATTTAAATTAAATATGCGGAGGAAGAAATCACTTTTAAAATTCCTGTAACAGCTCCTCTGTATCCTCCTTTTTACCCTTTTTAATCCCCTCTTTTTCCCCTGCAGTTGCCTCCCTGCTGGCGCTTGAGTTACTCAACGGGGTGTTAAATCTCTTCTACTTACACAAATTTTTTTACCTCTTGAACCCCCTCCTTCTCTATCAATTTTCCTTTTTTTCCCCTAAAATCCCTCCTTTTAAATTTATTTATAACAATACTCATTGTCTTTTTCATCTTCTAAAATTACTCATTTTCTATACTAGCCCCTTGCCCCACCCAATATTTTTCCCTTCACTCTACTGTCTTACACAGTCCCTTACATCCCCCCAGTTTCATTAAAAAAAGGTCTTTAGAAACATTAAATTATATGTGATTCAGTTTTCTAATGCACTGAGTTAAAGAGAAGAAAAAAGTGCAATGAAAATACTGAGGTCACGTGCAAGGAAGTGTTGCCGCGACACTTTCCTGCACGTGACTTGTGTTTTCAAGGCCCAGAGTCAATTTTTTGGGTGAAGGGAGGGAAAAAAACTGAGATCACGTGCAGCTAAGTGATGCTGTGACACTTTGATGCACGTGACTTGAAACTTTAAATGAGTAAGTACAAAATACTTTAGAGGGGTGGTATAAGACATCAGGCCAAATGAAAAAAAGAGTTTCTAAAGAACTTTTACCATAAAATGTGGGGGTGTGAGAGTGTAAATTGATGACAAGCAGGATTTATGGGGGGAAAGCTGGGAAAGGCCAGTGGAGAAAAATGTAAAATGTAGAGGTGCAATAGGGATTCTGAGGGTGAAAAAAAAGATCTTTGCGGGGGTAAATGAGGGATTGTAAAGAAGTGGGGGGTAATTCAAGCAGAAAAAATAGGATTTGGGGGGTAGAACGGGGAATTCAAGACAGTGAAAAATTGGGGAAGTGTGATCTTTGCAAAAAAAAATGTATGGGATTTATGCAACTGGGAGAGGACACACTGGGGGATGATAGTTAAACATATAGAACGGAGTGTATATAAGAGTACAAAGTAGGATACAATGAATGCTTTCAAGTTTTTTTTGGTTTTATTATTAGTGGAGCACAAAGAGTGAGTGAAGAAATATTTTATAACTAAGGGGGGTAGATTTTCTTTGATTAATCTACCTGAGGTCAAAAAATAAAAAATTGGCCTCAAAGAATGGGAAAGAAATCATCCACTCTTGTTGAAAATTTATATTAAAAATGACATAAATTTATAAATTTTTTTTAATATGCCTATGGAATCTGGCCAATATTTTCTTTCATTATTCATGAATAATGGATATAAAATTTAAATGAAAAATAAATATTTTTTTCATTAAATTTGAGCAATAATTTTTACTTTGTACTAATTATTTTTCATTCTCTACATATTTCAATATTTCATTATGTGGAAGTGGATTGAAGTACATATATTATGGAAATTTGAGCCAGATAATATGTGTAAAAAAAAGAGTTGAACAAATATAAATATTTTTTGGAACTTAAGAAGTCTATAATAATCAAAATAAAAATATTTTAAAGTGGCCAAAAATTTGATATAAATTAATAAAAAAAAATTATCAGAACATATATTAAGAAATGAAATTGAAAAAATTAATAATGGTCTATTTTAAAGAAATGAGATAAACTTCTTTACTTTTATCATGCATCAGACCTGTATATAGCATCAAAAATTTGTAAAAAAGATGAGTTTAAGCCTACCCAGAATTATAACCAGGTTACAACAAGGTTAGTCCAAAATTCAAAAAAACGAGTCACCTACCAGTCCTCCTTTTTTTTCCCGTGATACCAGAAAAAAACATCAAAAACTGGATCCTAAAGAAAAACAATGCAACCTACACCAGGTCAAAAGTTAGACAACTTGCAGTAAAGTGGTTGTTTAGTACCTGTGGTCTAACCTGAGTCAAACCTGTGTTGGAACTTTGGTGGGACAATTTTTCATCATGACACATAGCTCATAGCTGAATCATTAGGACCAATTCAAATTCTTCATATAGTGCTGCTTTCATAATTTCCAACAGGCAATAGATCATACTTTGGTGTCTAAAATACATATATTGAATTGATAATGGATATTACAAAGGTGACTAATATGCACCAGCTATATTACTTAATGACATTATACAGACAGTATCTGATAAAACACCACCAAAGCCACTTGGATTGAGAGTTCTTGAATCATGTCCAATAATATCTTTATGAGTAATAATAACATTTTTAGACCATCAATTGTAGCACCAAAATGTTTTGAATCCTGCTTTTGAGAAAGGATTTTCTATTTTTTTTCAACAGCATCATACAATTCAACTAGAATAAAGATTTGATCTGGTAAAATTCAGTGACTTCCACATTCTCAAAAAAAACTCCAATCTTGTTGCCTCATGATATTCCCATAACTTTGTTGTTTTGAGTATAATGAGAAGTATTTAACACCAATGTTTTAGTATTGGAGATCAGTAATTTTATATTGTAGAAACTTTAAAGCACCAATGAGTTTATCTTTTTAAAAAATGTTTAAAAAAGAAATTTTTATATAAATCTTGTTTAAATATTCCGGCCATAAATCATATTTTTCACAGAGCAATATAACAGTTTATTTTGAAGTCTTTCTTTTTTCTATATTGAAAAAATATTTAATTTGTATTTTAAATCAATTGTCATTCATCTCAAGAAGAGATTGAAGATTTACTATCATGAAGAGCATTTCCATTAACATTTTGTCCATTTCAAATAAAAACAAAAAAATAATGTAAAAAATTATGGGTAATAAAAAGAATTATGAAAAAATGAGTTTATTAATATTGTGTGGGATAGATCTTAAAATTTGATTCATACTCTCATGATCCCAAGCTTCCTCTGATGATGCTGGGCCAAATATTTGCAGAACTTCAGGAAAATTTTGGGCTAAGTTGACATTAGGCTTGATGTGAATTTGTGGCTAAAATTTTTCATGGAATTTTTATACTCCTTCAGCTAATCATGAAGAGATATAATTTCATCTTCATTGATTTAAAAGTAAGTTAAAGGGTTTTTTATTGATACAAAAATCGAAATACACTTAATTAAATTCTTCTCTTTACTTTCAGAATTTTCTATATTCACAACTAGAAACAAAGAAACCACAACATAATTTTTTTTTAGCAAAATTCATTCTTCTGCCTTGAGATTTGTTCCAGTCTTCCCTAAATGGTGTGGAACATAGTTGAACCATGAGGTAATGAGTGTATGAAAAATAACATTTTGAACCATCATTAAATTCTTAGTACTAAGATTCAAATAAGAAGTTAAATCATTTGGTGTTGCAACTGATCCCCATTTGATTTAAGGTCTAAAACAGGAAGAAATTTCCTGAAATGTGGACTCTAAGGAAGATATTTATTAGGGAAAATTTTATCTAATGATGATTCAGCTATAATTACTTGAACTATCTACATCAGAACTATATTTTTCATTATATGAGCTGGGTCCAACACCTAGTGGATTAGAACTTCCTGATGGACCAACAATTTTTAGAGCTTCTTTTGCCTTCTCTCAACAAATTTCATCATAAGATAATTTTTGCTTGAGGTCTGTTCTCAGTGGTGGTATCACTATGCAAACTGTACTCTATTTTTTCTTCTTTTACTTGAGTCATGAGAGGAATAATTTGAGGGGAAAGATGGTATTTTTGAAAAAAAATTCCTTTTGTGTGAATTCTGTCTTTGAGTGTGAACCTTTCTCTTTCTCTGTATTGTAGTTTAGTAGTCTTAGTCAACATTGTGTTGTTTTCTATTGTTTTATATGGTGCGATTTGTCATATAATCAAGCCTCTTCTTGCTGTTTCCATTTTACCCATTAAAATTTTTTTCTCTCTATTCTCTTTATCACTTCCATTTCTCCCTCCTGTACACTGCTTCCCCCTTGGCTGAAACTTACATTCCTTGAATTTTTTGGGGATAATAGAGTCCTTTTTCCAGGTTCTTTCCTTTTATTTCTTCTTATTCTTTTAATCCTAACCACAGAAACTCATCTTTTTGTACCTTCTTATTTCATCACATGCTTTTTTGTAGTTGATGTAAGGTGCACAGTTGCTGATTGATCTATTTTTAGGTATGTTTGCTTTTGAAATGATATACAAGTATTTTTACTTCTATTACCTTTATCCCCTGCATTGATCCCTCCTGTTAACTTCTTCCCCCTTAGCTGCATCTGACAGTACTTGCTCCATGTGGGGAGAATAGAGTATTCTTTCCATTTTTATCACATGCTTTGTTGTAGTTTATTTTTGAAAGGTGAAAAGTTTTTCATTGACATGTTTTTCACCTTCCCCTGTGCAAAAAATATTCATTGATGTCTTTTATAGAATGATAAGGTCTGATAAGAAATAAAGAATCAGGGGAGATAGAGGATATTTAATTGTTTTGATTGAATATATCTTTCACAGGAAAGACCAAATTAATCAATGGGTTATAGTCAGGAATAAGATTAATTATGTTGTGTAGTGACTCAAGTCCTTTGGAGATAGTTATTAGGAAATTAGAAAGATAGAAATTCAAAATATTAATTAGTAAGGGGAAGTTGGTAACTTTTTGGGGTAATAATGTATCTTCAACTCATACACCACACAATATGGGGGGCGGACTTTCTAGCAAGTCCGCAACCTTGGACCCAAACTCACCATAGATTGAACACACATTGAGCTATTGATAAAGGAACCATACAATCAGGGATGAACACCACTCAGCAGAACAGTTTTAGGTGGGTGTTCAAGTAGAGTTCAGTATGGGTTCAGTATGAGTTCAGTCTGAGTTCCATCTGAGTTCCATCTGAGTTCAGGCTGAGGACTTGCTAGCAAGTCCACCCCCTATATTGCGTAGTGATATAGAGGATGAATCCTGCCCTAGAAGCTAAACCCCCAACAGGATAAAATAAAGTTTGATATCCTGAGAGACCAATTATTACATAGTAGATGTGGGAATTAGAAGGGCACTGTTTACTAATGTTAATATGAGTTGAATGTGCCCTAGCCCTGATAATATGTTATGTATGAGGGAGATGAAGTGAAAAAGGTTTCTCAATATAACCTGGGAAGCTTCTGAAGTCAGATATGTGAAATTGAAGTAAGCTAATACAGATGGGAGAGGAATTATACAATGATTCCATCTTGAATATAAATTAATTATGAGAGGAAAGACAATAATTCAGGAAAAAATTACTATTTATAAAAGACTAAAAACATTTCTTGGAAAAGTAAGTCACATGATTTGAATGATGAACAGATTTCCAATAATTTTCAGAGATTTTTCAATCACTCTAGGTTGAGATAAACCATCAGGAAATATGTCAGAAGCTAATATTAACTGAATTATAATATGTACATAGATAGAAGTCACAACCAATGAAAATTTGAAAAATTAATGATTGTTTTTTTCATGTATAATTTGAACTCCACTTGTTTAAAATATGAATTAAGGTTTTCTCCCAAATTAAAAGAATAGATTAGGAAAAATTGAAAATTAAAAAAATACTGAAACTTCCACTTTTACAAAAGGAGAAACCAAATTTTTGACTTGTGAAAAATGCTTATGGACACATAAATACATCCAGTAATTTTCTCATGTTTCTATTATCTAGTATTGAAATAAAAATTCAGGATCTGAAGGGCCTGGAATATTCTCTTACTTTAAAGTCCTGTTTTAAAAAACTGCACAAAAATGAGTTAAAATAAAAGTGGATCTCAGTCAAAGTATATGAAAAATATATTATTGCAGATGCCTTTTAATCTTACTTGATTTCTGTTTAAAATCCATAACACAGGTTCAACTTCTTATAGTCAAAAAAGTGTTAGTAAGTTTATGAGATTAAGTCTATCTAATAAAATAATTTTCTTTTAATAATAAATCTTATATTATATTTTTCCTCTAGAATTCTCTTAAAAAAGTTTTAAATAGTAAAACCAGATTTTAATTCACTGAACTCAAGTTCCAGTACAAATAAAGAAATTCATAAAGATACTCAACAATATATATTTACAAAAAACTTCAGAAACTTGAAGTGCTCTACAGTCATGCCCAGGGGTGCTCCACCCTGCCCCCCTTTTGGCAGCCACAAGGCCTTTCACAAGACTCTCAAAATAACACTTACTTACTTCAATTTTTTCATTCTTACTTAGCATATTTTTTATCATATACTCTGAATTTTTTCATAGAATGAAGTTTTAAAATGAATCAGATAAACTTTTCAACAAAAGTTTAAGGCAACAAGTTGCCTCATGTTTTCAATAACAGCAGCTCAGAAAAAAAAAGAGGCAAAATATGAGGCACCATGTTGCCCCATATTTCACTCTTTGGTCAAAGGAAGATGTGACATACACTAGGGTTCATCTGCATAAATATGAGGTGGCATTCTGCCTCATTGTTTGCTTTCTGGTAAATATTGAAAGTAATGGGTAGGTTAGTTGCTTACATGCATACATGAGGCGACATGTCGCTTCATATATGCATGTGGGAAACTTGCTCTCTCACATTGAAAAAAAAATACAAATAAAAACTGAATATTTACTTAGCATACATGGGGCAGCATGTTGCCTCATGTATGCAATAACAAAATCTCAGAAAAAGAAAGAGGTAAAAGATGAGGCACAATGTTGCCTCATCTTTTGCTTGTTTGTCAAAGGCAGATGTGAAATACACTAGGGTGCATAGGAATAAAGATGAGGTGGCATTTTGCCTCATCTTTTTCTTCCTGTAAAATAGTGAAGCTAACTGGTAGGGTAGTTACTTACATGCATAGATGAGGCAACATTTCACCTCATGTATGCATGTGGGCAACTTTCTTTCTCACATTGAAAAAAAAATGAAAAAAAACTTAATATTCTAAGTGCATACATGAGGCGACATGTTGCCTCATGTATGCAAATACAGAAGCCCAGAAGAAAAAGAGGCAAAAGATGATGCTCCATGTTGCCTCATATTTTTGCTTGTTGGTCAAAGGCATATGTTACATACATTGGTGTGCATTTTCATAAAGATGATGTGGAATGTTACCTCATCTTTTACTTTCTGGTAAATAGTGAAGGTAGTTGGTAGTGTAGTTTCTTACATGCATACATGAGGCAACATGTCGCCTCATGTATGCAATAACAGCAGCTCAGAAAAAAAACAGGCAAAAGATGAGGCACCATGTTGCCTCATCTTTTGCTTGTTGGTCAAAGGAAGTTGCCACATACACTAGGCCATATTTTCTCAAAAAGATGATGTGGAATGTTGCCTCATCTTTTTCTTTCTGGCACATAGTGAAGGTAATGGGTAGGGCAGTTGTTTACATGCATAAATGAGGCAACATGTTGCTTCATGTATGTATGTGGGAAACTTAATTTCTCACATTTAAAAAAAATACAAAAAAAACATAATATTATAATCTCATACAAGAGGGGACATGTTGCCTCATGTATGCATGTAAACAACTACCCTACCCATTACCTTCACTATTTTCCAGAAAGCAAAAGATGACACAACATTCCACCTCATCTTTATGCAAATATGGCCTAGTGTATGTGGCATCTTCCTTTGACCAACAAGCAAAAGATGAGGCAACATGGTGCCTCATATTTTGCTTGTTTTGTTTTCTGAGCTGCTGATATTGCATACATGAGGCAACATGTCTCCTCATGTATGCAATTACACTATTCAATTTTATTTTGTATAATTTTTATTTTTACAATGTGAGAAAGCAAGTTGCCCACATGCATACATGAGGCGACATGTCGCCTCATGTACGCATGTAAGCAACTACACTACCCACTACCTTCACTATTTGCCAGAAAGTAAAAGATGATGCAACATGACACCTCATCTTTAGGCAAATTTACCATGTCATGGAGATATGAATAAATGCCCTGCATCATGTCATGAGGACATGGTAGATATTTTGTATGTACAAAAGTGTGCCAACATATCATTAAGGTACTATGTTGGATTAAAACATATTGGTTAGCATATGTAGGAGAAAATTTAGCAGCATGTTGCCTCATGTTTTACATATCTTTTATAGTAAATTATATTGTAATTGGATGGATGAAATCCTATTATGGGAAGGGTTTAATGAACTTTTCAATTTTAGATGAAAGTATTATAGATGAGGCAGTTTTCAGATCTCTTCAGAGGTTCAGCACAAGAGAAGCTAATAAATTTTCTTATATAGCTAATGATAAATAAACCTATTCTTAAAAGATAGAAAAGGTGAATCTGAAAAAATTGAAGTTAAACTTTCTAAAAGAAGAGAATTAATAGTATTGTTTATATAGCTCTAAAATAGTTATTATAAATTAACATCACATTTTTTAAGTTGTGTGATGGAATAATCAAAATTTATTCATATTTTTTGGTCCCTGAAATTACTTGATTTTTTAAAGATATCTGTATTCACTCTGATACTGAGGAAAGACAGGATGGGAGTAGTGTCATAACTCCAATCCTAAGGAGGAGTGCTTGTTTTACTTGACATTTAAATAAACTTAAAAAAGGGTGGATGTCTAAATTTCTTTCAAGTTTTCAATCCCAAACATATAAGTAAGCTATCAGGAAAAGGTTGATCGAAAATTGAAGGTCCCTAAACCCCCAGAAATGGAAGGTGTTCAGCCTTTTTCAGGGCCCAGGAGTTTTCCTATGGATGATATTGTTGAAGAATATTTTACTGGGAAACTTCCAAAAGTCTTTCTAGAAGAAACACACAATTATAATTTGTCTGTGACAGAGTAGTTCATTTTTGATACTGAGAAAAAGGTCATTTTGGAAGATTTATCAACTTTTATAGAACTTTACTATTGTAAAAGTCAAGCTAGCTTGAAAGCAGAACAGCTTGAGTTTTTACAGAAGGATAAATTGTCTCATTTATTTATACTAACTGCAGCTGTACTGTTTTTAACAAAAAAGAATTCTAGTTTTAATCCTTATTTTTCATCATAGCATAGAGCATACATTTAATCTGTTTAAATACTTTAAATTTCCCCTCTCTAAGTTTCTAAAATTGACCTTTAACTAAAATAATTATTAAAAAGTTTAAATAAAATCAGATTGAGTACTATAAGGTTCCTGATTAGCTAGTTATGTTTGGTGAAAGTACACTTTTTTTTGGCCTATTTATATTTTTATCTGCTCTTTCATATTTTTTTCAAATCCTTTTGTTTATCACTATAGGGTAAAACCTCAAATGATCAACTCATGTATTTTTTTTAGATTATGGTGAAGTATATTCCTGAAACTATGATTCAATTTTAAAAATTACAGGTATCAGATTAATCTGAATGAGTGCATTCTTTTATATATATATATATTTATAAAATTTCAAGTATAAGTCTATTTTTAAATTGAGATTCTAACTCTTATACCATAAAAAATTCATTAAGTAATTTAAAAAATTTCACATTATTTTCTAGAATTCATTTTGAAAATATGGTAAAATTAATAATATTATATTATTTCATGTAGTAAAATCTTCAATGATTAAATTAAACCCACACTTCCTTCACAAAAACAGGGTATGAGAATTTTATATGTTCTTTCATTGAATTTTGTCCTGGTAAAGTCTATGTTTCAAGCCTGCAGAAAGAAAATTTTGAAAAGGTATTGCATGGCCTGAAATAAATGTTGTAAAGGAACTTAGTATAAAGGACTTCTTGCCTGGAAAATGAAGCTAATATAGAACTAAGGCAAATTTTTTGAAAATTACTCAAGTTCAAATCAGATAGACAGCTTCAACAATAAGCATTGAGATATAATTTTTCTAATTTTTTTTTTGGTACAGTGACATTCACAGTTTTGGTTTGGCTTGTAACTACTTAAAGCAAAAAATTTCCTTTAAAGGTTACTTCTGATGTTACTTTAAGATACCTGAAAAACCACTTGACTGCAAGCCGTCTAACTTTTGACCTGGTGCTAGTAGGTTACCTGGCCGGCATGAAAGATTGGCTATTCTGGGATCCAGCAGAAAAGAAATTAATAGCATCAGCTTGGGAAACCTTCAGAGATGGATACACTATGAGTTCTGAAAAAATGTCCCTCGACTTCATAGTGAACAAAAAACTACATCACAACATTTAACATCCAAAAAAAAACTTGGCAATTTTGAAGAAGAAGAATTGATGCTAGATCAAGACAGGAAAACTCTCTAAATTATAGAAAATAGCAATTTCTTTACAAATGACACACCTAAATCATATGCAGAGGCACTAAAATCATCTTAATATGCATCATGGAAAGAAGCTTGTGTAAACAAAATAAAGAATCTAACTGAAATGCATGTATGGATAAGAGAAACACTTCCACCAGGATCAAGAATATTAGACACTAAGTGGTTCTTTGCTGAGAAAAAAGACAACATAAGTGGTAAATGAAAATTTAAAGCTAGGTATGTAGAAAAAGGTTTTAAATAAATAAAAGGTATAGACTACTCATCTACTTTTGCACCAACAGCCTCTTTCATCTCTCATCCAATTATTCTAACAATTTCAGCATACAATAAATAGCCAATCCATGCATTCAACATAACAGCAGCCTCCCTACACAGTCCAATTGAGGAAATTTTTTGGGTACGTTATCCACCTGGTTTCAAACTTAATGATGAAAAGGAATATTGA
Source organism: Hemileia vastatrix (assembly GCA_030280995.1). Taxonomy (NCBI): domain Eukaryota; kingdom Fungi; phylum Basidiomycota; class Pucciniomycetes; order Pucciniales; family Zaghouaniaceae; genus Hemileia; species Hemileia vastatrix. Next base: position 32,378,935 of record JASXTE010000005.1, read on the forward strand.
ATAAGAAAACCACTGTATGGAACTTGTCACAGGGAAAGATTCTGGTGGAAACACTTCAGAAAACAACTCAAAACAATGGGCTAGGAGATGTCAAATTTTGAAAACAGGGTATACTTCTTAAAAAATAGTACTACAAATGCAATGATATGGGTCCATGCAGATGAAGGCTTAGTCACTGGTAGCAACATCAACACCTTAAAAAAACTGGAACATGATTTAAGACAATTGTTAACAATCAAGTGGCAAGATGGTCTGGATGCAATTGTAGGCATCAAAATTGTGCAAGAAAATAAAGGATTTCAACTAAGTCAACCAGATCTCATCAGTAAAATACTCAACAAACATTATCACACAAAACAAACACATCATCAACCACTACCAACAAACCTGAATCTTGCATTGTAGAAATATTCTCACAGTTGCCTTGCTGTAAGTGGAATCCGAAGGAGCTGGATAAACCAAAGAAAACCCTGTCCTTCTTAATAAAAATGAGGGTTGCACAATTAACTAAGCTTACTAGTCTACTTGAATCAATAAATAATATATGAAACTCTGATTTATAAATGCTTATTGAGATGAGAAACAACAGCTGTTGGAAAAGAAATACTGGATTACAACAATTATGGTGTACCAGTGAAAAGATCTGAAAAGATTGACTTATATGTTTTTATGGAGATTTTATTTTAAGGAAATAACAATAAAAACAAGTCCCTGAAGTTGAGACCTTTTTAAACATACCCTATAAGTTAATTAATTTTTTATTATAATTTCTTTTATGTTAAATTTTGTTAATAAAAAAGACCCTTAATATCAAAACTAAAAAGACATAACCATGTAGAAGACTAAGATTCTCTTTCCCTTCTCCTGTTTCTCCTTCTCCAGACCTTTCCAACAATACACTACATGCATAGGATATACAATAAACTATTGATCTAATAAGCATAATAACTTCCTAACCAAAGTTTGCCACAATAGCTAAATTTTTCCACAGTGACCAAACTTTAACCCAGTGACCAGAGTTTCCCATTGTGAGAAAATTTTACCACAATGAGATATTTTTGCCATAATGAGCTAATTTTGCCAGATTGAGCTAAATTTTCCACAGTGAGATAATTTTGCCACCATGAAAGAATTTTTCCAGTACACTTTGCTTTTGCAGAGGAAAAACACTGGAGAAAACTGGAGCACACCGGAGCACACCGGAGAACCAGAGCTCAGTAACCATTCCTTCAGCACACCATATCCACCAATAATACTAAAAGTCACTAAATCATGTAAAACATTAAGAAAACAGTAAAATATGATAAAAAACCAACAAGAAAAAAAATATAGAAAAAAATCTGGGCTATCCAATGATAATAATCACCTTTCAAAAATTCCAAATATTTAGCCTGATAATCCAGAAAATTGCTACTAATCTTCAAAAACAACCCCAAAAGAGCTTCAGAAAATACCCAAAAGATAGAGAATCACCCCAAAAATCCAATAAGACCATTTCCAAATCCATAAAACCATCAAATCACAAGAAAAATACCATCATATAACCATTCCAAAACTCCACAAAACAACCCAAAAATATCCATAATAACCAGATTAACACCTGGTAACACCAAGATTTCCTTTCAACCAATATTCAATCAAATTTTCACCTAAATGGCATGCCCAGATGTGGAATTCCACAGCATCCTCCCCCAAAGACTAAAACCAAACAAGACCAACAGAATTTCTATCAATCATTTGATCAGTAAGCTACATTGCAATGGCAACCCCTCTCAATATAAGTTTTACAGTAAAACAACTAGCAAGACATTCAAAGAACCCTAACAGCAAAAACTGGAGCACACTAAACCATCTTTTAGGATGTATACAGCATACTGAAAACAAAAAACTTTATCTCTACCCTGACACAAATAATGATCCAAATCTAACTGTATATTTAGATTCTAACTGGTGCAGAGAATTTTCCCATTAAACTGGTGGAATGACTATTTTTCTCTTCAATGTTAGTATAACACATATTTCTTTAAATATTTCTATATGTTCTTATTTATTGAATTGTTTGCCCCAAAGTTGACTAATACTAACTGAATGTAAAAGTTACAAAATCTGTATTGTTTTAGCATGAGAAGTCATGATCCAATATATATAGTTCTCTCATTTCTCTGATATTCCCATATATTTTCACTTCTCTTGCTCATCACTGCTAAAAATCATTATACACATCTTCATTCATAACTACAGATGTGTACTACTTTTAGTATTAGTCAATGTTACATCTAAATTTATGATTTTTTGTAGGTTAGCACACAATAAAATCATACCTCAGATTCATCCCAAGTTACTAGAGAAGAAGACTTATATTTTATTAAAGGTGTGCTTTTTAATTGTTAATTATTGCTACTATCATTCTTACATTTGTTATTTACAATAGGTTAGCACATCTTGTCATTATGTTTGAGTTTTGGATCAATGATAAGTTGTTACACATTGATTAGGGTTGCCTAACTTTGCAATACATATCTTTTCACCTCTCTTACTCATCACCACTACAAATACTTATACACATCTTCATTCAATACTACAGGTTATCACACCATAAAATCATACCTCAGATTCATCCCGAGTTACTAGAGGTGAAGAATTATATTTGATTAAAGGTTAGCACATCTTGTTGTTATGTTTGTGATTTGTATCAGTGACAAGTTGTTACACATTGATCAGTTTAGCACACCATAAAATTGTACCTCAGGTTTATCCCAAGTTACTAGAGGAGAAGACTTATATTTTATTGATGCTCTCTTTAAATATAATATATTATCACTACCACGGCTCTTTTACCACCATTTAAACATTAACTAGTAACTTTAAAATGGACAGAAATAGAATTCATAAACTAATTTCAGCACTTGAAAACAAAAATGACACCAAACTTAAGAACAATAACTACTTCACCTGGGGCAGCACATATGAAAGGTCTTCTCTTTGAGAATGAACTATGGGATGCAACAGAAAATGAATTCATCATAACTACAACTGAAAAGGAAGAAGGGTCAACTATAACCACACCAAGTGCAAATGAAATCAAAAAACTTCAAAAGATAAATATGGAGGCTTACTCTATGATACTTTGACATCTTGACCACAAAAATACAATGCTAATCTGCAACTGTCCAGAGATGAAAGGTGATACATACAAAACATTGAAAAATCTGAAAGAAAAGGATGCCAAATTTAATCAGTTTACTAAGGCTGCCTATTTTAAATCACTAAATGACTTGAAATATGTCACTAACCTCAAAACCTTCATCACTGACATTAGAGTAGTACTAAGAAATCTAAAAAATTCAAACATAAGCTATGAGGGTGATACAGTGGTGATACAAATAATCATTAAATTTCTGGATCAATACCAGAATACAGCACAAAATATACTTGCATCCAGATGAGTTAGTATGACAAATGTTCTTGAAATACTAGAAAAAAATGATAAATTCAACAACCTTCGGGACAGACAAAAAAACAAGACAAAAACAAACATGGCTCTGATAGCAGAATTAAATAAAGCTGAAAAGTCCAAATACAAAGAGAAAAATACTCAAAATAAATTCACACACTGCACAAAACAGGACATCTCTAGAGTGAATTCTGGGAAAAGATTGGCAAACCAAGCTGAGTAGAACAACATAATCAACGGAAGAAAGAGATGGTTGAAAGAAACAAAAAAATGAAGACTCAGAAATGATGGCATGCAACCAGAGCTACATCAAAAATGATTAGGGATTGTAAATACTTCTGGACATACCAAAGTACCAAGTTTGACATAGTCACTGGAAATGTGAATATGAAATGTGTTGGTAAAGGTACAGTTAAACTAGTTGAAGGGGATAATGCTATATTTATTGATGCACTCCATGTATCTAAACTTCCATATGATCTTGTTCCAGCTACTGTGTGCTGGAGAAAGAACTGTCAAATAAATTAACTTAAAGATACCAAAAGATGCATCATCAGTAATAAAAACTTTAAATTTTCTGCTGATATCAAGAATGACCTTTGCAAAATGCGTGGACAATTCAGACCTTCTGAGACTGCAGTAAGTTGTTCCGTTAAAATGTGGCATGAAAGACTAGGACATCCAAAATCAACATACACCAAGTCAACTGTAGTTGAACTGCTAGACATATATCAGTTCTTCTGAAAAATATGCAAAATGACAAAAGCAAAGAAACTTCCTTTCAAAGAACACTTACCAATGCCAAAAAAACCTTAGATGTAATACATTCTGATCTTAGTTCAAGAATAAAACCACCAACTAAAAGTGGTTACAAGTATTACATTAAAATTACTGATGGTCTAAAATCAACTCAAGCAGTATATCTATTAAAAAATAAGAATGAAGCCCTGTCCAAGTTAATAGAATTCAAGGCTAAATATGAAAAAATCTGTGAGTCAACAATTAAGACCATTGTTACAGATGGAGGAGGAGAATACTGCTCAAATGGAATTGAAATTTTTCTTAAAGAAAATGGTATCATTCATCATGTTACAGCACCTTATACGCCTGAAAACAATCAAATCAGTGAAATTGGGAATAGAATCACCATTAAGAAAGCTTGTGCTATGTTGTTTCAATCTGAATTATCACTCAGATATTGAGGAGAAGCAGTAACCACTGCTGTATATCTAGAAAATTTGATAGTCAGTAAAGGTGAAAACATGATGTCACCACACAAGGCACTCACTGGAAGAAAACCTAAGATAACTCACCTTCACCCATTTAGATTCCTAGCTATTGCAAGTATTCAAAACAGCAAAGAACCAGTAAGTTTTCCCCCCACTAGTAAAAAATGTGTCTTGCTTCATTACTCTAAAGGAAAAAACAACTACAAGTTAATGGACATTAATTTTAAAAGAATACTCTTCACTCACAATGCTATGTTCAATGAGTCCATATTTCCCATGAAAAACAAAAACAGTCCCAAGGATATGTTCAGAATCAGTGTTACAAATTCTTAAGTAAAGACATGTACAAGAACTCATGCTGATGAAAATTAGGAGTTTTACAATTCTGTAGAAGAAAAAGTTGAAGAAGCAGAGGAAAGTACTGAAACTCCATTCCCTAGACAACTTATTCTGTGCATTGGTCCACCACTACCTGAAAACAATGAGAATTAGCACACTGGAATGACATTGAGATCCCATGACAGGAATCAAATAAATGAGCTAGAAGGCACTCAGCATGCACTCATTAACATTTTCAAACAAAAGACTTCAGATTCTGAAAATTATAAAAAGGCCATTAGTGATACTCAAAGAGCATAATGGAAAGGTGCCATTAAAGAAATCAACTCCCTGTATGAAAATCATGTTTGGTGTACTGTCACAAAAAACCAACAAAAGACTATTCCCACACAATGGATATTCAAACAAAGTATGATAAAAACAGGGTACTCAACAAGTTCAAGGTACAACTAGTCATAAATAGATACTTGCAAAAATGCAGTATAGAGTTCAATGAGACATTTTTACCTACCGGAAAAATGGCCACATTATGTACCATCATTGCACTTGCTGCCATTGAAGGGTTACCCATACATCAAATAGACATCAAAACTGCATTCTTGAACAGCACCTTGGTAGAAGACATCTTTATTCAACCTCCATAAGGCTTTTCAAAATTGTTAGACCAGTCAAATATTAACTGAAAAAAAGAAATAGAACAGTTAAATGATGGCAGTCTAATATTGAAACTAAAGAAGGTGCTGTATGGTCTGAAGTAAGAACCAAGAGCCTGGTATCAAGAACTCTCAAGGTGGCTTTATAAACACAAATTCAAGACAAGTAACAGCAAACCATGTTTATTCATCAGAAGAGACTCCAAAAATGACTATCTGTATGTCTTCATTTGGGTCAATGAAATGGCAATCATTTGACATGGAGCCCATTAATTTCATGCCAAACTATCAAAATATTTCAAGGTTCATGATTTTTTAAAGGCAAATTATCTTCTAGGTATAAAAATCAGTAGACTAAATGCTAAAACTGTCAAACTACATCAAAGTCAGTTTATATCAGATTTACTTGAAACCTATGGTGTGGCCAACTTCAAAAGTAAACCAACACCAATGCAATCAAATATTCAATTATTACCCTCTGATAATGAAAAAATTAGTCAATTTCTGAGAACTGGGAATGATTACCAAATCATCATTGGAATTATTGGATATTTGGCGCAGTGTAATAGGCCAGACATCACTCATGCAGTAAATTACTTGTTTCCATTTCTGATGAAGCCAAACCAAAAGCACTGGTAAACTGCTCTCAGAATTATATGATATCTCAAAGGTACCCTGGATATAGGAATACTGTACTCAAAGGACTTCAAGATGATAATACCAACAAAACCCACTCCCAACAGTCAATCACCCACTTGATTCAGTGATGCTGATTGGTCTGGATGTAGCCTAACAAAAAGATCAACCAACATTTATGCATTTTTGCTTGGTGGAGGTGCTGTCTCATGGAAAATAAGAAAACATAATACTGTGTCAACATCAGCTACTGAATATGAATATAAAAGCTACCTCTATGCCAGACTCTAAGGAGTATGGCTGCAAAAGTTACTATGTGATTTAGGATATGAAAATAATCAAAGAACTTTACTCTATGGAAATAATCAAGGTGCAATAGCGTTGTCTAAGAACCCTGTGGAACACAAACAAACCAAGCACATTGAAGTTCACTTTAATTGGGTCAGAGAAAAAGTGTTAGAAAGTGAATTGAACCTCAAGTATTGCTCCACCAATGACATGGTTTCAGACATCATGACTAAGGCACTGGATTGAAATAATTTTGAAAAATCCAGAATAGACCTTGGCTTAAATATATGTCAATGCACTATTGGGTCAAGAAATGAGGCAGAGTGTTAGTATAACACATACTTCTTTTAAATATTTCTATATGTTCTTATTTATGGCATTCCATGCCCCAAAGTAGACTAATACTAACTGATTGTAGAAGGTACAAAATCTGTATTTTTTTAGTGTGATAAGTCATTATCCAATATATATAGTTCTCTCATTTCTCTGATATTCCCATATCTTTTCACATATCTTGCTCATCACCACTACAAATCCTTATACACATCTTCATTCAAAACTACAGGTGTGTACTAATATTAGTATTAGATCATCTAAACTTGCAGGTCAAATTAGCTTTGGTATGCATTTTTTACTGAAAATAGCAGCTATTATTCCACACTCATCATGTTTTAGTCATTTGATAAAGGGTCAAATAACTAATTTTTTCAGTAATTCGTGGATCTTACCACAAATTATTGAACCATTTTTGTAACTCCTTTTCTGCACTGCCATTTTTTCAGTAATTCTTCTCTACAGACCACACTTACAACACCTCAATACCACCATTTCATTAAAACTTCCCACCTACCAAACATTACATGTCTCACTTCTCATCATCAAAAAACACCTTAAATAAACATTTTATTATACTATAATACTCCCTAAACAATTTCCACACCTCAAAAATCTAGCACAAAAAAATAAGAGAAAATGGGCATCCAATTGGTCTCAACATGAGAAGGAACAACTCTCTATCTCTTAGATCTTCATTAGTGAACAACCTTAATGTTCAACATATCAATCTTGTAAGACATTTTATAAGAAAATTGAAAACCATTTTAATCAGTTAAGTAAGTCACAATATAAAGATTATGAACAGATAAGAATACAGTAAGTTGTGTTTAATTTTTAGATTTGCGTTTTTATTAATACTTTTGTCTTATATTTTTCAATCAACCTTAGATGAAAGGCCCTTAACACATCCACCCTGAAGTTCAGAGCTACCTATAATTCTATTGAAAGAAACCCACCTAGTGGTACCTCACTTGCAACTGGATAAGGCTTGCACTATCTTTTTATCAAGAACAATTCAAATCATGTTTTAAAAGCTTGGCTGCTTGGGACAAACTTAAGAATTTTTCTAAATGAAAAATGGATTCAAATAAGGAACAAGCAAAAAAAACACCCTCAAGTGAAAATATTAGATTGGAAGACCCCAACAGTGATGTGGAAGTGGAAACAACCTTTGGAACCCCAAATTCATCCTACGCTGCATGTCCTCCAGGTCTTAAAACCACAAAACGTCTTCCTCTTAGTGAATCAAGCAATCTTGATGAACAAAATTCCTTGGGATTACAGATTAGTAAAATGGCTGAAAATAGAATATCATCAATGAAAGCAACCAAAAAAAAATGAGCGGACTGAACAGAAAATTCAACTTATTAAAGAGAAACTTTCAATTCAAGAAGAGCACCTCCAGATAGACAAAGAAAAAAATATTAAGTGAGATGAGAGATAATGATATGAATCAACTTTTACTATTAAAAAAAAATTGTTGTAATGAAGAAGACATATAGCTTTTACAAAAAATTAAAGAGGACATGAAAAGGAGGTGGATTGAAAAGATCATCTCTTTATTTATATTTAGTAATTATTTATGGTAGTAGGAAAAATTAAGTAGAAAAAATGGAAAATAATACAATATTAAACTTATGGTAAATTTTAATGGAGATGTTAAATTTTTAAAGAAAAATAAATGAGAAAATTGAAATAAGAAAATATATTTATTTACAAATAATTACCCAATATAATCATTATTTTGTACTTAACAAAATGTTTTTATAAAATTTCACGTTTTTTACCCCATTGGAAGGAGACACAAAATTGCTGTAGTCTCTGTGAAACTTAGAAAGAAAAAAAAGTGAGAAGAGAAATGTGAGATCAGAAATAAATTTAATATTTTTTTTGGCTACTTATCAAAATAATAAATATGTATTATTTATTATAGTTTCATTGTTACATTATATTTATTTTATTTATTACTGTATGATACTCAAGTTATTTTATATATATATTAATATTAGAGTATATTAAATTATGATAGTCAAGTCTGGGAAGAAATGAAGGAGACAGAAAAGACCAAATTTCAATATTTATTACTGAAAGTCACATTAAAATAATTTATTTATCAGTGTAAGATTTACATATAATGTTAAATATTAAAAAATATTTATTACTTTAAGATAATCACTTTAGATTTATTTTACTATTAGTGTATGGTAATCAATAAATGTTAAAAATATAATATATATTATAGTTACATACTCACATTATACTTATTTTATTTATTACTGTATGATACTCAAGTTATGTTATATATATATTTATTAGTGTATATAAGAGTATGATAGTCAATTCTGGGACAAAAAAAAGGAGACAGGGAAGACCAGCTTATATATTACTGAGTCAGTCTCCTATATACTACCCATTGCTTGCCTCTTCCCAGAAGAAAAATAACTAAAGAAATAGGGGTACAAAAAAATAACTCACTGGTAGATTAGCAATAAGAGAGAAGAGAATATCAGCTAGAGTGGAGTAGATAAAATAACTCACCTGAAAAATTAATGTAACTAAAATTTTGGGAGCGCCTATACTAAAAAAAAAATTAATAAATAAATAATTGTAATTATCTAAAAAAAACAGGTGAGAGGAGAGAGAAGATACTTTTTGTTAGAAAATCTCCTTCATCCTCTCACCTTTTTTTTTAAAAAAAATTATCTCCAAATTATTGGCAGTTCCTATACTTTTTCTTAGATTAATTTTTTAAAAAAAATTGGTGAGAGGAGATCTTTTCACAAAAGGTATCTCCTCTCACCTTTTTCCTGTTTTCTTAAAAAAAGTTATATAAATTATCGGCAGTGCCTACACCAAAAAGTTTAGGTACTGCCAATAATTTGTAGAAAATTTTTTTTAAAAAAAAGTCAAGAGGAGATAGGAGAGAGGAGAGAGGAGATTATTTGACAATAAGTATCTCCTCTTTCCTCTTGCCTATCTTTTTTAGATACTCAAAATTATTTATTTATTAAATTTTTTTAGTATAGGTGCTCCTGAAATTTTTGTTACATTAATTTTTCAGGTGAGTCATATTTTCTCCTCCACTCTAGCTGAAATTCTCTTTTCTCATATTGCTAATCTACTGGTGAGTTATTTTATTTTTGTACTCCTATTTTTTTAGTGATTTTCTCTTATGGGAAGAGGCAAGCAAAGGCAGTATATAGGAGACTGACCCAGTAATATATAAGTTGGCCTTTTCTGTCTCCTTCTTTTTGTCCCAGAATTGACTATCATACTCTAATATACACTAACATTAATAGGGGGTATCAAAGTTAGAAATCTTCCATTTCAAAATACCTCATTTTTCCATCAAATTAACCATGACTATTTTTTAAAATATGACATATTGTGCCCCAAAAACACCTTTTTATTGAGATTTAATGTCAAGTTTGTGCCTTTCTTTTTGTTTTGTGAAATGCCTTTTAAATAATTACAAATTTCTAACTTTGATACCCCCTAATATATATATTACATAACTTGAGTATCATACAGTAATAAATAAAATAAGTATAATGAGAGTATGTAACTATAATATATATTATATATTTAAAATTTATATACAACCATAAACTTATAAATAAAATAAATCTAATGTGATTAACTTAAAGTAATAAATATCATTTAATATTCAACATTTTATGTAAATCTTACACTGATAAATAAATTATTTTAATGTGAATTTAAGTAATAATTATTAAAATTTGGTCTTTTCAGTCTCCTTACTTTTTCCCAGACTTAAATATAATACTCTAATATACACTAATATTAATATATATATAACACGACTTTAGTATGATACAGTAATAAATAAAATAAATATATAATGAACGTAAAATTTTATAAAACCATTTTGGTAATTAGCCAATAATATTCAATTTCTTGCTGATCTCACATTTCTCTTCCTACTTATTTCTCTTTCTTAATTTCACAGAAACTACAGCACTTTCATTTCTTGTCCATACTGGGAAATTATACTTTAAATTTCAAAAATAAATTTATAATTCATTTCTAATATCTGGTAATTGCACAAGATTTAATCATTCTATGATCTTTACAAAATTCCTCTATTTTGCAAGTTATGTATCTTTATATTCTCTCACAATTCAAAGTGGGCACTGTAATTGTGAAGTTCATTTGTGTGCTGGATAAAGCTGCAGAAGTTATATGTCAAACTGGGATCTCGGTGGTTTGTCACCAGTTGATATTGAAGAGATTTTTCATTTAGGTAAGGATCAGTATGTGATTGTGATTCAACAATCAGGTTGTGCAAAATTAGACAACAGTTAATTGTATCCTTGACTTCTTCAATATTACATAGACAACATGGCTGATTTAATATACCCCACATGCTTTGAAACACCCCAAAAGAATGCTCTATGTCCTTTCTAGCACTTTCTTGTAATCTAGAGTAATATCTGTTTGACTCATCTTGTGGATGAGCAATTTTTTTGACCAGTGTTGACCAATTTCAGCCTGTATATACCCAGGACTGAGTAAAAAGTACTTATAATTTATGTTAAACGCATGGACTATACATGGGAACAATAAATTAAAGTCCACAAGTTGTAAACATAAGTAAAAATTATGATAAATACAATATATGCCATTATAACACCTTATATACATGTATATATACACCTTTTTTTAAGTCTTATTTTCTTAATATTAAGTTGGAATATGTTAGGTTAATCTTACAAAACTTAAATATAAAGATACATAATTTTTAAGTAGACTTAAAGCTGTTGTTTTCATTGTTTTATGTAAAAATCAATAAATGCGCTTTAAATCACTTAAAAGTTGATTATATGCACTATAAATTTAATAATATTTAAAATGTGCTTTGAAAGATCAATTCAAAATTATTAGAACTAATGATTTAGCTACTCAATTGCATAAAAATAACACTTTTTAAATTTGGTGTTTTTTATGCCAGAAATGGCTTCTGTGTTTTAGCCACATACTGCCTGCATTTTCCCCGTGTGAATAGCTTCATTTTTAGCAAAGTTAGCTTTTTCACATTATAATTACCCCACATTCTATGCCCACTGTGGGGAAACACACTAAAATAGGCAACAGGTGCTTATTTAGTGTCCTAATTTAATTATAGGTGCATTGACCCTTATTATATGTATTAATTTCATTAATAAACTTAATCTTGGAGCTTTGATTCACTACCACTCTTATATTTGCCTAAATTAGTCAAGGATTTAACTGTGCAAGCGCCTTTCAAGGACTGCATGTAGTTACCCAACATCTCACACCCTTTTTTGGGTTTTAAAGTGGTTTCTCAGTAAATTTTGGTTATATTTGAATGGGGATTTTATGTAGTTTAATGTCATGATTAGCCTCATCAATTCTACTTTGAATTCCCCTTAATATTGAGTAATAATTAGTCTTAATTTTCCTTTTTTAGTCTTTTATTTTAATTTATTACATGCATATACTCTCTTTTTTGCTTATTCTTTATTTTTGTGGGATTATCCCTATTACTACATGATTTTGGAAGGTGATATTATTCAAATTATGTTACTTGTCCCTCTTTATGTTGTTGTATATGTCTATTAGTTGTAATGAGGTGTCATGAACCAATTATAGAGCTGGTAAATAAAGGGGTTCATTGGGGAAGTTATTGGGTATAAAAGGAGGGGGGTTTTGGTCTTGTTTTCTACATTCCCCATCATTACAATCAAACATATAACCAATACAATTACAGTACATATCAATAGTACTTGTAAAGTCTTTGAATAGTATCTGAATTATTAAATCTATTTTTCTACCAATTATCAGATTGCAAGCCATATATAATTAGTGAGATTTATAATATTGAGACCCTTATATTGAGTTATATTTTAATACTTATTGGATTTGTACTACAGTATTCATATATGACAATTAAAATATTCTATACAACTGAAAATTAAAGCTATTTCATGTCTCTGTACTTGATCTCAGACTGAAAATTGGGGACCTTTCCTCAAGAATTCTGTTGGTTTTTTTCTAGTAAGTAAAAATTCAAAAAGAGGCTACAAGTAAATAAAATCCCTATAGATATATTTGGATAATTACAACAGGTTGGGTTCACTTATATAGTGATTTCAGAAAAATAAGTCCTGTTATATAATAAAATTGTGATATTGAATCAACAATTTTACCACTAATTTAACATAAAAATTGTTCTTAGTGGGAATCTGTCAATAGACCAATTAATTTTGTGATCTTTGCAGATAATAAACCAGATATTAAAATTTTATTAATTGTTTTATTTTAAAAAGGAGTCTTAATCCCTTTTTATTAATTTGTAAAACTCATTTAAAATTTAGAAAAAATATTACTGACAAATTTTCTTTATTAAATATAAAAACAAGGCTACGTATTGTAGACCAGTTAAATTAAGTGACCACATAAAAGAATATTTGACTTTTGGAACTTATAAATTCACTTAATATCTAAAATTAAGAAATAAAATTGTATTCAGTAGTATTGATTAATACTGATAAAACTTCATTTGAAGTTTAAATATCTCAAATTTCAATTTTTTGATTTAAATTCCATGTAAAAATGTGTGACAAAAACAATGATATTGTGAGTAATAAGGCAAAACCTTATAACTTAAGACCTAGAGCTGAGAGACCTGCTATAGGATGTTCAAATGGAGGGCCTGGATTCCCCACCAACAGCAACACTCCACAGATGTCTCTGGAGGAAAGGGAAAAACTTTTAAAACAAGTATCAATAAAGAAAACAAAAAATACTTTTCAAGAAAAAATTCACTCCCTATCCACTGTTTTAAACACCCTAACAATAAGAGTCAACAATATAGTAGACCAGATGAACAATCTGGAGAAAAGAGCCGCACAGGGTTTTATAGAAGTCAACCCAGCTCTAGTGGAAATAAAAGCTCAACCAACAACTGCTGCACCCAAAAATTCCAAGGTGAAAACAGCCACACCTCCAACTAAGAAGAGGACCAAGAGATTACAGTAAGAAAAATAGAAGTGGGACTGGTATTCCCAAAACTAAACCAACCCTCCACAGCAAGGCTCCATCAGTCACCCTTACAGGGGAAAGGCATGAAGATGCAGGGAAAATGGAATAAGACCTTGTTAAGTCATCCATCTTCTCATGATCAATGATATAATACTAAGAATGAATTACTTATAGGTAAAAAGATAGATAGAGAGTTACTGAATACAATTGATAAAGATTTAAAAAATTATTCATTTGAAAATAACATCTTAAACGTTTCTTTACACTATGACAATGTACATAGTTTTATTGATCACCAGGATAATACTAGTCACATTAAAATTTAACAAAATGAAGTAAATCTTGAGCCAGATGATGAGTCTTCTGAATTGGACACCAAAAAAATTGAATATTTTTTAAAATAAAATCAAATGTAATCAAAAATCATTAGCAAATTACTATTAAGAATTGAAAAATTTGAAGAACTCTCTAGAGAGTCAAACACTAATACAGAAAGTGTATTATTAAACCTCACATAATCATTGAGTACCACAGCCAATAGGTTAAAAATAATTGAAGATTCAAATAGTGAATTAACCAATGAAAATAAAAGATTAAACTCTGAGATTAAGAATTTACAAGATAAATTAGAAAATTTTCAGAATATTATGGCTACCATATAGGTACATGTTAAATTGTCTTTTTCAAATGTGAATAATACCTTAACACATGTACCTGTAATAAAGAAAGGTTTACAAAGAGTAGAAATTAAAATTGCTAAAATTTTGAAAAATACTGATAAAGTAAAGGATAATAACTCCTATATGGAAAGAGTACCAGTTTTTATGAAACACTCAGATGATAAACCAATGATTGAATATGGAAATAGTTTCATGGGGTCTGAGAATATAAAATCAGTAAAGGATGAAATAAATGATCATCTTTCTAAAGTAAGTGAATTACTTAATATTACTCAGGTTAGGGAAGCAAAAAAAACCAAAAGAACTGGCCTAAGTTACATCATTACCCTTATTTTGATGGGGATTCAAATTCTGATTAGCAACAATTCATTTGTAGAATTGATAACTTAAAATTTTCATACAAATTACCTGATGAAGAAATTACATCAAAATTGGTATCTTTATTTATAGATGTGGTCTTATTATGGTTTGAATATGTATTGAGTGAGGGAATTAAATACTACTGGAATGAATGGAAGGCACTAATTAAAAGGCAATTTGGTGGCCCAAAATTAAGAATCACTCAACAAAGATTGTATGAGAAATCCAGATATAATCCAAATTCTGGGGATAAACCTATAGTATTTTTAATTAATTTAATAAAAATCATGAAAGCCATGGATCCAAAAATGGGTTATGATGAGTGGAAAGAAAAAATAATATATAAATAGCCTATATCAGCCAGAGACATTATTGTAGCTAGAACTGAAAACATCAGGGATGTTTCTAGGTTTATTAATATATGCAATGAAATTATATTGAATCACAAATATGAAACCAGTTATAATAATTACAAGAAAAGTGTTAAGGTAGTAAAACCTACTACAAATAAATTACCAGTGGAGAAGAAAAAACCTTCAGCTCCCCTTGCTCCTAAAAGACAAGAAAATAACACTTGTTACAAATGTAATGAGTCTTGGGCTAAAGGTAATACTTGTAAGAAGAGAATAAATTTTATTGAAAACTCACAAGATTCTAAACAAAGTAATGACAAAGATTAAAAGGAGGAATCTAGTGAGAACTTTAAATGTAACATTTATTAAAGTGATTATTAAAATGAGATATATGTATTATAACAGGATATCATGTATACCTCATACAGATACATTTTTAACTCCCATTGAAGAAGCTAAAATTATTAAAGATTTATCTCATGATACTTACAAAATAAAACCTATTTTAGCACCTGTTATTATATGTGTAAAGGAAATTAATGACATTTTTCATACTGGTGCTGCAGGTGGTGTAGTTTATATTAACACATTAATGAAACTTAATAGTAAGTATAAAGAAAAACCAGAACCTGTACATACAAGGAACTGGAAGAGTTTTGGTTATGTATTACATCCAATTGGAAAATGCAGAACTGCTTTACTCCTTAAATATAATAATTGATATGTAAGAGCAGTGTGTGAATTTGTAGTAATGGATAATAATAACTATAGTGATTATTTTATTATTGGAAATGACTTATTGAGCAAATTTGGCATCAAACTAGATCCTGCAAATAGTTGCTTCACTATAGGAATAAATAAGAAAAGAAATATCAGTTTATTCCATTTATCCTAAAGAAGAAAAACTGCCAGGTGGAAGAACCACCTCTGAAGTGTTAGAATTGCGAAATGAAATCCAAAAAGCCTCTTTCAGTCCTCAACTCTCGAAAATTGAAGAAAAAAATATTTTGAGATTGATAAAATCTTATCCTATGTCATTTGCTCATGGTTCAAATGAGCTAGGATTGGTCAAATACCATGAGATGAAAACTCTTTAAGTTGTGATCTGGATAATATTCCTGGAAGCTTGAAAAAGAAACCTTACCCAGCTTCTCCTGAAAAAAGAAAAGACATTTAAGACAAAATTAAAATGTTGTTAGAAATGGGTATTGTTGAAAAAGTTGAAACAACACCTAAGTATTGTGTTATTTCACCAGTTTTAATCTCTTATGAAAAGATAAGGCGAGATTATGTGGTTACTAAAGAGCTCTGAATACATTCACTGTAGATGATATTTACCCTCAACCAAGGATAGCTTCTATCCATGCTACCTTACAAGGTGCAATATATATTCATTGTCTGTATGGAACCAAAGTTCACCACCTGATCCCTGTGGAAAATATATCTCAGAATTTTTTACTCATAACCACACTCATGGGGATATTTAAATATGTGAGAATGCCCTTTGGCACAAAGAATGTGCCTTCAGTCTTCCAAAAATTGATGGATAGTGTTTTTCATCAGGAATTGGTTGAAGGATGGCTTTTAGTTTATATTGATGAAATCATAGTTTTTTCAAAAACATATGATGAACATTTAAATCACCTGAAAAGAGAATTTCAAAAGATGGATGAAATTAATATGAAAATTGCAATATGGAAATTTAAGTTTGGGTTTCAATTCTTGAAAGTACTTGGACATGTTGTATCTGGATTGTAAATTTGTGTTGACCAGAATAAAGTGGAAGCAATATAACCATTAGTACACCTAAGAATGTGAAAGATGTTTAAAGATTTTTAGGTATGTGTGGATATTATAGGCAGTATATAAAAAACTACCAATCCATTGCAGCCCCTTCAACAACATGAATAAGGAAAAATAAGGCTTTCATTTGGAATAATGAAAGACAACACACCTTTGATAAATTGAAGGAATGTTTGATGTCACCACCAATATTCAAAATGCCGGATCTTAAACTCCCTTTTATCTTATATACTGATGCAAGCTTTACAGAAAAAACAGATAATAAATGGTAAATTATCTGAAGTAGTTATCTGTTATATATCCAGAACCTTAAGAAAGACAGAATAAAGGTATGGTGCCACCCAACTGGAATGTTTAGCCATTGTGTGGGCCTGGGAGAAACTTCATTACAATCTGATAGACCAGAAGTTTGAATTAATAACAGATTGCAGTGCAGTAAAATCACTACTAAACATGAAAACACCTAATAGGCACATGTTTAGATGGAAAATTTTCTGTACAGGAGTACAGAGGAAGAATGACAATCACACATAGAGCAGGAACATTGCATTCTAATGAGGATTTATTATCCAGAAGCCCTTTACCAAATGATACTGACAACCCAGCTTATGTACCTGAAAATGAGGTAATACATATATTTGGGATTTATATAGTGGATTTAGAGGAAGAATTTATGCAAACTATATTGGAAAATTATTCATCTGATAAAGATTTGTATAAATTACCAACCATTTTAAATGATCCACCTAATGCCTCTATGAGTGCATTAATTATAACCTTACCTCCAAAATATAAATCTGCATTGGAAAAAGGTAAATTTTCAATTGAAGATGGATAAATTTATTACAGGAAAAATCTAAGTAATGTAATAGTTATACCACCCTCTATGAAAGATTTAATGTTGAGTACTTGTCAAGATGACATCTTAGCTGGTCATTTTGATTTTAAAAAAACATTAACTAAAGTTAAAAATACAGCCTGGAGGATAAACATGAAAGAAGATGTACAAAAATACGTTGAAACATGTGACTATTGTCAGAAATCTAAAAGATTTAATTGGAAGAGAGCTGGGTTGTCACAACAAATAGAGAAGCTAAAAGCTATATGGGAAATTATAAACATGGATTTTGTCACTAACTTTCAATTAGCAGGAAAATAAAGTTTCAATTCTTGCTGGTTAATTGTAGATAGATTAACAAAAAATTTTAAATTTATCCCTACCCATAAAGAGGTATCTTCAAAAGACTTGGCATTACTATGGTGGACTCAAATGATGAATACTGCTGGGTTTCCCAAAGCCATAATTTCTGACAGAGACCATAAATTTACTTCAGAGTTCAGGACATCTTTGATGGAAGTATCAGGTTGTCAATTGAAATTTTCTACAGAACACCATCCACCAACTGATGGGCTGGCTGAAAAAATGATACAGACTCTTGAAGATATGATCAGAAGATATTGTGCCTTTGGATTAGAATACAAAGACAATGAAAAATTCACACATGACTGGGTAAAATTAATTCCTGGCCTTGAATTTGCTTATAATAGAACAACTCATTTTGTAACAGAAAAAAAACAATTTGAACTCTGGCTGGGATATGTACCAAATACCCCAGTAAATCATTTAAATCAATTACCAAGGTTAGTTATACACCCTGTTACTAAATTCTTTATTCATATGCAAAAAATGTGTAGAAAGCATGCAGAGGGATGCATCCAAAAAGAATTTGAATATGAAAAGAAAAGGTGGGATAAATCTCATAAAGAATTTGAATTCAAAAAAGGAGGTGAAGTTGTAATTAAAACACTACATTTTAACTTACAAGATAATGTTAGATTGAAGGACCACTTTGTAGGACCTTTTTTAGTCAAAAAATGGATGGTAATAATGCTTTGGAAGTCATATTATACGCACTAAAAATAGGAAACATCCAGTTTTCCCTATCTCATTATTGAAACCTTACCATGAAAATGATCCTGACTTATTTCCAAAAAGAAGAGGAAGGCCTAAAAGCAACCTGAAGAGATTGTGGAAAAAGAGGAGATTGAAAAAATACTCAAGAAAAGAATCCTTACTAAAGAGAAAGGAACTGAGTATTTATTAAGACTTAAGGGAAAATCAAAGGAATTTGATAAATAGATACCTGAAAACAAAAATTTCAAATCTATCCTCCCTTCTTAAAAAATTTAAACAGAAATAAATTTTCTTTTCAACCTGCTGAGGGGTTAAAAATCACTACTCAAAATATTTTATTATGTTTTATTTCTTTAAAGAATTAATCTTTAATGCTACAGAGTTTTCTGAATACCTGAGAAATAAAAATAAAATAAAAAAAGTGTATAACTTATCATTTTTTTATTGTTTTTTTGGGTGGGAAAGTGTCAGCCTGGATATCCCCAGGACTGAGTAAAAAGTACTTATAATTTATGTTAAACACATGGACTATACATGGGAACCATAAATTAAAGTACACAAGTTGTATACATAAATAAAAATTATGATAAAATACAATATATGCCATTATAACACCTTATATACACATATATATCCACCTTTTATAAGTCTTATGTACTTAATATTAAGTTGGAATATGTTAGGTTAATCTTAAGAACCTTAAATATATGGCTAAATAATTTTTAAGTAGACTTAAAGCTGTTGTTTTCATTGTTTTACGTAAAAATCAATAAATGCGCTTTAAATCACTTAAAGTTGATTATATGTGCTATAAATTTAATAATATTAAAAATGTGCTTTGACAGATCAATTTGTCTTTATTAGAACTATTGATTTGGCTACTCAAATGTGTAAAAATAACACTTTTCAATTTTGGTGTTTTTTATGCTAGAAGTGGCTTCTGTGTACTGGCCACATACTGCCTGCATTTTTCCCGTGTGAATCACCACACCATATGGGGGGTGGACTTGCTAGCAAGTCCGCAACCTTGGACCCAAACTCACCACAGATTGAACACACATTGAGCTATTTATAAAGGTACCATACAATCAGGGATGAACACCACTCATCAGAACCGTTTTAGGTGGGTGTTCAAGTAGAGTTCAGTATGGGTTCAGTATGACACCACGTGCAAACAGCCGACGTATCCACTGCTACATCAGCGCGACGTAGCGGAAAGGTATTTCAAAAGCTGGCCCGCTACCTCAGCTGGTTTTCTCTCACAGTAACCAGACATTCCTCCCCCCCAAAAAGTGAGATCCCGATTACCTGACCCAGTACATCTGATCATCGGATATGCAATATTTCTTGTTTGTGGCTGCCCTCCACTGTGGAAGTGTCAGATTACCCTTGCACTCTCCTGCTGTAAAGGCTAGTTTTAGATTGCTATCACTATTTCATTGCTTAGAGTGTAGCATTAAGCTAATACTTATTTTTCATCATGCCTTAAGTTGGCGTTATTGCTCTGTTACCTGGTTAAGGTGAAATCGGCCCAATGAAGTGAAAAATAGATAGGTGATCTCAGAACAAAAAATAGATATCAAGTTTTAGTAAAATTTTAAAAATATTTCAAAAAAAAATTCATAGGCTTTACATTCAAACGCAGGTTTGGGTGCTATTTGCTAAATAAGATGACTAGGCAGCTAAAATAACAAAAAAAAAATCATAATTATAAAATGAAAAATAATATTCTATGTTAGAAGCAAAGAGGTGTGAGCTAGATAAAAAAAAAGTGCAACAGTCAGTTTTGAAGTAAACAAGATTGAAGAAAAATTTGAGGGTGAAAAAAATGAAAACTTACAGAATAAACCACGAGTGGGTAGCTAGATAAAAAAAAAGAAAAGAAAGGAAAACAAGAAACACAACAGTCAGTTTTGAGGAAAGCCACAGTGGGGCAAGGAGACTGGTTGGGGCACTGATTGCATGTCCGATGTTTGGATGTACTGGGTCAGGTAACCGGAATCTCACTTTTTTGGGGGAAGGGATGTCTGGTTACTGTGAGAAAAAACCAGCCGACGTAGCGGGCCAGCTTTTGAAATACCTTTCCGCTACGTCGCGCTGACGTAGCGGTGGATACGTCGGCTGTTTGCACGTGGTGTGAGTTCAGTCTGAGTTCCATCTGAGTTCCATCTGAGTTCAGGTTGAGGACTTGCTAGCAAGTCCACCCCCTATATTGCATAGTGTTATATTTGATTAAAGCTCTCTTTAAATCTAATATTTAATGCACTTATATTCTGGCCATCAAAAAGGATGCCTTCGGTCGCAACATCAACATGCCATGCTGAATATATGGCGTTGGGCTCTGCTACACAAATGGGCCTATGGATACAAAATCTACTAAGTGATCTCATCAACAACGACAAACCATTCATAATTCAATGTGACAATCAGGCATTCATTAAAGTTTCAACAGACGAGACATCAAACAAAAGAACTAGACACAGTGACCGGGAGTTTTATTTCATTAACGAACAACTCCGCAAAAAGAAGGCAATTCTGGAATGGGTTCCAACAGTTTCTCAAAAGGCTGATATCATGACAAAACCACTAAACAAACAATGCCACGAAAGAGAAAGCAAAGCTCTTGGTCTATCTTAGTTTATAATAACACAATATTTTCTTTTTCCTTTTTTTATCCTTTTTTTTCTCTCTATCTCTTATCACACTGTTATGTCTAATACACTGCAATAACATACTACTATTATTCTAAACGATGGCTCAGCGCCTTGTCGAAGGGGCGGGTGTTTGGTCTCGACTACGCCGCAGTCTCACAATGTATATAAAGTAGTAAATGAGTCATAAAGCAATTAGTTATTATCGTGAATAAGTATAGCCATCTACTCGTTCGCCAATAGTTTTTATGTACTATTCCATCACCTTTTAATTGCCATTTGTCTCTCCCCTCAGTCTCCGCCTCATAATGTACATACTGGTTTATCTTGTGATGCTGTTTTCCTTCATGCCCCGTGCTGGGTGAGATTGTAAGATAATAATAATAAAAATATGTACTATTCCATGGGGGGGGGAGGTGTCAAGTAAGAATACGGTTAATAATGTTAAACATTGTTGTGGAATATAACATAACAGCATATATTTAGAGCTACTCGTATATATAAACAGTGTATTTTTTTATTTTTTATTTTTTATTTTTTATTTTTTATTTCATACAATCTCACCCAACTAGGGGCATGAAGGAACAGGGAGACAAGAGCTAAGTACAAATGGATCAGGGGGCACAGTTAAGGGAAACAATGGGCAATTAAAAGTGGAGCAATATGGAACTACTGGGTGAGGGGAACATTATTAGGGAATCTGTTTGTAGAGATGAGAAAGGAAGCAACTTGGGGAGAGATAGGGGAAGGAGACAAAAGGGAAGAAAACAGTGTATTTAGATTGAAGAATGTTTTCCTCAACCGAGGCTTCGGTTCATTACAGGTTAGAAACATCCTCTTACATTAATTTTCTTATTATAATTGTTAGTTGTTTACTTAACCGAGGCTTCGGCTCATTACAGATTATATTTTGAAATCAATTCTACACGTATATATTGGCGCAGCGATAATGTTTTAGTTGGAACAGTAACAAAAAGGATATTTTCATTACTATTGTGGTCACGCAGACTATATACACTACTGCGGCGTAGTCGAGACCTAACACCCGCCCCTCCGACAAGACGCTCATTCTAGTATATATGAAACTATTTACAATTTATATGATGTTATTATGGTAGCTATTAGGAATATAACAGAAAATAGACAAAACGATGATAAAGTAGTTATAATTTTGTTATTTGATACCTAAGTTTCCACATCCCTTGTCATGTAACTGTTTGCTTAGTGGTTTCGTCATTATATCCGCTAGTTGTTCAGATGTAGGTACCCATGATATTGTAGCTTTTCTTTTATGTAGTTGTTCATTGACAAAAAAGAATTCCCTGTCGCTGTGCCTGGTCCTCTTGTTTGAGCTTTCATCGTTTGATACCTTTATAGATGCTTGATTATCACATTTTAAGTGAAACGGGCCTGTGAAATTAATCAAATCATTGAGTAAATTTTGAATCCACAAGCCCATTCTAGTGGCACCCCCAAGGGCCATGTATTCTGCATGGCATGTTGAGGAAGCAACAGATGGCATGCGTTTTGAGGACCAGAATATTAAGGAACCTTGCATGTTGATAATCATGCCTCCAGTTGATCTTGAAAATTCCCCGCCCCAGTTTGCATCTGAGTAGACGTCTAGGTTGATAGTATGTGAGGTTGATTGTGGATATAAGTGTAGTTTCTTTGTGGCTGTATATTGTAAATAACCAAGTAAGTGTCTCAACGCTCTCCAGTGTTCGTTAGTGGGGTTTTTTGAGTGTCTAGCCAATTGATTTACAGAGAAACTGAGGTCAGGACGAGTTGCTGTGGTTAGATAAGTCAAGGAACCAATAATTGACAGATAATCTCCTGGATTAATAGCTGGGTGGTTTGGTGGGGGTGTGGAAAGGTCTATATTGGTCGGCAGTGGTTGATGGTGACATACTCCTGTTATATGATGAGTTGTTAAAATTCTGTCTATCAAATTTTCTTGACTAAGTCGAAATCCTTTTTCATTCCTTTCTATCTTGATACCTACTATTGCATCCAGTCTATCTTGCCATTTGATGATGAGAGTTTGGCTTAAATCTCTTTCAAGTTGTTTCAAAACCTCATTGTTGTTGCCAGTTACAATTCCATCGTCAACATGAACCCAAAGCATAGCCTTTGTGTTGTTATTCTTCAGAAAATAAACGCTATTGTCGTAGGATGACATTTCATAGCCCAGGTTTTTTAGCTGCTGTCCAAAGTGTTGCCACCAGCAACGTGCTGCCTGACATGTTCCATAAAGAGCTTTGAGCAATTTGAAAAC
Source organism: Hemileia vastatrix (assembly GCA_030280995.1). Classification (NCBI taxonomy): domain Eukaryota; kingdom Fungi; phylum Basidiomycota; class Pucciniomycetes; order Pucciniales; family Zaghouaniaceae; genus Hemileia; species Hemileia vastatrix. The sequence continues at coordinate 32,402,936 of JASXTE010000005.1, forward strand.
TTTTCCATCTTTTTTCTCAAAGCCAGGAGGGTCCTTTACCCATACTTCTTCATCTATTGGACTATGAAGGTATGCTGCTGTGACATCAAAAGCATGGACTGGCCAGTTATACATAGCTGCAATGGTGAGGATGATTCTTTGGGCTGTAAATGAGGCAGTTGGAGCAAAAGTGGAAGAATAATCTATACCCTTTACTTGTTTAAAACCTTTTGCCACGTATCGAGCCTTCAGCTTTGTGTTTCCTGTTGATGCATCTTTCTTTTCTGCAAAAACCCATCTAGCATCTAGTATTCTGGCCCCTTCAGGTGGTTCTTTTCTCTCCCAGACCTTCATGTTTGTTAAGTTATCTATTTCTTGTTGACAAGCTTTTCTCCATTCATCACCCTTCTCGGACCGTAAGGCTTCTTTGAATGTTTTAGGTAACTGAGTTGCAAAGTATTCACAATTAATTTGGATGTCTTCTACCAGACGATCTTGCTCAATCATTTGTTCTTCCAGATCAAAATTTCCTAGTATAAGATTGCTGCAGGTTAGAGTGTTTGCACTGTTCATTACAAAATCGAGGGACATCTTATTTTCACTTTTTGTTTCACATTCTTTGAAGCTGGCCCACGCAGATGTTAAGAATTTCTTTTCTATCGGATCCCAAAAAATCCAGCCTTTCATACCAGCTGGGAAACCTACAGTGTAGCATCTTCTTGCTCGGACATCTAGCTTTTTTCTCTTCTCTTCAGGTATGTGTACATAAGCTACTTCACCAAATTTCCTAAGAATATCTAATTGCGGTTTAGTGTTGAAGAGTGCTTCATAAGGTGTAATTGAGTTGCAAATAGTGTTGGGTATTCTGTTTAGGAGATATGAAGCCCATTTGAAAGCAAAAGACCAGAAGGTTTTTCCAAGACGACTGTCAAATAGTATAGTTCTTCCCATTTCTGTAAGAGTACGATTAAATCTTTCAATATTTCCATTTTGTTGATGAAAATATGGTAGAGATTTTTCATGAATTATTCCGTTTTTTGTTGTGAACATGTCCATTAGTTTATTGTTGAATTCTCCTCCATTGTCTGATCTAATTATTTTGACCTTCTGATTTGTCTGTTTCTCCAATCTTGTTATGATGTTGATGACCGTATTTGTTGATTCAGATTTGTTTTTGATGACATGACACTCACTGTATGTTGTAGCTAAATCTCTGAAGGTTAAAGCATATAAACCACCGTCAACTGATTCCTCTTCTATTGGGCCGATTAAGTCCATAGTTACTATTTCAAGTTTGTCAACTTTTCTACCAGTTGACTCAAGAAAACATTGTCTTCTACTTTTGCACATTTGACAAGAATCACATATAATATTTCCATTAGGCAGTTTGTCAGGTAATCCATGAACCATTTTCTCTTTGCACATCTTTCTTATTTGTCTCAGACTTGCATGGCCAAGTAAGCAGTGCCAAGTATAGAGGATTTCTTCATCTTTGTTTCTTTTTCTTAATTCAGGATACTTAGTTGGGATCTCAAGACTAAATATTGCTGGTTGTATAGGTAGAACATTTGATTCATTTCTAGTAAGATCAGAATGTGATAATATAGTAGTTACATCAGAAGATACATTTAAATTATTATGATGCATTGGACTGTTAAATGTCCATTTCCTGTTGATGAACATGGCTGACAGAATTGGAAAGCCGTGATAGCTGATTAGAAAGTCATTGAAGTTAACGCATGAAAAGTTAGCACCACTCTTGATTAGGGATGCTGGTGAGATTAGCGTACCTCTAGCATCTTTACAGTAGTATACTGGTCTAATATTGATGATTTCCCCATTGAGACCATGGAAGCGTATCGTCCCTTTGCCTGTGATGAGAGGAGAGGAACCATTAGTGGCCACTTTCAAAGCAATGGGATTTTTTAGAGGGAGGAAATCAACCAACTCATTCAGATTTCCAGAAAGATGATGAGTTGCACCTGTGTCAAAAATAGGGTTCGCCGAATATGCTTCGTTGTCTGATAGTTGCATTCTAGCAAAAGCAGCTGCAGATGCTTCTGGGGAGTCATCAGTGAGTTCTACAATTTGTGCCGAAGCAGATTTCGCTTGAGGTGGTTGTGAGGTGTTGTGACGGTTTGTTTGTCTTTGAGGATAAATTGGGCGGTAAGAATCCATTTTTTGTTGTATAGGCCTCTGGTGGATGGGTAGATTTGGTTTGGGTGGAGGATTGTTATTAGGGACAATTGTTGGTTGTATGATAGAGGGCGGTACCACCATTGGATAGTGTGTGCTGTAGCCCGCTTGCCTGTTTTGTAAAAAGGAATTGTAATTGGTGCGGTTGTTGAGAGTTCTTTTAGGACAGTTGGCTTGCAGATGACCTGATGAGTTACAGATATAGCAGTTTCCTGAAGATCTTTGAGTAGCAGCATTAGATTCATAGACATTCTGATTAGTAGTATTAGATTCATAGACATTAACAGAACCAGAACCAGAATCAGAGAGAGGTAGCTTAGTAGAAACAGAAGCAGAAGATTCATTTGCAGTGACAGTAGTGTTAGTAGTGGTGGTATTCAGAAGTTTATCATCGTGTTTAAGTCTTTCCCAAGTGGTACAAAAAATTTTGTTGAGAACTGCAACAGTGATTGATTTATCAGATTTGCATAGTTGTTCTGTTTCTTTGAGAACTTCTGAGCTAAACCGTGGATTGTCTTGAATGATGCGTTGACAGAGGCAGCCTAAGATGTCCTTTTCACTGAGTCCTTGAGCCCATAAGCAAGCACACGCATCTCGAAATTCATTCATTAACTCTATGGGATTGTCGCATTCTTTAGAACGAAGATCGATTACTCTTTCTATGGCATTCAGTTGAGCCGCTCTGGAAACTGTGTTGAAGACACTTTTGATATGGCGAAAAGCAGTCGTGCTTGGTGTAACATCGATAATTTGAGATTTCATCTCTGGTCCAACAGAATTGATCAGTATTGCTCTACCTATTCGCTCTTTGATGGAAGTTTTTGAGGCCCCTTTACGCTCTAGAAAGTTGGTTTCTCCAGTGAAGTCGCTGATGACGCCTCGTAGTTCTCTATGCCACTCGCGGAAATTTGAACCATCGTCTTTTAGAGTATGTCGCCAGTCTTTCAATAGCATCCTTGCCTTAACAATGCTGTCTCGAATGTATGAGTCTTCTTGAATTCGGAGTAGTACACGTGGATTGGGCGCATCATCCATATCAGACGTCGCATCTTCTTCATGGATTTGAGTTTCATTTTCGTTTGTGGTATAGTCTTGAGGTGGTCGTTGTGGATAACTGGGTGTTGGTCGAGAGGTTGGTGTATCATATTCTTGAGGAGTCGGTTGTTGGTTGGATGGCATCATCGAAGTGTCAAGTATTAAAGTAGTAATGAGATGAAAAGAGAATGAAGAGAAAAAGGAGGAAGAAAAAGAAGAAAAGAAATTTAAGAGAGAGAAAAAAAAGAAAAAAGGAGAAAAAAAAAGATAACGAGAATATTTATTATAATAAGAAGAGAAGAAAGAAAAGAAGAATAGAAAAAAGAAAAGGAAAAAGAAGATAGGGAACGAGTACTGGGTGAAAGGGCGGGTTTATATGTATTTTTTTTTTTTTTTTTTTTTTTTTTTTTTTTTTTTTTTTTTTTTTTTTTTTTTATTAGTCGATTATATTTCACTTTCGGAGAGATAGGGCCACTATCTCGCTTTGATGCTTGGCGAGAGCAACAACCTAATCGCTTATAGGATCGAGGTAAATATTAGTGTTTTTTTTTTTTTTTTTTTTTTTTTTTTTTTTTTTTTTTTTTAAAGTTTTTAGAGAAAGGAAAAGGAGGTAAAAGAAGCGATAAGAGAGAAAAGAAAAGCGAGAAGAGAGAGAGGAACAAAGAAGCTTGTAAAAGAGAACAATTGGCGAGGTGCGAACGGAAAAGAAGAAAAAGAAAAGAAGAAAAAAAATAAAGGAAACGATTGCCGAGGGGAGGAAAGAACGATTGCCGAGAAGACGATTGTCGAGAAAACGATTGCCGAGAGGAGGAAAAAAAATCCAAAGAGGAGAAAAAGGGGTTGACGAGACCGTTATTTAGTCGTTTTTAAGAAAAAAGGAGACTAGGCAAGATAGGAGAAGAAAGGAATAAAGGAAAAAAGGCGAGACTAGGCACAAGAGCCCATAACCTATTGGCGCAGCGATAATGTTTTAGTTGGAACAGTAACAAAAAGGATATTTTCATTACTATTGTGGTCACGCAGACTATATACACTACTGCGGCGTAGTCGAGACCTAACAGTATAAACAGTATCCGTGAGAAAGATAAATAGCATTATCGCTATAAGATTTAGACATTCCTCTTATTTATTAATGTTGTTGATTTTCTTTTAATCTTATATTCAAATGTACATAGGTAACAGCGGCAAAGACCTTGTTCAGTGGCAGACCAGTTTATTAACGTCTGCTTTATTTTATATTAAAAAGGAATTTCTCATGTTGCGTAATCGTTACGCCATTGTTGCGCCCCAAGACGAAACGAACATTTATTGTAGTGTACCTTTCCGCTACGTCGCGCTGACGTAGCCGTGGATCCAGCGGCTGTTTGCTGCGGTGTCATATTTCCGCTCTTGCTATAGACTAGACACCGAAAGATGGAACTGTCTTGGTAGGAAAGTGACGAAGCGTAAAAATGTTTTGCTAGATGCTTGGAAACTAGACTTATCCTGTCATGAAGCTCTAAAAACAAGTCTATATAATCGATGATTCTATTTTTTGAGGACCTAAAAATATTTTTTTTCTTTTTGCCACTATCTTCATTCTCATACTTCACTTTATGCAAAATGTTGTTTAGCATCAAGGAAACTCTACTCATATTATTTACTGCGTTGCTGTTATCCTCCAATTTTTCTGGCGGAGCTGGTAAAAAATTGAAAAATTCCACACCAGCGGATGACATAACGCGCAAGGTCAAAGACAAGAAGCAAAGCAAAGGAAGTGAAAATTCAAATCCGTATCCTGCTATTCCTCCTGCACAGACGCTAGATCAACTTCTTCCACAATGCTTTTTCATCAGAGATTCAAAAAGTTGTATAGCCATAAAAGATATTGAAAAATACAGCGATAAGATGTTTAACAACACGGCTCTGTTTCCCACAACGTATTTTGATGTTGCTAACTCTTACTTCATCAGTGGGCAATTATTGAGCAGATTTATCGACTACGTTTTTGCAGAGATTGATTGTGAAACCCAGTTAAAAGCTGATGCTGCCCAGATAAAAAAAGCTGAAAAAGCAGCCGATCCGCCACTAGCCCCAGGATGTCATAAGTGGATGAAAATGTCGATACGTGTGATGCGGTTTATTGAAGATAAAAAACATGACTCATTTGAGTACAATCGGCGTGTATCGCAGCAGATATTGCAAGCACTCCCAAGATTCCAAAAGCCACTTCAGTTAGTATTAAGCTCACATTTATATATATATATACATGGGTGAATATTACGCTTACACAGAACTATGGTTTAAATTTTAGAAAGTTCCTTAGCACAAAGATGGACGATCCCAGAAAACAGTATAACCAATTTGTTGAGGGAATAAAATATTTTTCGGACATTGATAATAGTGAGTCATATTAAAATACTAATAAAGATTGACAAATTTTGAAGAATCAAAACCATATCTTTTTTTTATCAGTGATAATAAATCAAATCAGTCTAGTCACCGAACCAGGTCAAAAAGCCAAATATTCTATTACGACGGGCAAGTCAGCATGAAGGTCATTCATCAGAAGGCTCGGATGTAGCATGTTATTGATCACCAATGAACCATAATAATATAATATAAAGTCTTGTGAGTATTGCTGATAGGGACATAAATAAATTTATATTTGTGCGTTGCCAACCAATAAAATCACCACATAAAAAAGGGTAAGCATCTACAAGCAGGTGCCTTTCCCTAACTTTGATATAACTCATTTTTAATTTTGTCCTAATTTTGATATAAATTTTATTATATACTATTGAAAGCAAGATATTTGCAATGAAAGAAATAATAGGGAGTGTCAGTTCTGGCAAATCTGCACTTAAATTTGACCAAATCCACACTTATCTAAGTGCAAATGTCTAAAACAAACTAGCCCCAACACTGGTGGATTTCAAAAGTGAAATAAGTCACTTCTTTCACTCAATTATGCACTTTCTCAACCAAAAGTGCTGATCTCACCATAAAGTCCCATTTCACTGATTCTTCATCATCCTTCTATTCATACACAGTACTCTGCAGCATAACACTTTATAACTCAAAACATTGTACAACATTTACATTTTTATACCATATAAGAGTCATGCCTACCTCACTCTCAAATTGTGATAAGCTACATCAAGTAATGACTTTCATTGCTCTTGATCTCCTCTTGGACTCTGATTGAAATTTTGATTCTGATCTTGAAGAAGATTTTCTTTTTTTATCAAAAGTAGCCAGGAAACATTATCTTCTTCCATGAAAGCCTTGAGTAATTCATATCCCTAAGTACACCATCCAAACACTTCTTAACCTATCTGTACCCAGTTTTAGACAGTTGTTCACAACTTCTCAGGAATTTTTCTTTTTATTTCTTGAGCTTATTCAGGACCACCCTGTCTTTCACAATAATTCTCAAAAACCACAATATGATCCTACAATTCAATTGGCCATCACAGTTTGTTGTTTGGGTTCCAATGGTAACTGAGCTGCCTTGATACATTTGGAAAATGTCTTTGATTTATGGTATGGCTGTGATAATACTTATACAAAATAGGGGTTATCAATGTTCAGGGATCCACAATTAGGGATCTGGAATTTTTTTTGACGGGATCAGACATTAATTGTGGATAATTCTTATCCACAAGCCCCAGGGCTAGTGGATAAGGATTTCACAATAATACATTATTCCACCTCTTATACCCCAATTTCTGTTCCTAATTCCTGATCCCAAACTCATCAGTTCCATGATTGATTTGTAAGCAATTCACATGATATATAATTGCAAATGCCATCTTTATGTATTTCTTCACTCCATGCTACTTGATTTTTGGGGCAAACACATAACATTATTTCTCATCCTTATGTCTCTCTTCAATCTATGCTACTTAATTTTGGTGGTGAGCACATAACATTTTTTTCTATCTACACACCCCACCTGCTCAGTTGGTGGCGAATTCCCACTTTCCATTCATCAACTAAACCTTCTACCAAAAATAATGAAGTATTTCTCTAGCAGGAGGAAACTTCACTCAGCTATGAGTGCTATCAATTTAACTTTAGGTGCTGACTCTGATTCTGACTCAGGTTTGTGAGACACTTTAGCTTATATGTCTTTTCAATGATCTTTATGAAGAATAGTATCCCAAAACTGCACCAGCTCTACCTTCGCTTGAATCACAAAAAATTCTTTCCACAAGCATACACTCTGTCATTATGCCAATCACTCTCCAAAATTTTGAAAAAAAATCCTATTAATTTTTTTTTTCATAATCTCCTGATTTTCAGCTTGTATACTTTATTCACTTGGTTTGGTGTTTTTGTTTTTTGCATATTCATTATTATTTTGAATTTACGCTGAATGTCTCATTTGTTTTCATTCATCAGCTCAAAACAAATTTGCATATTTTCTGAAATTGCATAATTTTTCACTGTTTATTTTTTTCATTCATCCCTTGTATCCTTTCCTACTCTCCTCAAACATCCCTCAAAAAATTTGGTTTTATTTATTTTCCCATCTCATCTTTCCAGGTAAGTCATTTTATTCATTTTTTGATTTTTTAATAGCTAATTTTTGTTTTTTTTATTTTTGTTTTTGTTTTTTTTCTTTTTTGTATCTAATTTTTTTTGTAAGTGGTTATTTTTGATTTTTATGGTAAAATAAACATTTTTTCTCTCCCTCTTTACTTTCTTATTTAGATCCATCACCTTACTATTCATCCCTCCTTGGCATGGTCATCATTCCCCCTTTCCCCCTTTTCCCTTTTTTTGGTTCCATGTCTTTTAAACACATACATTTCTCATTCTTTATGCATTTTACTTACTCCATATTCAATTTCCACATAATTCCAACATCAATCTTTCTCACTCTATTTTTTCTACTTTTCAATCAAGGTAAGTTCCATCTCCTTTAATTCATGCCTATATGATATATCATTCCTTCTATGAAAATTTCATACTTAAATATATGTATGAATCTTATCTGGATAACAGTGAACTTATTAAAATCATTTTGTTCTCATCTCCATTACCACTTTTCAAATTTTTGTAAAAGTTTGAAAATCAGACTCAGAATTAGGATTAGGCTTATTCAAATAGTATTTCCCTTTTACTGAAGATTCTCCTGAAGGCTGCCTTTCATTTTCAACAAACAGATTTAAATTTGGTTCAGTTGTTGCTGAGATATTGACCATTGAAGTTGAGCCTTTTTTTTCCCAATTTAAATTTTTTATTTTATTTTTTTATGTAACAAATTATGATTAAGTTTGTTTAAACAAAATTTACTTTAGCAGAAGACTCTCCTGAAGCCTATTTTTTATTTCCCATAAACAGATGTTGAATTGGTTCAGTGGTTTCTGAGATATTGACTTTTAAAGTTGAGCCTTTTTCCAAATATCACTTAATTTATTTTGTTTTTTATATTGCATAATTAGAGAATAAGGCTTCTGAAACTCTTATATGATGATTATCTAGGATTTTGTCTCCAAAAGCTTAGGATAACTCAATTATTTCTTGACCAATTTCTTGAAAAAATTATATATTTGTGCATTTCAATCTAATTATAAACTGGCCAAGAAAGTTCTACTTCCAAATTTGAAAAATATAGAATGGGTTGAACTCAGTAATTATTATATCTTTTTTTCTAATGTTATCATCACTTATGGAGGATATCATAGCCAGAGCCATGTTGGAAAAACTTATTCTAATATTCTTACTTTTTGGCTTTTCTGTTATATCAATCCTATTAATGGAATACCAATCCCTTCACCTGCTAAAATCAAAGGCCATGGACTATACTTTCTGGATCATAAATTTATCATGGAATTTGGATTAGGAAACAGGATTATGGAAGAAATTCGTAATTCTTCAAGAGATAATAATCAGACTGCTAAGGCACCTACTGGATTGGAATCTTGAAAAAAGTTTACTCATTTTGGATGTTATCTTCAGATCAATAAAAGTTTGATAAAACAGGTAAGTAAGGTAAGGGGTGAACGGTCCATGGCAAGTAATTAAAGGATTTTTAAATTTTTATTTTTTTTCTTAAATTTTTAATTTATCAGTTATTAAAGATAATCTATCAAATTAAGTATTGTACCATCAAGCCCTTGCGCTGTATAAAGGTTTTCATTCAATTATCTTCTATGAATGACTTCATAATACCATTCTTGTCATATGTTTTCTTTGAATCCACTCATGAAATCATTGACAGATAGTACTTGGGAATCCTTTACTTGGTTGCTTATCTTTTTTAATTGATTTACTCAATTATTTATGAAATAGAATGAAAATTTGGTAATCCTTACCCCCTTCTAGAGTAAATTGCAGGGAGGGGGTATTTCCAAATTTTCAAATAAGATGTGTAAATTTTTTGAATTGAAGAAAATTTGGAATGAAATATGAACAAAAAAAAAAAAAAAACTAGTCATCAAACATTTTCATTAAGCAGTCTATTTCCTTAACAGATTTATTAACTTTAATGCACTTTATCAAGAAAACTTTCAAAAAAAATTGGATTGAAATGATACTTGAGTTTCATTTAATACAATAGGAAATTGTGCTCAAGAGCCTTCTCAACTTTATTTATCTTTAATTTCTTCTCCTCCAAGTCATGTGATTTCTCATCTCTCTTTAAAGGAAGCTCAAATTTCTTCTCCTATTCAAGCTTAAGACTTGCTTACTTGAGTATCCTCATTTCATTCATTAGCCTTTTTAGAAATAAAAAAAAGAGATTTGACAAAAAATAAAACAACTAGACAAGAAATAAAATCTCACTTGAGTGAGATCAGGTTGTTTTATACTTCCATTAGGATCTAGTGAAAAGATGTCTTGATTGGTGGAAGTCAAATGAGGGGAGGCTTGAGTAGAAGCAGAAAGAAAAAGATTGCTTTTGAAATCATGTTTGGAGATATCATCTTTTCCATACAACATGTTTGCATGATTAAAATCGGCTTGCTCTCCAAATATGGAATCTATCTCTTTATATAAAGGACATAAAGAATTAAGTTTATCATCCATAGTTTTGATGCAATTACTGATATCAAGGTCAGTAATACCAAAACCAGTGGAAGATGAAAGAGTCTTAGCCTTCCTGTATTTGGCTTTATAGTGCTTGAAACGTTCATACATATGTTCAGGCAAAAGATTAATCCTTCCAGTTTTCTTATTTCATAACTCATTGGCCATTAGAAGATATACATTGATGTTTGATGCAGGGGGCTGTCCTAATTTAGTTGAATTCTCAGTACCAAAACAAGGATCACAATCACCACGGGAAATCTAGGGGTGAATTTCTAGCAATCCCCTCTTTTGAAATTTAGAGTGTCCCTTAATTATGCCAGGTTTATGAATACTTTATAAACATAAGTAAATTAGAGTTAGATTTACATTTATTCTCAGATTGATTATAGACAGAATATCAACTGATTCCAAATTATGCACAAGTTGATCCTGCAGAACTTGATTTTGGTCCTCTGTTGAGCACAAATTGAGCACAAATTGAAAGCTTATGCATAAATAATAATTCAAGATACTTGCTCTATTAAATTTGATAATAAAATAAAATATTGATGAATTTATATAAAAAAAAATTATTATGTTAGATATTAAATTATAAATTTAGCCATCATAGGAGGGCACTTAATAGAACTTAATTATACTATGTGACACCTTAATACTGTATCACGCAGTTTGAAACATTTAAAACAAAATGTTTCATGATGGGCAATGAAATTGCTTGGACAGACACTTTCAAAATTAATACTGACCATAATACACAAGTATGAAACCTTGGCATCTATCCAATAAAAGATTTTCCTTCTGACAAATGGATTTTTCTCAGTTACTCCCTGCTGAAAAGTGTCCTTGTGACGTTTGTCTGACCTTCAGGGGGGTAATTTGGCAACATCAAACTACTTCTATTTCCATGATTGACCAAAACATCATCCTCATTTCCATCTAAAGAGTTGATCTCATCTGACTGTGGCTGATCAAAGGGGTCCACCACAAGTTTAGCCAAAATATTGGTGAACACTTTTTTTATGGATAATGACTAACTGGTGCTTTCCGAAATTGTCCACCTGAAGTTAGGCTAAACTTCAGGAGGATAAATTTATTGTGAATACCAAATTAACTGAAGAATACTTTTTCCCTAGCTACTCTGCATCATAAAAGTATCCAACTGAGGTTTAGCCATAATTCAGGTAGACACTTTTGGAAAGGAACCGTCTGATGCGTTTAATATCTATATATGGCAATAAGTATCAGTTTTTTATCAACATGGAACTAGAATTAATTTAATATGGCCAAATTGTCCACCTGAAGTTTGGCCAAAATACAGTTGGAAATTTTTATGAGGATTACTTGATGAAATGAAGAAGAATTGCAATTACTTTCCATCATAAAATTTTCAAACTTAATTTTATCAAAAATTGTGGTGACACTTTTTCCAGATCCAGTCATATGGGATCAACTCTCTATATGGCAATGAGAATCAATTTTTAGTCAATCATGGAATTAGAAGTAATTTGATATGGACAAACTTTCCACCTGATTTTTGGCCAAAAATAAGTTGGAAATGTTTATGAGGAACACTAGATTAACTAAAGAAGACTTGCACCCTACTACTGTCCATCATAAAAGTGTCCACCAGAAGAATTCTCAAACTTGTGGTTGACACCTTTGGCCTGGTCCAGCCATATGGGATCAATTCTGCATATGGAAATGAGGATTTAATTTGGTCAATCATGTTACTAGAAGTAATTTGATATAGACAAAGTGTCCAACTAGATATTGGAAAAAAATCAGTTGAAAACTTCATTTAGTTTTTCAAAAAATCAAATTAAGTAAAATTTTATTCCTGATGATGCCCATTTTATCTGACACCTCTTCTGAGCCTTGAAAGTAGGCATTTAGCTCGAATTTTTAATTTCATATAAAATCCCTTTTATTCAACCTATTTCTTTTTATCCCTTTTTTTTCTTTTAGATATCAATTAATTTTATGTTAAACAAATCATTTTCATAATTTTTTACCTGTATTTAATAAAATTATCAAAGGTTTAACATCACCCTGTAAGCATTTGGCACATGTTTTTTTACTATACTAATAAAAATAATAATATACTGGTGACAAAAAATTGATTAAATGATAAAATGTTAATAAAACAGAAAGATCAAATACCAGTGGATATGTTTTAACAAAATACCAGTTGCACTGAAGAAGAGCTGCACCCTAGATACTCACCATCAAAATAGTGTCCAGAACAAGTTCAGCCAAACTTGTGCTGGACACTTTTGGTCAGGGGCAGTCATATGAGATCAATTCTCGCTATGGAAATGAAAATAATTATTTGATAAAAAACTTCACTAGAAGTAGTTTTACATAGCCAAATTTTCTACCTAGAGCTCATCCAAACCACAGGTGCACAATTTTTTATCTTTAAAAAAAAGTCAATTTAGTACAATTTATCCCTGATGGCTCTCATTTGCTTCAACACCTCTACTGGCCTTTGATAGTATGAATATTACTTGGATTTATTTTTTCATATTTGATCCCTTTAACTTAATTTTTTATTCCTAATATTGCTTTGGGATATAAATTAATAATTTTTAAAATAAACTATTTTCATATTTTTAAAAATTAATTTATTTAATAATAGTATAAATGACATAACATCACCTAGTATGCATTTGGCACATGAGTTTTTTCTATACTTATAAAATTAATAATATAATGGCGACCAAAAATTAATCAAATGATATTTATGAGTGAGGAACAAAGATTAAATACCAGTAGACATGTTTGTAAGAAATACTAGATAAACTGAAGAAAAATTCTACCCTAGCTACTCTCCATCATAAAAGTGTCCAGCACAAGTTTGGCCGAACTTGTGCTGGACACTTATGGTCAGGTGCAGTCAGATGGCAGCAATTCTCTCTATGGAAATGAAGATAAATTTTTGATAAAAAATTACACTAGAAGTAGTTTGACATGGCAAAATTTTCATGCTGAAGTTTTGGTAAAGCTCAAGTGGGGTTTTTTTTTATTTTTAAAAAAAGAAAATTTAGTGCAAGTTTAGCCCTGATTGTGCTAATTTGATTCAACATATCTTTTTTCTGTTTATGGCAGGTATTTAACTTGGAATTTAATTTTCATCTTTGATTTCTTTTATTTTACTTTATTCCTCTAATATTGCTTTTGGATAGAAGTTTATTTTTTGTAAAATAAATCATTTTCATATTTTTTTACGTTTATTTAATAATATTATAAAAGGTGTAACATCACCCAGTATTCATTTGGCACACAAGTTTTTGCTATACTGATAATATTTATAATATAATGGTGCCAAAAAAAATTAATAAATTGATAAATATGAGTGAGGCACAAAGATTTAATAACAGTGGACATGTTTATAAGAAATTCCAGATGATTTAAAATGACTTGCACCCTGGCTACTATCCATGATAAAAGTGTCCAGCACAAGTTTGGCCAAACTTGTGCTGGACACTTTTGGTTGCATGCCATCAGATGCAATCAATTCTTTTTATGGAAATGAGACTGAATGATCACTCCATCATTGCACTGAAAGTAGTTTTATATGGACAAATTGTCCCCCGGAAGTTTGTCCAAACCTAAGGTAGACAATTTTTTACATTGGTAAAAAGTAAATTTGATCCATGTTAATCTATGATGGTGCCAATTTTTTCTGAAGCCTCTACTGGCTCATGATAGAAGAAATTATACTTAATATCTTTATTTCATGTTTGATCTCTTTAATTTTAATTTTACCCTTTTATTTATCCTTTAGCTTTTAAATATCAATTTTATTTTGGTAAAACTGATAACTTTCACATTTTTTTACATTTATTATAAAATATTAATAAAGTTGTAAAATCACACAGTGTACATTAAGTACACATGTTTTTTCTATACTAAAAACAATAATAATATAATGGTGACTAAAAAATAATCAAATAATAAATATGGATGACACAGAAAGAACAAATACCCATAGACATTTTTAAAATGAATATAAGATTAACTGAAGAAGACTTGCACCCTAGATACTCTCCATCATAAAAGTGTCCAGCACAAGTTCAGCTGAGCTTGTGCTGGACACTTTTGGTTGCATGCAGTCAGATGGGATAAATTTACTCAATGGAAGTTAAAATGAATTTTTGCTCAATAATTGCACAAGGAGTAGTTTTATACTGCTATACTATCCTCCTGATTTTTTTGAAAACCTCAGGTGGACACTTTTGTTAATTTAAAAAAAATGAAAATATATTTCAAATCTAGAACTGGTGGTGCAATTTTGGTCTGAAAACTCAAATTTTCTTTGATGGCAGAAGTTTTATTTGAATGTTTGATTTCATATTTAATCACTTTTATTTTACTTTTTTATTCCTCTTTTTGCTTTCAAATATCAATTTATTTATTGTAAAACTAATACTTTTCATATTTTATTTACTTTTATTTAATAAGATTATTAAAGATGTAGCATCTCCCAGTATGCATTTGGCTTATAATTTTTTTCAATACTAATAACATTAATATTATAATGGTGAAAAACAATTAATCAAATGATAAATATAAACGACACAGAAAGATTATATACAAGTGGATTTGTTTATAAGGAATACCTGATGAACTGAAGAAGACCTGCACCCTAGATACTCACCATCATAAAAGTGTTGTCACCGGACGACCTACGCACAAGGTCGAGAATGTTCCTGTAAGTGAGATGAGGGATTTTTAGAAACTTCTTCGAAGCACAGAGGAATGATTCGAGGAAATGATTCGAAGGTCACTCGAAGTAATAGCTATAGGTTTGAGGTTCGATCGAGAAGAATTATAAACTAGTTCCAAGGTAATAATAATTCTTAAAATCTCACGAAGGGTTGGAAACTCAATAATCAAAAATTTAGGATTTAGAAATGAATATTTGAGAAGGTAAAAGAAAGATACAATAACAATGATTTAACTTTTAAGGTTTTTACCACTATTAATGTAAATACGATATTATAATTTAATTCTAAGGAATATCGAACCAAATACCCAATTCCTTTTATATCCTTTTTTCCTCCTTGCATTGACCTCCCTTCCATCACAGCATTCCCGTTCCATTGACCATTACTAACATACACTTAGACCCTCTCTACTAAATATCCGTTCATGCTCAATTTGTCCCTCTTAATTAATTAACAACTTTAATGAAAAAAAAACTACTACTATACTATTTCGTTGATCCTAGCGCTGTGCGTCGCTTATTGAAAAGGACTAAGGTACCCTATTGGGAGATTGACTAATTTAGATTTAGAGTTTAGGCTAGCGCAGTTAAATAGCAGTACACAAAGGAAAATTGCAGTTGCTATGGAGAATTGCTTTCTGCGCTTCGAGTATAGATTAAGGACTCGATATTATTGATTTATTGAGTTAATTTCGCTTCGAGTGTCACATGGCGCGTGACAAGTGTCCAGCATAAGTTCGGCCGAACATGTGCTGGACACTTTTGGTTGCATGCAGTCATATGGGATAAATTTACTCTATGGAAATGAAAATGACATTTTTCTCAATTGTTGAACAATAAGTAGTTTGATATTACCAAAATGTCCTCCTGATGAATTTTCAAAACTCATCAGGACACTCTCTTTGGTTTAACAAAAAAGAAAATATAGTCCAAGTTTAGCCCTGGTGGTGCACATTTGACCTAACACCTCTACTTGTTATTGATAGTGGGAGTTTTCCTTAGATTTTTTTTTCTTATTTTATCCCTTTTATTTTACTTTTTTATTGCTCATATTGCTTTGGATATCAATTTTTAATTTTTAAAATAAATAAATTTCATACTCTTATACCTTTATTTAAAAATATATGATTAAAGGTGGAACACCACCTGGTATGCATTTTTCACACAAGTTATTACTATAGTAATAATGTTAATAATATAATGATGAAAAAAAATTAATCAAATGGTAAATTTAAATGACACAGAAAGATCAAATACCAGTGGAAATGTTTATAAGAAATCCCTTTTGAGTTTAAGAAGATTTGTTGTATGCCTACTCTCAATTATAAAAGTGTCCAGCACAAATTTGGTCGAACATGTGCTGGACACTTATGGTTGCATGAAGTCATATGAGATAAATTCTCTCTATGGCAATGAAAATGATATTTCGCTCAATTAGTAAAGTAAAGAATGTTTAATATTGTAAAATTGTCCCCTGGAAACCTGTCCAAACCTCAGCTCAAAATTTGATAGCTATACATAAAAGTAAGTTTAGACCAAGTCTTGACCTAGGGGTCCCCAACTGTCCTAACACCACTTCTGGCTCTTGATAGTAAAATTTTACTTGTATTTTTTATTTCGTATTTGATCCCATTTATTTTCATTTTGCATTTCATTTACTCTTTTTAATTTTAAATATTAATTTTTTTTTTAAAAACTAAACATATTCATATTTTTTTAACTTTATATAATAATATTATTAAAGGTGTAACATCACCAATTTTGCGTTTAGCATGCAGGTTTTTGCTATACTAGAAACATTAATAATATATATGGTGACAAAAAATTAATTATAAGATAAATATGAATGATAAAAAAAAGTTAAAAAACCAATAGAATTGTGAAAAACAAAAAACTGATGTACTGAGAAACACTTTCACCCTAGCTACTCTCCATCATAAAAGTGTCCAGCACAAGTTTGGCCGAACTTGTGCTGGACACTTTTGTTCAGGTACAGTCAGATGGGATCAACTCTCTCTGTGGAAATTAAATTAAAAAAAATGCTACATAATTACATTAGAAGTAGTTTGGTATGGCTGAATTATCCACCTTGAGTTTTTCCAAACCTCAGGTGAAAAATTTTTTATCTTTAAAAAAAATTAAATTTTATCAAAATTAGCCCTGATGGCACCCATTTGTTTCAACACCTCTACTGGCTCTTGAAGGCAGGAATTTTCCTTGAATTTTTCTTTTTCATATTTGATCTCTTTTACATTACTTTTTATCACTCATGTTACATTTGGATATTAATTTATAATTTTGGAAAAAAAATCATTTTCATATTTTTTTAACATTTTTTAATAATATTATAAAAGGTGTAATATAACATGGCATGCATTTGGTGCACAAGTTTTTTCTATACTAATAAAACAATAATATTCTAATGACAAAAAATTAATCAGATAATAAAATATGAATAACACAGAAAGATCAAATACCAGTTGACATGTTTTAAAAAAAAACAGTTGCACTGAAGAAGACCTGCACCCTAGCTACTCTCCATCATAAAAGTGTCCAACACAAGTTCGGCCAAACTTGTGCTGGACACTTTTGGTCAGGTGCAGTCAGATGGGATCAATTCTCTCTATGGCAATGAAAAATATTATTTGATAAGAAAATTCACTAGATGTATTTTGATATAGCTGAATTATCCACCTAGAGTTCATCCAAACCACAGGTACACAATTTTATATCTTTAAAAAACAATCAATTTAGTACAATTTATCCCTGATGGCTCTCATTTGCTTCAACATCTCTACTGGCCTTTGATATTAGGAATAATACTTGGATTTCTTTTTTCATATTTGATCCCTTTAACTTAATTTTTTATTCCTCATATTGCTTTTGGATATCAATTAATAATTTTGAAAATAAATTATTTTAATATTTTCATACATTTATTTAATAATATTAAAAAGGTGTAACATCACTCAGTATGCATTTGGCACACAATTTTTTGCTATACTTATATAATGGATAATATAATTAAGACAAAAAATTAATCAAACAGTATGTATGAGTGAGGCACAAAGATAAAATACCAGTAGACATGTTTGTAAGAAATTCCAGATGAACTAAAGAAAAATTCTAACCCAGCCACTCTCCATCATAGAAGTGTCCAGCACAAGTTTGGCCGAACTTGTGCTGGACACTTTTGGTCATGTGCAGTCAGATGGGATCAATTCTCTGTATGGCAACAAAACATTTTTTTTATCAAATTTCACTAGAAGTAGTTTGGTTTAGCTGAATCATCCACCTGCTGTTCTGCCCAATATCAGGTGTATAATTTTTTATCTTTAAAGAAAAGGTCACTTATTACAATTAAGCCCTGATGGCTCCCATTTGCTTTAACACCTCTACTGGCTCTTGATAGTAGGAATTTTACTAGTATTTTTTCATATTTGAACTCTTTGACTTTTATTTTACTCTTTTATTCCTCTTTTTACTTTATACTTTTTACTTTTAAATTTTTATTTAATTTTTGTAAAACTAATCCTTTCCATATTTATTTACATCTATTTTAAAAAATTATTGAAGGTATAACTTCACATGGTATGCATTTGGCACACAAGGTTTTGCTATAATAATAACATTAATAATATAGTGGTGATAAAATATTCATTGGATGATAAATATGAAAGATACAGACTGATCAAATACCAGTAGACATGTTTATGAGAAATACAAGATGAAGGAACTGAAGAAAATTTCCACCCAAGCTACTCTCCATCATAAAAGTGTCCAGCACAAGTTTGGCTGAACTTGTGCTGGACACTTTTGGTCACATGCAGTCAGATGGGATCAATTCTCTATATGGCAACAAAAAACATTTTTTTATTAAACTTCTCTACAAGTAGTTTTGTTTAGCTGACTCATCCACCTATCGTTCTTCGCAACCTCAGGTGTATAATTTTTTATCTTTATAAAAAAAGGTCACTTATTAAAATTTAGCCCTGATGGCTCCCATTGGTCTCAACACTTCTACTGGCTCTTGAGAGCAAGAATTTTACTAGTATTTTGTTTTTCATAATTGATCTCTTTGAGATTAATTTTACTTTTTTATTTCTCTATTTTTTAATATTTATTTAAATTATTTTAAAGCTAATCATTTTCATATTTTTTTACTTCTATTTCATAATATTATAAAAGGTGTAACATCACCTGGTATGCATTTGGCACATGAGTTTTTTCTATACTTATAATATTAGGGGGTGTCAGTTCTGGCAAATCCCACTTACAAATCCACACTTAAATTTGACCAAATCCGCACTTAAATAAGTGCGGATTTCCAAAACACACTAGCCCCAATACTGGTGGATTTCAAAATGAAATAAGTCACTTATTTCACTCAAATCCGCACTTTCTAAACCAAAAGTGCTGATTTCACCATCAAGTCCCATTTCACTGATTTGTCAGCATCATCCCATTCATACGCAAGCACTCCGCAGAATAACACTTCATAACTCAAAACATCGTACATCACTTACATCTTCATATCATATCATATAAGAATTATGCCTTCCTCACTTTCAAATCGTGATAAATTACATAAAGCAATGACTTTCATGGCTCTTGAACTGCTCTTGGACTCTGATTCCGATTCTGATCTAGAAGAAGATTTTGTCGTTTTATCAAAAATGGCCAGGAAACGTTACCTTCTTCCCAGAAAGCCTCAAGTACTTCATACCCCCAAGTACACCATCCAAACACTTCTTAACCTATCTACACCCAGTTTTAGACAGCTTTTCAGGACTTCTCAGGATTGTTTCCTTAAATTGCTTAAGCTTATTCAGGATCATCCCATATTTCACAATAATTCTCAAAAAGAACAAAGACATCCTTCAATTCAATTGGCCATCACACTATGTTGTTTGGGTTCAAATGGTAATGGAGCTGCTTTGAAACATTTAGAAAATGTCTTTGATTTAGGGTATGGTTAAGTTAACACTTATACCAAATGATGTATCACTGCCATCAACTCCTTGGAATCTCAACTTCTCACCTGGCCAACAAAAGAAGAGCGACTTGAATCATCTCAGGTTATGCAAGCAGAGGGCTTCCCAGGATGTATTAGTTTTGTTGATGGTACTACTATTCCATTGAGCCAGAAACCTGCTTAAGGTGGAAACAATTACTTTGACTGTAAAAAGAGGTAGATTATTTTTAACTCCTTTCATTCTCTTTGAAACTAACACAAACAAATATATCTTCTTTATAGATATTCAATTAACGTTCAGCTTATATGTGACGTAAACAAAAAATTTATATCATTCTTCGCTGGCTATCCTGGCTCATGTCATGACTCCTATGTCTTCCAAAGAATGCAAATTTCAAATGAAGCTGAAAAATTCTTTGATGAAGATCAGTATCTACTTGCAGATTCTGCTTATGTGAATGGAATGTATGTACTTCCTGCTTTTCGGGGAGCAGCTTTAGAAGACAGTCAAAATGCCAAATTCAACAATCATTTGGCAAAGTCAAGAGTCCGTATTGAACATTCTATTGGAATCTTGAAAGGCTGTTTTTCTAGTTTAAGGGAATTAAGAAGTCCTCTTAGATATAAATCTGAAATGGAGGCGGTGATCAACTGGATTCTGTGTTGCACTATACTTCATAACCTACTTGCTGACCTCAAAGATCAATGGTTAGAGCTGTATGAAGATGAACAAGTTGATTCACCTCCGACTATATCCAACACTTCTATTTCTCAATCAACTAGTATAAGGGTGAAAATTCTTCCAATAACACTCCAACATTTTTCAACGCAATTTTAATTTTTTTTTCTTTCTCTTCAAATTATCAATTTGCATGTGTTATTCACTGAGAATGGTAAATTTTTTTGCATATTTTTTTGGTTTTTGAATTTTCTGTTAAAGTCTTATTTTTTTTCTCTCTGTGTTTTCTTTCATCAACTCAACATGAAATCGCATATTTTCAGCAAACGCATATTTTTTCAGTCACACTCTTTTTTTTCTTCACTCATATCTGTTTTCTCCTCTCTTCCTACATCACTCAATCAATTTAACTTATATTTCTTATTTCTCAACTCATCTCTCCAGGTAAGTCATTTTATTTTTTTTACTTAATTTTTTGCTAATTTTTTTTTTTTGGTTTTTTGGTTTTTTTTTTTGTAAGTGGTTGTTTTTAAATTTATAGGTAAAATTAACCTTTTTTTTTCTCTCTCTCTCTCTCCCTCTTTTCTCTCTTTATCCCCCCTTGGCCTGGTCTTTTTCCCACTTTTACCCTCTCCTTGGAATGGATACATCCCCCTTTTCCCCCCTTTGGCTGCCTTATTCCCCTCTCCTTGGCTCACTCTAACCTACTTTTTCTCCCTCTTTGGTCTCATCTCTCCCTTTCTCCCCCTTGTTGGTCTCCTCATATCTTCCCCTCATTCCACTCCACCCCCCACCAAATCCCCCAAATCCTCCCTCCAAATCCCCTCCAAACCCGCCTCTAACCCCCCTCCTATCCCCCTCAAAACACCCCCAAATCCTTACTCATATCCCTCCTACGCCCCCTTAAACTTCACTTAACGATTCGTTAGTGAATCATTAAGTAAGTTGGAGGGGAGGTTAGGGGGGTTTAGAGGGAGGTATTGGGGGGGTTTCAAGGGGGATTTGGAGTGGGGTTAGGGGGGGTTTGGAGGGGGTGAAAGGAGGTGGATTGAAGGGGGTGTTTGCGGGGTTGCAGGGGGTTTGGAGGAGGATTTGCAGGGGGGTTTGCAGGGGGATTTGGAGGGGATTTGGAGGGGATTTGGAGGTGGATTTGAAGGGGGGATTTGGGGGATTTGGGGGGGGGATTTGGGGGATTCGGTGGGGGGTGGAGGGGGGGTTTTACAAGGGTTTTTGGGAGGTGGGAGAGGGCTTTGGAGAGGGGAATTTAGGGGAATGGGGAAGTGTTAAAAAAAATTTAACAGTTTATTGATTTTTTTTTTGATTTTTGATTTTTTTTTTAATTTTAGAGAAAAATATTCATCAAGTTCAAGTGAAATAAAAAAAATTCTTATTAGTCTTTTGAGGATTTTTTATTTTTTAATTTAAAATAAGTGAGTTTTTTTTAAATGTATAATTTTGGGTTTTTGAAAAGTAACAAATTTTTAAGTAGAAAAATACTTTTCTTTAACTTCAGATTCACCACTTACCTCACTCTCATCTTCTTTAACTTAATTATCATCTTCAAATTCAACTTCTTTCCAATCATCATCTAAAACATTGACAAAAAATGAACAGTATCGAAATAAAAGAAATTTAAAAAAAGAAATTCACTTGGATCAAATATTTGGCCATATTTCAAAAATCAAGTACTATAAAACTAAAGCTGAAAAAAAAAGAAAATATCCGAAAATGTTACCTGAAAATATACATTATTTAACTGAAACTGGAGGTGATGAAGTTAAAGCTGTTATTAATAATAGTTTCAAACCTCAACTTATTTACGAAACCCATTCTTTTAATGGTTTAAAAGATGAATCATTTAATCAACTCTGTGATATCATCATAACACTCTATCAAATGGCTTTGGTTCACTTATCTTTAAGGAATAAGAATTTGTTGGGTGGAATCATGATTGGAATTGGATGGAGACCAGGATTTAAAAAAGGTTTTTTTCTTGGTATGTTTAAAAACTTTTCTGGATTTTTTAATATCATTTTACTGAATTTAATTCAAATAGGCATATATTCTTTACTCAGATCTTTATCTATAGCTGAATTAGATAATGATTTTCGAAAATGGAATACGTTACCTTCATTTTATTCATTTCTTGCTCTTCAACTTAAAAAACTCTTCAATAAAGCTTTTCAAAAAATCATGAAGTTGCTAGGAGATTTGGAATACCAAATTGGTGCGACTCTGAATGGGAAGATTTTAGTGATGATCTAATGTTTTCAAATTTTATAATCACTCATTCTGGATTTCATAACCAAATTCACACCAACTCAAATGATACCAATTACCTCACTTATGGAATTTTCACATATATTAATCCTATCACTGGACAACCTATTCCATCACCTGCAAAAATTAAATGACATGGATTATATTTCCCGAATCATAGATGTATAATCAATTTTGGATTAGGAAATGGAATCATCGAAACAGTTTGGAATTCTTCTTACAATAATCACCAAACCACAAAGGCTCCTCCAGGTTTTGAATCTTGTCAAGACTTCACACATTTTGGTTGCTCTTTCCAGATCAGTCAAAAGTTAATCGAACAAATAAACAAGTTAAAAAAAGAAGAAAAAGGTGATAAATTTAAATATTCTTTAGGTAGATCTAAAAAGTATAGGGATTCGTAGAGTCACCAAATATTTAATATTCTTCCATAAATTTATAATAAATAAATATGATAATTCAATTTATGAAATTAAATTAATGGGCCAACGACCTTGTGTTGTATAAAAGGTAATCATGATAACATTAATTTGTTTCATGGGGTTCCTCTAGCCTATACCTGTGGAAAGTCCCAAACTTTTGTTTCTCGATTTGGTCTGCATTTTGGCTAGAGTAATTGTCATTACTTTAAAAGTAGTACATTTGACATATCTTATTTATATATTAATTAATTTATGTAATTATATTAAATTTTGATGACTTTCACCCTTTACTTCAATAAAATGCAGGGGAGGGTATTGCCAATTTTTTAAATCTGACATGTGAAATTGATGACTTAGAAAAATTTGGTGGTACCCACCCCTTGTTTCAATAAAATGCAGGGGAGGGTATTGCCAAATTTTCAAAAGAGATATTGAATTTTATTGACTTAGAAGTATTTAGATAAGCAAAGTTATTGATATGAAAGTAAAGATAGAAATTTTTTATTATATTTTCAAATTTTAAGTATAAGCAAACTTATTGACTTGAATGTAAAGATAGAAAAAATGTATGATATTTTCAAAAATTTGTCAAAAATAACGTACTATATTCAAGACCTTTTATAAGTCAGCATATAAGAAAATATTACCAAAAAGAAATCAAACAAAATTAAATTGACTAGAAAAAAAATTTATCAATTGAAAAGGTCAAGTAATTTTTTAATGTCCTCATAAGATTGGCCATTTTTAACACATTCCATAATGAAATTATTTTTTTTAAACTCTCTTGTTTTTCCAATTCACAAGAAGCCATTTCTCTGTGAAATTCACGGTCATTTACTCTTTCCATCTGCTCTGCCTCAAATTTTTTTTCTTCCAAATCTAAGGCTTTCTGATCTTTCCTTAGCATATGATCAAACTTCATCTTCTCAAAGTCAAGGGCATTATTCGCAATAGTTGATTTTGCTGAGAAAATTAAATTGAAATAAATAAATAAATGAGTTAATGATTAAGATATATAGTAAATGAAACTTACTTATATCTTTTTTTTCAAAATAATCCTCAAGGGAGCCAAATGAGCTTGTTGAAGTATTACCACCTTTTAATAGATGGTTCAAGTTCATTGAAGTTAAGGCTCGACGCTTTAGTTTGGAGTTTGAACAAGAAGCTTCAGGAACTTCATCTAAAGCAGCTTCTATATTGGGATTCACATTTTGGGAATTGAGATTATTTAATGGAGATTGAGTTTGAGTAGGAGGAGACTAGAATGAAAGAGAAATTCAGAGAAGAATTGAAGAAAAAACAAAAAGTAAACATACATTTAAATTCTGGGCCTCTGAGGATTCAGATCTGCTGCGATATAATTGTTCTGCTTGATAGTCAGGATCATCTTCAGCTGAACCATGGTTAGAAGGTGGAGGGGATTGATCTCCTTCAAGTAAAGGTGTTTCGGGTAGATTATAGGAAGATTTGGATCCATAGGGTATATGATTAGTAGTATCGTGTAGAAACCAAGGGTTTACATCAACTTGGGAGCCAAAAAGATTATCCATTTCCTCATAGAAAGGACACATGACATTGAGCTTTTCGGAAACAGTAGTAATTCCAATCTCCAAATCATCATCGTCAATACCAAAGCCAGTTTCATTTGTAGCATGATGAGTCTATTTATATTTTGAATGGTAACTCTTAAATCTCTCCTTCATTTGTTTAGGATTGATATCGATTCTCCCCCTTGTTTTCTTCCTTACTTCATTGGCCATCAACAAGTAGCCATTAACCTTTGAAGAAGGTGGACGTCCAATACGAGTGGACTTTTCACATCCAAAACATGCTTCAAAATTTGATTTTATTTTAAGGAAGTTGATTATGATGAGATAATCATCCTTTATAAGGTGACCTGAACCTGCCTTTGATTTTTCAGGTGTAGGGCTTGCTTTACGAGGAGACTTTTGTGACAAAGCAGATTTTTGAGTTACCTTTTGAGATTTGGAATGTCTGGGAGGCATTATGAAACTGGCACATAACAAGAAAAAAGATTAAAAAGTAGAAGAAATAAGTAAAAAAGAATGTAAACATGCCTGGTCAAAATATTGAAAATGTCAGGAAGGGGTGTGTGCCGAGGATTGATGGGTAGGTAGCGAGGATGGTCAGTGTGTCACATGTGACAGGGATGGGGTAAGAAAGGAAGGGATGTTTTGTGGCCAAAATGTGGTTGTGAAAAAAACAGGAAAAAAGTGCTGATTTGAGGTCATAACTGACACCCTTTTTTGAAATAAGTGACTATTTTGCAAAATTTAAGTGCTGATTTGTAAGTGCTGATTTGGTTTGAAATCCGCACTTAATTTAAGTGCGGATTTGCCAGAACTGACACCCCCTATTAATAATATAATGGTGACAAAAAATTAATCAAATGATATATATGAGTGAGGCACAAAGATCAAGTACCAATGGACATGTTTATAAGAAATACCAGATTAACTGAAGAAAAATTCTACCCTAGCTACTCACTGTCATATATGTGTCCAGCACAAGTTTGGCCAGACTTGTGCTGGACACTTTTGGTCACATGCAGTCTGGTGTGATTGATTCTCTCTCAATCATTGCACTAGAAGTTGTTTGATATGGCCAAATGGTTCTGTTGAAGTTTTGTTAAACCTCAGATTAGCACTTTTTTGTTTTTCAAAAAAGCAATTATAGTCCAAGTTTAGTGCCACTGGTGAGCGTTCACCCCAACATGTCTACTTGCTCTTCATGGCAGTAATTTTATTTTAATTTTTTATTTCATATTTGCTTCCTTTAATTTTACCTTTTTATCCCTCATATTGCTTTTGTATATCAATTTATTTTTTGGAAAACAAATCATTTTCATATTTTTTTACCTTTATTTAATAATATTATAAAAGTTGTAACATAACCCGGTATGCGTTGGGCACACAAGTTTTTTCTATACTTATAATATTAATAACATAATGGTGACAAAAAATCAATCAAATGATAAATATGAGTGAGGCACAAAGGTCAAATACCAATTAATCAATAGTTCTTTTTAATATTATAAATTTTTTGATTAAATAAAATGGTAATAATGAATTATATTTTTCATCCACAATCCCACTCTAATGATTACCACTGCACAAAAAGGGTTCACTCAGTCCTTTCTTTACTGCTTGTGCATATATTTTATTGCCCACAGTACTACAATTTTTTGTAGTTATTATTCCACATCTGATTCAGGAATATTTTTGAACAATATAAGTTTTTTTTACAAAAGACCTTATCATATCCAATATCCCACAAAAAATACAACCTGTTTTTGTATTAAAACCCATTAATTATTAAGAAATTGTTAAAATAATTAGATTAGAACCTGGCACAGCTAGATCCATACCAACCGACCTAAAGTCTTTTCAATATTGAAAACAATTAAATAAAATTATGATATCATACTAAATTATGGGCACCAACCATAATTCAGCACTTCTCATTTTCTCTGCTACAAAATGAGTGCATGTAGCATTTTTCTAACGTCGGACTGTTTTTCTTCCTTCCCTCACACCTTTAGTCCAGAATGAAAATTTAGTGTGAGTTTTGGTCAAGTTGGTTTGCCAGTGTAATCTGTATGCAATATGAATTCATATTGCATATTTCTATTTATGCATAAAATATACTCGTTAAGAATCATTTTTTTGCATTTTTCAATCATTATGCATATTTATGGATATGCATATGCATATTCATTATACAGGTTTATATGCATATTAATATATTTTATTCATATACATATATGCACCTTTTTTTTGCATATTCAATATGCATATTTTTAATGCATATTCAATATGCATATTTTTATGCATATTCAATATGCATATTTTTATGCATATTCAATATGCATATTTTTTATGCATAATCACTATGCATAATTTTTATGTATATTTTTATGCATATTTTTTATGCATATTTATTCTTCATAATCATTATGCATACACTTTAGATAGGCATTTCACATCAATTTTTAACATGCAATAAGTATCCAGCATGCAAATTCAAATGCATATGCATCTATATCATACACGCAACATATAATCAAAGTTTAATATTTGAATATTAAGGTTTGCTAAGTGATGTTGTTCAACCTTTTGCCAATCCTGAGATTAACTGATGTTCAATGTGGTTCCTAAGCTCTGCTCAAGGAGGGATTGTTCTGGATTCAATCTGTGACAGTTTATTTTTTCAATGTTTTTTCATCAGATTTAAAAACATATTTCTGAAAGTTTCAGGATGGTTTCCCAACAGTTTCCTGACAAATTCCTGATAGTTTCAAATAGAGGGAACTGCTAGGAGTTCACCCCCAGATTTCCTGTGGTGAATTAGTTTTAGTTTTCAGCCACTTGATAAGTATGAGATGTTCACCTTTTTTAGTGGAATTGTCTTTGATTTCTCAGATGATTGGGGGAAAGATGGAGTAATGGGATTTGAAGAACATCTGGGGGATGGCTGCCTTTGAAAAGATCTATGATGATGAGGCATGTTGAGATATTTGAAGATGAAAAGGAGAAGAAATAAACAGATGAGATGGGGAGAGGTTTTGAACAGATAGAATGAATAGACAAGATGGGAGTGTGCAAAAAGGTAGGGAGGCTGGAACATCTAGAAATTTGTCCAAGATATGGTTATGAAAAATTGAGGACAAAAATGTCAGATAGAGGTGAAAATTGACAAATAAAAGATATAATAAATTGCTTATTAGAAAAAATAATTGTGGAAGACAATTGGGGTATAATGATTTTCATCCACAATCAATTTAATTGTGGATTGGTCAAAAATGATACCCTCTGATGATGCATTACTGCTATTAACTCCTTGGAATCTAAACTCCTCATTTGACCAACTAAAGAAGAATGAGTTGAATTATCTCAGGTAATGCAAGAAGGGGGTTTCTTTCAGGCTGAGTTAAAGTACATAGACATTAATAGCCTGATTATTCAGTCTTCTAGAATATTTTAATGGTCTTATATGGATACTGCAGTAAAAATCCAATTAGTATAAAAATATAAATCAATATAAGATTCTCAGTGATTTTAATCTAACTAATAATAAATGGGTTACAATCTTATAGTTGGTAGAAATATAGATCTAATAATCAAAAAAATATTTATAGAATTGAAAGTTACTAATGAAATGTATTATAATTGTAATGATAAAGAATGTAGAGAATAAGTCCTAAAACCCACTCTTTTATACCCAATAATTCACCAATGTGTCCACCTGATTTACCAATCCTATACACAGCCAATGAAACCTCATTCTAGCTAATAAGCCTGCCTATCAACATAAGAAATGACCAATAACACAATAAGAATGATACTACCCGCCAAAATCCTGGACTAATAGTGATAATCCATCAAAATAAAAGAATAAGCAAAAAAGAGAGTATATGCATGTAATATCTTTAAATAAAAGACTAAAAAAAGTAATAATAGCACTAAGGATAACATAACATTTAGGGGGATTAACAGTAGAAATTAAGGGACTAATTATTCCAAATTACAATGTGAAATCCCCATCCAATTATGACCAATATTTACTGAGAAACCACTGAGAAACCCAAAAAAGGACATGAAATGTGGGATAAAAGAATGCATTTCCTTGGCAAGCGCTGTTGCATTCCAAATAAGGGTAGGCCTTATGGTGTCAATTTTAATAAATTATTTTATTTCCTGGATTTTAGATTATTTTGGGTTTATGAGTCTATTTAGATATTTTCATCTAAAAGAAAGGGTTATTTTTTTTAAAAAAATACAATATGGATATATCGTTGGAAAATGTGGTCACTTTGAAGTTATTCTAACTTTAATGGAGGAATATGTTTTATTACAGATTTGAAAATGGTCTTATTGGATTTTTGGGGTGATTCTTCATCTTTTGGGTATTTTCTGAGGCTCTCTTGGGTTAATTTTTGGAATATTAGTAGCTCTTTTCTGGATTATCAGGCTGGATATTTTAGATTTTGAAAAATGATTATTATCATTAGGTAGCCCAGATTTTTCTCTATCTTTTATGTCTTTATAATTTTTTATCACATTTTGCTGTTTTCTTAGTGTTTTAGATGATTCAGTTTATTTTAGTATTATTGGTGGATGTGGTTTGCTTAAGAAATTTCCTCAGAACTCTGGTGATCTGTTGCCCTCTAGTTTGATCTTGTGAGTTTCTGGTGCAAAAGCAAAGTGTACTGTAAAGATTCTGTCATTGTGGGAAAATTTGGTCATGGCTGCAAAATTATCTCACTATTTCAAATTTTCTCAATCTGGAAAAATTAGCTCAATATGGCAAAACTAGCTCATTGTGGCAAAATTTGCTCACAATGGGAAAGTTTTGTCAATGGGTTAAATTTTAGTTATTGTGGCAAAATTTAGTTTTTAAATTGATTATGCTACTAGATCACTGAATTATTGTAGAAAATATACATGTTGTGTCAGGCTAAGATCAACTATATGGACATGAACTAGCTTGAAAAGTCTTTGTCTAGAAGATATAAATGGTCCTACATGAATACTGTAGTATAAATCCAACAAATAGTAAAATATAATTCAGAATAAAGGTTTCAGTAATATAATTCTCACTATTCTCATATGTGGCTTACAATCTTTTTAGTTGGTAGAAAAATAGATTCAATAATTTCAGATACTATTCAAAAGTCTTATAAAAGTACTAATTGAGTTTTATTGTAATTTGTTTGGTTATATTGGTTAAATTGAAGTGATAAAAAATGTAGAAAAAAAGACCTAAAAACCTCCTCCTTTTATACACACTGAGTTCCCCAATAAATCCCTTGATGTACCATCCAATACACAGTTAATGAAACCTCAAACAACTAATAGACCTGCCCATCAACATCCCTAGTGACCCATGACATAATTAGACAAGTAACAACCGCCAAAATCCTATTAATAATAAGGGAAGTCAATCAAAATTAAAGAAAAGACAAAATGAGAGTATATGCGTATAAAAAAGAGATATAAAAGACTAAAGGAGACTTTTTTAAGGTTAATAATAGCTTAATAATAAGGGGAATCTACTGTAGAAATGGAGGGGCTAATCCTGACATTATACTACGTGAAATTCCCATCCAAAAATAACCAATATTGACTGAGAAACCACCCAAAAACTTAAAAAAGAGTGTGAGATGTGGGGTAACTACATGCAGTCCTTGGAAGGCGCTTGCACGGGTAAATCCTTGACTAAATTTGGGCAAATTTAAGCGTGGTGATGAAATAAGATGCCAAGAGTGAGTTTATTAATGAAATTAGTGCATATAAACAAGGTCAATACACTATTAATTAAGCTAGGACACTAACTAAGCTCCTGTCGCCTATTTTAGTGTGTTTCCCCACAGTGGGCGTAGAATGTGGGGTAATTATAGTTTGAAAAAGCTAACTTTGCTAAAAATGAAGCTATTCACACAGGAAAAAAGCAGGAAGTATGTGGCCAGTACACAGAAGCCATTTCTGGCATAAAAAACATCAAATTTTAAAAGTATTATTTTTATGCATTTATATATCCAAATCAATAGTCCTAAATGAGCCCAATTGATTTGTCAAAGTGCATTTTTGATATTCTCAATTTTATAGTGCATATAGTCAACTTTTAAGTGAAATAAAGTTCATTTCTTGTTTTTTGCGTAAAACAATGAATAAAACAGCTTTAAGTGTACTTAAAAATTATGTAGCCTTATACTTAAGGTTCTTAAGATTACCCTAACATATTAAAACTTAATATTAAGTACATAAGACCTATAAAAGGTATATATATGCATGTATATAAGGTGTTATAATGGCATTTTTTGTGTATTATCATAATTTTACTTATGTATACTGTTTGTGTACTCTTATTTATTGTTCCCATGTATAGTTCATGTGTTTAACATAGCTTATAAGCACTTTTTACTCATTCCTGGGTATATACAGGCTGAAACTCGCCCACCCAAAAAAAATAATAAAAAATGATAAGTTATACATTTTATTTATATATTTGTAATTTTCAGGTATTCAGATTAACTCTGTAGCATTAAAGATTATACTTTAAAGAAATAAAACATAATAAAAAATTATGAGTACTGGTTTTTAACCCCTCAGCTGGTTGAACAGAAATTTATTTCTGTTTAAATTTTTTAAGAAGGGTGGATAAATTAGAAATTTCTTTTCAGGTATCCATTTATCAAATTAATTTGATTTCCCTTTAAATCTTAGTAAATACTCAGTTCCTTTTTCTTTAGTAAAGATTCTTTTCTTGAGTATTTTTTCAATCTCTGCTTTTTCCACAATTTCTTCAGGTTTCTTTTTAGGCCTTCCCCTTCTTTTTGGAAACAAGTCAGGATCATCAGCATGGTAAGTTTTTAATAATAAGATACAGAAAACTGCATGTTACCTATCATTTGATGCATATAATATGACTTCCAAAGCATTATTACCAACCATTTTTTTAACTAAAACTGTTCCACAAAAGGATACTCTAATTATCCAACCTTGGTAATTTATTTAAATGAATTACTGGGGTATTTGGTACGTATCCCAGCTAGAGTTCAAATGGTTTCTTCTCTGTTACAGAATGAGCTGTGCTGTTATAATCAAATTCAAGGCCAGGAATTAATGTTACCCAGTCATGTGTGAATTTCTCATTGTCTTTGTATTCTAATCCAAAGGCACAATATCTTCTGATCATGTCTTCTAGAGTTTGTATCATTCTCTCAGCCAGCCCATCAGTTTGTGGATGGTGTGCTGTGGACAATTTCAATTGACAACCTAATACTTCCATCAAAGATGTACAGAACTCCGAATTAAATTTAGGGTCTCTGTCAGAGATTATGGCTTTGGGGAACCCAGCAGTATTCATCTTTTGAGTCCACCATATTAATGCCAAGTCTTTTGCAGATACCTCTTTATAGGTAGGGATAAATTTAAACATTTTTGTTAATCTATCTACAATTACCCAGCAAGAATTGAAACTTTCTTTTCCTGCTAATGGCAAGCCAGTTACAAAATCCATGTTTATAATTTCCCATGGAGATTTTGGCTTCTCTATTTGTTGTAACAACCCAGCTCTCTTCCCAGTTCATCTTTTAGATTTCTGACAAGAGTCACATGTTTCAATGTATTTTTGTACATCTTTTTTCATGTTTATCTACCAGGCTGTATTTTTAACTCTGGTTAATGTTTTGTTAAAGTCAAAATGACCAGCTAAGATGTCATCATGACAAGTACTCAACATTAACTCTTTCATAGAAGGTGGTATTACTATAACATTACTTAACTTTTTCCTGTAATATATATATCCATCTTCAATTGATAGTTTACCTTTTTCCAACACATTTTTATACTTTGGAGGCAAGATTTTAATTTATGCACTCATGGAGGCATTTGTTGGATCATTAAGAATGGTAGATATTTTAGACAAATCTTTATCAGATGAATAATTTTCTAATATAGTTTTCATAAACTCTTCTTCTAAATCCACTATATAAATCTGAAATATATGTATAACCTCATTTTCAGGTACATAAGCTGGGTTGTCAGCATCATTTGGCAAAGGACTTCTGGATAATAAATCCACATTAGAATGCAATGTTCCTGCTCTGTGAGTGATTTACATTCTTCCTCTGTACTCCTGTACAGCTAGTTGCCATCTAAACATGTGCCTATTAGGTGTTTTCATGTTTAGTAATGATTTTACTGCACTGCAATCTGTTATAAGTTCAAACTTCTGGTCTTCCAGATAGTAATGAAGCTTCTCCAAAGCCCACACCATGGCTAATTATTCTAGCTGTGTGGCACCATACCTTAATTCAGTTTTTCTTAAGGTTCTGGATACATAACAGATAACTACTTCAGACAATTTTCGATTTATTATCTGTTTCTGCTGTAAAGCAGCACCTAAACCTATGAAGCTTGCATCAGTGTACAAGATAAAAGGTAGGGTGAAGTCTGGCAGTCCCAAAATTGGAGCTGTCATTAAACATTCCTTTAATTTATTAAAGGCTTGTTGTCTTTCATTATTCCAAATGAAAGCCTCATTTTTCCTGATTAATGTTGTTAAAGGAGCTGAAATAGATTGGTAATTTTTAATATATTTTCTATAATATCCACACATGCCCAAAAAACTTTGAATTTCTTTTACATTTTTAGGTATACCAATGTTTTTAATTGCTGCCACCTTATTCTGCTCAACACAAATTTGTAATCCAGATACAACATGTCCAAGTACTTTCAAGGATTGAAATCCAAATTTTCATTTCTTTAATGCAATTGTCATATTAATTTCATCCATTCTTTAAAATACTCTTTTCAGGTGATTTAAATGTTCATCATATGTTTTTGAAAACACTATGATGTCATCAATATAGACCAATAGCCATCCTTCAACCATTTCCTGATGAAAAACACTATCCATCAATTTTTGAAAGACTGAAGGCGCATTCTTTGGGCCAAATGGCATTCTCACATACTTATATATACCCATATGTGTGGTTATTAATAAGTAATTTTGAGAATTTTTTTCCACAGGAATCTGGTGGTAACCTTTGTTTCCATTCAGACAGGAAATATATTTTGCTCCTTGTAAAGTAGCTTGGATAGAAGCTATCCTTGGTAGAGGGTAAATATCATCTACTGTGTATGTATTCAGAGCTCTATAATCACCGCATTATCTTGCCTTATCTTTTTCATAAGAGATCAATACTGGTGAAATGACACAATACTTAGGTGTTGTGTCCACTTTCTCAACAATACCCATTTCCAACAACATTTTTAAATTGTCTTCAATATCTTTCCTTTTTGCAGGAGATCCTGGGTAAGGTTTTTTTTTAGGCTGCTAGGAATATTATCCAAATCACAGCTTAGAGAGATTTTCATCTCATGGTCCTTCACCAATCCTAGTTCATTTGAACCATGAGCAAATGCCATAGGATATGATTTAATCAATCTCAAAATATTTTCTTCTTCAATTTTAGAGAGTTGAGGACTGAAAGAGGCCTTTTGGATTTCATTTTCCAATTCAACCACTTCAGTGGTGGTTCTTCCACTTTGCAGTTGTTCTTCTCTAGGATAAATGGCATACACTGAATTTTCCAAACACATCTTGAATTTTCTCTTACCATTCATGCCTATGGTGAAACAACTGTTTGCAGGATCTAGTTTAATGCCAGATTTTGTCAATAAATCATTGCCAATAATAAACCAATCACTATAATTATTATTATCCATTACTACAAATTCTCAAACTGCTCTTACATATCCAATATTATATTTAAAGAATACAGCAGTTTTGTACTTGCAAATTGGATTTAATATTGAACCAAAACCTCTCCAGTTCTTTGTTTGAACAGGTTCTAGTTTTTTCTTATACTTACTGTCAAGTTTCATTAATGTATTAATAGAAACTACACTAC
This sequence comes from Hemileia vastatrix, assembly GCA_030280995.1. Classification (NCBI taxonomy): domain Eukaryota; kingdom Fungi; phylum Basidiomycota; class Pucciniomycetes; order Pucciniales; family Zaghouaniaceae; genus Hemileia; species Hemileia vastatrix. The sequence goes on from JASXTE010000005.1 coordinate 32,437,691, forward strand.
TTGCAGCCCCAGTGTCAAGAATGGCATTCATTTCTCTTCCACATATAATAAAAGGTGCTCTGATAGGTGTTATTTTGTAAGTATCATGATTTAAATCTTTAATTATTTCAGCTTCCTCAATGGAAGATAAAGATGTGTCTGTATGAGGTATAGTATCATTCAGGAACATTATATCCTGTTCTAATACAAATATCTCATTTTCATCATCACTGTATGATAGGTTACTTTTGCAATCCTCACTGGATTCCACATTTTCATCTTCATCATTACTTGGTTCAGAATTCTGGGATGTTTCAATAACATTTATTCTCTTCTTACACGTGTGACCCTTAACTCAAGGTTCATTACATTTGTAACAAGTGTTATTTTCTTGTCTCTTAGGGACAAGGGGAGCTGAAGGTTTTTTTTTTCCCACTGGTAACTTACTTGTAGTAGGTTTTACAATGTCAACACTTTGTCTGTAATTACTATACTTGGTTTCCTACTTGTGGTTTAATAATATCTCATTGCATATATTAATGAATCCAGAGGTATCTCTAATGGTTTCAGTTCTAGCTACAATAATGTCTCTAACTGATATAGGCAACTTGTATATTATTTTTTCTTTTCACTCTTCATAATCCATTTTTGGATCCATAGCTTTCATGATTCTTATTAAATTCATTAAGAAGACCATGGGTTTATCTCCAGCATTTGGATTATATCTTGTTTTTTCATACAATCTTTGTTGAGTGATTCTAAATTTTGGGCCACCAAATTGCCTTTCAATTAGTGCCTTCCATTCATTCCAGGAGTAATTTATTCCCTCACTCAATACAGATTCAAACCATTATAACGCCACATCTGTAAATAAAGATATTAACTTTGAAGTAATTTCTTCATCTGGTAATTTATATGAAAATTTTAAGTTATCAATTCTTTGTATGAATTGTTGCCAATCAGATTTTGAATCCCCGTCAAAAGAAGGGTACTGATCTAACATAGGCCAGTTCTTTTGGTTAGTTTTTGCTTCCTTAACCTGAGGGATATTGAGTAATTCACTTACTTTAGAAAGATGATCATTTATTTCATCTTTTACTGATTTTATATTCTCAGAGCCCATGACACTATGCTCATGTTCAATCATTGGTTTATCATCAGAGTGTTTCATGAAGACTGGTACTCTTTCTACATAAGAGGTATTATCCTTTATTTTTTCAGTATTTTTCAAAATGTTAGCTACTTCAATTTCTACTCTTTGTAACCTATCTTTTATTACAGTTACATGAGTCAAGGTATCATTTACATTTGAAAAAGACAATTTTACACGTCCCACTATGGTAGCCATAATATTCTGAGAATGTTCTAATTTATTTTCTAAATTTTTAATCTTAGAGTTTAATCTTTTGTTTTCATTGATTAATTCATTATTTGAATTCTCAATAATTTTTAACCTATCGGCTGTTGTACTCAATGATTGTGTGATGTTTAATAATACACTTTCTGTATTATTGTTGGACTCTCTAGAGAATTCTTCCAATTTTTCAATTCTTAATAATAATTTACTAATTATTTTTGATTCCATTGGATTTTCTTTTAGAAAATATTCGATTTTTCCTGTGTTAAATTCAGAAGACTCATCATTAGGGTCAAGATTTAATTCATTTGATTCCATTTTTACATTAATAGTATCCTCCTGGTGGTCAATAAAACTATGTACATTGTCCTCATTGAAAGACAAGTCTGACATGTTATTTTCAAATGAATAATTTTTTAAATCCTTCTAAATTATATCTAATACTTCTTTATCAATTTCATTACCTATAAGTAATTCATTGTTAGTATTATATAATTGATCCTGAGAAGATGGATGACTTACCATGGTCTTATTCCATTTCCCCTGCCTCTCCTTGGCTTTCCCCTGTAAGGGTGACTGCTGGAGCCCTGTTGTTGAGGGTTGTTGTAGTTTTGGGCGTACCAATCCCACCTCCATTTGCTTACTGTAATTTTTTGATCCTCCTCTTGGGCTGGAGGTGTTACTATGGAACTGTTGGGTGCCACTGTTGGTGGTTGAGCCTTTATTTCTACTAGAGCTTGATTGACTTCTACGAAACCCTGAGCTGCTCTTTTCTCCAGATTGTTTATCTGGTCCACTATATTGTTTACCCTTATTGTCAAGGTGTTCAGTAGAGTGGAGAGGGAGTGAATTTGTTCTTTTAAGGTATTTTTTGTTTTCTTTATTGATACCTGTTTTAAAAGTTTTTCCCTTTCCTCCAGAGACATTGGTGTAGTGATGGTGTTTATGGGGGACTCCTGGCCCTCAATTTGAATGTCCTGTATCAGGTTTCTCAGCTCTAGGTCTTAAGCTATAAGGTTTTGCCTTATTACTTACAATGTCATTGTTATCACAGATATTTACATGGAATTTAAAGAATTGAAAGTTTAGTTATGAAAACTTCAAAATGAGTTTTATCAGTATTTATCAACACCACTGAAGACAATTTTATTGCTTACTTATTGGTATTAAGTGAATTGATAAGTGCCAAAAGTAAAATATGCTTTTATGTGGTCACTTGATATAACTGGTCTACAATATGTAGCTGTGTTTTTATATTTAAAAGAAAACAACTATCAGTAAGATTCCTTCTAAATATTTAATGAATGTTACAAACCAATAAAAAGAAAAGATTAAGAGTCCTGTTAAAATAAAACAATTAATCAGTTTAATTGGTTTATTATCTGCAAAGATCACAAATTTAATTGGTCTATTGACAGACTCCTACTAATAACAATTTTATGTTAAATTAGTGGTAAAATTGTTGATTCAATATCACAATTTTATTTTATAACAGGGCTTCTTTTCCTGAAATCACTATATAAGTGACCCCAACCTGTTGTAATTATCCAAATATATCTATAGGGATTTTATTTACTTGTAGCCTCTTTTTGAATTTTTACTTACTAGAAAAAAACCAACAGAATTCTTGAGGAAAGGTCCCCAATTGTCAGGCTAAGATCAACTAAATGGACGTGAACTTGCATGAAAAGTCTTTTTCTAAAAGATTTAAATGTTCCTATATGAATACTGTAGTATAAATCCAACAAATATTAAAATATAATTCAGAATAAAGGTTTCAGTAATATAATTCTCACTATTCTCATATGTGGCTTACAATCTTTTTAGTTGGTAGAAAAATAGATTCAATAATTTCAGATACTATTCAAAAGTCTTATAAAAGTACTAATTAAGTTGTATTGTAATTTGTTTGGTTATATTGGTTAAATTGAAGTGATAAAAAATGTAGAAAAAAAGACCTAAAAACCTCCTCCTTTTATACACACTGAGTTCCCCAATAAATCCCTTGATGTACCATCCAATACACAGTTAATGACGCCTCAAACAACTAATAGACCTTCCCATTAACATCCCTAGTGACCCATGACATGATTAGACAAGTAACAACCGCCAAAATCCTATTAATAATAAGGGAAATCAATCAAAATTAAAGAAAAGACAAAATGAGAGTATATGCGTATAAAACAGAGATATAAAAGACTAAAGGAGACTTTTTTAAGGTTAATAATAGCTTAATAATAAGGGGAATCTACTGTAGAAATGGAGGGGCTAATCCTGACATTATACTACGTGAAATTCCCATCCAAAAATAACCAATATTGACTGAGAAACCACCCAAAAACTTAAAAAAGAGTGTGAGATGTGGGGTAACTACATGCAGTTCTTGGAAGGCGCTTGCACGGGTAAATCCTTGACTAAATTTAGACAAATTTAAGCGTGGTGATGAAATAAGATGCCAAGAGTGAGGTTATTAATGAAATTAATGCATATAAACAAGGTCAATGCACTATTAATTAAGCTAGGACACTAAATAAGCGCCTGTCGCCTATTTTAGTGTGTTTCCCCACAGTGGGTGTAGAATGTGGGGTAATTATAGTGTGAAAAAGCTAACTTTTCTAATAATGAAGCTATTCACACGGGAAAAAAGCAGGCAGTATGTGGTCAGTACACAGAAGCCATTTCTGGCATAAAAAACACCAAATTTTAAAAGTGTTATTTTTATGCATTTAAATAGCCAAATCAATAGTCCTAAATGAGCCCAACCAATCTTTCAAAGCGCATTTTTGATATTCTCAATTTTATAGCACATATAGTCAACTTTTAAGTGAAATAAAGCGCATTTCTTGTTTTTTGCGTAAAACAATGAATATAACAGCTTTAAGTGTACTTAAAAATTATGTAGCCTTATACTTAAGATTCTTAAGATTACCCTAACATATTACAACTTAATATTAAGTACAATAAAACCTATAAAAGGTGGTTATATGCGTGTATATAAGGTGTTATAATGGCATTTTTTGTGTATTATCATAATTTTACTTATGTATACTGTTTGTGTACTCTTATTTATTGTTCCCATGTATAGTTCATGTGTTTAACATAACTTTTAAGCACTTTTTACTCAGTCCTGGGTATATGCAGGCTGACATGTTGGGTATTGTTAGAAAGGTAAGGAGAAGGAGAGTCACATAAAAAGAAGAATGGCGTAGTACTTTACATATATTTCACAGATTAACTTTGATTATAAAAGTTTTTTTTATATTTTAAAAATATTTAACATAACTTAACCATACCTTATACTAATATCAACATGTAGGGTACCATTAAATAGATCTCATCCTTAGTGACTCAAATTTATCACTCTCCTTATAAAATTGATAAAATATTATAAAATTCAAATCACTTTCTCTTAAAAATATCATTTCTATGGTTTAAATTTTTGTTGTATTTCAGTTTTATTTTATTTTGAAAAGGTCCCTATCATCATAAATTAAACAAGTCTTTTTCATATCAAGTAGAAGGTTGATCTTACTTAAATGTGAACTCTTATGTTACTTAAAGGGACAGGTTTTTCTTAGGTTTATCAAAATCTCTTGGATTCTGCTTACAAAAATTTGGCTGTAAGAGTCTTTCTACAGTGCTTGAATGAATAAATACCTGACTAAATAGGCAACTAAGAATGGTAGTGAATCAAAGGCACCAATTTTAATTTTGTTAATGAAATTAGTGCATATAATAAGGTAACTGCACTTATAATTAAATTATGGACACTAAATAAGCCCTTGTTGCTTATTTTAGTGTGTTTATCAATAGTGGGCATACAATGTGGGGTAATTATAGTGTGAAAATTCTAACTTTGCTAAAAATGAAGCTATTCACACAGGAAAAATTCAGGCATTATGTGGCCAGTACACAGAAGCCATTTCAGGCATAAAAAACTCCAAATTTTAAAAGTGTTATTTTTATGTATTTGAATATCCAAATCAATAGTTCTAATAAAGACAAATTGATCTGTCAAGATTCATTTTTAATATGATTAAATTTATAGGTATATATTCAACTTTAAGTGATTTAAAGCACATTTATTGATTTTTACATAAAACAATGAAAACAACAGCTTTAAGTCTACTTAAAAATTATGTATAACACCACAAAAAAACAGCCAACACCTGCTAGTAGGTTCTAACCCCACAACACATATTTAATTCAAGAATAAATTGGATTTGATACTGTGCAAGCTGGCATGCTCAGTGTTCAGTTCACAGTCTTGTCAGACCTATTATAGCTGAGTTAAAACTGAATCAAATCAAACATAGGGATTTGAATCTCCTATCAAGTGCCCACATTTTTTTTTTTGGTTTAAGTTTCTGAAGAACGCCCTGACATATTTCAACTTAATATTAAGTAAATTAGACTTATAAAATGTGGATATATGTGTGTATATAAGGTATTATAATGGCATATATTGTGTTTAATAATTAATTTCACTTATGTATACAACTTGTGTATCTTTATCTATTGTTTTCATGTGTAATACATGTGTTTAACCCAAATTATATAGAGTTTTCACCCAGTCCATGAAATTTTTAGGCTGAAAATCACTCACCCAAAAAAAACAATAAAAAATGATAAATTATACATTTTTTTATTTTTATTATTTAGGTAATTCATAAAATCTGTAGCATTAAAGAGTAATTCTTTAAAGAAATAGAACATAATTAGAATTTTAGTACTGGTTCTAGCCCTTCACTGGTTGAACAGAATATTATTTCTGATAATTTTTTAAAGGAGGGAGGATAGATTTGAAATCTCATTTTCAAGTATCCACTTATCAAATTCATTTGATGTTGCATTATATCTTAATAAATACTAATTTCCTTTCTCTTTATTAATTATTCCTTTCTTGAGTATTTTTTAAATCTCTTCTTTTACCACAAGTTCTTCACGCTGTTTCTTAGGCCTTCCTCTTCTTTTAGAAAACAAGTCAGGATCATCAGAATGGTAAGTTTTTAATAATAAGATACAGAAAACTGCATGTTACCTATCATTTGATGCATATAATATGACTTCCAAAGCATTATTACCAACCATTTTTTTGACTACAAAAGTTCCACAAAAGGATACTCTAATTTAACATTATCTTGTAAGTTGAAATGTAGTTTTTAAACAAGGGCTTCATCTCCTTTTTTAAATTCAAATCTTTATGGGATTTATCACATCTTCTCCTTTCATATACAAATGCTTTTTTAATGCATTGTTCTGCATGCTTTCTACACATACTTTGCATATGAATAAAAGATTCAGTACCAGGCACCACGCAATATGGGGGGCCGACTTGCTAGCAATTCTGCAACCTTGAGCCCTTATTCATATCATTTTCAGCACACATTGTGGTGGTGATGAAAAAATCATGAAGAAATATTGAATCCACTTTGAAAACACCTTGAAACTGATTTGAACCTTCATTGAACCACATTTGATTAATAGTTCAAAAAATATTCACAGCAGGAACAAAATTGTGCAATAGACATCTAGTGCTTTTTTTAATTCCTGAAATGATTCCTGGTGGAATTCCAAGTGGGACTTCCATCTGATACCTAACACCCCTAATTATCCCTTATCTTCAATCTTCCTTCCATCCTACCTCCCTTATCTTGTTGCTACTCTTGCCATCTACTTACCCTTTCTACCCTATACCTTTGCTTCACTGTGAGAAAACAACTCACCTCTCCTTCCCCCCTATCACTTCACTTCTCTATATTTCTCACACTTCCCCCTGAACCTCACTCACCTTTCCCAGCCCACTGTCATTTTTTAGTTTTATTTTACTTGGTATTTTTTGTCATGTTTCTTCCCTACAAATATCTTCCTTTCTCAACACTTAGCCAAATTTTTTTTGGTAAACAAAAGCAACTCAAATTCTGAAATATGTATTTAGTTACATTATATACCACTTGGAATGGGTTATAATTCCTCAAAATTTTATTCCTTGTTATTTATCATTTAAACATATTCATAAGTCTCAAGTTTATCAAAAGTTGGCTACTTCCCAAGCCCTTGCATTCCTCCCCAACACTTTTTTCACCTCTCCCATCTCATTGCTCACCTCCCCCAGAAATATTGAGGGACTGGGGAAGGCTGAGGAAGGTTAGAGAGGGGCTTTAAAGGGCTGGGAGAGGTTATAAAAGACCCTAAACCACTTCAGGAAGGCTGGAAATAAAAGGCTAGGAGAGGTGATAAAAGGCTCTCACCTACTACTCCCAGCCCTACTTAGTCTTTACAGCACCTTGTCACATCTCCAGAAAAATTAAGGGACTGGGGAGGCTGAGGGATGTGATAAAAGCCTCTCAATCACTTCTCCCAGCTCTCCTTGGTCTTTAGAGCACACCACTCACATCTCCAGCTGAAGTAAGGGACTGGGTGAGGCTGGGAGAGGTGAGTGAAGGGCTGGAAAGGGCTTGGAAAGGTGAGAAAGGGCTAGGGGAGGTAAGAGAGAGCTGGGGGATGTGGAAAATAGACTGGAGAGATGAGTAATAGTTTGAGAATGTGAGAGAAAGGCTGGTGAGGGCTAATGGAGGTGATATAGGTGAGTGAGAGGTTGCCAAAGGGGTGGAGATGTGTTAAAATTGAAAATAGAGTGGAGGAAAGTAGTGAAGAGAGCTTATAATTAGATTTTGAAGCTTAAAGGGTGCAGCAAATATATCAGGAGGGAAATAAATGGTGGGGAGTGGTAAAAGAATTAAGAAAAATGACAAGGCAGAGAGAGTTGTGCGGAGAGATTGAGAGGTTATCAATTGAGGTAGTGAAAAATGGAGAGTGAGCTCTGTTCTTCAGGCAAAAATCAGGATCCACCCCCTCAATCTAAAGCTCTACTCAGCCAATATGTAAAATGATTGATAATTATTTTTAATTGATATTTTTGAACTTAAAACTATTGTTTATATGTCTTTATTTTATATTTTTGATTTAAAATGCACTTTAAGACTAAGAAAGTAATATAGTAAAATAATTGTTAATGAAAATATTATTTTGCTTTTTTACACAAGAATTCACAGAATGCTTCTGATAACTATACATGATATATAAAAATATTATAATAGGAAAATTGTCAGCCAGGCTGCTAGACTTACCCAGTAAAATAATTAATTATTTACTGGGATGAAGCCACACCTTATTATTTTTATTTTTATTAATTATAATATATTTACCTTAAATTTACTAATAATAAATAAACTAATTACAAAAAGGTAATTTTAGTAAAAAATTAAAATTAATATTAAAATGTCCCTTATATTTTTGTTTTCTAACACCATGCTCAATGACAGTTTAAGAGAAATAAAAATTAATATTAAAATAAAAATTTAAATTGAAATAAAATTTAATATTAAAATAAAATATAAATATATACAAAAAATTCAAATTACTTATTTAAAAATGACATTTACAGTAATTTTTAAATAAACTAATTTATTTCTTTCATATACAGTAAATACACTTTTTTAACACCTTCTTTTTGAAACAACCTTATTATTTGAAAATGTTTTTCTGGAATATTCCTTTTCTTCTCTCATACTCCTGTATTTAGGATTTTAACTCCGTGCTTTGTCTTTCTTTTGCCTATATAAGGCCTCCCTTTTCTGGTTGTTTTGACTCATCCCTTACTTATTATTTTATTAAACACATTCATTATAATCATATATTTATTACTACTTATTGTTTTTAGCAATTACTTTCAACTAATTCTAAATCATTAATTATAAAAATTATAAAAATTTTACCTCTTTAAATTGAGAAAAGCAAATGGAAGATAAAATATATGTACTTTAATTTTGAAACCCCAAAATCCACCTATCACTGCCATTGGACTTGCATTAAAGATCTTCTAGACCAAAAGATCCCTTCAACACTTGAGGGACTTTCCGAATTGTTGACGGACCATCTACATCTTGAAGCTGACAACCAAGGGACCATTGACAATGAGGTACCAGTAGGACGAGTAGACAACAAAAACGACAAACATCATTGACCATGTGACTTATTTTTTTTGCTGCAACCGGGAATTAAATCGCGCTCCAAAATTTAGGCTCATATATTGACAATAGTCATATATATTTGTGGTAATTATATTGATTACTATTTTTGGGTCATTTTGCACATTTCATTGTCCACATATATCTTTTTTACTCAGAACTCTGTAAAGTGGCATTAACTTTCTCATTTAACAGGGGGAGGTGCCTGAAAAATAAAATTTTTCTTTCCTAGCTGGCAAAGATAGAAATATATTGCTCTTACTCCTAGAAGTAATATTAAAATTTAAATTAATTATATTAATTTTTTTTTAATTATTTCAGTTGACTTCTGTACTGAAAATTAAAATTATATTGTTTCAGTTGAAAAATTTTCCTGGCAGTAAATTAATAATATTTAAAATTAATTGAATTAATTATATTGAAGTTATTTCAGTTGACAATAAGTCCTGATAATTAACTTATTTCAGTTGACATTAAGTCCTGGTAATTAAATTGTTTCAGTTGACATTAAGTCCAGGTAATTAAATTCTTCAGTTGACTGCTAGTCCTGATAATTATCAACATATACATTACTAATTACTAAATTATTTAAATATTTCAGTTGATTTATCTTAAATACTGGTTATAAAATTATCTTTAATTAATTAATAAAAATTGTTATTATTATTTCAGTTGATTTTTTGTCCTGATAAACATTATATTTTAATTATTCCAGTTGATTACAAAGTCCTGATAATTACTTATATAATTAATTTTTTTCTTATTTTTCTTTAAATAAAGTAAAAATAATAACAAATTAAATTTTAATATTTCTTTCTCTCAGTTCACATTAATTACAACTATGAATGATCAAGGTGCTTCTGCTGTCCATTTTGAGGAACTGGATTTAATTGATTATGATGAAGCTTCTTCTGTAATTTCTTCTTTGACTACAAAACTGGCTCAAATTAATCAATTACTGGACCAATCAGGATGTAGAAATGCAGGAGATGGATATAGTAGTGGAGAAGACTGCTCAAGATCAAAAGCCTTCTATCAACCCCCCAGAAGAGCTTCCCAAAGGCTTCAAAATAAAAAAGATACCCTTGAATCAGCAAGTCAAAAATCTTTCCACTCACATCAAGGAGTTGAGGTCAGAAAACCTCAAGCTGAGGTCAAAAACAGACTCTCTAGAAGACAAGGAAAGAAAAATAGAGTTCTTCCTTCAAGAGAAGAGGAAACCTCCTCCTCCCCCAAAAGCCCTTCCACAATTTTCCCCCCAGGAACAAGAAAAGGTTAAGGTCTCAAAGTGGAAGTGGGATAGGCTGAACACCCAGTGGGATTATCTGTCCCAACATCAACAGCAACAATTACCTCAGGCAGGTCCTTCAAGAACCAATCAGTTCAAACCCACACCTCCTCACCCCCATAAAGGAGGAAGAAAGAGAAAAAAAAATCATGGCCAATTCTTGCCAAATCCATGGTAAGCCCCTCTATTAAATCTTAAGTACCATTTCTTGTTACTGATTCAGTTCCTTCAGGTAATTCTGGAAGAGGAGATGAGACTGTGAGACCAGTAGAGGCTGAGAGTAGTAGACAAATTTCCCAATATTCTAATGTATCTAATCCTTTGGTTTTGATTGCTACTTCAATGATAAATCCTGATATGGCTATTATTGATGAGACACTTGATCCTGAGTTTAATGAGAATCTGGAAAGTTATTCAGCTTCCCTATTAAGAAATACTCCAGATGTAGCTAACTTTAATGATGAATATTTTAGGGATATTATTGCTAAACAAAATAATATAATGAACAAGATGAAATTAACTCAGAAACTTAATAGTTTGTTAACTGAACAGGGTTATCAAGCATTGAGGAGTGAATTTAAGGGAGTTTCTGATGATTTGTTTCATTACAAAGTAACTCATGAAAAGAAAGTTGCTTTATGGAAAAATATCAAGAATAATTTGTCTAAATTAAGAGATGATGTGTCCATCTGTGGCCAGGAGCTAGAATGACATAAGATGAACTTAGAAAGATTGAGTAACCATTATTCATCTTTAAAAAATAAGAACAAGTTATCTTTTGCAACCATCAATGAGAATTTATCTAGTATTCCAAGAGTAAAGACTAGGTTAACAACAATTGAGGAGAAATTGAATTAATTATTATATAATCAAAAGTTTTCTGACATTCCTTTGAAAGAACCTGTTGAGCAGGATACCCCAATTGTACCTGTTCCTAGTTCATCCAAAGTAAAATTAGTGCCAGAAATGCCTGTTGATACCACTGAGTTTCAATCAAAAATTGATGATGTACCTGGATCACCTAAAGAAGGATTAAAAAATGAGATTAATGTCCAATTGGAGAAGTTAAAGATCCTTCTCACTCAGAAAAAAGCTTGTAATAAGGAGACTACTTCAAATCAAAAGAATTGGCCAAAATGTGGCCAGTATCCAACTTTTGATGGTGACTCTTTTTCTGATTGGCAGCAGTTCATTTGCAGGATTGATAATCTAAAAAATTCTTACAAACTCCCAGATGAGGAAAATGTGTCAAAATTAATTTATTTATTTACCAATGTAGCCCTAAGGTGGTATGAATCTGTTCTCTTGGATAAAAATGACTACTCATGGGAAGATTGGAAAAAATTAATTAAAGCACAATTTGATGGTTCCAAGTTTAGATTAGCTCAACAAAGGCAATATGAAGGAGCCATATATATCTCTTCTACTGAAAAAAATATTGAGTTCTTGATGAAACTTGTGAAAATCTTGAGGGAAATGGACCCAGATATGGAGTTTGATTTATGGAAGGACAGGATCCTCTATAAATTACCTATGTCTCAGAGAGACTTAATAGTTGCTAGGACTGAGTTCTCAATGGAATCATCTTCTTTCATTAATACTTGTAATGAGATCCTTCTAAACAACAAGTATGATTCTAGAAGATTCATTCCTAGAACTTCATTGGAGAAAACCTCCAATTACAAACAAAAACCTCTAGAAAAGGTTGGTAAACCTTCTGCCCCTCTTGCACCCAAAAAGTATGCAATAAACACTTGCTTCAAATGCAGAAAGCCTTGGAAAAAAGGCCATGTTTGTGACAAGAAGATACATCTTGGTGAGAAGACAGAAAAAAACATGCTGATGACACAATAGCACTGGATGATACTTTAAGTGATTTTTCCAGAAATATCTAATATGAATCTCACCAGGAAATATTAATTCTGGAAGAGGATATTAATTATTTGAATAATATTGATTTTTAGAATAATGATTTATCTACAGTAGAGGATGCTGAGATAATAAAAAACCTTGAGGACAGCTCAATTATTATTGCCCCTCTCAAGGCACCAGTCTTAATTAATTGAAACAACATTGAGGTTGTCTTAGATTCTGGAGCTAGAGATAGTGTAGTATCTGAAAAAGCACTTGCTTCAGTGGACCAAGATTATAAATCAAAACTTATGCCTATTATTTCTGAGAATTGGAGAGGTTATTGCTCTGTTTTTCCCCCCATTGGTAAATACAAAGCCACAGTATTTTTCAAATATAACAATGGTTTTGTAAGAGCTATATGTGATTTAGTTGTCATGAAAAATGATAACTTGAGTAGTTGGTTCATTGTGGGAAATGACATTTTAACCAAATATGGCATAAAATTAGATCCTTAAAACCAATGCTTCACAATGGGGATGAATAGGAAGAGAAAATTTTAAATTTCTTCCCTCAAGAAATTATTAAAACCAGAATTGAACACATGTAATTCTGTGGTTCCATATAAAGGAAGATCTACAAAAGAAATGCATGCCTTATTTCTGAAATTGACAATGACTCTTTTGGAGAACTTTCTGGCGAGGATAAAGATTCCTTCATTAACTTGATAAAGTCTTTTCCTATGTCCTTTGCTCATGGGTCACATGAACTAGGATTAGTTGAAGAAGAAATGAAACTCTCATTGTCTTGTCCATTAACTGATATACCACCGAGTTTAAGGAAGAAACCTTATCCTGCTTCTCCCACAAAGAGAAAAGTTATTGAAGACAATATATCTACCCTTTTAAAAATGAATATTATTGAAAAGGTAGTTGAAACACCTAAATATTGTGTTATCTCACCTTTCCTAATTTCCTATGAGAAAGATATAGCCAGGTTATGTGGTGATTATAGAGCACTAAATACTTATACTGTTGATGATATCTATCCTTTGCCTAGAATTAGCTCTATACATGCTACCTTACAGGGTGCTAAATATATCAGCTGTTTGGATGGTAATAAGGGATATCAGCAGGTACCTGTTGAGAAGAATTCTCAGAATTTTCTGATGATTTCTACTCATATGAGTATTTATAAGTATTTTAGGATACCATTTGGCCCTAAAAATTCCCCTTCAGTTTTTCAAAATTTTATGGATAACACATTCCATCATGAAATAATTAAAGGATGGATGATGGTTTATATTGATGATTACATTTTATTCTCTAAAAAATTTGTGAACCATTTTAACCACCTGTGTAAAGTTTTCCATAAGATGGATGAGATAAATATGACACTGGCCTTGAAGAAATGTAAATTTGGTTTTCATTCCTTAAAAGTGCTTGGTCATGTTGTCTCAGGTTTACAGATATGTGTTGACCAAAACAAAGTAGAAGTCATACAACAGGTGAAGGCTCCTAACACAGTTAGAGTGCTACAGAGATTTTTGGGAATGTGTTGATACTATAGGCAGTATATTAAAAATAAGCAAGTCATAGCATTACCTCTTATCCAACTGACTAAGAAAGTTGTTGCTTTTTTCTGGAATAGTGAAAGACAAAGAGCTTTTGACACTATGAAACATTGATTGATGTCAAAACCAATTCTTGCTTTACCTGACTTTAATCAACCATTTGCTCTATACACTGATGCCAGTCTTATTGGTCTTGGTGCTGCCCCCATCAGAAACAGGTGATGAATGATAAAGTATCAGAAGTAGTAATTTGTTATATCTCAAGAACCTTGAGAAATAGTGAATTGAAATATGGTGCCACTCAACTAGAGTGTTTAGCAGTAGTATGGGCTCTAGAAAAGCTGCATTATCACCTGGATGACCAGCAATTTGAACTTGTCACTGACTGCAGTGCAGTTAAATCCCTATTAAGCTTGAAAACACCTAACAGACTTATGTTCAGATGGCAACTGGCTGTTTAAGAATAAAGAGGGAGAATGAAAATAATTCATAGGTCTGGTATTGTTCACTCAAATTTGGATATGTTATCAAGGTTACTTTTGCCAAACAATGACTCGAATCCCGCATATGATCCTGAAGTTGAAATTATTCATGTTCATGGTATATAGGTGGTTGACATGGATGAATAGCTATTACAGCTTATTCTGAATTCATATGATAAGGACACTGACTTAAAAAAGTTATGTACCATGTTAAATTATCCAAGGAATGCTTCAATACAGGCATTGATTAAAACCCTTCCACCAAAGTGCCAGAAGACTTTGGAAAAAGGTAAATTTTCAATTGATGAAGGCTACCTTTATTATTGAAGAAAGTTTAGTAATGTCATTGTTATTCCTCCTTCTATGAAAGAGATTGTCTTGATAATTTGTCATGATGTAATATTGGCTTGACATTTTGATCTTGAAAAAACAATGATCAGAATTAAAAACACTGCTTAGTGGGTTAATATGTCTGAAGACACCAAACTATATGTTGAATCCTGTTATTCTTGCCAAAATCAAAAAAGATTTACTGGTAAAAGAGTTGGATTAATGCAACACATTGAATCTCCTGATGCATTATGGCAGATAATAAACATAGACTATGTAACAGAATTAACCATTGCTGGAAAAGACAGTTATAACACTTGTTGGGTTTTTGTGGATATATTCACGAAAATGAGTAAATTTATCCCCACCCACAAGAATTTTTCCACTAATGAATTAGCCTTCTTATGGTGGTCTAATATGTTTAATACTGCAGGTTTTCCTAAGTCCATAATATCTGACAGGGACCCTAAATTTACTTCTGAATTGTGGATGTCTCTGATGGATATTTGTGGTTATGATCTGAAGCTTTCTACTGCCCATCACCCCCAAACTAATGGATTAGCTGATTATTGTATTTATTTTTAAATGCAATAGTAAAATATGTTTGTTAGATTAAAAATAGCTTTGAATTAAATTAAATAATTCAAGTAAGGGTTGAAGAAATAATTTATCTACATACATAACCATTTAGGTTGATTTCTTGTTTTATATTTGCTATATATAACTGGATAATTGATTGTAATAGCTAAAAATTTAAAAAATTACAATAAATTATCTACTTCAATATATTTATGATAATCTATTCAGTAACAGAAAAAACTTATTGAGTCCTTTCTTTTACTAATTTTTTTCATTTCAATGACTATATACATTTTCAAAAAAAATATTTATCATGTTTTTGGTGGAACTTAGACTGAACTCTCAATGCAATCTTATTTCCAAGTGTGGTTAAAGCTAATTCAAGCCATGAAAAAATATATAATTTTTTAGAAGTTTTATTAAATACTTTTAAATATAAAAATAATTATATTTTTATATCAAAATATTTTTTGAATACTTTGAAGTTCTGAAAATAAGTACATATAAAGAATCATTTTTAGAAAATATTATATTAAAAATAGTTTAAGTTGATTATATATTAATATGATAAGATTTCTTTTCATATAACAGATTAAGAAACTACCCAAAAATCAATTTTGTGCAACTATATTATATTAAAAAGATATCAGTTCTTCTGCTTAGATTTGAAGTACTTCAAAAAATATTTTTTTTTCCTTAGGTACAAATTATATAGAGTATTCAGAGCATCATATTAATTTTCAGACTTATACTTGTAAGTTGAAGGGAAGCCTCACAGGATAAAATTGGTCATTTTTTTTAAAAAAAATAAGTAAATATCTTTTAAATCAATATATATTTTTATAAAAAGTCAAATTTTAATGTTAATGTTTTATTTTAAGTCTGTTATGAAGATTTGAAATATTGCCATTTAAATTAATTTTTGTAAAAATATACTCATTCCAGTATTGCTTTGTGATAAGGCCAATTTCAAAAAAAATTATGAAATTCTTTTTAAATAAAATATCAAAGGTATTTTTTTTCATACACTTAGAAATTGAATAGAAACATCATATAAGATATACCAATCCAAAAAAATATCATAATTCCAATAAAGCGTTGATAAATATTGAACCCATATATTTAATTTTAAAATTTTTTGTAAGTTTTTAGTTATGAATTACTCCTATAATAACTTTAACTCTAATGACTAAAAAGCGTACCTGCAATGTTTCATTTTATTTATTTTTCAACACCATAGAGTTGATATATTTTTTCTTTTCATTTAAATCATGGAATATTTTTTAATCAAAAGATGATTGCCTTTACAGCTGCTTTTCTACATGGGTATAATCTAAAGTACCTATTGTGTCTTTTTAAAAAACTTAATATAATAAAATAGTTTTTCAATTTGAAACTAATAGAATTATTAAAAAGTACCATTTATATCTATTTCATTCAGTTCTAGAGAAAAAAAATCAAAATATTTACCTGAAGCACATTTTTTAACATAAGAACATTTTAAAAATTTTATGGTGCTTATTCACAGGTTGAAACTGAAATTGTCCCACAATACAGCATTGAACCTAAATCAAGCACTAAAATTAAAGTTAAGGTAAATTTATACTACTTTGTTTTTATTATCTTTAAATTTTACATCTAGCTTGAATTTCTGTCTTTCATATAGAAAATTCACTAAGTAGTGATTAATTATTTCAACTCATGAGATTACTTTACCAATTAACCATATTTATATAAAATTTAGATGAAATACATCATGAAGAGTTCCAGAATACCATACAGGTATTACATTGAATAAATTTATATTGAAAAAATTCTAAGTAGTTGAATATTAAATAGAAAAAAAAACAAAAAGATATTTCCTTTAAATTTTAATCATCTTCTTGCATACAAAAATGTAAAAAACTAGATTAAAAATTTCTGGTATAAGAATTATACTTCATTCTAAAAATATAATTAAACAATTTATCAATTATTAGTTCTTAGTGTAAAGAAGCTATTAGAGAAATTCATTGAAACAGAAATTAGGAAAACATATTTCTATCTTTTATTTTTTTCAATTATGAGTCTTTTCAGAGTATTCTAGAATAAAAACTTGAGAATTTTTATAATTTAATATGTTTCTTAAAAAAATCCATTGAATTGAAATTAATTATATTTCATGATCAGAAATAATGAAAATAAAAAAAAACAGGTAATATGGTTTAAATTAAAAAATAAAGGCTATGAATTCTTGGTTAAAAGGAGATATAAATAAAAAGAACCTGTATCTTATTTCATATTTAAAAAAAAATTGAATAAAATCATTAGAGAGGTTGAAAGTGATGTTTTTGAAATAAATAGTATAATTTTTAGTCTTTTTAATGATCAAGTGGAATTCAAAATGAAAATGCAAATGTGTTTTATGAAAAAAATTATGTGAATGGATCAGATTATTAATGTTCCCTTGTTATTATTTCTATTAATTATTCATTAAAATTTTACTATTATTCCAGCACAGACTCATGCATTAATTTTAAAGAGCTCAAGATGAGTTCAAAGTTAAGTTCAGTCTGAGTTCCACCTGACTTCAAGTTAAGGACTTGTGTCAGCCTAAATATCCTTAGGACTGAGTATTCCTTATGCTTAAAATAAGATAACCTTAATTAGATTAAGCTTATATCTTAAAAATAAGGTTAAAATAATAATATATATTATTTTATTATATATATATATAATTATTATTCTATTATATAATTTATAATAGTTTAAATAGCTTATCCATGGCCTAATAATACTTATTAAGGTGTTAATGGAGTCATAATATACTTATCTTAAGTGATATGAAGTAATTATTGACATACATAAGCTTATATGTATACATAAATCTCATATTCAGTGAAATATGCAGTATATTATGTATATTTAGGTATATAAGTGGGTTTTAGCCCCTTAATAGCCTATAACCTTTGTTTTTCTGCTTATTTTAGGTCATATGGACGAAATCAGTGGACTCACAACGCCTACAGAAGCATAGACACCTATATCAGGCGCATACACCCAGTTTGGACAACTAAAATTATTTCCTTGGATGGTTATTCACGGATTTATGGGTTGGAAATATGTTTTTGGGTTAATGTGGATGCTTGGGGATGTTATTGGGGGCTTGGACATTTTATTTGTTTCCTTTATATGCTTTTAGTTTCATTAAATCTCTTTTTGATCTTTTATTTTACCTGTTTCTTTATGGTATCCGCTTTTATCTGGGTTTTCTAATTATGGTATGGCTCTGTGTTATTATTAATAGTGATGGAGGGTCCTTACTGGAGGTCTGGGTGTTGAAACTGCTTGAAGTGGACGCCATGGGGAGGTGATGGGCCCTCACAGTGCTGTAATTGCCGGGGATAGCAGTGACATCATCTGGATTGAAGGTCTGTGCACTCCAGTGGATTTGGGTATAAGTAAGGAGGGATTTTGACGGTTTATTATCATCATTCAATTACTACACTTCAAACAAACACTACACTACAATTATTAACATCTAGAAATATATTATAAAGCCCTTATAAATTGATATTATCTTTATAAAAGCTATAACTATATTTTATTCTTCTATTTTCCACCACTAGCACGCATTCAAATCCAAGTATTGTGAGTTTAAATTGAGTATAACTATTCTATTAGTCTTCCCCTGAGGTTTAATCACTAAATCATTTATTAATAAGTAGTAGGACCATAAAATAACACTATTATATCATACTTATATACTAGACTGTACTGACAATTGGGGGTCTTTCCTTATATTTTACTTATTATTTAGTATAAGCCTTGGGACGTGATTTTTACCTTAGTACAACTCAAAATTAACCAAATATTTGGGTCTGCGGCATATTAGTGGGTCATCATAACTCATTGATTGCGGAAAAGAACCCTTATAATAATTGTACTAATTTTTTATTATAAAAATTAGATATTTACAGTAGTAACTGTACCCAATATAAACCCAATTTCACTTGGTATTTGGACACCAATATAACACCCAATAAAATTGGTATTTGGCTAAAGCTTGGTAAGCTAATTATTCACCCTTATAGAGGTCTAGTTAAACTTATTATTATATTTTTAACAGATTTTTTCGAATTTTTCTTATATTTTATTTAAATAAATAAAGATATAAATTCAGGGTAAGCTCCATTGCTTTTTTATTAGTAATATAATTGCTAATATTATTTGTCTACTAATTCCACAGAGTTTTTTCCTTTTGTAGACGTAAAATATTGTTATTCTGAACAATATGAGTGCTCCTCAGGATAGTGTAAGTGAACAGCCTGCTGATAATACCAGGTCTAAAGCTAATAAAAACTTTCCAGGACATCACCATGGAGGGACAACAGTACCCCCAACCAGAAAGCATGAGTATAGAGGAAAAGGACGCCCTCTTAAAAAAGATAACTATCAAAAAGACGTCTCCTCCTCTTCAGGATCAACTGTCCCACCTGGCCAAACAGGTTCTGAAGCTAGAGGAATCAAAATCTCTCATGTTCAAAGAAGTAGAGCAGTTGCAAAACAATTGCAAGGTAGGATTTCAGCAGATGAATCAGGCAATGGCAGAATTAAAGGGAGGCCTGCCCAGTCAATCAAATCAGCAACCCCCTACCCAAGGAGGGTCCACTCACTCCCAGGAGAAAATCCTGGTAGACAAATGGAAATGGGACTGGTTTCACCAACAGTGGACAAGCCACAGTTGCAACAGGGATCCACCCCCTCATCTGACTTCCTCAGCTCACCCTTACAAGGGAAAAAAGCGCCAAAAATCAGGCCTGGCAACCATCCCTTGGTAAGTAACTTACCCCCTCAGATTAAACATAATACTGATAATTACAATATAGGTAATTCTATTGATGTTAAATCTGTACAAAAAATAGAGGAGGATTTAAGAAATTTGGGTTTTAGAGTAGATACACCTGACTTGTCTTTTATCCATAATAACAGTACTATATACAATGATAATACAGTTAATCCTCAGTTGCAACCACCTACTAGTGAGATGAGTAGTTCACAGGAGAGTGAGAGAATTGAAAAGGAGGACATGGAATATTTTAACAATAATCCAACTGTCCATAGAATTGTTTCAGCATTGTGGAATAGAATGACTGATTGTGAGGAACAGACAGTTAAGCTCACTAGTGATACAATTTCATCCTTAACATTGAACATTTCTCAATTAGCAACACGTAATAAAGAATTAGAGAAGGAACATTTGTCTCTAACTCTTAAATATGATTCATTAAGTAATAAATATAATGACCTTTCAAACAAATTTTGTGAGTTAGAAAAATTATATGAAACACACTTATTAAAAACTGAATCAAGAACAAAGTTATCTTTTGCACAGACAAATCAAAGTGTCTCTGAGCTGCTACAAAGATTAACTAAAGTTGAGATTGAAACTGCCAATCTACTAATGAACCAGGATAATCATAAGTATAATCAATATAATAATAATCCTTTCATTGGCAAAAGTGAATCTCATTCCTTCCCTGTACCACCACAATTAAAACCATCTGGTGGTAGTGTCAAATCTGAAAATGTAAGTCACAAATCCGTGCAGGAAGAAATACAAGACCATTTATCAAAAGTAAATGAGTTGTTGAATTTACCTAAGATTAGTGAGATAAAATCCAATCAGAAGAACTGGCCTAAGATAGATCAGTACCCAACTTATGATGGGGAAGCCAGCTCTGATTGGCAACATTTTATTCAAAGAATTGACAACTTGAAATTCTCATATAAGTTACCAGATGAAGAGATAACATCAAAATTAATTTCTTTATTTAAGGATGTTGCTTTATTATGGTTTGAAGCTGTCTTAAGTGAGGGTAGAGACTACTCTTGGGCTGAATGGAAACAACTTATTGAAAAACAATTTGGAGGTTCTAAATTCAGGCTTACTCAGCAGAGACTGTATGAGAAGACTAAATATAATCCGTTGAATGGTGACAAACCTATGGTATTTTTAATGAATTTAAACAAAATATTAAAAGCCATTGAGCCTCATATGGATTTTAACTTATGGAAAGATAAGATAATTTACAAATTACCTATATCTGTCAGAGATATTGTTGTAGCTAGAACATTTAATGTTACTGAATATTCTGATTTTATTAATATTTGCAATGAAATATTATTGAACCATAAGTATGAATCAAGGTATTCCACTTATAAGCAAAATGTTGAACCTGTAAAATCTCAGAATTCAAAAACACTTCAGGAGAAGCAGAAAAAACCTACTGCACCTGTAGTACCTAAAAAGTATGAAACAAATACTTGTTATAAGTGTAACAAACCTTGGGTAAAAGGTCACAAATGTGAGAAAAATATAAATATTGTTGAAAATCAACGTGAATCTGAAACTGAAACTGAAAAAAGTAAAGAATCAAGTGATTATGACAGCAATATCTCATATAGTGATGAAAATGAAGTCTGTATGTTGGAAGATGATTTGTCCATCTTTGAAAATCCAATATTAAATATGGACTCAAATGAATCTTTAATGAATTTTGAGGATGCTGAAATCATTAAGGATATACAAGCTGATAACTTTAGAATGACACCTATCACGGTTCCAGCTATCATTTCTGGTGAAAATGTTAATATAGTATTGGACACAGGAGCTGCTGGTTCAGTTGTTTCCACTAATACATTACAGAAAATTGATAGTGAATATAAGTTTAAGCTTGAACCACTTCAGAATAAAAATTGGAGAGGTTTTGGATCAGTACTACACCCCATTGGTAAATACAAAGCTGCTGTTTTCTTTAAACACCAACATGGTTATGTAAGGGTAACTTGTGACTTTGTAGTAATGGATAATACAAATTGTAGTAACTGTTTTATCATTGGAAATGATATTCTGACTAAATTTGGTGTAAAATTAGACCCTGCTAATAACAATTTTACAATTGGCATGAATGGTAAAAGGAAATTTAAAATAAATTCTTTTAACACAGTCTTACACATTGAGTCAGTAACAAATTCCCCGTCTAAAGGAAGAGAATCCAATGAGATGGAACTTCTGGAAACAGAAATTTCAAAAGCATCATTTGGCACTCAGATAAGTGAAACTGAGAAAAATAATATTTTGGAATTAATTAAAGCTTTTCCAATGGCTTTTGCACATGGTACAAATGAACTTGGCCTTGTAAAAGATCATGAAATGAAAATTAGTTTAACCTGTGACATGGATAATATTCCTGCTAGTCTTAAAAAGAAACCATATCCCGCTTCACCAATGAAGAGGAAAGACATAGAGGATAATATTAAGATGTTATTAAAGATGAACATTCTTGAGAAGGTTGAAACTACACCAAAATATTGTGTAATATCACCAGTGCTGATTTCTTATGAACAAGATAAAGCAAGACTGTGCGGTGATTATAGAGCATTAAATACATTTACAGTAGATGATATTTATCCCTTGCCAAGGATTGCCTCTATACATGCTACCCTTAAAGGTGCTAAATATATAAGTTGCCTGGATGGAAATAAAGGGTACCATCAAATTCCTGTTGAAAAGAATTCACAGAACTTTTTGTTGATAACAACACACATGGGAATTTATAAGTATGTCAGAATGCCATTTGGACCAAAGAATGCTCCATCAGTATTTCAAAAGTTAATGGATATAACATTCCATAATGAAATGATTGAGGGATGGTTAATGGTATACATTGATGACATCATAGTGTTCTCTAAAACTTTTGATGAACACTTAATCCATTTAAGGAAAGTATTTCAGAAAATGGATGAAATAAAAATGACCCTTGCATTGAAAAAATGTAAATTTGGGTTTGAATCTTTAAAAGTGCTTGGTCATATTGTATCTGGCTTACAAATATGTGTAGACCAAAATAAAGTGGCTGCAATAAAGAATATTGGCATTCCTCAAAATGTGAAGGATGTACAATCTTTTCTTGGAATGTGTGGTTATTATAGACAATATATAAAAAACTACCAATCAATTGCTGCACCACTGACCACACTGATAAAGAAATCAGAAGCTTTCATTTGGAATAATGAAAGACAACATGCTTTTAATAAGTTGAAAGAATGCTTAATGACAGCTCCTATCTTGGGATTACCAGATTTCCAATTACCTTTTGTATTATATACAGATGCAAGTTTTATTGGACTGGGTGCTGCTTTGCATCAAAAACAACTTATTGAAGGTAAAATGTCAGAAGTAGTAATCTGCTATATTTCACGTACTCTGAGAAGTAGTGAATTAAAATATGGTGCTACTCAACTTGAATGTTTGGCAGTAGTATGGGCTCTTGAAAAGCTACATTATTACCTTGAAGACCAAAAATTTGAGTTAATAACTGACTGTAGTGCAGTTAAGTCACTCTTAAACATGAAAACTCCTAATAGACACATGTTTAGATGGCAATTAGCTGTACAAGAATACAGAGGACGGATGACTATTACACATAGAGCAGGAACCTTACACTCTAATGTAGACCTGTTATCTAGAGTACCTCTGCCTAATAATGATGATAATCCTGCTTATGTTCCTGAATCAGAGATTATTACCATTTATGGCATTTATATTGTAGATCTTGAGGATGAATTTATGCAATCAATTCTTGATAATTATAATTCAGATCCTGACTTAAGTAAATTAACTACAATATTAAATGATCCATCTAATGCTTCAATGAATGTTTTAATAAAAACATTACCAGATAAGTATAAAGAGGCATTAGAGAAAGGAAAATTTTCCATTGAGGATGGTTTTATATATTACAGGAAAAAATTAAGTAATGTGATTGTAATTCCCCCTTCAATGAAGGAGTTAATGTTAAGTATATGTCATGATGATATATTAGCAGGTCATTTTGACTACCATAAAACATTAACCAGAGTAAAAAACACAGCTTGGTGGATTAACATGTCTGAGGATGTTCAGAAATATGTTGAAACATGTGATTCTTGTCAAAAATCTAAAAGATTAACAGGAAAAAGAGCTGGTTTATTACAACAAATTGAGCAACCAAAAGCTCCATGGGAAATCATTAACATGGACTTTGTAACAGGTTTGCCAATAGCAGGGCATAAGAGTTATAACTCCTGCTGGGTAATTGTAGATAGATTTACAAAGATGTGTAAATTTATTCCTACCCACAAAGAGGTTTCTGCAAAGGACTTAGCTTTTTTATGGTGGACACAAATGTTAAATACAGCAGGTTTCCCCAAAGCAATAGTTTCAGACAGAGATCCTAAATTTACTTCTGAGTTCTGGACGTCACTTATGGATGTTTCAGGGTGTCAATTAAAACTTTCTACAGCACACCATCCACAAACTGATGGGCTAGCAGAAAGAATGATACAAACCTTAGAAGATATGATAAGAAGATACTGTGCTTTTGGTCTAAATTTTAAAGACAATGACCAATTCACGCATGATTGGGTAACCCTTATCCCAGGTTTAGAATTTGCATATAATAGTACAGTACATTCTGTCACTGGCAAAAAGCCATTTGAGTTATGGTTGGGTTATGTACCTAATACCCCTGCTAAAACTCTTAATAAGTTACCTAGATTGGATATTCATCCAGGTACTAAATCTTTTCTTCAGATGCAAGAACTATGCAGAAAACATGCTCAAGAATGTATAAATAAGGCTTTTGAGTATGAAAAGAAAAGATGGGATAAAGCCCATAAAGAACAAATGTTCAAAGAGGGTGATGAAGTCCTTATTTCAACGCTACATTTCAATTTAAATGGTAATGTTAAATTGAAGGATCCATTCATTGGACCATTTGTAGTTAAAAAGATGGTTGGTAATAATGCTGTTGAGGTTATTCTATATGCACCTTATGATAGAAAACATCCAGTATTTCCTATTTCTCTTATAAAACCATACCATTCTAATGATACTGCTCTCTTTCCAAGAAGATCAGGAAGGCATAAACAGCAACCTGAAGAAATAGTGGAAAAAGCAGAAATTGAAAAGATACTTAAAAAGAGACACCTTACAAAAGAAAAGGGGGTTGAGTATCTACTAAGATTTAAAAATAAATCAAGTGAATATGACCAGTGGATTCCAGAAAATGAAATCTCTGATCTTAAAAATCTCTTGAAAAAATTTAAATCTAAATAATACTGTTCATTCAGTATGTGTATTATAAAAATTATTTTTTATTTTATTATTTCATTCCTTAAGATTAATTAAAATGTCTTAACATTTTTTTTATTGTTTTTTTTTGGGGTGAGGGAGTGTCAGCCTAAATATCCTTAGGACTGAGTATTCCTTATGCTTAAAATAAGATAACCTTAATTAGATTAAGCTTATATCTTAAAAATAAGGTTAAAATAATAATATATATTATTTTATTATATATATATATAATTATTATTCTATTATATAATTTATAATAGTTTAAATAGCTTATCCATGGCCTAATAATACTTATTAAGGTGTTAATGGAGTCATAATATACTTATCTTAAGTGATATGAAGTAATTATTGACATACATAAGCTTATATGTATACATAAATCTCATATTCAGTGAAATATGCAGTATATTATGTATATTTAGGTATATAAGTGGGTTTTAGCCCCTTAATAGCCTATAACCTTTGTTTTTCTGCTTATTTTAGGTCATATGGACGAAATCAGTGGACTCACAACGCCTACAGAAGCATAGACACCTATATCAGGCGCATACACCCAGTTTGGACAACTAAAATTATTTCCTTGGATGGTTATTCACGGATTTATGGGTTGGAAATATGTTTTTGGGTTAATGTGGATGCTTGGGGATGTTATTGGGGGCTTGGACATTTTATTTGTTTCCTTTATATGCTTTTAGTTTCATTAAATCTCTTTTTGATCTTTTATTTTACCTGTTTCTTTATGGTATCCGCTTTTATCTGGGTTTTCTAATTATGGTATGGCTCTGTGTTATTATTAATAGTGATGGAGGGTCCTTACTGGAGGTCTGGGTGTTGAAACTGCTTGAAGTGGACGCCATGGGGAGGTGATGGGCCCTCACAGTGCTGTAATTGCCGGGGATAGCAGTGACATCATCTGGATTGAAGGTCTGTGCACTCCAGTGGATTTGGGTATAAGTAAGGAGGGATTTTGACGGTTTATTATCATCATTCAATTACTACACTTCAAACAAACACTACACTACAATTATTAACATCTAGAAATATATTATAAAGCCCTTATAAATTGATATTATCTTTATAAAAGCTATAACTATATTTTATTCTTCTATTTTCCACCACTAGCACGCATTCAAATCCAAGTATTGTGAGTTTAAATTGAGTATAACTATTCTATTAGTCTTCCCCTGAGGTTTAATCACTAAATCATTTATTAATAAGTAGTAGGACCATAAAATAACACTATTATATCATACTTATATACTAGACTGTACTGACAACTTGCTAGCCAGTCCCCCCCCAAATATTGCTTGGTTAGGGTGTATATTTAACCTTTGTAATATGTTTTAATTATTTACTGCAGTGTTTGGAACATATCCCAGCCAGAGTTCAAATTGTTTTTTCTCTGTTACAGAATGATTTGTGGTATTATAAGTAAAATCAAGGCAAGGAATTTATTTTACTCAACCATGAGTGAATTTCTCATTGTCTTTGTATTCTACTCCAAAGAAACAATATATTCAAATCATATCCCCCAGAGTCTGTATTATTCTGTCAGCCAGCTCATCAGTTTGTGGATGGTGTGCTCTAGACAATTTCAATTTTAAAGCTGATCCTTCAATCAAAGATTTCCAGAACTTTGAAGTAAATTTTGGGTCTCTCTCAGATATTATGACTTTAGGGAGCCCAGCAGTTTTCATAATTTGAATACACCATATCAATTCCAAGTTTTTTGCAGGTTCCTCTTTATGCATAAGAATAAATTTACACATTTTTGTTAGTCTATCCCAAATTACCCAGAAAGAATTGAACCTTTCTTTTCCTGCTAATGGCAAGAAATTTAAAAAGTCCATGTTTAAAATTTCCCATGGAGCTTTTGGCTGCTCTATTTTTCGTAGCAACCCAGCTCTCTTCCCAGTTAATCTTTTAAATTTTTGGCAAGGGTCACATATTTCAATGTATTTTTGTAAATCTAATGTCATTTATATTCATCAGGCTGTGTTTTTAACTATAGATAATCTTTTGTTAAAATCAAAATGACAAGATAAGCTGTCATCATTTCAAGTACTTAAAATTAAATCTTGCATAGATGGATTTATAACTATTACATTATTTATCTTTTTTCTGTAATATATGTATCCATCTTCTATTGACAGTTAACTATTTTCCAATGCATTATTATAATTTGGAGGTAAAATATTTATCAATGCACTTATTGAGGCATTTGTTGGATCATTTAAAATGGTAGAAATTTTATACAAATCTTTATCAGATGAATAATTATCTAATATTTTTTGCTTAAACTCTTCCTTTAAATTCACTATATAAATTCAAAATATATGTATTACCTAATCTTCAGGCACATAATCTTGGTTGTCAGTATCCTTTTGCAAAGGACTTCTAGATAATGAATTCACATTAGAATTTAATTTTCCTAGTCTGTGAGTGATTCTCATTCTTCCTCTCTATTCTTGTACAGCTAGTTGCCATCTAAACATGTGTCTATTAGGTGTTTTCATGCTTAATAATGATTTTACTGCACTGAATTCTGTAATTAAGTCAAACTTCTGGTCTTCCAGATAGTAATGAAGATTCTACAGGGCCCACATAATGGCTAAACATTCCATTTGGGTGGAACCATACCTTAATACAGTCTTTCTTCAGGCTCTGGATATATAACATATAATTAATTCAGATAGTTTACCATATCTTATCTTTTTTTGTTGTAAAGCAGAACCTAAACATGTAAAGCTTGCATCAGTATACAAGATAAAAGAGAGTTTTAAATCTGGAAGTCCCAATATTATGGCTGACATTAAAAATTCCTTTAATTTATCAAAAGCATGTTGTCTTTCATGATTCCAAATGGAAGCCTCATCTTTCCTGATAAATGTTTTTAAGGCGGCTGAAATAGATTTTTAGTCTTTATATACTGCCTATAATATCCACACATACCTAGAAAGCTTTGAACATCTTTCATATTTTTAGGTATACTTATTTTTTTCTTTCTTCCACTTTTCTCTGGCCAACACATATTTTTAATCAATATACAACATTTCCAAGTACTTTCAAGGATTGAAACCCAAAAATAAACTTCTTTTATGCAATTTTCATATTAATTTCATTCAGTTTTTTAAATAATCTTCTCAGGTGATTAAAATTCTCATCATATGTTTTTAAAACACTATGATGTCATCAACATATACTAAAAGCCATCCTTCAACCATTTCCTGATGAAAAACACTATACATCAATTTTTGGAATACTTAAGGGGAATTTTTTGGGCCAAAAGGCATTCTCACATATTTATATATTCACATGTGTGTGATTATGAGTAAGAAATTCTAAGAATTCTTTTCCAAAGGAGTCTGTTTGTAACCTTTGTTTACATTCAGAGAGGAAATATATTTTACTCCTTTTAAGGCAGCATGGATAGAAGTTATCCTTAGGAGAGGGTAAATATCATCCACAGTGAATGTATTCAGAGGTCTTTAATCACCACATAATCTTAACTTATTTTTTTCATAAGAGATTAAAATTGGTTAAATAATACAATACTTAAATGTTGTGTCTACATTTTCAGGAATACCTGTTTCTAACAACACCTTAATGTTGTCTTCAATGTCCTTCTTTTTTGCAGGAGAAGCTGGGTAAGTTTCTTTTTTAAGCAGTGAGGAATATTATACAAATCAAAAATTAAAGAGATTTTCATCTCATGGTCTTTGACCAATCCTAGTTCATTTGAACCTTGAGCAAATGTCATAGGATAAGATTTTATCAATCTCAAAATAATGTTTTCTTAAATTTTTGAGAGTTGAGGACTGAAAGAGGCTTTTTGGATTTCATATTCCAACTAAAACATTTCAGAGGTGGTATACCACCTTGGAGTTGTTCTTCTTTAGGAAAAATGGAATAATTTGAATTTTCAGAGTAAATCTTGAATTTTCTTTTTCCATTTACTCCCATAGTGAATCAACTATTTTCAGGATCTAGTTTGATGGAAAATTTGCTCAATAGGTTATTGAAAATAATAAAACAATCACTAAAATTATTATTATCCATTACTACAAATTCAAATACTGCTCTTACATATCCATTATGATATTTGAAGAATGTGGTACTTCTGTATTTCCCAATTAGATGTAATACTAAACCAAAATGTCTCCAGTTCTCTGTCTGTACATGTTCCAGTCTTTCATTTTACTTACTATCAAGTTTCATTAAAGTATTAACATAAAATGCCCTACCTAAAGACCCATTGTCAAGAATGGCATTCATTACATTTCCACATACTATAACAGGTGCTCTAATAGGTGTGATTTTTTAAGTATCCAGATTAATGTCTTTTAATATTTTAGCTTCTTCAATGGAAGTAAAAGATATATCTATAGGAAATATCGCATCATTAAGGAACATAATATACTGTTCTACCACACTGTAAGAAATATTACTTTTACAATCCTGACTAGACTCCTCCTTTTCATTTTCATGATAACTGGGTTCAGACTCTTGTGAGTTCTCAATAACATTTATTCTCTTCTTATAAGTATGACCCTTAAAATAAGGCTCATTACACTTGTAGTACTTTCTTGTCTCTTAGGAACAAGAGGAGAAGAAGGTTTCTTCTTCTCCACTGGTAACTTATTTTTAGTAGGTTTTACTAATTCAACAATTTTCTTATAATTATTATACCTTGTATTTTATTTGTGGTTCAATAATATTTCATTGAATATATTGGTAAACCCAGGAATATCTCTGATAGTTTCAGTTCTAGCTACAAAAATGTCTCTGAATAATATAGGAACTTTATATATTATTTTTTCTTTCCACTCATCAAAATCCATTTTGGGAACCATGGCTTTAATTATCTTTATTGAATTCATTAAAAATACCATTATTTTATACCCAGAATTCAGATTATATATAGTTCTCTCATACAGTCTTTGTTTAGTGATTCTAAATTTTGGGCCACCAAATTGTCTTTAAATTAGTACCTTCCATCAAACACAGAAGTGATTAATTCCCTCACTCAATACAGACTCAACCCAAAATAAGGCCACATCTGTAAATAAAGATATTAATTTTGTTGTAATTTTTTCATTAGGTGATTTGTATGAAAATTTTAAGTTATCAATTATTTTTATGAATTTTTGCCAATCAGATTTTTATTCCCCATCAAAACAAGGGAACTGATCTAGCATAGGCCAGATGTTTTGGTTAGTTCTAAGTTCTTAACCTGAGGAATATCTAGTAATTTAATTAATTTGGATAGATGATCATGTAATTCATCTTTTACTGATTTTTTAATCTCAGAGTTCATGACACTAATTTCTTTTTCATATGAATGTTTTGTATGAAGTGGTATAATATCCACTTAAGAGGTGTTGTAATTTCTTTTGTCAGTATTTTTTAAAATATTATCTACTTCAACTTCCAATCTCTTTAACATATCTTTTATTAACGGTACATGTGATAAAGTATCATTTACATTTGAAAAAGACAATTTCACCCATCCCTCAATTGTAGCCATTATATTCTGAGAATTTTCTATTTTATTGAATAAATTCTTGATCTCAGAGTTTAATTTTTAATTTTCATTTATCCATTCATTATTTGAATTTTCAATGACCTTTAATTTATTGGAAGTAGTACTCACTGATTGTGTAAGTTTTAATAATATAATTTTTGTATTATTGTTATACTCTCTAGAGAATTTTTATAATTTTTCAATTCTCAATATAAATTTGCTTTTAATTTTTGATTCAATTAGATTTTATTTAAAGAAATATTCAATTTTACCTGTTTCGAACTCAAAAGACTCATAATTATTATTTGACTTAAGATTTAATTCATTTGATTCCATTTTAATGTTCCTAGTATTATCTTTCTTTTCAATAAAATTATGTACATTTTCATCAATTAAAGATAAATTTAAAATGCTATGTTCAAATGAGTAATATTTAAGATCTATATCAATTATATTTAGTAATTTTCTATCACTCTCATTACCTATGAGTTATTCATTATTAGTATCATATATTTGAGTATGAGAAGATGGATGACTTACCAAGGTCTTATTCCACTTCCTCATCCTCTCTTTCCCTTTATCCTGTAAGGATGACTGCTGGAACTCTGTTGAGAAGGATGGTTGTAGTTTTAAGAGTACCAGTCCCATTTCCATTCCCTTACAGTATTTTTTTGGTCCTATTCTTGATTTGCAGCTTGAGGTACAGCTGGTTAAACTATAGTAGGGTTGTTGACTACTGTGGTAGGTTGAGCTTTGAGGCCTACAAGTGTTTGATTTACTTCTATGAATCCTTGAGAGTCTCTCTTTTTTAAATTGTTTATCTGGTCCAAAATGTTATTGACTTTCACTTTTAGGTTGTTTAGAAGTGATGACAAGGAATGATTTTGCTCTTGTAAAGTGTTTCTTAACTTCTTTATTATGATTTAGTTTATTAGCCATTCCTTTTCTTCTATAGTTATTTGAGGAATTCTTCTGTTTATTTGAGATTCATTCTCCTCAATTTGAACTTCCTGTAACAGATTTATCAGCTCTATGCCTTAAATTATAAGGCATTAACTCATTACTCACAATTTCAATGTTGTCACAAATGTTGAAAGTGGAATTCAATCAATAAATATATATATATATGTCAGTACAGTCTAGTATATAAGTATGATATAATAGTGTTATTTTATGGTCCTACTACTTATTAATAAATGATTTAGTGATTAAACCTCAGGGGAAGACTAATAGAATAGTTATACTCAAGTTAAACTCACAATACTTGGATTTAAATGCGTGCTAGTGGTGGAAAATAGAAGAATAAAATATAGTTATAGCTTTTATAAAGATAATATCAATTTATAAGGGCTTTATAATATATTTCTAGATGTTTAATAATTGTAGTGTAGTGTTTGTTTGAAGTGTAGTAATTGAATGATGATAATAAACCGTCAAAATCCCTCCTTACTTATACCCAAATCCACTGGAGTGCACAGACCTTCAATCCAGATGATGTCACTGCTATCCCCGGCAATTACAGCACTGTGAGGGCCCATCACCTCCCCATGGCGTCCACTTCAAGCAGTTTCAACACCCAGACCTCCAGTAAGGACCCTCCATCACTATTAATAATAACACAGAGCCATACCATAATTAGAAAACCCAGATAAAAGCGGATACCATAAAGAAACAGGTAAAATAAAAGATCAAAAAGAGATTTAATGAAACTAAAAGCATATAAAGGAAACAAATAAAATGTCCAAGCCCCCAATAACATCCCCAAGCATCCACATTAACCCAAAAACATATTTCCAACCCATAAATCCGTGAATAACCATCCAAGGAAGTAATTTTAGTTGTCCAAACTGGGTGTATGCGCCTGATATAGGTGTCTATGCTTCTGTAGGCATTGTGAGTCCACTGATTTCGTCCATATGACCTAAAATAAGCAGAAAAACAAAGGTTATAGGCTATTAAGGGGCTAAAACCCACTTATATACCTAAATATACATAATATACTGCATATTTCACTGAATATGAGATTTATGTATACATATAAGCTTATGTATGTCAATAATTACTTCATATCACTTAAGATAAGTATATTATGACTCCATTAACACCTTAATAAGTATTATTAGGCCATGGATAAGCTATTTAAACTATTATAAATTATATAATAGAATAATAATTATATATATATATAATAAAATAATATATATTATTATTTTAACCTTATTTTTAAGATATAAGCTTAATCTAATTAAGGTTATCTTATTTTAAGCATAAGGAATACTCAGTCCTAAGGATATTTAGGCTGACACTCCCTCACCCCAAAAAAAACAATTAAAAAAAAATGTTAAGACATTTTAATTAATCTTAAGGAATGAAATAATAAAATAAAAAATAATTTTCATAATACATATACTGAATGAACAGTATTATTTAGATTTAAATTTTTTCAAGAGATTTTTAAGATCAGAGATTTCATTTTCTGGAATCCACTGGTCATATTCACTTGATTTATTTTTAAATCTTAGTAGATACTCAACTCCCTTTTCTTTTGTAAGGTGTCTCTTTTTAAGTATCTTTTCAATTTCTGCTTTTTCCACTATTTCTTCAGGTTGCTGTTTATGCCTTCCTGATCTTCTTGGAAAGAGAGCAGTATCATTAGAATGGTATGGTTTTATAAGAGAAATAGGAAATACTGGATGTTTTCTATCATAAGGTGCATATAGAATAACCTCAACAGCATTATTACCAACCATCTTTTTAACTACAAATGGTCCAATGAATGGATCCTTCAATTTAACATTACCATTTAAATTGAAATGTAGCGTTGAAATAAGGACTTCATCACCCTCTTTGAACATTTGTTCTTTATGGGCTTTATCCCATCTTTTCTTTTCATACTCAAAAGCCTTATTTATACATTCTTGAGCATGTTTTCTGCATAGTTCTTGCATCTGAAGAAAAGATTTAGTACCTGGATGAATATCCAATCTAGGTAACTTATTAAGAGTTTTAGCAGGGGTATTAGGTACATAACCCAACCATAACTCAAATGGCTTTTTGCCAGTGACAGAATGTACTGTACTATTATATGCAAATTCTAAACCTGGGATAAGGGTTACCCAATCATGTGTGAATTTGTCATTGTCTTTAAAATTTAGACCAAAAGCACAGTATCTTCTTATCATATCTTCTAAGGTTTGTATCATTCTTTCTGCTAGCCCATCAGTTTGTGGATGGTGTGCTGTAGAAAGTTTTAATTGACACCCTGAAACATCCATAAGTGACGTCCAGAACTCAGAAGTAAATTTAGGATCTCTGTCTGAAACTATTGCTTTGGGGAAACCTGCTGTATTTAACATTTGTGTCCACCATAAAAAAGCTAAGTCCTTTGCAGAAACCTCTTTGTGGGTAGGAATAAATTTACACATCTTTGTAAATCTATCTACAATTACCCAGCAGGAGTTATAACTCTTATGCCCTGCTATTGGCAAACCTGTTACAAAGTCCATGTTAATGATTTCCCATGGAGCTTTTGGTTGCTCAATTTGTTGTAATAAACCAGCTCTTTTTCCTGTTAATCTTTTAGATTTTTGACAAGAATCACATGTTTCAACATATTTCTGAACATCCTCAGACATGTTAATCCACCAAGCTGTGTTTTTTACTCTGGTTAATGTTTTATGGTAGTCAAAATGACCTGCTAATATATCATCATGACATATACTTAACATTAACTCCTTCATTGAAGGGGGAATTACAATCACATTACTTAATTTTTTCCTGTAATATATAAAACCATCCTCAATGGAAAATTTTCCTTTCTCTAATGCCTCTTTATACTTATCTGGTAATGTTTTTATTAAAACATTCATTGAAGCATTAGATGGATCATTTAATATTGTAGTTAATTTACTTAAGTCAGGATCTGAATTATAATTATCAAGAATTGATTGCATAAATTCATCCTCAAGATCTACAATAAAAATGCCATAAATGTTAATAATCTCTGATTCAGGAACATAAGCAGGATTATCATCATTATTAGGCAGAGGTACTCTAGATAACAGGTCTACATTAGAGTGTAAGGTTCCTGCTCTATGTGTAATAGTCATCCGTCCTCTGTATTCTTGTACAGCTAATTGCCATCTAAACATGTGTCTATTAGGAGTTTTCATGTTTAAGAGTGACTTAACTGCACTACAGTCAGTTATTAACTCAAATTTTTGGTCTTCAAGGTAATAATGTAGCTTTTCAAGAGCCCATACTACTGCCAAACATTCAAGTTGAGTAGCACCATATTTTAATTCACTACTTCTCAGAGTACGTGAAATATAGCAGATTACTACTTCTGACATTTTACCTTCAATAAG
Source organism: Hemileia vastatrix (assembly GCA_030280995.1). Taxonomy (NCBI): domain Eukaryota; kingdom Fungi; phylum Basidiomycota; class Pucciniomycetes; order Pucciniales; family Zaghouaniaceae; genus Hemileia; species Hemileia vastatrix. The sequence goes on from JASXTE010000005.1 coordinate 32,473,210, forward strand.
TTGTTTTTGATGCAAAGCAGCACCCAGTCCAATAAAACTTGCATCTGTATATAATACAAAAGGTAATTGGAAATCTGGTAATCCCAAGATAGGAGCTGTCATTAAGCATTCTTTCAACTTATTAAAAGCATGTTGTCTTTCATTATTCCAAATGAAAGCTTCTGATTTCTTTATCAGTGTGGTCAGTGGTGCAGCAATTGATTGGTAGTTTTTTATATATTGTCTATAATAACCACACATTCCAAGAAAAGATTGTACATCCTTCACATTTTGAGGAATGCCAATATTTTTTATTGCAGCCACTTTATTTTGGTCTACACATATTTGTAAGCCAGATACAATATGACCAAGCACTTTTAAAGATTCAAACCCAAATTTACATTTTTTCAATGCAAGGGTCATTTTTATTTCATCCATTTTCTGAAATACTTTCCTTAAATGGATTAAGTGTTCATCAAAAGTTTTAGAGAACACTATGATGTCATCAATGTATACCATTAACCATCCCTCAATCATTTCATTATGGAATGTTATATCCATTAACTTTTGAAATACTGATGGAGCATTCTTTGGTCCAAATGGCATTCTGACATACTTATAAATTCCCATGTGTGTTGTTATCAACAAAAAGTTCTGTGAATTCTTTTCAACAGGAATTTGATGGTACCCTTTATTTCCATCCAGGCAACTTATATATTTAGCACCTTTAAGGGTAGCATGTATAGAGGCAATCCTTGGCAAGGGATAAATATCATCTACTGTAAATGTATTTAATGCTCTATAATCACCGCACAGTCTTGCTTTATCTTGTTCATAAGAAATCAGCACTGGTGATATTACACAATATTTTGGTGTAGTTTCAACCTTCTCAAGAATGTTCATCTTTAATAACATCTTAATATTATCCTCTATGTCTTTCCTCTTCATTGGTGAAGCGGGATATGGTTTCTTTTTAAGACTAGCAGGAATATTATCCATGTCACAGGTTAAACTAATTTTCATTTCATGATCTTTTACAAGGCCAAGTTCATTTGTACCATGTGCAAAAGCCATTGGAAAAGCTTTAATTAATTCCAAAATATTATCTTTCTCAGTTTCACTTATCTGAGTGCCAAATGATGCTTTTGAAATTTCTGTTTCCAGAAGTTCCATCTCATTGGATTCTCTTCCTTTAGACGGGGAATTTGTTACTGACTCAATGTGTAAGACTGTGTTAAAAGAATTTATTTTAAATTTCCTTTTACCATTCATGCCAATTGTAAAATTGTTATTAGCAGGGTCTAATTTTACACCAAATTTAGTCAGAATATCATTTCCAATGATAAAACAGTTACTACAATTTGTATTATCCATTACTACAAAGTCACAAGTTACCCTTACATAACCATGTTGGTGTTTAAAGAAAACAGCAGCTTTGTATTTACCAATGGGGTGTAGTACTGATCCAAAACCTCTCCAATTTTTATTCTGAAGTGGTTCAAGCTTAAACTTGTAGTCACTATCAATTTTCTGTAATGTATTAGTGGAAACAACTGAACCAGCAGCTCCTGTGTCCAATACTATATTAACATTTTCACCAGAAATGATAGCTGGAACCGTGATAGGTGTCATTTTAAAGTTATCAGCTTGTATATCCTTAATGATTTCAGCATCCTCAAAATTCATTAAAGATTCATTTGAGTCCATATTTAATATTGGATTTTCAAAGATGGACAAATCATCTTCCAACATACAGACTTCATTTTCATCACTATATGAGATATTGCTGTCATAATCACTTGATTCTTTACTTTTTTCAGTTTCAGTTTCAGATTCACGTTGATTTTCAACAATATTTATATTTTTCTCACATTTGTGACCTTTTACCCAAGGTTTGTTACACTTATAACAAGTATTTGTTTCATACTTTTTAGGTACTACAGGTGCAGTAGGTTTTTTCTGCTTCTCCTGAAGTGTTTTTGAATTCTGAGATTTTACAGGTTCAACATTTTGCTTATAAGTGGAATACCTTGATTCATACTTATGGTTCAATAATATTTCATTGCAAATATTAATAAAATCAGAATATTCAGTAACATTAAATGTTCTAGCTACAACAATATCTCTGACAGATATAGGTAATTTGTAAATTATCTTATCTTTCCATAAGTTAAAATCCATATGAGGCTCAATGGCTTTTAAGATTTTGTTTAAAGTCATTAAAAATACCATAGGTTTGTCACCATTCAACGGATTATACCTAGTTTTCTCATACAGTCTCTGCTGAGTAAGCCTGAATTTAGAACCTCCAAATTGTTTTTCAATAAGTTGTTTCCATTCAGCCCAAGAGTAGTCTCTACCCTCACTTAAGACAGCTTCAAACCATAATAAAGCAACATCCTTAAATAAAGAAATTAATTTTGATGTTATCTCTTCATCTGGTAACTTATATGAGAATTTCAAGTTGTCAATTCTTTGAATAAAATGTTGCCAATCAGAGCTGGCTTCCCCATCATAAGTTGGGTACTGATCTATCTTAGGCCAGTTCTTCTGATTGGATTTTATCTCACTAATCTTAGGTAAATTCAACAACTCATTTACTTTTGATAAATGGTCTTGTATTTCTTCCTGCACGGATTTGTGACTTACATTTTCAGATTTGACACTACCACCAGATGGTTTCAATTGTGGTGGTATAGGGAAGGAATGAGATTCACTTTTGCCAATGAAAGGATTATTATTATATTGATTATACTTATGATTATCCTGGTTCATTAGTAGATTGGCAGTTTCAATCTCAACTTTAGTTAATCTTTGTAGCAGCTCAGAGACACTTTGATTTGTCTGTGCAAAAGATAACTTTGTTCTTGATTCAGTTTTTAATAAGTGTGTTTCATATAATTTTTCTAACTCACAAAATTTGTTTGAAAGGTCATTATATTTATTACTTAATGAATCATATTTAAGAGTTAGAGACAAATGTTCTTTCTCTAATTCTTTATTACGTGTTGCTAATTGAGAAATGTTCAATGTTAAGGATGAAATTGTATCACTAGTGAGCTTAACTGTCTGTTCCTCACAATCAGTCATTCTATTCCACAATGCTGAAACAATTCTATGGACAGTTGGATTATTGTTAAAATATTCCATGTCCTCCTTTTCAATTCTCTCACTCTCCTGTGAAGTACTCATCTCACTAGTAGGTGGTTGCAACTGAGGATTAACTGTATTATCATTGTATATAGTACTGTTATTATGGATAAAAGACAAGTCAGGTGTATCTACTCTAAAACCCAAATTTCTTAAATCCTCCTCTATTTTTTGTACAGATTTAACATCAATAGAATTACCTATATTGTAATTATCAGTATTATGTCTAATCTGAGAGGGTAAGTTACTTACCAAGGGATGGTTGCCAGGCCTGATTTTTGGCGCTTTTTTCCCTTGTAAGGGTGAGCTGAGGAAGTCAGATGAGGGGGTGGATCCCTGTTGCAACTGTGGCTTGTCCACTGTTGGTGAAACCAGTCCCATTTCCATTTGTCTACCAGGATTTTCTCCTGGGAGTGAGTGGACCCTCCTTGGGTAGGGGGTTGCTGATTTGATTGACTGGGCAGGCCTCCCTTTAATTCTGCCATTGCCTGATTCATCTGCTGAAATCCTACCTTGCAATTGTTTTGCAACTGCTCTACTTCTTTGAACATGAGAGATTTTGATTCCTCTAGCTTCAGAACCTGTTTGGCCAGGTGGGACAGTTGATCCTGAAGAGGAGGAGACGTCTTTTTGATAGTTATCTTTTTTAAGAGGGCGTCCTTTTCCTCTATACTCATGCTTTCTGGTTGGGGGTACTGTTGTCCCTCCATGGTGATGTCCTGGAAAGTTTTTATTAGCTTTAGACCTGGTATTATAAGCAGGCTGTTCACTTACACTATCCTGAGGAGCACTCATATTGTTCAGAATAACAATATTTTACGTCTACAAAAGGAAAAAACTCTGTGTAATTAGTAGACAAATAATATTAGCAATTATATTACTAATAAAAAAGCAATGGAGCTTACCCTGAATTTATATCTTTATTTATTTAAATAAAATATAAGAAAAATTCGAAAAAATCTGTTAAAAATATAATAATAGGTTTAACTAGACCTCTATAAGGGTGAATAATTAGCTTACCAAGCTTTAGCCAAATACCAATTTTATTGGGTGTTATATTGGTGTCCAAATACCAAGTGAAATTGGGTTTATATTGGGTACAGTCACTACTGTAAATATCTAATTTTTATGATAAAAAATTAGTACAATTATTATAAGGATTCTTTTCCGCAATCAATGAGTTATGATGACCCACTAATATGCAGCAGACCCAAATATTTGGTTAATTTTGAGTTGTACTAAGGTAAAAATCACGTCCCAAGGCTTATACTAAATAATAAGTAAAATATAAGGAAAGACCCCCAATTGTCAGTACAGTCTAGTATATAAGTATGATATAATAGTGTTATTTTATGGTCCTACTACTTATTAATAAATGATTTAGTGATTAAACCTCAGGGGAAGACTAATAGAATAGTTATACTCAAGTTAAACTCACAATACTTGGATTTAAATGCGTGCTAGTGGTGGAAAATAGAAGAATAAAATATAGTTATAGCTTTTATAAAGATAATATCAATTTATAAGGGCTTTATAATATATTTCTAGATGTTTAATAATTGTAGTGTAGTGTTTGTTTGAAGTGTAGTAATTGAATGATGATAATAAACCGTCAAAATCCCTCCTTACTTATACCCAAATCCACTGGAGTGCACAGACCTTCAATCCAGATGATGTCACTGCTATCCCCGGCAATTACAGCACTGTGAGGGCCCATCACCTCCCCATGGCGTCCACTTCAAGCAGTTTCAACACCCAGACCTCCAGTAAGGACCCTCCATCACTATTAATAATAACACAGAGCCATACCATAATTAGAAAACCCAGATAAAAGCGGATACCATAAAGAAACAGGTAAAATAAAAGATCAAAAAGAGATTTAATGAAACTAAAAGCATATAAAGGAAACAAATAAAATGTCCAAGCCCCCAATAACATCCCCAAGCATCCACATTAACCCAAAAACATATTTCCAACCCATAAATCCGTGAATAACCATCCAAGGAAGTAATTTTAGTTGTCCAAACTGGGTGTATGCGCCTGATATAGGTGTCTATGCTTCTGTAGGCATTGTGAGTCCACTGATTTCGTCCATATGACCTAAAATAAGCAGAAAAACAAAGGTTATAGGCTATTAAGGGGCTAAAACCCACTTATATACCTAAATATACATAATATACTGCATATTTCACTGAATATGAGATTTATGTATACATATAAGCTTATGTATGTCAATAATTACTTCATATCACTTAAGATAAGTATATTATGACTCCATTAACACCTTAATAAGTATTATTAGGCCATGGATAAGCTATTTAAACTATTATAAATTATATAATAGAATAATAATTATATATATATATAATAAAATAATATATATTATTATTTTAACCTTATTTTTAAGATATAAGCTTAATCTAATTAAGGTTATCTTATTTTAAGCATAAGGAATACTCAGTCCTAAGGATATTTAGGCTGAAAATATATAACTATTAAAAATTCAAAAAAAGTTTTTATAAGTATGATATAACACTATTCACCACAGAAAAAATGGGGGGGTATTGCTAGCAATACCCCTCATTTAAAAATGTTGGGAAGTGGTTGGAAAGCTGTTGGAAGGCTGTTGGGAGTTCATTGTGAAACCAGATTTAAATTAATTGGACAAAGATTTGGTAATAAGTTAGACCTAGGTTCAACAGAAATCAATCACAGGTTTCTTGGAGCTTGGTGATTACTTTGATTTTGAGCTGATCACAGATTGAGAAAAGCTTGAACATATCACTTAACATATCATAATATTCACTTTCCCATCTTGTGGAAAGCAAAATTTGATATTTGTTCTAAGAATATCTACATATATTTTCTTGCCAAGTTGGTAACAGAAGGTTAAACTGTAGTATCTCAATTATTACACTAGACTACATAGATTTTTGATAAAACATACAATTCAAATCAATTTTAATATTATTGAGATCAACATAAGTGTCTGTCCAAAGACTTACAAAAAGTATGTTAGTATCAAGACATCGTTCTAGGTAGTAGTTTCAATTTGGATTTTTAACTGACATCTTAAGCATTTTACTATTAGACAGAAACATAAATAAGTGTAATAAGAGTGAAATTATTATATTTTGTGATTATAATGTAACAATAAAGCACATTTTTATTGAGAAAATGTTTCTTCCTCCACAAACCAAAATTTACTCTATAGGCTCAAGATTTATTTTTAAGCCATATTATTCATTTCAGTTATCATTGATTTACTTCCAATATTTATTAAAAAGATAATAATAATACATGTGAAAGAATTATGAGCTTAGCATAGCATATGATAAAAAGTTATTTTGTCGTTTTATTCAAAACTGATTATTCATTTTTTGCTTCAATTCATCTTTTAACAACCACTATCTTCAGATACTATTCTTACTTAATATGTCAAGTCTCAGATGTGTTGGACAGTTCTCAATAACAATTGATCAAATTTATATGAATGTAATTTCAAGATTTCAAAACTCACCAACCCCCACGATTTTACAGCGAGGCCATTTGAATGTTCATATTTTTGGACTATTCGAAGAAAGAAAACCAACCCTTGTCGGTAATCTTTCTCAAGTGCAGAGTCAGCACATTGGACCACTATTGGGTGACATTGGGTCTGGATCTCACCATTTAAACCAAAGAAGTGCCTTGAATCCTATGAAGCCTTTCTATTTTCATGCTTACTTGGTTCCAGTTTTTGGTAATCAGTATCAACTTTGGGGATGCCTCTTTTCTTCAAGTAAACTAATCAGTCTTGCTAAAGAAGCATTTTCTTCTGCTCAAATCAATTTATGTCCGATCCTGAACTACGACTCCACTATCTTTTTTTATATCCTGCATGTAATTTTTGAAGGCTCTTTCCAAATATCTCAGAGTACTCAAGATTGGAAAGCTGATCAACTTATTCAAGGAATCAAAACAGTTCTCAAAACACATCAACTTCAAGCAATAAATTTTATGATTGACAATGAACGAATGTTAAAGGAAAAGTTGGATATCATGTGGAGGAACCAGGACAACCATTGGCTTAGAACTGGATTCGATGACTATAAAGATCAGTTTTCTAACAATCAATTAACCCCTGAAGGAAATGGGTCAATACTTGCTGATGATATGGGTTTGGGAAAGACACTTTCAACTCTTTCTCTTATAAGTGCAACTCAAAGTGAAGCAAGACAATTCCAGGTATCGGAAAATCAAGAAGGTATTAATCGGAGTTCAGCCACACTGATTATATGCCCCCTGGCAACACTATCGAATTCGATCAATGAAATAAGTGTGCACTTTGAAGATAATGCGCTTCTTTTCAAGGTTCTTTATGGGAAGGATTGTCAAAATACTAACGTCAATGAGCTACAGGACACTGCTATTGTTTTAATGACCTATGAAACAGCTAGCCCAACAATGTCAAAAAATCTAAGCCAAAAAAAGATACCGGTGACTCAAAAGCTCTTTTGGTATAGATTTGTTTTAGATGAAGCTCAGTTAGTGCCCATTTCTATATCTAAAACTTAAAACTTAATTTTTATAATCAGTTTTTATAAATATTCTTTTAGTTACATTAAAAATCCTTACTTGCAGAGGGCTCAAACAATATTTGACTTGGAATCCCAACACCGACTATGCTTGACTGGAACTTCACTTCAGAACAGGCCCACTGACCTTCAAAGTCTCATATTTTTTCTTAGAATCAAAAAGTGGCAAGAAGACTGGTTATGGAAGAATTTCCTTTTTCCAGGTTTTCAAAAAGGAAAGGCTAATTCTATTAAATCAATCAATCACTTAATGAAAGTCATAAGCCTACATAGAACAAATGATGCAATTTTGTCTCTTCCAAAAAAGATTCAAAGGGGGATATCGGTTCAATTAGCAGATCCATGGAGGTCTAAACTTGATGTGCTTCAAGAAGGATTCACTGAGCGATATGGGCCCTCCAGAAGCACTGACATCCCTTGGGACTCATCTGAGTTTCTAAGAGAGCTGATGATTTTAAGAAAATTCTGCAACCATCCAATCTACAAAAATCTAGATGAAACTCCAACTTTTGATTTCACCTGGCAGCATTCCGCAAAGATTTGTCATCTTATAGGCCACTTAAAAAACTTTTTGTCTGGTGAAAGGGGTATAAATTTTCCAAAAGCTGTTATATTCTCCAACTTTGCAGACTTTTTGCAGATGTAAGTGATTCTATAATGAATTGTTTTACAAAATTGTGTTGGCTTATTAAAAAAAATTTTCTAATATTTCAAAATAGAATAAAAATGGCTTTAGATGACCACAATATTAGGTATACCCAGCTTACCAGTGAACTCAGCAGGACAAAGCAAGACAAAAATATGCATGAATTCCATTTTAATAAATATTTCTAAGTTTTGGTCTGAACAATTCAGGCTGCAGGAGTGGGTATAGATCTCAGGTGTGCTCAAAATGTATATATAATGGTGAGCTAAATGTCTTTTATTTCATATTAAGAACAAAAATATTAAATTTTTTATATGTTCAATGTTGAAATAGGAGCCAAATTGGAATCCAGCAGTTGAGCAGCAGGCTGTTGATCGGCTGTATAGAATGGGGCAGCAAAATGAAGTAAATGTTTTGAATTATTTTGTACAAGGAAGTATAGAATTCAGCATGTATAAGATTCAAAGGAAAAAAATGGAGCTAACAATGTAAGCCAAATTTCATTTCTAAAAATTTTAATGATAATAGTAATCATTAAAATTATGTTTTTGTTTTCAAGGCTAAGTATTTCAAACAGTGGAAATGAGGAGTATGAGTGTGCAAACCTATTATTAAGGGAGTTTGTCAATCACTCACATTAGAGGAAGAAAGAATTTCAAGGAGAGCAGGTAAATTTATGGGATTTTGATGATTTAAAAGTCTGAGTTGTTGAGAATTTAGAGATGCAAGATATAAGGGAGAATAACAGTCATTCGGCAAACCCCGGGGGACATGAGAAGGATTAAGGTTAGGGGATAATGTTGAAACCAAACTGATTCTTTTGTACAAGGCTAAGTCCTTTAGCACACTTCCAGAGTAGGTTGAAGTATCTCGAATATCAAAGTGTTGTTAGTCAAGATATTGTGCAACTTTAGAAAAATCTTCAGACCTCCATTGCATTAAGATACGTCTTAAAGATCCATCATTATCAATTTCGGTGTCTGAACAACACTTGATGTTTGTGAAAAGGTTGTGATAAGTTTTGAAATGTGGAAGTTGTTTAAGAAGTTTAGTTCTGTTAACTGAATTCTAAGAATCCTTGTTATTTGAATTAAAGGTCATAAATAAAAACGGTTGAAAAAAAGGGGATTTTCATACATTTTTTTCATTCTATATTTATGCTTTCTCACTTTGATTATTTGTTGAGAGCTATGAGAATCCTTCCCAAGTGTTAATTTATCAGCATGACCTAAAAACAACGGTGAAGAACTCCCATTTGATTTGAGAAGCTTATTTGAGTTGAGTCAATTGGATATGCAATCAAATTATTGGTTTTTAAGGCATTGTCCCAGTGTTTAATGAGAATATTTGCCAAGACCTGGTTCCATTTGTCAAACCAATCTAGGTTCCAAGAGAAAGTTGATCCTGGGAAACCGTACATGCGAAGGTTCTCAATAAAATATTCACGGAAAATTGGTGGAAACTTTTCCGAAACCTCTGAATTTGATTCTGGATGAGGTATTTCAAAGGAGATGTTGCAAGTATTCATGTCGAATGATGAAAATCTGTCTAATTGCTCTTCAGTAGGGTTTTGTTTCCATCCATTTGATTCTGGTGACATATCCAAAAGTGAACGACAAAATTGTGTATATATCTACAAAAGTGAGAATTGAATGGAGGCAAAGTCTCATTAAAAATTCTATTAAGTGTTCATGTGTTTGTGGGCAGGTTTCCATGAGGAAAGTAAGAGCTACTAGGATTCATAAAGAATTAGATTAAGAAAGTGTTCAAATAAATTAAAAAAAGAGGAAGGATAAATTGTTGAGCTCCAAAACTTTATGACCAAAGTTGATTTAAGGAGAAATATCACAAAAATTAAGAATAAGATGCATTTCAACTTTATGGCATTATAATATGCATAAATTATATTTTTATATGCAATTTGAACTCAAAAGGAATGGTATAAAATGAAGAGAATGATTATGTGATAAAAGCAGACTCATTTGAGAAACGGATTTTTTTTTCTTTTCAAAAAATTCTTCCACAAAAATAATTTGTTAAATGTGAGGCTATGTTCATTTTTTGATTACCAAAAAATTATTTTTGGTCCAATATGATAGTAATACATATTCGATTGAGTAATTTTTGTTGAACCTGAATAAATAGACTAGAGTGTCACTTCATCACATTTATGTATGAAAATTTATACAAGGTTTCAGCTTTTTTGTAATGCTTCAAGGATTACACTTTTGTAGCATCTATTATTTGAGTATTTTTGATTTTTTCTTTATCGAAAATTCTACCTAGTACAGACCAATTTTCAAAGTGAAAGAAATATGTTTGTGATTGTTTTTTACAAAATATTAACCTTATTTTTGGGTTTAACTTTGATTTTTGGGGTAATTTCTTAAATAATTAAGTTAAAAATATGGATTACTTTTCTTATAGTCCATAACTAAGAATTTTTATCAAAATCAAATAATTATAGGGTAGTTAGATATAACTCAGAAGGCATTTGATAGAAAAATAATAAAGATGCTTGTGTGTACAATAGAATTTTTTCTATGATAGAAAATATTCTGATAAACATGCATGCATTGTTGTACAAATGCAGAGAGTATACAGAATACAAATAAAGTAGACTGCATAACTTTTAATTAATATATAAATTATCTGATTAAAAATTAAACATTTAAACTTAAATAATTTCAACACATATTCCATCATATTGTTTTGATAAAAAAATGTAGCTTATATTAGCTAGTGCCTTTCAAAAAAAGGAGTACCTTCAATTGGTAACTTCCAATAGCTAACTTATTCCTACAATTATCACAATTACAATGCCTCCATTTTTTCATGTATGTCAATGTCAAGATCTTGGATGTGTAAATAGAAAGTATCAAACTTCTTCTGGTTCCTTTGAAGTTGGTATGGCTTTCAAAAGCTCTTATTCTTATGCAAAACATCAAGAGGAAAGAAATAGGAAGGCCCAGATGGTTATTTCTTCCAACAATCCACTTAACATTGGAAGTTCCCGCTCCACAGAAACAGTAAGCTGTATATCTAAAGTTCAATGTGAGAATTAAAGTCTTTATGATGTTTCAATGATTTATTACATAGGGGCAGTCACTATTGGGGGCAGAAGTATCTTCAACAGTCTCTAGAAACTCAAATCTTGGGGAACGGTATAGCCAAATAATTATGTGGCAGGCAGCAAAGCTTTCTCTGATTCATCATTTGAGCAAAGAAGGTTGTACTCAATTTTTGGATGAATAAATTAAGAAGCTCAAACTTCTAGGTGATAGTGGAATACTGGATTCTCATAACATTGTCCGCCTGATCCCACGCTTGATAGATACAGTTTTTAGTTGATTAAAGCTCAATCAATCATTTTTCACTAAATCATGCTGTCCTAAATGCTTTGCTCTTTATGAGTATAACTCTGAATCTCAACCATCTACACTATGTTGCAATCAACCGTTTCTTTCATCATCAAAGCGCTATTTAAAAACTTTTGGAGCAGGACAAATTTCAGTTAAATGTGATGAAAGGCTGTATTTGATGAAGGAACATCAAGAACATGTAAAATACTTATCTCTTAAAACATTTCATCACCATTCTTTTATCGACTGGCTTAAGGAAAAGATCAAACTGTTCAAATTTGAGCTTCTGATTGAGAAGAAAACCCCTGTGGCAGAACATGTAGAGTGTGATTTGATGAAGGATTTTTGTGATTGTTCAATTTGGAAAAACTTTCCCATTACCACTCCAGCTCTGGATAGCAATGATGATGAATATAGGATAACTTCAGGCAACTTAATGTTTACTTTATATGTTGACTGGTTTAGGCCTGGTGGAAATAGGACTGGAGGTCATCAGAAGTCTGTAGGAAATATTATGATGGTGTGTATGAACCTACCTCAAGAAGATAGATACAAAATGGAAAATCTTTTTTTGTATTCTATTATACCTGGACCAACAGAACCCACAAGTGAACAGCTTAATCACCTTTTAAAACCACTTGTTAATGATCTACAAACTCTATGGGATGGTATATTGATTGAAAAGACGCATCTTTATCCATGAGGCCGGAAAGTAAGAGTTGCATTGTTCTCTTTGATAGGTGAAATTCCTGCAATACAAAAATTGGCTGGCTTTTCGAGTCACTCTGCAAAAATGTTCTGCTCTTTCTGTAATATCTCTAAAGATGAAATTAGTGAAAATAATGTGGGAAATTTTTCATTACGGAATCATGAGGATCATATGTGCTGGGCAACAAAGTGGAAAAATTCTAAGTCACATTGGGAGCGTGTATCAATTGTTCAGAATCATGGGGTACAATGGAGTGAGCTGAATAACCTTGAATATTGACGTCCAACTGAATAATTCTCAATTGATGTTATGCATTCACATATGCTTGGCAACCTAAAAGATCACAGTCTAAGCTATTTTCAAATCCAAAATGCAGCAAAAGATCTAGAAAGAAAGCTGGAAAAGGATAAAAATTGGCATGTAAGAGAAGAAGATGAATATTTCTTTTCTGATACTTCACTGCACAAACATTCGGAAAAACGTAGAAGTAGCTTAGGCACCACGAATAATGATGATGATGATACAGGACACACGAGACAGCACAAGCGGCAAAGACGTACGAGTTCAAGACAGTCATCAAGTCATCATGGACTAGATAATGAAGGATTGGGAACAAATCAATCAAGAAGCCAGAGTAGGTCATCCAGCTCCAAATTTATTCCTCCATATAGCGATGTGGCCTCAATACAGTCTCACAGCAGTGACAGTAGGAATTCATTGTATAACTTAAGGTAGAGGAGCATTAGCATATCACAGAGTGAAGGATCTCACTCATCAAATGAGACAGCTAGAGATGAAAAAAATAAAAGGAAAGGAAAGGAGAAATAAAATGAAGGTAGTAGTAATTCACGAATCACGGCAGAAGAGCTACAGGTTGTATGGAAGATGATTGATCAAGTAAGAAGACCTTCCTGGCTAACACGAGTTCCAAAATCAGTAGGATCTAAAAAGGCAGGATCCCTCAAGGCAGCAGAATGGCACATGCTGTATACTCTCTACTTCCCTTTGTCACTTATACCCCTTTGGTTTGAAAAATTTAAAGAATCTGAATCTTCAGCTTCCTCAGCTGAAAAACCAAGAGAATATTATCTTCTCAAGTCACTTGTAACATTATGCTCGATGACCAATTTTTTGACATTAAAAAATATACAGACTAATGAGCATAAAGATCTAGATCAATTTCTGTTAGAGTATCGTTATGGTAAGGTAAACTCTTACAGTCGCCTTTCTGTAAGCAGAATCCGGAGGAGATGTGTGGATTTAGTGGAAAACCCCGTCCTTCCAATAAAAATAACAAAATGGGAATTCTAAATCACTAAGCTAACCAGTCTACTTGGATCTGATTGATAAAAATAATGAAACTCTAAAATATTTAACGCTTATTGAGATTTAATGATTGTAGCTGTTGAGAAAAGAAATACTGATAACAACAATTAAGGTGTACCAGTGAAAGATCTGAAAAGATTGACTTTTATGTTTTTATAATAATTTGAATTTTTATGAGACAACAATAAACAAGTCCCAGTGATGAAGACCTTTCTAAAGATACCCTGTATGATGTGTGATTTAAATTGTTGAGTAGTATTTCTAAAATGTTATATATAAAATATAAAGTTATAAGGGTATTACAATTTATTTAATTTGATGAGTAATAAAAAATGAGACTGTGGTGGTTAATGATTAAGCTGTATGTTGTCTGATTATTCTATGATGATTGTATGATGATTCCCAATTTCGAGTCTGAGAGGCTCTTAAGTATACCTAGTCACGTGCCTAAGTTTCCCCTCCAGAGCTCAGCCAGAGTCAATCCGGAGCCCGTACAGAGTCGAAGCGGAGTCCGTCCGGACTCAATTAGAACCTTTAAAACTATAATAAAATATCTAGAAAAATTACACATAATAGAGCCACTTCTCCTTTACATTCCAAACTAATTTTCGTAGTCTGCGCAGCTCTATTCACCCCGTGAAAATTCATCAAAGTTAATTAATTTCTAAAAATGTAAATATTTCTATAAAACTTTAAAATTTATTTAAAAAATATAAGAAAAATAGTAAAAATTCTGGAAAATTTCCCAAGGTTCTTGAGTGACTCGACTTGATACTTATAAACTCTTCAGACCGTAAAATAAATTGTTTTCACGTAGGCATTTGCTTTTAACCAATTTCTTCATATTTAAAACTCAAATAAATTAAATAAAACCCTTATATAAAAAATAATAACGCCAATCTTGCACGCCGCAATAACTCCATTTACTTACTTAGGTGCCATACTAAACTTTAGGCTACCACATCCTCCCTCCAATTGAGAATGTCCCCATTCTTAAAACTTTGCATAAGTGGTTGAGCAATTCCAAAAGAATTATCTTTTCTAATAAAATAATTTGATAAATTTGTTTTAGCTGGTCTTCTTTTAATTCTTTATAATAAAAACGTTGTTTCTTCTTCTCTGGCTTGATATAACATAAAATAATATAATATAAGTCTTGTGATTATTCCACTACTGAGAGCAAGGTTTGAATCCCTTCAGACTCCCATATACCAGTCTTCCTTCTTGTCACATCATTGAGAGAGTGGATCTTCCTATGAGCCGAATACTCCTGATTCTAACCTCATAGGGCCTCCCACTGAGCCGAATTCTATGATTCCAATCTCGCCATAAGGTCCTCCAAGCTTCACACCAAAAAAAAAATGGCCTAGCTATGAGGCACTAAAAAAAATCATTCCATAAAATCCAACTACCATCCTAACTTCTGATTCCTTCATCACAATTTTTAAACTTTGCTATGCAGCAAACCCATAAAATACTTTTGCCAGGCTTCCAATAATAATATTAACTTTAGACCATGTTAAAGCGCCACAAATTTCACCTAATTAACCATTATGCTTTTCTTAGCATCATCACAACCTAAAATTTTAACCTCCTAAAGCTTATCAGCACCCAATTCCAGATATGTTTGAATAACCAGTTTATAGTCTTAGTGGACAGTGAAAAATTAAAAGATTGAATTGAGTTATCCAAACAAGATTGACATTCCAGTTTAAAGTCTTGGTGGACCAAACATATAATCGATTTCCAGTTTATGGTCTTGGTGGACAAAAGATCGATTAAGTGCATGAATAACTTGAAATATTCCTAAGTAAGGCCTAGGCTTGACCAAAGATTGAATAAGCTTGATAATCCAGTTTAATGTCATAGTGGACCAAACATTTGATTGATAAAAAATCCAGTTTAAGGTCATGGTGGACCCAACAACTTGATAATAGTCCAGTTTAAGGTCTTGGAGGACCTAACAACTCCAATATAAAATCTTTAATGACAGTCTTGAAAATTAGCCAGTTTAAAGTCTTGGAGGACTAACAGCTCCAAAATTCATATAAAAAACCTTAAGGAACTTCTTGAACAGTAGTCAGTTTAAAGTCTTGGAGGACTAACAGATCCAAAATACGTATAAAAAAACCTTAAGGAAAGTATTGAACAGTAGCCAGTTTAAAGTTTTGGAGGACTAAAAGATATCTTGAAGTAAAATCCCATAGGTATTGAGTTCCCCTAGACCCTGTTTCCTGTCTAAACTAAATGAATAAAACTAAAAAGAATGAAGACTGAAAAATAAAACTAAGAAATATAATAATTTTGATCAAATTAATTAATTTTTTTATTTTATTATTTTTATTATTTTTATTTTTTATTTTATTTTTATTTTTTTATTATTTTTTATTTTATTTTATTTTTTTATTATTTTTTTATTTATTTTTAATTTTAATTTTGTTTTTTAATTCAAAATAAAAGATTTTAGAAAAGATAGTTTTGAAATAAAAGTTAAAATTTAATTTTAAAGAAAGATAAACGAATGTGAAAAGAAAGATAAAAAAAGTAATAATAAGAAAAAAAAATTTCAAAATAAAACTTTAAAAGATGCCCCCCGACCATTTGATGAGCCGTACCCTCAACATCATACCCACATCCAAGTGCAACTTGATGTGGTTACACAATTTTGAGAAATTGAAAAGAAAATAAAATAAATGAAAGTTTTTAGAAGATAATTTTATATTGATGATCACTGGGTGGGCTCCCTCCAATTTATAAAAATGATTAGAGACCACCAGTGAGAATCACCTTTACAATAACTCATAATATATATTAAAGAAAAGAAATCACAATCTAACATAAAAAAATCAAAATCAAAAACTATATATAAAAAAAATCTTGAATCCGGAGTTGAGAGCGGTGTCTCTTGATTCGTTCCAGTTTATAGTCTTAGTGGACTTCCTATAATTAAAAGACAAAGCCAGGATTCAACTAGAAACAGGGGAAATTTTGGAAACGAACATTATGGGGTAATTGTGTATAGAGCAGCCAGCCCATCAATTACCCCCACACTTGCCAATATTAAATTAAGAAGGTTCCCCTGTGAACACTTCTTCCAATAAAATTTTAAAATTTTCCAACCCTATCTTCACCCATATTTTAAGAATTTTAAATTTTGAAAATTTCAAAGAAGGTTTTCTTGCATTTTGTTAAGTTTCATCACAGTTTTGTCACCCATATGCAGTGTAATGATAGTAAAGTATTTTGATAAAAAAAAAGAAGATAGTTTATCCTCGTTGCGGAGGTTGATAAGGTGTTTATAAACATCATAGTTTATCCTCATTGCGGAGGAATCCATAAAATTTTGTTGATATCATAGTTTATCCTCATTGCGGAGGGATCAATAAAATTTCATAAATGTCATAGTTTATCCTCATTGCGGAGGAATCCATAAAATTTCGTCAATCTCATAGTTTATCCTCATTGCAGAGGAAGACTTCGGCACTCCTGGTGCCTCTAGGTGTCACGCGCCACGTGACACTCGAGGCAAAAGCAGCTCATTAAATCAATAATATCGAGTCCTAAATCTATACTCGAAGCGCAGAAAGCAATTCTCCATAGCAACTGCAATTTTCCTTTGTGTACTTACTATTTAACTGCGCTAGCCTAAACTCTAAATCTAAAATATTCAACCTCCCAATAGGGTGCCTTAGTCCTTTTCAATAAGCGACACACAGCGCTAGGTTCAATGAAATAGTACAGTAGTAGTTTTCATTAAAGTTTTGTTAATTAATTAAAAAGGGGTAAATTGAGCATGGACGGATATTTAGCAAAGAGGGTCTAAGTGTATGTTATTAATGGTCAATGGAATGGGAATGGTGCGATTGAAGGGAGGTCAATGCGAGGAGGAACAAAGGATATAAAAGGGGTTGGGTATTTGGTTCGATATTCCTTATAATTAAATTATAAAAAATCGTATTTACATTAATAGTGGTAAATCTTTAAAGTTAAAATCATTGTTATTGTATCTTTCTTTTATTTTCTCAATATTCATTTCTAAATCCTAAATCTTTGATTATTGAGTTTCCAACCCTTCGTGAGATTTTAAGAAATACTATTACATTTGAAACTAGTCTATAATTCTTCTCAAACGAGCCTCAAACCTGTAGCTCTTACTTCGAGTGACCTTCGAACCATTTCCTCAAATCATTCCTCTGTGCTTCGAAGAAGTTTCTAAATCCCTCATCTCACTTACAGGAACATCCTCGACCCTGTGCGTAGGTCGTCCGGTGACAGTATAATTTAATTCTCCGTAGTTCTCATTCTTTGCACTACTACGTCCTTTTAGGTGTTTTTTAAAATTTTAAATAGCACCTGTTCAACGCACTCCTCCTACGGGCGCTACTACTAGAGCTCGCGCTAGAGGCAGGCCAACAGCCACAAGGTCTGTTTCCCGCACTCACTCTTTGGAACCACTTGACCTTAGGGAGCGGCAACATTCAGTTCAATCTGTAGAAGACATCCCACAAGATTTTGAGGATTCTAGTGACGAAGAAGAAGGAGAGGATACAATGCACGAGGCACCATCTGCCCCTGCCAATCACCCTTCTGGCCAATCCTCAGAACCTGGATCATCTAACTCTCTGAAAGATTTCATGAGACTTTTCATGAAAACCCTTTCAAATCCAACGTCTTCAGAGGGATCTAAGTTCAAAACTCCTTCTATGAAATCTCCTGACAAATTCAATGGAGATCACCCCGACAGATTGCGACCCTTCTTGCAAACCTGCAAGCTACTGTTCCATAATGACCCTCAAATCTTTAACAGCGACCGATCAAAGGTTGTTTACGCTTCTTCATTCCTAGCCGGGAAAGCAGCAAGATGGTTTGAACCTTATCTACTCATGCTTTCTTCGACAGAAACCCACTTACTTATCAATAATTGGGAAAATTTCGAAGACCAACTTTTTACGTTGTTTGGGGACCCTAATGAAACGGACAACGCAGAAATTGAACTTGATTTTCTTCGCAAGAGTGATAATGGTAAATCCTCTGAATATATCTCGAACTTCAGAGCACTTCAAACTCGAGTAGGTTGGAATGATACTGCCCATAAGTATCATTTCAAGAAAGGACTTCCTTTGAGGATTCTGGATCAATTAAATCTTCACGGTCAGAAGATGACTACTTTAACGGATTTAATGGATTGAACCCTGGAACTTGAAGGCGTTTATCAAGGATGACTTCAACATCGTCGATATGCCAACAAATCTCAAGGCCTAAATTTTAAATCGGGACCTTCTTCACACCCACGACCAAATCAATCCTCCTCGACTCAATCCAAACCCAATAAGGGAAAGGATAAACCTCGACCAAAAGGCTCAACCCCAGGCAATATCAGCAAAGTACTGGATCCTAAAGGGGAACTTAAAGAAGCTGAGAGGAAGAGATGAGAAGATAATGGGTTATGTATGTATTGTGGGGGTAAGCACAAGTTGGAAGACTGTGTAAAGTTGAAGGAAAGAGAAGGTACTAGTTCGAAGTCAAAAAACTAGTAGATAGTTTACTTGTGTGCAAAGCAAACTATCTTATCTCTCCCAGTGCACAGAACCTCCATGTCTTAAGGACTGGAGTTGCCTTAAACCGCTTGAGATTCATTCTTTTTAAGGAGGATATCCCCTTCAGTTGTCTTATTGACTCTGGAGCTTCAATTTCTTTTGTTAGTTTACCTTTTGCCGAGAAGCTTCAACTAACTTTTACAGATATCGATCGAACTCCAATCTATTTGGTCAAATCAGAGGAACCCAAATATTGGGTAAGTAAGAAAGTTTTATGGGTTTTCAACTTTCCAAACTTTCCCCCCTTTGAGTGGGAATTATCAGTCTTGGACGCCCCAAGAATGGACGATACCATTCTTGGCCATGACTTTTTAACGCATTGGAACCCTGAAATTGATTGGACTAAGGGATTGATCACCCCACGCTCTAAGTATATTTCTGATTCTTCAATGCAGGTCAATAGGGAGCTAAACAACCTGCCTGACAACGTCCTGCTAGAGGACAAGTCTCTGCCGGATGACTTACAAGCATCTGATCCTTCTTTAAATGAGCAATTGGCTAACCCTTCTATCTAAATGAATTCACTCGAAGAGGATTTAAATTGCCTCGAAGTAATTGAATTCTGCTCTCTCAATACAGGTATCCCCTCGACAGATTCTCTCGAAGATGAAGAGGACGACCAAATCAACGTTGAAGCCAGTAAATCAACTCTACTGGAAATCTACCACGATTTCCTCGATGTTTTCTCAATCCGCAAGGCCGATAAGTTACCACCTCATCGACCCTACGACCATCAAATAGAGTTAATAGGCCCAGTACCTCCGGCAGGTCCTGTCTATTCTTTATCGAAGGACGAATCTCAAGCTCTTCGAGACTACATTGCAGAGAATGTAGCCAAAGGGTTCATCAGAGCCAGTAGATCTCCAACCGGCTCCCCTGTCCTCTTTTTAAAAAAGAAGGATGGTAGTCTTAGGTTGTGTGTTGACTATAGAAAGCTCAACACAGTCACAAAGAAGAATGCATATCCTGTTCCTCCTATGTCATTACTTCTTACCCTTTTCAATGGTGCTAATTTCATTTCCAAAATTGATCTTAGAGGCACTTACAATCTGATTCGCATTGCAGAAGGTCATGAACCACTGACTGCAATGCGCACTAGATTTGGTAGTTTTGAATATTTAGTTATGCCTTTTGGATTATGTAATGCACCTTCAACTTTTCAAACTTTTGTTAATGATATCTTTCAAGATGTTGTGGAACAATTTGTAGTCATCTATTTAGATGATATTTTAATATTCTCGAAAACACTAGATGAACATATTCATCATGTTCGACAGGTCCTACATCTTCTTCGAGATCATAGTCTCTAGGCCAAGCATAATAAATGCGAATTCCAACTCAAATCAATTGATTTTTTGGGTATTACGTTATCCACTGACGGTCTAGTCATGGATAACAACAAAGTCCAGAAAATCCTGGAATGGCCTGAGCCCAAAAACATTAAATCACTCCAAAGATTTTTGCTTTTTGCAAACTTCTATAGGAGATTTATTAAAGATTACTCTAAAACTATTTCCAATCTTACTTCTCTTCTTAGAAAAGACATTCCTTTTGTTTTTACTTCCACAGCACGAAAGGAATTCGAAGCACAAAAACGGCTTTCACCACAGCCCCAATTCTTTGACATTTTGATCCTTCTGCCTTGACAATAGTTGAGACGGATGCGAGCGATTATGCTATTGCAGGGGTCATCTCCCAATTAAATCCTGAAACAAATTTGTTTCATCCTGTTGCTTTTGAGTCACGCAAACTCATAGCCGCAGAATTAAATTATGAAATTCATGACAAAGAGCTTTTAGCTATTATCCATTGTCTTAAAAAATGGCGTTCTTTTCTTCTCAGCCTAGATAGTCCTTTTCAAATCTTAACAGATCATAATGCTTTGAAATACTTCATGTCTTCTAAAGTGTTAACCAGGCGTCAAGCCAGGTGGGCTGAATTTTTGTCTGAATTTTCTTTCTCTATTTCCTATCGCCCAGGAAAAAACTGCATTGTCCCAGATATCTTGTCACAGCGGGACGAAGTTTACCCACAGCGGGGGGACGCATTTGCTGACAAGAACCCAGCAAATGTGCAATCAATCTTCAATGAATCAATGTTAATGACTCATCAACTTAATTCGATGACAATTCAATCTTTTCGAAATCCACTATCCAACATCCTCGAAGCTCAGTCAAAGGACGAATATTGTTTAGGGTTAAAAGACAAAATACTCTCGAAGCAAGGGGCCAAAAGATTTAGTATTGAATCAGGTCTATTAGTCTTCGAAGGTAGAGTAGTCATACCCGACAACAATGAGATAAAATTATGGATTTTCAACAGTCTACATGATTCTCCATTAGCTGGTCATTTTGGGGTTGATAAAACCTACCAGTTAATAGCGAGGGATTTCTTCTGGCCAGGTATGACCAGGGAAATCAAGGCCTATATAAAATCTTGTTACGAAGGTAATAGGAATAAGGCTCCCCGTCACTGGAAGTATGGGTTGCTTCAACCACTTCCTATTCCCTCTAAACCTTGGGAATCTTTATCAATGGATTTTATTTCTCAACTTCCTCTTTCTAATGATTTTGATGCTATATTAGTAATAGTAGATAGATTTTCAAAAATGTCTATTTTCATTAAAACCACTACTACTGCTACAGCAGAAGATTTGTCAAAATTGTTTCTAGAATATGTATTTTCCAAACACGGCTTACCAAATGATATTATTTCAGATAGAGGCTCATTGTTTGTATCCACATTCTGGAACCAACTGTGTCAACAACTCAATATCACGAGGAATCTCTCCACAGCCTATCACCCTGAAACAGATGGTCAAACAGAAAGAGTTAACCAAATCCTCGAACAATATCTTCGAATGTATGTCAGTTACCACAAGACAATTGGACCACATGGTTACCATTGGCCGAATTTGCTTATAATAACTCGACTCATTCTTTGACACGACAATCTCCCTTCGAAACCGTTTATGGACGACATCCTCGATTCAACTTAATCCATGTAGGAACTAATCATCCTGCAGAACATTATCTTCAAACTATATCACGACTTCAAGAAGAACTTAAAACAAATTTGGAATCAGTGATTCAAAGATACAAGGAACAGGCCGACAAACTTCGACAATCTGCTCCTTCCTTTAAACCAGGCAACAAAGTATGGCTCGACACACGAAACATTCAAACAACACGAACATCAAAGAAACTGGCTGAAAAGCGCTTGGGACCATTCGAAATCGACTCTGAAGTCTCTAAAACTGCATTTTGACTCAAGTTACCTCCTAAATGGCAGGCGATTCACCTTGTTTTCCATGTATCTCTCCTGGAACTGGCTCGAGAAATATACCCGGGCAAGAACCAACCCCCTCTGGAACCGGTCGAAGTAGAAGATCATCTAGAGTGGGAAGTAAGTCATATCCTTGATTCAAGAATACGCAAGGGGAAACTTCAATACCACGTGGAATGGGAAGGCTTCCTCAATGACTCAGACAAAACATCCTGGGAACCAGCCATCAATGTTTCTAACGCCCCTGAACTCCTAAAATCCTTTCATTTGAAATATCAATTAAAACCAAAACCTTAAAATTTCTTTTATTTAAATTTCCTTTTCTTTTTCTTTCTTTCTTTAAAATCTAAAACACATCTTAAATTTCTTAGCCTTGTTTTCTCTTCTCTCTCTCTTCTTTTTTCTTTCTTCTACTTCTATATAATTTTTCTCAAAAACACAAACTAAAAGTAAAATCAAAAGTAAAATAAAATAAAATAAAGCAAAATAAAAATAAAATAAAATAAATAGAATAAACATAAATAATAATAAAAAAAAAAACTCTTAAATCTCTCTAAATATTTTCTTTCTTTTCTCTTTTTCAATTCTCTAAAAAAACATTCTTTTCTTAAAAATTCTCTTTAAAAATTTTTTTCTTTAAAAATTTATTCTCTCTTTAAAGATTTTCTTTTCTTTGAACCATCAAATCTTGTATGGAACGACCATTTCCTCAAACTTAACTTCAACCTCTAAATCTCCCTATAATAATTCTTCGAAACAAATAATTCTTCTTTTCAAATTCTCTTAAATTCTAAATTCTGTTTTTTTTCTTTTTCTTTCTTCTTACTCTTTTTTCAAACTAAAATTTCCATAAAAAAATATATATATATATATATATATATTTTTCTTTCATTAAAGCCTCAATTTAACAAACTCATCTCAATCACAAACCGTTTCTTTTTCTCTCTCTTTTCTTACATAAAATTTTCCTTTTAAAACATTAAAACTTCCTTCAATTAAACAACCTTTTTCTTTCTTTAAATTTCTTCTTTCAAATTCTAAAATTTTTTATTTAAAACTTCTTCTTTCTTTTTCTCTCTCTCCCAAATCTTATAAAATTAATAATATTCACCTACAATAAAAAAATAAAATAAAATAAAATAAAATAAAATAAAATAAAATAAAATAAGATAAAATAAAACTAAAATACAAATTTTTTCTACTCCTTTACATCTCCTTTTCATTTCAAATCTTTTCTTTTAATTTTTCTTGAACCAATATTTTCATTTTCTCCAAAACTACCCTTATCTCCTTCCTGCATTTCTCAAATACCTCCTCCTCTCCTACCGGAACCACCTCTCCAATCTCCAAGAGCTCCTCTGCCACGTCGAAGGAAGCAGTGTCGATAATTGTGTCACCCTCCCCACATAACTCTTCTGCCAACCTTACTCGTCGACCTTGACGAGGTTTCTTTGACCACACCTGGTCCAGGGTGTCTTCAGGTTCTTCAACTACTTCCGTGGCCGGAGGGTTTGCCTCAGTTGGTATAACCGGAGCAGGCTCCCCAATCGGCTCTTCAAGGGTATTCGATGTCTAAACAAAACTCATCAGTAACTTCATCCTTAATAATAACAATTAAAAACTTACCTCAAAGATGGGTTCAGGCTCTAAAAATAACCTTGGCGCCACTTCGACCTCTGCCTCTCTCTCCTCCTCGTCGTTTCTTGGGTGCCCGCCATGGAACAGGGACTTCATCTTCATCTTCCTCCACCAACTCGTCGACCTCTTCCTCGACACCTCGCTTCGAACTCGTGGCCTGGGTTACCCAGGTCGAGATCTCGTTATTTAATTCCTTATCATTTTCCCCCACCAATTGTTCATCTTCAATTGAGACATCCCAAATGTCTTCGACCACCTCTTTGGTTTTAGGGATTACCCAAAACTTGGTCTTGGTGAATCGTTTTTTGATCTCTGCGTTCTTCGTCAACGCATCGCACGCCACTCGTCGCCAATGGAAAAACTCGCATTTCTGGCGAGGGCCTCGAGTTGCCGTACTTTCAACACAGATATATTCCATGCTTTCACAAGCTGTGCAAGTTTGTGAAAATTGTCGCGTAATCATTCCCCCATCCGCTTTAGGGTGTGGAGGCATAGGTGTGGGAGTAGGGCAGTTCATTATAAAAAGAGAAATTAATAAGTGAGGAAAAAATTATAGAAGAAGGGAAACTAGTGTGGGAAGATGGCTCAAGCTCAACGGAGTTCGCAATTCTTATACCCGGGCATCTTTCACGCGCCACATGACACTCGAGGCAAAAGCAGCTCATTAAATCAATAATATCGAGTCCTAAATCTATACTCGAAGCGCAGAAAGAAATTCTCCATAGCAACTGCAATTTTCCTTTGTGTACTTACTTTTTAACTGCGCTAGCCTAAACTCTAAATCTAAATTAGTCAATCTCCCAATAGGGTGCCTTAGTCCTTTTCAATAAGCGACGCACAGAGCTAGGTTCAACGAAATAGTACAGTAGTAGTTTTTCATTAAAGTTTTGTTAATTAATTAAAAAGGGGTAAATTGAGCATGGACAGATATTTAGCGAAGAGGGTCTAAGTGTATGTTAGTAATGGTCAATGGAATGGGAATGGTGCGATGGAAGGGAGGTCAATGCGAGGAGGAACAAAGGATATAAAAGGGGTTGGGTATTTGGTTTGATATTCCTTAGAATTAAATTATAAAAAATCATATTTACATTAATAGTGGTAAATCTTTAAAGTTAAAATCATTGTTATTGTATCTCTCTTTTATTTTCTCAATATTCATTTCTAAATCCTAAATCTTTGATTATTGAGTTTCCAACCCTTCGTGAGATTTTAAGAAATACTGTTACCTTTGGAAATAGTCTATAATTCTTCTCAAACAAACCTCGAACCTGTAGCTCTTACTTCGAGTGACCTTCAAACCATTTCCTCGAAACATTCCTCTGTGCTTCAAAGAAGT
Source organism: Hemileia vastatrix (assembly GCA_030280995.1). Taxonomy (NCBI): domain Eukaryota; kingdom Fungi; phylum Basidiomycota; class Pucciniomycetes; order Pucciniales; family Zaghouaniaceae; genus Hemileia; species Hemileia vastatrix. Next base: position 32,498,815 of record JASXTE010000005.1, read on the forward strand.
TTCTAAATCCCTCATCTCACTTACAGAAACATCCTCGACCCTGTGCGTAGGTCGTCCGGTGACACTAGGATAGAACCGTTTCACTTGATTGGCCGCTACCCTCTTCTTCAATACTACTCCATCCAATTCTTCTAACACATATGAACCGCCGGAAACTTGCTCCTTGATTTTATACGGTCCATTCCATCTATCTGCAAACATCTTTCCCCATTGACTCTCTAGACTTCTATTATACACCAGGACCATATCACCTGGGTTAAAAGGTTTCCTTAATCGATGTGCCAACCGCTCATCCCAATATCTGACTGATTGATTTCAGATCTTCATCATCGGCGAATATGCCTTTTCTAAATATTCTTCTTTCTTTTCTAGCTGCATCATTCTTGCACACAATAATTCTTCAGTAGTTTTGACCGTGTCCCAGTCAACTTCAAGATATGATTCAGCTTCTAAATCAACCGGTAAAACTTCTTTCTGTCCAAAAACAAGTTCATAAGGTGAAATAATAGTCGTCCTTTTGGCAGTGATTCAATCAGCAAATAAAACTAAAGGTAAATAGTGCCTCCACTTTTTGGCACTTGTCCCACACATTTTAACTAAAGCATCATTAATAACTTGATGTTCTCTTTCAACCATGCCTTCAGCTTCAGGATAATATGGGGTTGCTACCCTAACCTTTGATCTAACTTTCAATACGGCCTCTTTAAACTCTGTCTCAAATTCAGGACCTCCATCTACCATCACCAACTTCATCACCCCATACCTATATACCCAATTATTAAACAAAAATTCTGCCACATTTTTGGCAGTTAAATTAATAAGAGGCGCTGCCTCTACCCAACCAGATAAATCATCTCTGGCCACAATTAAATATTTATACCGTCCCTCTTTTATATGAACGGCATCTAAACTAACTCTCCCAAAGAGCATATATTCACCGGTCGCGCATCCAGGTTCTTTTGGCCTTAATTAACTTTGTCTTTGACATTCTTCGCATGACTGAACCCACTGTTTAACAGCCATCTTCATGCCAGGTCACCAAAATCAATCAGAAATTCTTCTAAACGTTACTCCAACGCCTCTATGCCAGAGATCTTCATGCAGTGATTTCAAAACTAATTCTTGCCCCTTCTGTTGAGTTATAACTACTTGAGGATTTGGATACCTTCTCCTCATTAAACGTCTACCAGATAGGTAAAACGTAGATGACTTCCTCTTGATAGCCACCCATTCATTTTCTTCACAATCTTCTGGCCTCTCTAAAGTCAAAAAATATTTGACTAACAAAAAATAAAAACCAGTCTGACCCCAGACTTCATCTTGAAAATTGATTAATATAACATCAATAGGGACTTCTCTATCACCATTATCACCTGCACATGAATGAGCCAATAATCGTTGACCCCTAAATAAATCTTTAATCGAGCTATGTTGACATTTTTTTTCTGAACCTTTGGATCCTTCGTAAACCATATTTGAAAATACCTCTTTCTCTTTATCCACCCTTTTATTTAAATTCTCTAATTCTCCAACATATACACCATTCCTTAATTTACTACTATCCCACACTACCAATCCATCTTCCTCTACATACACCACATCTTCTTCTACCTCCTTTCTACCCAATTTATCTACACCTTTTCCAACACGTTTATTAACATAAAAACTATTTTCCAGTTTATCCTCTTGGTGGAGGTCATCATCACCATAATCTAAAATCAATAGTCCTGCCAGTTTAACCTCATGGGGGAGGTATGGAAAGTCTTCAGCTCCTTTAGTGCTGGCTTTGATAATAGGTATATCTTCATCAAACTCTTCTGAGTCTGAATCTTCTTCAGTGGGTGGTCTCCTTGATAAAACATCTGGCATAGTAAAAGTTTTGCCAGGCTTATGAACTAAATCAAAAAAAAAATGTTGAATAAAAGCTACCCATCTCGTCATTGGTGCGTTCAGTAAACTTGGGGAATTAATCATCTGGATTAACGATTTCGCATCCACTTGCAACTCAAAATGTTGCCCCCACAAAATATGCTGAAGTTTCTTCAGTATTTTTGCCACACCACTTAATTCTAATTTTGGTTGAGAATATCTTGATTCGACCTCAGTAAATACTAAAGATTCATACCTAACTGGCCTGATGTAACCAGCTTTATCCATCTGAGACAAAACTGCCCCAGCTGCAACCTGACTTGAATCAACTGCTAAATAAATTCTGCCAGCTTCTTTTCCATAAATCAACTTGTGCAGGACTAAATCCTTCCCCACAACCTCCTTCAACTTCACGAACGCCTTCTCACACTCTTCATCCCACTCCCAGTCTGCATCCTTTCTTGTTAACCGTCTCAATGGAGCTGCCAATGAAGAAAAGTCCTTGATAAACATTCTAACATATACGCAAACGCCTAAAAACCCTCTGACTTTGGTCGTATTCTTGGGTCTTGGCCAGGACTGAATTTTGTTAACTTTATTCTTGGACATAATCCTACCCTCTCTACATACCACATGGCCTAATATTTCTAAGGCTGGCACACAACATGAAAATTTTGAACCTGAAATAGTTAAACCAGCCTCTTCAATTCGAAAAAAGATTCTTTCTAATGTAATTGCAAACTCCCAAATGAATTTGCGTATCCCGGGATTCTCTTCCAACACCTGGTTATCATAGTCGGTTGTTGGTCCCTTAATTCCTCCATCATCTATAAAGATTCCAGCATATTGTGGAATTTTGTCTTGAAGGATCCAAGCCATCTGAGCTTGATAAACTGCAACCGAATTTGTTATTCCTTGAGGTAATCTTGTTAACTGTAAATGTCCTAGTGGTGTATCGAATGTAGTGAGAGGCCTTGAGTCCGGATGTAACTCTCTCTCATCATATCCACCCATAATATCTCCCAAACCATAACACACTCTCCCTGCAAACGCTTCAACAAACTCGTCAGCACTAGGCGGTATCCCAGAATCCTTTATTGTAACCCTATTTAATTCCCTAAGATCATGAACAACTCTAAGTTTGCCATTCTATTTCTTGATACAAAATACTGGACTAGAATAACTTGATGTTGATTGCTCATACAGTCCAGTGCGTATCCGTTCTCTGACAACTTCAATATAGGCTTCTTTTAATGCAGCCGGAATAGGAATCTGTTTCTGTTGCCACGGTTCATGTCAGGCTAGGGTCAAGTACAAGGACGTGAACTAGCTTGAATGGTCAGTTGTCTAGAAGATTTAAAATGGTCCTGTATGAATACTGTAGTACTAATCCACTAAGTTGTAAAATATAATCAAATATAAAGGTCTCAGTAATATAATTCTCACTAATCTTATATATGGCTTACAATCTTTATAGTTGGTAGAAAAATAGATTATATAAATTCAGATACTATTCAAAAGTCTTATAAAAGTACTAATTGATATGTATTGTAATTGGTTTGGTTATATTGGTTAAATTGTAATGATAAAGAATGAAGAAATACAACCCAAAAACCTCCTCCTTTTATACACACTGAGTTCCCCAATGATTCCCTTGATGTACCACCCAATACACAGTTAATCACGCCTCTAAACAACTAATAGACATTCCCATCAACGTTCCCAGTGACCCATGACATAATTAGAAGAGTAATAACCACCAAAATCCTGAAATAATAAGGGAAATCCATCAAAATTAAAGAAAAAGACAAAAAGAGAGTATATGCTTATAAAACAATAATATTAAGGACTAAAGGAGACTTTTTAAGGTTAATAATAGCTTAATAATAAGGGGGATTGACTGTAGAAATAATGGGGCTAATCCTGACATTATACTACGTGAAATTCCCATTCAAAAATAACCAAAATTGACTGAGAAACCACCCAAAAACTTAAAAAAGAGCGTGAGATGTGGGGTAACTACATGCAGTTCTTGGCAGGCTTTTGCACGGGTAAATCCTTGACTAAAATTAGGCGAATTTAAGTGTGGTGATGAAATAAAGTGCCAAGAGTGAGGTTATTAATGAAATTAGTGCATATAAACAGGGTCAATGCATTATTAATTAAGCTAGGACACTAAATAAGCGCCTGTCGCCTATTTTAGTGTGTTTCCCCACAGTGGGCGTAAAATGTGGGGTAATTATGGTGTGAAAAAGCTAACTTTGCTAAAAATGAAGCTATTCACACGGGAAAAAAGCAGGCAGTATGTGGCCAGTACACAGAAGCCATTTCTGGCATAAAAAACACCAAATTTGAAAAGTGTTATTTTTATGCATTTAAATAGCCAAATCAATAGTTCTAAATGAGCCCAATTGATCTGTCAAAGCGCAATTTTGATATTCTCAATTTTATAGCGCATATAGTCAACTTTTAAGTGAAATAAAGCGCATTTCTTGTTTTTTGCATAAAACAATGAATATAACAGCTTTAAGTGTACTTAAAAATTATGTAGCCTTATACTTAAGGTTCTTAAGATTACCCTAACATACTCCAACTTAATATTAAGTACATAAGACCTATAAAAGGTGGATATATGCGTGTATATAAGGTGTTATAATGGCATTTTTTGTGTATTATCATAATTTTACTTATGTATACTGTTTGTGTACTCTCATTTATTATTCCCATGTATAGTTCATGTGTTTAACATAAATTATAGTTACTTTTTACTCAGTCCTGGAGATATACAGGCTGACACTCGCCCACCCAAAAAAAACAATAAAAAAAATGATAAGTTATACATTTTATTTTATTTAATTTGTAATTTTCAGGTATTCAGAATAAATCTGTAGCATTAAAGATTCAACTTTAAAGAAATAAAACATAATAAAATATTATGAGTACTTGTTTTTTAACCCCTCAGCTGGTTGAACAGAAATTTATTTCTGTTTAAATTTTTTAAGAAGGGTGGATAAATTAGAAATTTCTTTTTCAGGTATCCATTTATCAAATTCATTTGATTTCCCTTTAAATCTTAGTAAATACTCAGTTCCTTTTTCTTTAGTAAGGATTCTTTTCTTGAGTATTTTTTCAATCTCTGCTTTTTCCACAATTTCTTCAGGTTGCTTTTTAGGCCTTCCCCTTCTTTTTGGAAATAAGTCAGGATCATTTGCATGGTAAGGTTTCAATAATGAGATAGGGAAAACTGGATGTTTCCTATCATATGGAGCATATAATATGACTTCCACTGCATTATTCCCAACCATTTTATTTACTACAAAAGGTCCTACAAAGGGATCCTTTAATTTAACATTACCTTGTAAGTTAAAATGTAGTGTTGATATGAGGACTTCATCTCCCTTTTTAAATTCAAATTCTTTATGAGATTTGTCCCACCTTTTCTTTTCATATTCAAATGCTTTTTGGATGCATTCTTCTGCATGCTTTCTACACATTTGTTGCATATGAATAAAGGATTTAGTGCCAGGGTGTATATCCAACCTTGGTAGTTTATTTAAAAGATTTACTGGGGTATTTGGTACATATCCCAGCCAGAGTTCAAATGGTTTCTTCTCTGTTACAGAATGAGTTGTGCTGTTATAAGCAAATTCAAGGCCAGGAATTAATGTTACCCAGTCATGTGTGAATTTCTCATTGTCTTTGTATTCTAATCCAAAGGCACAATATCTTCTAATCATGTCTTCTAGAGTTTGTATCATCCTCTCAGCCAGCCCATCAGTTTGTGGATGGTGTGCTGTAGACAATTTTAATTGACAACCTGATACTTCCATCAAAGATGTCCAGAACTCTGAAGTAAATTTAGGATCTCTGTCAGAGATTATGGCTTTGGGGAACCCAGCAGTATTCATCATCTGAGTCCACCATAGTAACGCCAAGTCTTTAGCAGATACCTCTTTATGGGTAGGGATAAACTTACACATTTTTGTTAATCTATCCACTATTACCCAGCAAGAATTGAAACTTTCTTTTCCTGCTAATGGCAAGCCAGTTACAAAATCCATGTTTATAATTTCCCATGGAGCTTTTGGCTGCTCTATTTGTTGTAACAACCCAGCTCTCTTCCCAGTTAATCTTTTAGATTTCTGACAAGAGTCACATGTTTCAATGTATTTTTGTACATCCTCTTTCATGTTTATCCACCAGGCTGTATTTTTAACTCTGGTTAATGTTTTGTTAAAGTCAAAATGACCAGCTAAGATGTCATCATGACAAGTACTCAACATTAACTCTTTCATAGAAGGTGGTATTACTATTACATTGCTTAACTTTTTCCTGTAATATATATATCCATCTTCAATTGATAGTTTACCTTTTTCCAACGCATTTTTATACTTTGGAGGCAAGGTTTTAATTAATGCACTCATGGAGGCATTTGTTGGATCATTAAGAATGGTAGATAGCTTAGACAAATCTTTACCAGATGAATAATTTTCCAATATAGTTTGCATAAACTCTTCTTCTAAATCCACTATATAAATCCAAAATATATGTATAACCTCATTTTCAGGTACATAAGCTGGGTTGTCAGCATCATTTGGCAAAGGACTTCTGGATAATAAATCCACATTTGAATGCAATGTTCCTGCTCTATGAGTGATTGTCATTCTTCCTCTGTACTCTTGTACAGCTAGTTGCCATCTAAACATGTGCCTATTAGGTGTTTTCATGTTTAGTAATGATTTTACTGCACTGCAATCTGTTATAAGTTCAAACTTCTGGTCTTCCAGATAGTAATGAAGTTTCTCCAAAGCCCACACCACGGCTAAAAATTCTAGCTGTGTGGCACCATACCTTAATTCTGTCTTTCTTAAGGTTCTGGATATATAACAGATAACTACTTCAGATAATTTTCCATTTATTATCTGTTTTTGCTGTAAAGCAGCACCCAAACCTATGAAACTTGCATCAGTGTACAAGATAAAAGGTAGGGTGAAATCTGGCAGTCCCAATATTGGAGCTGACATTAAACATTCCTTTAATTTGTTAAAGGCGTGCTGTCTTTCATTATTCCAAATGAAAGCTTCATTCTTCCTGATTAATGTTGTTAAAGGGGCTGCAATGGATTGGTAACTTTTAATATATTGTCTATAATATCCACACATACCCAAAAAACTTTGAACCTCTTTTACATTTTTAGGTATCCCAATGTTTTTAATTGCTGCCACTTTATTCTGGTCAACACAAATTTGTAATCCAGATACAACATGTCCAAGTACTTTCAAGGATTGAAATCCAAACTTACATTTCTTTAATGCAATAGTCATATTAATTTCATCCATTTTTTGAAAGACTCTTTTCAGGTGATTTAAATGTTCATCATATGTTTTTGAAAACACTATGATGTCATCAATATAAACCAATAGCCATCCTTCAACCATTTCCTGATGAAAAACACTATCCATCAATTTTTGGAAGACTGAAGGGGCATTCTTTGGGCCAAATGGCATTCTCACATACTTATATATACCCATATGTGTGGTTATTAATAAGTAATTTTGAGAATTTCTTTCCACAGGAATCTGGTGGTAACCCTAGTTCCCATCCAGACAGGAAATATATTTTGCTCCTTGTAAGGTAGCATGGATAGAAGCTATCCTTGGTAGAGGGTAAATATCATCTACTGTATATGTATTCAGAGCTCTATAATCACCGCATAATCTTGCCTTATCTTTTTCATAAGAGATTAATACTGGTGAAATGACACAATACTTAGGTGTTGTGTCCACTTTTTCAACAATACCCATTTCCAACAACAATTTTATATTGTCTTCAATATCTTTCCTTTTTGCAGGAGATGCTGGGTAAGGTTTCTTTTTTAAACTGCCAGGAATATTATCCAGATCACAGCTTAAAGAGATTTTCATCTCATGGTCTTTGACCAATCCTAGTTCATTTGAGCCATGAGCAAATGCCATAGGATATGATTTAATCAATCTCAAAATATCTTCTTGTTCAATTTTTGAGAGTTGAGGACTGAAAGAGGCCTTTTGGATTTCATTTTCCAATTCACCCACTTCATTGGTGGTTCTTCCACCTTGCAGTTGTTCTTCTCTAGGAGAAATGGTATATACTGAATTTTCAGAACATATTTTGAATTTTCTTTTACCATTCACCCCTATGGTGAAACAACTGTTTGCAGGATCTAGTTTAATGCCAAATTTTGTCAATAAATCATTGCCAATAATAAACCAATCACTACAATTATTATTATCCATTACTACAAATTCACAAACTGCTCTAACATATCCATTATTATATTTAAAGAATACAGCAGTTTTGTATTTGCCAATTGGATTTAATACTGAACCAAAACCCCTCCAGTTCTTTGTCTGAACAGGTTCTAGTTTTTCCTGGTACTTACTATCAAGTTTCATTAATGCATTAAGTGAAACTACACTACCTGCAGCCCCAGTGTCAAGAATGGCATTCATTTCTTTTCCACATATGATAATAGGTGCTCTGATAGGTGTTATTTTGTAAGTATCATGAGATACATCTTTAATTATTTCAGCTTCCTCTATGGAAGTTAAAGATGTGTCTGTATGAGGTATAGCATCATTCAGGAACATTATATCCTGTTCTAATACAAATATCTTATTTTCATCATCACTGTAAGATATGTTACTCTTGCAATCCTCACTGGATTCCACATTCTCATCTTCATGATTACTAGGTTCAGAATTCTGTGAGGTTTCAATAACATTTATTCTTTTCTTACACGTGTGACCTTTAACCCAAGGTTCATTACATTTGTAACAAGTGTTATTTTCTTGTCTCTTAGGGACAAGGGGAGCTGAAGGTTTTTTCTTTTCCACTGGTAACTTACTTGTAGTAGGTTTTACCACTTCAACACTTTGTCTGTAATTACTATACTTGGTTTCATATTTGTGGTTTAATAATATCTCATTGCATATATTAATGAATCCAGAGGTGTCTCTGACAGTTTCAGTTCTAGCTACAATAATGTCTCTAACTGATATAGGCAACTTGTATATTATTTTTTCTTTCCACTCTTCATAATCCATTTTTGGATCCATAGCTTTCATGATTTTTATTAAATTCATTAAGAAGACCATGGGTTTATCTCCAGCATTTGGATTATATCTGGCCCTTTCATACAGTCTTTGTTGAGTGATTCTAAATTTTGGGCCACCAAATTGCCTTTCAATTAGTGCCTTCCATTCATTCCAGGAGTAATTAATTCCCTCACTCAATACAGATTCAAACCATAATAAGGCCACATCTGTAAATAAAGATATTAACTTTGAAGTAATTTCTTCATCAGGTAATTTGTATGAAAATTTTAAGTAATCAATTCTTTGTATGAATTGTTGCCAATCAGATTTTGAATCCCCGTCAAAAGAAGGGTACTGATCTAACTTAGGCCAGTTCTTTTGGCTAGTTTTTGCTTCCCTAACCTGAGGAATATTGAGTAATTCACTTACTTTAGAAAGATGATCATTTATTTCATCTTTTACTGATTTTATATTCTCAGAGCCCATGACACTATGTTCATGTTCCATCATTGGTTTATCCTCAGAGTGTTTCATAAAAACTGGTACTCTTTCTACATAAGAGGTATTATCCTTTATTGTTTCAGTATTTTTCAAAATGTTAGCTACTTCAATTTCTACTCTTTGTAACCTATCTTTTATTACAGGTACTTGAGTCAAAGTATCATTTACATTTGAAAAAGACAATTTTACACGTCCCTCTATGGTAGCCATAATATTCTGAGAGTGTTCTAATTTACTTTCTAAATTTCTAATCTCTGATTTTAATCTTTTATTCTCATTGATTAATTCATTATTTGAATTTTCAATAATTTTTAATTTATTGGCTGTGGTACTCAATGATTGTGTTAGTTGTAATAATACATTTTCTGTATTAATGTTTTACTCTTTTGAGAACTCTTCCAATTTTTCAATTCTCAATAATAATTTACTTATTATTTTTGATTCCATTGGATTCTCTTTTAAAAAGTATTCTATTTTTTCCGTGTCCAATTCAGAAGACTCATTATCAGGGTCAAGATCTAATTCATTTGATTCCATTTTTATATTAATAGTATTTTCCTGGTGGTCAATAAAACTATTTACATTGTCCTCATGTAAAGACAAGTTTAACATATTCTGTTCAAATGAATAATCCTTTAAATCCTTATCAATAATATCCAATATTTCCTTATCAATCTCATTACCTATAAGTAATTTATTTTCAGGTTGATATAATTGATCATAAGAAGTTGGATGACTTACCAAGGTCTTATCCCACTTCCCCTGCCTCTCCTTGCCTTTCCCCTGTAAGGGTGACTGCTGGAGCCCTGCTGTTGAGGATTGTTGTAGTTTTGGGCGTACCAATCCCATTTCCATTTGCTTACAGTAATTTTTTGGTCCTCCTCTTGGGCTGGAGGTGTTGCTATGGAATTGTTGGGTGCCACTGTTGGTGGTTGAGTCTTTATGTCCACTAGAGCTTGGTTGACTTCTATGAAACCTTGAGCTGCTCTCTTTTCCAGATTGTTGATCTGGTCCACTATATTGTTGACTCTTATTGTCAAGGTGTTCAGTAGGGTGGATAGGGAGTGAACTTGTTCTTGTAAAGTATTTTTTGTTTTCTTTATTGAAACCTGCTTTAAAAGCTTTTCCCTTTCCTCCAGAGACATTGACGGAGTGTTGTTGATTATGGGAGAGTCCTGGCCCTCCATTTGAATGTCCTGTAACAGGTCTTTCAGCTCTAGGTCTTAAGTTATAAGGCTTTACCTTATTACTTACAATGTCATTGTTGTCACACATTTTTACGTGGAATTTAAAGAATTGAAAGTTTAGATATGAAAACTTCAAAAAGGAGTTTTATCAGTATTTATCAATACCACTGAAGACAATTTTATTGCTTACTTATTGGTATGAAGTGAATATTTAAGTGCCAAAAGTCAAATATGCTTTTATGTGGTCACTTGATTTAACTGGTCTACAATATGTAGCCGTGTTTTTATATTCAAAAGAAAACAACTGTCAGTATGATTCTTTCTCAATATTTAATGAATTTTACAAACCAATAAAAGAAAAGATTAAGAGTCCTGTTAAAAGAAAACAATTAATCAGTTTAATTGGTTTATTATCTGCAAAGATCACAAATTTAGTTGGTCTATTGACAGACTCCCACTAAGAACAATTATATGTTAAATTAGTGGTAAAAATTTTATCTGCAAAGATCTCAAATTTAATTGGTCTATTGACAGACCCACTAATAACAATTATAAGTTAAATTAGTGGTAAAATTGTTGATTCAATATCACAATTTTATAATATAACAGGGCTTCTTTTTCTGAAATCACTATATAAGTGACCCCAACCTGTTGTAATTATCCAAATATTTCTATAGGGATATTATTTACGTGCACCTTCTTTTGAAAATTTCACTTACAGGATTATAACAGAATTCTTGAGGAAAGGCCCCCAATTGTCAGGCTAGGGTCAAGTACAAGGACGTGAACTAGCTTGAATGGTCAGTTGTCTAGAAGATTTAAAATGGTCCTGTATGAATACTGTAGTACTAATCCACTAAGTTGTAAAATATAATCAAATATAAAGGTCTTAGTAATATAATTCTCACTAATCTTATATATGGCTTACAATCTTTATAGTTGGTAGAAAAATAGATTATATAAATTCAGATACTATTCAAAAGTCTTATAAAAGTACTAATTGATATGTATTGTAATTGGTTTGGTTATATTGGTTAAATTGTAATGATAAAGAATGAAGAAATACAACCCAAAAACCTCCTCCTTTTATACACACTGAGTTCCCCAATGATTCCCTTGATGTACCACCCAATACACAGTTAATCACGCCTCTAAACAACTAATAGACATTCCCATAAACATTCCCAGTGACCCATGACATAATTAGAAGAGTAATAACCGCCAAAATCCTGAAATAATAAGGGAAATCCATCAAAATTAAAGAAAAAGACAAAAAGAGAGTATATGCTTATAAAACAATAATATTAAGGACTAAAGGAGACTTTTTAAGGTTAATAATAGCTTAATAATAAGGGGGATTGACTGTAGAAATAATGGGGCTAATCCTGACATTATACTACGTGAAATTCCCATTCAAAAATAACCAAAATTGACTGAGAAACCACCCAAAAACTTAAAAAAGAGCGTGAGATGTGGGGTAACTACATGCAGTTCTTGGCAGGCTTTTGCACGGGTAAATCCTTGACTAAAATTAGGCGAATTTAAGTGTGGTGATGAAATAAAGTGCCAAGAGTGAGGTTATTAATGAAATTAGTGCATATAAACAGGGTCAATGCATTATTAATTAAGCTAGGACACTAAATAAGCGCCTGTCGCCTATTTTAGTGTGTTTCCCCACAGTGGGCGTAAAATGTGGGGTAATTATAGTGTGAAAAAGCTAACTTTGCTAAAAATGAAGCTATTCACACGGGAAAAAAGCAGGCAGTATGTGGCCAGTACACAGAAGCCATTTCTGGCATAAAAAACACCAAATTTGAAAAGTGTTATTTTTATGCATTTAAATAGCCAAATCAATAGTTCTAAATGAGCCCAATTGATCTGTCAAAGCGCAATTTTGATATTCTCAATTTTATAGCGCATATAGTCAACTTTTAAGTGAAATAAAGCGCATTTCTTGTTTTTTGCATAAAACAATGAATATAACAGCTTTAAGTGTACTTAAAAATTATTTAGCCTTATACTTAAGGCTCTTAAGATTACCCTAACATACTCCAACTTAATATTAAGTACATAAGACCTATAAAAGGTGGATATATGCGTGTATATAAGGTGTTATAATGGCATTTTTTGTGTATTATCATAATTTTACTTATGTATACTGTTTGTGTACTCTCATTTATTATTCCCATGTATAGTTCATGTGTTTAACATAACTTATAGTTACTTTTTACTCAGTCCTGGAGATATACAGGCTGACAGTTCATGACATACCACTGGAATCTTGTAAGGCTCCCCATAGGAATGCTTCAACACACCCCTCTCCTCTTCTACAAAAGCAATGGCCTTCTCTCGCTTGACCATCACATCCAACAACAACTTCTTCTCTTCTCCAGAAAACCAACCATCAGGTCCAAAATTAACAACACCCAGTCTCTCAAAAGTGATTCTTGACCTCTCAAAAAATTCAGGCGGATTCTTTACCAAGGGAATTTCATAAGGATCTCTTGATAACCTTGGTCTTCTCAAGGGTGGATTTAATTCAGCAGGTAGCGGTTCATTAATTGGTCGAAATTTATTTGCTACTTTCTTATATTTGGCAGCATCCACATCTAAATAAGCTTGATGTAAAACATTTACTTTTGTTTCGCCATTAAAAATTTCATCAAATGAATCTTTTTCAACGTCAGAATCGGAATAAGAAAAATTAGAAAAATATTTTATTTCATTTTTAAATTTTACACTTTTCTCCTTTCCCTCGTCTAATTTATAAACAGATTTTCCAACACCTTTGCTTCCCTTATCCAACAGTAAATCACCCGTAAAGAAAGTTGGCAGTTTAACCTCTTGCTGGAGGACCGGAATTGAGTTTTCACAAAAATTATTTTTTTGTGTTTTAATTATACTGAGATTTTTTATTAGATTTTGATGTGATTTTTGCAGTTTACCCTCTTGCTGGAGGTCCAAAATAGAAGGAGATACTTGCAGTTTAACCTCTTGCTGGAGGTCCGAAATAACATTTTCACAAAAATTATTTTTTTGTGTTTTAATTATACTGAGATTTTTAATAAGATTTTGATGTGATTTTTGCAGTTTACCCTCTTGCTGGAGGTCAAAAATAGAAGGAGATACTTGCAGTTTAACCTCTTGCTGGAGGTCCGGAATAACATTTTCATATAAATTATTTTTTTGTGTTTTAATTATGCTGAGATTTTTAATAAGATTTTGATGTGATTTTTGCAGTTTACCCTCTTGCTGGAGGTCAAAAATAGAAGGAGATACTTGCAGTTTAACCTCTTGCTGGAGGTCCGGAATAACATTTTCATATAAATTATTTTTTTGTGTTTTAATTATGCTGAGATTTTTAATCGAATTTTGATGTGATTTTTGCAGTTTACCCTCTTGCTGGAGGTTCAAAAACATACCCTTCCAATTTTTATCCAACCTAATTTGGCCCATTTCGCCTTTTTCACCATTTTTAAATTTAATAGAAAAACCGGGTAAATCCAATAAACATATAGAAAAGTCCAAAAGGTATTTGCACTCCAAAGTAATATTAACAGAAAATAATTGAGAATCCACTTGAATTATCTCCAAGTGAGCTGACCTATTGCAATCTGGGATCACATTCTGAGGAGAGATTACAAAATTAGAGTGATCAGCCCCAGCTACGCCAAAAAATGAGGGCATTCATCCCTTTCCGACAAACATAATTCACCAGAAGCCGTCCATTTTATATGCCGCTTCTTGGTGCAAACACAACACTGGCACAGAGTAGTAATCCCTGGCCGTGTTTCCCAACCTTCATCTCCAGGAGGCGCTAACCGCAAATGTAACCTCCGCATATCTTCACCAGTGATTTCCAAACTAATCCCCATGCCAGCTTGATACCCTATCCTGGCCTCAAAATCCATCAAAAAAGGACCACCAAGAACAGTTTTGACTGCTCCTCTGGCCACATAAAAGTGAACCTTACCAACAGATCCACCAATGCCTAACCTAACATGCTCAGCTGTACCCATCAGCTCTGTTGCATGCCCTCCTATGCCTCTGAGGTTTCCCCCAGTGCCACTTTTAATTGGAAAGCCTATACTCATCGCTTGCTCCAATGAAATTAAATTAATTTGAGACCCTGAATCGACCAGGGCCTTTACTTCTTTACCATTAAGAGTTACCAACAGGTAACCCAGGGGAGCGGAAAAAAAGCATATCTACATCTTCCCCAAACTTTTCAGCATTTTCACAAATATATTCCACCTCTCCAGTGGAAACCCGACGCCTCGTCAAATGCTTCTTTTGCTTTTCAGCAAGCGCCGGACTAATCGTAAATAAATCCCCCAAAGATAAGGGAATCTGCAGTTGATTCACCCTATTCAAAACTTTGTCCATCGCATTAGCTTGACCAGAAACTACTGGCCGCTCATACTGGACCTTTGATTTAACAACCTTGGCCCGGGGTACCTCTTGAGGTCCAACCGAGCCATCTTCACCCCCCATTATAACATCTTCACTTTCTATAACCCTAACTCCCTCACCAGCTTCTTGCACTAATGCTGATCCATCGCTAGTCCTTCTTACACCCTCCATTGGGATGGGACCACTAAAACTTGGTCTGGGTAGAGACGCCAACGGTATGTCCTCCTCAGAATCCGAATCATCCTCTGGCATAGGCTCACCATTTAAATCAAACTTGCCATAACTAGGGGGCCCCATATCAGCAATCCCCTTATGCATTTTATATAATTTGTCTTTAGATTAAGGGTTCAATTTGTTGGCAGCAGTTTGAGCACTAGAATTTTTGTCCTTAGAGTAAGGGTTCACTTTGTTATTGGCCTTGCCAGGATTAGCCCTCAATTGGCTCTGAATGCTACTCTTCGCCTTAGTAGCAGCATTAACATCGTATTCGCCAGCCATACAGCTACCCTCCACCTGGGCAACCATCGCTAGCTCTAAACCACCAAAAGAAGTAGAAAATGTGGCTTTACTGACCTCTTTCTCTTTACCTTTGTCAGCTTTTCCACCATTACCATTACCATTTTTTCCACCCTTGGCATTAACATCTTCATCTGTCACCTCTTCAAATCTAGCTCTCCTTTCAGCCGTTAAACTTCTTCTGACCAAGTCAGAAGGAGACTGTCCATCACTGGTCTTGATGAACAAACCATCAGGAAATTTATAAACTTTACCATCAAATAAAACTCGCCCAGCATCCATATCCTTATCAAGAGCAAAACAAACTGTTGCTCTGTGCCCCCTCCTATTACAATAGGAGCACACTTTTGGCTCATCATAGCCACCTCTATAACTACTACCACCATTCCCACCATTTCTCCCATTGCCTGGGAAGCGGTTACCGTTATTATTGCCATTATAATTTTGACATTCATAGCCTCTAGATTGATAAGAACTCGACGTCGACGAAGAAGAATTTGGGGCCTTTTTAGCCTTCTTGGTTTCTTGAACAAATATTTTTAACTGTTTAGTTGAATCGGCCAAATGATCAACCATCTTATTATCCACATTACCCTCAACTTTTGCAGCCGGTAGTCCCATTTGAGCCTTCTTGGCCTCCTGAGCTTTGACCATGATATTGTTATTTTGAGCCAAAACTCTACTAACCTTGCTAACATATTGAGTGCATGACTCTTGATATTTGTCCAACGCCAATAACTTTAGATGGGCTTGAATGTTGTCTTTATAACCTCCAAAGCCGGCAATTTCCGCTCACCATTAGGCAGTCCCTTCATCAAATCTTTTCTTGAAAGATCCTTCAAGACGTCCATACGAATATCCCTGCTGCATGCTGTCCAAAAAAATCTTTTGCTTGATTCTCATGCACTAACTCATCCACCAATATGAGATATTCCACCACTTCATCAAACTGAACACAGAGCTTTTTGAAGTCAGCCATAGAAGAAACTCCACCTTTTGCTTGCCAGTCTCCAACAATTTTATTGAGGTCCATCATAGTAAACCTAACACCCCATCTATCAACCATAGCTTTAGAAAGCTTAACCCAATCCTTGTCCTTAAATGCCTGCATAGCAATAACCTCTTTTTCCACCTCCCTATCAGCAATAAAAAATCTAACTTGCTTCACCATATCCACATGAGAAGCACCATCAACAGCAGCAGCAGCTTCATACCTGCTAATGAACCATTTAACCTCCTCCCTGTCAAACTTTGGGCCATCCCAAGAAACAATCCTAACAGAGGGAGTAAGAGTTTGAGGAGATCCAGAAGCAACAGCTGAGGAAGAAATCCCAATAAGTAATGAAAAGCGTTAACAATCAATAAAATAACAAGCCTCTTGCAGGCCAATAACAAAAATCCAATTAGAGTTCCAGAAAATAAGCCTCTTGCAGGCTAAGAACGTTCTTGATCCAAGTAAGTCTTTAAAGAAAGCTAGAGAAATTAAACCCCATGTTGGGCGCCAACTATGGTAAGGTAAACTCTTACAGTCGCCTTGCTGTAAGCAGAATCTGGAGGAGATGTGTGGATTTAGTGGAAAACCCTGTCCTTCCAATAAAAATAACAAAATGGGAATTCTAAACCACTAAGCTAACCAGTCTACTTGGATCTGATTGATAAAAATAATGAAACTCTAAAATATTTAACGCTTATTGAGATTTAATGATTGTGGCTGTTGAGAAAAGAAATACTGATAACAACAATTAAGGTGTACCAGTGAAGGATCTTAAAAGATTGACTTTTATGTTTTTATAATAATTTGAATTTTTATGAGACAACAATAAACAAGTCCCAGTGATGAAGACCTTTCTAAAGATACCCTGTATGAAGTGTGATTTAAATTTTTGAGTAGTATTTCTAAAATGTTATATATAAAATATAAAGTTATAAGGGTATTACAATTTATTTAATTTCACCACAGAAAATTTGGGGGGGTATTTCTAGCAATACCCCTCATTTAAAAATGTTGGGAAGTGGTTGGAAAGCTGTTGGAAGGCTGTTGGGAGTTCATTGTGAAACCAGATTTAAATTAATTGGACAAAGATTTGGTAATCAGTTAGACCTAGGTTCAACCAAACTCAATCACAGGTTTCTTGGAGCTTGGTGATTACTTTGATTTTGAGCAGAGCACAGATTGAGCAAAGCTTGAACATATCACTTAACATATCATAATATTCACTTTCCCATCTTGTGGAAAGCAAAATTTGATATTCGTTCTAAGAATATCTACATATATTTTCTTGCCAAGTTGGTAACAGAAGGTTAAACTGTAGTATCTCAATTATTACACTAGACTACATAGATATTTGATAAAACATACAATTCAAATCAATTTTAATATTATTGAGATCACCATAAGTGTCTTTCCAAAGACTTACAAAAAGTATGTTAGTATCAAGATATCGTTCTAGGTAGTAGTTTCAATTTGGATTTTGAACTGACATCTAAAGCATTTTACTATTAGACAGAAACATAAATAAGTGTATTAAGAGTGAAATTATTCTATTTTGTGATTATAATGTAACAATAATGCACATTTTTATTGAGAAAATTTTTCTTCCTCCACAAACCAAAATTTACTCTATAGGCTCAAGATTTATTTTTAAGCCATATTATTCATTTCAGTTATCATTGATTTACTTCCAATATTTATTAAAAATATAATAATAATACATGTGAAAGAATTATGAGCTTAGCATAGCATATGATAAAAAGTTATTTTGTCGTTTTATTCAAAACTGATTATTCATTTTTTGCTTCAATTCATCTTTTAACAACCACTATCTTCAGATACTATTCTTACTTAATATTTCAAGTCTCAGATGTGTTGGACAGTTCTCAATAACAATTGATCAAATTTATATGAATGTAATTTCAAGATTTCAAAACTCACCAACCCCCACGATTTTACAGCGAGGCCATTTGAATGTTCATATTTTTGGACTATTTGAAGAAAGAAAACCAACCCTTGTTGGTAATCTTTCTCAAGTGCAGAGTCAGCACATTGGACCACTATTGGGTGACATTGGCTCTGGATCTCACCATTTAAACCAAAGAAGTGCCTTGAATCCTATGAAGCCTTTCTATTTTCATGCTTACTTGGTTCCAGTTTTTGGTAATCAGTATCAACTTTGGGGATGCCTCTTTTCTTCAAGTACACTAATCAGTCTTGCTAAAGAAGCATTTTCTTCTGCACAAATCGATTTATGTCCAATCCTGAACTACGACTCCACTATCTTTTTTAATATCCCGCATGTAATTTTTGAAGGCTCTTTCCAAATATCTCAGAGTACTCAAGATTGGAAAGCTGATCAACTTATCCGAGGAATCAAAACAGTTCTCAAAACACATCAACTTCAAGCAATAAATTTTATGATTGACAATGAACGAATGTTAAAGGAAAAGTTGGATATCATGTGGAGGCACCAGGACAACCATTAGCTTACAACTGGATTCGATGACTATAAAGATCAGTTTCCTAACAATCGATTGCTGCCTGAAGGAAACGGGTCAATACTTGCTGATGATATGGGTTTGGGAAAGACACTTTCAACTCTTTCTCTTATATGTGCAACTCAAGGTGAAGCAAGACAATTCCAGGTATCAGAAAATCAAGAAGGTATTAATCGGAGTTCAGCCACACTGATTATATGCCCCCTGGCAACACTATCGAATTGGATCAATGAAATAAGTGTGAACTTTGAAGATAATGCACTTCCTTTAAAGGTTCTTTATGGGAAGGATTGTCAAAATACTAATGTCAATGAGCTACAGGACACTGCTATTGTTTTAATGACCTATGAAATAGCTAGCCCAACGATGTCAAAAAATCAAAGCCAAAAAAAGATACCGGTGACTCAAATGCTCTTTTGGTATAGAGTTGTTTTAGATGAAGCTCAGTTAGTGCCCATTTCTATATCTAAAACTTAAAACTTAATTTTTATAATCAATTTTTATAAATATTCTTTTAGTTACATTAAAAATCCTTACTCGCAGAGGGCTCAAACAATATTTGACTTGGAATCCCAACACCGACTATGCTTGACTGGAACTCCACTTCAGAACAGGCCCACTGACCTTCAAAGTCTCATATTTTTTCTTAGAATCGAAAAGTGGCAAGAAGACTGGTTATGGAAGAATTTCCTTTTTCCAGGTTTGCAAAAAGGAAAGGCTAATTCTATTAAATCAATCAATCACTTAATGAAAGTCATAAGCCTACGTAGAACAAAGGATGCAATTTTGTCTCTTCCAAAAAAGATTCAAAGGGGGATATCGGTTCAATTAGCAGATCCATGGAGGTCTAAACTTGATGTGCTTCAAGAAGGATTCACTGAGCGATATGGGCCCTCCAGAAGCACTGACTTCCCTTGGGACTCATCTGAGTTTCTAAGAGAGCTGATGATTTTAAGAAAATTCTGCAACCATCCAATCTACGAAAATCTGGATGAAACTCCAACTTTTTATTTCACCTTGCAGCATTCCGCAAAGATTTGTCATCTTATAGGCCACTTAAAAAACTTTTTGTCTGGTGAAAGGGATATAAATTTTCCAAAAGCTGTTATATTCTCCAACTTTGCAGACTTTTTGCAGATGTAAGTGATTCTATAATGAATTGTTTTACAAAATTGTGTTGGCTTATTAAAAACAATTTTCTAATATTTCAAAATAGAATAAAAATGGCTTTAGATGACCACAATATTAGGTATACCCAGCTTATGGGTGAACTCAGCCGGACAAAGCGAGACAAAAATATGCATGAATTCCATTTTAATAAAAATTGCCAAGTTTTGGTTGGAACGATTCAGGCTGCAGGAGTGGGTAAAGATCTCAGCTGTGCTCAAAATGTATATATAATGGTGAGCTCAATGTCTTTTATTTCATATTAAGAACAAAAATATTAAATTTTTTATATGTTCAATGTTGAAATAGGAGCCGAATTGGAATCCAGCAGTTGAGCAACAGGCTGTTGATTGGCTGTATAGAATGGGGCAGCAAAATGAAGTAAATGTTTTGAATTATTTTGTACAAGGAAGTATAGAATTCAGCATGTATAAGATTCAAAGGAAAAAAATGGAGCTAACAATGTAAGCCAAATTTCATTTCTATAAATTTTAATGATAATAGTAATCATTAAAATTATGTTTTTGTTTTCAAGGCTAAGTGTCCCAAACAGTGGAAATGAGGAGTATGAGTGTGCAAACCTATTATTAAGGGAGTTTGTCAATCACTCACATTAGAGGAAGAAAGAATTTCAAGGAGAGCAGGTAAATTTATGGGATTTTGAGGATTTAAAAGTCTGAGTTGTTGAGGATTTAGAGATGCAAGATATAAGGGAGAATAACAGTCATTCGGCAAACCCCGGGGGACATGAGAAGGATTAAGGTTAGGGGATAATGTTGAAACCAAACTGATTCTTTTGTACAAGGCCAAGTCCTTTAGCACACTGCCAGAGTAGGTTGAATTATCTCGAATATCAAAGTGTTGTTGGTCAAGATATTGTGCAACTTTAGAAAAATCTTCAGACCTCCATTGCATTAAGATACGTCTTAACGATCCATCATTATCAATTTTGGTGTCTGAACAACATTTGATGTTTGTGAAAAGGTTGTGATAAGTTTCACAATGTGGAAGTTGTTTAAGAAGTTTAGTTCGGTTAACTGAATTCTAAGAATCTTTGTTATTTGAAATAAAGGTCATAAATAAAAACGGTTGAAAAAAAAGGGATTTTCATACTTTTTTTTTATTCTATATTTATGCTTTCTCACTTTGATTATTTCTTGAGAGCTATGAGAATCCTTCCCAAGTCTTAATCTATCAGCATGACCTAAAAACCAACGGTGAAGAACTCCTATTTGATTTATGAAGCTAATTTGAGTTGAGTCAATTGGATATGCAATCAAATTATTGGTTTTTAAGGCATTGTCCCAGTGTTTAATGAGAATATTTGCCAAGACCTGGTTCCATTTGTCAAACCAATCTAGGTTCCAAGCGAAAGTTGATCCTGGGAAACCACACATGCGAAGGTGCTCAATAAAAGATTCACGGAAAATTGGTGGAAACTTTTCTGAAACCACTGAATTTGATTCTGGATGAGGTAGTTCAAAGGCAATGTTGCAAGAATTCATGTCGAATGATGAAAATCTGTCTAATTGCTCTTCAGTAGGGTTTTGTTTCCATCCATTTGATTCTGGTGACATATCCAAAAGTGAACGACAAAAATTGTGTATAGATCTACAAAAGTGAGAATTGAATGGAGGCAAAGTCTCATTAAAAATTCTATTAAGTGTTCTTGTGTTTGTGGGCAGGTTTCCATGAGGAAAGTAAGAGCTACTAGGGTTCATAAATAATTAGATTAAGAAAGTGTTCAATTAAATTAAACAAAGAGGAAGGATAAATTGTTGAGCTCCAAAACTTTATGATCAAAGTTGATTTAAGGAGATATATCACAAAATTTAAGAATAAGAAATATTTCGACTTTATGGAATTATAATATGCATAAATTATATTTTTATATGCAACTTGAACTCAAAAGGAATGGTATAAAATAAAGAGAATGATTATGTGATAAAAGCAGACTCATTTAAGAAACGGATTTTTTTTTCTTTTCAAAAAATTCTTCCACAAAAATAATTTGTTAAATGTGAGGCTATGTTCATTTTTTGATTACCAAAAAATTATTTTTGGTCCAATATGATAGTAATACATATTCTTTTGAGTAATTTTTTTCAACCTGAATAAATAGACTAGAGTGTCACTTCATATCATTTATGTATGAAAGTTATACAAGGTTTCAGCTTTTATGTAATTCTTTAAGGTTTACACTTTTGTAGCATCTATTATTTGAGTATTTTTGATTTTTTCTTTATCGAAAATTCTACCTAGTACAGACCAATTTTCAAATTGAAAGAAATATGTTTGTGATTGTTTTTTACAAAATATTAAACTTATTTTTGGGTTTAACTTTGATTTTTGGGGTAATTTTTTAAATAATTATGTTAAAAATATGGATTACTTTTCTTATAGTCCATAACTAAGAATTTTTATCAAAATCAAATAATTATAGGGTAGTTAGATATAACTCAGAAGGCATTTGATAGAAAAATAATTAAGATGCTTGTGCGTACAACAGAATTTTTTCTATGATAGAAAATATTCTGATAAACATGAATGCATTGTTGTACAAATGCAGAGAGTATACAGAATACAAATAAAGTAGACTGAATAACTCTAAATTAATATATAATTTATCCGATTAAAAATTAAACATTTAAACTTAAATAATTTCAACACATATTCCATCATATTCTTTTGATAAAAAAATGTAGCTTATATTAGCTAGTGCCTTTCAAAAAAAGGAATACCTTCAATCAGTAACTTCGAATAGCTAACTTATTCCTACAATTATCACAATTACAATGCCTCCATTTTTTCATGTATGTCAATAGAAAGTATCAAACTTCTTCTGGTTCCTTTGAAGTTGGTATGGCTTTCAAAAGCTCTAATTCTTATGCAAAACATCAAGAGGAAAGAAATAGGAAGGCCCAGATGGTTATTTCTTCCAACAATCCACTTAACATTGGAAGTTTCCTCTCCACAGAAACAGTAAGCTGTATATCTATAGTTCAATGTGAGAATTAAAGTCTTTATGATGTTTCAATGATTTATTACATAGGGGCAGTTTCTATTGGGGGCAGAAGTATCTTCAACAGTCTCTAGAAACTCAAATCTTGGGGAATGGTATAGCCAAATAATTATGTGGCAGGCAGCAAAGCTTTCTCTGATTCATCATTTGAGCAAAGAAGGTTGTACTCAATTTTTGGATGAAGAAATTAAGAAGCTCAAACTTCTAGGTGATAGTGGAATACTGGATTCTGATAGCATTGTCCGCCTGGTCCCACGCTCGATAGATACAGTTTTTAGTTGATTAAAGCTCAATCAATCATTTTTCACTAAAACATGCTGTCCTAAATGCTTTGCTCTTTATGAGTATAACTCTGAATCTCAACCATCTATACTATGTTGCAATCAACCGTTTCTTTCATCATCAAAGCGCTATTTAAAAATGTTTGGAGCAGGACAAATTGCAGTTAAATGTGATGAAAGGCTGTATTTGATGGAGGAACATCAAGAACATGTAAAATACTTATCTCTTAAAACATTTCATCACCATTCTTTTATTGACTGGCTTAAGGAAAAGATCAAACTGTTCAAATTTGAGCTTCTGATTGAGAAGAAAACCCCTGTGGCAGAACGTGTAGAGTGTGATTTGATGAAGGATGTTTGTGATGGTTCAATTTGGAAAAACTTTCCCATAACCACTCCAGCTCTGGATAGCAATGATGAAGAATATACAATAACTTCAGGCAACTTAATGTTTACTTTATATGTCGACTGGTTTAGGCCTGGTGGCAATAGGATTGGAGGTCATCAGAAGTCTGTAGGCAATATTATGATGGTGTGTATGAACCTACCTCAAGAAGATAGATACAAAATGGAAAATCTTTTTTTGTATTCTATTATACCCGGACCAACAGAACCCACAAGTGAACAGCTTAATCACCTTCTAAAACCACTGGTTAATGATCTACAAACTCTATGGGATGGTATATTGATTGAAAAGACACATCTTTATCCACGAGGCCAGAAATTAAGAGTTGCATTGTTCTCTTTGATAGGTGACATTCCTGCAATACAAAAATTGGCTGGCTTTTCGAGTCACTCTGCAAAAATGTTCTGCTCTTTCTGTAATATCTCTAAAGATGAAATTAGTGAAAAGAATGTGGGAAATTTTTCATTACGGAATCATGAGGATCATATGTGCTGGGCAACAAAGTGGAAAAATTCTAAGTGACATTGGGAGCGTGTATCAATTGTTCAAAATCATGGGGTACGATGGAGTGAGCTGAATAACCTTGAATATTGGCGTCCAACTGAATATTGCTCAATTGATGTTATGCATTCACATATGCTTGGCAACCTAAAAGATCACAGTCTAAGCTATTTTCAAATCCAAAATGCAGCAAAAGATCTAGAAAGGAAGCTGGAAAAGGATAAAAATTGGCATGTAAGAGAAGAAGATGATGATTTCTTTTCTGATACTTCACTGCACAAACATTCGAAAAAATGTAGAAGTAGCTTAAGCACCACGAATAATGATGATGATGATACAGGACACACGAGACAGCACAAGCAGCAAAGACGTACGAGTTCAAGACAGTCATCAACTCATTATGGACTAGATAATGAAGGATTGGGAACAAATCGATCAAGAAGCCAGAGTAGGTCATCCAGCTCCAAATTTATTCCTCCATATAGCGATGTGGCCTCAATACAGTCTCACAGCAGTGACAGTAGGAATTCATTGTATAACTTAAGGCAAAGAAGCATTAGCATATCACAGAGTGAAGGATTTCACTCATCAAATGAGACAGCTAGAGATGAAGAAAATAAAAGGAAAGGTAAGGAGAAAGAAAATGAAGGTAGTAGTAATCCACGAATCACAGCAGCAGAGCTACAGGTTGTATGGAAGATGATTGATCAAGTAAGAAGACCTTCCTGGCTAACACGAGTTCCAAAATCAGTAGGATCTAAAAAGGCAGGATCCCTCAAGGCAGCAGAATGGCACATGCTGTATACTCTCTACTTCCCTTTGTCACTTATACCCCTTTGGTTTGAAAAATTTAAAGAATCTGAATCTTCAGCTTCCTCAGCTGATAAACCAAGAGAATATTATCTTCTCAAGTCACTTGTAACATTATGCTCGATCACCAATTTTTTGACATTAAAAAATATACAGACTAATGAGCTTAAAGATCTAGATCAATTTCTGTTAGAGTATCGTGAGTGCCTTGAAGATGGTTGGAAGAATATTAATGCAAAGCCAAATCTGCATATCACTCAACATTATCCTGAAATGATAAAGCGTCTTGGTCCACCATCAGGTACAGCTACTTGGTCTGGAGAGCGGGTGAATCATATATTATCTGAAATTCCAAACAATCACCATCCACGTATGTAATGTTTGTAAGCAATGATTTAAAAACTCAGCTGTGCTAATTTATTAATATTTACCACAGGAGAGATACCGCTAACAATGCTCAAACATTGGTATCGGAAGTCTAGGGTATTAGATCTTGGTGAAGCTGAAGATAATGATCAATGTGAGACTAAAAAAATCCATATTGATCTCGATAAACAAAACAAATGGATCCATCTAAGTATGGCATTATTTACTAAATGTGTAAGGGCACGAATGGGAAAAGAAACTTCAAGACGGGCTTTGACACCATCGGAGAAAAGTGGGGATCGGGTAGTTGAAAATGTAGCAAGCATATTGATACATGGAAAGAGGTTTACTAGTTACCATCGACACATTGCTAATTCAACAATTGAATTCTACTATGGAAAAGATAGCCAGTTTGGGCAAATTGATGATATTTTCAGGTTGAAGGAAGATATTGATCAAATATATTTAATAGTAAGTCCTTTCAAAGAGCTCCATCCAGAAGAAACATCAAAGGATCCCTATGAGCTTTTCCCACAAGTGCATTGTCGGTTAGTAAGAGTAGCCAAAGCAACTCAAATTGTGATTAAGAAGATGCAATAATTGGACATGCAGCTACTGTCGAGCACAAAAAAGGAATATTTGGAATCAAAGACGAGGTTGTCACTGCCATTGGACTGCAGACAGTAGTGAGTGAAAAAATTAATCAAATTTATTTTCTGTTGACTAACATCTTTGTGTTAATTTGGGATTCGGGAAATTTGTAGGATTGGTGATGTTTGTAAATGGTGAAAGAAATTATTCAATGCTCGATTAAAAAATGCAATCCATCCAAATTACATTATCATAAATCAGTGAACAATTACTTTGGTTGCTTTTATTGCGAGAGAACCCATGCTTTCAATGAGTCATTTTTATCTTAAATGTAAGAATGAAAGAAAGAAAATCTTGATAATGAGAAATATGATAAAATTTTTACTTAATGAATGATCTTCTTCCTCATTCATCTACTATAAATAGTTTGACCTTCCAACTTTAGCTGATAGCTATATATTATTCACTTTATTTTTCGACAAGAGAACATACACGTTAACAAGACTATATACATAGTATTTTTTTATACTTTAGCTTTGATAGGTATAAATTTTAACAACTGATTATTTTTATTTTATTTTATTTTATTACAGTTCATTATGGATGATAATTTTGAAGGGATGTCTGTTGACCCAACTGATTCTGATTTTTTTCCACCTCAACATACTAATACTGGAAATACTCCACCACCACCCGCTGCTGATCCATCTCCAGATGCATCTCAATCTGTATTGCCTAATCCTAACCAACCACCTAATCCCAATCCAGGCCAAGAGTCTCATTCAGAACCAAGAAATTTTAATCCAAATCATCCTTCTGCTCCTGAAAGTGCTGATCAGCAAGCTGATCAGCTAGGAAGAGATTGGGCTAGTGAAGTATTGAGGGAATTTTTCGGAGACCAATCATCATCTGCTCAGCCTAACCAAGGTGCAAGCACAAGTGGAGCAGGTAAGTCAAATTTGTAGTGTATTCTTTTATTGAAAAATAACTAATTTAATTAACTTATTTGAATTGTTAGTGAATCCCTCAATCATTATGGGTATCAGTGATTACCACAGACTCAATTCAGCAGAGTCTCATGAGCGAGAACGGGGGTTAACGGCTGTAAGAGGCTTAGTTAGAAGGAATGATGTTCCCAGGAGCTCGGACAGTCTAAATAGAAATATTTACCACTTTCTGAAGTATTGTCTTGGGGGACCAACACAAATATCAAAATATCCTGCGAGCCCAAAACCTTTGGAGATTGAAAATTGGAAAGATTGGAGACAATTCAAACTAAAAACCATTCAAACTGTCCTAACCCAAGTCCAATCTTCTAACCGTGCCAATTCTGCAGCTGATTGACAATTTCTGATAACCAATTCTATAGCCTTCTTGCGATCCAAAATTTGTCTACCCGAATTTTTTCCAGCACCTGAGCCTCGAGGACTAAAAGGAGGAGCACCGATCCCACTTTCTGTCAAAAGAAACTTAGAGCGTGAATTGCAAGAAAAAGGTTTTTGGAAATTCGTGTTTGATTGGACTTGCCGTGACTTTTCAGAATCAACTTGGAATCAAGTCATGGGAAGCATAGTATGTGACCACTGTACCAGATGGCTCACCACCTTGAATACAATCGATCAGTCAAAGCTTCAGTTCACTCAATGTGTTATTGAGAAATGGGTAGTTAATAAGGGGAAGGAGATGATAAGGTTGTTTGGGCAAGAAGAGGAAAGGGTAGCAAGAGAAAAGATTGAAAAGAGGGCAAGGGCACAAGTAAAACGTTATCGGACCAAGGTAAGTTTTTTATTTTACTATGCTTTTTGTTATTATGAAGCTGATTTAGTTGGAATTCAGATTGCTAGTTCACGCTACAAGTTAGCAAGAGATCTCTGCAGTGATGTGCCAGGTTTTGTTGTGCTTTTTCATGATACTAGGTGCATCTCTGATATCGAGGAAGGCCCAGCACCATCCCCAAGGACAGTTGCACAAAATGGTATATTCAATGTTCCCAAATACCTCCCCAAGAATTGCTATTCAGCAACATTTTTGCAAGGATTATCTGTGAATGAACGTGAGTCACTTGGGGTTGGAGCTGATATTGATCTGGTAAAGATTCGGGAATCAATTAATAGAGCATCAACATCATCATAACTTAGGTATAACGGTGATCTTCTGTGTAATATAGCTATCTTATATTGAATTTTATGTATTCTGTTTTTTTTCAAAGCAGCTTGGTAAATGTTATAAAGTGATATTGAGAGAGAGTAACATTTTATTTAAGAAAAACAAATAATGTATGAGATATAAAAATGTATTTTCAACAAATTGATGGTCCATACCTCTTTATGTCACATTTATGTATCCATATTAATTTCAATCGAATTTAATGTTGACCAATACGTAGTGAATACACGCTATGCCACTTATACTTGCTAGGCATTGCTACCATTAAATATGCCAGTATCAAAAATTAATTTCAATCGAAATTAATGAGCATGATAATCATGAATTTCTGGAGTCAACTGCTTATTTTTATGCATGGTGCCTTGCCAACATTAATTTCGATTGAAATTACTTTTGATACTGGCATATTGCATGGTGTCTATTCCTGGAAAGTGTAAGTGGCATAGTGTGTATTCATTACGTATTGGTCAACATTAATTTCAATAGAATTTAATATTGACATTTTCATATTGAACCCAAACCAGCAAACGACCCAAAAAATTCTTCATAAAACTGCTCATTAATTTCGATCGAAATTAGTGAGCACCATATACATATTGAATGGTAGTTATATCTGGTGTGTGTAAGTTGTAAAGCTTGTGTTCAATGTTTATTGGTCAACATTAATTTTGATTAAAATTAATATTAATGTGTAAATGATATTTACATGCTCAATATGCATTGTAATGTGTTTACTTAAGAATAGAGTGCCCTACTTTTCATCTTACATAAAAATGCTTGGTGGCATGTCAAATTCAATTTTTATTAAAATTA
Organism: Hemileia vastatrix; assembly: GCA_030280995.1. Lineage (NCBI taxonomy): Eukaryota > Fungi > Basidiomycota > Pucciniomycetes > Pucciniales > Zaghouaniaceae > Hemileia > Hemileia vastatrix. The sequence continues at coordinate 32,527,992 of JASXTE010000005.1, forward strand.
ATGTTGACATGTTACCATGCATAACAGTAAGCAACTGACTGAATAAATTGATGATAATCATGAACCTTAATTTGGATCGAAATTAATGTTGCCAAGTGCAGATTGAAAAAAAGCTATGCCACTTACACTAGCCAGGCATATTTACTATTTATTATGTATTGGTCAACATTAATTTTTATAGAAATTAATATGGATATGTAAATTTTATATTTACCCTCAACATGTATAGTAAATTTCAATACTTAAAAATACTTGCCGTCCTTTACATGTCATGCAAAAAAGCATTATATCATTTCAACATTAATTTTGATCAAAATTAATGTTGGAATGCCATTATGCATTGAAACAACTAACTGACTGAAAAAGTTCATGATCAAAATGCTAATTAATTTTGATCAAAATTAATGTTGACGAATACATATTGAATATAAGTAATCTCCACTTACTCAGACCAGATATAACTACCATTCAATATGTATATGGTCAGCCTTAATTTCGATCGAAATTAATGGGAAGTTTTATGAAGAATCTTCTGGGTTGTTTTCTGGCTTGGGTTCAATATGCAAATGTCAACATTAAATTCGATCGAAATTAATGTTGACCAATACATAATGAATACACACTATGCCACTTACACTTTCCAGGCATATATACATGCAATATGCCAGTATCAAAAGTAATTTCGATCGAAATTAATGTTGGCAAGGCACCATGCATAAAAATAAGCAGTTGACTCCAGAAATTCATGATTATCATGCTCATTAATTTTGATTGAAATTAATTTTTGATACTGGCATATTTAATGGTAGCTATGCCTGGCAAGTGTAAGTGGCATAGCATGTATTCATTATTTATTAGTCAACATTAATTTCGATTGAAATTAATATGGACATGGACTATGCATAAAATTCCTATAAGTATAGGTAAGCTAAGCAGTTAGATAAACTGGTTTGATCAAGTACACCATATAAAAATTGATGTTTTAATGCCTTGATTAATTTCGATCAAAAATAATTTTAAGCCATGCATGTTGAATTTTATCTATGTCTGTGTAGTCCATGTGAAATGGCTTGTATTCAATATGCAGGGGTCTATATTAATTTCGATCGAAATTATGAGGTTCATTGCCTCATAAATTTGATGGTTTCTGTCAGTGTTTCATGCATGGTGCCATGTGATACTTGTTGATTCCTATCAAAATTAATTTCAACACCAATATATTGAATATGAACCATGGCACTTACAGTACTAGGTCATAGCTAAAATTCAATATGCTAGTCTCAAAATTAATTTCGATAGAAATTAATCAGGATCCATGAAGTTTATCAATAGTGTATGAGTTAAGTTTCAAGTCATATGTTTCATCATTTTCTTGCACCCATTTCTAGGTTATCTCAACAATTTTTTTCAAGTTTTATTATATTAATCAAAACTGTGGTAAGTTGTGAAAAATTAGCTAATCCAAATCTCAAATTGAATATTAATATTTTAATAATTTTGAATGTTGCTTAAGGTATTTCATTGGGTGATTCATAATAATATTTTATCAACTTAGTAGTCCTATAACTTTTGAAAAGTAACAATATTGGTATAGTTAGGGAAAACAATGCAATATCTTGTGCAGACTAAGATATATTGCAAAATAAAACTATTCAATTTTTTTTCCCTTAGTTGTATCCAAGTTTATCAAAGGTTTGGTCACGGTGCCCACACCCTAGCCTGACACTCCTCCTGTCACTTAAAAAACAAATTCTTATCTTAAATTCTAATGTTACCAATTTTATATTTATAATTCATTTCTTGTTTGATGAGGCATATCAGTATATATGTGAATCTCGCATTGTCATCTGAAATTAAATTTAACAAATATTCATAAAGGATTATCCTTTTTTTTTCATATAATATACTAATTAAGTGTATCTCCATTGTTTAGGAGTAAATTCTAATTTAAAAAATTTTGTATTTACCCGTGGTAATTTGAATATGGGATATAAATTTGTTATTATTTGTTTTTCACACTAAAAGTCCCCAAAGAATTACTAGTATTTTCTGTTAGCTACATCAAATTTCGCTTCAATATAAACAGATTGTGATTTAGCATGTTACTCAGTTTACCCCACTATGAATAATACATGTTAAAAAAAGCTCAAATAATATAAAATCCCCCTCTTTATGTTTTCTGTTTCTTTCATCCTCACTTTAATTTTAATCTTATTCAATTTTTTATCCTATTAAAATATCAACTTCAATTTTCTAGAATAGAGTTTCTTATAATTATTCATCATATTACATCATAATTTTTTGTTATCGAATACTTTTTTTTAATATTCATTAATCAATATGTCTAGTATACAAAATCCTACACCTCCACTTTGTATGTATATCATGTTCCTCTCTCTTAATTTATATATTTCACTTATGTTCTATATCTTTTTCTTTCAAAAATTTGATTTTCCAGCACCCAAATGTGTTTCATCCCACTCTCTGATTGATACTCGCTTTGAAGCTTTTGATCTTGCACCATGTCTGCCACATGGCATGGCACCTAACCCTCCTGTACTTAGCAATGAGAGGCAGGAAATAACAAGAGTTCAGTATTGCAATTTACTTGAATTGGCTAGAGATAAAACAGAAGAGCTTGTCAAGATCCTTAACAATAATCCTTCTCCTTCATATTTATCTAACCCTTGTAATGAATTACTCCAATTTGTGAAAAGCCTTGAAAAATGTATGTTCATCACCTTTTTTGTCTCCTTTTAAATTAGTAGATAAGATTATTAATTTTTTTCTTCTTCATATATATTTGTAGCTTATGAGGAGGGTATGATTCCTCCTGATGAAGTCATTGTCATTAGGGATGATGATGAGACAGATGAACCATCAGCTTCAACTCATGCTTCAACTTCTAAGGAAAATCTTGAAACACCTGTTATCCGTTCCAAGAAAAAGAGATTATCCCAAGGCTCCTCTTTTTTTTGACGTATTAAACCGGCTTCTGCTAATGAATTTTCTGATGTATCAAATAATAAATCTCAAAAAAAAGCAAAGGTTTTGATAATGAGTATATTCTTGTTTCCTTTTTTTTTATTGTTATTCTTTTATCTTTAAAATTCAATCATATATCTCTTTTATTGCTTACATATTGTACTTTTTATCTTTCTTTTGATATTTTGTACCAGAAACTCACCTGCTGTAGATTGTTCCATCCATAAACGCCCTCTCCCTGATGAAGATGATGAAAAGAGCAATGAAAATAGCGATGATCAACTATCAGAATATGAAGCTATGCTTGTTCATCAAAAAAAGCAAAGTTTAAAATCTTCTTCAAGACATGTTGATATGTTTGATAAAGATGATGATTCAAACAGCTCATCACCAAATTCCTTCATTTCTAAGAAGCAATACCCATCACCTCCTAAATTACCTACTTTGACCTCTTTGAAAGCTTCTCTACCAATGAAATCAACTCCAATCAAGATATCAAAAAAACCTCTAACTTATTCACCCTCAGTTCTAAAAGAATCTGATTTGCAGGAGGAATTCTGTAAAATTCATAATTTTTATAAAGGTAGAATCAGCATGGCAAAGGTCCTCAGGTTGTGGTTGGAAATTGTTACTCTCCTCGAATTACGCTCTTCTACTTCTTCCCAAGAACCCATGTCAAATATTCAAATGTTTACTTTTCATTGGGAAAAATCTTGTGGAGAAGATTGGCTTTCAAAACTTACTGAGTTATGTAAGTTACCATAATTTTTAGTCTTGACTTTTGTTCTTTTACTTATTTTTTTTTTCCTTTTGTAGCAAATATTTTTTAGAGATTGATAGCTCACAGCTATGGGTACTCGATAATATTGATTTCAAAAAAATGGAAGATTTATGTGATCCTGATGGTTTAAATACTGAAATTCTTTCCTCAACAAAGAAAACGGATCACCCTGAATCCAATCTTATCCGAATGCTCATGAGATTAATGATCCCAAGTGACCACTGCCGTTCTTCATGGGTATCTCTTATATCATCTTCACTTTATCTGACCGCACATGAATTCAGACAGCTTCCATCACATCAAAACATTAACTCAGATTGTCCAATTGAACGTGGTCTTCAGCTTCTAGCTCACCTTTCAAATCTGAAGAGTCCGATTTCTGATGGCTTAGAAGTTGGTCCCACTGCACTTCAAACCCGTGATATATCAATGTCAACTCTTCTTCAAATCAGCAATATTATCATTGATATAATTATGTCAATTATCATTCTTAAATCAAAATATTGTGCTGCAACAATATCAAGTGGCAAGACTAGTGAAGCTCAACAATCAAGTGAGAAAAACGAAAATACTGAACTGACTATAATGAGAGAGAAACAAAAGGCTGCACTAAACAAAATAAATTCTGAATACTCCCACCACCGATATCAATCTTTCACATTCTATATAATTGATGGTGTCCGTGGTTTATTTCTGAGCTCTCAAGATCATAGATTGGCTTCAGCAGCTGATTGCTTGGAGGTAATATCAGAAGTTAAGTTTCTTAATTTACATGAAAAAAAAAATCATTTGATGGAAGAAATAATTTGGAAAAATTTAAATAACTATATTTTAACATTAATAAAACCTTTTATAGGCAAGTGTGATCCATTTCCTTTAAAATTTGATACCCCAAGTCCTCCGGGAATTGCTAGGGCTATTTCTGCAGATTTTCTTAATCACTGGAGCTCCATTCAGCCAGTATCACCTTTTTTTGCTAAACATAGCCTTTCAATAAATTAATATTCCAACATGTAAATAGATAAAGTTCTGTCTATATGATATATCTTGTATAATTCAAGTTATTTTCCTTCAAATACATCAAAAATGTGACCATCTTTGAAATTTATTAAGTAACCTTTGACATGATTTTCTAAATTAATTATTAAAAAAAATTATTGTAAGTCCAGCAATAACAAAGATTTTAAAATCTACTTATATGATTTCAAATACTTGTATTAAATTCTTAAATATTTTATTGTTTATATAAAAATATGATAACTGCTCTAGTTTTGTTACTTTACCTTTAATATTATATAATCTATTAATTATTACAAATATTTTCGTTGATTGTAACATTTTTAATCAGAAGTAGAACAATTTATATAATTAAATGAGTAAATTCTTAAAAAAATACAATTTAATCTATTATTGATTCAAAATTCTTTCATCAACTCTTTATTATTAACTTTTTTATTAATAAGCCTGTTTGACCTAAAATACTATACAGTTAATTTGGTAGCATTAAAAGCACATTTTTATGGCTAATATATTTCAAATTCTTTATTATAGTTTTTTTTATTTTAGAACCTTTGCTACCAATTTAATAAAAATTACATTTAAAGATTTCACAACTTATATATTTCCTCAAAAGTAAATCAAATTTTCTTATAATATTATGAAAAAAATTATTTTATTTCACAAATAAAAAAAATAGATAATACTATAATTATCAAAACTGAAAATGTTACAGCTACTCCCAGTATTTATCATGTTTAAATTTGCATTAAGTTGTGTATATATAATATAAATTTTTAATATTTATATATCTAGATTTTTTAGATTTGTCTTAACATTAGATAAATAATACATTGCTGATTCTATTTCTTCCTCTATTAAGTCATCTCTTTTCAAAAAAACTCTCAAAGCACTAATCAAATATTCTAAGCTAAATTTTTCTTTTTTAATTTCTAAGTATTCTGAAATATCAATATCAAAAACATTAAGCTTTTCTATAGCATGAAAAAGTCTAGTGCTGATTTGAATAGAAGAACCTATCCTAGTGAAGCCAGGAATTTCATGACATCTTGAGGTAAAATGCCTTAGTTGATTGGCAGGCCATAATGTCACTGTTATTCCATTAGTTGCTTCAAAGTTGATTTTACTTCGAATTTCGGGAAACATAAGTTCTCCACCTATTTGTTGTGGTTGGGTCTTATCATACTTCATATGAATGGTGTTTTTTTCTGTATCTTTAGGAAAAAATATTCCTAAAGTATACTCACTTGCATCCTTATCGAGATGAACCTCATTAGAGAACCCATTACCATTCCCTCCAGATGTCCAAGTTAAATTACTAGCAAACGGTACACCCTCTTCTTCACTAGAAACTTTTGAAAATCCAGGAATACCAAGTTTTGCGCAAAGATTAGTTGCCTCATTGTACTTTACATATGATATTTTTTTAAAAAAATATTCAAAGTACATTGCAATCCTCTTCATTTGTTTTTTATATTCATCCGTTTTTACAATATCATCAGTGTATTCATCTGCAAGGAAAAGCATTCAAAAATTCAGTATTTAAATTAAAAAAAGTGATACTTACGAATATGTAAAGATTTCTTTCTATCTAAAATAAAGCCACCACCAAACATTTTTCCAAAACCACCAGCTCTTTGATGATAACCATTATTTTTAATTTCATGTTCGCAGTAAGAAGGATCCTTAATGCATCGCACCGTAGCTTCTAACATATCTAGTTCTTTGAGCTCATGAATTTCAAAAGTCTGCACAAGAACATTAGGTATTAAGACACCTTTTGGTTTATAAATACTACATCCAGGAAAAAAATTGTAATAATTATTGCAATCTGTCATATTATTTGCATAAGATTGTGCATAGAAATGTGGCTTCTTCCCGTTTGTATCCATTTCAAGAGCGTTTACAAGTTTCATTCCAGTAGCAATGTCTTTTGCCCACCTATTGTTAGAGTTCTTCCCTGGCCGTTTTTTTTTTTCAAATCGTTACTCATTGATGGTTCAATCCTAAGAGAATTCAATTTTGATTTAAAATAGAAAAAAATCAAAAATTAGAAAATAGTAACATAATTTCAATTATCAGTCAATGATACCTTTAACTTTATCATATCTTCAATATTAGAAATACAAAAGTTAGCATATCTACATATTAGTAAATTTATATACTTTTTCTTTATTTCAAATATTAAGAAAGCGTTTCAAAGGTATACTTTATTAAATTATACATATAAAGAGTATAGCTTTATCCTGTATGCATTCAGCAAGTACGAGATTTGGCTCTACACTTAATATTAATAACATAATGAAAGTATAACTCCAATACACTAGTAATATAAAAAAATTCACGGAATTATGATATCCACATATATAAAATGAAAAATCTTGCTCTGATCAATATATTGACTTAGAAAGTTATACTTCAATAAATTAATAATTTTTAAATTGTAGCATTGTCCTGTATGCTTTCAGCAAGTACGAGACTTTGAAACAACTTAAAAATCAATAAATTAAAGGTAAAGTACAAACAATCTAATTATTATTATGAAAAGCAAAACATTATCCTGTATGCTTTCAGCAAGTACGAGATGATGTTTTACTTTTCATATTAATAATATAATGGTTAAGAAAGTATTAAAGAAATATAGAAAAATGATAAGCAAAACATGAACTTACATGTCTATAAAATCTTCTTCCATTTGTAGCTGATTGATCAAAATTAATTATAAAGTTTATTTTATAATCACTGTTTTAAAAAATAAATGGTTAGATAAATAAATTGAACATTTTTGATAAGGAATAAAGAAAAGTAAATTGACAAACAAATAAAAAAACTTTAAGTTAACTGAAAAAGAATTATTTTATAATGAATCGAAAGGGTACAGTAAAAGATACCATAAAAATAAATTCAGAATTAGAATCATTAGATTAACTTGTCAAAAGTGTAAAAAAGTGTAACAAACCAAAATGATATGAAATGCAATAGCAAGAAAAATTTGCTTACCGGTAATCAGATAAGGTCAAGAAAATAGTACCAATAATTGAAAATGATAAAGCAAAAATATGATTGATAATTTTTGAAAAAGGTAAGTGAGAAAGAGAAAGGAAAAATAAATTGGGTGGCAAACAGATGTATATATCATGAATTTTCACTGATCACATTTTCAAAAAAATTCAGATCTCCAAGTCATATGATAAACTTCATCTAAATTCCAAGAATGATGTTGCCAAGGCACTGTACACAGCATGATCATTTTTTCCTATGCATATACTAATTCCAGCTAGAATTTACTTGGCTGCATGTTGTACAGATGCACATTTGTGGAACACTGAATTTCACATCTAAAAAAAATTGACGCCACATAATTCTAGCTACCATGTTTCACATAGCTAAAAAACATACACTCATCACATTTAAATTTACATTGCACCAAAATTAATTCATTTTTGAATTTTTTTAAAGGAAACTATAATGTGCACCACCTATTTCTAAAATATGAACCTCCGCACCATATTAAATTGGGAGACTTTAAATTATGCAATTTTTTTGCCGTGACCTTTTTAGTGATCTTACTTGGTTCAAAATATTGAAACATGGCCAATTTTGATGAAAGAAACATTTGATTTTGTTTCTATGTGTAACAATGGAAGGCTGTTTCTTACTGGCTGAAGAGTGTTGTATATTTTATTTGAACAAATTTTTATTTTTTTATGTATTTTATTTAAAAAATTTACTTTTTATTGCAGCCAGATTTATACTGGCTGCTTTTTAGAAACCTTAATTTATGACCCAAGCCTTTGAAATTGGCTTGGGTTCCTTACATTGCAATTTAGTACTTCCAGCCAGGTTTCCCCTGGCTGGAAGTGTCTCTTTCAAGCAATCGAAGTCGCTAAAAGCAACTTCGATTGCTTGCTGTAATGTTTGCCACCCTCCCAGCTAATTTACTAGGCTGGGAGGTGGCCAAAGCAGTGTGCAACGCGCGTTGCTGCTGCAAGTAACGCGCGTTGCACAATCGCTACCATATTTCATGCAGCTGATATCAAGTCAGCTGCATGAGATATGCGCAGCATGTGCAATGCGCGCTGCATGCAGCAGATACGCGCGTTGCATGCAGAAGCAATGCAGGCTGCATGCAACGCACATTTCTGCTGCATGCAATGCGCATTACTTGCAGCAGCGATGCGTGTTGCATGTGCTGCATGCAGTGCATTGCACAGCCAGTTTTTTTCTGGCTGTGCAATGCACACAGAGAAACCAAAGTCCCTGCAAGGGACTTTGGTCTCTAAAATGGAAGCGACTTTCCCTACCAGGTGCAATCTGGTGGGAAAGTGAGAGAAACGTTAGACCGAAGTTGTTTGAAAGCAACTTTGGTCTTAAAAACATTAAAAATCATAAAAAAAAAATGAGAAATGTAGAAAAAAAAAAAAAAAATTAAAATGTGAGTATAAGAAAAAAAATAAGTTCTAGTGATACCAAAAATCCAAGCCAATTTCATTTGGCTTGGTTATTTAATAATTATTTTTTAATACATTAAATTTAAAATTCAAACACCATAAAATATATGAATGTTTTTTATATGAATATTATAAATTTAATCTACCTCTTTCTCATAATTATATTTATAATTTTGTTTTTTTAATTTTTGACATTTAAGTTTATTTTTTGGAAATACAAAATTAAATTTTCAACTAAATTTTTTAGTAAGGTAAAATAAATTATAAATTTGACATTTTGTAATTGAATAATGAAAAAAATTTTAAATTTATTTAATAAATATTTTTGTTAGAAGAATACAAATATTTTAAGGGTAGAAATATGGTGCAAATTGTAAGTAAAAAAAATTATATTTTTTTTTGTGAGGGGTTATTTCTATTTTTAAAAATATTTTTCAAAAAAATTCATTAAATACTGAATTAAATTACTTTGAAACTCAAATTTTTGTAAAATAATTAAAAATGAAATAATAATATTGTTGTATTTGATATAAAATTTGAATTGGTAATATTAATGTCTCTTAAAGTAAATTTGAAAATCATTTAAAAAGACCATGTTGATAAGTACTTCATTTTTGATATACAATGGTTATATATATATCTTATATATATTTCTTGAGTGTTATTTTTATATACATTCAATAAAATTTGTAATATAAAATGCCATTTAATAATTAATTAATGATCAACTTAGTTATAACAACTTCATATTTAATACTAGCCACTAGTATTTACTTTTTAATTTAAAACTCCAATATAATATGAGAGTATCCTTATTTTGTCTGTATGTAATGAACAACAATAACAGACCATAAATGAGTGGGTAGTTAATTACAATAAATAGTTGAAGAATAACCTATAAGAAATGATAAGTTTATCAAAAAGAGTACATTAAAAAAATATACTTTTGAATTTTTTTTGATATAATTTGGGTAGTTAAATGAAAATTTAAATTATCAGACATCAAAATGGATAAAATCTAAAAGTAGTGTTTATATAATAAGCCTCATATAAAAAAAGGATAAAAAATCTACTATGTAACTAAATTATTAAATATTAAGGTATTATTAAAATTATTAAAAACTTATTTTACAGTTATAATGAAATCTAAATGTGAAAATAATGGTGGGATAATAGTAAGACTATGTGGAAACACTTTAATTTATACATACTTTCAACTATGTTCAGATAAAAAAATTGTTAAAATTGTATAATAACATCTAGTTAATAGTGATGCAATTTTATTTAGATCAAGAATAAATTTTTCTGAGGAAAAACTAATTAAATTGAGATATTGCCATCTCCTTTCAAGAGATAGAATAATAATAAAAATTTAAAAAATTATAATAAGTATTCTTAATCACCATTTTTGAAAAGTCTCTAGTAAAATTCATTATTAAATATATCATTCATTTATTACATTATATGGAGTTTCATCTTGAAGTAGTGATGTGCAGCTTTGAACTTATGTTATGAAAAAAAAAGGTTAAAAAATATATAGTTATACTAATGAAAAAGCCAAAAATAAAAATACTATTATAAATTAAAAAAATAAAACTACATAAATTTTATTCTGCTCTAATGATGGAAGGGTACTATGTATGAATTTCCACATGTTAAATCCAAACCTGCTTTAAGGTTAGTTTACAGTTAGAGCTATTAAGTTTCCTTAAATTCTAAAAATATATTATGAATTTTATTAATTATTTTTTTCTTGTTTTCTTTCCAAAGTTGTTAGAGTTGCTTAATTAATACTGTTATCTTGATTGTAAGATATATAATTTTTTTTGAATACATGATTTATTGTTTCAAAAATTATATTATAAATTTAAATCATTTATTTCATTTTCTAAAGCTTCATTGTCAAAGACACAACTACATTTTCTATTACTTAACAAATATATAAAATGTGATAGTAAAATTTGAGGAATTTTCTTTTTGAGAGGGTCAAACTATATTGTGAAGATTTTTATCTAGAAATTCTTGTACTCTAAAACCAAATAATTTTCTCCCTTAAGTAAGCCATTTCAAAAATATGAGAATATAAACAAGAATATTAACTTATCTTATTTTTATTTTCTTTACTGAAAGTTTTAGTTCAATCCCTTTTTTTATATGACATTAGTATAAAAACATGGTTAAATGCTACTATATAATTAATTTTTATTATATATATATATATATATATATATATATATATATGAAATATTTAGAACGTCATCCTTTTTTATTTACTTGAATAAATGGCTCAATTATAATACCCAACACTTATTAATGTTTCCCAAACTCAATAACAAATTTCTCATATGAAATATTAGCTTCTAATATAAGAAGTTTATCTATAGATGATATTCAACATGTGATTTTACTTTTTAGATTCAGCTAAAATTAAACAAAAGGAGAAATCATGCATATGTGTATAAATGGTAACCATATGTTACTTAGAGGATTGTGAAATTCACTCATCAGAATGGTTTAAGTATTAAAATAAATTGAGGTCATTATTTTCTAGTATTTGAAACTAATTAGGAAATTATTCTAAAAATATATTTTAATGTGTATCATGTTTAAAAAGTTGGAAATATGATTTTTGAAAATTGTGAGTTTCTTATGAGATACCAAGCTTTAGTTTACATTGTTTCAAGTAGAATAGAGTTTTAGTATTAGAAATTGAAAGCAATGTACCATTATCAGATTTTAACTGTGTTCTACTTATAGAATGATTACATAACATTAAACATTATTTAAATCAAAAAGGTTTAAAAGATATTTAGAATTTTACCAAATTTTACCATTTATTAATCTTTGATTTGAAAACAAACTATGATGTACACTCACTAGAAATAAGCAATCCCAATTTTAACATAATTTATCAATCCAAAAATAATGAGTCAATTAACATGAAAATATATATTATTTCAAAACCAATTCTCTAGATTTAAAATATGATGCTTTAATGAAAAATTATTACAAAACTTTAATGCAATGAAGTCTCTTAAAAAATTCAAAAATAGAATATCAAAACAAGTAATTTCTGCAAAAAAAAACTACTAACTATTGTAGATAAAGCATAAAAATAAGTCATATTTTTTAAAAAAATGATCTAACAATATTTATTTTTGTTAAAAAAATCAAAACATTGTTAAGTTTGCTTGTTATAATAATGTTAAAATCCACTAAACATTATCTAAAGGTGGTAAAATATGTTAAAAATATGTTGAATTTTATGAGATAAAAATCAACAATTTTGTATCATTTCCTGTTGTGCTATGACTTTATTCCACCCTTTTTATCTGATTCTTCCAGTATTACTTTGCTATGATCACTAGTTTTCAAGTTAAAATTTACAAATGTTCATTATACTTGATAATATGAAAAATAACTCAAACTTTTATAACTACAAAATAAGATTTTGTAACTCCTTCTTTCAATCAATATTTGAAGAAATTTTTGTTTATTTTAGTAATGATTTTAAGAATAACAAAAAATTTGAAATTCGCAAGGAATTATTTCCAGAGACTATAATTATTTACTTGTGTAATGCATGAGCTACTTATCAATGATGTAAAACATCAGAAAAGTAAGTTATAGTTATAAATCTACAGATTATACTGTTTCTGGTATATATATCTTCAATAAATCTTTTAAACTTATCTTAGCCTACATACCACACAATAGAAAAACATTATATTAAAAAAGGAAAAAATTCTATGATAATATCATGAAGAATGATAACCATGGATTAATATTCCATAAAAATGGTTAATAATATTTTAAGAGAACCTAAATCAGTATTCTTTCATCAAAATATATCCTTTTTGTCTTTGTAATTTATTCCAAACAAATTTTTTGAAAGTTGAATCTATATATCTAATGCCAAAACCACTATTAAGTTCCCTCTTAGACTTTTTAAGAAATTATATATATATATATATGTATATATATATATTATTTATCAAAAATTGAAATAAAGAATAAAAACATAATTTTATTTACCTTTAATTATTTAAATATAGAGTATTTTCAGAATGCATTGTGGTTACTTGTGAAGGTTAGAAGATTTGAAGTTGGATTTATGAGTTTTTAGAAGGGCAAATATTGTAAAATTCTTTCATAAATATTTATTTCATAGTTTCAAATGTTGAAATCTACAAACTAATGGGATTTAAAATTATATTGAGATTTAAAATCTGTTTTCTACTCAAGTAAAATAAAATAAAATGATGATATCAAAATTGAAATTAAGTTTAAACTTTTGATATGCTCTATCTTCAATTTTATTGATAGTGCATCAAAAATTTAATAATATTTTTTTCCTTCATCACTTTTTACATAAAAGATAGTTTTATCATTTTATGAATTAAACATTGCTTATATAAATTTAACATCTATGTCAACTGTTTATGACTATTAATCTATATAATAAATTTTTTAAAAGAAAAAATAACATCAGTATATACTGACTTTGAAATTATTCAATTTAAAATAGTTTACAGGTAGATAATGAAGGGTGATTTCATTTTTGAATATGAACTATAGAAGTCTTATTTTATCAATTTTAATTCTTTTTGAGCTCAAATGTATCCACCGCAACTTAAGTAAGAATAAAAATTATTTTTATTGAAATTTACATGAGAAAGTATGCCTATTATTCAAAATCAAACTTGCTCTAATGGTGTTTTTCAATCATTATTTCCATTCATAACAATAAAAAACATTTCAATTTACTGATGTTTTAGTTTTTGATATCCCCAAGTTTATATCTCAGGTGTACTATTCACAAAATTATTAAAAATATAATTTTCAAAATACATGATAAACTTGAAAGTGAGGGGGCATTAAATTTTTAAAAATGAATTCTAAATTCAGGATGGATAGTATTTTTTCTATTTTCACAAATGAACAATTTTTTGTTTCAATTAATCCAGAAAGAAAATTTTGTTGTAAGCATATTATATTATATTTATTATGATTTTAAATACTATATTTTCAAGATTTGTGTTTAATATTTCCTGTGAAAGTTAATGTTAATGTGAATTTAAAGTAAGCTTGAAGAAATTTAATCAATAGGCATATTGGATATTTAAAATAATATTTTGCTCCAATCTTGAATCATCCTGGGCTAAAAAATATCCCAAATAAGGTTTTTGTGGGTCAATTTGGATTTAAGTAGGATTAAGTGAGGTTTAATAAAGGACAGATAAAAGGCTAAATTCATTAATAGTGACTTTTTTCTCAAAATAGTTATAAAATATGTATAATTCTGGAATCAAGCTTCAATAAAGTTGAATTGAAACAGAGATAATTTCTAGCAGCACAACACCATATTTACAAAGGTGTAAAATACCTCAAATATTACTCATAATATAGGAAGGCAAGGAATCTACAAAATTCACATTTCAAACGAGGATTTATATTTTGAATTTGAAATTGAGAAATGGAATATTATTTTCCAATTTAAATATCTATTAGTCATTTTAACAAAAGTTTTCAGTAATCAGATTGAATTTTGATGGTATTTTGTTGTAGATTAATCATTTTGATGAGACATTTACTCAAAATTACTGGTTTCGTTTCTAATATTCCATGTGAAATTCATTACGAATCTTTTTGAAAGTGAATAGTTGACATATTGGATATGCAAAAGCTTATGTTAGATCAAAGTGAGATCAAAGGGAGCTTAACTGATGATCAAATTAGGATTTTACAAGATCAAACGGTGATCAATGTAGGTTCATCTTGAGCTCAATTTGTGACAAATCTCTGACTAAATGTAAGGCCAAACAATTTCCTACATGGTGATGATGTGTGCATAATTCAAGCATAGATTTGTGGCTCAACGGAGCTCAAGCAAGGGGTATTGCTAGCAATACCCCCCCATTTTTTCTGTGGTGTTTGATGAGTAAAAAAAAATGAGACTGTGGTGGTTAATGATTAAGCTGTATGTTGTCTGATTATTCTAAGATGATTGTATGATGATGCCCAATTTCGAGTCTGAGAGGCTCTTAAGTATACCTAGTCACGTGCCTAAGTTTCCCCTCCAGAGCTCAGCCAGAGTCAATCCGGAGTCCGTACGGAGTCAAAGCGGAGTCCGTCTGGACTCAATTAGAACCTTTAAAACTATAATAAAAAATCTAGAAAAATTACACATAATAGAGCCACTTCCTTTTTACATTCCAAACTAATTTTCGTAGTCTGTGCAGCTCTATTAACCCCGTGAAAATTCATCAAAGTTAAGTAATTTCTAAAAATGTAAATATTTCTATAAAAATTTAAAATTCATTTAAAACATATAAGAAAAATAGTAAAAAATCTTGGAAAATTTCCCAAGGTTCTTGAGTGACTCGAATTGATACTTATAGACTCTTCAGACCGTAAAAATAAGTTTTCTCCGTAAAATAAATTGTTTTCGCGTAGGCATTTGCTTTTAACCAATTTCTTCATATTTAAAACTCAAATAAATTAAATAAAACCCTTTTATAAAAAATAATAACGCCAATCTTGCAAGCCGTAATAACTCCATTTACGTACTTAGGTGCCATACTAAACTTTAGGCTACCACATCGTGAGTGCCTGGAAGAGGGTTAGAAGAATATTAATGCAAAGCCAAATCTGCATATCACTCAACATTATCCTGAAATGATAAAGCGTCTTGGTCCACCATCAGGTACAGCTACTTGGTCTGGAGAGCGGGTGAATCATATATTATCTGAAATTCCAAACAATCACCATCCACGTATGTAATGTTTGTAAGCAATGATTTAAAAACTCAGCTGTGCTAATTTATTAATATTTACCACAGGAGAGATACCGCTAACAATGCTCAAACATTGGTATCGGAAGTCTAGGGTATTAGATCTTGGTGAAGCTGAAGATAATGATCAATGTGAGACTAAAAAAATCCATATTGATCTTGATAAACAAAACAAATGGATCCATCTAAGTATGGCATTATTTACTAAATGGGTAAGGGCACGAATGGGAAAAGAAACTTCAAGACGGGCTTTGACACCATCGGAGAAAAGTGGGGATCGGGTAGTTGAAAATTTAGCAAGCATATTGATACATGGAAAGAGGTTTACTAGTTACCATCGACACATTGCTAATTCAACAATTGAATTCTACTATGGAAAAGATAGCCAGTTTGGGCAAATTGATGATATTTTCAGGTTGAAGGAAGATATTGATCAAATATATTTAATAGTAAGTCCTTTCAAAGAGCTCCATCCAGAAGAAACATCAAAGGATCCCTATGAGCTTTTCCCACAAGTGCATTGTCGGTTAGTAAGAGTAGCCAAAGCAACTCAAATTGTGATTAAGAAGATGCAATAATTGGACATGCAGCTACTGTCGAGCACAAAAAAGGAATATTTGGAATCAAAGACGAGGTTGTCACTGCCATTGGACTGCAGACAGTAGTGAGTGAAAAAATTAATCAAATTTATTTTCTGTTGACTAACATCTTTTTGTTAATTTGGGATTCGGGAAATTTGTAGGATTGGTGATGTTTGTAAATGGTGAAAGAAATTATTCAATGCTCGATTAAAAAATGCAATCCATCCAACTTACATTATCATAAATCAGTGAACAATTACTTTGGTTGCTTTTATTGCGAGAGAACCCATGCTTTCAATGAGTCATTTTTATCTTAAATGTAAGAATGAAAGAAAGAAAATCTTGATAATGAGAAATATGATAAAATTTTTACTTAATGAATGATCTTCTTCCTCATTCATCTACTATAAATAGTTTGACCTTCCAACTTTAGCTGATAGCTATATATTATTCACTTTATTTTTCGACAAGAGAACATACACGTTAACAAGACTATATACATAGTATTTTTTTATACTTTAGCTTTGATAGGTATAAATTTTAACAACTGATTATTTTTATTTTATTTTATTTTATTACAGTTCATTATGGATGATAATTTTGAAGGGATGTCTGTTGACCCAACTGATTCTGATTTTTTTCCACCTCAACATACTAATACTGGAAATACTCCACCACCACCCGCTGCTGATCCATCTCCAGATGCATCTCAATCTGTATTGCCTAATCCTAACCCACCACCTAATCCCAATCCAGGCCAAGAGTCTCATTCAGAACCAAGAAATTTTAATCCAAATCATCCTTCTGCTCCTGAAAGTGCTGATCAGCAAGCTGATCAGCTAGGAAGAGATTGGGCTAGTGAAGTATTGAGGGAATTTTTCGGAGACCAATCATAATCTGCTCAGCCTAACCAAGGTGCAAGCACAAGTGGAGCAGGTAAGTCAAATTTGTAGTGTATTCTTTTATTGAAAAATAACCAATTTAATTAACTTATTTGAATTGTTAGTGAATCCCTCAATCATTATGGGTATCAGTGATTGCCACAGACTCAATTCAGCAGAGTCTCATGAGCGAGAATGGGGGTTAAGGGCTGTAAGAGGCTTAGTTAGAAGGAATGATGTTCCCAGGAGCTCGGACAGTCTAAATAGAAATATTTACCACTTTCTGAAGTATTTTCTTGGGGGACCAACACAAATATCAAAATATCCTGCGAGCCCAACACCTTTGGAGATTGAAAATTGGAAATCTTGGAGCCAATTCAAACTGTCCTAACCCAAGTCCAATCTTCTAACCGTGCCAATTCTGCAGCTGATCAACAATTTCTGATAACCAATTCTATAGCCTTCTTGCGATCCAAAATTTGACTACCCGAATTTTTTCCAGCACCTGAGCCTCGAGGACTAAAAGGAGGAGCACCGATCCCACTTTCTGTCAAAAGAAACTTAGAGCGTGAATCGCAAGAAAAAGGTTTTTGGAAATTCGCCTTTGATTGGACTTGCCTTGATTTTTCGGAATCAACTTGGAATCAAGTCATGGGAAGCATAGTATGCAACCACTGTACCAGATGGCTCACCACCTTGAATACAATCGATCAGTCAAAGCTTCAGTTCACTCAATTTGTTATGGAGAAATGGGTAGTTAATAAGGGGAAGGAGATGATAAGGTTGTTTGGGTAAGAAGAGGAAAGGGTAGCAAGAGAAAATATTGAAAAGAGGGCAAGGGCACAAGTAAAAGGTTATCGGACCAAGGTAAGTTTTTTATTTTACTTTGCTTTTTGTTATTATGAAGCTAATTTAGTTGGAATTCAAATTGCTAGTGCACGCTACAAGTTAGCAAGAGATCTCTGCAGTGATGTGCCAGGTTTTGTTGTGCTTTTTCATGATACTAGGTGCATCTCTGATATCGAGGAAGGCCCAGCACCAGCCCCAACTGCACCTATCCGAGCTATTCCTGGATGGCAAAATCCTGAACTCAATGATTTGTTTAAAAAAATGGATAAGATGACAAAGGACTTAGCCCATACACCAGCTCAAAGAAAATCAGCATTAAAAACATATTCACGGTCATCAGAAAGGACAGTTGCACAAAATAGTATATTTAATGTTCCCAAATACCTCCCCAAGAATTGCTATTCAGCAACATTTTTGCAAGGATTATCTGTGAATGAACGTGAGTCACTTGGGGTTGGAGCTGATATCGATCTGGTAATGATTCGGGAATCAATTAATAGAGCATCAACATCATCATAACTTAGGTATAAC
Organism: Hemileia vastatrix; assembly: GCA_030280995.1. Classification (NCBI taxonomy): domain Eukaryota; kingdom Fungi; phylum Basidiomycota; class Pucciniomycetes; order Pucciniales; family Zaghouaniaceae; genus Hemileia; species Hemileia vastatrix. The sequence continues at coordinate 32,546,861 of JASXTE010000005.1, forward strand.
GGTGATCTTCTGTGTAATATAGCTATCTTATATTGAATTTTATGTATTCTGTTTTTTTTCAAAGCAGCTTGGTAAATGTTATAAAGTGATATTGAGAGAGAGTAACATTTTATTTAAGAAAAAAAATAATGTATGAGATATAAAAATGTATTTTCAACAAATTGATGGTCCATACCTCTTTATGTCACATTTATGTATCCATATTAATTTCAATCGAATTTAATGTTGACCAATACATAGTGAATACATGTTATGACACTTATACTTGCCAGGCATAGCTACCATTAAATATGCCAGTATCAAAAATTAATTTCGATCGAAATTAATGAGCATGATAATCATGAATTTCTGGAGTCAACTGCTTATTTTTATGCATGGTGCCTTGCCAACATTAATTTTGATCGAAATTACTTTTGATACTGGCATATTGCATGGTGTCTATTCCTGGAAAGTGTAAGTGGCATAGTGTGTATTCATTACATATTGGTCAACATTAATTTCAATAGAATTTAATATTGAAATTTGCATATTGAACCCAAACCAGCAAAAAACCCAAAAAATTCTTCATAAAACTGCTCATTAATTTTGATCAAAATTAGTGTTGACCATATACATATTGAATGGTAGTTATATCTGGTGTGTGTAAGTTGTAAAGCTTGTGTTCAACGTTTATTGGTCAACATTAATTTTGATTGAAATTAATATTAATGTGTAAATGATATATACATGCTCAATATGCATTGTAATGTGTTTACTTAAGAATAGAGGGCCCTACTTTTCATCTTACAGAAAAATGCTTGGTGGAATGTCAAATTCAATTTTTATTAAAATTAATGTTGACATGTTACCATGCATAACAGTAAGCAACTGACTGCATAAATTGATGATAATAATGAACCTTAATTTTGAGAGAAATTAATGTTGCCAAGTGCAGATTGAAAAAAAGCTATGCCACTTACACTAGCCAGGCATATTTACTATTTATTATGTATTGGTCAACATTAATTTTTATAGAAATTAATATGGATATGTAAATTTTATATTTACCCTCAACATGTATAGTAAATTTCAATACTTAAAAATACTTGCCGTCCTTTACATGTCATGCAAAAAAGAATTATATCACTTCAACATTAATTTTGATCAAAATTAATGTTGGCATGCCATTATGCATTGAAACAACTAACTGACTGAAATAGTTCATCATCAAAAGGCTCATTAATTTTGATCAAAATTAATGTTGACCAATACATATTGAATATAAGTAATCTCCCCTTACTCAGACCAGATATAACTACCATTCAATATGTATATGGTCCGCCTTAATTTCGATTGAAATTAATGGGCAGTTTTATGAAGAATCTTTTAGGTTGTTTGCTGGCTTGGGTTCAATATGCAAATGTCAATATTAAATTCGATCAAAATTAATGGGCAGTTTTATGAAGAATCTTTTGGGTTGTTTGCTGGCTTGGGTTCAATATGCAAATGTCAACATTAAATTCGATCAAAATTAATGATGACCAATACATAATGAATACACACTATGCCACTTACACTTTCCAGGCATAGCTACATCCAATATGCTAGTATCAAAAGTAATTTCGATGGAAATTAATGTTGCAAGGCACCATGCATAAAAATAAGCATTTGACTCCAGAAATTCATGATTATCATGCTCATTAATTTTGATTGAAATTAATTTTTGATACTGGCATATTTAATGGTAGCTATGCCTGGCAAGTGTAAGTGGAATAGCATGTATTCATTATGTATTAGTCATCATTAATTTCGATCGAAATTAATATGGAAATGGACTATGCATAAAATTCCTATAAGTATAGGTAAGCTAGGCAGTTAGATTAACTGGTTTGATCAAGTACACCATATAAAAATTGATGTTTTAATGCCTTGGTTAATTTCGATAGAAATTAATTTTAAGTCATGCTTGTTGAATTTTATCTATGTCTGTGTAGTCCATGCGAAATGGCTTGTATTCAATATGCAGGGGTCTACATTAATTTCAATCAAAATTATGAGGTTCATTGCCTCATAAATTTGGTGGTTTCTGTCAGGGTTTCATGCATGGTGCCTTATGATACTTGTTGATTCCTATCAAAATTAATTTCAACACCAATATATTGAATACAAACCATGGCACTTACAGTACTTGGTCATAGCTAAAATTCAATATTCCAGTCTCAAAATTAATTTCGATATAAATTAGTCAGAATCCATGAAGTTTATCAATAGTGTATGAGTTAAGTTTCAAGTTATATGTTTCATCATTTTCTTGCACCCTTTTCTAGGTTATCCCAATAATTTTTTTCAAGTTTTATTATATTAATCAAAACTGTGGTAAGTTGTGAAAAATTAGCTAATCCAAATCTCAAATTGAATATTATTATTTTAATAATTTTGAATGTTGCTTAAGGTATTTCATTGGGTGATTCATAATAATATTTTATCAACTTAGTAGTCCTATAACTTTTGAAAAGTAACAATATTGGTATAATTAGGGACAACAATGCAATATCTTGTGCAGACTAAGATATATTGTAAAATAAAACTATTAAATTTTTTTCCCCTTAATTGTATCCTAGTTTATCAATGGTTTGGTCACGGTTCCCACACCCTAGCCTGACACTCCTTCTGTCACTTAAAAAACAAATTCTTATCTTAAATTTTAATGTTACCAATTTTATATTTATAATTCATTTCTTGTTTGATGAGGAATATCAGTATATATGTGAATCTTGCATTGTCATCTGAAAGTAAATTTAACAAATATTCATAAAGGATTATCCTTTTTTTTCATATAATATACTAATTAAGTGTATCTCCACTGTTTAGAAGTAAATTCTAATTTAAAAAATTTTAAATTTACCCGTGGCAATTTGCATATGGGATATACATTTTTTATTATTTGTTTTTCACACTAAAAGTGCCCAAAGAATTACTAGTATTTTCTGTTAGCTACATCAAATTTCGCTTCAATATAAACAGATTGTGATTTAGCATGTTACTCAGTTTACCCCACTATGAATAATACATGTTAAAAAAAGCTCAAATAATATAAAATCCCCCTCTTTATGTTTTCTGTTTCTTTCATCCTCACTTTAATTTTAATCTTATTCAATTTTTTATCCTATTAAATTATCAACTTCAATTTTCTAGAATAGAGTTTCTTATAATTATTCATCATATTACATCATATTTTTTTGATATTGAATAATTTTTTTTAATATTCATTAATCAATATGTCTATTATACAAAATCCTACACCTCCACTTTGTATGTATATCATGTTCCTCTCTCTTAATTTATATATTTCACTTATGTTCTATATCTTTTTTTTTAAAAAAATTGATTTTCCAGCACCCGAATGTGTTTCATCTCACTCTCTGATTGATACTCGCTTTGAAGCTTTTGAGCTTGCACCATGTCTGACACATGGCATGGCACCTAACCCTCCTGTACTTAGCAATGAGAGGCAGGAAATAAAGAGAGTTCAGTATCGCAATTTACTTGAATTGGCTAGAGATAAAACAGAAAAACTTTTCAAGATCCTTAACAATAATCCTTCTCCTTCATATTTATTTAACCCTTGTAATGTCTTACTCCAATATGTGAAAATCCTTGAAAAATGTATGTTCTTCACCTTTTTTGTCTCCTTTTAAATTAGTAGATAAGATTATTAATATTTTTTTTCTTCATATATATTTGTAGCTTACGAGGAGTGTATGATTCCTCCTGATGAAATCATTGTCATTAGGGATGATGATGAGACAGATGAACCATCAGATTTAACTCATGCTTCAACTTCTAAGGAAAATCTTGAAACACCTGTTATCCGCTCCAAGAAAAAGAGATTATCCCAAGGATCCTCTTTTGTTCAACGTATTAAACCGGCTTCTGCTAATGAATTTTCCGATGTATCAAATAATAAATCTTAAAAAAAAGCAAAGGCTTTGTTAATGAGTATATTCTTGTTTCCTTTTTTTTTATTGTTATTCTTTTATCTTTAAAATTCAATCATATATCTCTTTTATTGCTTACATATTGTACTTTTTATCTTTCTTTTGATATTTTGTACCAGAAACTCACCTGCTTTAGATTTTTCCATCAATAAACGCCCTCTCCCTGATGAAGATGATGAAAAGAGCAATGAAAATAGCGATGATGAACTGTCAGAATATGAAGCTATGCTTGTTCATCAAAAAAAGCAAAATTTAAAATCTTCTTCAAGACATGACGATATGTTTGATAAAGATGATGATTCAAACAGCTCATAACCAAATTCCTTCATTTCTAAGAAGCAATACCCATCACCTCCTAAATTACCTACTTTGACCACTTTGAAAGCTTCTCTACCAATGAAATCAACTCCAATCAAGATATCGAAAAAACCTCTAACTTTTTCACCCTCATTTCTAAAAGACTCTGATTTGCAGGAGGAATTCTGTAAAATTCATAATTTTTATAAAGGTAGAATCAGCACGGCAAAGGTCCTCAGGTCGTGGTTGGAAATTGTTACTCTCCTCAAATTACGCTCTTCTACTTCCTCCCAAGAACCCATGTTAAATATTCCAATGTTTAATTTTCATTGGGAAAAATCTTGTGGAGAAGATTGGCTTTCAAAACTTACTGAGTTATGTAAGTTACCATAATTTTTAGTCTTGACTTTTGTTCTTTTACTTATTTTTTTTTCCTTTTGTAGCAAATATTTTTTTAAAGATTGATAGCTCACAGCTATGGGTACTAGATAATATTGATTTCAAAAAAATGGAAGATTTATGTGATCCTGATGGTTTAAATACTGAAATTATTTCCTCAAAAAAGAAAACAGATCACCCTGAATCCAATCTTATCCGAATGCTCATGAGATTAATGATCACAAGTGACTACTGCCGTTCTTCATGGGTATCTCTTATATCATCTTCACTTTATCTGACCGCACATGAATTCAGCCAGCTTCCACCACATCAAAACATTAACTCAGATTGTCCAATTGAACATGGTCTTCAGCTTCTAGCTCACCTTTCAAATCTGAAGAGTCCGATTGCTGATGGCTTAGAAGTTGTTCCCACTGCACTTCAAACCCGTGATATATCAATGTCAACTCTTCTTCAAATCAGCAATATTATCATTGATATAATTATGTCAATTATCATTCTTAAATCAAAATATTGTGCTGCAACAATATCAAGTGGCAAGACAAGCGAAGCTCAACAATCAAGTGAGAAAAACAAAAATACTGAACTGACTATAATGAGACAGAAACAAAAGGCTGCACTTAACAAAATAAATTCTGAATACTCCCACCACCGATATCAATCTTTCACATTCTATATAATCGATGGTGTCCGTGGTTTATTTCTGAGCTCTCAAGATCATAGATTGGCTTCAGCAGCTGATTGCTTGGAGGTAATATCAGAAGTTAAGTCTCTTAATTTACATGAAAAAAAATCATTTGATGGAAGAAAAAACTTAAAAAAATTTAAATAACTATATTTTAACATTAATAAAACCTTTTATAAGCAAGTGTGATCCATTTCCTTTAAAATTTGATACCCCAGGTCCTCCGGGAATTGCTAGGGCTATTTCTGCAGATTTTCTTAATCACTGGAGCTCCATTCAGCCAGTATCACCTTTTTTTGCTAAACATAGCCTTTCAATAAATTAATATTCCAACATGTAAATAGATAAAGTTCTGTCTATATGATTTATCTTGTATAATTCAAGTTATTTTCCTTCAAATACCTCAAAAATGTGACCATCTTTGAAATTTATTAAGTAACCTTTGACATGATTTTCTAAATTAATTATTTAAAAAAATTATTGTAAGTCCAGCAATAACAAAGATTTTAAAATCTACTTATATGATTTCAAATACTTGTATTAAATTCTTAAATATTTTATTGTTTATATTAAAATATGATAACTACTCTAGTTTTGTTACTTTACCTTTAATATTATATAATCTATTAATTATTACAAATATTTTTGTTGAGTGTAACATTTTTAATCAGAAGTAGAACAATTTAAATAATTAAATGAGTACATTCTTAAAAAAATACAATTTAATCTATTATTGATTCAAAATTCTTTCATCAACTCTTTATTATTAACTTTTTTATTAATAAGCCTGTTTGACCTAAAATACTATACAGTTAATTTGGTAGAATTAAAAGCACATTTTTATGGCTAATATATTTCAAATTCTTTATTATAGTTTTTTTTATAACCTTTTCTACCAATTTAATAAAAATGACATTTAAAGATTTAACAACTTATATATTTCCTCAAAAGGAAAGCAAATTTTCTTATAATATTCACCACAGAAAATTTGGGGGGGTATTGCTAGCAATACCCCTCATTTAAAAATGTTGGGAAGTGGTTGGAAAGCTGTTGGAAGGCTGTTGGGAGTTCATTGTGAAACCAGATTTAAATTAATTGGACAAAGATTTGGTAATCAGTTAGACCTAGGTTCAACCAAACTCAATCACAGGTTTCTTGGAGCTTGGTGATTACTTTGATTTTGAGCTGAGCACAGATTGAGAAAAGCTTGAACATATCACTTAACATATCATAATATTCACTTTCCCATCTTGTGGAAAGCATAATTTGATATTCGTTCTAAGAATATCTACATATATTTTCTTGCCAAGTTGGTAACAGAAGGTTAAACTGTAGTATCTCAATTATTACACTAGACTACATAGATATTTGATAAAACATACAATTCAAATCAATTTTAATATTATTGGGATCACCATAAGTGTCTTTCCAAAGACTTACAAAAAGTATGTTAGTATCAAGACATTGTTCTAGGTAGTAGTTTCAATTTGGATTTTGAACTGACATCTAAAGCATTTTACTATTAGACAGAAACATAAATAAGTGTAATAAGAGTGAAATTATTCTATTTTGTGATTATAATGTAACAATAAAGCACATTTTTATTGAGAAAATTTTTCTTCCTCCACAAGCCAAAATTTACTCTTTAGGCTCAAGATTTATTTTTAAGCCATATTATTCATTTCAGTTATCATTGATTTACTTCCAATATTTATTAAAAATATAATAATAATACATGTGAAAGAATTATGAGCTTAGCATAGCATATGCTAAAAAGTTATTTTGTCGTTTTATTCAAAACTGATTATTCATTTTTTGCTTCAATTCATCTTTTAACAACCACTATCTTCAGATACTATTCTTACTTAATATGTCAAGTCTCAGATGTGTTGGACAGTTCTCAATAACAATTGATCAAATTTATATGAATGTAATTTCATGATTTCAAAACTCACCGACCCCCACGATTTTACAGCGAGGCCATTCGAATGTTCATATTTTTGGACTATTTGAAGAAAGAAAATCAACCCTTGTCGGTAATCTTTCTCAAGTGCAGAGTCAGCACATTGGACCACTATTGGGTGACATTGGCTCTGGATCTCACCATTTAAACCAAAGAAGTGCCTTGAATCCTATGAAGCCTTTCTATTTTCATGCTTACTTGGTTCCAGTTTTTGGTAATCAGTATCAACTTTGGGGATGCCTCTTTTCTTCAAGTACACTAATCAGTCTTGCTAAAGAAGCATTTTCTTCTGCTCAAATCGATTTATGTCCAATCCTGAACTACGACTCCACTATCTTTTTTAATATCCCGCATGTAATTTTTGAAGGCTCTTTCCAAATATCTCAGAGTACTCAAGATTGGAAAGCTGATCAACTTATCCGATGAATCAAAACAGTTCTCAAAACACATCAACTTCAAGCAATAAATTTTATGATTGACAATGAACGAATGTTAAAGGAAAAGTTGGATATCATGTGGAGGCACCAGGACAACCATTGGCTTAGAACTGGATTCGATGACTATAAAGATCAGTTTCCTAACAATCAATTAACGCCTGAAGGAAACGGGTCAATACTTGCTGATGATTTGGGCTTGGGAAAGACACTTTCAACTCTTTCTCTTATAAGTGCAACTCAAGGTGAAGCAAGACAATTCCAGGTATCAGAAAATCAAGAAGTTATTAATCGGAGTTCAGCCACACTGATTATATGCCCCCTGGCAACACTATCGAATTGGATCAATGAAATAAGTGTGCACTTTGAAGATAATGCGCTTCCTTTCAAGGTTCTTTATGGGAAGGATTGTCAAAATACTAATGTCAATCAGCTACAGGACACTGCTATTTTTTTAACGACCTATGAAATAGCTAGCCCAACGATGTCAAAAAATCAAAGCCAAAAAAAGATACTGGTGACTCAAATGCTCTTTTGGTATAGAGTTGTTTTAGATGAAGCTCAGTTAGTGCCCATTTCTATATCTAAAACTTAAAACTTAATTTTTATAATCAATTTTTATAAATATTCTTTTAGTTACATTAAAAATCCTTACTCGCAGAGGGCTCAAACAATATTTGACTTGGAATCCCAACACCGACTATGCTTGACTGGAACTCCACTTCAGAACAGGCCCACTGACCTTCAAAGTCTCATATTTTTTCTTAGAATCGAAAAGTGGCAAGAAGACTGGTTATGGAAGAATTTCCTTTTTCCAGGTTTGCAAAAAGGAAAGGCTAATTCTATTAAATCAATCAATCACTTAATGAAAGTCATAAGCCTACGTAGAACAAAGGATGCAATTTTGTCTCTTCCAAAAAAGATTCAAAGGGGGATATCGGTTCAATTAGCAGATCCATGGAGGTCTAAACTTGATGTGCTTCAAGAAGGATTCACTGAGCGATATGGGCCCTCCAGAAGCACTGACTTCCCTTGGGACTCATCTGAGTTTCTAAGAGAGCTGATGATTTTAAGAAAATTCTGCAACCATCCAATCTACGAAAATCTGGATGAAACTCCAACTTTTGATTTCACCTGGAAGCATTCCGCAAAGATTTGTCTTCTTATAGGCCACTTAAAAAACTTTTTGTCTGGTGAAAGGGATATAAATTTTCCAAAAGCTGTTATATTCTCCAACTTTGCAGACTTTTTGCAGATGTAAGTGATTCTATAATGAATTGTTTTACAAAATTGTGTTGGCTTATTAAAAAAAATTTTCTAATATTTCAAAATAGAATAAAAATGGCTTTAGATGACCACAATATTAGGTATACCCAGCTTACGGGTGAACTCAGCAGGACAAAGCGAGACAAAAATATGCATGAATTCCATTTTAATAAAAATTGCCAAGTTTTGGTTGGAACGATTCAGGCTGCAGGAGTGGGTATAGATCTCAGGTGTGCTCAAAATGTATATATAATGGTGAGCTCAATGTCTTTTATTTCATATTAAGAACAAAAATATTAAATTTTTTATATGTTCAATGTTGAAATAGGAGCCGAATTGGAATCCAGCAGTTGAGCAACAGGCTGTTGATCGGCTGTATAGAATGGGGCAGCAAAATGAAGTAAATGTTTTGAATTATTTTTTACAAGGAAGTATAGAATTCAGCATGTATAAGATTCAAAGGAAAAAAATGGAGCTAACAATGTAAGCCAAATTTCATTTCTATAAATTTTAATGATAATAGTAATCATTAAAATTATGTTTTTGTTTTCAAGGCTAAGTGTCCCAAACAGTGGAAATGAGGAGTATGAGTGTGCAAACCTATTATTAAGGGAGTTTGTCAATCACTCACATTAGAGGAAGAAAGAATTTCAAGGAGAGCAGGTAAATTTATGGGATTTTGAGGATTTAAAAGTCTGAGTTGTTGAGGATTTAGAGATGCAAGATATAAGGGAGAATAACAGTCATTCGGCAAACCCCGGGGGACATGAGAAGGATTAAGGTTAGGGGATAATGTTGAAACCAAACTGATTCTTTTGTACAAGGCCAAGTCCTTTAGCACACTGCCAGAGTAGGTTGAATTATCTCGAATATCAAAGTGTTGTTGGTCAAGATATTGTGCAACTTTAGAAAAATCTTCAGACCTCCATTGCATTAAGATACGTCTTAACGATCCATCATTATCAATTTTGGTGTCTGAACAACATTTGATGTTTGTGAAAAGGTTGTGATAAGTTTCACAATGTGGAAGTTGTTTAAGAAGTTTAGTTCGGTTAACTGAATTCTAAGAATCTTTGTTATTTGAAATAAAGGTCATAAATAAAAACGGTTGAAAAAAAAGGGATTTTCATACTTTTTTTCTATTCTATATTTATGCTTTCTCACTTTGATTATTTCTTGAGAGCTATGAGAATCCTTCCCAAGTCTTAATCTATCAGCATGACCTAAAAACCAACGGTGAAGAACTCCTATTTGATTTATGAAGCTAATTTGAGTTGAGTCAATTGGATATGCAATCAAATTATTGGTTTTTAAGGCATTGTCCCAGTGTTTAATGAGAATATTTGCCAAGACCTGGTTCCATTTGTCAAACCAATCTAGGTTCCAAGCGAAAGTTGATCCTGGGAAACCACACATGCGAAGGTGCTCAATAAAAGATTCACGGAAAATTGGTGGAAACTTTTCTGAAACCACTGAATTTGATTCTGGATGAGGTAGTTCAAAGGCAATGTTGCAAGAATTCATGTCGAATGATGAAAATCTGTCTAATTGCTCTTCAGTAGGGTTTTGTTTCCATCCATTTGATTCTGGTGACATATCCAAAAGTGAACGACAAAAATTGTGTATAGATCTACAAAAGTGAGAATTGAATGGAGGCAAAGTCTCATTAAAAATTCTATTAAGTGTTCTTGTGTTTGTGGGCAGGTTTCCATGAGGAAAGTAAGAGCTACTAGGGTTCATAAATAATTAGATTAAGAAAGTGTTCAATTAAATTAAACAAAGAGGAAGGATAAATTGTTGAGCTCCAAAACTTTATGATCAAAGTTGATTTAAGGAGATATATCACAAAATTTAAGAATAAGAAATATTTCGACTTTATGGAATTATAATATGCATAAATTATATTTTTATATGCAACTTGAACTCAAAAGGAATGGTATAAAATAAAGAGAATGATTATGTGATAAAAGCAGACTCATTTAAGAAACGGATTTTTTTTTCTTTTCAAAAAATTCTTCCACAAAAATAATTTGTTAAATGTGAGGCTATGTTCATTTTTTGATTACCAAAAAATTATTTTTGGTCCAATATGATAGTAATACATATTCTTTTGAGTAATTTTTTTCAACCTGAATAAATAGACTAGAGTGTCACTTCATCACATTTATGTATGAAAAGTTATACAAGGTTTCAGCTTTTATGTAATTCTTTAAGGTTTACACTTTTGTAGCATCTATTATTTGAGTATTTTTGATTTTTTCTTTATCGAAAATTCTACCTAGTACAGACCAATTTTCAAATTGAAAGAAATATGTTTGTGATTGTTTTTTACAAAATATTAAACTTATTTTTGGGTTTAACTTTGATTTTTGGGGTAATTTTTTAAATAATTATGTTAAAAATATGGATTACTTTTCTTATAGTCCATAACTAAGAATTTTTATCAAAATCAAATAATTATAGGGTAGTTAGATATAACTCAGAAGGCATTTGATAGAAAAATAATTAAGATGCTTGTGCGTACAACAGAATTTTTTCTATGATAGAAAATATTCTGATAAACATGCATGCATTGTTGTACAAATGCAGAGAGTATACAGAATACAAATAAAGTAGACTGCATAACTTTAAATTAATATATAATTTATCCGATTAAAAATTAAACATTTAAACTTAAATAATTTCAACACATATTCCATCATATTCTTTTGATAAAAAAATGTAGCTTATATTAGCTAGTGCCTTTCAAAAAAAGGAATACCTTCAATCGGTAACTTCGAATAGCTAACTTATTCCTACAATTATCACAATTACAATGCCTCCATTTTTTCATGTATGTCAATGTCAAGATCTTGGATGTGTCAACAGAAAGTATCAAACTTCTTCTGGGTCCTTTGAAGTTGGTATGGCTTTCAAAAGCTCTAATTCTTATGCAAAACATCAAGAGGAAAGAAATAGTAAGGCCCAGATGGTTATTTCTTCCAACAATCCACTTAACATTGGAAGTTCCCGCTCCACAGAAACAGTAAGCTGTATATCTATAGTTCAATGTGAGAATAAAAGTCTTTATGATGTTTCAATGATTTATTACATAGGGGCAGTTGCTATTGGGGGCAGAAGTATCTTCAACAGTCTCTAGAAACTCAAATCTTGGGGAACGGTATAGCCAAATAATTATGTGGCAGGCAGCAAAGCTTTCTCTGATTCATCATTTGAGCAAAGAAGGTTGTACTCAATTTTTGGATGAAGAAATTAAGAAGCTCAAACTTCTAGGTGATAGTGGAATACTGGATTCTGATAGCATTGTCCGCCTGGTCCCACGCTCGATAGATACAGTTTTTAGTCGATTAAAGCTCAATCAATCATTTTTCACTAAAACATGCTGTCCTAAATGCTTTGCTCTTTATGAGTATAACTCTGAATCTCAACCATCTATACTATGTTGCAATCAACCGTTTCTTTCATCATCAAAGCGCTATTTAAAAATGTTTGGAGCAGGACAAATTGCAGTTAAATGTGATGAAAGGCTGTATTTGATGGAGGAACATCAAGAACATGTAAAATACTTATCTCTTAAAACATTTCATCACCATTCTTTTATTGACTGGCTTAAGGAAAAGATCAAACTGTTCAAATTTGAGCTTCTGATTGAGAAGAAAACCCCTGTGGCAGAACGTGTAGAGTGTGATTTGATGAAGGATGTTTGTGATGGTTCAATTTGGAAAAACTTTCCCATAACCACTCCAGCTCTGGATAGCAATGATGATGAATATACGATAACTTCAGGCAACTTAATGTTTACTTTATATTTCGACTGGTTTAGGCCTGGTGGCAATAGGATTGGAGGTCATCAGAAGTCTGTAGGCAATATTATGATGGTGTGTATGAACCTACCTCAAGAAGATAGATACAAAATGGAAAGTCTTTTTTTGTATTCTATTATACCCGGACCAACAGAACCCACAAGTGAACAGCTTAATCACCTTCTAAAACCACTGGTTAATGATCTACAAACTCTATGGGATGGTATATTGATTGAAAAGACACATCTTTATCCACGAGGCCGGAAATTAAGAGTTGCATTGTTCTCTTTGATAGGTGACATTCCTGCAATACGAAAATTGGCTGGCTTTTCGAGTCACTCTGCAAAAATGTTCTGCTCTTTCTGTAATATCTCTAAAGATGAAATTAGTGAAAAGAATGTGGGAAATTTTTCATTACGGAATCATGAGGATCATATGTGCTGGGCAACAAAGTGGAAAAATTCTAAGTCACATTGGGAGTGTGTATCAATTGTTCAAAATCATGGGGTATGATGGAGTGAGCTGAATAACCTTGAATATTGGCGTCCAACTGAATATTGCTCAATTGATGTTATGCATTCACATATGCTTGGCAACCTAAAAGATCACAGTCTAAGCTATTTTCAAATCCAAAATGCAGCAAAAGATCTAGAAAGAAAGCTGGAAAAGGATAAAAATTGGTATGTAAGAGAAGAAGATGATGATTTATTTTCTGATACTTCACTGCACAAACATTCGAAAAAACGTAGAAGTAGCTTAAGCACCACGAATAATGATGATGATGATACAGGACACACGAGACAGCACAAGCAGCAAAGACGTACGAGTTCAAGACAGTCATCAAGTCATCATGGACTAGATAATGAAGGATTGGGAACAAATCGATCAAGAAGCCAGAGTAGGTCATCCAGCTCCAAATTTATTCCTCCATATAGCGATGTGGCCTCAATACAGTCTCACAGCAGTGAAAGTAGGAATTCATTGTATAACTTAAGGCAAAGAAGCATTAGCATATCACAGAGTGAAGGATCTCACTCATCAAATGAGACAGCTAGAGATGAAGAAAATAAAAGGAAAGGTAAGGAGAAAGAAAATGAAGGTAGTAGTAATCCACAAATCACAGCAGCAGAGCTACAGGTTGTATGGAAGATGATTGATCAAGTAAGAAGACCTTCCTGGCTAACACGAGTTCCAAAATCAGTAGGATCTAAAAAGGCAGGATCCCTCAAGGCAGCAGAATGGCACATGCTGTATACTCTCTACTTCCCTTTGTCACTTATACCCCTTTGGTTTGAAAAATTTAAAGAATCTGAATCTTCAGCTTCCTCAGCTGATAAACCAAGAGAATATTATCTTCTCAAGTCACTTGTAACATTATGCTTGATCACCAATTTTTTGACATTAAAAAATATACAGACTAATGAGCTTAAAGATCTAGATCAATTTCTGTTAGAGTATCGTGAGTGCCTTGAAGAGGGTTGGAAGAATATTAATGCAAAGCCAAATCTGCATATCACTCAACATTATCCTGAAATGATAAAGCGTCTTGGTCCACCATCAGGTACAGCTACTTGGTCTGGAGAGCGGGTGAATCATATATTATCTGAAATTCCAAACAATCACCATCCACGTATGTAATGTTTGTAAGCAATGATTTAAAAACTCAGCTGTGCTAATTTATTAATATTTACCACAGGAGAGATACCGCTAACAATTCTCAAACATTGGTATCGGAAGTCTAGGGTATTATATCTTGGTGAAGCTGAAGATAATGATCAATGTGAGACTAAAAAAATCCATATTGATCTCGATAAACAAAACAAATGGATCCATCTAAGTATGGAATTATTTACTAAATGGGTAAGGGCACGAATGGGAAAAGAAACTTCAAGACGGGCTTTGACACCATCGGAGAAAAGTGGGGATCGGGTAGTTGAAAATGTAGCAAGCATATTGATACATGGAAAGAGGTTTACTAGTTACCATCGACACATTGCTAATTCAAAAATTGAATTCTACTATGGAAAAGATAGCCAGTTTGGGCAAATTGATGATCTTTTCAGATCAAAGGAAGATATTGATCAAATATATTTAATAGTAAGTCCTTTCAAAGAGCTCCATCCAGAAGAAACATCAAAGGATCCCTATGAGCTTTTCCCACAAGTGCATTGTCGGTTAGTAAGAGTAGCCAAAGCAACTCAAATTGTGATTAAGAAAGATGCAATAATTGGACATGCAGCTACTGTCGAGCACAAAAAAGGAATATTTGGAATCAAAGACGAGGTTGTCACTGCCATTGGACTGCAGACAGTAGTGAGTGAAAAAATTAATCAAATTTATTTTCTGTTGACTAACATCTTTGTGTTAATTTGGGATTCGGGAAATTTGTAGGATTGGTGATGTTTGTAAATGGTGAAAGAAATAATTCAATGCTCGATTAAAAAATGCAATCTGTCAGCCTAAATATCCCTAGGACTGAGTATTTCTTATGCTTAAAATAAGATAACCTTAACTAGATTAAGCTTATATCTTAAAAATAAGGTTAAAATAATAATATATATTATTTTATTATATATATATAATTATTATTCTATTATATAATTTATAATAGTTTAAATAGCTTATCCATGGCCTAATAATACTTATTAAGGTGTTAATGGAGTCATAATATACTTATCTTAAGTGATATGAAGTAATTATTGACATACATAAGCTTATATGTATACATAAATCTCATATTCAGTGAAATATGCAGTATATTATGTATATTTAGGTATATAAGTGGGTTTTAGCCCCTTAATATCCTATAACCTTTGTTTTTCTGCTTATTTTAGGTCATATGGACGAAATCAGTGGACTCACAACGCCTACAGAAGCATAGACACCTATATCAGGCGCATACACCCAGTTTGGACAACTAAAATTACTTCCTTGGATGGTTATTCACGGATTTATGGGTTGGAAATATGTTTTTGGGTTAATGTGGATGCTTGGGGATGTTATTGGGGGCTTGGACATTTTATTTGTTTCCTTTATATGCTTTTAGTTTCATTAAATCTCTTTTTGATCATTTATTTTACCTGTTTCTTTATGGTATCCGCTTTTATCTGGGATTTCTATTTATGGTATGACTCTGTGTTATTATTAATAGTGATGGAGGGTCCTTACTGGAGGTCTGGGTGTTGAAATTGCTTGAAGTGGACGCCATGGGGAGGTGATGGGCTCTCACAGTGCTGTAATTGCCGGGGATAGCAGTGACATCATCTGGATTGAAGGTCTGTGCACTCCAGTGGATTTGGGTATAAGTAAGGAGGGATTTTGACGGTTTATTATCATCATTCAATTACTACACTTCAAACAAACACTACACTACAATTATTAACATTCAGAAATATATTATAAAGCCCTTATAAATTGATATTATCTTTATAAAAGCTATAACTATATTTTATTCTTCTATTTTCCACCACTAGCACACATTTAAATCCAAGTATTGTGAGTTTAATTTGAGTATAACTATTCTATTAGTCTTCCCCTGAGGTTTAATCACTAAATCATTTATTAATAAGTAGTAGGACCATAAAATAACCTTATTATATCATACTTATATACTAGACTGTACTGAAAATTGGGGGTCTTTCCTTATATTTTACTTATTATTTAGTATAAGCCTTGGGACGTGATTTTTACCTTAGTACAACTCAAAATTAACCAAATATTTGGGTCTGCTGCATATTAGTGGGTCATCATAACTCATTGATTGCGGAAAAGAACCCTTATAATAATTTTACTAATTTTTTATCATAAAAATTAGATATTTACAGTAGTAACTGTACCCAATATAAACCCAATTTCACTTGGTATTTGGACACCAATATAACACCCAATTAAATTGGTATTTGGCTAAAGCTTGGTAAGCTAATTATTCACCCTTATAGAGGTCTAGTTAAACTTATTATTATATTTTTAACAGATTTTTTCGAATTTTTCTTACATTTTATTTAAATAAATAAAGATATAAATTCAGGGTAAGCTCCATTGCTTTTTTATTAGTAATATAATTGCTAATATCTCTTGTCTACTAAATTCCATAGAGTTTTTTCTTTTGTAGACGTAAAATATTGTTATTCTGAACAATATGAGTGCTCCTCAGGATAGTGTAAGTGAACAGCCTGCTTATAATACCAGGTCTAAAGCTAATAAAAACTTTCCAGGACATCACCATGGAGGGACAACAGTACCCCCAGCCAGAAAGCATGAGTATAGAGGAAAAGGACGCCCTCTTAAAAAAGATAACTATCAAAAAGACGTCTCCTCCTCTTCAGGATCAACTGTCCCACCTGGCCAAACAGGTTCTGAAGCTAGAGGAATCAAAATCTCTCATGTTCAAAGAAGTAGAGCAGTTGCAAAACAATTGCAAGGTAGGATTTCAGCAGATGAATCAGGCAATGGTAGAATTAAAGGGAGGCCAGCCCAGTCAATCAAATCAGCAACCCCCTACCCAAGGAGGGTCCACTCACTCCCAGGAGAAATTTCTGGTAGACAAATGGAAATGGGACTGGTTTCACCAACAGTGGACAAGCCACAGTTGCAACAGGGATCCGCCCCCTCATCTGACTTCCTCAGCTCACCCTTACAAGGGAAAAAAGCGCCAAAAATCAGGACTGGCAAACATCCCTTGGTAAGTAACTTACCCTCTCAGATCAGACATAATACTGATAATTACAATATAGGTAATTCTATTGATGTTAAATCTGTACAAAAAATAGAGGAGGATTTAAGAAATTTAGGTTTTAGAGTAGATACACCTGACTTGTCTTTTGTCCATAATAACAGTACTATATACAATGATAATACAGTTAATCCTCAGTTGCAACCACCTACTAGTGAGATGAGAAGTTCACAGGAGAGTGAGAGAGTTGAAAAGGAGGACATGGAATATTTTAACAATAATCCAACTGTCCATAGAATTGTTTCAGCATTGTGGAATAGAATGACTGATTGTGAGGAACAGACAGTTAAACTCACTAGTGATACAATTTCATCCTTAACATTGAACATTTCTCAATTAGCAACACGTAATAAAGAATTAGAGAAAGAACATTTGTCTCTAACTCTTAAATATGATTCATTGAGTAATAAATATAATGACCTTTCAAACAAATTTTGTGAGTTAGAAAAATTATATGAAACACACTTATTAAAAACTGAATCAAGAACAAAGTTATCTTTTGCACAGACAAATCAAAGTGTCTCTGAGTTGCTACAAAGATTAACTAAAGTTGAGATTGAAACTGCCTATCTACTAATGAACCAGGATAATCATAAGTATAATCAATATAATAATAATCCTTTCATTGGCAAAAGTGAATCTCATTCCTTCCCTATACCACCACAATTGAAACCATCTGGTGGTAGTGTCAAATCTGAAAATGTAAGTCACAAATCCGTGCAGGAAGAAATACAAGACCATTTATCAAAAGTGAATGAGTTGTTGAATTTACCTAAGATTAGTGAGATAAAATCCAATCAGAAGAACTGGCCTAAGATAGATCAGTACCCAACTTATGATGGGGAAGCCAGCTCTGATTGGCAACATTTTATTCAAAGAATTGACAACTTGAAATTCTCATATAAGTTACCAGATGAAGAGATAACATCAAAATTAATTTCTTTATTTAAGGATGTTGCTTTATTATGGTTTGAAGCTGTCTTAAGTGAGGGTAGAGACTACTCTTGGGCTGAATGGAAACAACTTATTGAAAAACAATTTGGAGGTTCTAAATTCAGGCTTACTCAGCAGAGACTGTATGAGAAGACTAGGTATAATCCGTTGAATGGTGACAAACCTATGGTATTTTTAATGAATTTAAACAAAATATTAAAAGCCATTGAGCCTCATATGGATTTTAACTTATGGAAAGATAAGATAATATACAAATTACCTATATCTGTCAGAGACATTGTTGTAGCTAGAACATTAAATGTTACTGAATATTCTGACTTTATTAATATTTGCAATGAAATATTATTAAACCATAAGTATGAATCAAGGTATTCCACTTATAAACAAAATGTTGAACCTGTAAAAACTCAGAATTCAAAAACACTTCAGGAGAAGCAGAAAAAACCTACTGCACCTATAGTACCTAAAAAGTATGAAACAAATACTTGTTATAAGTGTAACAAACCTTGGATAAAAGGTCACAAATGTGAGAAAAACATAAATATTGTTGAAAATCAACGTGAATCTGAAACTGAAACTGAAAAAAGTAAAGAATCAAGTGATTATGACAGCAATATCTCATATAGTGATGAAAATGAAGTCTGTATGTTGGAAGATGATTTGTCCATCTTTGAAAATCCAATATCAAATATGGACTCAAATGAATCTTTAATGAGTTTTGAGGATGCTGAAATCATTAAGGATATACAAGCTGATAACTTTAGAATGACACCTATCACGGTTCCAGCTATCATTTCTGGTGAAAATGTTAATATAGTATTGGACACAGGAGCTGCTGGTTCAGTTGTTTCCACTAATACATTACAGAAAATTGATAGTGAATATAAGTTTAAGCTTGAACCACTTCAGAATAAAAATTGGAGAGGTTTTGGATCAGTACTACACCCCATTGGTAAATACAAAGCTGCTGTTTTCTTTAAACACCAACATGGTTATGTAAGGGTTACTTGTGACTTTGTAGTAATGGATAATACAAATTGTAGTAACTGTTTTATCATTGGAAATGATATTCTGACTAAATTTGGAGTAAAATTAGACCCTGCTAATAACAATTTTACAATTGGCATGAATGGTAAAAGGAAATTTAAAATAAATTCTTTTAACACAGTCTTACACATTGAGTCAGTAACAAATTCCCCGTCTAAAGGAAGAGAATCCAATGAGATGGAACTTCTGGAAACAGAAATTTCAAAAGCATCATTTGGCACTCAGATAAGTGAAACTGAGAAAGATAATATTTTGAAATTAATTAAAGCTTTTCCAATGGCTTTTGCACATGGTACAAATGAACTTGGCCTTGTAAAAGATCATGAAATGAAAATTAGTTTAACCTGTGATATGGATAATATTCCTGCTAGTCTTAAAAAGAAACCATACCCTGCTTCACCAATGAAGAGGAAAGACATAGAGGATAATATTAAGATGTTATTAAAAATTAACATTCTTGAGAAGGTTGAAACTACACCAAAATATTGTGTAATATCACCAGTGCTGATTTCTTATGAACAAGATAAAGCAAGACTGTGCGGTGATTATAGAGCATTAAATACATTTACAGTAGATGATATTTATCCCTTGCCAAGGATTGCCTCTATACATGCTACCCTTAAAGGTGCTAAATATATAAGTTGCCTAGATGGAAATAAAGGGTACCATCAAATTCCTGTTGAAAAGAATTCACAGAACTTTTTGTTGATAACAACACACATGGGAATTTATAAGTATGTCAGAATGCCATTTGGACCAAAGAATGCTCCATCAGTATTTCAAAAGTTAATGGATATAACATTCCATAATGAAATGATTGAGGGATGGTTAATGGTATACATTGATGACATCATAGTGTTCTCTAAAAATTTTTGATGAACACTTAATCCATTTAAGGAAAGTATTTCAGAAAATGGATGAAATAAAAATGACCCTTGCATTGAAAAAATGTAAATTTGGGTTTGAATCTTTAAAAGTGCTTGGTCATATTGTATCTGGCTTACAAATATGTGTAGACCAAAATAAAGTGGCTGCAATAAAGAATATTGGCATTCCTCAAAATGTGAAGGATGTACAATCTTTTCTTGGAATGTGTGGTTATTATAGACAATATATAAAAAACTACCAATCAATTGCTGCACCACTGACCACACTGATAAAGAAATCAGAAGCTTTCATTTGGAATAATGAAAGATAACAAGCTTTTAATAAGTTGAAAGAATGTTTAATGACAGCTCCTATCTTGGGATTACCAGATTTCCAATTACCTTTTGTATTATATACAGATGCAAGTTTTATTGGACTGGGTGCTGCTTTGCATCAAAAACAACTTATTGAAGGTAAAATGTCAGAAGTAGTAATCTGCTATATTTCACGTACTCTGAGAAGTGGTGAATTGAAATATGGTGCTACTCAACTTGAATGTTTGGCAGTAGTATGGGATCTTGAAAAGCTACATTATTACCTGGAAGACCAAAAATTTGAGTTAATAACTGACTGTAGTGCAGTTAAGTCACTCTTAAACATGAAAACTCCTAATAGACACATGTTTAGATGGCAATTAGCTGTACAAGAATACAGAGGACGGATGACTATTACACATAGAGCAGGAACCTTGCACTCTAATGTAGATCTGTTATCTAGAGTACCTCTGCCTAATAATGATGATAATCCTGCTTATGTTCCTGAGTCAGAGATTATTAACATTTATGGCATTTATATTGTAGATCTTGAGGATGAATTTATGCAATCAATTCTTGATAAGTATAATTCAGATCCTGAATTAAGTAAATTAACTACAATATTAAATGATCCATCTAATGCTTCAATGAATGTTTTAATAAAAACATTACCAATTAAGTATAAAGAGGCATTAGAAAAAGGAAAATTTTCCATTGAGGATGGTTTTATATATTACAGGAAAAAATTAAGTAATGTAATTGTAATTCCCCCTTCAATGAAGGAGTTAATGTTAAGTATATGTCATGATGATATATTAGCAGGTCATTTTGACTACCATAAAACATTAACCAGAGTAAAAAACACAGCTTGGTGGATTAACATGTCTGAGGATGTTCAGAAATATGTTGAAACATGTGATTCTTGTCAAAAATCTAAAAGATTAACAGGAAAAAGAGCTGGTTTATTACAACAAATTGAGCAACCAAAAGCTCCATGGGAAATCATTAACATGGACTTTGTAACAGGTTTGCCAATAGCAGGGCATAAGAGTTATAACTCCTGCTGGGTAATTGTAGATAGATTTACAAAGATGTGTAAATTTATTCCTACCCACAAAGAGGTTTCTGCAAAGGACTTAGCTTTTTTATGGTGGACACAAATGTTAAATACAGCAGGTTTTCCCAAAGCAATAGTTTCTGACAGAGATCCTAAATTTACTTCTGAGTTCTGGACGTCACTTATGGATGTTTCAGGGTGTCAATTAAAACTTTCTACAGCACACCATCCACAAACTGATGGGCTTGCAGAAAGAATGATACAAACCTTAGAAGATATGATAAGAAGATACTGTGCTTTTGGTCTTAAGTTTAAAGACAATGACAAATTCACGCATGATTGGGTAACCCTTATCCCAGGTTTAGAATTTGCATATAATAGTACAGTACATTCTGTCACTGGCAAAAAGCCATTTGAGTTATGGTTGGGTTATGTACCTAATACCCCTGCTAAAACTCTTAATAAGTTACCTAGATTGGATATTCATCCAGGTACTAAATCTTTTCTTCAGATGCAGGAACTATGCAGAAAACATGCTCAAGAATGTATAAATAAGGCTTTTGAGTATGAAAAGAAAAGATGGGATAAAGCCCATAAAGAACAAATGTTCAAAGAGGGTGATGAAGTCCTTATTTCAACGCTACATTTCAATTTAAATGGTAATGTTAAATTGAAGGATCCATTCATTGGACCATTTGTAGTTAAAAAGATGGTTGATAATAATGCTGTTGAGGTTATTCTATATGCACCTTATGATAGAAAACATCCAGTATTTCCTATTTCTCTTATAAAACCATACCATTCTAATGATACTGCTCTCTTTCCAAGAAGATCAGGAAGGCATAAACAGCAACCTGAAGAAATAGTGGAAAAAGCAGAAATTGAAAAGATACTTAAAAAGAGACACCTTACTAAAGAAAAGGGAGTTGAGTATCTATTAAGATTTAAAAATAAATCAAGTGAATATGACCAGTGGATTCCAGAAAATGAAATCTCTGATCTTAAAAATCTCTTGAAAAAATTTAAATCTAAATAATACTGTTCATTCAGTATATGTATTATAAAAATTATTTTTTTTATTTTATTATTTCATTCCTTAAGATTAATTAAAATGTCTTAACATTTTTTTTATTGTTTTTTTTGGGGTGAGGGAGTGTCAGCCTAAATATCCCTAGGACTGAGTATTTCTTATGCTTAAAATAAGATAACCTTAACTAGATTAAGCTTATATCTTAAAAATAAGGTTAAAATAATAATATATATTATTTTATTATATATATATAATTATTATTCTATTATATAATTTATAATAGTTTAAATAGCTTATCCATGGCCTAATAATACTTATTAAGGTGTTAATGGAGTCATAATATACTTATCTTAAGTGATATGAAGTAATTATTGACATACATAAGCTTATATGTATACATAAATCTCATATTCAGTGAAATATGCAGTATATTATGTATATTTAGGTATATAAGTGGGTTTTAGCCCCTTAATATCCTATAACCTTTGTTTTTCTGCTTATTTTAGGTCATATGGACGAAATCAGTGGACTCACAACGCCTACAGAAGCATAGACACCTATATCAGGCGCATACACCCAGTTTGGACAACTAAAATTACTTCCTTGGATGGTTATTCACGGATTTATGGGTTGGAAATATGTTTTTGGGTTAATGTGGATGCTTGGGGATGTTATTGGGGGCTTGGACATTTTATTTGGTTCCTTTATATGCTTTTAGTTTCATTAAATCTCTTTTTGATCATTTATTTTACCTGTTTCTTTATGGTATCCGCTTTTATCTGGGATTTCTATTTATGGTATGACTCTGTGTTATTATTAATAGTGATGGAGGGTCCTTACTGGAGGTCTGGGTGTTGAAACTGCTTGAAGTGGACGCCATGGGGAGGTGATGGGCCCTCACAGTGCTGTAATTGCCGGGGATAGCAGTGACATCATCTGGATTGAAGGTCTGTGCACTCCAGTGGATTTGAGTATAAGTAAGGAGGGATTTTGACGGTTTATTATAATCATTCAATTACTACACTTCAAACAAACACTACACTACAATTATTAACATTCAGAAATATATTATAAAGCCCTTATAAATTGATATTATCTTTATAAAAGCTATAACTATATTTTATTCTTCTATTTTCTACCACTAGCACGCATTTAAATCCAAGTATTGTGAGTTTAATTTGAGTATAACTATTCTATTAGTCTTCCCCTGAGGTTTAATCACTAAATAATTTATTAATAAGTAGTAGGACCATAAAATAACACTATTATATCATACTTATATACTAGACTGTACTGACACAATCCATCCAACTTACCTTATCATAAATCAGTGAACAATTACTTTGGTTGCTTTTATTGCGAGAGAACCCATGCTTTCAATGAGTCATTGTTATCTTAAATGTAAGAATGAAAGAAAGAAAATCTTGATAATGAGAAATATGATAAAATTTTTACATAATGAATGATCTTCTTGCTCATTCATGTACTATAAATAGTTTGACCTTCCAACTTTAGCTGATAGCTATATATTATTCACTTTATTTTTCGACAAGAGAACATACACGTTTACAAGACTATATACATAGTATCTTTTTTTACTTTAGCTTTGATAGGTATAAATTTTAACAACTGATTATTTTTATTTTATTTTATTTTATTACAGTTCATTATGGATGATAATTTTGAAGGGATGTCTGTTGACCCAACCGATTCTGATTGTTTTCCGCCTCAACATACTAATACTGGAAATACTCCTCCACCACCCTCTGCTGATCCACCTCCAGATGCATCTCAATCTGTACCACCTAATCCTAACCCACCACCTAATCCCAATCCAGGCCAAGAGTCTCATTCAGAACCGAGAAATTTTAATCCCAATCATCCTTCTGCTTCTGAAAGTGCTAATCAGCAAGCTGATCAGCTAGGAAGAGATTGGGCTAGTGAAGTATTGAGGGAATTTTTCGGAGACCAATCATCATCTGCTCAGCCTAACCAAGGAGCAAGCACAAGTGGAGCAGGTAAGTCAAATTTGTAGTGTATTCTTTTATTGAAAAATAACTAATTTAATTAACTTATTTGAATTGTTAGTGAATCCCTCAATCATTATGGGTATCAGTGATTACCACAGACTCAATTCAGCAGAGTCTCATGAGCAAGAACGGGGGTTAAGGGCTGTAAGAGGCTTAGTTAGAAGGAATGATGTTCCCAGGAGCTCGGACAGTCTAAATAGAAATATTTACCACTTTCTGAAGTATTGTCTTGGGGGACCAACACAAATATCAAAATATCCTGCGAGCCTAACACCTTTGGAGATTGAAAATTGGAAAGATTGGAGCCAATTCAAACTAAAAACCATTCAAACTGTCCTAACCCAAGTCCAATCTTCTAACCGTGCCAATTCTGCAGCTGATCGACAATTTCTGATAACCAATTCTATAGCCTTCTTGCGATCCAAAATTCGACTACCCGAATTTTTTCCAGCACCTGAGCCTCGAGGACTAAAAGGAGGAGCACCGATCCCACTTTCTGTCAAAAGAAACTTAGAGCGTGAATTGAAAGAAAAAGGTTTTTGGAAATTCGCGTTTGATTGGACTTGCCGTGATTTTTCAGAATCAACTTGGAATCAAGTCATGGGAAGCATAGTATGCGACCACTGTACCAGATGGCTCACCACCTTGAATACAATTGATCAGTCAAAGCTTCAGTTCACTCAATGTGTTATTGAGAAATGGGTAGTTAATAAGGGGAAGGAGATGATAAGGTTGTTTGGGTAAGAAGAGGAAAGGGTAGCAAGAGAAAAGATTGAAAAGAGGGCAAGGGCAAAAGTAAAACGTTATCGGACCAAGGTAAGTTTTTTATTTTACTTTGCTTTTTGTTATTATGAAGCTGATTTAGTTGGAATTCAGATTGCTAGTGCACGCTACAAGTTAGCAAGAGATCTCTGCAGTGATGTGCCAGGTTTTGTTGTGCTTTTTCATGATACTAGGTGCATCTCTGATATCGAGGAAGGCCCAGCACCAGCCCCAACTGCACCTATCCGAGCTATTCCTGGATGGCGAAATCCTGAACTCAATTATTTGTTTTAAAAAATGGATAAGATGACAAAGGACTTAGCCCATACACCAGCTCAAAAAAAATCAGCATTAAAAACATATTCACGGTCATCAGAAAGGACAGTTGCACAAAATGGTATATTCAATGTTTCCAAATACCTCCCCAAGAATTGCTATTCAGCAACATTTTTGCAAGGATTATCTGTGAATGAACGTGAGTCACTTGGGGTTGGAGCTGATATTGATCTGGTAAAGATTCGGGAATCAATTAATAGAGCATCAACATCATCATAACTTAGGTATAATGGTGATCTTCTGTGTAATATAGCTATCTTATATTGAATTTTATGTATTCTGTTTTTTTTCAAAGCAGCTTGGTAAATGTTATAAAGTGATATTGAGAGAGAGTAACATATTATTTAAGAAAAACAAATAATGTATGAGATATAAAAATGTATTTTCAACAAATTGATGGTCCATACCTCTTTATGTCACATTTATGTATCCATATTAATTTCAATCGAATTTAATGTTGACCAATACATAGTGAATACACGCTATGCCACTTATACTTGCCAGTCATTGCTACCATTAAATATGCCAGTATCAAAAATTAATTTCGATCGAAATTAATGAGCATGATAATCATGAATTTCTGGAGTCAACTGCTTATTTTTATGTATGGTGCCTTGCCAACATTAATTTCGATCGAAATTACTTTTGATACTGGCATATTGCATGGTGTCTATTCCTGAAAAGTGTAAGTGGCATAGTGTGTATTCATTACGTATTGGTGAACATTAATTTCAATAGAATTTAATATTGACATTTTCATATCTAACCCAAACCAGCAAACGACCCAAAAAATTCTTCATAAAACTGCTCATTAATTTCGATCGAAATTAGTGAGCACCATATACATATTGAATGGTAGTTATATCTGGTTTGTGTAAGTTGTAAAGCTTGTGTTCAATGTTTATTGGTCAACATTAATTTTGATTGAAATTAATATTAATGTGTAAATGATATTTACATGCTCAATATGCATTGTAATGTGTTTACTTAAGAATAGAGTGCCCTACTTTTCATCTTACATAAAAATGCTTGGTGGCATGTCAAGTTCAATTTTTATTAAAATTAATGTTGACATGTTACCATGCATAACAGTAAGCAACTGACTGAATAAATTGATGATAATCATGAACCTTAATTTCGATCGAAATTAATTTTTCCAAGTGCAGATGGAAAAAAAGCTATGCCACTTACACTAGCCAGGCATATCTACTATTTATTATGTATTGGTCAACATTAATTTTTATAGAAATTAATATGGATATGTAAATTTTATATTTACCCTCAACATGTATAGTAAATTTCAATACTTAAAAATACTTGCCGTCCTTTACATGTCATGCAAAAAAGCATTATATCATTTCAACATTAATTTTGATCAAAATTAATGTTGGCATGCCATTATGCATTGAAACAACTTACTGACTGAAAAAGTTCATGATCAAAATGCTCATTAATTTTGATCAAAATTAATGTTGACCAATAAATATTGAATATAAGTAATCTCTGCTTACTCAGACCAGATATAACTACCATTCAATATGTATATGGTCAGCCTTAATTTCGATCGAAATTAATGGGAAGTTTTATGAAGAATCTTCTGGGTTGTTTTCTGGCTTGGGTTCAATATGCAAATGTCAACATTAAATTCGATCGAAATTAATGTTGACCAATACATAATGAATACACACTATTCCACTTACACTTTCCAGGCATATATACATGCAATATGCCAGTATCAAAATAATTTCGATCGAAATTAATGTTGGAAAGGAACCATGCATAAAAATAAGCAGTTGACTCCAGAAATTCATGATTATCATGCTCATTAATTTTGATTGAAATTAATTTTTGATACTGGCATATTTAATGGTAGCTATGCCTGGCAAGTGTAAGTGGCATAGCATGTATTTATTATGTATTAGTCAACATTAATTTCGATTGAAATTAATATGGACATGGACTATGCATAAAATTCCTATAAGTATAGGTAAGCTAAGCAGTTAGATAAACTGGTTTGATCAAGTACACCATATAAAAATTGATGTTTTAATGCCTTGGTTAATTTCGATCAAAATTAATTTTAAGCCATGCATGTTGAATTTTATCTATGTCTGTGTAGTCCATGTGAAATGGCTTGTATTCAATATGCAGGGGTCTATATTAATTTCGATCGAAATTATGAGGTTCATTGCCTCATAAATTTGATGGTTTCTGTCAGTGTTTCATGCATGGTGCCATGTGATACTTGTTGATTCCTATCAAAATTAATTTCAACACCAATATATTGAATACAAACCATGGCACTTACAGTACTTGGTCATAGCTAAAATTCAATATGCTAGTCTCAAAATTAATTTCGATAGAAATTAATCAGGATCCATGAAGTTTATCAATAGTGTATGAGTTAAGTTTCAAGTCATATGTTTCATCATTTTCTTGCACCCATTTCTAGGTTATCTCAACAATTTTTTTCAAGTTTTATTATATTAATCAAAACTGTGGTAAGTTGTGAAAAATTAGCTAATCCAAATCTCAAATTGAATATTAATATTTTAATAATTTTGAATGTTGCTTAAGGTATTTCATTGGGTGATTCATAATAATATTTTATCAACTTAGTAGTCCTATAACTTTTGAAAAGTAACAATTTTGGTATAGTTAGGGACAACAATGCAATATCTTGTGCAGACTAAGATATATTGCAAAATAAAACTATTCAATTTTTTTTTCCCTTAGTTGTATCCAAGTTTATCAAAGGTTTGGTCACGGTGCCCACACCCTAGCCTGACACTCCTCCTGTCACTTAAAAAACAAATTCTTATCTTAAATTCTAATGTTACCAATTTTATATTTATAATTCATTTCTTGTTTGATGAGGAATATCAGTATATATGTGAATCTCGCATTGTCATCTGAAAGTAAATTTAACAAATCTTCATAAAGGATTATCCTTTTTTTTCATATAATATACTAATTAAGTGTATCTCCATTGTTTAGGAGTAAATTCTAATTTAAAAAATTTTGTATTTACCCGTGGCAATTTGCATATGGGATATAAATTTGTTATTATTTGTTTTTCACACTAAAAGTCCCCAAAGAATTACTAGTATTTTCTGTTAGCTACATCAAATTTCGCTTCAATATAAACAGATTGTGATTTAGCATGTTACTCAGTTTACCCCACTATGAATAATACATGTTAAAAAAAGCTCAAATAATATAAAATCCCCCTCTTTGTGTTTTCTGTTTCTTTCATCCTCACTTGAATTTTAATCTTATTCAATTTTTTATCCTATTAAATTATCAACTTCAATTTTCTAGAATAGAGTTTCTTATAATTATTCATCATATTACATCATAATTTTTTGATATCGAATACTTTTATTTAATATTCATTAATCAATATGTCTAGTATACAAAATCCTACACCTCCACTTTGTATGTATATCATGTTCCTCTCTCTTAATTTATATATTTCACTTATGTTCTATATCTTTTTTTTCAAAAATTTGATTTTCCAGCACCCAAATGTGTTTCATCCCACTCTCTGATTGATACTCGCTTTGAAGCTTTTGAGCTTGCACCATGTCTGCCACATGGCATGGCACCTAACCCTCCTGTACTTAGCAATGAGAGGCAGGAAATAACAAGAGTTCAGTATCGCAATTTACTTTAATTGGCTAGAGATAAAACAGAAGAGCTTGTCAAGATCCTTAACAATAATCCTTCTCCTTCATATTTATCTAACCCTTGTAATGACTTACTCCAATATGTGAAAAGCCTTGAAAAATGTATGTTCATCACCTTTTTTGTCTCCTTTTATATTAGTAGATAAGATTATTAATATTTTTTTTCTTCATATATATTTGTAGCTTATGAGGAGGGTATGATTCCTCCTGATGAAGTCATTGTCATTAGGGATGATGATGAGACAAATAAACCATCAGCTTCAACTCATGCTTCAACTTCTAAGGAAAATCTTGAAACACCTGTTATCCGCTCCAAGAAAAAGAGATTATCCCAAGGCTCCTCTTTTGTTCGACGTATTAAACCGGCTTCTGCTAATGAATTTTCTGATGTATCAAATAATAAATCTCAAAAAAAAGCAAAGGTTTTGATAATGAGTATATTCTTGTTTCCTTTTTTTTTATTGTTATTCTTTTATCTTTAAAATTCAATCATATATCTCTTTTATTGCTTACATATTGTACTTTTTATCTTTCTTTTGATATTTTGTACCAGAAACTCACCTGCTGTAGATTGTTCCATCCATAAATGCCCTCTCCCTGATGAAGATGATGAAAAGTGCAATGAAAATAGCAATGATCAACTGTCAGAATATGAAGCTATCCTTGTTCATCAAAAAAAGCAAAGTTTAAAATCTTCTTCAAGACATGTTGATATCTTTGATAAAGATGATGATTCAAACAGCTCATCACCAAATTCCTTCATTTCTAAGAAGCAATACCCATCACCTCCTAAATTACCTACTTTGACCTCTTTGAAAGCTTCTCTACCAATGAAATCAACTCCAATCAAGATATCGAAAAAACCTCTAACTTATTCACCCTCAGTTCTAAAAGAATCTGATTTGCAGGAGGAATTCTGTAAAATTCATAATTTTTATAAAGGTAGAATCAGCACAGCAAAGGTCCTCAGGTCGTGGTTGGAAATTGTTACTCTCCTCGAATTACGCTCTTCTACTTCTTCCCAAGAGCCCATGTCAAATATTCCAATGTTTACTTTTCATTGGGAAAAATCTTGTGGGGAAGATTGGCTTTCAAAACTTACTGAGTTATGTAAGTTACCATAATTTTTAGTCTTGACTTTTGTTCTTTTACTTATTTTTTTTTTCCTTTTGTAGCAAATATTTTTTTAGAGATTGATAGCTCACAGCTATGGGTACTCGATAATATTGATTTCAAAAAAATGGAAGATTTATGTGATCCTGATGGTTTAAATACTGAAATTCTTTCCTCAACAAAGAAAACGGATCACCCTGAATCCAATCTTATCCGAATGCTCATGAGATTAATGATCCCAAGTGACCACTGCCGTTCTTCATGGGTATCTCTTATATCATCTTCACTTTATCTGACCGCACATGAATTCAGCCAGCTTCCATCACATCAAAACATT
This sequence comes from Hemileia vastatrix, assembly GCA_030280995.1. Classification (NCBI taxonomy): domain Eukaryota; kingdom Fungi; phylum Basidiomycota; class Pucciniomycetes; order Pucciniales; family Zaghouaniaceae; genus Hemileia; species Hemileia vastatrix. Next base: position 32,577,953 of record JASXTE010000005.1, read on the forward strand.
AACTCAGATTGTCCAAGTGAACGTGGTCTTCAGCTTCTAGCTCACCTTTCAAATCTGAAGAGTTCGATTTCTGATGGCTTAGAAGTTGGTCCCACTGCACTTCAAACCCGTGATATATCAATGTCAACTCTTCTTCAAATCAGCAATATTATCATTGATATAATTATGTCAATTATCATTCTTAAATCAAAATATTGTGCTGCAGCAATATCAAGTGGCAAGACTAGTGAAGCTCAACAATCAAGTGAGAAAAACGAAAATACTGAACTGACTATAATGAGAGAGAAACAAAAGGCTGCACTAAACAAAATAAATTCTGAGTACTCCCACCACCGATATCAATCTTTCACATTCTATATAATTGATGGTGTCCGTGGTTTATTTCTGAGCTCTCAAGATCATAGATTGGCTTCAGCAGCTGATTGCTTGGAGGTAATATCAGAAGTTAAGTTTCTTAATTTACATGAAAAAAAAATCATTTGATGGAAGAAATAATTTGGAAAAATTTAAATAACTATATTTTAACATTAATAAAACCTTTTATAGGCAAGTGTGATCCATTTCCTTTAAAATTTGATACCCCAAGTCCTCCGGGAATCGCTAGGGCTATTTCTGCAGATTTTCTTAATCACTGGAGCTCCATTCAGCCAGTATCACCTTTTTTTACTAAACATAGCCTTTCAATAAATTAATATTCCAACATGTAAATAGATAAAGTTCTGTCTATATGATATATCTTGTATAATTCAAGTTATTTTCCTTCAAATACGTCAAAAATGTGACCATCTTTGAAATTTATTAAGTAACCTTTGACATGATTTTCTAAATTAATTATTAAAAAAAATTATTGTAAGTCCAGCAATAACAAAGATTTTAAAATCTACTTATATGATTTCAAATACTTGTATTAAATTCTTAAATATTTTATTGTTTATATAAAAATATGATAACTGCTCTAGTTTTGTTACTTTACCTTTAATATTATATAATCTATTAATTATTACAAATATTTTTGTTGATTGTAACATTTTTAATCAGAAGTAGAACAATTTAAATAATTAAATGAGTACTTTCTTAAAAAAATACAATTTAATCTATTATTGATTCAAAATTCTTTCTTCAACTCTTTATTATTACCTTTTTTATTAATAAGCCTGTTTGACCTAAAATACTATACAGTTAATTTGGTAGCATTAAAAGCACATTTTTATGGCTAATATATTTCAAATTCTTTATTATAGTTTTTTTTATTTTAGAACCTTTGCTACCAATTTAATAAAAATGACATTTAAAGATTTCACAACTTATATATTTCCTCAAAAGTAAATCAAATTTTCTTATAATATTATGAAAAAAAATTATTTTATTTCACAAGTAAAAAAAATAGATAATACTATAATTATCAAAACTGAAAATGTTACAGCTACTCCCAGTATTTATCATGTTTAAATTTGCATTAAGTTGTGTATATATAATATAAATTTTTAATATTTATATATCTAGATTTTTTAGATTTGTCTTAACATTAGATAAATAATACTTTGCTGATTCTATTTCTTCCTCTATTAAGTCATCTCTTTTCAAAAAAACTCTCAAAGCACTAATTAAATATTCTAACCTAAATTTTTCTTTTTTAATTTCTAAGTATTCTGAAATATCAATATCAAAAACATTAAGCTTTTCTATAGCATGAAAAAAGTCTAGTGCTGATTTGAATAGAAGAACCTATCCTAGTGAAGCCAGGAATTTCATGACATCTTGAGGTGAAATGCCTTAGTTGATTGGCAGGCCATAATGTCACTGTTATTCAATTAGTTGCTTCAAAGTTGATTTTACTTCGAATTTTGGGAAACATAAGTTCTCCACCTATTTTTCGTGGTTGGGTCTTATCATACTTCATATGAATGGTGTTTTTTTCTGTATCTTTAGGAAAAAATATTCCTAAAGTATACTCACTTGCATCCTTATCGAGATGAACCTCATTAGAGAACCCATTACCATTCCCTCCAGATGTCCAAGTTAAATTACTAGCAAACGGTACACCCTCTTCTTCACTAGAAACTTTTGAAAATCCAGGAATACCAAGTTTTGCGCAAAGATTAGTTGCCTCATTGTACTTTACATATGATATTTTTTTAAAAAAATATTCAAAGTACATTGCAATCCTCTTCATTCGTTTTTTATATTCATCCGTTTTTACAATATCATCAGTGTATTCATCTGCAAGGAAAAGCATTCAAAAATTCAGTATTTAAATTAAAAAAAGTGATACTTACGAATATGTAAAGATTTCTTTCTATCTAAAATAAAGCCACCACCAAACATTTTTCCAAAACCACCAGCTCTTTGATGATAACCATTATTTTTAATTTCATGTTCGCAGTAAGAAAGATCCTTAATGCATTGCACCGTAGCTTCTAACATATCTAGTTCTTTGAGCTCATGAATTTCAAAAGTCTGCACAAGAACATTAGGTATTAAGACACCTTTTGGTTTATAAATACTACATCCAGGAAAAAAATTGTAATAATTATTGCAATCTGTCATATTATTTGCATAAGATCGTGCATAGAAATGTGGCTTCTTCCCGTTTGTATCCATTCCAAGAGCGTTTACAAGTTTCATTCCAGTAGCAATGTCTTTTGCCCACCTATTGTTAGAGTTCTTCCCTGGCCGTTTTTTTTTTCAAATCGTTACTCATTGATGGTTCAATCCTAAGAGAATTCAATTTTGATTTAAAATAGAAAAAAATCAAAAATTAGAAAATAGTAACATAATTTCAATTATCAGTCAATGATACCTTTAACTTTATCATATCTTCAATATTAGAAATACAAAAGTTAGCATATCTACATATTAGTAAATTTATATACTTTTTCTTTATTTCAAATATTAAGAAAGCGTTTCAGAGGTATACTTTATTAAATTATACATATAAAGAGTATAGCTTTATCCTGTATGCATTCAGCAAGTACGAGATTTGGCTCTACACTTAATATTAATAATATAATGAAAGTATAACTCCAATACACTAGTAATATTAAAAAATTTACGGAATTATGATATCCACATATATAAAATGAAAAATCTTGCTCTGATCAATATATTGACTTAGAAAGTTATACTTCAATAAATTATTAATTTTTAAATTGTAGCATTGTCCTGTATGCTTTCAGCAAGTACGAGACTTTGAAACAACTTAAAAATCAATAAATTAAAGGTAAAGTACAAACAATCTAATTATTATAATGAAAAGCAAAACATTATCCTGTATGCTTTCTGCAAGTACGAGATGATGTTTTACTTTTCATATTAATAATATAATGGTTGAGAAAGTATTAAAGAAATATAGAAAAATGATAAGCAAAACATGAACTTACATGTCTATAAAATCTTCTTCCATTTGTAGCTGATTCATCAAAATTAATTATAAAGTTTATTTTATAATCACTGTTTCAAAAAATAAATGGTTAGATAAATAAATTGAACATTTTTGATAAGGAATAAAGAAAAGTAAATTGACAAACAAATAAAAAAACTTTAAGTTAACTGAAAAAGAATTATTTTATAATGAATCGAAAGGGTACAGTAAAAGATACCATAAAAATAAATTCAGAATTAGAATCATTAGATTAACTTGTCAAAAGTGTAAAAAAGTGTAACAAACCAAAATGATATGAAATGCAATAGCAAGAAAAATTTGCTTACCGGTAATCAGATAAGGTCAAGAAAATAGTACCAATAATTCAAAATGATAAAGCAAAAATATGATTGATAATTTTTGAAAAAGGTAAGTGAGAAAGAGAAAGGAAAAATAAATTGGGTGGCAAACAGATGTATATATCATGAATTTTCACTGATCACATTTTCAAAAAAATGCAGCTCTCCAAGTCATATGATAAACTTCATCTAAATTCCAAGAATGATGTTGCCAAGGCACTGTACACAGCATGATCATTTTTTCCTATGCATATACTAATTCCAGCTAGAATTTACTTGGCTGCATGTTGTACAGATGCACATTTGTGGAACACTGAATTTCACATCTAAAAAAAATTGACGCCACATAATTCTAGCTACCATGTTTCACGTAGCTAAAAAACATACACTCATCACATTTAAATTTGCATTGTGCCAAAATTAATTCATTTTTGAATTTTTTTAAAGGAAACTATAATGTGCACCACCTATTTCTAAAATATGAACCTCCGCACCATATTAAATTGGGAGACTTTTAATTATGCAATTTTTTTGCCGTGACCTTTTTCCTGATCTTACTTGGTTCAAAATATTGAAACATGGCCAATGTTGATGAAAGAAACATTTGATTTTGTTTCTATGTGTAACAATGGAAGGCTGTTTCTTACTGGCTGAAGAGTGTTGTATATTTTATTTGAACAAATTTTTATTTTTTTATGTATTTTATTTAAAAAATTTACTTTTTATTGCAGCCATATTTATACTGGCTGCTTTTTAGAAACCTTAATTTATGACCCAAGCCTTTGAAATTGGCTTGGGTCCCTTACATTACAATTTAGTACTTCCAGCCAGGTTTCCCCTGGCTGGAAGTGTCTCTTTCAAGCAATCGAAGTTGCTAAAAGCGACTTCGATTGCTTGCTGTAATGTTTGCCACCCTCCCAGCTAATTTACTAGGCTGGGAGGTGGCCAAAGCAGTGTGCAACGCGCGTTGCTGCTGCAAGTAACGCGCGTTGCACAATCGCTACCATATTTCATGCAGCTGATATCAAGTCAGCTGCATGAGATATGCGCAGCATGTGCAATGCGCGCTGCATGCAGTGCATTGCACAGCCAGTTTTTTTCTGGCTGTGCAATGCACACAGAGAAACCAAAGTCCCTGCAAGGGACTTTGGTCTCTAAAATGGAAGCAACTTTCCCTACCAGGTGCAATCTGGTGGGAAAGTGAGAGAAACGTTAGACCGAAGTTGTTTGAAAGCAACTTTGGTCTTAAAAACATTAAAATTCATAAAAAAAAATCAGAAATGTAGAAAAAAAAAATTAAAAATTAAAATGTGAGTATAAGAAAAAAAATAAGTTCTAGTGATACCAAAAATCCAAGCCAATTTCATTTGGCTTGGTTATTTAATAATTATTTTTTAATACATTAAATTTAAAATTCAAACACCATAAAATATATGAATTTTTTTTATATGAATATTATAAATTTAATCTACCTCTTTCTCATAATTATATTTATAATTTTGTTTTTTTAATTTTTGACATTTAAGTTTATTTTTTGGAAATACAAAATTAATTTTTCAACTAAATTTTTTAGTAAGGTAAAATAAATTATAAATTTGATATTTTGTAATTGAATAATGAAAAAATTTTTAAATTTATTTAAAAAATATTTTTGTTAGAAGAATGCAAATATTTTAAGGGAAGAAATATGGTGCAAATTGTAAGTAAAAAAAATTATATTTTTTTTGTGAGGGGTTATTTCTATTTTTAAAAATATTTTTCAAAAACATTAATTAAATACTGAATTAAATTACTTTGAAACTCAAATTTTTTGTAAAATAATTAAAAATGAAATAATAATATTGTTGTATTTGATATAAAATTTGAATTGGTAATATTAATGTCTCTTTAAGTAAATTTGAAAATCATTTAAAAAGACCATGTTGATAAGTACTTCATTTTTGATATACAATGGTTATATATATATCTTATATATATTTTTTGAGTGTTATTTTTATATACATTCAATAAAATTTGTAATATAAAATGCCATTTAATAATTAATTAATGCTCAACTTAGTTATAACAACTTCATATTTAATACCAGCCACTAGTATTTACTTTTTAATTTAAAACTCCAATATAATATGAGAGTATCCTTATTTTGTCTGTATGTAATGAACAACAATAACAGACCATAAATGAGTGGGTAGTTAATTACAATAAATAGTTGAATAATAACCTATAAGAAATGATAAGTTTATCAAAAAGAGTACATTAAAAAAATATACTTTTGAATTTTTTTTGATATAATTTGGGTAGTTAAATGAAAATTTAAATTATTAGACATCAAAATGGATAAAATCTAAAAGTAGTGTTTATATAATAAGCCTCATATAAAAAAAGGATAAAAAATCTACTATGTAACTAAATTATTAAATATTAAGGTATTATTAAAATTATTGAAAAACTTATTTTACAGTTATAATGAAATCTAAATGTGAAAATAATGGTGGGATAATAGTAAGACTATGTGGAAACACTTTAATTTATACATACTTTCAACTATGTTCAGATAAAAAAATTGTTAAAATTGTATAATAACATCTAGTTAATAGTGATGCAATTTTATTTAGATCAAGAATAAATTTTTCTGAGGAAAAACTAATTAAATTGAGATATTGCCATCTCCTTTCAAGAGATAGAATAATAATAAAAATTTAAAAAATTATAATAAGTATTCTTAATCACCATTTTTGAAAAGTCTCTAGTAAAATTCATTATAATATATCATTCATTGATTACATTATATGGAGTTTCATCTTGAAGTAGTGATGTGCAGCTTTGAACTTATGTTATGAAAAACAAAAAAGTTAAAAAATATATAGTTATACTAATGAAAAAGCCAAAAATAAAAATACTATTATAAATTAAAAAAATAAAACTACATAAATTTTATTCTGCTCTAATGATGGAAGGGTACTATGTATGAATTTCCACATGTTAAATCCAAACCTGCTTTAAGGCTAGTTTACAGGTAGAGCTATTAAGTTTCCTTAAATTCTAAAAATAACTTATGCATTTTACTAATTATTTTTTTCTTGTTTTCTTTCCAAAGTTGTTAGAGTTGCTTAATTAATACTGTTATCTTGATTGTAAGATATATAATTTTTTTTGAATACATGATTTATTGTTTCAAAAATTATATTATAAATTTAAATCATTTATTTCATTTTCTAAAGCTTCATTGTCAAAGACACAACTCCATTTTCTATTACTTAACAAATATATAAAATGTGATAGTAAAATTTGAGGAATTTTCTTTTTGAGAGGGTCAAACTATATTGTGAAGATTTTCATCTAGAAATTCTTGTACTCTAAAACCAAATAATTTTCTCCCTTAAGTAAGCCATTTCAAAAATATGAGAATATAAACAAGAATATTAACTTATCTTATTTTTATTTTCTTTACTGAAAGTTTTAGTTCAATCCCTTTTTTTATATGACATTGGTATAAAAACATGGTTAAATTCTACTATATAATTAATTTTTATTATATATATATATATATATATATATATATATATATATATATATATATATATATATATATATATATATATATGAAATATTTAGAAGGTCATCCTTTTTTATTTACTTGAATAAATGGCTCAATTATAATACCCAACACTTATTAATGTTTCCCAAACTCAATAACAAATTTCTCATATGAAATATTAGCTTCTAATATAAGAAGTTTATCTATAGATGATATTCAACATGTGATTTTACTTTTTAGATTCAGCTAAAATTAAACAAAAGGAGAAATCATGCATATGTGTATAAATGGTAACCATATGTTACTTAGAGGATTGTGAAATTCACTCATCAGAATGGTTTAAGTATTAAAATAAATTGAGGTCATTATTTTCTAGTATTTGAAACTAATTAGGAAATTATTCTAAAAATATATTTTAATGTGTATCATGTTTAAAAAGTTGGAAATATGATTTTTGAAAATTGTGAGTTTCTTATGAGATACCAAGCTTTAGTTTACATTGTTTCAAGTAGAATAGAGTTTTAGTATTAGAAATTGAAAGCAATGTACCATTATCAGATTTTAACTGTGTTCTACTTATAGAATGATTACATAACATTAAACATTATTTAAATCAAAAAGGTTTAAAAGATATTTAGAATTTTACCAAATTTTACCATTTATTAATCTTTGATTTGAAAACAAACTATGATGTACACTCACTAGAAATAAGCAATCCCAATTTTAACATAATTTATCAATCCAAAAATAATGAGTCAATTAACATGAAAATATATATTATTTCAAAACCAATTCTCTAGATTTAAAATATGATGCTTTAATGAAAAATTATTACAAAACTTTAATGCAATGAAGTCTCTTAAAAAATTCAAAAATAGAATATCAAAACAAGTAATTTCTGCAAAAAAAAACTACTAACTATTGTAGATAAAGCATAAAAATAAGTCATATTTTTTAAAAAAATGATCTAACAATATTTATTTTTGTTAAAAAAATCAAAACATTGTTAAGTTTGCTTGTTATAATAATGTTAAAATCCACTAAACATTATCTAAAGGTGGTAAAATATGTTAAAAATATGTTGAATTTTATGAGATAAAAATCAACAATTTTGTATCATTTCCTGTTGTGCTATGACTTTATTACACCCTTTTTATCTGATTCTTCCAGTATTACTTTGCTATGATCACTAGTTTTCAAGTTAAAATTTACAAATGTTCATTATACTTGATAATATGAAAAATAACTCAAACTTTTATAACTACAAAATAAGATTTTGTAACTCCTTCTTTCAATCAATATTTGAAGAAATTTTTGTTTATTTGAGTAATGATTTTAAGAATAACAAAAAATTTGAAATTCGCAAGGAATTATTTCCAGAGACTATAATTATTTACTTGTGTAATGCATGAGCTACTTATCAATGATGTAAAACATCAGAAAAGTAAGTTATAGTTATAAATCTACAGATTATACTGTTTCTGGTATATATATCTTCAATAAATCTTTTAAACTTATCTTAGCCTACATACCACACAATAGAAAAACATTATATTAAAAAAGGAAAAAATTCTATGATAATATCATGAAGAATGATAACCATGGATTAATATTCCATAAAAATGGTTAATAATATTTTAAGAGAACCTAAATCAGTATTCTTTCATCAAAATATATCCTTTTTGTCTTTGTAATTTATTCCAAACAAATTTTTTGAAAGTTGAATCTATATATCTAATGCCAAAACCACTATTAAGTTCCCTCTTAGACTTTTTAAGAAATTATATATATATATATATGTATATATATATATTATTTATCAAAAATTGAAATAAAGAATAAAAACATAATTTTATTTACCTTTAATTATTTAAATATAGAGTATTTTCAGAATGCATTGTGGTTACTTGTGAAGGTTAGAAGATTTGAAGTTGGATTTATGAGTTTTTAGAAGGGCAAATATTGTAAAATTCTTTCATAAATATTTATTTCATAGTTTCAAATGTTGAAATCTACAAACTAATGGGATTTAAAATTATATTGAGATTTAAAATCTGTTTTCTACTCAAGTAAAATAAAATAAAATGATGATATCAAAATTGAAATTAAGTTTAAACTTTTGATATGCTCTATCTTCAATTTTATTGATAGTGCATCAAAAATTTAATAATATTTTTTTCCTTCATCACTTTTTACATAAAAGATAGTTTTATCATTTTATGAATTAAACATTGCTTATATAAATTTAACATCTATGTCAACTGTTTATGACTATTAATCTATATAATAAATTTTTTAGAAGAAAAAATAACATCAGTATATACTGACTTTGAAATTATTCAATTTAAAATAGTTTACAGGTAGATAATGAAGGGTGATTTCATTTTTGAATATGAATTATAGAAGTCTTATTTTGTCAATTTTAATTCTTTTTGAGCTCAAATGTATCCACCACAACTTATGTAAGAATAAAAATTATTTTTATTGAAATTTACATGAGAAAGTATGCCTATTATTCAAAATCAAACTTGCTCTAATGGTGTTTTTCAATCATTATTTCCATTCATAACAATAAAAAACATTTCAATTTGCTGATGTTTTAGTTTTTGATATCCCCAAGTTTATATCTCAGGTGTACTATTCACAAAATTATTAAAAATATAATTTTTGAAATACATGATAAACTTGAAAGTGAGGGGGCATTAAATTTTTAAAAATGAATTCTAAATTCAGGATGGATAGTATTTTTTTTCTATTTTCACAAATGAAAAATTTTTTGTTTCAATTAATCCAGAAAGAAAATTTTGTTGTAAGCATATTATATTATATTTATTTTGATTTTAAATACTATATTTTCAAGATTTGTGTTTAATATATCCTGTGAAAGTTAATTTTAATGTTAATTTTAAGTTAGCTTGAAGAAATCTAATCAATAGGCATATTGGATATTTAAATAATATTTTGCTCCAATCTTGAATCATCCTGGGCTAAAAAATATCCTGAATAAGGTTTTTGTGGGTCAATTTGGATTTAAGTAGGATTAAGTGAGGTTTAATAAAGGACAGATAAAAGGCTAAATTCATTACTAGTGACTTTTTTTTCAAAATAGTTATAAAATATGTATCATTCTGGAATCAAGCTTCAATAAAGTTGAATTGAAACAGAGATAATTTCTAGCAGCACAACACCATATTTACAAAGGTGTAAAATACCTCAAATATTACTCATAATATAGGAAGGCAAGGAATCTACAAAATTCACATTTCAAACGAGGATTTATATTTTGAATTTGAAATTGAGAAATGGAATATTATTTTCCAATTTAAATATCTATTAGTCATTTTAACAAAAGTTTTCAGTAATCAGATTGAATTTTGATGGTATTTTGTTGTAGATTAATCATTTTGATGAGACATTTACTCAAAATTACTGGTTTCGTTTCTAATATTCCATGTGAAATTCATTACGAATCTTTTTGAAAGTGAATAGTTGACATATTGGATATGCAAAAGCTTATTTTAGATCAAAGTGAGATCAAAGGGAGTTTAACTGATGATCAAATTAGGATTTTACAAGATCAAACGGTGACGAATGTAGGTTCATCTTGAGCTCAATTTGTGACAAATCTCTGACTAAATGTAAGGCCAAACAATTTCCTACATGGTGATGATGTGTGCATAATTCAAGCATAGATTTGTGGCTCAACGGAGTTCAAGCAAGGGGTATTGCTAGCAATACCCCCCCATTTTTTCTGTGGTGATTATGAAAAAAAATTATTTTATTTCACAAATAAAAAAAATAGATAATACTATAATTATCAAAACTGAAAATTTTACAGCTACTCCCAGTATTTATCATATTTAATTTTGCATTAAGTTGTGTATATATAATATAAATTTTTAATATTTAAATATCTTGATTTTTTAGATTTGTCTTAACATTAGATAAATAATACTTTGCTGAATTTATTTCTTCCTCTATTAAGTCATCTCTTTTCAAAAAAACTCTCAAAGCACTAATCAAATATTTATACCTATCTTTTTCTTCTTTAATTTCCAAGTACTCTGAAATATCAATATCAAAAAAATTAAGCTTTTCTATAGCATGAAAAAGTCTAGTGCTGATTTGAATAGAAGAACCTATCCTAGTGAAGCCAGGAATTTCGTGACATCTTGAGGTAAAATGCCTTAGTTGATTTGCAGGCCATAATGTCACTTTTATTCCATTAGTTGCTTGAAAGTTGATTTTACTTCAAATTTCGGGAAACATAAGTTCTTCACCTGTTTGTTGTGGTTGGGTCTTATCATACTTCATATGAATGGTATTGTTTTCTGTATCTTTAGGAAAAAATATTCCTAAAGTATACTCACTTGCATCCTTATCGAGATGAACCTCATTGGAGAACCCATTACCATTCGCTCCAGATGTCCAAGTTAAATTACTAGCAAATGGTACCCCCTCTTCTTCACTAGAAACTTTTGAAAATCCAGGAATACCAAGTTTTGCACAAAGATTAGTTGCCTCGTTGTACTTTACATATGATATTTTTTTAAAAAAATATTCAAAGTACATTGCAATCCTCTTCATTCATTTTTTATATTCATCCGTTTGTACAATATCATCAGTGTATTCATCTTCAAAGAAAAGCATTCAAAAATTCAGTATTTAAATTAAAAAAAGTGATACTTACGAATATATAAAGATTTCATCCTATCTAAAATAAAGCCACCACAAAACATTTTTCGAAAACCACCAGCTCTTCTATGATAACCATTATTTTTAATTTCATGTTTTCAGTAAGAAAGATCCTTAATGCATTTCACCGTAGCTTCTAACATATCTAGTTCTTTGAGCTCATGAATTTCAAAAGTCTGCACAAGAACATTAGGTATTAAGACACCTTTTGGTTTATAAATATACATCCAGGAAAAAAAATGTAACAATTATTGCAATCTGTCATATTATTTGCATAAGATCGTGCATAGAAATGTGGCTTCTTCCCATTTGTATCCATTCCAAGAGCGTTTACAAGTTTCATTCCAGTAGCAATTTCTTTGGCCCACCTATTGTTAGAGCTCTTCCCTGGCCGATTTTTTTTCAAATTGTTACTCATTGATGGTTCAATCCTAAGAGAATTCAATTTTGATTAAAAATAGAAATAAATCAAAAATTAGAAAATAGTAACATAATTTCAATTATCAATCAATGATACCTTTAACTTTATCATATCTTCAATATTAGAAATACAAAAGTTAGCATATCTACATATTAGTAAATTTATATACTTTTTCTTTATTTTAAATATTAAGAAAGTGTTTCAAAGGTGTACTTTATTAATTATACATATAAAGAGTATAGCTTTATCCTGTATGCATTCAGAAAGTACGAGATTTGGCTGTACACTTAATATTAATAATATAATGAAAGTATAACTCCAATACACTAGTAATATTAAAAAATTTACAGAATTATCATATCCACATATATAAAATGAAAAATCTTGCTCTTACCAATATATTGACTTAGAAATTTATACTTCAATAAATTATTAATTTTTAAATTGTAGCATTGTCCTGTATGCTTTCAGCAAGTACGAGACTTTGAAACAAATTAAAAATCAATAAATTAAAGGTAAAGTACAAACAATCTAATTATTATTATGAAAAGCAAAACATTATCCTGTATGCTTTCAGCAAGTACGAGATGATGTTTTACTCTTCATATTAATAATATAATGGTTGAGAAAGTATTAAAGAAATATAGAAAATTGATAAGCAAAACATGAAATTACATGTCTATAAAATCTTCTTCCATTTGTAGCTGATTGATGAAAATTAATTATAAAGTTTATTTTATAATCACTGTTTTAAAAAATAAATGGTTAGATAAATAAATTGAACATTTTTGATAAGGAATAAAGAAAAGTAAATTGACAAACAAATAAAAAAACTTTAAGTTAACTGAAAAAGAATTTTTTTATAATGAATCAAAAGGGTACAGTAAAAGATACCATAAAAATAAATTCAGAATTAGAATCATTAGATTAACTTGTCAAAAGTGTAAAAAAGAGTAACAAACCAAAATGATATGAAATTCAATAGCAAAAAAAATTTGCATACCGGTAATCAGATAAGGTCAAGAAAATAGTACCAATAACTCAAAATGATAAAGCAAAAATATGATGGATAATTTTTGAAAAAGGTAAGTGAGAAAGAGAAAGAAAAAGAAATTGGGTGGCAAACAGATGTAGATACCATGAATTTTCACTGTTCTCATTTTCAAAAAAATGCAGATCTCCAAGTCATATGATAAACTTCATCTAAATTCCAAGAATGATGTTGCCAAGGCACTGTACACAGCATGATCATTTTTTCCTATGCATATACTAATTTCAGCTAGAATTTACTTGGCTGCATGTTGTACAGATGCACATTTGTGGAACACTGAATTTCACATCTAAAAAAAATTGACGCCACATAATTCTAGCTACCATGTTTCACATAGCTAAAAAACATACACTCATCACATTTAAATTTACATTGCGTCAAAATTAATTCATTTTTGAATTTTTTTAAAGGGAACTATAATGTGCACCACCTATTTCTAAAATATGAACCTCCCCACCATATTAAATTGGGAGACTTATAATTATGCAATTTTTTTGCCGTGACCTTTTTCCTGATCTTACTTGGTTCAAAATATTGAAACATGACCAATGTTGCTGAAAGAAACATTTGATTTTGTTTCTATGTGTAACAATGGAAGGCTGTTTCTTACCGGCTGAAGAGTGTTGTATATTTTATTTGAACACATTTTTATTTTTTTATGTATTTTATTTAAAAAATTTACTTTTTATTGCAGCCAAATTTATACTGGCTGCTTTTTAGAAACCCTAATTTATGGCCCAAGCCTTTGAAATTGGCTTGGCTCCCTTACATTGCAATTTAGTACTTCCAGCCAGGTTTCCCCTGGCTTGAAGTGTCTCTTTCTAGAAATCAAAGTCGCTAAAAGCGACTTTGATTGCTTGCTGTAACGTTTGACACCCTCCCAGCTAAATTACTAGGCTGGGAGGTGGCCAAAATTGTGTGCAACGCGCGTTGCTGCTGCAAGTAACGCGCATTGCACAATTGCTTCCATATCTCATGCAGCTGATATCAAGTCAGCTGCATGCAGTGCATTGCACAGCCAGTTTTTTTCTGGCTGTGCAATGCACACAGAGAAACCAAAGTCCCTGCAAGGGACTTTGGTCTCTAAAATGGAAGTGACTTTCCATACCAGGTGCAATAGGTGGGAAAGTGAGAGATAAGTTAGACTGAAGTTGTTTGAAAGCAACTTCAGTCTTAAAAACCTTAAAAATCATAAAAAAAAATGAGAAATCTAGAAAAAAAAATTAAAAAAAATTAAAATGTGAGTATAAGAAAAAAATAAGTGCTAGTAATACCAAAAACCCAAGCTGATTTCATTTAGCTTGGTTATTTAATAATTATTTTTTAATACATTAAATTTAAAATTCAAACACCATAAAATATATGAAATTTTTTTATATGAATATTATAAATTTAATCTACCTCTTTCTCATAATTATATTTATAATTTTGTTTTTTTAATTTTTGACATTTAAGTTTATTTTTTGGAAATACAAAATTAAATTTTCAACTAAATTTTTTAGTAAGGTAAAATAAATTATAAATTTGACATTTTGTAATTGAATAATGAAAAAAAATGTAAATTTATTTAAAAAATATTTTTGTTAGAAGAATACCAATATTTTAACGGTAGAAATTTGGTGCAAATTGTAAGTAAAAAAAATTATATTTTTTTTGTGAGGGGTTATTTCTATTTTTAAAAATATTTTTCAAAAACATTCATTAAATACTGAATTAAATTACTTTGTAACTCAAATTTTTTGTAAAATAATTAAAAATGAAATATTAATATTGTTATATTTGATATAAAATTTGAATTGGTAATATTAATGTCTCTAGAAGTAAATTTGAAAATCATTTAAAAAGATTGTGTTGATAAGTACTTCATTTTTGATATACAATGGTTATATATATATCTTATATATATTTCTTGAGTGTTTTTTTTATATACATTCAATTAAATTTGTAATATACAATGCCATTTAATCATTAATTATTGTTCAACTTAGTTATAACAACTTCATATTTAATACCAGCCACTAGTATTTACTTTTTAATTTAAAACTCCAATATAATATGAGAGAATCCTTATTTTGTCTGTATGTAATTAACAATAATAACAGACCATAAATGAGTGGGTAATTAATTACAATAAATAGTTGAAGAATAACCTATAAGAAATGATAAGTTTATCAAAAAGATTACATTAAAAAAATATACTTTTGAATTTTTTTGATATAATTTGGGTAGTTAAATGAAAATTTAAATTATCAGACTTCAAAATGGAAAAAATCTAAAAGTGGTGTTTATATAATAAGCCTCATATAAAAAAAGGATAAAAAATCTACTATGTAACTAAATTATTAAATATTAAGGTATTATTAAAATTATTGAAAAACTTATTTTACAGTTATAATGAAATCTAAATGTGAAAATAATGGTGGGATAATAGTAAGACTATGTGGAAACACTTTAATTTATACATACTTTCAACTATGTTCAGATAAAAAAATTGTTAAAATTGTATAATAACATCTAGTTAATAGTGATGCAATTTTATTTAGATCAAGAATAAATTTTTCTGAGGAAAAACTAATTAAATTGAGATACGGCTATCTCCTTTCAAGAGATAGAATAATAATAAAAATTTAAAAAATTATAATAATAATTCTTAATCACCATTTTTGAAAAGTCTCTAGTAATATTCATTATAATATATCATTCATTGATTACATTATATGGAGTTTCATCTTGAAGTAGTGATGTGCAGCTTTGAACTCATGTTATGAAAAACAAAAAAGTTAAAAAATATATAGTTATATTAATGAAAAAGCCAAAAATAAAAATACTATTATAAATTAAAAAAATAAAACTACATAAATTTTATTCTGCTCTACTGATGGAAGGGTACTATGTATGAATTTCCACATGTTAAATCTAAACCTGTTTTAAGGCTAGTTTACAGGTAGAGCTATTAAGTTTCCTTAAATTCTAAAAATAACTTATGCATTTTAAAAATAATCTTTTTCTTGTTTTCTTTCCAAAGTTGTTAGAGTTGCTTAATTAATACCGTTATCTTAATTGTAAGATATATATTTTTTTTTGAATACATGATTTATTGTTTCAAAAATTATATTATAAAGTTAAATCATTTATTTCATTTTCTAAAGCTTCATTGTCAAAGACACAACTCCATTTTCTATTACTTAACAAATATATAAAATGTGATAGTAAAATTTTAGGAATTTTCTTTTTGAGAGGGTCAAACTATATTGTCAAGATTTTTATCTAGAAATTCTTGTACTCTAAAACCAAATAATTTTCTCCCTTAAGTAAGCCAGTTCAAAAATATGAGAATATAAACAAGAATATTGACTTATCTTATTTTTATTTTCTTTACTGAAATTTTTAGTTCAATCCCTTTTTTTATATGACATTAGTATAAAACCATGGTTTAATGCTACTATATTATTAATTTTTATTATATATATATGATATATTTAGAAGGTCATCCTTTTTTATTTACTTGAATAAATGGCTCAATTATAATCCCAACACTTATTAATGTTTCCCAAACTCAATAACAAATTTCTCATATGAAATATTAGCTTCTAATATAAGAAGTTTATCTATAGATGATATTCAAAATGTGATTTTACTTTTTAGATTCAGCTAAAATTAAACAAAAGGAGAAATCATGCATATGTGTATAAATGGTAACCATATGTTACTTAGAGGATTGTGAAATTAACTCATCAGAATGGTTTAAGTATTAAAATAAATTGAGGTCATTATTTTCTAGTATTTGAAACTAATTAGGAAATTACTCTAAAAATATATTTTAATGTGTATCATGTTTAAAAAGTTGGAAATATGATTTTTGAAAATTTTAAGTTTCTTATGAGATACCAAGATTTAGTTTACATTGTTTCAAGTAGAATAGAATTTTAGTATTAGAAATTGAAAGCAATGTACCATTATCAGATTTTAACTGTGTTCTACTTATAGAATGATTACATAACATTAAACATTATTTAAATCAAAAAGGTTTTAAAGATATTTATAATTTTACAAAATTTCACCATTTATTAATCTTTGATTTGAAAACCAACTATGATGTACACTCACTAGAAATAAGCGATCCCAATTTTAACATAATTTATCAATCCAAAAATAATGAGTCAATTAACATGAAAATATATATTATTTCAAAACCAAATCTCTAGATTTAATATATGATGCTTTAATGAAAAATTAATACAAAGCTTTAATGAAATGAACTCTCTTAAAAAATTCAAAAATAGAATATCAAAACAAGTAATTTCTGCAAAAAAAACTACTAACTATTGTAGATAAAGCATAAAAATAAGTCATATTTTTTAAAAAAATGATCTAACAATATTTATTTTTGTTAAAAAAATCAAAACATTGTTAAGTTATCTTGTTATAATAATGTTAAAATCCACTAAACATTATCTAAAGGTGGTAAAATATGTTAAAAATATGTTGAATTTTGTGAGCCAAAAATCAACAATTTTGTATCATTTCATGTTGTGCTATGACTTTATTCCACCCTTTTTATCTGATTCTTCCAGTATTACTTTGCTATGATCACTAGTTTTCAAGTTAAAATTTACAAATGTTCATTATAATTGATAATATGAAAAATAACTCAAACTTTTATACCTACAAAATATGATTTTGTAACTCCTTCTTTCAATCAATATTTGAAGAAATTTTTAGTTTTTTTGGTAATGATTTTAAGAATAACAAAAAATTTGAAATTCACAAGGAATTATTTCCAGAGACTATAATAATTTACTTATGTAATGCATGAGCTACTTATCAATGATGTGAAACATCAGAAAAGTAAGTTATAGTTATAAATCTACAGATTATACTGTTTCTGGTATACATATCTTCAATAAATCTTTTAAACTTATCTTAACCTACATACCACACAATAGAAAATCATTATATTAAAAAAGGAAAAAATTCTATGATAATATCATAAAGAATGATAACCATGGATTGATATTCCATAAAAATGGTTAATAAAATTTTAAGATAACCTAAATCAGTATTCTTTCATCAAAATATATCCTTTTTGTCTTTGTAATTTATTCCAAACAAATTTTTTGAAATTTGAATCTATATATCTAATGCCAAAACCACTATTAAGTTCCCTCTTAGACTTTTTAAGAAATTATATATATATATATATATATATATATATATATTATTTATCAAAAATTGAAATAAAGAATAAAAACATAATTTTATTTACCTTTAATTATTTAAATATAGAGTATTTTCAGAATGCATTGTGGTTACTTGTGAAGGTTAGAAGATTTGAAGTTGGATTTATAAGTTTTTAGAAGGGCAAATATTGTAAAATTCTTTCATAAATATTTATTTCATAGTTTCAAATGTTGAAATCTACAAACTAATGGGATTTAAAATTATATTGAGATTTAAAATCTGTTTTCTACTCAAGTAAAATAATATAAAATGATGATATCAAAATTGAAATTAAGTTTAAACTTTTGATATGCTCTATCTTCAATTTTATTGATAGTGCATCAAAAATTTAATAATATTTTTTTCCTTCATCAATTTTTACATAAAAGATAGTTTTATCATTTTATGAATTAAACATTGCTTATATAAATTTAACATCTATGTCAACTGTTTATGACTATTAATCTATATAATAAATTTTTTAGAAGAAAAAATAACATCAGTATATACTGACTTTGAAATTATTCAATTTAAAATAGTTTACAGGTAGATAATGAAGGGTGATTTCATTTTTGAATATGAATTATAGAAGTCTTATTTTGTCAATTTTAATTCTTTTTGAGCTCAAATGTATCCACCGCAACTTATGTAAGAATAAAAATTATTTTTATTGAAATTTACATGAGAAAGTATGCCTATTATTCAAAATCAAACTTGCTCTAATGGTGTTTTTCAATCATTATTTCCATTCATAACAATAAAAAACATTTCAATTTGCTTATGTTTTAGTTTTTGATATCCCCAAGTTTATATCTCAGGTGTACTATTCACAAAATTATTAAAAATATAATTTTTGAAATACATGATAAACTTGAAAGTGAGGGGGCATTAAATTTTTAAAAATGAATTCTAAATTCAGGATGGTTAGTATTTTTTCTATTTTCACAAATGAACAATTTTTTGTTTCAATTAATCCAGAAAGAAAATTTTGTTGTAAGCATATTATATTATATTTATTATGATTTTAAATACTATATTTTCAAGATTTGTGTTTAATATTTCGTGTGAAAGTTAATGTTAATGTGAATTTAAAGTAAGCTTGAAGAAATTTAATCAATAGGCATATTGGATATTTAAAATAATATTTTGCTCCAATCTTGAATCATCCTGGGCTAAAAAATATCCCAAATAAGGTTTTTGTGGGTCAATTTGGATTTAAGTAGGATTAAGTGAGGTTTAATAAAGGACAGATAAAAGGCTAAATTCATTACTAGTGACTTTTTTCTCAAAATAGTTATAAAATATGTATCATTCTGGAATCAAGCTTCAATAAAGTTGAATTGAAACAGAGATAATTTCTAGCAGCACAACACCATATTTACAAAGGTGTAAAATACCTCAAATATTACTCATAATATAGGAAGGCAAGGAATCTACAAAATTCACATTTCAAACGAGGATTTATATTTTGAATTTGAAATTGAGAAATGGAATATTATTTTCCAATTTAAATATCTATTAGTCATTTTAACAAAAGTTTTCAGTAATCAGATTGAATTTTGATGGTATTTTGTTGTAGATTAATCATTTTGATGAGACATTTACTCAAAATTACTGGTTTTGTTTCTAATATTCCATGTGAAATTCATTACGAATCTTTTTAAAAGTGAATAGTTGACATATTGGATATGCAAAAGCTTATGTTAGATCAAAGTGAGATCAAAGGGAGTTTAACTGATGATCAAATTAGGATTTTACAAGATCAAACGGTGACGAATATAGGTTCATCTTGAGCTCAATTTGTGACAAATCTCTGACTAAATGTAAGGCCAAACAATTTCCTACATGGTGATGATGTGTGCATAATTCAAGCATAGATTTGTGGCTCAACGGAGTTCAAGCAAGGGGTATTGCTAGCAATACCCCCCCATTTTTTCTGTGGTGAGTGTTAAATATTAATATATTTTATAGATTAGATTTACCTTGATGTAAGTACTAATGTTATAAAGTATATAAATAGTAATTGTGTTGTGTAAATGTAATAAGTAAGTAAGTAAGGAATGAATTCAAAAGGACAAAAAGGAAGGGCCTTTTATAGGCAATATGTGAGAGAAAAGAACACAGAATTTACATCTCCTAACACAAGAGTGTGAGATAGAAAAAACTTAATTAAAGAGAGTATGTGAAATAATAAGAGTAAGACTAAATAGTGCATAAAAAAAAGTATTTATTTTATTTGAAATAAAACTATGAACCCTTTAGTCCATCACATTTTAGTGTAAGAACAATTGATTTGAAATATAGAATCAATAAAATCTAATTAAAGGAATTTGAAAAAAGTATTTTTTCTTTTTATAATTTTATATATTTTTTAATACTAATTTTTATTCCCATCTCATCTGTATTATTGAGCACGGTTTTTGGGAGTAAAAATATATGTGGGAAAATTACTTATTTTTATTAATTAATTACTTAGTGTACTTAGTTAGTTCATTGTAATTAATAAATAAGTATTTAATAAATTATTAATTATTAATAAGGATCTAAAAGGCGTGGCTTCACCTCAGTAAGATAATTAATTATTTTACTGGGTAAGTCTAGTATGTCAAGGAGAAGTCTTTGGTATAAAGCCAATGAACAAATCAGCAATGCACAACTTATTCAGTTAAGTGAGCCAGTTATTCCTGTAAATAGGACGGACTCGCTTTCGATACATTTCAATAAATATAAAGTAAATACATTGAGAAGAAATGACCTTTGGTATAAAGCCAATGAACAAATCAGTAATGCGCAACTTATTCAGTTAAGTGAGCCAGTTATAACTAATAATCAAGGTCAGAGTAACAACAATTTAGTCTATTTGAATGTATTAAAGAGGGAAGAAAATACACACCTGTAAATAGGACGGACTTGCTTGAGAGAAAAAGCAAAGGAAGGCAGCGCTTTTTATCCTAGAGAGTACGACCATTTACAGGGGTAAGATATAAGTGGGATTACATGATGGAGATGCAGGGATACTTTAATTGAGGTAAGCACGGCTAAGCAAAAAATCATATAATCTAAAGTACGAGAGAATCATGTTACTAATGTATTACGATATAGTACTTCAGGAGGTGATAAAGCCCCTGGCATATGTAATCTAGCAGAAAAGAAAAAAAGAAATCTAACAAAGATGGAAAGAGAGAAAAAAGAAAACTAAGTGAGATTACAATAGCGAGATTACTATTCTGACACCCTCCCTGTTTGTGGTACTTCAGATGAAAGTCCACAAGCATTGCGGAAAGCAATTAAAGATTGATTTGGAACAGATTTAGTTAGCCCATCTGCTAACATGTCAGTAGTAGGAGTATAGGGAATATGTAGACTGCCCGCAAGCATTTTTTCACGGAGCCAATGATATTGAACCTCAATATGTTGTGTGCGAGCTTGGAACACAGGATTTTTAGATAGTGCAATTGCGCCCTGATTGTCTCCAAAGATGGTTAAAGGTAGGGAAACAGGTAGAGATAGGGAAGTGAATAGATTCTTGAGCCAAATTCCTTCTTGACCAGCTGAAGTACAAGAGCTGTATTCAGCTTCTGAAGCAGAAAGAGCAACAGTGTGTTTCTTTTTAGATTGCCATGAAATTGCTCCGTTATTGAAAGTGAAGACATAACCTGACATGGATCGTCGGGTATTAGGACATCCTTCCCAATCTGCATCAGCAAAACTTGTTGGGTGAGACCAAGAATGGTGACCTGTTGGTGTGGATGAAGAGCTTGCAGAGAAGGTAAGGCTAAGATCTGTCGTTCCAGCAAGATACCGGAGAGTATGTTTGAAAGAGATCCAGTGATTTATACCGGGTTCTTCAAATTTTGGGATAGTTGACTTACAGAGAAAGCCAGGTCAGGTCGAGAACATTGTACTAAGTAATTGAGTGACCGAACAGCGCTTCGATATTTTTCTTTTAGTTTAATGAAGTATTCCTTCTCTTGAGCATTTGCTGTAGTCAGTTGATAATGTGGAAGCATGGGAGTTGTCACTGATTTACAGTCATACATGTTGTAGGTTTTAAGTAAGTTGAGAATATAGGTAGGTTGTGACAAGCTTATCGATTTTTTTTGAGTATTTCTAGTGATTTTCATTCCTAAGAGATAGTTGAAATTTCCTAGAAAGTCCATATAATATCTTTCGGCAATTTCAGCTTTGAAATGAGTAAGGTCTTTGCCAAATACCACCAGATTGTCAACATGAAGGTAAACAAAGATTGGATTATTGGAATCAAGAGAAAGGAAAAGGCAAGGGTCAGCTTCTGACACAACTAATCCTACAGAGGCAAAGAAGGAGTTAATTTCTTGTGACCAGCATCGTGGAGATTGCTTAAGCCCATAGATGGATTTTTTGAGTCGGAGAATGGGATTGGCTACCTGAGGATCAACATTGACCCCTGCTGGGATTTGCATGTACACCTCCTCTGATAATTTCCCATGGAGAAATGCACCTTTTACGTCCATGTGCTCCATTTTGTAGTCATGTTCAGCGCAGAGGGCTAATAAGACCCAAAAGGTGGTAAGACGTCCGGTAGGTGCATAGGTGTCAAAATAATCAATTCTGGGTTTTTGAGAGAAGCCTTGCGCACATAGACGTGCTTTGAATTTTGCAATACTTCCATCAAGATTCTCCTTCACAGTAAAGACCCAAGTAGCACCAATGCGATTGATATTTGAGGGTCTCTCACGAATTTCCCAGACGTCATGGGTTTTCATATTCTGGAGTTCTGCTTTAATTGCATTATTCCAGGAAGAGCAATGTTCACCATTTACTGCAGCGGTATAATGAGGAGGAATGGGAACATCAACAGCTAAGGGAAGAGTTGAGGAGAGGAGTGATTTATTTGGGGATCATCGAGTCCTGGGATAATTCACAATATTCTTTGGATCAATGTTGGAAGAGATCTCTCTCGAAGGTGGTATTGAATCAGGGATATAAGTGAAGCATTCTGAGACAGGAATTCTATGGGATGGTCCTGGTTCGTTGGGAGGATCACTGTTGGTGCTGTGAGAGTTATCTGGGCTTGAGGGTGGAGTGTTTTAAGGGATAGGAGCACCTTGGGATGGGGATAAAGAAGAAATATTGTGTTCCAAAAGATCTTCTGAGATTTGAGGATTTGGCAGTGACTGGGGCAACTGAGAGTTTTTAAGGTAATGGTAGGGTAATTGATTTTCGTTAAAAACAACATCATGAGAATAAGAGACTACATGATTATTGGGATCTAGAAGTCTGTAGGAGCTTAATTTATCATCAATTCCAATAAGAATCAGGTGTTTGGCAGCAGAGTCAAATTTACCCTTCCTTTTGTGTTTTGGTATTAAAGAATAAGCACTACATCCAAAAATGGGGAGGTGGTTTAGTTTAGGAGGAACCCCATATAATTTCTTGTATGGTGACAGCATATTTTGGGTTGAAGTGGGTGTTTGATTATAGAGGTAAACAGCAGTTGTGATGGCTTCAGCCCAGAGTTCAGGTGGACAATTTGCTTGAAAAAGTAAGGCTTTTTCCTTTTCAGTAGTTGTCCTGTTTCCCCTTTCAGCTACAGGGTTTTGTTGCGGTGTATATGGTGAGGTAATGTGCATTTGAATACCTTCTTCCAAGAAAAAATTTTTGAACTCATGATTTATAAATTCTCCTCCGCCATCATTTACTAGATGGCAAATTTTATGGTTTAGGGACAATTCAATAGATTTCTTAAACTGCATGAAGGTTTTAAAATTATCATTTTTATATTTAAGGATATATACAAAACAGTAAGAAGTATAGTAATCGGTGAGTTGATAGTAATAGAGATTATTGCCTATTGATGGTGGAGATATTTTACCGCTCAAATTGGCATGAATAAACTCAAGGGGACGAGTGGCTTTAGGTAAAGACCCAGGGAATGGAAGATGATGATGTTTAGAGTTTACGCAACGTTCACAGAAGAAATTTGCTTTTAGAGGAAATGGGGCAAGATTGGAAAGGTGTTTCATAACATGCTGACCGGGATGGCCTAGCCTGTTGTGCCAAAGGGTAAATAAATCAGTTGAGGATAATAGAGCAATTGGAACAGAGCTCTTACTGAAGGAAGTTTGGATTACTAAGAGATTGTCATGGATAAGCCCATGGATTAAAGTTTTTTGATTGCTAAAGAGAGTAAAATTAGAATTGCGGAGAACAGGGGAAAGTTCATTGTGACTTAGGTGAAGAGCAGTCAGACTTATAAGATTTAATTTCAAGGTTGGGACATAAAGGCAGTTTTTTAATATGAATTCTTGATTATTGATGTGGAGTTTGATATTGCCATAACCTTCACTACGGATAGTAGAAATATTGCCAAAAGAGATAAGTGAACATTCATTTTTTAGGTGCGTAAAAATAGATTTGTTGCAGATAATGTGCTTGGTGGCACCACTATCAAGAACAAATTCGGGTTGAATATTTTGGGAAATAGAAGATAGGCATTGAGAAGAACTAGTTTCAAGTTCAGATAAATCAACAGCAAAGTGAGTCTTGGCCTTTGGTTTGAAACGGTCCTTTTGCAAATGTGGATGAAGTTGAAAACATTCACTTTCTGAATGTTTAGTTTTGGGATTGTGTTTACCCCAAGTACAAATCTCATAGGATCATTTGTCAGTTGTTTGGAGCGCAGTTGATTGTGGTGTGATAATGGGATCATTTTGGAGAAGATGATTGTTGAGAGCTGAGATAAGTTTTGCCACGGTCAAAGATTCGCCACGAGAACTGGCAGTTTCTTTTTGAGAATCTCGGAATGTATTGAATTCTGAGGGTAGTTTAAAAGGAAGTAGGAAGCCAATAAGTTTTGTTTGAGTTCAACACCAACAGCTCCCAACTCAAATTCTAAGCTTTTAATAAGTTCCACATATTTAGTGATGTCACCGGGATACGTAAGATGTGTGAATTTTTGAAAACACGCATTTGATTGCTTTCACTTGAAGAGAGATAGTGTTCCTCAATCAATTTTTAGAGTCTGTGGGGCTTCAGAATATTATCAGAGTTGACAAAGCATTGCATATGGTATGGGTCGAGAAACTGTTGTATAAATCCAGAAGCTTTTTGTGTACGGATTTTGAAAGCAGTGGATTCTTCTCCATCATCGGCCTTAGCATCAATTAAAATCAGGTTGTATAGGTTGTGTTGAAGAAAGAGGGCTTTCATCTTGGAAGCCCAGAATGGGTAGTTCTCCTTAGTTAGGAGTGGAATGCCATGAGTAGCGGTAGAGACTTCAGAAGTTTGCATTTTTGCAATAAGATTGAGTTCGTGTATAGCAGTGCACAGGAGATAAAGTATTAAGGCTATTAGAAAGAAGTGGATAACAGCCGGTCTCATAATCTTTCAAGGAGAAGTCTTTGGTATAAAGCCAATGAACAAATCAGTAATGCGCGACTTATTCAGTTAAGTGAGCCAGTTATAACTAATAATCAAGGTCAGAGTAACAACAATTTAGTCTATTTGAATGTATTAAAGAGGGAAGAAAATACACAACTGTAAATAGAACGGACTTGCTTGAGAGAAAAAGCAAAGGAAGGCAGCGCTTTTTATCCTAGAGAGTCCGACCATTTACAGGGGTAAGATAGAAGTGGGATTACATGATGGAGATGCAGGGATACTTGAATTGAGGTAAGCATGACTAAGCACAAAATAATATAATCTAAAGTACGAGAGAATCATGTTACTAATGTATTACGATACAGTACTTCAGGAGGTGATAAAGCCCCTGGCATATGTAATCTAGCAGAAAAGAAAAAAAGAAATATAAGGAATATGGAAAGAGAGAAAAAGAAAACTAAGTGAGATTACAATAGCGAGATTAC
Source organism: Hemileia vastatrix (assembly GCA_030280995.1). Classification (NCBI taxonomy): domain Eukaryota; kingdom Fungi; phylum Basidiomycota; class Pucciniomycetes; order Pucciniales; family Zaghouaniaceae; genus Hemileia; species Hemileia vastatrix. The sequence continues at coordinate 32,604,445 of JASXTE010000005.1, forward strand.
TATTCTGACATAGTAGCCTGGATGACAAAATGTGTACTTAATTAGATATAAATTTAGGTTCAAGGTTTCCAGCTTGCTAGCAAGTCCGCCCCCCATATTGCATGGTGTATGTTGCTGCTAGACAGCAGCAACATTTCCTGCAGGTCTCCCAGCCTGACTTCTCTGCTTGGGAGGCCTAAATAAATTAGAAAAAAAATTAAAAATAAAAATAGACAAGAAATTTAGCTGCTATACATCAGCTACATTGCCCAGAGATCACCCATCCTGGCTGCTCTGACTAGGAGCCACAAAAATACTAGCAAAAAATTAAAAATAAACAAGCAATGTCACTGCCAGACAGAAGCAACATTTCTCCTGGGTCTCCCAGCCACACTGCTCTTCCTTGGAGACCCCCCCAAAAAAAAGATATATTAAATAAAATAATTATAATTTAAAGTTTAGTGATGTTTATAGACACTAGAAAAATCTCCCACAGGTCCACCATCCAGGCTGCTCTGGCTGGGAGAATAGAAAAATAATAATAAATATAAGCTAATAAAGTAACTATAAATTTTTTTTGAAAAGGTAGAATTGTTGCTGCTAGTCACCAGCAACATTGCCTGCAGATCTTCCAGCCAGGCTTCTCTTGCTTGGAGAAAATAAAAAATAAACTAAGCTAAAAAAAAGACAAGATATTTTCCTGATTTTAGGCAGCAACATCACCCATAGGTTTCCCAGATTTTAATAAACTAATATAAAAATAAAGAAGGCCTCCTCACTTTCTTCCTTATTTTTCATCTGCTAGAACTAAATCTTTATTTAATCATCATTATTATTCAAATGAACTTGTTTCTTTTATTGGACTAGGTAGCAGGTCCACACAAGCTAGTGCTGCTTTACTTCATTTTTATCGTATTTATTTTTCTCTTAATAATGGTGGTGACCAAAAAAATAACTTTTAAAAACTATATGAATCAATATAGGAAAGGGGAATTGAAATATTGAGGTGAGTTCTTGAAGCATTCAATACTCTCTTCCAGCTTTATTTACAATAAAAAATATTTCTTACTATTGTATTTAAATATTCATTGAAATTATAGTTATTTTTGTGTGTAATTTTTAGTTCCTATAACTCCTAGGACAACTAGAAAGAATAAAAATAGGAAAATGATTAACTATTCAGAGTCTATCAGAAAAGGTGAAGTTGTTTGTGCATATATAGGTTGCAAATCTGGACAGATGTATTATTGGGAAGCGGCATTTTTGAGGGGGAAAAATTTAAAAGTGGACCTTTCAATAAACCTATACTATTGAAACTTCATACTCAGAAACCATACCTTAGTGATAGGATCTATAATGTTTCCAAACAGGGAACAAAATTTCTTGATCTGAAAAAAGAATCAATTCTACAAGTCATTTTCAAATCATATACTCTTGAAGAATTTAACAATCTTGGAAAGCTAGATTATGTCAGATTATGCTGAAACTACTTCAAATCACTGGATCTTAAAATCACTATTGATAGGTCACATAAGGAATCAGGTGTTCATGGGAAGATTTTTGGGTGAGATAAAAGGGCTGCATATGATCATTTCCTTAATTTTGGTATTTCATTATTAGAAAAATTATTTATATTTCACTTTCCTTTTAATTCAAATTTTAATTATCATTGTTTCAAATTTCAAAGATTTTACTCAATTGGGAACCTCAGTATTGAACAAGTGAAGCAGCACCTAGAATTTATCTACAAATTATATGCCTTATTTCTTACAGAACTTTCTTTTAAATATTATGAGCAGGCTTTGTTATTTTGTAGTTATTTGGGAATCCCTCATCATGGGGATAATGAATCATTTGGTGGAAATATAACTTGGACAAATGATAGCTTCAGAAATAGCCCTCATACTGATGAAGATGCTACAGAACTTTCTCGTGGAGTTTGGATGCCAACAACCTGCATAGGATCTACAATAAACTATTGATCTAATAAGTATAATAAATTTCTAACCAAATTTTGCCACAATAGCCAAATTTTTCCACAGTGACCAAAATTTAACCCAGTGACAAGACTTTCCCATTGTGAGAAAATTTTTCCACAATGAGCTCTTTTTTCCATAATGAGCTAATTTTTCCAGATTGAGTTAAATTTGCCAGTGAGATAATTTTGCCACAATGACAGAATTTTTCCAGTACACTTCACTTTTGCACCGGAAAATCACCAGAGAAAACCAGAGCACACTGGAGTGCACCAGATCACTGGAGCTCAGTGGCCATTCCATTGGCACACCATATCCACCAGTAATACTAAAAGTCACTAAATCAAGTAAAACACTAAGAAAACAGTAAAATATGATAAAAAACCATCAAGACATAAAAGATAGAGAAAAATCTGGGCTATCTAATGATAATAATCACCTTCCAAAATTCCAAATATCCAGCCAGATAATCCAGAAAATTGCTACTAATCTTCAAAAATAAACCCAAAAGAGCCCCAGAAAATACCCAAAAGATAGAGAATCACCCCAAAAATTCAATAAGACCATTTCCAAATCCATAAAATCATCAAATCACAAGAAAAATGCCATCATATAACCATTCCAAAATTCCACAAATCAAGCCAAAAAATATCCATAATAGGGGGTGTCAGTTCTGGCAAATCCGCACTTAAATTAAGTGCGGATTTCAAACCAAATCAGCACTTACAAATCAGCACTTAAATTTTGCAAAAAAGTCACTTATTTCAAAAAAGGGTGTCAGTTATGACCTCAAATCAGCACTTTTTTCCCGTTTTTTTTCACAACCACATTTTGGCCACAAAACATCCCTTCCTTTCTTACCCCATCCCTGTCACATGTGACACACTGACCTTCCTCGCTACCTACCCATCAATCCTCGGCACACACCCCTTCCTGACATTTTCAATATTTTGACCAGGCATGTTTACATTCTTTTTTACTTATTTCTTCTACTTTTTAATCTTTTTTCTTGTTATGTGCCAGTTTCATAATGCCTCCCAGACATTCCAAATCTCAAAAGGTAACTCAAAAATCTGCTTGGTCACAAAAGTCTCCTCGTAAAGCAAGGATTACATAGAAAAAAAATCAGTGACTTTTTCTATTACTTACAACTGTTTTTACAGAATTGAAAACTATGTTTCAGCTAATATTTTATGGAAGTGAACTCTGTTCTTCGCCCGAAGAACAGAGTTCATCCTCCTATTTTCACATTCTGTTTGCACCAATCTCCAACATTTTCAATATTTTGACCAGGCATGTTTACATTCTTTTTTACTTATTTCTTCTACTTTTTAATCTTTTTTCTTGTTATGTGCCAGTTTCATAATGCCTCCCAGACATTCCAAATCTCAAAGGGTAACTCAAAAATCTGCTTCGTCACAAAAGTCTCCTCGTAAAGCAAGGATTACATATAAAAATAATCAGTGACTTTTTCTATTACTTACAACTGTTTTTACAGAATTGAAAACTATGTTTCAGCTAATATTTTATGGAAGTGAACTCTGTTCTTCGCCCGAAGAACAGAGTTCATCCTCCTATTTTCACATTCTGTTTGCACCAATCTCCATCCCTTTAAATTCTATCAACACATGCTTGTCTTTCCTCCCCATGCCTTTTGCTATCCTCCCAGCCCCATTGTATGCCATCCTCTTTTAAAGGTAACTCAAAAATCTGCTTCGTCACAAAAGTCTCCTCGTAAAGCAAGGATTACATATAAAAAAAATCAGTGACTTTTTCTATTACTTACAACTGTTTTTACAGAATTGAAAACTATGTTTCAGCTAATATTTTATGGAAGTGAACTCTGTTCTTCGCCCGAAGAACAGAGTTCATCCTCCTATTTTCACACTCTGTTTGCACCAATCTCCATCCCTTTCAATTCTATCAACACATGCTTGTCTTCCCTCCCCATGCCTTTCGCTATCCTCCCAGCCCCATTGTATGCCATCCTCTTTTAAAGGTAACTCAAAAATCTGCTTCGTCACAAAAGTCTCCTCGTAAAGCAAGGATTACATATAAAAAAAATCAGTGACTTTTTCTATTACTTACAACTGTTTTTACAGAATTGAAAACTATGTTTCAGCTAATATTTTATGGAAGTGAACTCTGTTCTTCGCCCGAAGAACAGAGTTCATCCTCCTATTTTCACACTCTGTTTGCACCAATCTCCATCCCTTTCAATTCTATCAACACATGCTTGTCTTCCCTCCCCATGCCTTTTGCTATCCTCCCAGCCCCATTGTATGCCATCCTCTTTTGATCCCCATTTCACCCCTCTCAACCTCTCCCAGACCCTTTTCTTCATTTAAAATGCCTCGGAACCCTTAATCTTCCCTTCCAACTCTTTCCCAACCTTTGAGTGACTGAAAAAATATGCGTTTGCTGAAAATATGCGATTTCATGTTGAGTTGATGAAAGAAAACACAGAGAGAAAAAAAAATAAGACTTTAACAGCTAATTCAAAAACCAAAAAAATATGCAAAAAAATTTACCATTCTCAGTGAATAATACATGCAAATTGATAATTTGAAGAGAAAGAGAAAAAAATTAAAATTGCGTTGAAAAATGTTGGAGTGTTATTGGAAGGATTTTCGCCCTTATACTAGTTGATTGAGAAATAGAAGTGTTGGATATAGTCGGAGGTGAATCAACTTGTTCATCTTCATACAGCTCTAACCATTGATCTTTGAGGTCAGCAAGTAGGTTATGAAGTATAGTGCAACACAGAATCCAGTTGATCACTGCCTCCATTTCAGATTTATTTCTAAGAGGACTTCTTAATTCCCTTAAACTAGAAAAACGGCCTTTCAAGATTCCAATAGAATGTTCAATATGGACTCTTGACTTTGCCAAATTATTGTTGAATTTGGCATTTTGACTGTCTTCTGAAGCTGCTCCCCGAAAAGCAGGAAGTACATACTTTCCATTCACATAAGCAGAATCTGCAAGAAGATACTGATTTTCATCAAAGAATTCTGCTTGCATAACCTGAGATGATTCAAGTCGCTCTTCTTTTTTTGGCCAGGTGAGAAGTTGAGATTCCAAGGAGTTGATGGCAGTGATACATCGTTTGGTATAAGTGTTAACTGAACCATACCCTAAATCAAAGACATTTTCTAAACGTTTCAAAGCGGCTCCATTACCATTTGAACCCAAACGACATAGTGTGATGGCCAATTGAATTGAAGGATGTCGTTGTTCTTTTTGAGAATTATTGTGAAATATGGGATGATCCTGAATAAGCTCAAGCAATTTAAGGAAACATTCCTGAGAAGTCCTGAACAGCTGTCTAAAACTGGGTGTAGATAGGTTAAGAAGTGTTTGGATGGTGTACTTGGGGGTATGAAGTACTTGAGGCTTTCTGGGAAGAAGGTAACATTTCCTGGCCATTTTTGATAAAACGACAAAATCTTCTTCTAGATCAGAATCGGAATCAGAGTCCAAGAGCAGTTCAAGCGCCATGAAAGTCATTGCTTTATGTAATTTATCACGATTTGAAAGTGAGGAAGGCATGACTCTTATATGATATGATATGAAGATGTAAGTGATGTACAATGTTTTGAGTTATGAAGTGTTATTCTGCGGAGTGCTGCGTATGAATGGGATGATGCTGACAAATCAGTGAAATGGGACTTGATGGTGAAATCAGCACTTTTGGTTGAGAAAGTGCAGATTTGAGTGAAATAAGTGACTTATTTCATTTTGAAATCCACCAGTATTGGGGCTAGTGTGTTTTGGAAATCCGCACTTATTTAAGTGCGGATTTGGTCAAATTTAAGTGCGGATTTGTAAGTGCGGATTTGCCAGAACTGACACCCCCTAATAACTGAATTAACACCTGGTAACACCAAAATTTCCTTTCAACCAATATTCAAACAAATTTTAAATAAATAGCATACCCAGATGTGGAATGCCACACCATGCAACATTAACTCCTTATGTCTCATGCTATTTTGCCTACCATTATGCAATATGTACTCTTCATGTGTATTGCATCTAATACAAAGTGTCCAAAAATGGAGTTTGAATTAAAGCATATTGAATTATATTTCACTGCACACAATCATGGGAATCTTTTTCACAATTACGCAAAAGATATTGAATTAATCTTACCTCACATGCAATCAGTCAAATAGCTAATGGAAATTAGCTATTTTTCATGCCAAATCAGATCAATCCAACAAAATTTAACGGGACACAGGGCCTCACATTATCTTTTATGCATTTGGCATCACATATTTATTTTCATTGATTAAAGATGCTGTGCAAATTGAATGTTGAGCTAATCTGATCCAACATTGGCTCAATATTGACTGAGATATGGCTATATCAGTGCCACATGAGCTTTGCTGTCAATAATGACAATATCTTTCTCAATTTTGCTCCAATTTTGAATCTGGCTAGCTCTATGTATTTGGAATAATGAAATGTGTATCCTTCCAAAGTCTTGAGACGACTTCAGTCACATTTGAAGCAATCTGATTGCTTGAAAAATCTGAATGAGTCATGAAACATGCTGAAACTTAATTTTGTGCCTGATGATTATGTTATAGGCATGACATTGAAAATGAAAGAAGTTGAGAAGGTGAGTCAGAGAAATACAGAAAGTAACATAAAGGACATAAATGAAAACCAAAAAGGGATAAAAACACATAAGAGCCTTATGTCCTGTGGTGTTAAGATCATATGGTGCTCAATTATCCTCCATTATCGTCAATTACGCAATTTGTCTTTATAGAGATAATTTTTTGATGAACATTAGCGCAAGTGATGATTGGAGCGAAAATGGAAAATTAATGCAAAAAAATTGCATAATTGGGCTAATTTGATGGACGATTGTACTACATGCTCTAATATCGGTATTTGTGGTTACGTGGAATATTAATTCACTTTTAGTTCATTTTATAACAAGATTAATCTGTCAGTGAAGAAATACAACAAATCTGAAAACCTTGCGGGTTTCTAGTCTCCGATCTCATGCCTAAAACATGAGTTTAAGTCGCTATTGGCAGGGAATAAATGGCAAGAAAGCCGCAAGCTTTCAGGGTTAAGATGTATCTCAAATGGTATGAGATTTATATACTAGATGTTTTAGCTATAATTGTCCCATTAAAACTTATTGTCTCTGTCTTTTAAAAAAGTATGATACAGCTAAGTCACAAAAGCTTGTGGAATTTTTGACGAAAAAATAAAAGTTGTTCTCAACAAAAAATGATTTGCCTATTCAAAAGGGTTTGGGATAGGGCGGGGGAACTTCCTTTTAAATAAGCAAATCATTTTTTCTTGGGCGAAACTTATATTTTTTCGTCGAAAATTCCGCAAGATTTTGTGACTTGGCTGTATGACGCGAGAGGGTAAAATTTGGCATGATAGCATTGGCTGCTAGAGCACCTGTAATGGCAGAAGCGTAATTTTAGGATCTCGGGCTTGGAGATCACGCCGTTCAGGGACTATTCCTGTATAAAGATGATGGGAAATATCCAATTTGAAATGACAGTGTGAAACGAGTACAAATGTCAGAGAGCATATATTTATTAGCTGAATGATAAAGTGGCATACTTATTTTGCTTGGGAAATGAGAACTGTTGACTGAAAGTCATGTATATTTCGCCCCAAAGTGATCTCAATTCTAGGGTGTGGCAAAATAAGGGCATTGGAAATGTCTGTATGTACACAAACATATTCACTCTCTACTTCTGACGTAGGAAAGAGTTTACACGAACGATCGAGTTACCTGACTGGCAGACAAGTAAGCTTCAGTTGACAGATGAAGTAATATTTGATATCCCTATGCAATTCAGAAGTGAACAGGTATGTGTTGATTATTGCAATTTTACCATAGAATGAGAAATTGGAAGCCTTTTTAAGAAATTTGTAGCTCGGAAAAAGTGTATCTTCACTATTAAGCCTTTGCTTCCTTTGTAGTTTAACCTATTGCAATGTCTTACTGACATGGGCCGGATAGGTAGTGAAAGAAAAAGAAAATCCCATAACCAACCTCGCAATGTCAATCAATCGCTGCCTCGTGAGAGACTTGATGGACACATCTGTTTACTGTCCATGAGCTATAGAGGTACATTTAAAAAGGCGGAGAAGTTGCGAATGCTCACTCCTCCAGTATCTTTCATTCCATTATACTATTTGCAGTAATACTCCACTCATTTTACCACTGCAGACGCTATTGTTTGATTTATCTTGATAATATACTGTACTAGATTTAAAGAAAAACATGAAGTGTGCAATGCGCCAACTCCTAATTGTCGCTGTCTGGGTTGTTGCAGCCCAAGCCCAAAGTTTGCTCAATTCACCTGACTTCCAAGGTCTCAGCTCATGTATCCAGACTGCTCTTAATAGCAGTGGCACCTCCAATTGCGCTGGTACGGTAAGTGCACACCTTTCACACAAAAATGCGCAATGGTTAGCTAAACAATGTTTCTTCTTAGGTTGATACCACTTGCTTTTGTACCAACTCCAAATTCCAAGAACAAACCGTTAAGTCGATGGGGTCTTGCATTAAAGAAGACTTACAAAAATTGGGGCCAGTGCTAGCAAAGGTCTGTCACTCTAAAGATTGATTTTCTATTCCTCGTCTTGTTAATATTTATGAGTCTCAATCAGACCTGCCCTGAGCAAGCCAAAGCCGCACAACAAGCTGCACAAGCGGCTTCCCAAAACCAGACTACCCAGGCGACTGCGCCATCGCCAACTACTTCCACAGAGTCGCCGTCACAATCCATCACAGGGACTGACACTAACTCGACCAGCAGCTACGACACTGACACTTACGCTGGCAAAAAGGTATGTTACTTTTCCAAAGCGGTCCTATGTTTTCAGAGGCTGAGACATGGCTCTTTTTTTAAGAAGAAGCATCATCATCATCATGCAAAAGGATCATACACTGGTGAAAAGGTATGGGATATCCTCTGCCCTGCCAAGTACTTTCAATCTGACTTAGTTCTTGTCTATAGAAAGTTGATAATTCGGGCACCACGGACGCTACATCAATGGTTCCAGGATCCAGTTCAGGTTCAAATGCTACAGACGCTACATCGATGGTTCCGGGATCCAGCTCAGGTTCTAATGCTACAGACGCTACAACAGCCTCTCCTACCACTGGCTCTGTACCTGCCGGCTCACCTTCTCAATCTGGCGATCATGGAGGTTCAGGAAACAGCTACCCACAATCAGGATCTCAAGGCTCGTACACCAAAAGTTCCTCTGGTTACACCTCTGGTGGCAGCGGTAGTGACGACTCCAAATCTCAATCCAACTCTCCTATCTCCGTGCCCCAGACAAACCCCCAAACTACCTCTGTCACTCCTGGACCTGTTGGTAACCCAACCCAAAGCGGAAGTCAAGGTAGCTCAGGATCAGGCGTTAGTTACACCCAATCAGGGTCTTCTCAAGGTAACTCCAACGCTCCTTCTAGTTACACCCCAGGTGGTGGCGTTGCTTCAGGACCTGCTTCTTACCCAGCTCAAAATGGAGGTCAGGGAGGCGGCTCGGATAGTTACACAAGTGGAGGCGCTGCTTCAGGACCTGCTTCTTACCCAGCTCAAAATGGAGGTCAAGGAGGCGGTTCTGATAGCTACACTAGTGGAGGCGCTTCTTCAGGACCTGCTTCTTACCCGGCTCAAAATGGAGGTCAAGGAGGCGGTTCTGATAGCTACACTAGTGGAGGCGCTTCAGGACCTGCTTCTTACCCAGCTCAAAATGGAGGTCAAGGGGGTGGTTCTGATAGTTACACAGGTGGAGGCTCTTCCGGAGCTGGATCTGGTAGTGGTCAAGGGGGCAGTCCTGTTCAAGGCGGTGCCCCTTCTGGCTCTGGATCTAGCAATTACCCAGCTCAAAGTGGGGGTCAAGGTGTAAGTCCTTCTCAAGGCGGAGGTCAAGGGGGCCCTACTGGTAGTTACACGGGTGGAGGCCCTTCCGTTACTGGACCCAGTAACTACCCTTCTCAAGCTGGAGGTCAAGGGGACGGTTCTAACAGTTACACAGGTGCAGGCCCTTCCGGCTCTCCTCCAGGAAGCTACCCAGCTCAAGGTGGAGGTCAAGGAAACGCTCCTGATAGTTACGCTGGAGGTCAAGGAGGCGGCTCTAATAGTTACACAAGTGGAGTTCCTTCCGGCTATGGGCCCAGCAGCGGTGGCTCTTCCGGCTCTGTACCCGGCAAGTACCCAGGTCAAGGTGGAGGTCAAGGGGGCGGTGCTAGTAGTTCAGGCGGAGGCCCTTCGGGTTCTGGATCTGGCGGCTACCAAGGTCAAGTAAGCCCTCCTGGTAGTTACACTGGTGCAGGCCCTTCCGGCGCTGGATCCGGCGGCTACCCAACTCAAGGTGGTTACACCCCAGGTGGACGTCCTTCTGGCTCTGGACCCAGTAACTACCCAGCTCAAGTTGGAAGTCAAGGGGGTGGTCCTGTTCAAGGTGGCTCTCAAGGTGGCTACACAGGTGGAGGATCTTCCAACCCTGTGTCTGGCGGATATGTTTAAGCTTTCTCAGTCTCATTTTTTTCCTTAAGTAGTGATGCATGTACATAGTTGTGAATAATAAAAGAGACTTTCTGTCTATCATCGGAGGTTGTGATAATGAATTAATACCAACTTTCTATAAGTTTTTAAAGAAACTTGACCTTTAATAGGATGTTTCGTACAGTGGGGAGGTTTAGCAAATTTCATTAGACATTACGATAGTCAAAAGCTCTCTTTTAACAAAGTCTATCATTTATTATTTTAGTCAGGCCATTTTTCGTCATGCAATTGCAGTTTTGATAATGCTCGAAATATTACTTTATCCATCCTACTTTGACCTTACCACTGTTATGACATACCTGTAGTGATAAGCTCTCCCATTCCGAGGATATATTTTTTAACCCTGAGAGAGCTGATTGATACCATTGCCATACTGTAGTAGATAAACTTTATATTTATAATGAATTTATGTTAAAATAAGAATCAAAGTCGTATCGCAGAAGGGGACATCCGAAAAGGAAGAAAGAAAAACAAAAAAAAATTCAAAAACTTTTTGACAGCTTTAAAAGCTGAGCAGCAGATTGATTGATGGGGGAAATGAGTACAGCCAAGTCACAAAATCTTGCGGAATTTTCGACGAAAAATTAAAAGTTTCGACCACGAAAAAATGTTTGAATAGGCAAATCATTTTTTGGTGAGAACAACTTTTTATTTTTTCTTCAAAACTTCCGCAAGCTTTTTGATGAAATGGGCGAAAATTGCCCTCAGCCTGCAAAATTCACATGCACCTGTCAACGCAATCTGTCGCTCAGCTTTTAAAGCTGTCAAAAGGTTTTTGAATTTTTTATATATTTTGTTTCTGTAGCACGGTGTCAGCCTGTAGAACTCCGGAAAGAACCGGAGAACAGGTGACGCCGCGACTACAGACTATATACAATCCTACATAACTAAGTACACATAGTCCTGGTGACACAACATCCCCCCCCCCCCACTTAGTTATGATAAAATATTACTGATATCCCCCCTCATTCACACATAACCAACTCAAAAAACAAAAAAAAAAGGAAACAAAATATAATGAAACAAAACAAAATTAAGCATGGAAAAAGAAAGAGAAAAGAGAATATAACCCCATCACCACACACAAACATCCAAACAATTAACAGGAAAAGACAGATCTGGCCTAGTTGCTACTGCCACATAATTGAGAGCACCTAGAAAAGAGAGATATTTAGTTGTATCAATAGCTACCTCCTCATCCCTGGCAATGATAATATCTAGATTGTTTGGTAGCAGGGATCTTGTCATTAATCCAGAGGGGTTATGAGTTGGCAGAATCATGTCAATGAGCTGAAAATGTTGCAGATCAAAACCTTCTGGAACTTCTTTGATAGCAACACTGTCATGCTCCACATGAGACTCAAAGAAAAAGTCAATCTTTTAATCCAGTAATCAGTTCACAAATCCATACTTGAAGTGCAGAAAGCAACATCTACCACTATGCAATATAGGGGGTGGACTTGCTAGCAAGTCCTCAACCTGAACTCAGATGGAAGTCAGATGGAAGTCAGACTGAACTCATACTGAACCTATCAGCGCGGTCATCTAGAAGGTGGAAGAAGAAAGAAGAAAAAGGAGAAAGAGAGACAAGAAGACAAAGAATGGAAAGAGGAAAAGAGGGAAGGACGCAAACAAGGGAAAAAAAGTTTAATATATAAAGTGAGTTGTCTTAATATTATTGTAATGTAAGTATTTTAATTTCAATGTGCAGCAGTCAAGTATTATAGTTTAATGTTCTTACCCCAACCTTAAGATTTTGTATATAGTATTTATTTATTTTATTTCAACTAAATGTATTACTAGTTAAAATAAAAGGAATCAATACGTGTATAAAAATATATAAGTGTAAATAAATTGTAATAATGTAAGTGATGCGGCTGAAAGGGGTTCCCAAGGCCCTTATATAGCCAAGGGGCCCTCTGAAGCGCCACAAAAGTAAATACAATAATTTATGAGTAAATGTAAGGGGTGAGAAATCAAAAATGTACTAATTTGTTGAAATGCAGTAGTCAATATTTCACCAGTATTAATTCCCCCTGGATATTACGCATAAATAAGTACAAGACATTTAAAAATAACTAATGTTATTTAAAATAAGTATTATGCAGTACTATTTTAAAGTGGAATGCAATATCTTACTATTTTAATTCATACAATTAATATAAGTAATTATTTTAGATTAAAATATGAGAATGTAATTAGTTTAAATGTTTTAATAAATTTAATTACATAATTTTGAGCCACAGAAGCGCCCAAAAATCAGGGATAATAATGTATAAATTATTAAAAGGGTCTGATAATTAATTAATATTATTATAAGTCAACATTTTGCCTTATAAGTATAATATAATATTATAATTAATTAATTATTATTTTATAATTATTTAAATACATAAAAATGCGCCCAATTTTTTATAGAATATAATATAATTTATGTTTATTTTAATAGTATATAATTAATAAAATAATAAAATAAATATAACCCTTATTTTAATTTTATTTAATAAGGTAATTTGTACTTAATTTTATTATGCAATATAATATTAATTTATATACATAAAAAGCATAAATTTTCGCCCTCTTTCAGGTCCAATAACTTAACATAAGTTTTACTTGGCTCCTGGTACAGCCTGGCTGACACTCCCTCACTCTAAAAAAACAATAAAAAAATGCTAAGATTTTTTCTTTTTATACTTTTTTAATAGAGTGGAAAGGTTAGAGATCTCTTTTCCAGGTATCCATTTATCATGCTCAGATGATTTATTTTTATATCTCAATAAATATTCAATACCTTTTTAAGGGGTGATAACTCTGTCATTAAGAATTTTATCAGTTTCTGCAATTTCTGTGACTTCCTGAGGATTTTTCTTGGGTCTTCCACTTCTCTTAGGAAATAAGTCACTGTTGGAAGTATAAGGTTTAACGAGGGAAATGGGAAAAACAGGATGTTTTCTGTCATAAGGAGAATACAATATAACTTCTACTGCATTATCTCCCACCATTCTTCTAACAACAAATGGTCCTACAAATGGATCCTTTAATTTGTTATTGCCTTGTAAATTGAAGTGAACTTTAGATATTACAACTTCATCACCCTTTTTAAAAGTGTGCTCTTTATGGGATTTTTCCCATCTCTTTTTCTCATATTCAAATGCTTTATCAATACAACTTTGGGCATGTTTTCTGCACAGTTTCTGCATTTGGAGAAAAGACTTCACACCAGGATGTAATTCCAAATTTGGTAATTTGTTATTGAGTATTTGAGCAGGAGTACTTGGAACATAACCTAGCCATAGCTCAAAAGGCTTTTTCTCAGTGACAGAGTGAACAGTGCTATTATAAGCAAATTCAAGACCTGGAAGTAAGGTTACCCAGTCATGTGTAAATCTGTCATTGTCTTTATATTCTAATCCAAAGGCACAATACCTTCTAATCATATCTTCCAAGGTTTGAATCATCCTTTCAGCCAGTCCATCAGTTTGAGGATGGTGGGCAGTGGATAATTTCAACTCACAAACACATATATCCATCAAAGACATCCAAAATTCAGAAGTAAAATTTGGGTCTCTATCAGATATGATGGCTTTTGGAAATCCAACAATATTAAACATATGTGACCACCACAAAAAGTCTAAATCTTTGGTGGAAACATCTTTGTGGGTAGGAATGAATTTACACATTTTAGTGAATCTATCCACTATAACCCAGCAAGAATTTTAACTGTCTTTCCCTGCTACAGGAAGACAAGTGACAAAATCCATATTAATGATTTGCCAAGGAGCATCAGGTGCTTCAATATGTTGCATTAATCCTGCTCTTTTACCAGTCAATCTTTTAGAATTTTGGCAAGAATCACAAGATTCAACATATAATTTTGTGTCTTCAGACATATTAGCCCACCATGCAGTGTTTTTAATCCTGACCATAGTTTTTTCTAGATCAAAATGACCAGCTAATATGTCATCATGACATAATTTTAAGATGATTTCTTTCATTGAAGGAGAAATAACAATTACATTAGTAAGTTTTCTCCTGTAATAAATATAACCATCATCAATTGAAAACTTTCCTTTAGTCAAAGCAGTTTGGTACTTTTATTGGAGAGTTTTTATTAATGCTTGAATTGAAGCATTCTTTGGATCATTCAAGATAGTAACCAATTTATTCAAATCAGAATCTTTTTCATATGAATCCAGAATTAATTGCAACAATTATTCCTCCATTTCCACAATATATAACCATAAATGTGAATGTTATCATCCTCAGGGACATAGGCAGGATTGGAGTCATTATTAGGTAGGGGTAGTCTTGACAGCATATCAACATTGGAGTGAACATTTCCAGCTCTATGGGTAATTGTCATTCTTCCCCTGTACTCTTGAACAGCCAGTTGCCACCTAAACATATGTCTCTTTGGTGTCTTCAGGTTTAAGAGGGACTTCACAGCACTACAGTCAGTTACCAGTTCAAACTTCTGGTCATCTAGGTAGTAATGAAGTCTTTCAAGAGCCCAAACAACTGCTAAGCACTCTAATTGAGTGGCACCATATTTCAATTCACAATTTCTTAAGGTTCTTGAAATAGAACAAATTACAACCTCTGAGGATTTATCATTAATAATTTTTTTTTGGTGAAGGGCAGCACCCAGACCAACAAAGCTAGCATCTGTGTATAGGACAAAAGGTTTGTTGAAATCTGGAAGAGCCAATATAGGGGCTGTCATTAAGCAACTTTTTAATGTATCAAAAGCTTTTTGACAGTAATTGTTCCAGAGAAAAGCAACATCTTTTCTGGTCAGTTTTGTAAGAGGCAAGGCTATGACCTGATAATTTTTAATATATTGTCTATAATAGCCACACATACCCAAAAAACTTTGGATTTATCTTACAGAAGTTGGTGCTTTCACATTTTGAATTGCAGCAACTTTGTTTTGGTCTACACAAATTTGTAAGCCTGACACAACATGGCCAAGGACTTTCAAGGATTGAAAACAAAATTTACACTTTTTTAAGGACAAGTTCATATTGATTTCATCCATTTTTTGGAAAACTCTATTTAAGTGAATCATATGTTCATAAAAAGTTTTAGAAAAAATTATAATGTCATCAATATAAACCATGAGCCATCCTTCAATTATTTCTTGATGGAAAGTGTTATCCATGACTTTTTGAAAAACTGACAGAGCATTTTTAGGGCCAAATGGCATCCTAACATACTTATATATTCCCATATGAGTAGCAATTAGTAAAAAATTTTGTGAATTTTTCTCAACAGGAATTTGATGATAAACTTTATTGCCATCCAGACAACTAATAAATTTTGCACCCTGTAAGGTAGCAGGAATTGAATTAATTCTAGGCAAAGGATAAATATCATCCACAGTATGAGTGTTTAATTCTCTGTAATCTCCACATAATCTAGCCTTATCTTTTTCATAAGAAATCAAGACTGGGGATATGACACAATATTTTGGGGTGACATCCACTTTCTCAATTATATTCATTTTTAATAAGGTAGAAATATTATCTTCAATATCCTTTCTTTTTGTTGGAGAAGCAGGATATAGTTTTTTCTTAAGACTAGGAGGAATATCACTCAAATTACAGGATAAAGTAATTTTCATTTCATCCTTAACAACTCCTAGGACATGAGAACCATGAGCGAAATCCATAGGAAAAGAGGTAATTAGGGCAATTATATAATCCTTCTGATCACTAGTTAATTGATCACCAAAAGAAGCAGTATTTATTTCAGTTAATAAACTATCCATTTAATTTGTTGGTCTACCTGTACACTGAATTAATGAGTTACAAGACTTTAACAAATATGCAGAAGATCTTCTAGGGGGAGAAATTTTGAATTTCCTTTTGCCATTCAATCCCAATGTGAAGCAATTATTGGCAGGGTCCAATTTTACACCAAACATGGTCAGAATGTCATTACCCATAATAAACCAATTGCTCAAATTATCATTTCTCATGACAACAAATTCACAAACAGCTCTGACAAAACCACCATTATATTTGAAGAATACAGTGGCTTTGTATTTGCCAATGGGACACAAAATAGAGCCATAACCTCTCCATTTTTCACATGAAATAGGTAATAATTTATCCACATAATCTTTATCCACTGAAGCCAGTGCCTTTTCAGACACCACACTTCCTCCAGCACCAGGGTCAAGAACAACCTCAACATTTTTACCATTAATGATAACTGGTGCCTTCAAAGGGGATATGGATATAGAGCTGTCAGTAATATCTTTAATGATTTCAGCATTTTCTACTGAAGATAAATCTAAATTACACTCCTCAGAAATATTGTCTAAATATTGCACATCTTGTTCCAACATTAAGACATCTTTAAGGGAGTCATTTTCATAGGAGATATTACTGTCACAGTCACTGGAAGAATCATTGAGATCAACATCAGCATCCTAAGTGTCTGCAGTTTGTTCAACAAGATGAATTTTCTTGTCACACACATGGCCCTTGTGCCAAGGTTTGTTACATTTAAAACAAGTATTAGTTGCATATTTTTTGGGTGCAACTGGGGCAGAGGGTTTACCAGGTTTTTCTGGAGGTCTGGTAGAGGTCTTACTCTGATCATGATAAGATTTCATAGGATAATTCTTTGTTTCATATCTATGGTTAAGTAATACTTCATTACAGATATTAATAAAAGAAGAATGTTCCTTTACATGCTCAGTTCTAGCCACAATTAAGTCTCTTAGAGAATTTGGTAATTTATAAAGAATTTTATCTCTCCAAATATCATAATTCATTTTTGGATCAATAGCTCTCAGGATTTTTGTTACTTTCATAAGAAAAACAATTGGTTTATCAACATAGGAAGAGATATATTTAGAGTTCTCATAAAATCTCTGTTGAGCCAATCTAAATTTTGAACCACCAAACTGATTCTCAATCAAGGTTTTCCATTCATTCCATGTATAATGGATATCATCCAATAAAACAGATTCATACCACATTAAGGATACATTGGAGAATAAATAAATTAACTTAGAAACAATTTCTTCATCTGGTAATTTATATGACTTCTTCAAATTATCAATTCTTTGGATAAATTGTTGCCAATCAGATGAAGAATCACCATCAAAGGTAGGGTATTGGTCCAGTTTAGGCCAGTTTTTATTACTGCTAGGGTGGTCAGCCTTATGGTTTGAATTATTCAAGGTAATCAATTCTTGAAGTCTTGAAAGGTGTTCAGATATTTCATTACAGACAGAGGCAGATGGCTCATTGTGAGTATCAAAATACTTTTTGTTTTAAGCACCAGACTTCACAGACAAGTTATCAACTGGTTTAATTGGGGCATTACAAGTGAGAGAAGAAACACCCTGTTCAGGCTGTTTATTTTTATAATTAACAGAAAGATTAGTATTATTTCTTAACTCATCACAATTGTCATCATGAATAGCTTGTAATGTAGAAACCTTTTTCTTAAGATCAGATAATTTATTTCTCAATTCAGGGATATAAGATAGTTGATCATTAATTTTAGCAATAGATAGAACATTTCTGTCCTCTTCCACTGAGAATTTATTACTCAAATTCTGGAAATCAATTTTCAATTTTCTTAATTCACTGTGCAGAAGCTTATTGTCATTTTTCAAGGAAGTATTTTCATCCATAAGTGGCTTCATATCATTGATAAGTTTATTAAGATGATTATTTTTATCAGAGAGTGATCTGTGATCATTTCTAATAGACTTTTTCTGAGAAAGGACAGTATTGAAAGTATCTTTCAATTTGAAATAAGCTGTGTCTTGGACAGAAGAACTCACTTTGCAGTGTAAATGTAAATTATTTAATCTATCATTCTCATGTTTTAATAAATCTCTTAAAATTTTATCTTTGATAAAATTAAAATCAGGAGAGCCTTTAAATTTTTCTTCAGAAGTTTTCTCAAGTAAAACATAAATTTCAGAAGCAACAGAATCATTTTTAATTGCAAGAGAAGGATTAACTAAAGAAGTAGAGGTCAAATGTAATGGTTCATCAAAAGAAAGTTTGCTTAGAACATCATTAGGGCTACTAATTACAGGAAGTTGTCTTTTAATAGGTTTAACAGTTCTTTCACCATAGTCAATAAGATTACCTGTAGAAGAATTCTTATTAGTATAAATACCAAAATGTTTATCAACCAAATAACTTACCATCACAGGGGGAAAAAAAAGAGGACTTGCAATCAAGTCGTTTTTCAGCTCTCCTGGAGTAATCTTTGGAGTAATCTTGTAGGGGTGGGTATGAGTGAAAAATTTTCAAGTAAATATTTTGAAAATTCTTTTCTACTTCTTCCCTCTTTTTGTTCCTTGAAATCATGACTTCAAGAAGGAAGAAAATAAATTAATTGTTTTTTCAATTTTGATGCATCTTGCATATTTTAAAAAAGACATACTATAATTGTATAAATATCCATAAAAATAATCAAAATTTATTCATACTGAACTTATTTCATGGACACACAATAAATATTTAATATAGATGTAAAGGACATATTAAACTTTGATGCACATTTCATATTCAGTATTTATTGATCATCTTTATTCAACATGAATTTATGATACAAATTTATTATATTTTATATGAAATATTGATTATGTACTTATTTTGCGCATGAGTAGCTGTAAAAGAATATTATGGTTCTGCTCATGAATTTTTAATTTATAAATATATATTTAATTATCTGGTGCAATGATTCTACTGCTATATCTGCTATTACAGAGGTAGGAAAAAAAAGAAAGATGTTATATCCCCAAAAAATATTTTTTACAAAAAAATAACTACAGCTTTTCTTCATGATCTTATATCTATCATACATCAAATTTTTTTAAAAAAAATATTTGTGACCTGAAATGACATTTTTTTAGCAGAGAAATCATATTAGTTGTTAATATTTGAAAAATGAGAAAAATAAACATACTTATCCCCTTGATGATTCAGAATTTTTTTTTTTTTGAAAATTATTCTTAAAAATAAAAGTGGCAAAAATTACAATATCATACCACATTATATTCTTTAAATTTAATGGAATATTTTAAAAATATTTTTATAAAATAATAGACTCATTAGCAATTTTTCACTTTCAATTTTTCTTTGTTTTCTATGAAGTTCAGTTTTTCTCTTTTTCCCATCTTTCATTTTTAATTCTTTAATAAACTTCAGTATGAGACATGCTTTTGATACCAATATCTTGTTTAAAGTAAGTGTAACAAGTGATTTTGAGGATTTAATTGCAAAAAATTTATTTATTTAAAATTTTTTCCCATGGTTTGAAGTGCTAGATATGGTATTCACTAATTATTTGCCACATTTATTTAATTTTATTTTTTCCTTTTTTCTCTTTTTCAACTCATTTTTACTTCACTCAGAAATCTTTACTTATCAAAATTCACAAGTTCTACTATTACTTCCGCATAAATCATAAATTAAGGCATCTTGATGTAGTTGATGCATCACATTTTGTTTGTTCCAATAAAATATTTACATTACTTAAGTTTTTTAACAATTTTGTGGTGATAATTCATCACCTCTATTAATTTTTCTTTTAGGTAGATGAAAAAAAATGGAATATGAGGTGAAAAATTATATAAAGTGAAGTCAAAAATTTTTTTCAAACATTCAGTCAGCTTAGAAAAAATTTTATTAAATGATAGGCTTGTCAAAATACATATACCGGGAAAACACTTTATCTTTAAGGCAAAATTAAAAAAAAATGAATCATTGTATTGAGTGGTCTTAAATTAAATTTTCTAGATAATGTCTTTAATATTTAAATTAAATATTCAGAGGAATAAATCACCTTTAAAATTTCTGTAACAGCTCCTCTGTATCCTCCTTTTTCCCCCTTATCATCCCCTCTTTTGCCCCTGCAGGTGCCCCCCTGCTGGCGCTTCAGTTACTCAACGGGGTGTTAAATCTCTTCTACTTACACAAATTTTTCTACCTCTTGAACTCCCTCCTTCTCTATCAATTTTCCTTTTTTTTTCTCTACAAGCCCTCCTTTTATATTTATTTATAACCATACTCATTGTTTCTTCCATCCTCTGAAATTATTCATTTTCTATACAAGCCCCTTGCCACACCCAATATTTTTTCCTTCACTCTACTGTCTTACTCAGTCCCTTACATCCCCCCAGTTTCATTAAAAAAAGTTCTTTAGAAACATTAAATTATATGTGATTCAGTTTTCTAAGGCACTAAGTTAAAGAGGAGCAAAAAGTGCAACGAAAATACTGAGGTCACATGCAAGGAAGTGTCGCCGCGACACTTTCCTGCACGTGACTTGTTTTTTTAAGGCCCTGAGTCAATTTTTTGAGTGAAGGGAAAGAAAAAAACTGAGATCACGTGCAGCTAAGTGATGCTGCGACACTTTGATGCATGTGACTTGGAACTTTAAATGAGGAAGTACATAATAGTTTGGAGTGGTGGTATAGGACATCAGGCCAAATTAAAAAAAGAGTTTCTAAAGAACTTTTACCATGTAATGTGGGGGTGTGAGAGTGTAAGTTGGTGAGAAGCAGGATTTATGGGGGGTTAGCTAGGAAAGGCTGGTGGAAAAAAACGTAAAACGTAGAGATACAATAGGGATACTGAGGGTGAAAAAAAAGGATCTTTTCAGGGGTAAATGAGGGATTGTAAAGAAGTGGGGGGTAATTCAAGCAGAAAAAATAGGATTTGGGGGGTAGAATGGGGAATTCAAGACAGTGAAAAATTGGGGACATGTGATCTTTCCAAAAAAAACCATGTGGGATTTATGCAACTGGGAGAGGACACACTGAGGGATTATGGTTAAACATATAGAACGGAGTGTATATAAGATTACAAAGTAGGATACAATGAATCCTTCAAGGTTTTTTTGTTTAATGATTAGTGGGGCACAAATAGTTGAGTGGAAGAGAATTTTATAACCAAGGGGGGTAGATTTTTTTTGATTAATCTAGCTGAGGCTAAAAAATTAAAATGGGTGTAAGAGAATGGGAAAAAAATCATCCACTCTTGTTGAAAATTTATATTAAAAATGACATAATTTTAAATTTTTTTTTAATATGCCTATGAAATCTGGCCAATATTTTCTTTCATTATTCATGAATAATAGATATAAAATTTAGATGAAAAATAAATATTTTTTTTCATTAAATTTGAGCAAGAATTTTTACTTTGTACTAATTATTTTTCATTTTCTACATATTTCAATATTTCATTATGTGGAAGTGGATTGAAGTACATTTAGTATGGAAGTTTGAACCAGATAATATGTGCAAAAAAAAGAGATGAACAGATATAAATATTTTTTGGAACTTAAGAAGTCTATAATAATCAACATAAAAATATTTTGAAGTTGCCAAAAATTTGATAAAAATTAATAAAAAAAATTATCTGAACATCTATTAAGAAATGAAATTGAAAAAATTAATCTTGGTCTATTTTAAAGAAATGAGATAAACTTCTTTACTTTTATCATGCATCAGACCTGTATATAGCATCAAAATCTTTTAAAAAAGGTGAGTTTCAGCCTACCCAGAATTATAACCAGGTTACAACAAGGTTAGTAAGAAATACATAAAAACGACTTGCCTACCAGTCCTCCTTTTTTCCCCCCTGTGCATGGCAGAGGAGGAAACTTCCCCTGTGCCTTCTTTCTTCTGCCTCCCTGATAAGGATGGGGCTGAGGAGTAGGATTGAAGGTTTGTGTCCTGTGTGGGCCAGGGTGTTGAGTTGCTGGCTGCTGAACATTCTGTTGGTAATGGCTCATCAAGTAATCCCATTTCCACTGTTCCACTTGTAGGGTGTTTTGATTTTGGGTGGAGGAGCTGGGGGACTGAGAAGGTTGAGCCTGAAACTGAGGCTGACTGGGAGGCAACTGAGGAGGGGCCTGGGCCTGATTTTGGGTCCTGAGTTCCTGAACTTGATCTCACAAGGTGTCTACTTTTGCCTTGTATTTAATGTTTTCTGTCTTCAGTTCTTTGATGTGACTGGACAGATTGCTGATTTGCTGGGACAGAGGAAGTTTTTTTATTTTGAAGCCTTTTAGAAGACCTTCTTGAGGTACTGGAGTTTTTACTTCCTTCTGTTGTGCTGGGGGAAGGGGGTTTGATTTGTTTACTTCTCCTATCATTTCTACATCCTGAATTATGTGAATTTTTCTTGTTAGAATAAGATTTTTTATGTGCAACTTTAGAAGAACTCATAGTGTCAGCATCATAATCAATTTCAATTTCATCCACATTCAAATTTTCCATGGTTTCACTCAATTTGGAAGACATGTTTTATCTGTGGGATAAAAAAAATCAAGTGGTTAATATAAAATCACTGATTCAAAAGGTAATTAATTATTGTTCTTTATTATACTGTTTAATTTTGAAATCACAACAATAATAATAAAAATAAAATTGATTTAATTTAATAATTTATTATTTCAATTGATTTGGATAATAAAATTTATTTAAAATTTCAAAATCTTTAAACAATAAGTTTTATTTATTATTATTTTGAATTTATCAACAATAAACAATTTATTATTATTAGAAAAACAAATTTCTCAAAGTAATAATAAAATTATTTATTATTTTGAATCCTAAAAACAATAAAGAAAAAGTATTATTTTAAAATAATCAAACTTTAATTTATTATTTCAAATTTATTAAAACAATAAAAATTTAAATTTAAAGATTATTATTTATGTTATAAAACAATAATCAATAATAGAATTAAATTTGGGACTAAATACACTGAGTATTATTATTGTCAACCAAAAATAATTAATAATATTTATTGGGACTAAGTATAAAATACTATTTTGGTCAACCAATAATACCAAATATTTAAGATAATTAATTAAATAATTTAAATAAAATAAATGGTTTCTAGGACTAAGAGATATACTCTATTGTGGTCAACTAGGAATAAAAAAAATAAAATATGATCACTTACACTCAGTGTCTCAGCAATTAAGCCAAAAACACTGTTATTGCAATAAAAAATCTTGTATAGTAGTTGAAAGTGGCAGAGATTGACTTACAGTAGTGATTGTTAAATCACTTACAATATATATGACTTTTAAAAATATATAAACCTTATATTTAGTTCCCCGGTTCAATTCACGGTCGCGGAAAAAGTTCACCTTTTCGCGCGAGTGGTCCGTGCGTTTTGACGTTCATCCAAAATGGTCGTCAAGCTTTGATTCGTCATTTGGAAAGGCCCTCAAGTATTGGCCCAGTTGTCTAGAAGGTGGAAGAAGAAAGACGTAAAAGGAGAAAGAGACACATGAAGACAAAGAATGGAAAGAGGAAAAGAGGGAAGGATGCAAACAAGGGAAAAAAAGTTTAATATATAAAGTGAGTAGTCTTAATATTATTGTAATGTAAGTATTTTAATTTCAATGCGCAGCAGTCAAGTATTATAGTTTGATTTTCTTACCGCAACCTTAAGATTTTGTATATAGTATTTATTTATTTTATTTCAACTAAATGTATTACTAGTTAAAATAAAAGGAATCAATACGTGTATAAAAATATATAAGTGTAAATAAATTGTAATAATGTAAGTGATGCAGCTGAAAGGGGTTCCCAAGGCCCTTATATAGCCAAGGGGCCCTCTGAAGCGCCAAAAAAGTAAATACAATAATTTATGAGTAAATGTAAGGGGTGAGAAATCAAAAATGTACTAATTTGTTAAAATGCAGTACTCAATATTTCACAAGTATTGATTCCCCCTGGATATTATGCATAAATAAGTACAAGACATATAAAAAATAACTAATGTAATTTAAAATAAGTATTATGCAGTACTATTTTAAAGTGGAATGAAATATATTACTATTTTAATTCATACAATTAATATAAGTAATTATTTTAGATTAAAATATGAGAATTTAATTAGTTTAAATGTTTTAGTAAATTTAATTACATAATTTTGTGCCAGAGATGCGCCCAAAAATCAGGGATAATAATGTATAAATTATTATAAGGGTCTAATAATTAATTAATATTATTATAAGTCAACATTTTGCCTTAAAAGTATAATATAATATTATAATTAATTAATTACTATTTTATAATTATTTAAATACATAAAAATGCGCCCAATTTTTTATAGAATATAATATAATTTATGTTTATTTTAATAGTATATAATTAATAAAATGATAAAATAAATGTAACTCTTATTTTAATTTTATTTAATAAGGTAATTTGTGCTTAATTTTATTATAAAATATAATATTAATTTATATACATAAAAAGCATAAATTTTCGCCCTCTTTCAGGTCCAATAACTTAACATAAGTTTTACTGGGCTCCTGGTACAGCCTGACTGACAGAACCCATACTGAACTCTACTTGAACACCTACCTAAAACTGTTCTGCTGAGTGGTGTTCATCCCTGATTGTATAGTTCCTTTATCAATAGCTCCATGTGTGTTCAATCCGTGGCGAGTTTGGGTCCATGGTTGTGGACTCGCTAGCAAGTCCGCCCCCCATATTGTGTGGTGTACCTAGTAATTTCTTTTTCCCTTTTTTGTCTTGATTTAAATGTGCTAGCAACTGCGCTATCTAAAATTTAAATCTAAATTAGTCAATCATCTGCTTATACTTTTCAACTTTAAGAAAATGCACAATATATTAGTGCTATGATCAATAGTATACTTTCAATGTTGGGTTATTTTGTGTCTAAGGGTAATTAAAGGTCTGCGAGTAGGGATAGGAGTAAGGTTAAAGGATTGGTGGATTATATTAAAGGGTCAGTTATAAATTAAGAAGGGTTTATTAAAGGGATCAATGCAATATGGAGTTGTCTATATAATGCGGTGGTTTTGGTTTGAAATTCTTTAGAATTAAATTATAATATTTTTGTGATAGTAGTTAAATTTATATAAGGCTACTATTTTTTCCTAACTTTCTTAATAATCAATTTCTCTTCAAACTATTAAAACTCCTAAATCCCTTTTGATTATTAAGTTCCAACCCTTTGTGAGATTAACCTGAATATTTAGTGTTACTATAAATT
Source organism: Hemileia vastatrix (assembly GCA_030280995.1). Taxonomy (NCBI): domain Eukaryota; kingdom Fungi; phylum Basidiomycota; class Pucciniomycetes; order Pucciniales; family Zaghouaniaceae; genus Hemileia; species Hemileia vastatrix. The sequence continues at coordinate 32,629,996 of JASXTE010000005.1, forward strand.
ACATTATTATTCACCTCAAACTTATCTCGAAGCAATATTAATTTATCTTCAACTTCTCTTTGAATCACTCCCTTGAAGCATTCCTCTGTGTTTCATAGTAGTCTTCAATTACCTTTTCCAATCTCACTTACAAAGAAACACATTTGACCTTGTGCATAGGCCATCTGGTGATAATATAGATTAATTCTCCATAGTTCTCATTTTTTTACTAGTACTACTACATATTCAGGGGCTAAGTCTAAATGGAACCCATTCAACTCACTCCTCATATGGGTGCTACTACTAGAGCACATTCCAGAGATAGGCCAACATCTTTTCATACTATTTCCGGTACTCAGTCTCTTGAACCTCTCAAATTAAGGGAAAGGGAACATTCAACTCAATCTGTAGAGGACATCCCTCAGGAGTTTGAAGTTTTTAGTGAGGAAGAAGAAGACAAGGATACAATGCAAGAGGCACCATCAGCCCCAGATACCAAACCTTTGGGTCAAACTTCTGAACCTGGTACAGCTTCATCATTGGAATATTTTATGAAATTATTAGTGAAATCAGTTTCTAATCCTTCACCCTTAGAGAAATCTAAATTTAAAGCTCCCTTGATGAAATCCCTGGTGTAGAAAGAAATTTCTATAAAACTAAGCTATAGACACAATCTGAGATGGGTTGATTCTTCTTTCCAAAAATATTTTAAAACAAAGTCCCTTCCACTCTAAAAAAAAGAAAGTGTAATCATGTATTGTGAGTATGGTAATATGTGTAAAGAAAGAAAGAGTAGAATGATCTTGAGAACTTTTTAAAGAAAGAGGTAAATATATTTATAAACAAGTAATCTATCTGTTGGCTATATCTATTCTCAGTAAGTGCTAGTATTCTCAGTCACTCCCTCTCTGAAGTGCTCTATCTAATACTATCCTTACTGTAGAAAGAAAATAACTCTAAAGTGCTACTTCTGGTATGTACATCTGCTATGCACAAAAAAATAAATATATCTACATATCCTTTATCTCTATCTATCAATTTTCTCTAATAATTAATTTTCTTATCAAAAATTCCTTTCTCTTTTTTATACACACATATTAATTATTATTTTTTAACAAATTTTTTATTTTTTATTTTATTTTATTTTTATTTTGTTTGACTACTCTTTTTTTTAAAGTGAGTTTTCTTTTATATCTTGTATGTTCAGTGCCCCTCCCCTATGCTTCCTTTTCCTACTGGGTTTCCTACACAATTTTGGTGCTAATACAAGAATATCAAATGGTAACTGAGTATCTCAATAATCTAAGTACATTTGTTAGCATGAAACATGGCTCTAATAGCACTTGTATCATTTATGCAAGAATAACTTTCGCTCCTGACACTTCACTTTTTTGTTAATACCCTATATTTCTTGAAATTCCTAACTACATAATAGGTACTGTACCGCTGTAGAAAATCCTATAGTACAAGTATAGGCCTTGACCAAGGGAGTTGGAGAAAACCCAGAGAGAAAATCCCCTGTCCCTTTAAAAAAATAAAGTGAGAATTACCTGCTACAGTAAATTGGTTCCTGTTTGCTAAAGCCCCTTTTCCAACACACTTGACTGCCTGATCAGCCAAGAAAGTAGTTTCCAGATAGACTACCAAACCAAAGAACTGAAATTTAGATCAATGTCCACACCAAAGAAAGCAATGATACTTGATGTAGGTTGCAAATCCACACCAGAGACACCAATAATACTTGATATAGCTTGCAAGACTATACAATAGAAACCAGTTGCCAAGTTAAGTTAAATGAAGAGCTCACCTTGCAACAAACACAGCGAATTGTGGCCAAAAAAACAGTGAAAACTGAGTGAGGAACAAGGATATAACCTCTGGATGGTTTTATGATAATTAAAGTTACCCCAAACTGTCTTATTCACTATGTAAACACAGACCACTGTCTAAAAGCCCATGCACACCAACAAATTTGGCGTTTCTGAGTGCCAAATTGCATAAAACCTCTCTAGAAACTCTTCCCAGCCTTCTAGCACCAAGGCTGGCCTTCCCCCAATGTTGGGAGGCCCTCCTGAGGCGGCCTGACCACACTGAAGCCAGAAAACATCCAAAAAACCCCAAAAATACCCAAAATACTTAGAAAAATATACTACAACTACTAAAACCTTTAATACTTATAATTAGGCTATAACAACATTGAGACATAAAATGTAGAGAAAAATTAGCTCATTCTAAGAGCATCTACCCCTGTTGCAGTAAATTTTCAGTAGATACTTGCATAATTGCTGCATCCATAGTTACTGAAATGAGGTTTCACACCCTCGTATGCAGATTCAGTTAGCAAACACGTGATGGGAAAATTTTGTCACCCTCGTGTTGACTTGCCCATTCAGTAAACTCTACTTTTTTTTCTTGCGTTCTCACTACTCATTTCACTCTCCTCAACTTTTCAGATGGAACAAATCATAATTGACAAATTTCTCACAATGGAAGAAGATTTAATTGTACAGAGCTTCTTGGTGTAGAGACTTATGCCTTGCAGAACCAGGAAAAGATCTCTGATGCACTCGGAAGCTACATTATATACTGATGGGTGACTAGCTAAGTACATAGTATGGTAACACCCTAACACTTGGTGGTTCCAATTAGGGGATCACTTTTTTGTTGGATCAGACAAGTTGATCACTTTATATGGATTTGGGGGTTGTAGGGCGAGGTGCGAAATGGGAGATTGTGTTAATAGGAAGTGTTGTGTAGTAACAGTTGTGAATTAAAATATAAAATGTTTTGTTTCGATAAGTAGGGAAATGCAAAAGTGTTCAGCAGCTACAAGGTGGAGTGAAAAGAATTGGCTGGCAAAATATTGAATTACCGAATGAGGTCAAAAGGAGCTCAGTAACATTAGTTGAAAGGCTACAGTACATGCTGAATTCACTAGCTAATAGAGGCCTTTAATGAAACAAGGGTTAAGGTTCATGTCAAAGTGCAGTAAAATATGCATACCAAACCAATTTACCGACACGGAGGTAGATGCTCTAATGATACTAAGCACATAACCATAAGACTTAAGATTAGCCCATAAAACATAAAAAACAAAATTAAACAGCTATCTTTTTAAATGAAAAATGAGAAATAATCAATTTAATACTTATAATCTGAAAAATGTCATCAAGACATAAAATATAGAGAAAAACCTGGGCTATCTAATGGTAGTACCCACATCTCCTCAGTCCCATTATTTGCTGAATAAATCCAGAAAACACCCAATTATCAAACAATGCCATTTAAGAAATATCAAAACAACTCCAAATAGACCAACAGAGGGCTTCACCAATGTTGGAAGACCACATCCTCCCTCCAATAAAGAATTTCCACATTATCCTTCATCACAACCACCATGTTCAGCTTTCTTTCCAAATCTGCTACTGACATGGGTCCTTACCAATACTGCATTAACAACAATTTCATCTGTACCATCACACCACGGGCTCATCCCTACAGAACCTCCTGTGATGCTTTTCACTCTAGGAAGAAGACTTTTTTCAGACCTGGTCCATTGTACTCTTCTACATCTTCTCTTCCCCACAACCTGATCCACCCTCTACCAGCACCAAAAGATCCTGACCATCCGTCCTGATCCCCAGACTTTTCAACAAATAACACCCTTCAAAAAGAGTGCCAACCCCGCTACAACCACCAGCTCTGCCATTTCTGGTACTTCTGATGGTAAGCCCAATACTTCTTCATACTGAAATTCAATCTTACAAATTTCCAGTTCATTTCCATCCTGAAAGTGATGGTGACAATGTGGGAACCATTGAAGCACCCCCACCTAATCCATTTCCCACCATCAAAGACAAATTACAACAGCATTCTTCTCAACAGAAGCATCTCATTCTAAATTACTTCCAACCCACTCCTGCCAGGAATCCACAGGACCTTGAGAAAAGGAAGAAACTCATTCACCAGTTCAAAGCCAATGCTGAACATTTTGTTACATCCCTTGATTCTTTTCTGTAATTACTTCTTGCCTGAAAATCTTGATTTGGAAAATAAAAAAAAATTTTTTTCTCCTCATTTTAAAGTCTGGGGGGACTAATCCTCAGTTTTAAGTCTTGGGGGACTAACAGCCCTCATTTTATAGTCTTGGGGAACTCAAAACTCTCAGTTTATAGTCTTGGGGGACTCAAAAACCTGAATCAAAATGACAGAACCAGATATCAAAACATTAAACACCAAAGAAACAAACTAAAATTCTGGGGTAACTGTTCTACAGAGCAGCCAGCTCATCAGTTACCCCCACACTTGCCTTAACAGAATTCAGAGACTCCCCCTTTTGATTCCCTCTGCCAAGATCACACCAACTCCCATTATCAGTCTATAGTCCTGGAGGACTCAACCGTTAAGCCATCCTCAGTTTATAGTCTTGGGGGACTATACCATTTTTCAGTTTAAATTCATGATGGAGTGACCATATTGTTCAGTTTAAATTATTGCCACACTAACCCAGTGTTCAGTTTAAAGTCTTTATAGACTAGTAGATCCAAAAAAGCATAAGACAAATTCTTGATAAAATCTTGAAAACCAGCCAGTTTTAAGTCTTAGAGGACTAAAAGATCCACAGTAGTAACAAAAAAAAATCTTGAAGCAATCTTAAAAAAACCAGCCAGTTTTAAGTCTTGAGGACTAACAGAATATCTTTAAGTAGTATTCAACAGTTCTTCAGTTCCACTAGACCCTTCATCCTGTTAAAAAAATAACAAAATGGTATCCCCCACCCAATTGATGAGCTGATCCCCTGATACCTTACCCACATCTAAGTGAATCTTGATGTGGATACACCTTTAAATAATTTTTAAATAAATTAAGATAAAATAAGTTGAAAAAAATAATATATATAAAGAAAAATATGAAATAAATAGAAATCAAAGAAAAAAATAAAAAATGAGATAGAGATAAAAAAAAATAGAATTTCCCAGACAATTTATGAGCCTTTCCCCACCAATGCTTGCCCAAATCCAGGTGACCCTAATGTGGTGACACCATATAATATAATTTTGTGATTTTTCCCTCTTTATATCCTAATAACCCCCATAAAGAATTAAAAGAAAAAAAAGAGAAAAAAAAGAAAATAATCTAAAAATACCATCAAACACAACCATAGAAACAAAATTAAAGAAAAGAAAAAGACAAAGTCCGGCTCCATAGAAAGTCCAGTCCAAGGAAATCACCACAAAATATGGGGGGCAGACTTGCTAGCGAGTCCAAAACCTTGGACCCAAACTCACCACAGATTGAACACAAATTGAGCTATTGATAAAGGAACCATACAATCAGGGATGAAAACCACTCAGAAGAACAGTTTTAGGTGGGTGTTCAAGTAGAGTTCATTATGTGTTCATTATGAGTTCAGTATGAGTTTCATCTGAGCTCCATCTGAGTTCAGGTTGAGGACTTGCTAGCAAGTACACCCCCTATATTGCATAGTGAATGATCACTAGGTGGGCTGCCTCCAATATGTAAAAACAATGGGAGACCACTAGTGATCCACCACCAAAACCAATAAAGCCAGTCTTGAACCAGCAAGCCAGTTTGAAGTCATAGTGGAATTGAAACCTGAATAACAAAAACCAGAACTAGGATTCAACTAGGAAAAAAAAATACTTGAAACAGACATTATGGGGTAACTGTTGATAGAGCAGCCAGCCCATCAGTTACCCCCACACTTGCCAAAATAATATCTGTTACCCCCACACTTGCCAAAATAAAATCTAGAAGGCCCACTGATGGGTACCTTCTAACAAAAATTTTCCAACTAAACAGATGCACAAAATCATCAAAATACAAAATTTAAAGAATGGTACATAGTTCATCCTCATTGCAGAGTCAATCTTCTTCACTTCTAGTGCCTCTAGGGTAAAATCTCTTCACCTGATCCACAGACACTCTCTTCTTTAAGACTGCAACATCTAACTCCTACAAAACACAAGAGCCTCCAAACACCTGAGATCTGACTCTGTAAGGTCCTTTCCATCTTTCAGAAAACATCTTTCCCCACCGACTCTCCAAACTTCTATTATACACCAAAACTAAACAACCAGGATTAAAGGGATTCCTGAGTCTATGAGCCAGCTTCTTGTCCCAGTATATGACTGATTGATTTCTTATCTTCATCATTCTAGAGTATGCCTTCTCTTGACATTCCTCTCTACATTCCAACTTTTGCATCCTGGCACAGAGCAAATCTTCTGTAGAGCATACATCATCCCAATCAATTCCAAGATAAGAGACGGATTCTAAATCTACTGGTAGAACAGCTTTCTGCGTAAAAATGAATTAATAAGGGGAATATCCAGTTGTCCTTTTCACAGTGACCCTATCAGTAAATAACACCAAGGGTAAATAATGACTCCATTTTTCAGCACTATCCCAACACATCTTCACCAAAGCATTCTTGATAACTTGATGGCCTCTTTTAACTATGCATTCAGCTTCAGGATAATAAAGTTTGGCCACTCTGACTTTAGAACCAATACTTGACACAGCTTCTTTAAATTTGGCTCCAAACTTTGGCCAACCATCAACAGTCACCAACTTCATCAACACATACCTAAACACCCATTCTTTCTTCAAAAAATCTGCCACATTTTTGGCATTAAAATTAATCAGAGACACTGCCTCAACCCAACCAGACAAATCATCTCTGGAAACAATCAAGTATTTATACCTGCCCTCTTTGATATGGACAGCATCCAGACTGACTCTTCCCAACACAGTTGTTTCACCAGTGGCACAGCCAGCATCTTTAGGTTTCAAGTGACTTCTTCTTTGACATTATTCACAAGATTGAACTCAACCCTGCACAGCCAACTTCATATCTGGCCACCAAAATCTATCTGCTACTCTTCTATAAGTCTTCCCAAAGCCTCTATGACCAAGGTCTTCATGCAAAGACTTCAACACTAACTCTTGATCCTTCTTCTGAGTAACCACTACCTGAGTATTCAGATTCCTCCTCCTCATCAACCTCCTTCCTGAAACATAAAATCCAGAACTCTTCTTCTTAATTGCCACCCAAGTATCATCATCACAAATATCCAGCCTCTCCAAGGTTAACAGATATTCAACCATGATAAAAAAAAGTCTGACCTCAGGTCTCATCTTCAAAATACAACAAAACAACATCCAAGGGTATAACCCTGTCATCAAAATATCCAGTGTACACATGACCAACACAACCAGCCCATCCAGGAAAACAATGCCTAAACTTTGGTACATCCTTTTCCTTCCACTGAATATTAAGAGAATTCAGTTCACTGACAAAAACACCATTATTTAATTTTGAGCCATACCAAAAAACAGCCCCATATTTATCAACAAAATCATGCTGATCACCAGAATCAATATCAGAACCATCCAGTTTAACCTTTTTGGTGGAGGAGGGAACAATCTTCCAGTTTAGCCTCATGGGGGAGGAGAGAATGATCATCCAGTTTAGCCTCATGGGGGAGGGGAGAACAATCATACAGTTTAGCCTCAAGGGGAGGAGAGCAAAATCTTCAGCATCCTTTGTGGTGGCCCTAGCCACTGGAAAATCTTCATCAAATTCTTCAGAGTCTGAATCTACATCTGTGGGTGGTCTCCTTGATAAAATATCTGGAATTGTAAAGATTTTTCCAGGTTTGTGTACCAGGTCAAAAGAAAAATGCTTAATAAATGCCACCCACCTAGTCATTGGAGCATTTGGAAGACTAGGTGTATTGATCATTTGAACCAGAGATTCTTCATCCACCTGCAGCTCAAAATTCTGCCCCCACAAAATAGTTTTCAGCTTCTGCAAAATTTTTGCTACACCACACAGTTCCAACTTAGGTTTAGAATATTTAGATTCAACCTCATTAAACACCACAGACTCATACCTTACTGGCCTGACCTTCCCAGTATTATCTTCCTGAGACAAAATAGCATCAAAAGCAATATAGCTTGAGTCCACTTCCAGATATATTTTTCTAGCTCACACTCCATAATCCAACTTATGAAGAATACTATCCTCACCTACCACCTTCATCAACTTCTGAAAAGCCTCTTCACACTCTTCAGACCATTCCAACTATGAATCTTTCCTGGTAAACCTTCTTAAAGATGAATCCAACAAAGAAAAATCTTTAATAAAAATCCTGAGGTACACACAAAAGCCCAAAAATCCCCTGACTTCAGTTTTATTTTTAGGCCTGGCCATGACTGAATTTTATTGACTTTCTTTTTTGCCATAATCCTTCCCTCCTTACATACAATATGAGCCAGAATTTCCAGAGCAGGAACACAACAACAAAAATTTGACCCAGAAATGTTCAAACCAGCCTCTTCAATCCTAAACAATACTCTCTCTAAAGTAACTGCATATTCCCAAACAAATCTCCCTATACCAGCGTTCTCCTTCAGCACCACATTTCCATAATCAGTTGAGGGTCCTTTGATTCCACCATCATCAATGAAAATACCAGCATGAGTAGGGAACTCATCTTGTAAAATACAACCCATTTGTGCTTGATATACTGCTACTGAATTAGTTGCTTCTTGAGGCAATCTAGTGAGCTGAAATCATCCCAGAGAAGTCTCAAATGTTGTAAGTGGCCGTGAATTGGTGTGAAGTTCCCTTTCATCATAACCACCCATAATATCACCCAAACCATAACACACCCTTCCATAAAAAGCTTCAACAAATTCTTCCGCACTTGGTGGCATTCCCACATCCTTGATAGTGACTCTATTCAAGGCCCTAAGATCATGCATCACACTCAGCTTTCCATTCCGCTTCTTTACACAGAACACCGGACTTGAGTAACTAGATGTCAATTGATCGTATAAACCAGTATCTGAAAACCTGAATCCACCAATGCCCTTGCCTCCCTGCCATTCAGAGTGACATTGACATAACCCAGAGGTGCAGAAAAATGAGTTCCCAACCCCTCACCAAATTTCTCAGAAGAATCACAAATGTATTCCACCTCCCCAGAAGAAACCCTTCTTCTGGTCAACAACTTTTTCTGTCTATCAGCCAAACCAGGACTGATAGCATACCATTCCCCATAAGAAAGGGAAACCTGACCCTGATTCATCCTTTCAAGAACAGAGTCCATAACATTAGATTGGCCAGAAACTACTGGCCTCTCAAAGTGAGCCCTTGGCTTCACTACCTTGGTCCTAGAAATCTCCTGAGGACCAGAACCACCAACAGATTTTTCATCAACAGGAATAAAACAGATCCCTCACCAGCACCTCTAACTCCAGCAGGCTTTGGAAATGAAGCCAAAGGGACATCCTCCTCAGAGTCAGAATGAAACTACATTGGCATTAGCTCACCATCCATGTCCAATGCACCAAAACTAGGGGGGCCATATAAGTAATCCCCTTCTGCATCTTGTACAGCTCCTCTTTCCTGTACTTCTTCCTAGCTGCACTCAGCTTAGGATCCACCTTTGAAGCCTTAGGCTTTGGTTGGGCCTGAGAACTGCTCTTAGGCCTTCCCACCTTTCCAGATTCTACATCATAGACACCAGCTAAGCATTCACACTTGACTGTCTACCACAAGAATACAAATACAATCCACCAAAGGAAGTAGAAAAAGAGACCTTATTAACCTCCTTCTCTTTTACCTTGACATCATCATCTGCCTTATCAGAAGACTTCCCCTGATTGGGAATCTTCTCAAACCTTGTCCTCCTCTGATTGAGACAACTCCTCCTCCTGAGCAAATAAACAGGCGCCTGCCCTTCACTGGGATTTACAAATGAACCCTCAGGGAATTTGAAAACCCTGTCATCAAACTCCACCTTTCCCTCTGACACATCTCTGCTCAGAGCCCAATAATCATTGGACTTAGGCCTTCTCCTGCTTCAAGAATAGCAGACCCAAGGATCACTCCTACCAGCCCTCCTATCAAAATATCTAGGCTGAGAAGGAGCCTTATTGGCCTTCTTAGCCTCCTGAAAAAAAATTTGTAGCTGTTTTGTCAGATCAGCCAACTGCTCCACCACTGGGTCACTATCCTGTTTGGGAACCTTCTTCATATTCTTCTCTTCTTCTTCTCTATATTCTACTCTTCAGCCAAAGCCTCACTAACTTTTCTGACGTATTTGGCACACCCCTCCTGATAGGTGTCCACAGCCAATAACTTCAAATGGGCCTCCACAGCCTCCTTCAACTTGTTCAAGGCAGGCAACTTCTGATCCCCATTGAAAAGAGTCTTCATCAAGTCCTTCCTTGACAGCTCCTTTAACACATCCATCCTGACATCTCTAGCCAAGGCAGACCAAAAAACATCCTTGGCAGCATTTTCATGTGCCAGCTCCTCCACTTCAACCAAATATTCCACCACAGGATAAAACTGTAGCAGAAACTTCCTGTAACAGTGAAAGTTTCCAACACCACCATAAGACTGCTATTCACTGACAACCTTGTTCAGATTCACCATAATGAACCTGACACCCCATCTATCCACCATCTCACTACACAATAACTTCCAGTCCCTCTTCTTGTATCCAGACATGGCCACATTCTCCTTCTCCACTGCCCTATCACCAATGAAGAAAATAATCTGCTTCACAATGTCCAGGTAAGAAGCACCATCCACACCAGCAGAAGTTTCATACTTCTCCAGAAACCACTTCACATCTTCATCATTAAACTTGGTACCATCCCAAGTTTTAATCCTAACACACTCCCTAACCATCACAGCAGGAGGACCTTCCCCCCCACTGACATTCACCACAGGAATAGAAGAACCAGAAGCCATTCTAAAGACAAAAGAGATTCCAAAGAACTAGCAGGTTCCACCCCACGTTGGGTGCCAGAACTTTAGACAATCCTATAGTACTAGCTATAGGCCTTGACGAAGGGAGTTGGAGAAAACCTGGAGAGAAAATCCCCTGTCCCTTTAAAAAAATAAAGTGAGAATTACCTGCTACAGTAAATTGGTTCCTGTTTGCTAAAGCCCCTTTTCCAACACACTTGACTGCCTGATCCTCCAAGAAAGTAGTCTCCAGACAGACTAGCAAACCAAAGAACTGAAATGTAGATCAATTTCAACACCAGAGAAAGCAATGATACTTGATGTAGGTTTGAAAATCACACCAGAGACAGCATTAATACTTGATATAGCTTGCAAGAATATACCAGAGAAACCAGTTTCCAAGTTAAGTTAAATGAAGAACTCACCTTGCAACAAACACAGAAAATTGTGGCCAAAAAACAGTGAAAACTGAGTGAGTAACAAGGATATCACCTCTGGATGGTTTTATGATAAAAAAAGTTACCCCAAACAGTCTTATTCACTATTTACACACAGACCACTATCTAACAGACCATGCAAACCAACAAATTTGGTGTTCTTAAGCACCAAATTGCATAAAACCCCTACAGAAATGCTTCCCAGCCTTCTAGCACCGAGGTAGGTGGTCCACCCAATGTTGGGAGGCCTGCCTGAGGCGGCTTGACCACCCTGAAGTCAGAAAACCACCAAAAACTCCCAAAAATACCCAAAATACTTAGAAAAATATACTACAACTACTAAAACCTTTAAAACACATAATTAGGCTATAACAACATTGTGACATAAAATGTAGAGAAACATTAGCTCATTCTAATGGTACTAAGAACGTAACCCTAAGAATTAAGGCTAGCCCGTAAAACACGAAAAATAAAATTATACAGCTATCTTTTTAAATGAAAAATGAGAAATAATCTCTTTAATACTTATAATCTGAAAAATGTCAACAAGACATAAAATATAGAGAACATCTTCAGCTATCCAATGGTAGTACCCACATCCCGGAAGTCCCATTATTTGCTGACTAAATCCAGAAAGACACCCAATTATTAAACAATGCCACTTAAGACATATTAAAACAACACCAAATAGGCCAATAAAGGGCTCCGCCAATGTTGGAAGACCACACTGCCTTTCATAACCATTATAACAAAATGAGCTTTCTGTGTGAGTACCCACTAATTGTGAAACCCTTTGCACTTAGTAAGTAACCTTCCCTTTCTTGAGTCTTAGTTTTCCTTTTCTTTTTATCAAATACTGCATACTAACCTGCATGATAATTGCTTGTTCTTCTAGCACTGACTTTTCCTACTGGTTCTATCAGTGATAAGTGCACATAGCCTACATTTGAAACCCCTTTCATCTATTTAATACTACCAAAATTTTTCTGATGTTCCCAGTGAGAAATTCACCATGGAATTTGCTTTTTGTTTGTTTCAAACTTTATGAGCGCCCCAGTGAACGCAAGATGCAATTATAAATGCAACCAATCTCTGGAATTTCAGAGTGAATTCCATGCATCAGTTTCAACTTAAGTCACTCAAAGCCAATCAATCCTTCTGTGAATTGATCTTTATTTTGTTTATTTCATGTAAAATATCACTCAACTCTAGGAATTAAGGAAGAAGATGCAGTAATATACTAAATACAAAATATATTTACAAACATAGTGGGGGAGAAAAAACAGGTAATATAAATGAAATTAAATAGTAATGTTGAGAAAGAGGAAGATTAAAATTGATCTTGATTTAAATAAATATTTATATTTGATTGACAATGGTTTTCCTCATTAATATTCAAAATAAATCTAAAATGTACTTGTGTCTTTGTTCTAAGTGTGGCACAAAATTTTGTACTGATAAACATGGGATTGCCCAACATGACATGTATATATCTATTCAAAGCAGGAAAGTGACTGGATCAACTTATGTTTTAGTATGGAAACTTCTGCTGAAGAGACTATCAGTAACTTGAACAACTTTTCTGAAGTCTCATAATTGGATTCCATAAGTGTTTCAGAAATGTGTATTAGAATGATAAAATTTCCGCCTCATGTAGAAAGTAACTTCTTGGGTATGTGTTGACAACCTTATGGGAGATTTACCATGATATTCTGATTTTATTTCATTATTAGATAGGAATCATTGCATTTATTATTTAATGGCTCCTCCTATTTGGTGCATCAGCTAAGTAAAACATTGTGTTATCCATGATTACTGCTAAACCAAAAAAGCTGGCAAACTTCCCATCTCCAATCCCCCACCAAAAAAACAAGTTTATTTTGGCTTTTTCAGGAAATCAGTAGTAGGGAAATTGCAAGGTTTTCTGATGTAGAAGTATATTTTTAATATCTTTAAAGTTTTTGAGGCTGCAACCAAATATTCCATCAAATTTAAAAAGACTCCCAAACACTGATACACTCAAAGTCCTGAGGTTTCAGACTGCCTATTCCCCCTCAAAAATGTAAATATTCCACTTCATCTTTTTTTTCATGGGTATTTTAATACTGTAATTGAAAGTGATCCCAATAAATATATAAATAAATAACAAACTCAAGAGTGCAGGATAAGTTAGATTTTGGATAATTTTTTTTGAAAATATTAATCATTGCAGCCTTCATACTTTCAAAATCTTTTTTGAATCTATAAATCAATGGGCAAATTTTCTGTTGTTTATTATAAGAGTCTTTGGAAAATCTCTAATATCACAAGTGAGTCAAGAGTTCCCTTGAGATTATCTGGTGCCTAGGGACAGCAATTGAGAAGAATTTGTAAGATAAAGATTAAATAAATAAAATATTATGTGGAATAAAACAGGGCTAGTAAAATAAAGAGACAGATTAAAAAGTCAATTTATAAAAAAATAAGGAAGTACTTAAGGATTGAAGGGGGATAGAGAACTAGATTGATGGGCTGTAAGTACCCACAGTCAAAACTTATGCATGGCATTTATTATGAAATTCACCAAATTGGTGGCTTTTGCAATTTAATATTGCGTTCAATGGGAAATTCACAAGTTTTTAAGCAGAAAAGTAAAAATTCCATGGTGATGCTATCACTTGGAGCATTTGAAAAATGTTGGCATTGTAAGTGTCAAACTTCTACCCTTTCTTGACACTTCTTCCTAAATCCATACTATGCCTCTAGAACTATCAATGTCTTTCTCAAGTAGATATCATACTCTTGCCTTATAGTCCTGTGTGCACTTTCCTCTATCCTTTACTCACCATGGCTTGTATATCCATAGTACAGAGAAAAAATGTGTTCATAGAGTCTCCTTTTCTGCTCTTTTGAAGACCCCTTTGTTACTGTTCTGTAACCATCCTTCTTAGCAACCCCATTTTTGCACTTGCTGTGTTACTGCAAGATGTGTAACACTGCCTCACTCTACTTTTTACTGTCTGCAGATACTATAAAACTAGGTGCATATCTTGCACTTCTTCATTGTTCTTCATCTTCTCTTTACTTACTTCTTTTATTACTAGTTTCCTCTAGCTAAAATTAAATATTTATATCTTCCCTTCTTAATATGAACAGCATCCAAGCTAACCCTACCAAAAAGAGTATTTTCACCAATTACATGTCCAGGTTCCTTTGGCCTTAAATAAATTCCCCTTTGAAATTATTTACATGAATGAACCCATTATTTAACAGTAAGCTTCATTCCTGGCCACCAAAATCTATCAGAAATTTTTCTATAAGGTTTCACGAACTCCACTATGTGCAAGATCTTCATGCAGTGATTTCAGAACAAATTATTTCCCTTTCTTTTGAGTAACAACTACTTGAGGATTTGGATACATCATCCTGATTAATCTTCTTCCAGAGAGATAAAATACCAATGAATCCCTTTTGATAGCCACCCATTGATCATTATCACTTTTTTCCAGCCTTTCTAAGATTAATAAGTATTTAACCATTTTAAAGTAATATGCTGTCTGTCACCAGACATTATCTTGAAAATCCAATAATATTATATCTACAGGCACTTCCATATCTCCAAGATCACCTGCACATGAATGAGCCACTAATTTTAATTCTAGCATTTGCCTTTTTATCATTAAATATTTTGAAATTTCCATCTTAGTACCAAATTTATATTAAAACCCAACCTCTCTTAAACCAAATTTCCAAAACTCAAACATATACACCATTCTTTAAATTTTTACTATCCCACACAATTTCTCCATTGTTGTTTATATACAAAACATCTCCAGCTTCTTTTTACCAAATTTATCTTCACCATCATCAAACTCCCCAAGAACATAATTTATCATATTTTTATTATTTTCCAGTTTATGCTAATGGGGTAGGTAATTGACCTCTTCATTATCTACACATATCAATCCTTCCAGTTTAACCTCATGGGAGAGGTAATCATCATCTTTATTCACATATATTTGTCCAGACAGTTTAAACTCATGGGGAAGGTAAGAAAAGTCTTTAGCACCTTTTGTACTGGCCTTAATAACAGTTATATCTTCATTGAATTCCTCCAAGTCAGAATCCCCTTCAGTAGGTGGTCTTATTGATAATTCTTCTGGTAGAGTAAACAACTTTCCAGGCTGGTGAAAAAAATTGAAAAAAAAATGCTGAATAAAGGCTACCCATAAAGTCATGGGCACGTTTGGTAAGCTTAGGGAATCAATCATTTGAATTAAAGATTTAGCATCAACTTTTAAATCAAAGAGTTGTCCCCATAAAATATTTTGAAATTTCTTTAAGATTTTTTTCACACCACAAAGTTCCAATTTAGATTTAGAATATCTTGATTCCACCTCAGTAAATTCTTAAGACTCATACCTGACTGGTCTTATATAACCAGATTAATCCATTTGAGAAAGAAAAGCCCCAGAAGCAATCTGACTTGAATCCACTGCTAAATAAATTCAGCCTGAATCATTCCCATAATCTAACTTTTTCAGGATAATATCTTTACCAACTACCTTCTTCAACCTAAAAAAAGCCTCTTCCCACTCTTCATCCCACTCCCAGTCAGCATTCTTCCTGGTCAACTGTCTCAAAGGAGCAGCCAATGAAGAGAAGTCATTGATATAAATTCTGATATAAACACACATGCCTAAAATCACTCTGACTTTGGTTTTATTTTTGGGCCTTAGGCAGGACATAAATTTATTTTCCTTCTTCCTTGAAATAATCCTACCCTCTCTCCATACCACATGACCTAAGATTTCCAAGGCTGGCACTAAACAAGAAATTTTGGAACCTGAAATAGTTAAACCAGCAACTTCAATCCTAAACAAAATCCTCTCTAAATTAGCTTCATATTCCCATATAAATATTGATATCACTGGAATATCCTTCAATACTTCATTACCATAATCTGTTGAAGGTCCTTTTATTCCACCATCATCAATAAATATACCAGTATATTGTAGAATTTTGTCTTGTAGAATCCAAGCCATCTGAGCTTGATAAACAGCAACTAAATTTGTTGCTCCTTGAGGTAATATTGTTAGCTGTAGTCGTCCAAGTAGTGTATCAAAAGTTTTTAGAGGCCTAGAGTCTGGATGTAACTCTCCTTTTTTATATCCCCCCATTATATCACCCAAACCATAACACACTTTCTCTGATTAAAATATCAACAAACTCCTCTGTGCTAGGTGGTGTTCCTGCATCTTTTATCACAACCCTATTTAGTTCTCTTAAATCATGAACTGCCCTAAGCTTGCCATTAGGTTTTTTAAAACAGAATAATGGTCTTGAATAACTTGATAATGACCATTCATATAATCCAGTTCTAATTATTTCTCTAATGACTTCAATATAATCTTCTTTTAAAGCAGCAGGTATTTTAATTTGCTTTTGTTACCATGGTTCATGGAAAACAACTGGAATCTTGTAGGTCTCCCCATAATAATGCTTTAACACAGCCCTCTCCTCATCTACAAATGCAAAGGCCTTATCCCCCTTACCCATTACATCCAAAAACACTATTTTTTCTTCACCTGACAACCATCCTTCAGGTCCAAAATTAACAGCCTCTAATCTCCTGAAAGTGATCCCATAAGTTTCAGAAAATCCAGGAAGGCTCTTGAATAAAGGACAGTCATATGGATCTCTTTATAAATTTGGTCTTCTCAAAGGTGGATTTAATTCAGCTGGAAGAGGTTAATTAATTGGCCTAATTTTATTTGCTACTTTTTTATATTTTACTGCCCCCATGTCCACATTTACTTGAGATATTTGATCCATGATAGTTTTTCCATTATAAAAATTTTCATAAAAACTTTTTTAAGCTTCAGAGCCAGAATCAGAAATAGAGTAAGTTGAAAATTAATTTTTATTTTCATTATTTTCATTATTATCATTACCACCCCCTTTTTCTTTGTCTAACTTATCATATACTTTTAAAACACCTTTTTCTCCTTCATTTTCAACCATAAAATAGCCAGTATATAAAGTTGGTTGTTTATCCTCTTTCTTGAGGAAAGAAATAGAATCATCACAAATATTATTTTGTTGTGATTTAATTATACTAAGATTTTTTTAATGATTTTGATATGATAATTTCAGTTTATCCTCTTGCTTGAGGACATAAAATAATCAACCACTAATATCACCATAATGAACCAAATTCACTTTCTAACTTTTATCAAACATAATACATCACATCTTTCCCTTTGAACCATTTTTTAATTTTATAGAATAATTTGATAAAGATAATAAACCTATAGAAAATTCCAACACATGATGAAATTCCAATGAAACATCAACAGAAAATGATTTAGAATACACTTGAATTATCTCCAAGTGAGCTTTTCTATTGCAATCAGGGATCTCTTCTTGAGGAAATATTGCAACATTAGAGCAACCAGCCTTACTACCCCAAAAAATGAAGGATTTCATAAAATTCTTGAAGGGAATAAAGAATCCAAAACAATCCAAATAAAAGATAAAGAAAATTTAGCCAATTTTAAGGTAGTCTATTCTCATTCTAGAGGTTTCATATTCTTGATATCTCCTGGTAGAAACCCAAAAATTTGCCCCAAGAGCATATTGGCCAATTCCAAAACTCACCAAAACCATTCACCAGAGTTTTTCCTACCAAATTACAAAAAGAATAAAATTAATTTTTCCAAATTTTAGGTGAATCCAAGCTATTCACCTCTTCTTTGAATGCCTCTTCACCCATTATTAGTGGAGAAAAAACATTAAATACCATATCTTCTTGACCAGCCACTACTGGCCTTTCATATTGAACTTTATTTTTAACATCATTGCCCTGGGCACCTCTTGAGGACCCACATTGCCTTCTTTTCCTCCATAATAATATCTTCCTCTTCAATAAACCTAGCTCCATTGACTTCTGCTTTCACTATTCCAGATCCATTAGCCATATTCAAATTTTCATTGCAGACAGTCTCTGCTTCTAAAGTAAAACCTGAGGAAAATAATCCTCAGTATCCAAATCCAAATCAACTATCCCTAAATTGTCCATAAAATCCAAATATTCTTCAACATTTATAAAAATTTATTATCTTCAGTAACCAATAATTCCTCAACAAGCTCATCTTCCACAACATTATCTTTGGTTTGACCAAAATCTTCAGGAATATCTGAGTCCGAAATTTCCATGCAAGCTACCTCTTCTACCTCTTTAGTCATCAAAGAATCTTCTATAGAGTCCAATTAAACAGTATTATGAGTATCCAGATGTTCCCAAATAACCTTCTTTAACACCTCTATTCAAAAAACCTAGTTTCCCCATCTGAGAGATTCTTCATCAAATTAGCTTTAATAAGCACCATCAAAACATCTTTTTTAACATTTTTCACCATAACATCCCAATAAACATACTCTGATACATTATCATGATATAAAATTTCATACTCCAATAAATAATCCAAAACCAACTGGAATTCTACCATAAATTGATGATACTGACACAGAGATGTTACACCACCTTTTGATTCCCATTTCATAGCTAAACCTTTGAGATCATCCAATGAATGAACTTTTGGTCACCTTTTTTCCATTTCCATCTTCATCTTTTCCTGATTTTGAGTTTTGTAGCCACCCATAGTGATAACCTCTTCTTCCACCTCTCTGTCTCCCATAAAAAACCTAATTTGCTTCACCATATCCACAGGTAGAGCTCCATCCAATCCAGCAACAGTTTCATACCTAAATGAAAATCCATAAGAATTTTCACCAGTACACTTGAGCCCATCCCAAGATACAATCCTTACTGAATTCCTAACAGGTATAACAGCAGCAAAAATACTAGATCCAATGGCAGAAGACATCCCAAATTCATAAGATTCAACACACAATTTTTGGGGGGACTTGATAGTAAGTCCTCAACTTCAACTTAGATGGAACTCATATGGAAATCAGACTGAACTTATAATGAAGTAATACTGAAATCTACTTTGAACTCATCTTGAGCTCTTAAATAATAATGGATGTGTCTGTGCTTGAATAATAGTGAAATTTTAAAGAATAATTTATAGAAATAATGACAAGGGCAGATTAAGAATCTGATCCATTCACAGAATTTTTTTCATAAAAAACAATTTAATTTTCATTGTGAAGTTCACTTGATCATCAAAAAGACTGAAAATTATACTATTTATTTAAAAAACATCACTTTTAAAATCTCTAATGATTTTATTAGTTTTTTTTTTGAAAAAATAAATAATAAGATCAGTGGTTCTTTTTATTGATAGCTCCTTTGTACCAAGAATTTGAAGCTATCACTTTTAATTTTAAACAATATTAACTGCATTTTTTTGTATTTTTATTATTTCTGATTACCCAATATAAATATTTTCAGTTCAATGGATTTATTTAACAAACATATTGAACCATCAAAATTCTCAAGTATTTTATTCTTTAATACTGTGAAAGGACTCATAATTAAAAAAATATAAGATAGATATATGTTTTCCTAATTTCTTTTTCAATGAAGTCCTTTCATAGCTTCTTTATACTAAGCCTTTCAGCCAGGCTATACCAGGAGCCAACTAAATTTTATGTCAATTTACTTAACTAAAAGAGGGCGTAAAAATATGCTTCTAATGTATATAAATTAATATTATATTGCATAATGAAATGATATAATTATTTTATTAAATATATATAATAAGTATTATATTAATTTTATTATTATATAAATTATTTATACATTTAAATCAAGCATGAAATATTTTATATTTTATAAATTATGGTGCATTTTTATGTATTTAATAAATATGAATTAATAATTAATTAATTATAAACATATATTATAATTATAAGTGTAAATTTAACTTATAATGTAATTAAATTAATTAATTAAAATTATATATTAAATACAGCCATACATATCTTATTAAACAACAATATTGGGTACTTTTTTTTGACCCTTAATTGTGTCAGTAAAATCATTAAATAAATTAAAACACTTATTTAATGATATGGTATTCAAATTCTCACTTTGAATTATAAATATCATTAAATTAATTATTTGTTTCATTTAAAATAGTTATTGAATTAATTAAATATTTAAAACAATTAAATAAATTGGCTTTATACTGGATTAAACTGATTACATGTGTTTTTGCATGAAAATAATTATATTTATTTTAATTAAACCCTTTACATTTCACTGTAATATCTGTTTTGGGTTATTTTACTCACTGTTCTTACCTTTCAGATTTACTTAATTACTGATTATTTGAATTAATTGTTTTGGGAACTTATGGTGGGAAAATTGTTTACTTAATCACAGGTTTAGTCTATTGTTTCATGTTTTTCTCTCAATATCTATGTTATAGTTATATTCTTTTATATTCTTGTTTTACCTTATTACTTGTTGGGTGGTTCTTTAAGTCTTGAAGAGTTTTCAAGGAGTTCCAAGGACGGCAACACTGGATTTCAAAGGATTTATACTTGGTACGCATCTCTCTTATCTTTTTTAAAGATTTTTACTCAAATAATAAGCAGAGGTAAAGGGATAATTTCTATTTTATTTAAGAGTTTAGAATTACGGCTTTAATGTAAATACTAAAAGAATAATAAATAGTTTTGTATGTAATTATAATAAATAAGTAAGTAAGGAATGAATTTTAAAAGCACAAACGTGAGGGCCTTTTATAAGAAAAACATGAGGGAAATAAAGACATGGAATTTACACCATCTACTGTAAGAATGTGAGAAAGAAGATGACTAAAAGGAGTATATATATACATAAGAAAAAAAAATTAATTGGTACGTCATCCAGGGCATCAATTTTATTGGTAATAAAGTATGAGTTCCCTTGGACTGTCACAATTAATTAAAACACATTTAAGTTAATCATATTGATTTCACGGAATTCCAGATCTCTCAATGAAGTAATATAATAATTTTAAGGTTTTTTTATTATAATTTTATTATTAATTTTTATTCCCAATCAACTGCACTATTGAGCACGGTGTTAGGGAGTAAAAATGTATGGGAAACTTACTTAAATTAATTATTTACACTATTTAATATAATTAGCTTAGCTGGTTGTAAGTAATATATAAGTAAATGTTAAATAATTAATTAATAAGTATTTTTAAAAAAGGTGTGGCTTCAGCTCAGTAAAATAATTAATTTTTTACCAGGTAAGTCTAGTAGCCTGGCTGACACTCCCTCACTCTAAAAAAACAATAAAAAAAATGCTATAATTTTTTCTTTTTATAATTTTTTAGTAGAGTAGGAAGATTAGATATTTCCTTCCCAGGTATCCAAGAATCATATTCAGATTATTTATTCTTGAATCTCAATAAGTATTCTGTACCTTTTTCAGCAGTGACTATTCTTTCATTCAGAATTTTTTCAATTTCTGCTGTTTCAGTGATTTCATTTGGGGTTTTCTTTGGTCTTCCCCTCCTTTTTGGAAATAAATCACTATTGGATGTGTAAGGTTTCAGAAGAGATATTGGAAAAACAGGATGTTTTCTGTCATATGGAGAATACAAAATAACCTCAACTGCATTGTCTCCAATCATTCTTCTGACAACAAATGGACCAACAAATGGGTCTTTTAATTTGTTATTTCCTTGTAAATTGAAGTGGACTGTAGTAATCAACACTTCATCACCCTTTTTAAAAGTGTATTCCTTATGGGATTTGTCCCATCTCTTCTTCTCATATTCAAATGATTTTTCAATAAATTTTGAGCATGATTTCTGAAAAGTTGTTGCATTTGAAGAAAATATTTTACATCAGGATGTATATCCAATTTAGGTATTTTGTTATTTAGAATTTGGGAAGGAGTGTTTGGAACATATCCAAGCCAGAGCTCAAAAGGCTTTCTTTGAGTAACAGAATGAACAGTGCTATTATAGGCAAATTCTAACCCAGGAAGTAAGGTAACCCAATCATGAGTGAGTCTGTCATTATAATTATACTCAAGGCCAAAGGCACACACCACGGGAAATCATGGGGTGAACTGCTAGCAGTTCCCTCTTTTTGAAACTTTCAGGAAGAGTTTGGGAAATTGTTGGGGAAATGTTTTGAAAGAATTAGGAAACTGCTTTTAAATTATATGAAAAATTTTTGAAAAAAAGTTGGACCTAAATTGAGCCTCGATTTATCCCTTCTTGAGCAGAGCTTTGGATTTAAGTTGAGCATCTGTTTGAACAAATTTGAGCAATGGTTGAGCCACAACACTTAACATACCATAATATTCAATTTTATATATAGATCCATTTAATGTTGGGAGGTCAGGTTTGATATTAGTAGAAATATATTAAATGACACATAGTATACTAGGTCTGGAGTATTATTTCAATTATCATTTTTTATTTCCGCAAATATATAAAAAAGAATACTATTTAAGTCCTTTTTAAAAATTTTATTAATAAAAATATAACTCTGTAAAAATATTTGCACATAATTTTAAATTTTCTAGACAAAAGTTGATATTGAGCCCTTATCAATAAAAATTTCTCATTGTTCCTTGGAATAAAAAAGTAAAAGACAATTTTCAAAAAATTTAATGTAGGAGAAAAAATATATATATTTTTTATAAGGGGAAAAAATAGAAATGTATTTTTTAAAAAATTTACACTATTAAAGAAACTAATTTTAATATATTGGCACAAAACTTAGGCTCTAAAATAATGCACTTTTTTTAATTATTTATTTGTATTTAGTTATTATTAAAATGTGAGTCAACATTAATTATTAACATACATGAAAAACTCAATTTTGAATATTCATCCAATATTATATATATTCTCTACTTTTTTCTCTTTCAAAACTTTGTTCTCACCCTCTCTTTCTTTAAACTACCACCATCACCATAAAATTCATTTAATTAAAATGTCAAATTTAAGATGAATTGGACAATTCTCTTTAAATTTTAAACCTATTTTTCCAAAAGAAAGATCTGTATTTGATGAAGTATCCACTCCAGTTATTATGCAACAAGGAAGATCTTGAGTTCATGTTTTTGGATTATTTAAAGAAGGAGAAGCAAAACCTATTGGTGATCTTTCTAACAAACAGAGCAGCCAAATTGGACAACTACTTGGAGAAATTGGATCTGGATCTCAAATTTTAACTGAGGAAAGGGCTTTAAATCCCCAAGTACCTTATTATTTTTGCTCTTACTTGGTTCTACTATTAAACAGGCAGTATAGAAATTGTGGCCTCCTTTTTTGCTTGACTAATTTTATTAGTCAGGCTAAAGAAGTATTTCTAAATGCTCAAATTGATTTGACACCGATTCCACACTACAATCCAACCATTTTCTTCAATATTCCTCATTCTTGTATTCACACAACTTCTGAAATTTCTGGGACAAGGGATAATCAAATGGAAAATCTATCTATACATGGAATGAAAACAACTCTGAAAACACATCAGATTCAAGCTATCAATTTTATGATAGACAATGAAAATAACTTATCCAAAAATTTAGAAAACCTGTGGAGGCATGCAGACAACAGATGGCTGAGAGTAGGTTTTAATAATTATTATGAACAATTTCTTGAAGAAGAGTTATCCTCTGCAGGAATTGGTTCAATTCTAGCTGATGATATGGGCTTGGGAAAGACCCTCTCAACTCTTCTCCTAATTACCGCAACTCAAAGTGAAGCCAGATGATTCCAACTCTTGGGTGGTGGACAAGAGAAAGATAGGACATCAGCAACTCTCATCATTTGCCCGCTTGCAACATTATCAAACTGGGTAAATGAAATAAGAATTCACTTTGAAGACAATGCACTACCTTTCAAGGTTCTTTATGGGAAGGATTCAAAGAAAATTAATTTTGAGGAGCTTCAGAGCCAACTAGTTGTTTTGACTACCTATGAGACAGCAAGTCCATCTTCTTCAAAGAAAACTCCTCAACCTATTCCGCCAGTAACTAATAAACTCATTTGGTACAAAATAGTTTTAGATGAGGCTCAGTAAGCATTCATTTGAATTACTAATAATTTTGAACATAATATTATAAAAGCTGATAAAATGTTTAACATAATTTAAAATTTTAATCAAGAATCCCCAGTTGCACAAGAATCAGAATATATCGGCCTTGGAGGCTGAGTATCAACTATGCTTGACAGGGACACCACTTCAGAACTGGACAACTGATCTTCAAAGCCTTATATCATTCCTCAGAATCGAAAGATGGCAAGAAAACTGGTTGTGGATTAATTTTCTTATGAATTTCTTAAGCAGAGGAAGCTCTAGCTCAATAAAATCAATAAATACTCTCATGAATGTCATATGCCTGCGGAGGACAAAAGAAGCAATCTTATCACTTCCTCAAAAAATTTAGCAAGGAATATCTGTAGAATTATCAGAACCTTGGCACTCAAAACTTACGAAGCTTAAAGAACATGTTTCTGAGTATTATGGGCCTTCTCGAAACACCAACCTCCCTTGGGACTCAGCTGAGTTTCTCCGAGAACTTTCAATCTTATGGCAATTTTGTAACCACCCTGTCTACAAAAATCCAGATCAACCTCCAACATTTCCTTTCACATGGAAACATTCAGCAAAGATAATACATCTAATCAGTCATTTTGAAATTTTCTTAAGGGGAGAAAGGGGGATAATTTGTCCCAAGGCTGTAATATTTTCAGAATATGTGGACTTTTTGGAAATGTAAGGAATTCTATTAATTATTTCAATAACTTATTTTTAGCTTAAACAACATTTCAATATTCTATCCATTGAAACAGTATAGAAAAGGCTTTAGATGACCATGGAATTAGCTACACAGAGCTTGTAGGAAAGTTGAGCATGAAAAAAAGGGATGAAAATCTGGACAAATTCAAAAATGATGAAAGATGTCAAGTTCTGCTTGGTACAATCAAGGCTGCAAGAGTTGGAATAGACTTGAGGTGTGCACAAAATGTATATATAATTGTAAGTCAAAGAGTCTTATATTGAAATAGAAAAGGTTGAAAAGAGAATTTGTTTAAAATATTGAAACAGGAGCCTAATTGGAATCCAGAAGTTGAACAGCAAGCAGTTGATTGTCTGTATAGAATGGGCCAACAAAATGAAGTTCATGTACTAAAGTATTTTGTAAGCAGAAGTATTGAATTCAGCATTTATAAGATACAAAGAAAAAAGATTGAACTATCAATGTATGTGAAATTTTCTTTATATAAAGTTGCATCATAGCTAAAAATATTTATCTATTCTAATTTTTTAAGGTTAAGTGTCCCAAACATTGGAAACGAGGAATATGAGTCTGCTAGATTATTGATTAGGGAATTCATCAATAACTCACATTAGAATTTGAAATTTGTTCAAGTATTTAGGAAATGTTTATTTGGGCTTGACAATTAAGAAGTCTTAATTGTTGAGGATTAAGAGAAGCGAGATATAATGAAGAATAGCAGTCACTTGGCAAACCCCTGGGGACTGGAAAAGAATAAAAGTGAGTCTCTATTGAGGATACCAAATTTAATCTATCATATAATGCCAAGTTCTTAAGTATTTCTCCTGAATAAGAGGAAGATTCTCGGATTTGAATGTGTTTCTGGTCAAGATTTTGTGCAAGTCTTGAGAATTTTTCAGATCTCCATGGCAATAAAATCCGCTTAAAAGAACTTTCATCATCAATTTCGGTGTCTGAGCAACATTTGATGTTTTTGAAAAGATTCTCATAGGTTTCACCACTTGGAAGTTGTTTAAGAAGGTGAGTTCTGTTAAAAGAATTCTGAAAATGATGGTCAAATTTATATAAGCTTGTGTAAAAAAAAGATAAAAATATTAGTTCTTACTTTCTTTTTTATTTTATATTTATACTTTCTTATTTTAACTATTTCACGGAAACTATCAGAATCTTTTCAGAGTCGTAATTTATCAGCATAAACTATAAACCAGCGGTGAAGAACACCCATTTGATTTAGGTAGAAAATATGAGTAGAGTCCATTGAATAAGAAACCAAATAATTATTTTCCAAAGCTTTATCCCAGTGCTTAATGATAATTTTTCCCATAACTTGATTCCACTTGTGAGACCAATCAAGATTCCAAGAAAATGTTTTTCCAGGAAAGTTGCATTGAGGAAGAAAGTGGATAAAAGCATTGTGGAATATAGCAGGGATTTGTTCAGAAACACGGTAATTTTGTTCAGGATATGGCAAATTAATATCAATGTTGAGAGAGCTTATATTGAACAATGAAAACCTATGTAGCTGTTCTTCGGTGTGGTTCAGCTTCCATTCATTAGACTGAGGTGAAATATTCAAAAGCACACAACAGAAATTGTAAATAGACCTTCAAAAATGAGAAGTTGATCGAGGGAGTATCTCATTGAATCTTTTATTTAGTACAGGGGTATTAGTAGGTATTTTTCCCTGAGGAAAATAAGAACAACTAGAGCTCATCATATACGTGATGAAAAGCAAAATGAACAAAAATATAAAATTTTGAAAGGATATCACCACGGGAAATCTAGGGGTGAATTGCTAGCAATCCCCTCTCTTGAAATTTAGAGTGTCCCTTAGTTATGCCAGGTTTATGAATACTTTATAAACATAAGTAAATTAGAGTTAGATTTACATTTATTCTCAGATTGATTATAGACAGAATATCAACTGATTCCAAATTATGCACAAGTTGATCCTCCAGAACTTGATTTTGGTCCTCTGATGAGAACAAATTGAGCACAAATTGATCTAACCTAAGCTTATGCATATATAATAATTCAGGATACTTGCTCTACTAAATTTGATAATAAAAAAAATATTGATGAATTTATATAAAAAAAATTATTATGTAAGATATTAAATTATAAATTTAGGCATCATAGGAGGGCACGTAATAGAACTTAATTATACTATGTGACACCTTAATACTGTATCACACAGTTTGAAACAATTAAAACAAAATGTGTCATGATGGGCAATGAAATTGCTTGGACAGACACTTTCAAAATTAATACTGACCATAATACACAAGTATGAAACCTTGGCATCTATCCAATAAAAGATTTTCCTTCTGATAAATGGATTTTTCTCAGTTACTCCCTGCTAAAAAGTGTCCTTGTGAGGTTTGTCTGACCTTCAGGGGGGTAATTTGGCCACATCACACTACTTCTATTTCCATGATTGACCAAAACATCATCCTCATTCCCATCTAAAGAGTTGATCTCATCTGACTGTGGCTGATCAAAGGGGTCCACCACAAGTTTAGCCAAAATTTTGGTGAACACTTTTTTGATGGATAGTGACTAACTGGTGCTTTCCCAAATTGTCCACCTCAAGTTAGGATAAACTTCAGGAGGATAAATTTATTATGAATACCAAATTAACTGAAGAATACTTTTGCCCTAGCTACTCTGCATCATAAAAGTGTCCAACTGAGGTTTAGCCATAATTCAGGTAGACACTTTTGGAAAGGCACAGTCTGATGTGTTTAATATCTATATATGGCAATAAGTATCAGTTTTTTATCAACATGGAGCTAGAATTAATTTAATATGGCCAAAGTGTCCACATGAAGTTTGGCCAAAATACAGGTGGTAATTTTTATGAGGATTACTTGATGAAATGAAGAAGACTTGCAATTACTTTCCATCATAAAATTTTTAAACATAAGTTTATCAAAAATTGTGGTGACACTTTTTCCAGATCCAGTCATATGGGATCAACTCTCTATATGGCAATGAGAATCAATTTTTAGTCAATCATGGCATTAGAAGTAATTTTATATGGAAAAACTTTCCACCTGATTTTTGGCCAAAAATAAGTTGGAAATGTTTATGAGGAATACTAGATTAACTAAAGAAGACTTGCACCCTACTACTGTCCATCATAAAAGTGTCCACCAGAAGAATTCTCAAACTTGTGGTTGACACCTTTGGCCTGGTCCAGCCATATGGGATCAATTCTGCATATGGAAATGAGGATTTAATTTGGTCAATCATGGTACTAGAAGTAATTTGATATAGATAAAGTGTCCAACTAAATATTGGAAAAAAATCAGTTGAAAACTTCATTTAGTTTTTCAAAAAATCAAATTAAGTAAAATTTTATTCCTGATGATGCCCATTTTATCCAACACCTCTTCTGAGCCTTGAAAGCAGGCATTTAGCTTGAATTTTGAATTTCATATAAAATCCCTATTATTCAACCTATTTCTTTTTATCCCTTTTTTTTCTTTTAGATATCAATTAATTTTATGTAAAACAAATCATTTTCATAGTTTTTTACCTGTATTTAATAGAATTATTAAAGGTTTAACATCACCCTGTAAGCATTTGGCACATGTTTTTTTGCTATACTAATAAAAATAATAATATACTGGTAACAAAAAATTGATCAAATGATAAAATATTAACAAAACAGACAGATCAAATACCAGTGGATATGTTTTAAAACAATACCAGTTGCACTGAAGAAGAGCTGCACCCTAGATACTCACTATCAGAAAAGTGTCCAGCACAAGTTCGGCCGAACTTGTGCTGGACACTTTTGGTCAGTTGCAGTCATATGAGATCAATTCTCGCTATGGCGATGAAAAAAAATTTTTGGATAAAAAACTTCACTAGAAGTAGTTTTACATAGCCAAATTTTCTACCTAGATTTCATCCAAACCACAGGTAAACAATTTTTTATCTTTGAAAAAAAGTCAATTTAGTACAATTTATCCCTGATGGCTCTCATTTGCTTCAACACCTCTACTGGCCTTTGATAGTAGGAATATTACTTGGATTTCTTTTTTCATATTTGATCCCTTTAACTTAATTTTTTATTCCTAATATTGCTTTTGGATATCAATTAATAATTTTTAAAATATATTATTTTAATATATTTATATATTTATTTAATATTATTATAAATGGCATAAAATCACCTGGTATGCATTTGGCACATGAGTTTTTTCTATACTTATAAAATTAATAATATAATGGCGACCAAAAATTAATCAAATGATATTAATGAGTGAGGAACAAATATAAAACACCAGTAGACATGTTAGTAAGAAATACTAGATGAACTGAAGAAAAATTCTACCCTAACTACTCTACATTAAAAAAGTGTCCAGCACAAGTTTGGCCAAACTTGTGCTGGATACTTATGGTCAGGTGCAGTCAGATGGGAGCAATTCTCTCTATGGAAATGAAGATAAATTTTTGATAAAAAATTACACTAGAAGTAGTTTGATATGGCAAAATTTTCATTCTGAAGTTTTGGTAAAGCTCAAGTGGATTTTATTTTTATTTTTACAAAAAAAAAATTTAGTGCAAGTTTAGCCCTGATTGTTCTAATTTAATTCAACATCTCTTTTCTCTGTTTATGGCAGGAATTTAACTTGGATTTTTTTTTTTATCTTTGATTTCTTTTATTTTACTTTATTCCTCTCATATTGCTTTTGGATAGAAGTTTATTTTTTGTAAAATAAATCATTTTCATTTTTTTTACCTTTATTTAATAATATTATAAAAGTTGTAACATCACCCAGTATTCATTTGGCACACAATTTTTTGCTATACTGATAATATTAATAATAGAATGGTGACAAAAAATTAACCAATTGATAAATATGAGTGAGGCACAAAGATTTAATAACAGTGGAAATGTTTATAAGAAATTTCAGATGATTAAAAATGACTTGCACCCTGGATACTCTTCATGATAAAAGTGTCCAGCACAAGTTTGGCCAAACTTGTGATGGACACTTTTGGTTGCATGCCGTCAGACGCAATCAATTCTTTTTATGGAAATGAGACTGAATTATAACTCCATCATTGCACTGAAAGTAGTTTTACATAGACAAATTGTCCCCTGGAAGTTTTTCCAAACCTAAGGTAGACAATTTTTTCCTTTGGTAAAAAGTAAATTTGATCCATGTTAATCTATGATGGTTCCCATTTTTTCTGAAGCCTCTACTGGCTCATGATAGCAGAAATTATACTTAATATCTTTATTTCATGTTTGATCTCTTTAATTTTAATCTTACCCTTTTATTTATCCTTTAGCTTTAAAATATTAATTTTATTTTGGTAAAACTGATAACTTTCACATTTTTTTATATTTATTATATTATATTATTAAAGTTGTAAAATCATCCAGTGTACATTCATTACACATTTTTTTGCTATACTAAAAACATTAATAATATAATGGTGACTAAAAAATAATCAAATAATAAATATGGATGACACAGAAAGATCAAATACCCATAGACATTTTTAAAATGAATATAAGATTAACTGAAGAAGACTTGCACCCTAGCTACTCTCTATCATAAAAGTGTCCAGCACAATTTCAGCTGAGCTTGTGCTGGACACTTTTGGTTGCATGCAGTCAGATGGGATAAATTTACTCAATGGAGGTTAAAATGAATTTTTGCTCAATCATTGCACAAGAAGTAGCTTTATACTGCTATACTATCCTCCTGATTTTTTGGAAAACATCAGGTGGACACTTTTATTAATTTTAAAAAAAAGAAAAAATATTCCAAATCTAGAACTGGTGGTGCAAATTTGGTCTGAAAACTCAAATAATCTTTGATGGCAGAAATTTTATTTGAATGTTTAATTTCATATTTAATCACTTTTATTTTACTTTTTTATTCCTGTTTTCGCTTTCAAATATCAATTTATTTATTGTAAAACTAATAATTTTCATATTTTTTTTACTTTTATTTAATAAGATTATGAAAGATGTAGCATCTCCCAGTATTCATTTGGCTTACAAATTTTTTCAATACTAATAACATTAATATTATAATGGTGAAAAACAATGAATCAAATGATAAATATGAATGACACAGAAAGATCATATACAAGTGGATTTGTTTATAAGGAATACCTGATGAACTGAAGAAGACCTGCACCCTAGATACTCACCATCATAAAAGTGTCCAGCATAAGTTCGGCCAAACTTGTGCTGGACACTTTTGGTTGCATGCAGTCAGATGGGATTAATTACTCTATGGAAATGAAAATGACATTTTGCTCAATCATTGCACAATAAGTAGTTTGATATTTCCAAAATGTCCTCCTGATGAATTTTCAAAACTCATCAGGACACTTTCTTTGGTTTAACAAAAAAGAAAATATAGTGCAAGTTTAGCCCTGGTGGTGCACATTTGATCTAACACCTCTACTTGTGATTGATAGTGGGAATTTTCCTTAGATTTTTTTTTCTTATTTTATCCCTTTTATTTTACTTTTTTATTGCTCATATTGCTTTGGATATCAATTTTTAATTTTTAAAATAAATAATTTTCATACTCTTATACCTTTATTTAATAATATATGATTAAAGGTGGAACACTACCTGGTATGCATTTTTCACACAAGTTATTACTATAGTAATAACATTAATAATATAATGATGACAAAAAATTAATCAAATGGTAAATTTAAATGACACAGAAAGATCAAATTCAAGTGGAAATGTTTATAAGAAATCCCATTTGAGTCTAAGAAGATTTGCTGTATGCCTACTCTCAATTATAAAAGTGTCCAGCACATGTTCGGCCAAACTTGTGCTGGACACTTTTAATTGCATGAAGTCATATGAGATAAATTCTCTCTATGGCAATAAAAAATGATATTTCACTCAATTATTGAAGTAAAGAATGTTTAATATTGTAAAATTGTCCCCTGGATGTCTGTCCAAACCTCAGTTTAAAATTTGTAAGCTATACATAAAAGTAAGTTTAG
This sequence comes from Hemileia vastatrix, assembly GCA_030280995.1. Classification (NCBI taxonomy): domain Eukaryota; kingdom Fungi; phylum Basidiomycota; class Pucciniomycetes; order Pucciniales; family Zaghouaniaceae; genus Hemileia; species Hemileia vastatrix. The sequence goes on from JASXTE010000005.1 coordinate 32,661,923, forward strand.
ACCAAGTCTTGACCTAGGGGTCCCCAAATGTCCCAACACCACTTCTGGCTCTTGATAGTAAAAATTTTACTTGTATTTTTTATTTCGTATTTGATCCCATTTATTTTCATTTTACTTTTCTATTACTCTTTTTAATTTTAAATATCAATTTATTTTTTTAAAAACTAAACATATTCATATTTTTTTAACTTTATATAATAATATTATTAAAGTTCTAACATCACCAATTTTGCATTTGGCATGCAGGTTTTTGCTATACTAGAAACATTAATAATATATATGGTGACAAAAAATTATTTATAAGATAAATTTGAATGATAAAAAAAGTTAAAAACCCAATAGAAATGTGAAAAACAAAAAACTGATGTACTGAGAAACACTTCCACCATAGCTACTCTCCATCATAAAAGTGTCCAGCACAAGTTTGGCCGAACTTGTGCTGGACACTTTTGTTCAGGTGCAGTCAGATGGGATCAATTCTCTCTGTGGAAATTAAATTAAAAAAAAATCTAAATAATTACATTAGAAGTAGTTTGGTATGGCTGAATTATCCACCTTGAGTTTTTCCAAACCTCAGGTGAAAAAATTTTTTATCTTTAAAAAAAATTAAATTTTATAAAATTTAGCCCTGATGGCACCCATTTGTTTCAACACCTCTACTGGCTCTTGAAGGCAGGAACTTTTCTTGAATTTTTCTTTTTCATATTTGATCTCTTTTACTTTACTTTTTTATCACTCATGTTACATTTGGATATCAATTTATAATTTTGGAAAAGAAATCATTTTCATATTTTTTTAACATTTTTTAATAATATTATAAAAGGTGTAATATAACATGGAATGCATTTGGCGCACAAGTTTTTTCTGTACTAATAAAATTAATAAAATTCTAATGACAAATAATTAATCAGATAATAAAATATGAATAACACAGAAAGATCAAATACCATTTGACATGTTTTAAAAAAATAACAGTTGCACTGAAGAAGACCTGCACCCTAGCTACTCTACATCATAAAAGTGTCCAGCACAAGTTTGGCCGAACTTGTGCTGTACACTTTTGGTCAGGTGCAGTCAGATGGGATCAATTCTCTCTATGGAAATGAAAAAATTATTTGATAAGAAACTTCACTAGATGTAGTTTGATATAGCTGAATTATCCACCTAGAGTTCATCCAAACCACAGGTACACAATTTTTTATCTTTAAAAAACAATCAATTAAGTACAATTTATCCCTGACAGCTCTCATTTGCTTCAACATCTCTACTGGCCTTTAATATTAGCAATAATACTTGGATTTCTTTTTTCATATTTGATCGCTTTAAATTAATTTTTTATTCCTCATATTGCTCTTGGATATCAATTAATAAATTTTAAAATAAATTATTTTAATATTTTTATACATTTTTTTAATAATATTATAAAATGTGTAACATCACTCAGTATGCATTTGGCACACAATTTTTTGCTATACTTATATAATTAATAATATAATTAAGACAAAAAATTAATCAAAAAATATGTATGAGTGAGGCACAAAGATAAAATACCAGTAGACATGTTTGTAAGAAATACCAGATGAACTGAAGAAAAATTTTACCTCAGCCGCTCTCCATCATAGAAGTGTCCAGCACAAGTTCGGCCGAACTTGTGCTGGACACTTTTGGTCATGTGCAGTCAGATGGGATCAATTCTCTGTATGGCAACAAAAAAATTTTTTTATCAAATTTCACTATAAGTAGTTTGGTTTAGCTGAATCATCCACCTGCTGTTCTGCCCAATATCATGTGTATAATTTTTTATCTTAAAAGAAAAGGTCACTTATTACAATTAAGCCCTGATGGCTCCCATTTGCTTTAACACCTCTACTGGCTCTTGATAGCAGGAATTTTACCAGTATTTTTTTCATGTTTTAACTCTTTGACTTTTATTTTACTCTTTTATTCCTCTTTTTACTTTTAAATTTCAATAGAATTTTTGTAAAACTATTCCTTTCCATATTTATTTACATCTATTTTAAAAAATTATTGAAGGTATAACTTCACATGGTATGCATTTGGCACACAAGTTTTTACTATACTAATAACATTAATAATATAATGGTGATAAAATATTAATCAGATGATAAATATGAAAGATACAGACTGATCAAATACCAGTAGACATGTTTATGAGAAATACAAGATGAATGAACTGAAGAAAATATCCACCCAAGCTACTCTCCATCATAAAAGTGTCCAGCACAAGTTCGGCTGAACTTGTGCAAGACACTTTTAGTCACATGCAGTCAGATGGGATCAATTCTCTATATGGTAACAAAAAAACATTTTTTTATTAAACTTCACTACAAGCAGTTTTGTTTAGCTTAATCATCCACCTGTTGTTCTTCCCAAACTTAGGTGTATAATTTTTTATCTTTAAAAAAAAGGTCACTTATTACAATTTAGCCCTGATGGCTCCTATTTGATTCAACACTTCTACTGGCTCTTGAGAGCAAGAATTTTACTAGTATTTTGTTTTTCATAATTGATCTCTTTGAGATTAATTTTACCTTTTTATCCCTCATATTGCTTTTGTATATCAATTTATTTTTTGTAAAACAAATCATTTTCATATTTTTTTACCTTTATTTAATAATATTATAAAAGGTGTAACATCACCCGGTATGCATTTGGCACACGAGTTTTTGCTATACTTATAATATTAATAATATAATGGTGACAATAAATTAATCAAATGATATATATGAGTGAGGCACAAAGATCAAGTACCAATGGACATGTTTATAAGAAATACCAGATTAACTGAAGAAAAATTATACCCTAGCTACTCTCCGTCATAAATGTGTCCAGCACAAGTTCGGCCGAACTTGTGCTGGACACTTTTTGTCACATGCACTCTGGTGTGATCAATTCTCTCTCAATCATTGAACTAGAAGTTGTTTGATATGGCTAAATGGTTATGCTGAAGTTTTTTTAAACCCCAGATTGGCACTTTTTTGTTTTTTAAAAAAGCAATTATAGTCCAAGTTTAGCCTCACTGGTGGACATTTGCCCCAACATGTCTACTTGCTCTTGATGGCAGTATATTTATTTTAATTTTTTATTTCATATTTGATTCCTTTAATTTTACCTTTTTATCCCTCATATTGCTTTTGTATATCAATTTATTTTTTTTAAAACAAATCATTTTCATATTTTTTTACCTTTATTTAATAATATTATAAAAGGTGTAACATCACCCAGTATGCATTTGGCACACGAGTTTTTGCTATACTTATAATATTAAAACATAATGGTGACAAAAAATCAATCAAATGATAAATATGAGTGAGGCACAAAGATCAAATACCAGTGGACATGTTTATAAGAAATACCAGATGAACTGAAGAAAAATTCCACCCTAGCTAACCTCCATCATGAAAGTGTCCAGCACAAGTTCGGCCGAACTTGTGCTGGACACTTTTGGTCACATGCAGTCTGATGTGATCAATTCTCTCTATTGCAATGAAGATGAATTTTTCTTCAATAATTGCACTAGAAGTTGTTTGATATGGCAAAATTGTCATCCTGAAGTTTTGGTAAAGCTCCAGTGGATTTTTTTTTTTTTTACAAAAAAGAAATTATAGTCCAAGTTTAGTGCCACTGGTGGGCGTTCACCCCATCATGTCTACTTGCTCTTGATGGGAGGAATTTCACTTTAATTTTTTATTTCATATTTGATCCCTTTAATTTTACCTTTTTATCCCTCATATTGCTTTTGGATATCAATTTATTTTTTGTAAAACAAATCATTTTCATATTTTTTTACCTTTATTTAATAATATTATAAAAGGTGTAACATCACCCGGTATGCATTTGGCACACAGGTTTTTGCTATACTTATAATATTAATAACATAATGGTGACAAAAATCAATCAAATGATAAATATGAGTGAGGCACAAAGGTCAAATATCAATTAATCAATAGTTCTTTTTAATATTATAAATTTTTTGATTAAATAAAATGGTAATAATGAATTATATTTTTCATCCACAATTCCACTCTAATGATTCCCACTGCACAAAAAGGGTTCACTTGGTCCTTTCTTTACTGCTTGTGCATATATTTTATTGCCCACAGTACTACAATTTTTTGTAGTGATTATCCCACATCTGATTCAGGAATATTTTTAAACAATATAAGTTTTTTTTAAAAAAGACCTTATCATATCCAATATCCCACAAAAAATACAACCTGTTTTTGTATTAAAGCCCGTTAATTATTAAGAAATTGTTAAAATAATTAGATTAGACCCTGGCACAGCTAGATCCATACCAACCGGCCTAAAGTCTTTTCAATATTGAAAACAATTAAATAAAATTATGATATCATACTAAATTATGGGCACCAACCATAATTCAGCACTTCTCATTTGCTCTGCTACAAAATGAGTGCATGTAGCATTTTTCTAACGTCGGACTGTTTTTCTTCCTTCCCTCACACCTTTAGTCCAGAATGAAAATTTAGTATGAGTTTTGGTCAAAATGGTTTGCCAGTGTTATCTGTATGCAATATGAATTCATATTGCATATTTCTATTTATGCATAAAATATACTCGTTAAGCATCATTTTTTTTGCATTTTTCAATCATTATGCATATTTATGCATATTCATATGCATATTCATTATACAGATTTATATGCATATTAATATATTTTATTCATATACATATATGCACCTTTTTTTTGCATATTCAATATGCATATTTTTATGCATATTCAATATGCATATTTTTATGCATATTCAATATGCATATTTTTTATGCATAATCACTATGCATATTTTTATGAATAATCACTATGCATAATTTTATGCATATTTTTATGCATATTTATTATGCATATTTATTCTTCATAGTCATTATGCATACACTTTGGATAGGCAATTCACATCAATTTTTAGCATGCAATAAGTATCCACCATGCAAATTCAAATGCATATGCATCTATATCAAACACGCAACATATATTCAAGTTTAATATTTGAATATTAAGGTATGCTAAGTGATGTTGTTCAACCTTTTGCCAAACCTGAGATTAACTGATGTTCAATGTGGTTCTTAAGCTCTGCTCAAGGAGGGATTGTTCTGGATTCAATCTGTGACAGTTTATTTTTTCAATGTTTTTTCATCAGATTTAAAAACATCTTTCTGACAGTTTCAGGATGGTTTCCCAACAGTTTCCTGACAAATTCCTAATAACTTCAAAAAGAGGGAACTGCTAGCAGTTCACCCCCAGATTTCCTGTGGTGTATGGAAACAAAAACACTACTATAATAAATTTTTTATTTTGAAAATAATTAATAATGAAGAGTTGAGTGGACGGACAGATGAGCTTTCTCATGAATATCTTTCTCTATAAAATATGGATATCTATGTATGTTCATAATTAATTAAAAAGGAAATAACTCAGCTGTAAAAGAAAATTATTGCATGATAAACGGGTAAAAATATAATGCAGAATCATTTTGATTTTCCAACTTATTTTGATAATATTTTAATGCAAATAATGACCTTATTTGAGCTTGTTGATTGTGCTGACAAACTTATTTTAAAAATTTATATTAACACCTTATTAGTATGTATATATTTTATTTAACAAGATTACTCGGAAACCATACCAATTTTTCAGAGTTTGGAATAAGCAACTTAATGTAAAAATTCTGTTTTTTGGATTCTGGAAGCTTTACTTTGATGACCTCTTAGATTTGAAAATTTTAAAATAATATATTTTGTTGAAAAAATATTTATTTTTCAGACTGTAACTCTATATTGTGAAAAATAAATATTATAAATTTTTTTATATCTTATAGTGATTATTATTGAAAACCTTTCTGTTACTTGGCAGAATTTTATTAATGCAGGTGATTGCAGAAAAAAAAACGGCAACACTTAAATAACTTTATTATTATAAACTAAATGGTATTATTTTGATTCAAGTTATATAATAGTTTCTCCTATATTTAAAAATGCAATCAATTTTTATTCTCTTATAGTATTATGCTTTGTGCAAAATAAGCTGTTTGATAAACATGTATGCAACATTGTAAAATGTAGTGAGTCTGAAACATTTTGCTGATGCACAGTATGGATACCTACTTAATGCATGGTTGATCTGCATGAAAAAAACATTCAAAGAAATCCATGGTATCCAACTTGTTGATAAACTTCTTGAGACGTAAAAATTAGCTTATTTTAGTAAGTTCTTCACAATAAATAAATAGTTTGTTCAATTGCTACCATCCAGTAACATATTTCTTATATCCAGAAGTCTTAAAATGCCACCATTTTTTTGCGTTTGTAAATGCGAAGAGCTTGGATGTTCATCAAGAAAGCATCAGACCTCATTGGGAAGCTTTGAAGTTGGTGTAGCTTTCAAAACATCTCAGTCATACTCCAAACATGAAGAGGAAAGAAATCGCAAAGCACAGATGGTTGGTACATCCAGCGCTTCACCTAACTTAGGATCCAACATCCAAGGTCTTGTAAGACATCAATATTTGGTAAATAAAGAGAAATTATGTTTCAATTAATCTCTATTTTTTTTCTTTGCTTAGGGGCAGCCTGTTTTGGAAACAATTCAATCTCTACCACGGTCAAACAATTTGAATTTGGAAGAGCTTTATAGCCAAAAGATAATGTGGCAAGCAGCAAAACTTTCTCTTATCCATCATTTAAGCAAAGAAGGTTGTGCTGAATTTTTGCATGATGAAGTAACCAGCTCAAACTTCTTAGTGACGTAGGTAAACTAGATGCTAGCAGAATCATCATCCTGATTCCCCTTTCTATAGAGACAGTTTTAGTCGATTGCAACTCAATCCATTATTTGTCACCAAGACATGCTGTGCTAAGTGCTTTGCTCTTTATGAGTATATCCCCAAACACCAACCATCGATCTTATCTTGTACTCAACCTTTTTATTCATCCTCAAAGCGCTATTTAAAAGATTTAGGACAGAGAGAAGAAACTGTCAATTGTGATGAAAATTTGTATTTGGCTAAGTACAAACAAGAAGAAGCAATCTACCATCTTCATAAAACATTTCATCACAACAGTTTGGTTGAATGGCTTCTAGGAAAGTTTAAACTAATCAAATTCGAGACACTGATTGAGAAAAAAAATGATTTTCTAGAAAACATGGAAAGGGATGTCATGAAAGATGTATATGATGGTTTTGTATGGAAAAATTTTCCAGATATTTCTACTACTCGAAATAGAAGTGTTGATGGATATACAAAAACACGAGGTAATTTAATGTTTAGTTTATACGTTGACTGGTTTAGGCCGGGTGGCAATTGTATTGGAGGTCATCAGAAATCTGTGGGTAATATCTTGTTGGTGTGTATGAACTTGCCTACAGAAGATCAATACAAAACCAAAAATCTATTTTTGTATGCTATTATTCCCGGTCCAACTGAGCCAGCGAGTGAAAAAATAAATCATCTTCTGAAGCCTCTTGTCGATGAACTAAAGACTCTATGGGATGGCATATTTATTGAAAAAACACCTCACTATCCACAGGGCTAAAAAATAAGGGCTGCATTATTCTCTTTAATAGGAGACATTCCAGCGATGTGAAAGATTGCTGGTTTTGCAAGTCACTCAGCCACTAAGTTCTGCTCTGTCTGTCATATTTCAAAAGATGAAATCAGTGAGCATCAAGTCAAAAATTTTTCCTTACGTACTCATGAGGATCATATGCACTGGGCAGAGAAGTGGAAAAAGTGTCAGTCACATTGGGAGTGGGTATCTATTGTTAGGAGTCATGGTGTTTGATGGAGCGAGCTAAATAACCTTGTATATTGGCAACCTACGGAATATTGCTCAATTGACTTGATGCATTCACACATGCTTGGAAATCTTAAATCTCACAGTCTAACTTTTTATCTAATACAAAATTCCGCAATCGACCTAGAAAAAAAGCTGACAAAGGAAAAAAATTGGCATGTAAAGAGAGAAGATGATGATGCACATTCTGATATATTTCTAAATAAGAAATAAAAAAATCGTAGAAGCAGCTTAATCAGCACTGATGCCGATAATATTGAACCAGTGGGACGGCAAAAAAGACTACGATATACAAGTACAATGAGACGGTCACAAACATATCTTAGAATGGATAGTGGAGGAGCTGAATCGGAAGGATCAAACAGCCAGAAAAAGTCATCAAGTTCTGAACATCACTTTCAAACCTTAGAGTTTGGCTCTGAACATGCTTCTGAAAGTGGAAGTCGAAATTCAACCTATAACTTAAGGCAAAAAATTATCAGTATATCCAAAAGTGAAAGATCTAATTCATCCGTTGAGACTATTAGAAGTAAGGAAGATAAAAATAAGGGCAAAGAGAATGAAAGAGAAAGAACTAGGAATCCACAATTGTCAGCCACTGAGGTAGAGACAGTGTGGAATGTGATAGAGCAAACAAAAAAACCTTCCTGGATTTCATGAGTGCCAAAACAAGTAGGATCTAAAAAGTAAGGCTCCCTCAAAGCTGCGGAGTGGCATGTACTTTATACTGTTTACTTTCCTTTGTCACTTATCCCCCTTTGGGTAGAAAAATTAAATCAAGCCGAGACATCCGTGACATCAGACCACAAACCTAGAGAATATTATCTTCTCAAATCACTCACCACTTTAAGTTCAATTACCAACTTTTTGACTTTAAAAAATGTGTCTGCCGATGAAGTTGATGAATTAAAGCAACTGCTATTGGAGTATCGTAACTTCTTGGAAGAAGGTTGGAAAAATATCAGCTTTAAGCCAAATCTTCGTTTCACTCAACATTTTCCAGAAATGATAAAACGTTTTGGTCCACCCGTAGGTATGGCTACTTGGGCTGCTGAAAGAGTTAATGGTATATTATCGGAAATTCCAAACAATCATCATCCAGGTATTTAGTTTGGTAATTGGGTGCTTAACAATGCAAATGAGCTAATTTATTTTTATTGAAAATAGAAGAAATACCACGGACCATGCTCAAGCACTGGCATTGGAAGTCTAGGGTATTGGAACTAGGTGAAGCTGAAGATGATGCTCAGTATGGATCTAATATTAAAAAAATTGAGTACTATACAAAAAAAAGACATTTCCATTTAACTGAGGCATTATTTACAAAATGGGTAAGGGCACGCCTAAGAAAAGAGACATCTAAACAGGCTTTTTTACCATCAGAGAAGGTAGGAGACAGGGTAGTGGAAAATATAGCAAGCATATTGGTCCATGGGAAGCGTTATACCACTCATGATGAGAATCCTGGGAATTCTACCATTGAATTCTACTTTGGAAAAGATAGTCAGTTTGGGCATATTGATAAGCTTTTTAGTTCAAAGGACGATAATGAAAAAGTCTATCTAATTGTTAGTCCATTTAAAGAGCTTATACCAGAAGATACAAAAAAGGATCCCTATGAGGCGTTTCCAAAAGTGCATTGCCGTTTAGTAAGAGTAGAAAAAGCAACACAAATTGTGATAAATCAAGATTCAATTATTGGACATGCCGCCACTTTACAGCAGCAAAGGGGAATTTTTGGAATAAAGTAAGATGTTATCACTGCTGTTGGACTTCAGACACTAGTAAGTAAAAAATTAAACAACATGGACATTTTATTTTTGTTAATATGGTTGAAATTATTTAGGATTGGTAAGAACTTGGAGGATTTGGAAAGTTTGTAATAGATCTTTGGAACAAATAGATGCAAGATTAATAAATAAAACTTTTTAAGATTTTGCCTAAATTTTTAAGAAAACAATAACAAGGGCATTCATTACGGTTTAGAAACCGTGCTATTAATGACTGACATTTTATTGTAAATGTAATTCTAACTAAAAGGAATTCAATGTACTATAAAAAGTCTACCTATACTTGAAAAATATTATAAATAGTTCAGAACCAGGGTTGAAAAATCAAAGGACCATATTTTTCAAGCCAATAAAACTGAGTTTTCCACTAATTTTTTTGCTTGAATATTTTATTCATTAAACTCAAAATTAAAATGTATAACTAATTTCTCTTTAATATTATCTTGTCTATATTCTGAAAGTCAATAATTTTTTTTATAAATCACAGAATGTCTAATACTGGTGATGCCATGCAGGTTGATCCTCCATTAGAAAGTAATGTTGGAGTGCAAAATAATCCTCCCCCTCAAAATCCTAGAATGCCTTCATTGGGTCCTGCTCCCCCTGAAAGACCTAGTGAAAATCCAAGTAAACCCTAACCTCCTCCTCAGTCTTCATCAGATCCCCAAATTTGATCAACTGATTGCTCTTCTAATATCACAAATACAGATTGTCAATCCGCACCTGGTAATTTTCAGCAGGAAGCAGAAAGTTTAGGTAATAATTGGGCTAGTATGTTGTTGAATCAGTTTCTTGGAAGGGGTGGGGGATCCACTTCTACTAACCCAGCAGCCAGTACCAGTGGACCTGGTTAGTAAACTTTTTCAACATGCTTTTATGTTTTAAAATAGGTTTACCAATTTTTATTTTAAAAAATTTGCAGTTAATCCCTCTCTTATAATTCGAGCTACTGATCAGTGCAGTATACTTGATGCTGAGTCACTTCAAAATGACCGAAACTTGCAAATGGTTAGAAGCATAGTTACAAAGTGTGATGTACCAAGGAGCTCAGATTCTATTAACCAAAATATCTATCACTTTTTGAAGTTCTGTCTTGGTGGACCCATTAATGTATCTGAGTTTCCTATAGGCCCAACAAATGAAGAACTTAAAGATTGGAAAAATTGGCATGAGTAAAAGATATTGACGATTGAAACAGCATTAAAACAGGTTCAAAACGCACTGCAGGCAACTTTAGCTGCTGATTGTCAATTTATTTTAACAAATACTGCTATATTCTTATGTTCCAAAATTCATCTACCAACTTTTATTTCAACACCTGAGCCCCGAGGACTAAAGGGAGGAGCTGCTGTACTAATATTTGTAAAACAACATTTTGAACGAGAGCTTCAAGAGAAAGAATTTTGTCGACTCGCTTTTGATTGGACCTGTCAAAATATTTCTGAGTCACTATGGAATCAAGTAATGGGGAGTGTAGTATCAGACCATTGTACTAAGTGGCTCTCAACATTGAAAAATATTGATTCAGCAAAACTCAGGCTTACACCAATCATCGTCGAGCAATGGGTGGTCAACAAGGGAAAGGAGATTTGAAAGGTGGCTGGTCAAAACTGTGAGGTGATTGAGGCAAGTAGAAAGGGAAATAGATCAAGAGCACAGATAAAGTGTTATCAAAGAAAGGTATTTATTCAAAGCATAATAACTAAAGAAAGTCTATTACTAATTTGATTTGATTTGAGATTTCAAAAAAACGCTACGACATTGCAAGAAAAAAGTGCTTTGATCAGCCAGGCTTTGTAGCACTTTTTCATGATACAAGTCTCATATCTGATTAAGAAGAAGCCCCACCCAATACAGAAGTAAATTGTCCTAAACAAGTAGTTACTGGATGGAGAAATCCAAAACTCAATGAAATTTTAGATAAAATGGACAACTTGACTAAAAATACGGCCCATTAAAATGTTGAAAAGGCTTCAGTGAAGAAACTTTATGATCGCTCAACTAAAAAGACAACTTCAACAGATGGTATCTTAAATGTGCCCAAATTTCTGCCAAAAAACTGCTATTCACCTGGATATTTAGAAAATTTTTCAGTTAATGAGAGGGAGTTACTTGAAGTTTGAGAAGATATAGATTTCGCCAAAGTTAATGAAGCACAAGATCAAGAAGCAGCACCTTAAATTTTTTACCCCACTGGTAACCATGTATATAGAGTGATAGTAATCATAATTTAAATATAACATTATTATTCTTTCTTATAAAAAATTCCAATTGATGTATAAGATAAAAGAGAGCAAAAGAATTAACGATTTTAAAATTATTGAGAATAGAAAAACAGATATATATTTTTGTAAAACTTTAAGACATGATAAACGTTTTGATTAAATAAATGTGAAATTTTTTTATGCACAATAAATGAACTTAAAATAAATTAAATTGAATCTCTTCACAGATACTTACGACAAGATCAAATAAAAGCCTAAAACAACAATAGAATTAGACTCTAAATTTAAATTTAAAATACCTGTTTTTCAATAATTATAATTTCTTTTTTATTGGCTAAACGCCACCAATGATTAGTATAAAAATGCACATGTGAAAAAAAATGAAAGTGAACACCATCCCTCACCAAAAAAGAAAGATCATTAAAGGCACTCAAAAATCCATTACCATAGTTAATAAACAAAATATATACAAAAAATTAAAGCATTCAAACAATGGGAATTTGTTTACACAAGGATCTTCAGAAATTTTTTTTTTAAACTTCACTTTTCGCAACAATAATTGAAAATGATTAATCATTAAAAACCAAAAAATCATCAATTTATATTTGGTTTTCATGCCTTAAAAAAAGAGGCTTTAATAACATGTAATTGATAAACATACTTCATTAGAATTTAAGTATTGTGCTATGTGTCCAGTACAAGTTCAGCCGAACTTGTGCTGGACGCTTTGGCCAAGACCAGTGACTAAAAATTGCAAGGAAAACCAAAAATCAAAAGGCTATTAAAGGAAGTTAATTGATGGAATCAATATTTTTTTTGGTAAAAGTGTCCGGCACAAGTTCAGCCGAACTTGTGATGGACACTTTTACCAAAAAAAAAATTGATGCCATCAAATATCTTCATTTTCTAGCCTAATTTATTTTAATTTCCCTGAAGTAATAAGTTACTGTCCATAACCAAAGTGCCCAGCACAAGCTTGGCCGAACTTGTGCTGGACACTTTTATAAGGAACACCTCACTTCTCTTAATAAAACATGCACCTTACCAACTTCAAATTGGAAGTGTCCAGCATAGGTTCTGCCAAACTTGTGCTGGACACTTTGGCCAAGACCAGTGACTAAAAATTGCAAGGAAAACAAAAAATCAACAGGCTAAAAAAGGAAGTAAATTGATGGCATCAAATTTTTTTTTGGTAAATATGTCAAGCACAAGTTCGGCCAAACTTATGCTGGACACTTTTATAACTTGAAGTTGGTAAAGTATATGTTTTTTTAAGAGAAGTGAGATTTCCTCTTAAAGTGTCCAGCACAAGTTCGGCCGAACTTGTGCTGGACACTTTTACCAAAAAAAAAAATAGATGCCATCAAATATGTTCATGTTATAGCCTATTTTTTTTTAATTTCCTTGAAGTAATAAGTTACTGTCCATGAACAAAGTGTCCAGCACAAGTTCGGCCAAACTTATGCTGGACACTTTTATAAGGAAAATCTCACTTCTCCTAAAAAAACATGCACCTTACCAACTTCAAATTATAAAAGTGTCCAGCATAAGTTTGGCCAAACTTGTGCTGGACAATTTGGTTATGGACAGTAACTTATTACTTCAAGGAAATTAAAAAAAATTAGGCTATAACATGAACATATTTGATGGCATCAAATTTTTTTTTTGGTAAAAGTGTCCAGCACAAGTTTGGCCGAACTTGTGCTGGACACTTTTATGAGGAACATCTCACTTCTCTTAAAAAAACATACACCTTACCAACTTCAAATTATAAAAGTTTCCAGAATATGTTCGGCCGAACTTGTGCTGGACATATTTACCAAAGAAAAATTTTATGCCATCAATTAACTTCCTTTTATAGCCTATTGATTTTTGGTTTTCCTTGCAATTTTTAGTCATTTGTCTTGGCCAGAGTGTCCAGCACAAGTTTGGCCAAACTTATGCTGGACACTTTTCCAATTTAAAGTTGGTAAGGTGCATGTTTTTTTAAGAAAAGTGAGGTTTTCCTTATAAAAGTGTCCAGCATAAGTTTGGCCAAACTTGTGCTGGACACTTTGGTCATGGAGAGTAACTTCTTACTTCAAGGAAATTAAAAAAAATTAGGCTAGAAAATGAAGATATGTGATGGCATCAATTTTTTTTTGGTAAAAGTGTCCAGCACAAAGTTGGCCAAACTTGTGCTGGGCACTTTTATGAGCAAAACCTCACTTCTCTTAAAAAAACATGCAACTTACCAACTTCAAATTAGAAAAGTGTCCAGCATAAGTTTGGCCGAATTTGTGCTGGACACTTTGGCCAAGAACAGTGACTAAAAATTTCAAGGAAAACCAATAAAAATAGCCCATATAATGAAGATAATTGATGCTATCTAATTTCTTTGGTAAAAGTGTCCAGCACAAGTTTGGCCAAACTTATGCTGGACACTTTTGTAATGAAAATCACACTTCTTCTAAAAAAACATGCACCTTACCAACTTCAAAATAAAAAATTGTCCAGCATAAGTTCGGCCGAACTTGTGCTGGACACTTTGGTCATGGACAGTAACTTATTACTTCAAGGAAATTAAAAAAAATTAGGCTAGAAAATGAAGATATTTGATGGCATCAATTTTTTTATTTTTGGTAAAAGTGTCCAGCACAAGTTCAGCCGAACTTGTGCTGGACACTTTTATGAGGAACACCTCACTTCTCTTAAAAAAACATACACCTTACCAACTTCAAATTGGAAAAGTGTCAAGCATAAGTTCGGCCGAACTTGTGCTGGACACTTTTACCAAAAAAAATATTGATGCCATCAATTAACTTCCTTTTATAGCCTATTGATTTTTGGTTTCCTTGAAATATTTAGTCACTGGTCTTGGCCAAAGTGTCCAGCATAAGTTCGGCTGAACTTGTGCTGGACACTTTTCCAATTTGAATTCGGTAAGGTGCATGTTTTTTTAAGAGAAGTGAGGTGTTCCTCATAAAAGTGTCCTGCACAAGTTCGGCCAAACATGTGCTGGACACTTTTACCAAAGACATAAGATTGCATCAATTATCTTCATTATATGGGCTATGTTTTTTTTGGTTTTCCATTCAATTTCCAGTCACTGTTCTTAGCCAAAGTGTCCAGCACAAGTTTGGCCGAACGTATGCTGGACACTTTTCTAATTTGAAGTTGGTAAGGTGCATGTTTTTTTAAAAGAAGTGAGGTTTTCCTCATAAAAGTGTCCAGCACAAGGTCGGCCGAACTTGTGCTGGACACTTTACTCAAAAAAGTTTGATGGATTCAATTGTCAACATATTTCCTACCATTGTCTTTTGGTAAAGAGGGAAACCTTTAGCTATTGGCAGTTGTTTTGAGTATATTATGAGTAGTTGATATTTCCATTTTAAGGTAAAAGAGTACAATATATTTTGCAATTACCAGTAATTTATTTCCCTCAATATTTCTAAGATATTGGTTATAATTTTTATAACACCTATTCCTAATATTCCTCTTTGATTTGATTATTTTTTTTAGTCCTGATTTAAAGGTTTTTACTATTTTATCAACCAAGCTTTACATAAATGTAAAAAATACCCTGATTAATCCTGCTATTTTTTTTGACTGTTCCTATTTAATAATAGCTCAAGTTAGAAACATATATCCATTATCTATATTCTTTTTCAACTTAGTTACCTCAGTGGAAAATGTTCATCAATAACTATTGAATGATGTTTACAGTATGTAACCTTGTACAAATCTGTAAAATAATTTAAAAAAATTGTGACTTTGGTACTTGGTTATTGGATTTTATATGGCAAGAATTTCAAATAATTTTATACTTTATTCATATGCTAAGATTCTTAAGTGTTTCTGTTTCCGATTTATTATATCAATTTAACTTTAACTAAGTTTAGACTAGGTTTGTTCCAGGGGGTGTCAGCCCAGCCCAAACGAGCTCCTATCATAGAATAAATTAATTTATTTTAATAATTTTATATAATACTATTTAGTATTATCTTTTTTATCCCCTTTTTTTAAATTATCTTTTTCCTTTGTTTTTGTCCCCTATTTTTTATAACACATAAAGATGCCGAAATTTCCAATAATAGATCCTTTTTTCATATTGCATGATGTCGATATTTACAAATTAGTTTAAATATTTAAATTAGTTAAACTTATATTCTCAACTAGTTACCCTTTGCGATTATCAAATTGTAAATTGGACATTTTCTTTGTTTGTCATACTTTTAAGCCCCCAATGTTTAAGTCTAGTTACTTCCCTTTCACTATCAACCCCATTATTATCATCAGAATATTTTACAATATGCTTTCTAGCTTAATGCCATTGTAAAAAAACCCCATCAAAAACCTGCTTCTGGTAATATATAAACCCTCTTGTTTTGTACCACATTTCTCAATTCGTTTATTTCTCTGAATTTTACTACTATTATCTTTTGGTTATCACATTTATCTGTGTTAGTAAAGCTTGAAAATACAAATAGCAATATATATTTTTTATCTCTTTATTACCTTGATATAAGAATTTTTCATTTTTTTCAAGTATTAAGTCATTAAAATGCCTCGTGATAAACAGAAACCTCCTTTATGTAAGATCTATTGCTTTATCTTTTATATCTTCTAAGAGTAACTTTTCTTTTCCATTAATATATTTGATATATTAGCAAAAGGTAGTTATTTAACGAAATCTCTCAGCATCCTTGATTCAAATCCTTCAAACTCAAGAAACAACCACCTCTAGGCATGTCTTCAAACCCCCCTTCTGTTGCCAATGAAAGGACTGAAATTACCCGATCTCAATATGGCAAGATACTTGAGTTTGCTAAAGGCAAAACTGAAGAACTAATGTCAACTCTTAGCGAGAAGCCTTGCCATCTTATATTTTGAATGCCTACAACAATGTGCTTGAATACATTGATGACCTAGAAACATTTAAGTAATTATTTTAAATTAAATTATTTAAACTCAGAAGGATAAATTATCAGCACTTTTTCTTTAAAACTTATTCAAATTCAGCTTATGAAAAAGGTATCATTCCTACTGATGATGTCATTATCATCAAAGATGATGATGATAATGAAATACCTGACGCTGAAGGCTATGCATCAACATCTTGAGGGGGAGATAAGACAATTTTTCAAAGTTCAAAAAGAATGAGACTTTCTAGGGGCTCTAGTTTTGTCAGTGCTACTAAAACTCCTCCTGCCAAGGATTCCTCTTACTCAGCATCTCAAAAATCTAAACAAAATAGCCAAAATGTGTTGAAAGGGTTTGTCATTTCTTTCATGAGTAATATAGCAATCAATTTTATATTAGTGTTTAAATCTATTTCCAAATTGTTTACTTTCTTATTTATTATTTCTTGTCTTTTTCTTATCTTTTAATCCAGCTCTAAAAACGACAATCACTCCAAAGCGTCAACTAATAGCAAATCTTGCTTTAATGAAGAAGAAGTAGAAGAAGAAGAAGATGATGAAGTTTCAAAATATGAAGCTTCTCTAACTCAAAAAATGATGAAGCTACTTCTGCTGATGAGGTTGAGAAAACACCCAATGAATAAAATGATCCACATAGCCAGCCACAAAAAAATACTTCAAGTTCAAAGAAACAGCTTATAGTTGCCATATCTTCAAAATCTAAAATTGAAATTCTCAAAATCCTACGGTCTCTATCATCATCAATAAAAATTTCTAATAACTCCCTTCCTTATACTCCAACAATGATTGGAAACTCAAAATTACAGAAGCAAATAGCTGAAATTCATCTATTTTTTGAATGTGGAATCAATGGTCAAAAGGTACTTAGGGCATGGCCAGAAATTGATCATTTATTTGAAATCCGTTTGTCTGCTTCTCTTGAAAAGCCACACAAAATTTTGCACAAATTCAATTTTTTATGGATGAAAACTGCTCATGACAAAATGCTTACAAAAATTAATGAACTCTGTATGTATCACTTACTTGAAGTTGGATATTTTATTTTATGATAACTAATTGTTTTGTTATTTTTTTAGCTTTGGATTTTCTTAATGTTGACACTTTGCAGATCTGGGTGGTCAATAATTTGAACTTTGAAAATTTGGAAAAATTTTGTAACTCTGAAGAACCAAACTCAATTAATCTTTCTCCATTTAAGAAGACTGATCACCCTGAATCATCGATGATACACATGCTATCAAGACTAGTTAGCCCAAGTGCTCACCAGCGTTCTTTTTGGGCATCCCTCGTTGCATCATCTCTTTATCTTTCTTCTCAAGAGTTTACCCTTCCTGCTGAAGAATCCAAATTCAATCCAGATTGTTCTATTGAATGTGCCCTACATATTCTAGCCCGCCTTACACATCTGAAAAGCAAAGTTCCTGATACATTGGACAGCTCAACATCACAGTTAATTGCTGAAAATTTTTCAATCACTCCCCTGTGCCAATTTAGAAACATAATAATCGATGTCATGATTTCAATAATTATATTAAAATCTAGAGAGGCTGCTGCAAATATAACTCAAGCTAAAAGCAAGAAACGACGACGTTCAAGGAATAAAAAAAACAACAGATATGCAGCAATTTGATGAGTCTCATAATGATTCTATCCAGAAGATGAATCAAGAATATGCACAACATAAATATCAATCATTTACTTTTTACTTGGTTGATGGTGTTTGTGGATTATTTCTTCCTCACAGGACCACCGGCTTGTGTCAGCTTCAGACTGTTTAGAATTCATAAAACAACTCAGCCTCCTTAGAAAACACTGTGATAATAATAATCCTGGCAGTGAAAAAATCTGGAAAAATCTTAATTTTTATATCTTTAATATTATCAAACCCTTAATAGATAATTCTGGGCCTATGCCACTTAATTTTAATACTCCCACCATGAGCCATATTGCTAAAGCCATGGCAGCTGATTTTCTTGATTATTGGAATCTTATTAAGCCAAATTCTTCATTTTTCTCTATTGTTGACATAATTAATACATAATCCTACTTCATGTAAATATATACTTTATCCTATTGCTATATTTTTTTGTGTAACTCAAATTATTTATTTATGTGTGATTTATTACCAAATCTGAATAAAGATGCTTAAACTATCAATAAATTTTATTGTATAAATTTCTTACACCTTTTTGCTATTCATTAAATATTATTGCAATAATCATAACTCAAAATCATGATGGATCAAAAATTTGAAAAAAAATTAAGAATACATTATAAGTCATTTTTCTCATATCACTATATATTTCTTCAAGATGGCAATACATCTTAGAATTTGTTGCAAATTTTAAGATAATTATTAAAAAAAATTGAAACAGTATTCTATCAATTCTTTTCAGCATGTTAAAAAGCTAAAAATATTAAGTGTAATGAATTTTTGCTCACAATTCATCAAAGATTTTTCTTATGTAGACTTTTCTTAATCTAATTTCTATAATTTCTAGGTGCATAATTATCTTAATTATACTAAGTATTCTCTATGAAAAACTCCTGGAAATAATATTCAATTCATTTAATAAAAGTAACATATATATGTACCATGATAAAATAATTACTAGAAATTTACGTAATGAGATGCCATCATATTGGTATGAAATCATATTAAAGTGTCTTTTAAAAACTAGTTAAATTAAAAAATATCTTTTTATCAGTGTCAATTATTTTGAAAAAGAATATTTACTCAACATTTTGATGATCTATAATTTAGCTTGCTGTATTTTGATTCATATTTTATATTGATTATTTTTTACACTTACAGATTCATGTATAGATATCAAATTTTGTTCAATAATTTGGTAAAAAAGATATTTAATTCTTTCTATGAAAGCAAAAAAATAAAAGAAAGCAACTAGGGTACTCCTTTTTAAGAATTTAAAAATATTATTTCTATAAATATTAAAACAAACCCTTTTTAGATTGCCATCCTTCTTGGTCATCCTTAAATGTCAATAATAAGTTATTGAAATGTTATTTTTCTTCTAAAATTTCATATGAATCAAATTCTACTTACATCTACCTTAATAGATCAAGTTCAATAAAAATGTATCTACAATATTTTTCTCGGTTTCTAAGATTCATTCAACTCCAAGAAAAAAGAAATATTCTTCCACAACTCTTAAAATTAATTCAATGGATAAATATTCAAACACTTTAAAATAAATTTCAATTTGATTGTGTTATATTTATCTTAAAATATATTGAGTCTCACTCTCTGACAAAAATAAAAGCCCTTTTATAATTATTAATTTTTTATTAGAATATAATAAAATTCACTTAAAAATGATGTAGTAGTTTCTATTTTACATACTTGGTTTTATGAATTTTAAAAAAAAATTCAATTAGATATATAGAAATATCATCATATAATTCAGCTTTTGGAATTCTGCACCTTAATTAAAGATAGATGATGAAGGCTAAGTCAAGATATACAAGGAAATTGAAATTCATATTAATTAAATATTCCTCTTCTACAAGGTAAATTGTAAAATTAGAATTAATTTTTATTGGAGATCTAAATTGATTGATAGATTCTTCATTATCAGGATATCTCATTACATTTTATTGATTATTTCACTTCTACTTTTGAAGTTATATGCTTTACTAAAATATAATTATGTGATGAAAAATATTCAATTTATCAAAAAAAAAAAATCATAAGTCACAGTAGTGTACAAATTTCAGTAAATTTAAGATTGAATAATGCCACTAAATTAATTCAAGTAAGATATGAAAGTGAATAATAAATGACTCAAAGAAAAAATTAATATTTAATTGTCCATTAATTTTTTTTTACTTAAATAAGAATAGAATAATACATGGTTTTACTTTAGTTATTAATAAGAAAAAACTTATTTCAAAAATTAACAAATTTTTATTTTTTTTAAAAACAATATTAATAGTACAGATCTATTTATATTGATGAATATGATCTTTTTGGACGGAAACTAAAAATATTGTATATTTTTAGTTTCCGTTTGCAATAATTAAGCAAGTTACAAAGCTATATTTTGTTTCTTATAATTTAATATATTATATTTTATTTTACATATAGCAATGATAATTTTTTATTGTTATATGATTTTTCAATTTTTACATCCTTTTTTTTATACTTTTATTGTTTTAGGTTTTTCACTAGATTATACATAATCATCAGTTTCATAAAAAGGTTTTACAGACGTGTGTTTAAATATATAATTCTACCACTAAACTAAAACTATACCTGTACAATAAAATCACATTTTTACCTATCACTACTTAATGGTCTTTTCCTTTTTTTATTGACATGTATATCAGAATCTTTTTCTGTATTTAATTTTTTAATATCTTTAGTAACATTAAATATATAGTAATTCACTATTTTTTTTGTTAAATCAGTCTTTTCATTGTACTTAGAAAGTTTCATGATAAGAAATTTACATCTTTCTAACTCTTCATTTATATTAGAGTACTCAGAAATATCTATTTCAAACTCTTGGAGTTTTTTAAATGTATTGAAAAGTCTTGTACTAACTTGAATAGAAGAGCCAAGGCGAGTGAATCCACCAATTTCATAACATCATGAAGTGAAATGATTAAGAAGGTTTGCTGGCCATAGAATTGCTGTGATGCCATTAGTGGCCTCCATGTCTACGTTGCAAGCTATTTCATGAAAATGAAGCTCTCCACCTTTTTGACGTCGTTTATTTGAGTCATAAGATTGATGAATAGAATTTTTCTCAGTGTCTTTAGGCATGAAAAGTCCAAATGTATACTTGCTACGGTCTGAGTCACAGTGAGGACTATTTGAAAACCCGTTTCCATTCGAGACTGTTGTCTGAGTAACATTGCCAAAAAATGGTTCAATTTCTTGATCATCAACATTTTTTCCAAACCCAGGAATCTGAGCTTTTGACAGAGCTTTACTGCTTCTTGATACTTAACATTAGATATATTTTTATAAAAAAATTTAAAGAATAACTCTATTTGCTTCATGCAACAATCATACCCTGCCAAATCTAAGGGCTTAGAAGCATATTTACCTATAAAAGTAATTAAAATATTAATAGATTAAACTTATTCATAAATAAAACTATATAATACTTACGAATTAATAGAGACTTTTTCCTATCTAAACACCTACCACCAACAAAAATATTACCAAATCCACCACCATTTTTATGAGCTTTATTTTGTAAAACTCCATTTTCACAATACGAAAAGTCTTTGATGCACTGACTTGTTGCTTCAAGCATGTTTAATCGAATGAGATCTTCAATAGAAAATGTTTTCACTATAACACTTGGAATTGAGGAGCGGATTGGATGGAAAATATAACAGCTAGAATTCAAAGTAAAATACCTTTCTGGATTAACTAAATTTTTTACAAAACTCCTAGAAAAATATTTTGCCCTCTTTCCATCTATCTCAATACCATAATTTTCAACAATAAGTAATGCATTCTTGATGTTTTTTGCACGCTTGTTGTTTGATTTTTTTCCTCGGTAGTGATTTTTCTTTATAAACAAATTTTGTGAAGCCTGCATCTTGTAGTGTAGTGGATAAGAAATAAATTTAATTCAAAAATAAATAAAAAAGTGAAAAAGAATGAAATTGTTAAAATTAACACCTCCAAAAATAATCATTATATATTCTTAATAATAAATAAAAAATCATATCCAACGTGCATGTAGAAAACATGAGTATTAGCTGCATTTAAAATATTAATCAAGAATCTGGTATTAAAGCTTCATTTAATTGCTTACAAGTATAGTATTCTGCCATATGCATTGGGCACACGAGATTCAACTATACCCTAAACATAAACAATTAAATGTGAAGCTTAAATCCAATGCCAAATTAATACAATAAATACAGCAATAATACATAAGTATGTGTTGATTCTTTATTTAATTTTTCTCCATATATCAATAATATATCAAACTGCCAGATATCCATAATATATAATGTTGAAAGTTATAGTTTCCTTAAAAAAGAATCAACTATACCCCTACCATTAATAGAATTACAGTAGGCCAATACAATAAATTATTGATATGTAGAAAAAACTTGATCCCATACACATGTGGATACTATGATATTTTATTTTATTTTATTATTTAATATATAATGATTGAGAATAATAAAAACTTTAAAAATGAAATAGTGAAAAAAGATATTCTTACTTGAAATTTTAAAAAAAAATCCTTGGGTAGAAGTAGATTGAACGATAAATGGACAACTAATCTGTTGATTTAAATTTTTAGGAATAGATTATTGTTGAAAAAAAGTATTATTTTTATTGAATGAAAAAAAATGAAAAGAGAAAGACAAACCAATATAAAATTTGGATGCTAACCAAAAAATAGCTTTTTGATTATACTATGACAAGGTAGAGATCAAGCTGCCAAGAGTTAAAAACAATCATCAGTTCTATTTTTTTTATTTTTTAAAGAGATTTAAAAGGATACTAAAAGACCAACAATCCAAGTTAGTAATCCGTAAATAAGTTACTTTGGTGGCAAACCTAATGATTGAGAAAAATGGATTCCCTAAGAGTTGAACATATATTTAAAGTGAAATTAATATTTTTACTTAAGAAAAAAGTATTAGAGTCAAACCAAAATAAAAAACTCTTAAGTGAAACATATTGAAAGCTAATTATTTTAATAACCTGTCTCTTGTAAGTGGAAGGAGAGAAGTAGAAAATTTGCCACTTGTATGAAAATTCACTTACAGTTATGCGTATAGAAACACGCAAATTACTGAAGCCGGTTGCAAGGCATGCAGTTTCTTGCATATGGCGTATATGCAACAGGTTTTTACACAGTAATATATTGTAAAAATGAAGAAAAAACATTATCACATGCTTTTAATTAAAACTTACATATTGTTTTTACAGCTTATTTTTAAAGGGTTTCACAATGTATAATTTGAGGAACCAAAGCCTTGGCTTGTTTTACACGGTGTAGAGTAGACTCCTACAGTCACCTTGCTGCAGGCAGAATCCAAGGGAGTTGGAAAAACAAAAAGAAATCCCTGTCCCTCTAAGTAAACGTAAGATTCAATTAACTAAGCTTGAAGACCTGTTTGAAGAAATGGATAAGTTGAAAATATGAGAGAAAGACTTTGAAAGTGTTGGAAACTTAAAATATAGAAAAAAATAAGTGCAATAAATGATTACACCCCCAAAAACAAATACCTTATACCAGATTACAATGATACAAGTCACAGAAAATACTTAGAACAAGCCGCAACACTTGCCCCAGAGACTGAAAAGTACAGTAAAGTACCCCAGAAACTACCCTTGGGATGATCTGTTCAAAGGTGCCTTATTAAAGGTCTGCCCCAGATTTACCCAGTTTCCCACCAAAATTAAAGAGTGTTCTTTATTACATTTTTATTTTATAAATTTTATAAGAAAAGAAATAAATTTGAGTCACCCAGGATGAGAGCTATCCAATGGTACCCTATATGTTGATATTTTTTTATTATAATTGTTGTTATATGTTAAATATTGTTAATTATCAAAAACGACCCTTATTATTGAAACTAAAAGACAAAAAACATGTAGAAGACTAAGATTCCCTCCCCCCCATATGATTCTCCTGCTCCAGACCTTACCAACAATACCCTACATGCATATGATCTACAATAAACTATTGATCTAGTAAGCATAATGACTTTCTAACCAAATTTTGCCACAATAGCCAAACTTTTGGCACACTGACCAAACTTTGCACAGTGACCAAACTTTGTACTGGTGATCAGACTTTTCTACAGTGACCAAACTTTGCACTGGTGATCAGACTTTTCTACAGTGACCAAACTTTGCACTGGTGATCAGACTTTTCTACAGTGACCAAACTTTGCCACAGTGCCCAGACTTTTCTGCAATGACCAAACTTTGCCACAGTGCCTAGACTTTTCTGCAGTGACCAAACTTTACCACAGTGCCCAGACTTTTTGCACCAATGACCAAACTTTGCCACAATGACCAACTTTGCCACAGTGACTTTGCTTTTGCACCAGAAAATCACCGGAGCGAACCGGAGCGCACCAGAGCGCACCAGAGCGCACCGGAAAAAAATGGCTACTCCATGAGCACACTGCATCCACCAAAAATTACCAAGAGAGCCCTTGAAAATCCAGTAAAACCAATACCCAATCCATGAAAACATCAAATAACAATATGAATACCAACATATATCCATTCCAAAACACCATAAATCCTCCAAAAAATCACCATAAATCCACCCAAAAAAAATCCAGTTAACTCCCTTCAACCAAATTAACACCTGCTAACACCATGATTTTCTTCCAACGAAGGTCCAATCAAATTTTCACCTAAGTAGCCTACCCAGATTTGGAATGCCACAACGGATGCAATTAATATTTATTTTCACTTATTTTTCAAAATCAATCCACTTATCCATATCATTTGTTCACATAAGGTTGGAAAACTAACCTTCAGCTGTTATGGACACCTTTTTTATCACTTATTATTTTTTTTGCCACTAAGTTGACATTTGGCTAAAAAAGTGTTAACAACCAAGCTTATATTTCTGAAAAACAATATGCACACAAAATCAGTATTTTGATATTTTAAACTTGTTAAAACTGGGTATATATGTTTTAGCATTTAAAAATATCCAATACCACTTTTTCTAGATTTAATTTTTTATTATGTACATATACATTTCACACTGTCAAAAAATTAATGCCAAATGGCATGTAAAAGAGTAGTGCGAATTTCAATATCTCATCTCATCTTATTTCTTATTAATTCAAACCAGCCAGTCTCCCCCTGTCTGGTAGTTTATTTCCTATAGTAGCCAATGTTGCTTAAAGCAACATCGGCTGCTCAAATCTCATGTTAAAACCTCCCAGCCAGTGTTATCTGGCTGGGAGATGAAAAAAATATTGTTGCAACCAAAGTCAGCAACTTTGGTTGCTTTGAAAAAAGACTTGCAGCCAGTTTTATAATGGCTGCAAGTCATCAATAGATAATAAAAAAATTGATTAAAGTTGCTGCATGAAACTTCTCTCTCTTTTAAACACAAGATCTTGCAGGAAGTTTTAAACTGCCTGCAAGATGTATTATAAATTTGACCAAAGCCACTTTTAGTGGCTTTGGTCTTTTTTTTAAAAAAATTTTTAAACGCTGCCAGCTTAAAGCTGGCAGAAATTTATTTATTTTTTCAATTCCAAGCCACTTCATGTGGCTCAGGTTATTTTTTATATAATTTATTTTAAATAATTACCAGCCAGGCTCCCCCTAGCTGGTAGTAAATATTTTGAGCAGCCAATGTTGCTTAAAGCAACATTGGCTGTTTGATCACATTAATACCTCCCAGCCAGTGTTATCTGGCTGAGAGATGAATAAAATATTATTGCAACCAAAGTCGCTACAAGCGACTTTGGTTGCTTTAAAAAAAGACTTGCATCCAGTTTTATACTGGCTGCAAGTTATTAATATATAAAAAAAGGCGAGCCAAGTTGCTGCATGCAACTTGGCTCGCTTTTAAACACAACATCTTTCAGGCAGTTTTAAACTGCCTGCAAGATGTATTATTAATATAATTAGCTTAGCTGGTTGTAAGTAATATATAAGTAAATGTTAAATAATTAATTAATAAGTATTTTTAAAAAAGGTGTGGCTTCATCTCAGTAAAATAATTAATTATTTTACCAGGTAAGTCTAGTAGCCCGGCTTAAATTACTAGTTTGTAATTACTCATTTGTGGCCTTTCAGAGGAACCTTTGCCTATAAAAGACTTTTGATAATCCCCTGTAGCTGCATCACTTATTACACTCAACTTTTAACAAATTTTTTAAATATACACAACATGTTTATTTTATTTTTATTAGTATTATAAGTCTAATTTAAAAGGTAAATAAATCTTCTAAGGTTACAGTAAGTCAATTAATAATAGTAATTGTTTTCCACGCATTGAAAATAGTACTAAAATAAATATATTATAAATAAATAAAACCTCATTGTTGTGTCAATCTTAAAAATAGTTGTTGCATTTCTTTTAAATAACTCAATTACTCTATTAATTTAATTTTTTTAACCTTTTATAAAATATTTTCTTTATATTTTCATTTTCCTCCTCTTCATCTTTCCCTCTTATTCTCCTTCTTCTAGACGACCGGCTTAAAAAAATTAAAATTAAAATAAAAATAGAAATAAAAATAAAAATAAAATTAAAATAGATATAAATATAAAAATAAATATAAAAACAAATATAAAAGTAAAAATAAAAATAAAAATAAAAATAAAAATAAAAATAAAAATAAAAATAAAAATAAAAATAAAAATAAAAATAAAAATAAAAATAAAAATAAAAATAAAAATAAAAATAAAAATAAAAATAAAAATAAAAATAAAAATAAAAATAAAAATAAAAATAAAAATAAAAATAAAAATAAAAATAAAAATAAAAATAAAAATAAAAATAAATAAAATAAAATAAAATAAAAATAAACAATTTTTTTTATTTATATCTGTTAATTATTATTGTTCTTTCTAGTTAGTGAATTATTTTTTTTTATTTTAATGTCTGGAAGAAGAAGCCTCCAGCAGTTGGTCTGGATTATGGTGGTGTTTTTTTTGTTAGGATTGGAGGGAGAACTGTGTTCCTTGTGATGTAGGCGCCTGGAAAGAGTATATGGGTTGTAATGGTCAGGGACTGGAGTTTAACGTAAATTTTGGGAAAAAGTGGTAGAAGCGGGGATAGAGTGTTGGAACGTGTGCTTTATTATTCTAGACATCTTCCAGTGGTCATCAAGAAGCTTTTTTCTTAGTTTCTTTTATAACTCATTCAATGGACCGTGGAGAGAAAAGGCGTTAAGCATGTTTGAGCACATCATACTTAGGTGTTGTTTCATGTTGGCATAATCCAGCGTTAAGGTAGTCTCGAGAAGTTAGCCAATCCCAACTATAGTTTCAGGAGGAGGTTTCCAACTATACAGAAGAATTTTATCAGTAATTTTTCTCTGTTCAAGAAATTGGTTTTATTAATTTAGTACTTACAGATTGGGAGCTCTTCAAATTTGTATGCGGTTGGAATCTGGACTGTTGAAGAATGTTGAATAGATGTTGAATGATGATCAACCAGATACAGGTATGAATTCTCATGATCATTCTCTAAATGTTGTTGGGAAGATGGAATAGAAGGAGGGCGTTCCTGTGGCCTGGTTGGAGCAGCAGGGCTGCTGTTGTTGTTGTGGATATTATTATTTCTTGGCCCAGTTGGGTTGGACACTGGTGGTAAAGTACCAGGGTTGTTGAAGGAAGAACCAGGAGAAGGTGATATGGAAGCTGATTGTGATCTGCAAGATGAAGATCTAGAAGAAAGGGAACTATCAGAGGAATATTTGGCTGCCAGAGGAGAGGTATAGTTAGTTCTTCTTGGTTGAACAGTAGAAATTTGTTTGGCAGCAGTGTTGTGTGCTCTGGTGTTTTCAGGAGGTCCTCTGGCAGGCCTTCTAGAGATGTTGGAATTTTTGAGGTTGTCTGAGGAATAATTTGTGTGTGTATGCATTGATCTGGGAGCACTAGGAGGTTGTTGTGTAGAGTTGTTGGTGTTTAAAGGTGGATTTTGGCTGTTATCTGGCTCAATTTGGGAGTTTTTAGCCTGATTTTTTCTTTCTGGAAAGACAGGCTGGCCATCTGGACGCAGTATAGCAGCCTGGAAGCTTATTTTGAAGCTTTTTGAACCAGATTTGCAGAGACAAAGGCTTTTTCTTGCGAATATAAAGCAGGTCTTTTAGGGAGTGTTTTGAGAATAGAATGGTGTTATCTTCTGGAAGGAGCAGAAGATAAAGAGGAGGAAGCAGGTCCAAGTTCTGGTGACCTGGTAGAAGAATTGGAAATATATTTATGGGAAGGTTAAGGCGGAGGTATCGGATAGCTGGGGTCTCTGTCACATCTTTTCTTTTTAGAGTTTCAAGAATCACAGGCTCTGTTATAGGATTTGGCCTGAGGAGTAGGAAGAGTGAAAATACAAGGCCTGCACATGTGGATGCACTGTCCACAAGCATAGTCTTTTGAAGCAGTGAAGCAAGTAAGGTCCAATGGGTCAAAGTCTGGGGATTCAGCCATGATCTGTGAAAGAACAACAATAAAAGAAAAGAGATGAAATAAAATATTATCAGTGATGGTAGAAGATGAAGAGGGTGGAAGTTCAGTAGGTCAGCTGCGGAGCATTGTGCATGGAGCTGGCTCTTCCCTTATATGAAAAATGTGTTTTAGTCCGTCAAGACTTTAAACTGAACATTGGAGTAGTCCGTAAAGACTTTAAACTGAACACTGGGTTAGTACATCAAGACTTTAAACTCAAAACTGTGGTCAGTCCATCAAGACTATAAACTGATGAGTGGTATAGTCCGCCAAGACTATAAACTTAGGATGGTTTAATGGTTGAGTCCTTCAGGACTATAAACTGATAATGGGAGTTGGTGTGATTCTAGAAGAGGGCATCCAAGGGGGGAGTCTCTGAATTTTGTTAAGGCAAGTGCAGGGGTAACTGATGAGCTGGCTGCTCTGTAGAACAGTTACCCTAGAATTTTAGTTTGTTTCTTTGTTCTTTAATGTTTCTTTCTCTGTTCCTTTCTTTTTCTTTTAGGTATTGGAGTCCCCCAAGACTATAAACTGAGGGTTTTTGAGTTCCCCAAGGCTATAAAATGAGGGCTGTCAGTCCCCCAAGACTCAAAACTGAGGATTAGTCCCCCAAGAGTTTAAACTGAGGAAATTATTTTATTTTCTTTATTTCTAAATCAAGATTTTCAGACAAGAAGCAATTACAGAAAAGAATCAAGAGATGTTACAAAATGTTCAGCATTGGCTTTGAACTGGTGAATGAGACTCTTCCTTTTCTCAAGATCCTGTGAATTCCTGGCAGAAGTGGATTGTAATTAATTTAGAATGAGATTCTTCTGTTGAGAAGAATTTCGAGGGAATTTGTCTTTGATGGTGGGCAATCAATTAGGTGAGGGTGCTTTAATGGTTCCCACATTCTCATCATCACTGTCAGGATGGAAATGAACTGGAAATTTGTCAGGTTGAATTTCAGTATGAAGAAGTATTGGGCTTACCATAAGAAAGACCAGGGATGGTAGAGCTAGTGTTTGTAGCAGGGTTGGAACTCTTTTTTTGAAGGGTATAATTTTTAGACCAGTCTGGGGATCAGGACGGATGGTCTGGATCTTTTGGTGCTGGTAGAAGGTGAATCAGCTTGAGGAGGAAAATAAGATGTTGAAGAAAACAATGGACCAGGTCTAAAAAAAGTCTTCTTCCTAGAGTGACAGGCATCACAGGAGGCTCTGTAGGGATGAGCCAGTGTGGTGATCCAAAAATGGGTAGGCCTTTGAGGTGCATATTTGGGGGTATTTGGTATGTAGGGTGTTATTGGGGTTATGGTGTTATTAGTGGATTTTCTCATCTTAAGGTGATAGTTAGTAGTGTTTATGGAGGCTTAAGAAAGGGTGACTTATTATGTCTCAGCTTAATGTCCTTTCTTTTCTCTTCATTTTGGTATCCCTTATGGGTGGTTACCTTGTTTTATAGGGTAGTTATGGTGTTGTTATTGGTATTAATTGGATGTTTATTGCTTAGTGGTACTTATGTAGGCTTAAGAAAGGGTCACTTATTAT
Organism: Hemileia vastatrix; assembly: GCA_030280995.1. Lineage (NCBI taxonomy): Eukaryota > Fungi > Basidiomycota > Pucciniomycetes > Pucciniales > Zaghouaniaceae > Hemileia > Hemileia vastatrix. The sequence goes on from JASXTE010000005.1 coordinate 32,692,382, forward strand.
GTCTCAGCTTATTCTCCTTCATTTTCTTTTCATTTTGGTATGTCTTATGTGTGTTTATCATGTTTATTAGTGAAGTTATGGGTTTTTAGGGTTTTTATTGGTTGTATGGGTGTTTTAGGGCCTAGAAGCAGCCCACCCGCCTCTGTTTTAGAAGGTTGGGGAGCCCTTCTGGAGGGTTTTTATTCAATTTGGCTAGATTTTGGGTAGGGAATTGGTCAGGGTGGTCTGTGCACTGGCTGTATGATGCGTGTGTGGGAAGATTTTTGGGGAAGCATCTTATCTATTTATCTCATTGCCTCTCTGTTCCTCACTGTCTCATTGGCTAGTGTTTTTTTGGAATATATTACTGTTCATTTCAACTCTTTCTAGTAGTCTGTCTGGGACTATTATCTTCACTTTTAAAGGGGTCAAGTGTGTTTAATTAGAGGATCTAGCAAACAGATCTCCAATTTGCTGCCACAGGTCAATCTCACTTATTTTTCTAAAGGGACAGGAATTTTCTCTCTGGTTTTTCTCCAACTCCCTTGGTCAAGGCCTATAGCTAGTACTATAGGATTGTCTACACCAGTATTGTGATGGTACAGATGAAATTGTTGTCAATGCAGCATTGGCAAGGACCAATGTCAGTATCAGATTTGGAAAGAAAGCTGAACATGATGGTTTTGATGAAGGAGAATGTGGAAATTCTCTATTGGAGGGAGGATGTGTTCTTCAAACATTGGTGGAGCCCTTTGTTGGTATATTGTCACCGGACGACCTATGCACAAGGTCGAGGATGTTCCTGAAAATGAGATGAGGGATTTAGAAACTTTTTCGAAGCACAGAGGAATGATTCGAGGGTCACTCGAAGTAAAAGCTACAGGTTCGAGGTTTGTTTGAGAAGAATTATAGACTAGTTCCAAAGGTAATAGTAATTCTGAAAATCTCACTAAGGGTTGGAAACTCAATAATCAAAGATTTAGGATTTAGAAATGAATATTGAGAAAATAAAAGAAAGATACAATAACAATGATTTTAACTTTAAGGATTTACCACTATTAATGTAAATACGAATTTTATAATTTAATTCTAAGGAATATCAAAACAAATACCCAACTCCTTTTATATCCTTTGTTCCTCCTTGCATTTACCTCCCTTCCATCGCACCATTCCCATTCCATTGACCATTACTAACATACACTTAGACCCTCTTCGCTAAATATCCGTCCATGCTCAATTTACCCCTTTTTAATTAATTAACAAAACTTTAATGAAAAACTACTACTGTACTATTTCATTGAACCTAGCGCTGTGCGTCGCTTATTGAAAAGTACTAAGGCACCCTATTGGGAGATTGACTAATTTAGATTTAGAGTTTTAGGCTAGCGCAGTTAAATAGTAAGTACACAAAGGAAATTCGCAGTTGCTATGGAGAATTGCTTTCTGCGCTTAGATTATAGATTTAGGACTCGATATTATTGATTTAATGAGTTGATTTCGCCTCGAGTGTCACGTGGCGCGTGACAGATGCCCGGGTATAAAAATTGCGAACTCCGTTGAGCTTGAGCCATCTTCCCACACTAGTTTCCCTTTTTTTAATAATTTTTTCCCTCACTTCTTAATTACTTATTTTTATAATGAACTGCCCCACTCCCACACCTACGCCTCCACACCCTAAAGCGGATGGGGGAATGATCACACGACAGTTTTCACAGACTTGCACGGCTTGTGAAAGCATGGAGTATTTCTGTGTCGAAAGTACGGCAACTCAAGGCCCTCGCAGAAATGCGAGTTTTGCTGTTGGCGGCGAGTGGCGTGCGATGCGTTGACGAAGAATGCGGAAATCGAAAAGCGATTTACCAAGACTAAGTTTTGGGTAATTCCTAAAACCAAAGAGGTGGTCAAAGACATTTGGGATGTCTCGATCGAAGATGAACAATCAGTGGGGGAAAATGATAAGGAATTAAACAACAAGATCTCAACCTGGGTAACCCATGCCACGAGTTTGAAGCAAGGTGTTGAGGAAGAGGTATACAAGTTGGTGGAGGAGGATGAAGATGAAGTCCCTGTTCCAGGGCGGGCACCCAAGAAACGACGGGTGGTCATCGAGGACGATGAGGAAGAGAGAGAGGTAGAGGTCGAAGTGGCGCCAAGGTTATTTTTAGAGCCTGACCCCATCTTCGAGGTAAGTTTTAATTGTTTTATTTTAAGGATGAAGTTACTGATGAGTTTTGTTTTAGACATCAAATAACCTTGAAGAGCCGATTGCGGAGCCTGCGTCGGTTATACCAACTGAGGCAAACCCTCCGGCCACGGAAGTAGTTGAAGAGCCCAAAGACACCCTGGACCAGGTGTGGTCAAAGAAACCTCGTCAAGGTCGACGAGTAAGGTTCGCAGAAGAACTATGTGGGGAGGTTGACACAATTATCGACGCTGCTTCCTTCGACGTGGCAGAGGAGCTCTTGGAGATGGGAGAGGTGGTTCCGGTAGGAGAGGAGGAGGTATTTGAGAAATGCAGGTAGGAGATAAGGGTAGTTTTGGAGAAAATGAAAAGATTGGTTCGAGAGAAATTAAAAGAAAAGATTTGAAATGAAAAGGAGATGTAAAGAAGTAGAGAAAAAATTGTATTTTAGTTTTATTTTATTTTATTTTATTTTATTTTTTTATTGTAGGTGAATATTATTAATTTTATAAGATTTGAGAGAGAGAGAAAAAGAAAAAAAGAAGTTTTAAAATAAAAATTTTAGAATTTGAAAGAAGAAATTTAAAGAAAGAAAAAAGGTTGTTTAATTGAAGGAAGTTTTAATGTTTTTAAAAGGAAATTTTTATGTAAGAAAAGAAAGAGAACAAAAAAGAAACGGTTTTGTGATTGAGATGAGTTTGTTAAATTGAGGATTTTAATGAAAGAAAAATATATGTTTTATTTTTATTTAATTTTTTTATTTTATTTTTTTTAAGAAATTTTAGTTGAAAAGAGAGGAAGAAGAAAGAAAAAAAAACAGAATTTAGAATTTAAGAAAATTTGATAAGAAGAATTATTTGTTTCGAAGAATTATTATAGGGAGATTTAGAGGTTGAAGTTAAGTTCGAGGAAATGGTCGTGTTGTACAACATTTGATGATTCGAAGGAAAGAAAGTTTTTAAAGAGAGAATAAATTTTTTGGAAGAGAAATTTTTGAAGACAATTTTAAATTTAAGAAAAGAATGTATTTAAAGAATTGAAAAAGAAAAGAATGAAAATATTTAGAGAGATTTAAGAGTTTTTTTATTTTATTTTATTATTTATGTTTATTCTATTTATTTTATTTTATTTTATTTTATTTTATTTTATTATTTATATTTATTCTATTTATTTTATTTTTATTTTATTTTATTTTAATTTTAATTTTGATTTTATTTTTTTAGTTGGTTGTGGAGGAAATTTTATAGAAGGAGAAGAAAGAAAAAAGAAGAGAGAAAAAAGAAAACAAGGCTAAGAAATTTAAGAGGTGTTTTAGATTTTAAAGAAAGAAAGAAAAAGAAAAGAAAATTTTAAAATAAAGAAATTTTAAGGTTTTGGTTTTAAAGGATATTTCAAATGAAAAGATTTTAGGAGTTCAGGAGCGTTAGAAACATTGATGGCTGGTTCCCAGGATGTTTTGTCTGAGTCATTGATGAAGCCTTCCCATTCCACGAGGTATTGAAGTTTCCCCTTGCGTTTTCTTGAATCAAGGATACGGCTTACTTCCCACTCTAGATGATCTTCTACTTCGACCGGTTCCGGAGGGGGTTGGTTCTTGCCCGGGTATATTTCTTGAGCCAGTTCCAGGAGAGATACATGGAAAACAGGGTGAATCGCCTGCCATTTAGGAGGTAACTTGAGTCGAAATGCAGTTTTAGAGACTTCAGAGTCGATTTCAAATGGTCCCAAGCGCTTTTCAGCCAGTTTCTTTGATGGTCTTGTTGTTCGAATGTTTCGTGCGTCAAGCCATACTTTGTCGCCTGGTTTAAAGGAAGGAGCAGATTGTCGATGTTTGTCGGCCTGTTCCTTGTATCTTCGAATCGCTGATTCCAAATTTGTTTTAAGTTCTTCTTGGAGTCGTGATATAGTTCGAAGATAATGTTCCGCAGGATGATTAGTTCCTACATGGATTGATTTGAATCGAGGATGTCGTCCATAAATGGTTTCGAAGGGAAATTGTCGTGAAGAAGAATGAGTCGAGTTATTATTATCAAATTCGGCCAAGGGTAACCATGTGGTCCAATCGTCTTGTTGGTAACTGACATACATTCGAAGTTATTGTTTGAGGATTTGGTTAACTCTTTCTGTTTGACCATCGGTTTCAGGGTGATAGGCCGTGGAGAGATTCCTCGTGATATTGAGTTGTCGACACAGTTGGGTCCAGAATGTGGATACAAACAATGAGCCTCTATCTGAAATAATATCATTCGGTAAGCTGTGTTTAGAAAATACATATTCTAGAAACAATTTTGACAAATCTTACGCTGTAGCAGTAGTAGTGGTTTTAATAAAAATAGACATTTTTGAAAATCTATCTACTATTACTAATATAGCATCAAAATCATTAGAAATAGGAAGTTGAGAAATGAAATCCATCGATAAAGATTCCCAAGGTTTAGAGGGAATAGGAAGGGGTTGAAGCAACCCATGCTTCCGGTGACGGGGAGCCTTATTCCTATTACATTTGTAACAAGCTTTTATATAGGCCTTGATTTCCCTGATCATACCTGGCCAGAAGAAATCCCTCGCTATTAACTGGTAGGTTTTATCAACCCCAAAATGACCAGCTAATGGAGAATCATGTCGACTGTTGAAAATCCATAATTTTATCTCATTGTTGTCGGGTATGACTACTCTACCTTTGAAGACTAATAGACCTGATTCAATACTAAATCTTTTGGCCCCTTGCTTCGAGAGTATTTTGTCTTTTAACCCTAAAAAATAATCGTCCTTCGACTGAGCTTTGAGGATGTTGGATAGTGGATTTCGAAAAGATTGAATTGTCATCGAATTAAGTTGATGAGTCGTTAACATTGATTCGTTGAAGATTTATTGCACATTTTCTGGGTTCTTGTCAGCAAATGCGTCCCCCCGCTGTGGGTAAACGTCGTCCCGACGTGACAAGAGATCTGGGACAATGCAGTTTTTTCCTGGGCGATATGAAATAGAGAAAGAAAATTCAGACAAAAATTCAGCCCACCTGGCTTGACGCCTGGTTAACACTTTAGAAGACATGAAGTATTTCAAAGCATTATGATCTGTTAAAATTTGAAAAGGACTATCTAGGCTGAGAAGAAAAGAACACCATTTTTTAAGACAATGGATAATAGCTAAAAGCTCTTTGTCATGAATTTCATAATTTAATTCTGCGGCTATGAGTTTGTGTGACTCAAAAGCAACAGGATGAAACAAATTTGTTTCAGGATTTAATTGGGAGATGACCCCTGCAATAGCATAATCGCTTGCATCTGTCTCAACTGTTGTCGAGGCAGAAGGATCAAAATGTCGAAGAATTGGGGCTGTGGTGAAAGCCGTTCTTAGTGCTTCGAATTCCTTTTGTGCTGTAGAAGTAAAAACAAAAGGAATATCTTTTCTAAGAAGAGAAGTAAGATTGGAAATAGTTTTAGAGTAATCTTTAATAAATCTTCTATAGAAGTTTGCAAAACCCAAAAATCCTTGGAGTGATTTAATGTTTTTGGGCTCAGGCCATTCCAAGATTTTCTGGACTTTTTTGTCATCCATGACTAAACCGTCAGTGGAAAACGTAAAACCCAAAAAATCAATTGATTTGAGGTGGAATTCGCATTTATTATGCTTGGCGTAGAGACCATGATCTCAAAGACGATTTAGGACCTGTCGAACATGATGAATATGTTCATCCAGTGTTTTCGAGAATATTAAAATATCATCTAAATAGACGACTACAAATTGTTCAACAACATCTTGAAAGATATAATTAACAAAAGTTTGAAAAGTTGAAGGTGCGTTACATAATCCAAAAGGCATAACTAAATATTCAAAACTACCAAATCTAGTGCGCATTGCAGTCAGTGGTTCATGACCTTCCGCAATGCGAATAAGATTGTAAGCACCTCTAAGATCAATTTTAGAAATGAAATTAGCACCATTGAAAAGGGTAAGAAGTAATGACATAGGAGGAACAGGATATTCATTCTTCTTTGTGACTGTGTTGAGCTTTCTATAGTCAACACACAACCTAAGACTACCGTCCTTCTTTTTTACAAAGAGGACAGGGGAGCCGGTTGGAGATTTACTGGCTCTGATAAAACCTTTGGCTACATTCTCTGCAATGTAGTCTCGAAGAACTTGAGATTTGTCCTTCGATAATAAGTAGACAGGACCTGTCGGAGGTACTGGGCCTATTAACTCTATTTGATGGTCGTAGGGTCAATGAGGTGGTAACTTATCGGCCTTGCGGATTGAGAAAACATCAAGGAAATCGTGGTAGATTTCCGGTAGAGTTGATTTGATGGCTTCAACGTTGATTTGGTCGTCCTCTTCATCTTTGAGAGAATCTGTCGAGGGGATACCTGTATTGAGAGAGCAGAATTCGATTACTTCGAGGCAATTTAAATCCTCTTCGAGTGAAGTCATCGAGCTAGAAGGGTTAGCCAATAGCTCATTTAGAGAAGGATCAGATGCTTGCAAGTCATCTGGCAGAGACTTGTCCTCTAGCAGGACGTTGTCAGGCGGGTTGTTTAACTCCCTATTGACCTGCATTGAAGAATCAGAAATATACTTAGAGCGTGGGGTGATCAATCCCTTAGTCCAATCAATTTCGGGATTCCAATGCGTTAAAAAGTCATGGCCAAGAATGGTATTGTCCATCCTTGGGGCGTCCAAGACTGATAATTCCCACTCAAAGGGGGGAAAGTTCGGAAAGTTGAAAACCCATAAAACTTTCTTACTTACCCAATATTTGGGTTCCTCTGATTCGACCAAATAGATTGGAGTTCAATCGATATCTGTAAATTTTAGTTGAAGCTTCTCGGCAAAAGATAAACTAACAAAAGAAATTGAAGCTCCAGAGTCTATAAGACAACTGAAGGAGATATCCTCCTTAAAAAGAATGAATCTCAAGCGGTTTAAGGCAACTCCAGTCCTTAAGACATGGAGGTTCTGTGCACTGGGAGAGATAAGTTAGTTTGCTTTGCACACAAGTAAACTATCTACTAGTTTTTTGACTTTGAACTAGTACCTTCTCTTTCCTTCAACTTTACACAGTCTTCCAACTTGTGCTTACCCCCACAATACATACATAACCCATTATCTGCTCGTCTCTTCCTCTCAGCTTCTTTAAGTTCCCCTTTAGGATCCAGTACTTTGCTGATATCGCCGGGGGTCGAGCCTTTTGGTCGAGGTTTATCCTTTCCCCTATTGGGTTTGGATTGAGTCGAGGAGGATTGATTTGGTCATGGGTGTGAAGAAGGTCCCGATTTAAAATTTAGGCCTTGAGATTTTTTGGCATATCGACAATGTTGAAGTCATCCTTGATAAATGCCGTCAAGTTCAAGGGTTCGATCCATCAAATCAGTTAAGGTAGTCATCTTCAGACCATGAAGATTTAATTGATCTAGAATCCTCGAAGGAAGTCCTTTCTTGAAATGATACTTAAGGGCAGCATCATTCCAACCTACTCGAGTTTGAAGTGCTCTGAAGTTCGAGATATATTCAGAAGCTTTACCATTATCACTCATGCGAAGAAAATCAAGTTCAATTTCCGCGTTGTCCGTTTCATTAGGGTCCCCAAACAACGTAAAAAGTTGGTCCTCAAACTTTTCCCAATTATTGATAAGTAAGTGGGTTTCTGTCGAAGAAAGCATGAGTAGATAAGGTTTGAACCATCTTGCTGCTTTCCCGGCTAGGAATGAAGAAGCGTAAACAACCTTTGATCGGTCGCTGTTAAAGGTTCGAAGGTCATTATGGAAAAGTAGCTTGCAGGTTTGCAAGAAGGGTCGCAATCTGTTGGGGTGATCTCCGTCGAATTTGTTAGGAGATTTCATAGAAGGAGTTTTGAACTTAGATCCCTCTGAAGACGTTGGATTAGAAAGGGTTTTCATGAAAAGTCTCATGAAATTTTCCAGAGAGTTAGATGGTCCAGGTTCTGAAGATTGGCAAGAAGGGTGATTGGCAGGGGCGGATGGTGCCTCGTGCATTGTATCCTCTCCTTCTTCTTCATCACTAGAAACCTCAAAATCTTGTGGAATGTCTTCTACAGATTGAACTGAATGTTGCCGTTCCCTAAGGTCGAGTGGTTCCAAAGAGTGAGTGCGAGAAACAGACCTTGTGGCTGTTGGCCTGCCTCTAGCGCGAGCTCTAGTAGTAGCGCCCGTAGGAGGAGTGTGTTGAACAGGTGCCATTTAAAATTTTAGAAACACCTAAAAGGACGTAGTAGTGCAAAGAATGAGAACTACGGAGAATTAAATTATACTGTCACCGGACGACCTACGCACAAGGTCGAGGATGTTCCTGAAAGTGAGATGAGAGATTTAGAAACTTCTTTGAAGCACAGAGGAATGATTTGAGGAAATGATTCGAAGGTCACTCGAAGTAAAAGCTACAGGTTCGAGGTTCGTTTGAGAAGAATTATAGACTAGTTCCAAAGGTAATAGTAATTCTTAAAATCTCACGAAGGGTTGGAAACTCAATAATCAAAGATTTAGGATTTAGAAATGAATATTGAGAAAATAAAAGAAAGATACAATAACAATGATTTTAACTTTAAGGATTTACCACTATTAATGTAAATATGAATTTTATAATTTAATTCTAAGGAATATCGAACCAAATACCTAACTCCTTTTATATCCTTTGTTCCTCCTCGCATTGACCTCCCTTCCATCGCACCATTCCCATTCCATTGACCATTACTAACATACACTTAGACCCTCTTCGCTAAATATCCGTCCATGCTCAATTTACCCCTTTTTAATTAATTAACAAAACTTTAATGAAAAACTACTACTGTACTATTTCGTTGAACCTAGCGCTGTGCGTCGCTTATTGAAAAGGACTAAGGCACCCTATTGGGAGATTGACTAATTTAGATTTAGAGCTTTAGGCTAGCGCAGTTAAATAGTAAGTACACAAAGGAAAATTGCAGTTGCTATGGAGAATTGCTTTCTGCGCTTCGAGTATAGATTTAGGACTTGATATTATTGATTTAATGAGTTGATTTCGCCTCGAGTGTCACGTGGCGCGTGACATCTATTTGGCATTTTTATGATAATTCTTAAATGACATTGTTTAATAATTGAGTGTTTTTCTAGACTTATTCAGCAAATATTTTGACTGCGGGGATGTGGGCACTACAATTGAATAGCCCTAGTGTTTCTCTATATTTTATGTCTTGATCACATTTTTCAGAGTTAAAGTATTAAAGGGATAATTTATCATTTTTCACTTAAAAAGAAGGCTGTTTAATTTTGTTTTTTGGGTTTTATGGGCTAACCTTAAGTCTTAGGGTTAATTTCTTAGTACCATTAGAATGAGCTAATGTTTCTCTACATTTTATGTCACATTGTTTTTATAGCCTAATTATGTGTTTTAAAGGTTTTAGTAGTTGTAGATTTTTTAAAGTTTTTTGGGTATTTTTGGAGGTTTTTGGTGGCTTTCTGGCCTCAGGGTGGTCTGGCCGCCTCAGGTGGGCCTCCCAATGTCAGGAAGACCACTGGCCTCAGTGCTAAAAGGCTGGGAAGCATTTCTAGAGCTGTTTTATGCAATTTGGCGCTCAAGAACGCCACATTCGTTGGTGTGCATGGGCTTTTAGATAGTGGTCTGTGTGTATAAAGTTAATAAGACAGTTTAGGGCAATTTTAATTACCATAAAACCATCCAGAGGTGATATCCTTGTTCCTCACTCAGTTTTCACTGTTTTTTTGGCCACAACTGGCTGTGTTTGTTGCAAGGTGAGTTCTTCATTTAACTTAACTTGGCAACCGGTTTCTCTGGAGTAGTCTTGCAAGCTATATCAAGTATTATTTCTGTCTCTGGTGTGGATTTGAAAGCTACATTAAGTATCATTTTCTTCTCTGGTGTGGAAATTGGTCTAAATTTCAGTTCTTTGGTTTGGTATTCTGTCTGGGGACTACTTTCTTGGCTGATCAGGAAGTCAAGTGTGTTAGAAAAGAGGCTTTAGCAAACAGGAACCAACTTACTGTAGCAGGTAAGTCTCACTTTATTTTTCTAAAGACAAAGGGGATTTTCTCTCTGGCTTTTCTCTAACTCCTTTGGTGAAGGCCTTTAGTTAGTACAATAGGATTGTCTACAGCGTCCATAATAAGAAGAAGGTAGTGGAAGAAAGGAAAAATTGTATTGAAAGATAAAGTGAAACTAGAAGTTAAGGGAGGAGAAGATGAAGGAATGAGGAAGAAGTGCAAGATATGCGCCTGGTTTTATAGCACCTGGGGACAGTTGCGAGTAGAGTGAGACTGTGGAACACATCTTGCAGTAAGAAGAAATTTCCCAGGAGTGCAGTAAAAAGGCTCAATTCTTAAAGGTGAAACAAAGGGTTTGTCAGGTAGGATGGTTATGAAAGCACAACTAAGGAATATTCAAAGTGCAGGGAAAGATAGGCTCTCCTCTCACACTTTTTTAGGGGCAGAAAGGATACAAAAGTGGCGGCAAGTTAATAACAGAGGGAAATTTGTATCTGGAGTTTAGGATTAAAGGGTATGGTATGTACTTGTGTAGACTATGGTTAATGCTAGACACATACTACAAATATAAGGAATAGCAATGAGCAATGGTATGAAAAATCACACCTAAGATAAGGATAATGCTTTTTAGGAAAAGTGGTGTTCACCCAAAAAGATGAAAGAAACGTTAAGGAAAGAAGGTAGTGCTCAAAGAGAGGATAGTAAGTAATATCAAAAATAATGGAGTTAATTGCTTAGCACAGATGGTTCCATTATTATCAGGGACTCATGTGGAAAGTGTGGGTTATACAAAAGGTATGAAGGCAGTACAGTAACTATTATTTAAGTTAGGAATCTCATAAAGATTAGGTTATGTACAGGAGAGTGAAGTTTCAGGCGCTATTAGAGCCAAGACTTACCCAAAAATTTTGCATAGACTAATGAGATACTTAGATACCATTTGATATGCTTGTAGGAGCGCTTAACTTATGAAGGAAAACCCAAAGGGCAAGGAAACATAGGAAAGGGGCACTGATCATATAAATGTATATAAGCACTCACTTGTTAATAGTGTGGTGGAGTGAAAAAGTTAGTAAATAAATAACAATAGATTTTTTCTTTTAAATAAAAGGTGAAATAGATATATTTTATTTTTTTGTACATATTGGGCGTGCATACAGGAGTAGAGCTGTAGAGTTATTTTATTGCTACAGTAAGTATAGTATTAGATAGAGCGCTTCAGGAGGGTGTGACAGAGAGTACTAGCGCTTACTGAGAAGTGATCTAGCCAACAGTTTTATTACTTATTTTAATATATATTTCAATGTTTTTCTTTTAAAAGATCTCTACAAATTTATCTTACTTTCTCCTCCATATATAAAAAAATATAGATAACCAGACTTACAATACATTATTTGCCTGTCATTAAATATTAGAGTGGCAGGTGTTTCTTTTTAGAAGTAGATTGAGAAAGGAGAACCAACCCATCTTGGAGTTGTGTCTATAGCTTAGTATTATAGAACTTTTCTTTTCTACATTAAATTTTTAACACCCAACCTCTCTTTAACCTAATTTTGTAAAACTCCAATATATACACCATTCACCATATTTTTACTATCCCACACTTTTTCACCATCCTCATTCATATACACAACATCTCCAAACATTTTTTTACAAAATTTATCTACACCATCATCAAACTCCCCAAGCACATAATTTACCTATTTTTAATTTTTTGCAGTTTATCCTCTCAGAAGAGGTAATAATCATTAATATTCACAGATATTAATCTTTCAAGTTTAACCTCAAGGGGAAGGTAAGGAAGGTCTTCAGAACCTTTTTTACTGGCTTTAATCACAGGTATATCTTCATAGAATTCCTCTGCGTCAGAATTTTCTTCAGTAGGTGGTCTTCTGATTAAGCCATCAGGCATAGTAAATGTCTTGCCAGGCTTGTGAGCTAAATCAAAAGAAAAATTCTGAATAAAAGCTACCCATATAACTATGGGCACATTCAGAGTGGTCTTCCAACATTGGAAGAGGCCTTTGTTGGGGTTTTTGGTGCCATTTGTGTATGTCTTAATTGACATTGGTCAAAGAAGTAGGTATCTTTTTAGTTTCATTTAGTGAATATTGGGACTATGGGTATGTGGACACTACCATTGGATAGCCCTGGACTTTCTCTATATTTTATGTCTTGTTGACATTTTTCATCTTCCAAGTTTTAAGGGTTCATTTCCCAATTTTTCATTTCTAAAGATAGCTGTTTAATTTTGTTTTTTGCGTTTTATGGGCTAACCTTAAGTTGTAGAGTTAAGTGCTTAGTACCATCAAGTAGGGCTAATTTTGCTCTATATTTTATGTCACAATGTTTTCATAGCTGAATTTTGTGTTTTAAGGGCTTTAGTAGTTGTAGTTTATTTTTCTAAGTATTTGGGGCTTTTTAGATGTTTTTAGTGGTTTTTTGGCTTCTGGGAGGTCTTCCCACCTCGGTCATAGAAGCCTGGGGAGATTTTCTATAGGGATTTTATTCAACTTGGCTGTCAAAGGCACCAAATTAGTTGTTGTGAATGGATTCCAGATGGGTGGTCTGTGTGTACATACTGAATAAGACAGTTTGGGGAAACTTTAATTATCAGACAACCATCTGGTAGTTATATCATTGTTTCTCACTCAGTTATCACTGTTTTTTTGGCCACAATTGTCTGTGTTTGTTGAAAGGTTAGTTCTTAATTTAACTTAACTTTGCAACTGATTTCTCTGTTGTAGCTTTGAAACCTACATCAAGTAATTTTGCTGTGTTTCTGCAACAAGTGCACCGTGTCTTGTATTTCTGGTGTGGATTTCACTGCATTTCAGGTTTTCTGGTTCTTTGGTTCTAATTGGTCTGATATTAGCTACTTTCTTGACTTTTAAAGCAGTCAAGAAGTTTTTTGGTAGGGGAAATATAACAGTCACTAATTTTCTGTAGAAAATTAATTTCACCTGGTTTATCTCTTCAGTTTTACTCCAACTCCCTTGGTAAAGGCTTATAGCTAGTACTATAGGATTGTATTCATTGGTAAACTAGCGGAAATGATCATTTGAAACAAAGATTTTGCATCAACTTTCAATTTGAATTGTTTTCCCCATAAAATATTTTGAAGTTTTTATAAGATTATTGTCAGACCCCAGAGCACTATTTTAAGTCGAGAATATCTTGATTCCACTTAAGTGAAAACCACAAATTCATACCTGCTGCTCTAATATAACCAGCTTTATCCATTTGAGACAGAACTTCCCCAGCAGCAATCTGACTTGAATCCACTTCTAAATAAATCAGGCCTGCATCTTTCCCATAATATAGCTTGTGCAGAAAAATTTCTTCCCTGACTACTTTTGTTAACCTAATAAATGCCTTTTCACAATCGTCATCCCACTCCCAGTCAGCATCCTTACTAGTCAACCATCTCAAAGGAGAAGCCCACAAATAAAAGTCCTTTAAAAGTATTCTTACATACACTCATAAGCCTAAAAACCCTCTGACCTTGGTCTAATTTTAGGTCTTGGCCAGGACTGAGTTTTATTTACTTTCTTCTTCAACATAATCCTATCCTCTCTACATACCACATGACCTTAGATTTCCAAAGCTGGCACACAACAAGAAAATTTGAAACCAGAAATTTCTAAACCAGCCTCTTCTATCCTAAACAAAACCTCTCTAGAATTACAGCATATTCCCAGAAAAATTTTCATATTCCTGGATTCTCCTTCAGTACTTAATTTCCAAAATTTGTTGAGGGTCCTTTTATTAAACTATCTTCAAAAAATATACCACCATATTGTGTATTTTTTCTTGTAGAATCAATGCCACTTGAGCTTGATAAAAATCAACTAAATTTGTTGCTTCTTGATTTAATCTTGTTAGCTGTAATTTTCCAAGTGGTGTTGTGGTCTTCCAACATTGGTGGAGCCCTTTGTTGGTCTGTTTGGCGCTGTTTTGATATGTCTTTAATGGAATTTTTTAATAATTGTGTGCTTTTCTGGATTTATTCAGCAAATATTGAGACTGTGGGGATATGGGTACTACCATTAGGTAGCCCCGGTTTTTCTCTAAATTATATGTCTTGTTGAAATTTATCATATTCTAAGTATTTGAGGGATTATTTCTCATTTTTCATTAAAAAAGATAGCTGTTTAATTTTGTTTTTTGCTTTTTATGGGCTAACCTTAAGTCTTAGGGTTAAGTGCTTAGTACCATTAGAATGGGCTAATTTTTCTCTACGTTTCATGTTAAAATTTTGTTTTAGCTTAATTATGTGTTTCAAAGGTTTTAGTAGTTGTAGCTTATTTATATAAGTATTTTGGGTGTTTTTGGAGGTTTTGGTGGTTTTCTGGCTTCAGGGCAGTCCTGCCGCCTCAGGCAGACCGCCCGCCTCAGTGCTAGAAGGCTGGAAAGCGTTTCTAGAGGGGTTTTATGCAATTTGGCACTCAGAAACTCCAAAATTCTTGGTGTTCATGGGCTCTTAGATAGTGGTCTGTGTGTATATAGTGAATAAGACAGTTTGGGGCAACCTTAATTATCATACAACCATCAGGAGGTGATATCCTTGTTCCTCACTCAGTTTTCATTGTTTTTTGGCCACAATTGGCTGTTTTTGTTGCAAGTTTACTCCTTCATTTGACTCAACTTGGCAAATTATTTCTCTGGTGTAGTCTTTCAAGCTATATCAAGTATTATTGCTGTCTCTGGTGTGGATTTACAACCTACATTAAGTATCATTGCTTTCTCTGGTGTGGACATTGGTCTACATTTCAGTTCTTTGGTTTGGTAGTCTGTCTGGAGACTACTTTCTTGGATGATCAGGCAGTCAAGTGTATTGGAAAAGGTCTTTAAAAAACAGGAACCAATTTACTGTAGCAGGTAAATCTCACTTATATTTTTCTAAAGGGAAAGGGGGTTTTCTTTCTGGGTTTTCTCCAACTCCCTTGGTCAAGGCCTATAGCTAGTATTATAGAATTTTCTACAGTGTATCAAAATTTGTAAGTGGTCTTGAGTCTGGATGAAACTATGTTTCCTCATATCCCCCAATTATATCTCCTAAACCATAACACACTCTCCCTGAAAACATTTTACAAACTGCTCTGCACTAGGTGGTATTCCTGAATCTTTTATTGTAACACAATTTAGTTCCCTTAAATAATTAACTACCCTAATCTTTACATTAGGTTTTTTAATACAAAATACTGGCATTGAATAACTTGATGATGATTTTTCATATAATCCAGTTCAAATTTTTTTTCTAGTGACTTTGATATAATCTTCCTTCAAAGATGCAGGTATATAAATTGGTTTCTGTTGCCATGGTTCATGGCAAACAACTGGAATCTTGTAGGGCTCCCCATTATAATTCTTCAACACATCTCTCTCCTCTTCTACAAATGCAATGGACTTCTCCCTCTTAAAAACTACATACAACACCAATGTTTTTGCTTCATCTGAAAACCATCCTTCAGGACCAAAATTAAAAACCTCTTATCTCTTGAAAATGATTCTAGAAGTTTAAGAAAATTCAGGCAGGTTCTTGACTAAAAAGAGTCATATGGATCTCTTGATAATTTTAGTCTTCTCAAAGGTGGATCTAATTTATCTGGAAAAGGCTCATTAATTGGCCTACATTGTGGTCTTCCAACATTGGCAGGGGCCTTTGTTGTGCAATTTGGTGTTGTTTGGGCATGTCTTAATTGACATCTGTTAAGGAATAAGGTATTTTTCTGGTTTTATTCTGTGGATATTGAGTCTGCCGGTATGTGGGTATTATCTTTGGATAGCCCCGGTTTTTCTCTATATTTTATGTCTTAAAGACATTTTTCATATTCTAAGTTTTAAGGGGTCATTTCCTCATTTTTCATTTATAAAGATAGCTGTTTAATTTTGTTTTTCGTGTTTTACGGGCTAAGTGCTTAGTACCATTGGATAGAGCTAATTTATCTCTATATTTCATGTCTCAATGTTTTTATAGTGAAATTCCGTATTTTAAAGGTTTTAGTAGTTGCAGTTATTTCTTCTAAGTAGATTAGGTGTTTTTATTGGTTTTCTGGCTTCAGGGAGGCCGGGCCGCTTCATGCAGCACCTCTGACGTGGGGCAGCCTGTCTGCCTCTGTTTAAGAAGGTTGTGGAGCGCTTATGAAGGGTTCTTATTCAATTTGGCGGGTACAGGCGCCAAATTGGTGAGTGTGCATGGGCTCTTAGAGAGTGGTCTGTGTGTACATAGTTAAGAAGACAGTTTGGGGCAACCTTAATCATCATACAACCATCCAGAGTTGATATCAGTGTTCCTCACTCAGTTTTCACTGTTTTCTGGCCACAATTTGGCTGTGTTTGTTGCAAGTGAGTTCTTCATTTAACTTAACTTTTGAAACTGTTTTCTCTCACAGGAAGGAAAAAAGGAGGACTGGTAGGCAAGTCTTTTTTTCATATTTCTGACTAACCTTGTTGTAAACTGGTTATAATTCTAGGTAGGCTGAAACTCACCTTTTTTAAAAGATTTGATGCTATATACAGGTCTGATGCATGATAAAAGTAAAGAAGTTTATCTCATTTCTTTAAAATAGACCAAGATTAATTTTTTCAATTTCATTTCTTAATACATGTTCAGATAATTTTTTTTAATAATTTTTATCAAATTTTGGCCACTTCAAAATATTTTTATGTTGATTATTATAGACTTCCTAACACTGCGCAATACGGGGGGCGGACTTGTTAGCAAGTCCGCAACCTTGGACTCAAATTCACCACAGATTGAACACACATTGAGCTATTGACAAAGGAACCATACAATCAGGGATGAACACCACTCAGCATAACAGTTTTTGTGGGTCTTCAAGTAGATTTCAGTATGAGTTCAGTATGAGTTCAGTCTGAGTTCCATCTGAGTTCAGTCTGAGTTCAGGTTGGGGACTTGCTAGCAAGTCCACCCCCTATATTGCGTAGTGTAAGTTCCAAAAAATATTTATATTTGTTCATATCTTTTTTTTACACATATTATCTGGTTCAAACTTCCATACTAAATGTACTTCAATCCACTTCCACATAATGAAATATTGAAATATGTAGAAAATGAAAAATAATTAAAACAAAGTAAAAATTCTTGCTCAAATTTAATGAAAAAAAATATATATTTTTCATCTAAATTTTATATCTATTATTCATGAATAATGAAAGAAAATATTGGCCAGATTCCATAGGCATATTAAAAAAAAAATTTAAAATTATGTCATTTTTAATATAAATTTTCAACAAGAGTGGATGATTTTTTTCCCATTCTCTTAAACCCATTTTTATTTTTTGGCCTCAGCTAGATTAATCAAAAAAATCTACCCCCCTTGGTTATAAAATTCTCTTCCACTCACTCTTTGTGCCCCACTAATCATTAAACCAAAAAAACCTTGAAGGATTCATTTTATCCTACTTTGTAATCTTATATACACTCCATTCTATATGTTAAACCATAATCCCCCAGTGTGTCCTCTCCCAGTTGCATAAATCCCACATAGTTTTTTTTAGAAAGATCACATGTCCCCAATTTTTCACTGTCTTGAATTCCTCGTTCTACCCCCCAAATCCTAATTTTTCTGCTTGAATTACCCCCAACTTCTTTACAATCCCTCATTTACCCCTGCAAAGATCTTTTTTTTCACCCTCAGTATCCCTATTGTATCTCTACGTTTTACGTTTTTCTCCACCAGCCTTTCCCAGCTAAACCCCCATAAATCCTGCTTCTCAAAACTTACACTCTCACACCCCCACATTACATGGTAAAAGTTCTTTAGAAACTCTTTTTTTCATTTGGCCTGATGTCCTATACCACCACTCCAAACTATTTTGTACTTCCTCATTTAAAATTCCAAGTCACATGCATCAAAGTGTCGCAGCATCACTTAGCTGCACGTGATCTCAGGTTTTTTCCTTCCCTTCACTCAAAAAATTGACTCAGGGCCTTAAAAACACAAGTCACGTGCAGGAAAGTGTCGTGGAGACACTTCCTTGCACGTGACCTCAGTATTTTCATTGAACTTTTTGCTCCTCTTTAACTTAATGCCTTAGACAACTGAATCACATATAATTTAATGTTTCTAAAGAACTTTTTTTAATGAAACTGGGGGGATGTAAGGGACTGAGTAAGACAGTAGAGTGAAGGAAAAAATATTGGGTGGGGAAAGGGGCTAGTATAGAAAATGAATAATTTCAGAGGATGGAAGAAACAATGAGTATGGTTATAAATAAATATAAAAGGAGGGCTTGTAGAGAAAAAAAAAGGAAAATTGATAGAGAAGAAGGGGGTTCAAGAGGTAGAAAAATTTGTGTAAGTAGAAGAGATTTAACACCCCGTTGAGTAACTCAAGCGCCAGCAGGGGGGCACCTGCAGGGGCAAAAGAGAGGATTAAAAAGGGAAAAAAGGAGGATACAGAGGAGCTGTTAGAGGAATTTTAAAGGTGATTTATTCCTCTGAATATTTAATTTAAATATTAAAGACATTATTTAGAAAATTTAATTTAAGACCACCCAATACAATGATTCATTTTTTTTTTATATTTTGCCTTAAAGATAAAGTGTTTTCCTGGTATATGTATTTTGACAAGCCTATCATTTAATAAAAATTTTTCTAAGCTGACTGAATGTTTGAAAATTATTTTTGACTTCACTTTATATAATTTTTCACCTCATATTCCATTTTTTTTCATCTACCAAAAAGAAAAATTAATAGAGGTGATGAATTATCACCACAGAACTGTTAAAAAACTTAAGTAATGTAAATATTATATTGGAACAAACAAAATGTGATGCATCAACTACATCAAGATGCCTTAATTTATGATTAATGCAGAAGTAATAGTAGAACTTGTGAATTTTGATAAGTAAAGATTTCTGAGTGAAGTAAAAATGAGTTGAAAAAGAGAAAAAAGGAAAAAATAAAATTAAATAAATGTGGCAAATAATTAGTGAATACCATATCTAGCACTTCAAACCATGGGAAAAAAAATTTAAATAAATAAATTTTATACAATTAAATCCTCAAAATTACTAGAAAACAAAGAAAAATTTAAAGTGAAAAATTGCTAATGAGTCTATTACTTTATAAAAATATTTTTAAAATATTCCATTAAATTTAAAGAATTTAATGTGGTATGATATTGTAATTTTTACAACTTTTATTTTTAAGAATAATTTTCAAAAAAAATCTTTTCTGAATCATCAAGGGGATAAGTATGTTTATTTTTCTCATTTTTCAAATATTAACAACTAATATGATTTCTCTGCTAAAAAAAATGTCATTTCAGGTCACAAATATCTTTTTTTACAAAATTTGATGTATGATAGATATAAGATCATAAAGAAAAGCTGTAGTTATTTTTTTGTAAAAAATATTTTTTGGGGATATAACATCTTTCTTTTTTTTCCTACCTCTGTAATAGCAGATATAGCAGTAGAATCATTGCACCATATGATTAAATATATATTTATAAATTAAAAATTCATGAGAAGAACCATAATATTCTTTTACAGCTACTCATGCGCAAAATAAGTACATAATCAATAATTCATATAAAATATAATAAATTTGTTTAATAGATTCATGTTGAATAAAGATGATCAATAAATACTGAATATGAAATTTGCATCAAAGTTTTATATGTCCTTTACATCTATATTAAATATTTATTGTGTGTCCATGAAATAAGTTCAGTATGAATAAATTTTGATTATTTTTATGGATATTTATACAACTATAGTATGTCTTTTTTAAAATATTCAAGATGCATCAAAATTGAAAAAACAATTAATTTATTTTCTTCCTTCTTGAGGTCATGATTTCAAGGAACAAAAAGAGGGAAGAAGTAGAAAAGAATTTTCAAAATATTTACTTGAAAATTTTTCACTCATACCCACCCCTACAAGATTACTCCAAAGATTACTCCAGGAGATCTGAAAAACGACTTGATTGCAAGTCCTCTTTTTTTCCCCCCTGTGTCTGTTATAGTCTTGCAAGATATAGCAAGTATTATTGCTGTCTCTGGTGTAGATTTGCAGCCTACATCAAGTATCTTTGCTGTCTCTGGTGTGGACATTGGTCTACATTTCAGTTCTTTGGTCTGGTAGTCTGTCTGGTGACTACTTTCTTGGCTCATCAAGCAGTCAAGTGTATTGGAAAAGGGGCTTTTGGTAAATAAGGAACCAATTTACTGTAGCAGGTTAATCTCACTTATTTTTCTAAAGGGAAAGGGGATTTTCTCTCTGGTTTTTCTCCAACTCCCTTGGTCAAGGCCTAGAGCTAGTACTATAGGATTGTCTACATTTCTTCCACCCAACGTGGGGAAGAACCTGCTAGTTCTTTGGAATCTCAGTTTTCTTTGGTTGGCTCTTTTTGGTGTTTTGGACTGGAAGAATGGCTTCTGGTTCTGCTATTCCTGTGGTGACTGTCATTGGGGGGGATGGTCCTCCTGCTGTGATGGTTAGGGAGTGTGTTAGGACTAAAACTTGGGATGGTACCAAGTTTAATGGGGAAGATGTGAAGTGGTTTCTGGAGAAATATGAAACTGCTGCTGGTGTGGATGGTGCTTCTTACCTGGAGATGGTGAAGCAGATTATTTTCTTTATTGGTGATAGGGCAGTGGAGAAGGAGATTGTGGCCATGTCTGGCTACAAGAAGAGGGACTGGAAATTGTTGTTTAGGGAGATGGTGGATAGATGGGGTGTCAGGTTCACTATGGTGGATCTGAACAAGGTTGTCATTGAATGGCAATCTTATGGTGGTGTTGGTTACTTGCATAGTTACAGGAAGTTTCTACTATAGTCTGATCCAGTGGTGGAATATTTGGTGGAAGTGGAGGAGCTGGCACATGAAAATGCTGGAAAGGATGTTATTTGGTTTGACCTGGCTAGAGATGTCAGGATGGATGTGTTGAAGGAGTTGTCAAGAAAGGAATTGATGAAGATTCTTTCTAATGGGGACCAGAAGTTTCCTGCCTTGGATAAGGTGAAGGGGGCTGTTGAGGCCCATTTGAAGTTATTGGATGTGGAAACCTATCAGGAGGGGTGTGCCAAGTATGTCAGCAAAGTCAGTGAGGCTTTGGCTTAAGAGGAAGTTAGGGAGAAGATGGAGGAGAAGAATATGGTGAAGGTTCCAAAACGGGAGAGGGACCCAATGGTGGAACAGTTAGCTGACCTGACAAAACAGCTCCACATTTTTGTTCAGGAGGCTAAGAAGGTCAATAAGGCACCTTCTCAGCCTAGAGATTTTGAAAGGAGGGCTGGTAGGAGTGATCCTTGGGTCTGCTCTTATTGAAGTAGGAGGGGGAAAAGGTACAATGATTGTTGGGCATTGAACAGGGATGTGTCTGAAGTAAAAGTGGAGTTTGATGGCAGGGTGTTCAAGTTCCCTGACAGTTCTTTTTTGAAGCCCAGTGAGGGGCAGGCTCCTGTGGATTTGGTCAGGAGGAGGGGTGGTCTCAATCAAAGGAGGCCAAGGTTTGAGGAAATTCCTGATCAAGGGAAGTCTTCTGGTAAGGAGAATGAGGATGTCAAGGGAAAGGGGAAGGAGGTCAATAAGGTCTCTTTTTCTACTTCATTTGGTGGTTTGGAGTTGTATTCTTGTGGTGGACAGTCAAGTGGGTAATTCTTGGCTTGTGTTTATGATGTGGAAGCAGGAAAGGTGGGAAGGCCTAAGAGCAGTTCTCAGGCACAACCAAAGTCTAAGGCTTCACAGGTGGATCCTAAGCTGAGTGCAGCTAGGAAGAAGTACAGCAATGAGGAGCTGTACAAGATGCAGAAGGGTATGGCTGACATGGGCCCCCCTAGTTTTGGCGCATTGGACATAAAGAGTGAGCCAATTCCAATGGAGGTGGATTCTGACCCAGAGGAGGATGTCCCTTTGGCTTCATTGTCAAAGCCTGCTGGAGTTAGATGTTCAGGTGAGGGATCTGGTTTGGTTCCTGTTGATGGTAAATCTGTTGGTGGTGTTGGTCCTCAAGAATCTTCCAGGACCAAGGTGGTGAAGCCAAGGGCTCACTTTGAGAGGACGGTAGTTTCTGGTCAAGTTAATGCTATGGACTCTGTCATGGAAAGGATGAATCAGGGTCAGGTTTCCCTATCTTATTAGGAGTTGTATGCTATCAGTCCAGGGTTGGCTGATAGGCAGAAAAAGTTGTTCACCAGGAGAAGGGTTTCTTCTGGGGAGGTGGAATACATCTGTGATTCTGTTGAAAAGTTTGGTGAGGGGTTGGAAACTCATTTTTCTGCTCCTCTGGGTTATGTCAATGTCACTCTGAATGGCAGGGAGGAAAAGGCATTGGTGGATTCAGGTTCTCAGATAAACCTGATTTCATTGTTTTAAACAACTCATTTGGGCCTCCCCATCAAAACTGGTATTGGTGGAAATTTGAGAGGGATTGGTGGCCATGTCACTGAATTGGTTGGAACTTCTGAGTTTGTGAATTTAGATGTTGGAGGAGCCTCAGGGAAGGTTCATTTCTATATTGCTAAGAAACAGTTAAAGCTGTTCTGGGTGGGGCATTCTTGATGGATTTCCAGGCAAGAATTGGCTATCAATAGATTTGGGAATCAATTTGGAGTTGACTGGTGAAGATGAAAGGAGACTTCACATGAGGTTATCATCCCCTGGAGAGGATGGTTGGGATACCAGGCCTTGCCAGTGCATGGAGTGTTGCAGGAGAATGAAAGAAGTTGGTGCCACCTCTGGTTTTCTGGAGTGTGGCTCAGGCTCTATTGAGAGTCTGTCTTTTTTAGAGTAATGAGGGCTGATCACCCTAGTGCTACAACCTCTCCCCAAGATGAGGAAATCCCAGGTTGAAGTAGGTCAGCTCCCTTGGAGATATACCAAGTGGATTTTCAACTTTCTCTTTTTAATGTTTCTCTTCTCTGAAAGTATTCTTCAAGTTTTTTATCAAGTCTCTGTTCTCTTTCAAGATTCTCAATTAATTTTAATTCAAGTTCAAAAAAGAAGATTGGTTAAATATCTTTATTGAAAGATATGCGGAAAAGTTTTGAGGCAGTGAGATTGGGGTCTAAAATTAAGTCCTGCCAATTGTGCACCGCTAGGGTTTCTTCTACACCTTTCAAAAACATTACCTGGGCCACACCTGTGAGCATTGGGGAAACCCCTGGTTATTTTTGTAGGTCAGAAGAAAACTCTAGAAAAGAAGATAAAAATTTCAAGATATTTCAAGAAAATCAAGAGAAAAATCTGAAGATAAAGAAGAAAGAAGATTCAAAATATTTTTGTGAAGATTGTCAAGATCAATTTTTGGGCCTCCAGCATGAGGATAAACTGCACAATTTTATAAGAGTTGATTCTGAAGATGAATCAAGATTTGAAGATTTGGAAGACGGAAGTGAAGATGAAGATTTGGTATTGCGGAAAAGTTTTGGAGTGGTGAGATTGGGGTCTAAAGGTGAGTCCTCCCAATTGTGCACTGCTAGGGTTTCTTCTACACCTTTCAAAAACATTACCTTGGCCACACATGTGAGCAATGGGGAAACCCTTGATTTTTGTTCCAGTTCTTGTGGTGAGGATTTTCTGAAGATCCCTTACGTTGAAGGTGGAGCGGCAAAGTATAAGAAGGTAGCGCAGAAGATTAGGCCTGTTAATGAGCCTATTCCTGTGGGTTTGAATCCGCCCTTGAAGAGACCTCCTGTGTCAAGAGATCTGTACTGTACTCCATTGGTGAAGAATCCTCCAGAATTTGTAGAGACAGCTAGGGTGACTGCGGAAAGACTGAAGGTTGTTAATTTTGGTCCTGATGGGTGGTTGTCTGAAGAAGAAAAGAAGTTGTTGTTGCACGTTATTGTGCTAAGGGAAAAGGCAGTGGAATTTTTTGAGGAGGAAAGGGGTATATTGAAGCACTCTTATGGGGAACCTTACTTGATTCCTGTGGCTTGTTATGAACCTTGGCAAATCAAACCTATTCCAATTCCAGTTGCTATCAGAGAGGATTTTGTGGAGATTGTTAGGGAAAGAGTCAGGACTGGGTTATATGAGCAATCAACATCCAGTTACTCAATTCCGGTTTTCTGTGTAAATAAGCAGAATAGAAAGTTGAGGGTGGTTCATGATCTTAGAGCCTTGAATAGAGTCACTATCAAGGATTATGGTATGCCACCAAATGCAGAGGATTTTGTTGAAGCTTTTTCTGGAAGGGTGTGTTATGGTTGGGGTGATATTATGGGTGGTTATGATGAGAGGGAAATTCATACGGATTCAAGGCCTCTCACAACTTTTGAGACTCCTTTCACTACGCAATATAGGGGGTGGACTTGCTAGCAAGTCCTCAACCTGAACTCAGATGGAACTCAGATGGAACTCAGACTGAACTCAGACTGAACCCATACTGAACTCTACTTGAACACCCACCTAAAACTGTTCTGCTGAGTGGTGTTCATCCCTGATTGTATGGTTCCTTTATCAATAGCTCAATGTGTGTTCAATCTATGGTGAGTTTGGGTCCAAGGTTGCGGACTTGCTAGCAAGTCCGCCCCCCATATTGTGTGGTGTTTGGGAAGATTTCAGCTCACTAGGTTGCCTCAAGGAGCAACCAATTCAGTGGCAATATATCAAGCACAGATGGCTTGGATTTTTCAGGATGAGGTCCCTACTCATGCTGGTATTTTTATTGATGATGGTGGAATTAAAGGACCATCCACTGATTATGATAATGAGGTGTTAGCGGAGAACACTGGCATAAGGAGGTTTGTCTTCAAATATGAAATAACTCTATAGAGAGTGTTGTTTAGGATTTAAGAGGCTGGTTTGACCATTTCAGGGTCAAAATTCTGTTGTTGTGTTCCTGCTTTGGAAATTTTTGGTCATGTGGTATGTAAAGAGGGAAGGATTATGGCAAAGAAAAAAGTTAATAAAATTCAGTCATGGCCAAGGCCTAAGAATACCACTGAAGTCAGGGGATTTTTGGGTGTGTGTGTATATGTGAGGATTTTTATGAAGGATTTTTCTTTGTTGGCTTCACCTTTAAGGAGGCTGACCAGGAAAGATGCAGACTGGGAATGTACTGAAGAGTGTGAAGAGGATTTTCAGAAGTTGAAGAAGGTGGTTGGTGAAGATATTGTTCTTCACAAGTTGGATTATGGTGTTGATGCTGGAAAAATTTATCTGGCAGTGGACTCAAGCTATATTGCTGCTGGCGCTGTTTTGTCTCAGGAGGATAAGACTGGGAGGGTCAGACCAGTAAGTTATGAGTCTGTGGTGTTTAATGAGGTGGAATCTAGGTATTCACAACCTAAATTGGAATTGTGTGGCGTAGCAAAAATTTTTAAGAAGCTACAGACAGTTTTGTGGGGGAAGCATTTTGAGCTTCAGGTGGATGCAAAATCTTTAGTCCAGATGATCAATACACCTAGTCTTCCAAATGCTCCAATGACTAGGTGGGTGGCATTTATTCAACATTTTTCTTTTGACCTGGTACACAAACCGGGCAAAACTTTTACGATGCCTGATGGATTATCAAGGAGGCCACCTACAGATGAGGATTCTGATTTTGAAGAGTTTGATGAAGATGTTCCAGTGGTTAGGGCCAGCACAAAGGGTGCTGAAGATTTTTATCTCCTCCCCCATGAGGCTAAACTGGATGATTGTTCTGACCTCCCACAAGAGGCTAAACTGGCTGGATCTGATCTTGATTCTGGTTATCAGGATGTTTTTGTTGATGAAGATGGAGTTGTTGTTTGGGACAGCTCAAAATTGGAAAAGAGTGTTTTTGTTAGTGAACTGGATTCTCACAAGGTTCAGTGGAAAAAGAAGGACATGCCAAAATTTAAGGATTGGTGTACTGTTTGGGCTGGTCAATTGGCACATGTTCACACTGGTGATTTTTATGACAGAGTTGTACCCTTGGATGTTGTTTTGTTGGATTTTGAAGATGAGACCTGGGGTCAGTCTGGGTTTTATTTTATTTTGGTGGAATATCTGTTGACCTTTGAGTGGCCAGATAGTTGTGATGATGATACTTGGTTGGCAATCAAGAAGAAGAGTCCTGGATTCTATGTGTCAGGAAGAAGGCTGATGAGGAGGAGACATCCTAATCCTCAAGTTGTGGTTACTCAGAAGAAGGGTCAAGAAGTTGTGTTGAAGTCTTTTCATGAAAACCTTGGTCATAGAGGCTTTGGGGAGACTTATAGAAGAGTAGCAGACAGATTTTGGTGGCCAGGTATGAAGTTGGCTGTGCAGAATTGGGTTCAATCTTGTGAAGAATGTCAAAGAAGAAGTCACTTGAAACCTAAAGAGGTTGGCCGTGCTACTGGTGAAACAACTGTTTTTGGAAGAGTCAGTCTGGATGCTGTCCATATTAAAGAGGGCAGGTATAAATACTTGATTGTTGCTACGGATGATTTGTCTAGTTGGGTTGAGGCAGTGCCTCTAGTTAATTTGACTTCCAAGAATGTGGCAGAGTTTTTGAAGAAGGAGTGGATTTATAGGTATGGGTTGATGAAGTTGGTGACTGTTGATGGCGGGCCGGAGTTTGGTGCCAGAGTTAAAGAAGCTGTGGCTAGTGTTGGTTCTAAAGATAGAGTAGCTACACCTTATTATCCTGAAGCTGAAGGCATGGTTGAAAGAGGCCATCAAGTTATCAAGAATGCTTTAGTGAAGATGTGCAGAGATAATGCTGAAAAGTGGAGGCATTATTTACCCTTGGTGTTATTTGCTGATAGGGTCACTGTGAAGAGGACAACTGGCTATTCTCCTTATAATTTAATGTTTGGTCAAAAAGCAGTTCTACCAGTGGATTTAGAAGCTGTCTCTTATCTTGGAATTGATTGGGATGACGTGCACTCAACAGAAGATTTTCTCTGTGCCAGGATGCAACAGTTGGAATGTAGAGAGGAATGTCAGGAGAAGGCAAACTCTAAAATGATCAAGATTAGGAATCAATCAGTCAGGTACTGGGACAAGAAGTTGGCTCATAGACTCAAGAATCCTTTGAAACCTGGTTGTTTGGTTTTGGTATATAATAGAAGTTTGGAGAATCAGTGGGGAAAAATGTTTGCTGACAGATGGAATGGACCTTACAGAGTCAGATCTCAGGCGTCTGGAGGTTCTTATGTTTTCGAAGAGTTGGATGGTGCAGTCTTAAAAAAGAGAGTGGCTGCAGACCAGGTGAAGAGGTTCTATCCCAGAGGCACTAGGCATGAAGAAATTGACTCCGCAATGAGGATAAACTATGGAACATCCTTTAAATTTTGGATTTTGGTGTTTCACAGCAACTTTTTTGTTGGAAACTTTTGTTAGAGGGTACCCATGGGTGGGGCCTCTAGATTTTGCTTTGGCAAGTGTGGTGGTGACTGATGGGCTGGCTGCTCTATCAAAAGTTACCCCAGATTGTCTGTTTCTAACCCTTTTTCTTAATTTGGTTGAACCCTAGTATTGGTTTCTTTTCACAGGTTTTAGTCCTCTATTACTTTAAACTGGAAATTCCTTTGGTTTTCAAGTGCCGGACTCTTCACTTTTATTGGTTTTGGTATTTTGTGTTGGATGTTGTGTTTTGTTGGCAGAAGGTACCCAGGGGGGGCTTCTAGATTTTATGTTGGCAAGTGTGGGGGTAACTGATGAGCTGGCTGCTCTGTAGAACAGTTACCCCAGAATGTCTGTCTCAAGTCTTTTGTTTGTTCCAGTTGGATTCTAGTTCTGTTGTTTATTATTCAGGTTTCAAGTCCACTATGACTTTAAACTGCTTTGGGACTGGATTCTTTATTTTTGGTTCTTTTGGATTAATGGTGGATCACTGGTGGTCTCCCATCATTTTTACTTATTGGAGGGAGCCCTCCCAGTGATCATTTATATGGACCGGACTTTCTCTTATTGGACCATCTATATACCTGGACTGTCTTGGATTTTTTAGTTATGTTTTTGCTAGATAGTACTTTTAGATTATTTTCTTTTTTCTCTTTTTTTCTTTTAATTTTTTTATGGCAGTTGTTAAAAATATAAAATCAAAAATATAGGGTGTTACAACATCAGGGTCA
Organism: Hemileia vastatrix; assembly: GCA_030280995.1. Lineage (NCBI taxonomy): Eukaryota > Fungi > Basidiomycota > Pucciniomycetes > Pucciniales > Zaghouaniaceae > Hemileia > Hemileia vastatrix. The sequence goes on from JASXTE010000005.1 coordinate 32,720,549, forward strand.
CCTGGATGTGGGCAAGCATTGGTGGGGAAAGGCTCATCATTCGGCTGGGCAATGCTATTTTCTTTTTTTTATTTTATTTCATTTATTTCTGTGTTTCATTATTTTTATTATCTTCTTTAATTTATAAATTTTTTTTGTTAATCATTTGAAATATTTAATTGTGTATCCACATCAAGGTGCACTTGGATGTGGGTAAGGTATCAGGGGATCAGCTCATCAATTGGCTGGGAGATACCAATTTTTTATATAATTATTTATTTCATATTATTTTATTTAGTTCATTTACATTTTATTTTTAAATTTTCTAATGATTAGTAGTTTAGTAGGATAAGGTACTGTTTAAAGAAATAAAATAAAAAAGAATACTGAAATTATTTTTATTAATTGTTTTATATTATTATTATGTTTCTAATCTTTTTGCAGGAGCTCATTGTCTGACTGATGAAGCTTCTGGAGGCTGGTCTGGATTATGATGTCGTTTTTGTTTTTTGTTGGGGTTATGGGAAGTACTGTGTTCTTTGAAGTGCATCCTGCTGGAGAGATTATATGGGTTATAATGGTCAGGAATGGGTTTGGATGGAAGTTCAGAGGAGGAGGAAGAAGAGGCAGGAATGGAGTGCTGGAAGGTGTGCTTAATGATCCTAGAAATCATCCAGTGGTCGTCCAACAGGCACTTTTTCAGGGATTTTTCAAAGTCATTCAAAGGTCCATGGAGGGCAATGGCTTTCAGAATGTTGGAACACATGGTGATTAGGTGTTGTTTCATGTCTCCATAATCCAGGGTAAAAGAAGTTTCTAGAGGTTGGTCAACTCCAATGGTAGATTCAGGAGTAGGGGTGCCAACTAGACAAGAAGAATTGGATCAGTAATTATTTTTGTTGAAGAAATGGGATGAAATAATTTGGTACTTACATATTGGAAGCTCATCAAATTTGTAAGCAGCCAGAATTTGGACCTCTGAAGAATTTGGAATGGTCACAGTAGGTGGATCAATCAGGGAATGACATGGATTCTCTTGGTCTTCCTCTGAAAGATTTTGAGAAGGTGAACTAGGAAGATGATGTTCCTGGGGCCTGGTTGGAGCAGCGGTACTGTGGTTGTTGTTGTGGTTGATATTTCTGTTCAATTCAGCTGGAGGAGGTGCTGGTGATGGAGTACCACGGTTGTTAAAAGATGGAGCAGGAGAGGGTGATTTGGAAGCAGATTGATCTCTTCTGGATGGAGCTTTTGAGGGAATGGAACTGTCAGAAGAATAGTTGGCTGACAGAGGATAGGTGTAGTTTCCTTGTCTTAACTGGGGACAAAATTGTTGCTTTGGTGCAGTGTTGGGTGCTCTCATTTCTTCCTGGGGTCCTCTGGAAGGTCTGCTAGAAGTTTGGGAAAATTTGGAGTTTTTGGACCTTGGAAGGGTTGGCTGCATTGCTCTGGGAGCAGTGGGAGGTAATTGCGTGGATTTTTTTTCGTTGTTTGGTTGAATTTGGCTGTTTTCTGGTTGTTTTTGGAGGTTTTGAGCCTGATTTTCACTGTCTAGTGAGGCGGGCGGGCCGTCTGGACGCGGTCTAGAAGCCTAGGAGCTTATTTTGAAGCTTTTGGAGCTAATTTAGCAGAGATAAGAGCAGTTTCTTGCGAAGCTAAGGCTGGTCTTTTGGGAAGAGTTCTGGAAGCTGAGCTTCTGGATCTTCTGGAAGGTGCTGAAGATAAAGATGAAGAGGAAGGACCAAGCTTTGAGGATCTGGTAGGGGATCTGGAGATGTATTTATGAGAAGGTGAAGGAGGAGGAATAGGGTACTTGGCATCTCTGTCACATTTCTTCTTTTTGGAATAGCAAGAATTACAAGCCTTGTTGTAGAATTTGGCTTCAGGAGTTGGAAGAGTGAATGTGAAAAATCCACTGTTTGCAGGCATATTCCTTGGGAGCAGTGAAGCAAGGAAAAGTAGAGGGGTGGACATCAGGGGATCCAGTCATGATCTGTGGTGAGAAATGATGATGGAAAGAGAATAGAAGGAGATTTTTGTCAGTGATGGGTAGATGATGAAGTGAAGGCAGAAGTTCGGCAGGTTGGCCGTGGGTGTATTGCATGAAATTGGCTGGGTCTTTTTTATTGAATTTTATTTCAGTCCTCCATGACTTTAAACTGGCTGATTTCAAGACCATTACTCTATGACTCTAAACTGGAATTTCTGATAGTCCGTCAAGACTTTAAACTGAACACTGTGTTAGTCCCCCAAGACTATAAACTGAGGAATGGGTTTTGTTGTTGGAATTGGTTTTGAAAGATTGGTGGAGGGTATCCACAGGGGGAGCCTCTGAATTCAGCAAAGGCAAGTTTGGGGGTAATTTATGGGCTGGCAGCTCTATTCACAATTACCCCAGAATGTTAGTTTTTTCTCTGTGTCTTAATGTGGTTGATCTCTGGTTCTGGGTTTATGATTTAGGTTTTTGAGTCCCCCAAGACTATAAACTGAGGGTTTTGAGTCCCCCAAGACTATAAAATGAGGATGGTCCCCCAAGACTTAAAACTGAGGGTTGTTTGTGGTTAAATCTTATAGAGGGTGTGGTCAATGTTTCATTTCTAAATCAAGATCAAGTACTAGTGGAATTACAGAGGGAATCAAGAGAAGAAATGAAGTGTTCAGAATTAGCCTTGAACTGATGGATGAGGTGCCTTCTTTTCTCCATGTCCTGTGGATCTCAAGCAGGAGTGGATTTGAAGTAGTGAAGCAGAAGCTGCTTCTGTTGAGATGTGTGTTGTTGGAACTTGGCCTTAATTGTGGGCAAGTGGTTTGGTGTTGGTGGTGCAATGGATCCTACATTGTCATCATCACTATCAGAAGATGGAGGAACTGAGAAGTCATCAGTTTGAAAGTTGAAGGAAAAAATGAAAGTTCTTTAGTATCAGATGGACCAGGGATGGTGGAACTTGTTGTTTTATGGGTTTTGGCACTCTTCTGGGAAGGGTGAAGCTTTTTGATTAATCTGTGTTTCAGGATGGATGGCCTAGATATTTTGGTGCTGGTAGAAGATGGACCAGGTTGAGGTGGAGGTGAATCTGTTGCAGAAGATAATGGACCAGTTCTGTAGCAGGGCTTCTTTCTAGATTGGCAGACATCGCAGGACGTTCTGTATGGATGGACAGGTGGTGTCATGGCGCAGATTAGATTATTTTCAATGCAGTATTGGCAAGGACCCATTTCAGAGGCATGTTTAGGAAGAAGGTTGAACATGGTGGTTTGATTAAAAAAGAATGTGGACATTCTTAATTAAAGGGAGGATGTGGTCTTCCAAAATTGGCAGGGGCCTTTGTTTTGCAATTTGGCGTTGTTTGGGCATGTCTTAATTGACATCTGTTGAGGAATTAGGTATTTTTCTGGTTTTTTTCCGTGGATATTGGGTCTTCGGATATGTGGGTACTATCATTGGATAGCCCTTGTTTTTCTCTATATTTTATGTCTTAAAGACATTTTTCATATTCTAAGTTTTAAGGGGTAATTTCCTCATTTTTCATTTATAAAATATAGCTGTTTAATTTTGTTTTTCGTGTTTTACGGGCTAAGTGCTTAGTACCATTGGATAGAGCTAATTTTTCTCTATATTTCATGTCTCAATGTTGTTATAGTGAAATTCCGTATTTTAAAGATTTTAGTAGTTGTAGTTATTTTTTCTAAGTAGATTAGGTGTTTTTATTGGTTTTCTGGCTTCAGGGAGGCCGGGCCGCTTCAGGCGGCACCTCCGACGTCTGGCGGCCTGCCCGCCTCTGTTTTAGAAGGTTGGGGAGCGCTTCTGGAGGGTTTTATTCAATTTAGCGGGTACAGGCGCCAAATTGGTGGGTGTGAATGGGCTCTTAGAGAGTGGTCTGTGTGTACATAGTGAAGAAGACAGTTTGGGGCAACCTTAATCATCATACAACCATCCGGAGGTGATATCAGTGTTCCTCACTCAGTTTTCACTGTTTTCTGGCCACAATTTGGCTGTGTTTGTTGCTAGTGAGTTCTTCATTTAACTTAACTTTGGCAACTGTTTTCTCTGTTATAGTCTTGCAAGCTATAGCAAGTATTATTGCTGTCTCTGGTGTAGATTTACAGTCTACATCAAGTATCTTTGCTGTCTCTGGTGTGGACATTGGTCTACCTTTCAGTTCTTTGGTTTGGTAGTCTGTCTGGGGACTACTTTCTTGGCTCATCAAGAATTCAAGTGTGTTGAAAAAGGGCTTTAGAAAAACAGGAACCAATTTACTGTAGCAGGTAAATCTCACTCTATTTTTCTAATGGGACAGGAGATTTTCTCTCTTGTTTTTCTCCAACTCCCTTGGTCAAGGCCTATAGCTAGTACTATAGGATTGTCTACAATGTTTTTATACTACCTTATTATATTTTGCCATGTCAACTTCCACTTTTACTTGAAATACTTGATCCATTATAATTTTTCCATTATATAAATAGTCATAATAATTTTCTTCAACTTCAGAACCAGAATCAGAATTTGAGTAATTTGAAACATAATTTTTATTTTAAAAATAAAATTTTTAACACTAAAACCCCCTTTTTCTTTTTCTAATTTATCATATAATTTTCCAACACTTTTTTCCCTTCATTGTCCTTAAAAAAGTCACCGGTAAATAAGATTGGGAGCTTAAGCTCTTTCTGGAGGAAAGAAGTATAATCATCACAAAGATTATTTTTTCGTAATTTAATTATACTAAATTTTTTTTGAAAATTTTGATGTGATTACTGCAGTTTATCCTCATGTTGGAGGCAATAAAATAATCCACCACTAATATCACCATAATTAACCATATTCCATTTCCAATTTTTATTCAACATAATATATTCCATCTTTTCCTTTGAACCATTTTTAAATTTTATAAATTAATTTGATAAATATAAAAAAAATATAAAAAGCCCCAACATATAATAACATTCCAATGAAATATCAACAGAAAATAATTTAGAATCCACTTGAATTATCTCCTGGTGAGCTAACCAATTGCTATCCTGGATATCTTCTTGGGTAGAGATTACAACAATAGAGCAATCAGCCCTTTCTACCTTAAAAAATGATGGTACTCATACATATCTTTTTTAATAAATTCACCAGAATCTGACCTTTTTATTTGCCTTTTCTTGGTGCAAAAACAAAACTGACACATTCACCATGGGAAATCTGGGGGTAAACTGCTACACCACACAATATGGGGGGCGGACTTGCTAGTGAGTCCGCAACCTTGGACCCAAACTCACAACAGATTGAACACACATTGAGCTATTGATAAAGGAACCATACAATCAGGGATGAACACCACTCAGCAGAACAGTTTTAGGTGGGTGTTCAAGTAGAGTTCAGTTTGGGTTCAGTATGAGTTCAGTCTGAGTTCCATCTGAGTTCCATCTCAGTTCAGGTTGAGGACTTGCTAGCAAGTCCACCCCCTATATTGCGTAGTGCTAGCAGTTCCCTCTATTTGAAACTATCATGAAATTGTCAGGAAACTGTTGGGAAACCATCCTGAAACTGTCAGAAAGATGTTTTTAAATCTGATGAAAAAACATTGAAAAAATAAACTGTCACAGATTGAATCCAGAACAATCCCTCCTTGAGCAGAGCTTAAGAACCACATTGAACATCAGTTAATCTCAGGTTTGGCAAAAGGTTGAACAACATCACTTAGCATACCTTAATATTCAAATATTAAACTTGAATATATGTTGCGTGTATGATATAGATGCAAATGCATTTGAATTTGCATGGTGGATACTTATTGCATGCTAAAAATTGATGTGAAATGCCTATCCAAAGTGTATGCATAATGACTATGAAGAGAAAATATGCATAAAAAATATGCATAAAAATATGCATATTGAATATGCATATTGAATATGCATAAAAATATGCATATTGAATATGCATAAAAAATATGCATATTGAATATGCAAAAAAAGGTGCATATATGTATATGAATAAAATATATTAATATGCATATAAATCTGTATAATGAATATGCATTTGAATATGCATAAATATGCATAATGATTGAAAAATGCAAAAAAATGATGCTTAACGAGTATATTTTATGCATAAATAGAAATATGCAATATGATTTCATATTGCATACAGATAACACTGGCAAACCATTTTGACCAAAACTCATATTAAATTTTCATTCTGGACTAAAGGTGTGAGGGAAGGAAGAAAAACAGTCCAACATTAGAAAAATGCTACATGCACTCATTTTGTAGCAGAGCAAATGAGAAGTGCTGAATTATGGTTGGCGCCCATAATTTAGTATGAAATCATAATTTTATTTAATTGTTTTCAATATTGAAAAGAATTTAGGTTGGTTGGTATGGATCTAGCTGTGCCAGGGTCTAATCTAATTATTTTAACAATTTCTTAATAATTAATGGGTTTTAATACAAAAACAGGTTGTATTTTTTGTGGGATATTGGATATGATAAGGTCTTTTGTAAAAAAAACTCATATTGTTTAAGAATATTCCTGAATCAGATGTGGGATAATCACTACAAAAAATTGTAGTACTGTGGGCAATAAAATATATGCACAAGCAGTAAAGAAAGGACCAAGTGAACCCTTTTTGTGCAGTGGGAATCATTAGAGTGGAATTGTGGATGAAAAATATAATTCATTATTACCATTTTATTTAATCAAAAAATTTATAATATTAAAAAGAACTATTGAATAATTGGTATTTGACTTTTGTGCCTCACTCATATTTATCATTTGATTGATTTTTGTCACCATTATGTTATTAATATTATAAGTATAGCAAAAACTCGTGTGCCCAACGCATACCGGGTGATGTTACACCTTTTATAATATTATTAAATAAAGGTAAAAAAATATGAAAATGATTTGTTTTACAAAAAATAAATTGATATCCAAAAGCAATATGAGGGATAAAAAGGTAAAATTAAAGGGATCAAAAATGAAATAAAAAATTAAAGTAAAATTCCTCCCATCAAGAGCAAGTAGACATGATGGGGTGAATGCCCACCAGTGGCACTAAACTTGGACTATAATTTCTTTTTTGTAAAAATAAAAAAAAATCCCCTTGAGCTTTACCAAAACTTCAGGATGACAATTTTTCCATATCAAACAACTTCTAGTGCAATTATTGAAGAAAAATTCATTTTCATTGCAATAGAGAGAATTGATCACATCAGACTGCATGTGACCAAAAGTGTCCAGCACAAGTTTGGCTAAACTTGTGCTGGACACTTTTATGATGGAGAGTAGCTAGGGTTGAATTTTTTTTCAGTTCATCTGGTATTTCTTATAAACATTTCCACTGGTATTTGATCTTTGTGCCTCACTCATATTTATCATTTGATTTATTTTTGTCACCATTATGTTATTAATATTATAAGTATAGCAAAAACTCGTGTGCCCAACGCATACCGGGTGATGTTACACCTTTTATAATATTATTTAATAAAGGTAAAAAAATATGAAAATGATTTGTTTTACAAAAAATAAATTGATATCCAAAAGCAATATGAGGGATAAAAAGGTAAAATTAAAGGGATCAAAAATGAAATAAAAAATTAAAGTAAAATTCCTCCCATCAAGAGCAAGTAGACATGATGGGGTGAATGCCCACCAGTGGCACTAAACTTGGACTATAATTTCTTTTTTGTAAAAATAAAAAAAAATCCACTTGAGCTTTACCAAAACTTCAGGATGACAATTTTGCCATATCAAACAACTTCTAGTGCAATTATTGAAGAAAAATTCATTTTCATTGCAATAGAGAGAATTGATCACATCAGACTGCATGTGACCAAAAGTGTCCAGCACAAGTTTGGCTGAACTTGTGCTGGACACTTTTATGATGGAGAGTAGCTAGGGTTAAATTTTTTTTCAGTTCATCTGGTATTTCTTATAAACATTTCCACTGGTATTTGATCTTTGTGCCTCACTCATATTTATCATTTGATTTATTTTTGTCACCATTATGTTATTAATATTATAAGTATAGCAAAAACTCGTGTGCCCAACGCATACCGGGTGATGTTACACCTTTTATAATATTATTTAATAAAGGTAAAAAAATATGAAAATGATTTGTTTTACAAAAAATAAATTGATATCCAAAAGCAATATGAGGGATAAAAAGGTAAAATTAAAGGGATCAAAAATGAAATAAAAAATTAAAGTAAAATTCCTCCCATCAAGAGCAAGTAGACATGATGGGGTGAATGCCCACCAGTGGCACTAAACTTGGACTATAATTTCTTTTTTGTAAAAATAAAAAAAAATCCACTTGAGCTTTACCAAAACTTCAGGATGACAATTTTGCCATATCAAACAACTTCTAGTGCAATTATTGAAGAAAAATTCTTTTTCATTGCAATAGAGAGAATTGATCACATCAGACTGCATGTGACCAAAAGTGTCCAGCACAAGTTTGGCTGAACTTGTGCTGGACACTTTTATGATGGAGAGTAGCTAGGGTTGAATTTTTTTTCAGTTCATCTGGTATTTCTTATAAACATTTCAACTGGTATTTGATCTTTGTGCCTCACTCATATTTATAATTTGATTGATTTTTTGTCACCATTATGTTATTAATATTATAAGTATAGCAAAAACTCATGTGCCCAATGCATACCGGGTGATGTTACACCTTTTATAATTTATTAAAAAAATATGAAAATGATTTGTTTTACAAAAAATAAATTGATATAAAAAAGCAATATGAGGGATAAAAAGGTAAAATTAAAGGAATCAAATATGAAATAAAAAATTAAAATAAAATTACTGCCATCAAGAGCAAGTAGACATGTTGGGGCAAATGTCCACCAGTGAGGCTAAACTTGGACTATAATTGCTTTTTTGAAAAACAAAAAAGTGCCAATCTGAGTTTTAAAAAAAGTTCAGCAGAACCATTTAGCCATATCAAACAACTTCTAGTGCAATGATTGAGAGAGAATTTATCACACCAGACTGCATGTGACAAAAAGTGTCCAGCACAAGTTTGGCCGAACTTGTGCTGGACACATTTATGACAGAGAGTAGCTAGGGTATAATTTTTCATCAGTTAATCTGGTATTTCTTATAAACATGTCCATTGGTACTTGATCTTTGTGCCTCACTCATATATATCATTTGATTAATTTTTTGTCACCATTATACTATTAATATTATAAGTATAGCAAAAACGCGTGTGCCCAACGCATACCGGGTGATGTTACACCTTTTATAATATTATTAAATAAAGGTAAAAAAATATGAAAATGATTTGTTTTACAAAAAATAAATTGATATACAAAAGCAATATGAGGGATAAAAAGGTAAAATTAATCTCAAAGAGATCAATTATGAAAAACAAAATACTAGTAAATTTCTTGCTCTCAAGAGCCAGTAGAAGTGTTGAATCAAATAGGAGCCATCAGGGCTAAATTGTAATAAGTGACCTTTTTTTTAAAGATAAAAAATTATGCACCTGAGGTCAGGAAGAAAAACAGGTGGACGATTCAGCTAAACAAAACTACTTGTAGTGAAGTTTAATAAAAAAATGTTTTTTTGTTGCCATATAGAGAATTGATCCCATCTGACTGCACATGACTAAAGGTGTCCAGCACAAGTTCATCCGAACTTGTGCTGGACACTTTAATGATGAAGAGTATCTTGGGTGGAAATTTTCTTCAGTTCCTTCATTTTGTATTTCTCATAAACATGTCTACTGGTATTTGATCAGTCTGTATCTTTCATATTTAACATCCCATTAATATTTTATCACCATTATATTATTAATGTTATTAGTATAGCAAAAACTTGTGTGCCAAATGCATACTATGTGAAGTTATACCTTCAATAATTTTTTAAAATAGACGTAAATAAATATGGAAAGGATTAGTTTAACAAAAACTAAATATAAATTTAAAAGTAAAAAGAGGAAGAAAAGAGTAAAATAAAAGTCAAAGAATTCAAATATGAAAAAAATACTAGTAAAATTCCTGCTATCAAGAGCCAGTAGAGGTGTTTAAGCAAATGCGAGCCATCAGGGCTTAATTGTAATAAGTGACCTTTTCCTTTAAAGATAAAAAATTATGCACCTGAGGTCAGGAAGAAAAACAGGTGGACGACTCAGCTAAACAAAACTACTTGTAGTGAAGTTTAATAAAAAAATGTTTTTTTGTTGCCATACAGAGAATTGATCCCATCTGACTGCACAAACCAAAATGTCCAGCACAAGTTCGGCCGAACTTGTGCTGGACACTTTTATGATGGAGAGTAGCTAGGGTGCAGGTCTTCTTCAGTGCAACTTTTATTTTTTTAAAACATGTCAACTGGTATTTGATCTTTCTGTGTTATTCATATTTTACCAGCACATGTTCAGCCAAACTTGTGCTGGACACTTTTATGATGGAGAGTAGCTAGGGTGGAATTTTTTTTCAGTTCATCTGGTATTTCTTACAAAAATGTCTACTGGTATTTTATCTTTGTGCCTCACTCATACATATTGTTTGATTAACTTTTTGTCTTAATTATATAATTAATTATATAAGTATAGCAGAAAATCGTGTGCCAAATGCATACTGAGTGACGTAAAAAATTTTATAATATTATTAAAAAAATGTATAAAAATATTAAAATAATTTATTTTCAAAATTATTAATTGATATCCAAAAGCAATATGAGGAATAAAAAATTAAGTTAAAGGGATCAAATATGAAAAAGGAACTCCAGGTATTATTCCTAATATCAAAGGCCAGTAGAGATGTTGAAGCAAATGAGAGCCATCAGGGATAAATTGTACTAAATTCACTGTTTTTTAAAGATAAAAAATTGTGTACCTGTGGTTTGGATGAACTCTAGGTGGATAATTCAGCTATATCAAACTACATCTAGTGAAGTTTCTTATCAAATAATTTTTTTCATTGCCATAGAGAGAATTGATCCCATCTGACTGCACCTGACCAAAAGTGTACAGCACAAGTTCGGCCAAACTTGTGCTGGACACTTTTATGATGGAGAGTAGCTAGGGTGCAGGTCTTCTTCAGTGCAACTGTTATTTTTTTAAAACATGTCAAATGGTATTTGATCTTTCTGTGTTATTCATATTTTATTATCTGATTAATTATTTGTCATTAGAATTTTATTAATTTTATTAGTACAGAAAAAACTTGTGCGCCAAATGCATGCCATGTTATATTACACCTTTTATAATATTATTAAAAAATGTTAAAAAAATATGAAAATGATTTCTTTTCCAAAATTATAAATTAATATCCAAATGTAACATGAGTGATAAAAAAGTAAAGTAAAAGAGATCAAATATGAAAAAGAAATATTCAAAAAAATTCCTGCCTTCAAGAGCCAGTAGAGGTGTTGAGACAAATGGGTGCCATCAGGGCTAAATTTGATAAAATTTAATTTTTTTAAAAGATAAAAAATTTTTCACCTGAGGTTTGGAAAAACTCAAGGTGGATAATTCAGCCATACCAAACTACTTCTAATGTAATTATTTAGAATTTTTTTAATTTTATTTCCACAGAGAGAATTGATCCCATCTGACTGCACCTGAACACAAGTGTCCAGCAAAAGTTTGGCTGAACTTGTGCTGGACACTTTTATGATGGAGAGTAGCTAGGGTGGAAGTGTTTCTCAGTACATAAGTTTTTTGTTTTTCACATTTCTATTGGGTTTTTAACTTTTTTTATCATTCACATTTTTCTTATAATTAATTTTTTGTCACCATATATATTATTAATGTTTCTAGTATAGCAAAAACCTGCATTCCAAATGCAAAATTGGTGATGTTACACCTTTAATAATATTATTATATAAAGTTAAAAAAATATGAATATGTTTAGTTTTTAAAAAAATAAATTGATATTTAAAATTAAAAAGAGTAATAGAAAAGTAAAATTAAAATAAATGGGATCAAATATGAAATAAAAAATACAAGTAAATTTTTTACTATCAAGAGCCAGAAGTGGTTTTGGGACAGTTGGGGATCCCTAGGTCAAGACTTGGTCTAAACTTACTTTTATGTATAGCTAACAAGTTTTGACCTGAGGTTTGGACGGACTTCCAGGGGACAATTTTACAATATTAAACATTCTTTACTTCAATAATTGAGTGAAATATCATTTTTATTGCCATAGAGAGAATTTATCTCATATGACTTCATGCAATTAAAAGTGTCCAGCACAAGTTTGGCCGAACATGTGCTGGACACTTTTATAATTGAGAGTAGGCATACAGCAAATCTTCTTAGACTCAAATGGGATTTCTTATAAACATTTCCAATTGAATTTGATCTTTCTGTTATGGTAAGGTAAACTCTTACAGTCGCCTTGCTGTAAGCAGAATCCGGAGGAGATATGTGGATTTAGCCGAAAACCCCGTCCTTCCAATAAAAATAACAAAATGGGTATTCTAAATCACTAAGCTAACCAATCTACTTGGATCTGATTGATGAAAATAATGAAACTCTAAAATAATTAACGCTTATTGAGATTTAAAGAAAGTGGCTGTTGATAAAGAAATACTGATAACAACAATTAAGGTGTACCAGTGAAAGATCTGAAAAGATTGACTTTTATGTTTTTATAATAATTTGAGTTTTTATGAGACAGCAATAATCAAGTCCCAGCGATGAAGACCTTTCTAAAGATACCCTGTAAGAAGTGTGTTTTAAATTGTTGAATTGTATTTCTAAAATGTTATGTAAAAATAATAATGTTATAAGGGTATTACAAGTTATTTTAATTTGTTGAGTAATAAAAAATGAGACTGTGGTGGTTAAAGATTAAGCTGTATGATGTGTCCCCCCTTTCAATTTTGAGTTTGAGAAGCGCTTAAGTATTCCTAGTCACATGCCTAAGTTTTCCCCTCCAGAGCTCTTCCAGAGTCAATCCGGAGCCCGTACGAAGTCCGTACGGAGCCGAAGCGGAGTCCGAACGGAGTCCGTACGGAGTCGAAGCGGAGTCCGAATGGAGTCCGTACGGAGTCAAAACGGAGTCCGAACGGAGTCGAAATGGAGTCCGTCCAGACTTCCGGACTCAATTAGAACCTTAAAACTATAATAAAAAATCTAGAAAAATTACACATAATAGAGCTACTTCCCCTTTACATACCAAACTAATTTTCGTAGTCTGCGCAGCTCTAATTACCCCGTGAAAACTCATCGAAGTTAAGTAATTTCTGAAAACGTAAATATTTCTATAAAACTTTAAAATTTATTTAAAAATATAAGAAAGATAGTAAAAATTCTGGGAAAATTTCCCAAGGTTCTTGAGTGACTCGACTTAATACTTATAAATTTTTCAGACGATAAAAATAAGTTTTCTCCGTAAAATAAATTGTTTTTGTGTAGGCATTTGCTTGTGACCAATTTCTTCATATTTAAAACTCAAATAAATTAAATAAAACCCTTTTATATATAAAAAAATAATAATGCCAATCTTGCACGTCGTAATAACTCCATTTACGTACTTAGGTGCCATACTAAACTTTAGGCTACCACATCCTCCCTCCAATTGAGAATGTCCCCATTCTTATAACTTTGCATAACTGGTTGAGCAATTCCAAAAGAATTATCTTTTCCAATAAAGTAATTTGATAAATTTGTTTTAGCTGGTCTGCTTTTAAATCTTTATAATAAAAACGTTCTTTCTTCTTCTCTGGCTTGATATAACATAAAATAATATAAATCTTGTGATGATTCCACTACTGAGATCAAGGTTTGAATCCCTTCAGACTCCCATATACCAGTCTTCCTTCTTGTCACAGCATTGAGAGAGTGGATCTTCCTATGAGCCGAATACTCCTGATTCCAACCTCATAGGGCCCCCCACTGAGCCGAATTCTATTATTCCAATCTCGCCATAAGGTCCTCCAAGCTTCACACCAAAAAAAAATGGCCTAACTATGAGGCACTAAAAAAAATCATTCCCTAAAATCCAACTACCATCCTAACTTCTGATTCCTTCATCACAATTTTCAAACTTTGCTATACAGCAAACCCATAAAATACTTTTGCCAGGCTTCCAATAATAATATTAACTTTAGATCATGTTAAAGCGCCACAAATTTTACCTAATTAACCATTATGCTTTCCTTAGCATCATCACCACCTAAAATTTTAGCCTCCTAAAGCTTATCAGCACCCAATTCCAGAAATAATTGAATAACCAGTTTAGAGTCATAGTGGACAGTGATAAATTAAAAGATTGAATTGAGTTATTCAAACAAGATTGACATTCCAGTTTATAGTCTTGGTGGACCAAACATATAATCGATTGCCAGTTTATGGTCTTGGTGGACCAAAGATCGTTTAGGTGCATAAATAACTTGATAAATTCCTAAGTAAGGCCTAGGCTGACCAAAGATTGAATAAATTTGATAATCCAGTTTAATGTCATAGTGGACCAAACATTTTATCAACAAGTAATCCAGTATAAGGCCATAGTGGTCCAATGAATGTTGAATTATCCTGCAGATATTAATTTTCCAGTTTAAAGTCATAGTGGACTAAAACAATGAATGAACTACCAGTTTAAAGTCATGGTGGACCAAACATTTGATCGATAAGAAATCCAGTTTAAGGTCATGGTGGACCCAACACTTGATAATAGTCCAGTTTAAGGTCTTGGTGGACCTAACATTTGATAACACTCCAGTTTAAGGTCTTGGTGGACCTAACAAATCCAATAAAAAAATTTTTAACAATAGTCTTGAAAATTAGCCAGTTTAAAGTCTTGGAGGACTAAAAGCTCCAAAATTCGTATAAAACCTTAAGGAAAGTCTTGAACAGTAGCCAGTTTAAAGTCTTGGAGGACTAACAGATCCAAAATACGTATAAAAAAAAGCCTTAAAGAACATCTTGAAAAGTAGCCAGTTTAAAGTCATGAAGGACTAACAGATCCAAAATACGTATAAAAAAAACCTTAAAGAACGTCTTGAACAGTAGCCAGTTTAAAGTCTTGGAGGACTAACAGCTGTCTTGAAGTAAAATCCCATAGGTATTGAGTTTCCCTAGACCCTGTTTCCTGTCTAAACTATATGAATAAACTAAAAAAGAAGGAAGACTGAAAAATAAAACTAAGAAATATAATAAAAATTTTTGATTTAACACCACACAATATGGGGGGCGGACTTGCTAGCAAGTCCGCAACCTTGGACCCAAACTCACCATAGATTGAACACACATTGAGCTATTGATAAAGGAACCATACAATCAGGGATGAACACCACTCAGCAGAACAGTTTTAGGTGGGTGTTCAAGTAGAGTTCAGTATGGGTTCAGTCTGAGTTCAGTCTGAGTTCCATCTGAGCTCCATCTGAGTTCAGGTTGAGGACTTGCTAGCAAGTCCACCCCCTATATTGCGTAGTGTAATTAATTAATTTTTTCATTTTTTTTTTTTTTTTTTTTTTTTTTTATAATTTTATTTTATTTTTATTTTATTTAATTATTTTTCTCTTTTACTTATTATTATTTTTTTTTATTTATTTTTTATTTATTTATTTATTTATTTTTTTTTTAATTTAATTTAATTTAATTTTTTTTTTTTTTTTTTTTAAATTTAAAATAAAAGATTTTAGAAAAGATAGTTTTGAAATAAAAGTTTAATTTTAATTTTTTTAAAAAAAGATAAAAAAAGTAATAATAATAAAAAAATTTCAAAATGAAATTTTTAAAAGATGCCCCCCGGCCATTTGATGAGCCGTACCCTCGACATCATACCCACATCCAAGTGCAACTTGATGTGGTTACACAATTTTGAGAAATTGAAAAGAAAAGAAAATAAATGAAAGTTTTTAGAGGCTAATTTTTATAATGATGATCACTGGGTGGGCTCCCTCCAATTTATAAAAATGATTAGAGACCACCAGTGAGCATCACCTTTACAATAATTCATAATATATATTAAAGAAAAGAAATCACAATCTATCATAAAAAATCAAAAACAAAAATAAAAAAAATCTTGAATCCGGCGTTGAGAGCGGTGTCTCTTGATTCGTTCCAGTTTATAGTCTTAGTGGACTTCCTAAAATTAAAAGACAAAGCCAGGATTCAACTAGAAACAGGGAAAATTTCGGAAACGAACATTATGGGGTAATTGTGTATAGAGCAGCCAGCCCATCAATTACCCCCACACTTGCCAATATTTAATTAAGAAGGTTCCCCTGTGAACACTTCTTCCAATAAATTTTAAAATTTTTCCAACACTATCTTCACCCATATTTTAAGAATTTTAAGTTTTTGAAAATTTTAAAGAAGGTCTTCTTGCATTTTGTTAAGTTTCATCACAGTTTCGTTCTCCATATACAGTGTAACAATAGTAAACTATTTTGATAAAAAAAGAAGATAGTTTATCCTCGTTGCGGAGGTCGTCATAAAATATTGTCGATATCATAGTTTATCCTCATTGCGGAGGTTAATAAAATTTGATAAATGTCATTAAAATTGTAGTTTATCCTCATTTCGGAGTTATCCATATAATTTCATAAATTTCATAGTTTATCCTCATTGCGGAGGAATCCATAAAGTTTCATTGATATCATAGTTTATCCTCATTGCGGAGGAATCCATAAAGTTTCATTGATATCATAGTTTATCCTCATTGCGGAGGAAGACTTCGGCACTCCTGGTGCCTCTAGGATAGAACCGTTTCACTTGATCGGCTGCTACCCTCTTCTTCAATACTACTCCATCCAACTCTTCTAGCACATATGAACCGCCGGAAACTTGCTCCTTGATTTTATACGGTCCATTCCACCTATCTGCAAACATCTTTCCCCATTGACTTTCCAAACTCCTATTATACACCAGGACCATATCTCCTGGGTTCAAAGGTTTCCTTAATGGATGTGCCAACCGCTCATCCCAATATCTGACTTATTGATTTCGGATCTTCATCATCCACGAATATGCCTTTTCTAAATATTCTTCTTTCTTTTCTAGCTGCATCATTCTTGCACTCAATAATTCTTCAGTAGTTTTGACCATGTCCCAGTCAACTCCAAGATATGATTCAGCTTCTAAATCAACCGGTAAAACTGCTTTCTGTCCAAAAACAAGTTCATAAGGTGAAAATCCGGTCGTCCTTTTGGCAGTGATTCGATCCGCAAATAAAACTAAAGGTAAATAGTGCCTCCACTTTTCGGCACTTGTCCCACACATTTTAACTAAAGCATCCTTAATAACTTGATGCCCTCTTTCAACCATGCCTTCAGCTTCGGGATAATATGGGGTTGCTACCCTAACCTTTGATCCAACTTTCAATACGGCCTCTTTAAACTCTGTCCCAAATTCAGGACCTCCATCTACCGTCACCAATTTCATCACTCCATATTGATACACCCAATTATTCAAAAAAATTCTGCCACATTTTTGGCAGTTAAATTAATAAGAGGCGCTGCCTCTACCCAACCAGATAAATCATCTCTGGCCACAATTAAATATTTATACCGTCCCTCTTTTATATGAACGGCATCTAAACTAACTCTTCCAAAGAGCGTATATTCACCGGTCGCGCGTCCAGGTTCTTTTGGCCTTAAATAACTTCGTCTTTGACATTCTTCGCATGACTGAACCCACTGTTTAACAGCCATCTTCATGCCAGGCCACCAAAATTGATCAGAAATTCTTCTAAACGTTTCTCCAACGCCTCTATGCCCGAGATCTTCATGCAGTGATTTCAAAACTAATTCTTGCCCCTTCTGTTGAGTTATAACTACTTGAGGATTTGGATATCTCCTCCTCATTAAACGTCGACGAGATAGGTAAAACGTAGATGACTTCCTCTTGATAGCCACCCATTCATCGTCTTCACAATCTTCTGGCCTCTCTAAAGTCAACAAATATTTGACTAACAAAAAATAAAATCCAGTCTAACCCCAGACTTCATCTTGAAAATCGATTAATATAACATCAATAGGGACTTCTCTATCACCAATATCACCTGCACATGAATGAGCCAATAATCGTTGACCCCTAAATAAATCTTTAATCGAGCTATGTTGACGTTTTTCTTCTGAACTTTTGGATCCTTCGTAAACCGTATTCGAAAATACCTCTTTCTCTTTATCCACCTTTTTATTTAAATTCTCTAATTCTCCAACATATACACCATTCCTTAAATTACTACTATCCCACACTACCAATCCATCTTCCTCTACATACACCACATCTTCTTCTACCTCCTTTCTACCGAATTTATCTACACCTTTTCCAACACCTTTATTAACATAAAAACTATTTTCCAGTTTATCCTCTTGGTGGAGGTCATCAACACCATAATCTAAACACAATAGTCCTGCCAGTTTAACCTCATGGGGGAGGTATGGAAAGTCTTCAGCTCCTTTAGTGCTGGCTTTGATAATAGGTATATCTTCATCGAACTCTTCTGAGTCTGAATCTTCTTCAGTGGGTGGTCTCCTTGATAAACCATCTGGCATAGTAAACGTTTTTACAGGCTTATGAACTAAATCAAACGAAAAATGTTGAATAAAAGCTACCCATCTTGTCATGGGTGCATTTGGTAAACTTGGGGAATTAATCATCTGGATTAACGATTTCGCATCCACTTGCAACTCAAAATGTTGCCCCCACAAAATATGCTGAAGTTTCTTCAGTATTTTTGCCACACCACATAATTCCAATTTTGGTTGAGAATATCTTGATTCGACCTCAGTAAATACTACAGATTCATACCTAACTGGCCTGATGTAACCAGCTTTATCCATCTGAGACAAAACCGCCCCAGCTGCAACCTGACTTGAATCAACTGCTAAATAAACTCTGCCAGCATCTTTTTTCATAATCCAACTTGTGCAGGACTAAATCCTTCCCTACAACCTCCTTCAACTTCACAAACGCCTTCTCACACTCTTCATCCCACTCCCAGTCTGCATCCTTTCTTGTTAACCGTCTCAATGGTGCTGACAATGAAGAAAAGTCCTTGATAAACATTCTAACATATACGCAAACGCCTAAAAACCCTCTAACTTCGGTCGTATTCTTGGGTCTTGGCCAGGACTGAATTTTGTTAACTTTCTTCATGGACATAATTCTACCCTCTCTACGTACCACATGGCCTAATATTTCTAAAGCTGGCACACAACATGAAAATTTTGAACCTGAAATAGTTAAACCAGCCTCTTCAATTCGAAACAAGATTCTTTCTAAAGTAATTGCAAACTCCCAAATGAATTTGCGTATCCCGGGATTCTCTTCCAACACCTGGTTATCATAGTTGGTTGTTGGTCCCTTAATTCCTCCATCATCTATAAAGATTCCAGCATATTGTGGAATTTTGTCTTGAAGGATCCAAGCCATCTGAGCTTGATAAACTGCAACCAAATTTGTTGCTCCTTGAGGTAATCTTGTTAACTGTAAATGTCCTAGTGGCGTATCGAATGTAGTGAGAGGCCTTGAGTCCGGATGTAACTCTCTCTCATCATATCCACCCATAATATCTCCCAAACCATAACACACTCTCCCTGCAAATGCTTCAACAAACTCCTCTCCTCTTCTACAAAAGCAATGGCCTTCTCTCGCTTGACCATCACATCCAACAACAACTTCTTCTCTTCACCAGACAACCAACCATCAGGTCCAAAATTAACAACACCCAGTCTCTCAAAAGTGATTCTTGACGTCTCAGAAAATTCAGGTGGATTCTTTACCAAGGGACTTTCATAAGGATCTCTTGATAACCTTGGTCTTCTCAAGGGTGGATTTAATTCAGCAGGTAGCGGTTCATTAATA
Source organism: Hemileia vastatrix (assembly GCA_030280995.1). Classification (NCBI taxonomy): domain Eukaryota; kingdom Fungi; phylum Basidiomycota; class Pucciniomycetes; order Pucciniales; family Zaghouaniaceae; genus Hemileia; species Hemileia vastatrix. The sequence goes on from JASXTE010000005.1 coordinate 32,740,288, forward strand.
GGTCGAACTTTATTTGCTACTTTCTTATATTTGGCTGCATCCACATCTAAATAAACTTGAGGTAAAACATTGCCATTAAAACTTTCATCAAATGAATCTTCTTCATCGTCAGAATCGGAATAAGACAAATTAGAAAAATATTTTATTTCATTTTTAAATTTTACCCTTTTTTCCTTTCCCTCGTCTAATTTATAAACAGATTTTCCAACACCTTTGCTTCCCTTATCCAACAGTAAATCATCCGTAAAGAAAGTTAGCAGTTTAACCTCTTGCTGGAGGACTGGAAATGAATTTTCACAAAAATTATTTTTTTGTGTTTTAATTATACTGAGATTTTTTATTGGATTTTGATAAGATTTTTGCAGCTTACCCTCTTGCTGGAGGTCCGTGATAGAAGGAGATAATTGCAGTTTAACCTCTTGCTGGAGGTCCAAAATAACATTTTCACAAAAATTATTATTTTTTTGTGTTTTAATTATACTAATATTTTTAATCGGGTTTTGATAAGACTTTCGCAGTTTACCCTCTTGCTGGAGGTCCGTGATAGAAGGAGATAATTGCAGTTTAACCTCTTGCTGGAGGTCTGGAATAACCTTTTCACATAAATTATTTTTTTGTGATTTACTTATACTGAGATTTTTAATTTGGTTTTGATGAGATTTTCGCAGTTTACCCTCTTGCTGGAGGTCCGTAATAGAAGGAGATACTTGCAGTTTAACCTCTTGCTGGAGGTAATCAAACATACCCTTCCAATTTTTATCCAACCTAATTTGGCCCATTTTGCCTTTTTCACCGTTTTTAAATTTAATAGAAAAACCGGGTAAATCCAATAAACATATAGAAAAGTCCATAAAATATTTGCACTCCAAAGTAATATTAACAGAAAATAATTGAGAATCCAATTGAATTATCTCCAAGTGAGCTGACCTATTGCAATCCGGGATCTCATCCTGAGGAGAGATTACAACATTAGAGTGATCAGCCCTTGCTACCCCAAAAAATGAGGGCATTCATAATAATTTGAATCCTGAATAAATTGAAGACATAACGATAAAAGAAAATTTCAGCCCAGTTTAGGTAGTTTATCCTCATTTCGGAGGAATTAAATTCTTGATATCCCCTGGAGATAATCCATAATTTTGCCCCAAGGGCTTATCCACCGATTCCAAAAAACCTAAAAATAAACCCCCATAATTTGTCCTACCATTGGACATAAAAAATAAACAACCCTTTTCCAAAATATGAGTGCATCCAATTTATGCACTCTATTATCAAATACCACTACACTCTTTATTAGTGCAGGGAAAACCATATCCTCCTTAACAATCTCTCCCTGAGATTGTAACAAATCCACCATATCCATATCTTCATTGCAGACAGTCTCTGCTTCTGAAGACAAAAACTGAGGCGAAAAATCCTCTAAATCCGATTCCAAATCATTCAACACAAAATTATCCCCATCATCCAAAATTTTGTCATTAATGACAACAATATCTTCATCTTCAAAAATCTCTTCTTTCCAAACAGAAGAGTCAACAAAAATAATATCTTCAGGCTGGACAAAATCTTCAGGAATGGCTGAATCCGAAATTTCATCAGAAACTAGTTCTTTTAAACCATCCTCTTCTATCTCTTGAGCGACCTCAGTGTCTTCTCCAGAGTCCAAATCAACAGAGTTATGAGTATCCAGATGTTCCAAAATAACCTTCTTTAGCACCTCCATACCAGGAATCCTAGTTTCTCCATCTGGAAGATCCTTCATTAAATTCGCATTAATAAGCACCATCAAAACATCTTTCTTAAACTTTTCCCCCATAGCATCCCAAAAAATATACTTTGATGCATTATCATGAAATAAAATTTCATACTCCAACAAATAATCCAGAACCACCTGAAATTCAACCATAAACTGATGATACTGATGCAGAGATGTTACACCACCTTTTGATTCCCATTTCCTAGCTATATCTTTTAGATCCTCCAATGAATAAACTTTTGGCCACCTTTTTTCCATTTCCATCTTAAGCTTTCTCCAATCTTGACCTTTATAACCATCCATAGAAATAACCTCCTTTTCCATCTCTCTGTCCAAAATAAAGAACCTAATCTGCTTCACCATATCCAAAGGTAAAGCACCATCAATTGCAGCTGCAGTTTCATACCTATGTAAAAACCTTTCTAAATCATCTCCAGAAAACTTGGGCCCAACCCAAGATACAACCCTTACTGATGCCCTAACAGGTACACCAGCAGCCAACACAGCAGTTCCACTAGTAAAAGACATCCCAAAACATAAGAAAAGCGTTAACAACCGTTAAAATAACAAGCCTCTTGCAGGCCAATAACAAAAATCCAATTAGAGTTCCAGAAAATAAGCCTCTTGCAGGCTAATAACGTTCTTGATCCAAGTAAGTCTTTAAAGAAAGCTAGAGAAGTCGAACCCCACGTTGGGCGCCAACTATGGTAAGGTAAACTCTTACAGTCGCCTTGCTGTCAGCAGAATCCGGAGGAGATATGTGGATTTAGCCGAAAACCCCGTCCTTCCAATAAAAATAACAAAATGGGTATTCTAAATCACTAAGCTAACCAATCTACTTGGATCTGATTGATGAAAATAATGAAACTCTAAAATAATTAACGCTTATTGAGATTTAAAGAAAGTGGCTGTTGATAAAGAAATACTGATAACAACAATTAAGGTGTACCAGTGAAAGATCTGAAAAGATTGACTTTTATGTTTTTATAATAATTTGAGTTTTTATGAGACAGCAATAATCAAGTCCCAGCGATGAAGACCTTTCTAAAGATACCCTGTAAGAAGTGTGTTTTAAATTGTTGAATTGTATTTCTAAAATGTTATGTAAAAATAATAATTTTATAAGGGTATTACAAGTTTTTTTAATTTGTTGAGTAATAAAAAATGAGACTGTGGTGGTTAAAGATTAAGCTGTATGATGTGTCCCCCCTTTCAATTTCGAGTTTGAGAAGCGCTTAAGTATTCCTAGTCACGTGCCTAAGTTTTCCCCTCCAGAGCTCTTCCAGAGTCAATCCGGAGCCCGTACGGAGTCCGTACGGAGCCGAAGCGGAGTCTGAATGGAGTCCGTACGGAGTCAAAGCGGAGTCCGAACGGAGTCGAAACGGAGTCCGTCCAGACTTCCGGACTCAATTAGAACCTTAAAACTATAATAAAAAAACTAGAAAAATTACACATGATAGAGCTACTTCTTTTTTATATTCCAAACTAATTTTCGTAGTCTGCGCAGCTCTAATTACCCCGTGAAAATTCATTGAAGTTAAGTAATTTCTGAAAACGTAAATATTTCTATAAAACTTTAAAATTCATTTAAAAATATAAGAAAAATAGTAAAAATTCTGGGAAAATTTCCCAAGGTTCTTGAGTGACTCTACTTAATACTTATAAATTTTTCAGACCGTAAAAATAAGTTTTCTCCGTAAAATAAATTGTTTTCGTGTAGGCATTTGCTTGTGACCAATTTCTTCATATTTAAAACTCAAATAAATTAAATAAAACCCTTTTATATATAAAAAAATAATAACGCCAATCTTGCACGCCGTAATAACTCCATTTACGTACTTAGGTGCCATACTAAACTTTAGGCTACCACACTGTGTCATTTAAATTTACCATTTGATTAATTTTTTGTCATCATTATATTATTAATGTTATTACTATAGTAATAACTTGTGTGAAAAATGCATACCAGGTGGTGTTCCACCTTTAATCATATATTATTAAATAAAGGTATAAGAGTATGAAAATTATTTATTTTAAAAATTAAAAATTGATATCCAAAGCAATATGAGAAATAAAAAAGTAAAATAAAAGGGATAAAATAAGAAAAAAAATCTAAGGAAAATTCCCACTATCAATCACAAGTAGAGGTGTTAGATCAAATGTGCACCACCAGGGCTAAACTTGCACTATATTTTCTTTTTAGTTAAACCAAAGAAAGTGTCCTGATGAGTTTTGAAAAATCATCAGGTGGAAATTTTGGCAATATCAAACTACTTATTGTGCAATGATTGAGCAAAATGTCATTTTCATTTCCATAGAGTAAATTTATCCCATCTGACTGCATGCAACCAAAAGTGTCCAGCACAAGTTCGGCCGAACTTATGCTTGACACTTTTATGATGGTGAGTATCTAGGGTGCAGGTATTCTTTATAAACCAATCCACTTGTATATGATCTTTCTGTGTCATTCATATTTATCATTTGATTCATTGTTTTTCACCATTATACTATTAATGTTATTAGTATTGAAAAAACTTGTAAGCCAAATGCATACTGGGAGATGCTACATCTTTCATAATCTTATTAAATAAAAGTAAAAAAAATATGAAAAGTATTGGTTTTACAATAAATAAATTGATATTTGAAAGCAAAAAGAGGAAAAAAAAGTAAAATAAAAGTGATTAAATATGAAATTAAACATTCAAATAAAATTTCTGCCATCAAAGATAATTTGAGTTTTCAGACCAAATTTGCACCACCAGTTCTAGATTTGGAATTTTTTTTCTTTATTTTAAAATTAATAAAAGTTTCCACCAGAAGTTTTCCAAAAAATCAGGAGGATAGTATAGCAGTATAAAGCTACTTCTTGTGCAATGATTGAGCAAAAATTCATTTTAACTTCCATTGAGTAAATTTATCCCATCTGACTGCATGCAACCAAAAGTGTCCAGCACAAGCTCAGCTGAAATTGTGCTGGACACTTTTATGATGGAGAGTAGCTAGGGTGCAAGTCTTCTTCAGTTAATCTTATATTCATTTTAAAAATGTCTATGGGTATTTGATCTTTCTGTGTCATCTATATTTAATATTTGATTATTTTTTAGTCACCATTATATTATTAATGTTTTTAGTATAGCAAAAACATGTGTAATGAATTTACACTGGGTGATTTTACAACTTTAATAATGTAATATAATAAATTTAAAAAAATTTGAAAGTTATCAGTTTTACCAAAATAAAATTGATATTTAAAAGCCAAAGGATAAATAAAAGGGTAAGATTAAAATTAAAGAGATCAAACATGAAATAAAGATATTAAGTATAATTTCTGCTATCATGAGCCAGTAGAGGCTTCAGAAAAAATGGGCACCATCATAGATTAACATGGATCAAATTTACTTTTTACCAATGGAAAAAATTGTCTACCTTAGGTTTGGAAAAACTTCCAGGGGACAATTTGTCCATATAAAACTACTTTCAGTGCAATGATGGAGTGATAATTCAGTCTCATTTCCATAAAAAGAATTGATTGCGTCTGACGGCATGCAACCAAAAGTGTCCAGCACAAGTTTAGCCAAACTTGTGCTGGACACTTTTATCATGAAGAGTAGCCAGGGTGCAAGTCATTTTAAATCATCTGAAATTTCTTATAAACATTTCCACTGTTATTAAATCTTTGTGACTCACTCATATTTATCAATTGATTAATTTTTTGTCACCATTATATTATTAATATTATCAGTATAGAGAAAATTGTGTGCCAAATGAATACTGGGTGATGTTACACCTTTTATAATATTATTAAATAAAGGTAAAAAAATATGAAAATGATTTACTTTACAAAAAATAAACTTCTATCCAAAAGCAATATGAGAGGAATAAAGTAAAATAAAAGAAATCAAAGATGAAAATTAAAATCCAAGTTAAATTCCTGCCATAAACAGAAAAAATAGATGTTGAATCAAATTAGCACAATTAGGGCTAAACTTGCACTAAATTTTCTTTTTTGTAAAAATAAAAAAAAATCCACTTGAGCTTTACCAAAACTTCAGCATGAAAATTTAGCCATATCAAACTACTTCTAGTGTAATTTTATATCAAAAATTTATCTTCATTTCCATAGAGAGAATATCTTTCATCTGACTGCACCTGACCATAAGTGTCCAGCACAAGTTCGGCCGAACTTGTGCTGGACACTTTTATGATGGAGAGTAGCTAGGGTAGAATTTTTCTTCAGTTCATCTAGTATTTCTTACAAACATGTTTACTGGTATTTTATATTTGTTCCTCACTCATCAATATCATTTGATTAATTTTTGGTCGCCATTATATTATTAATTTTATAAGTATAGAAAAAACTCATGTGCCAAATGCATACCAGCTGATGTTATGCCATTTATAATATTATTAAATAAATGTATAAAAATATGAAAATAGTTCATTTTAAAATTTATTAATTGATATCCAAAAGCAATATTAGGAATAAAAAATTAAGTTAAAGGGATCAAATATGAAAAAAGAAATCCAAGTAATATTCCTAATATCAAAGGCCAGTAGAGATGTTGAAGCAAATGAGAGCCATCAGGGATAAATTGTACTAAATTGACTGTTTTTTAAAGATAAAAAATTGTGCACCTGTGGTTTAGATGAAATCTAGGTAGAAAATTTGGCTATGTAAAACTACTTCTAGTGAAGTTTTTTATCAAATAATTTTTTTCATTGCCATAGCGAGAATTGATCTTATATGACTGCAACTGACCAAAAGTGTCCAGCACAAGTTCAGATGAACTTGTGCTGGACACTTTTTTGATGGTGAGTATCTAGTGTGCAGCTCTTCTTCAGTGCAACTGGTATTTTATCTTTCTGTTTTATTAATATTTTATCATTTGATCAATTTTTTGTTACCAGTATATTATAATTTTTATTAGTATAGCAAAAAAACATGTGCCAAATGCTTACAGGGTGATGTTAAACCTTTAATAATTTTATTAAATACAGGTAAAAAATTATGAAAATGATTTGTTTTACATAAAATTAATTGATATCTAAAATAAAAAAAGGGATAAAAAGAAATAGGTTGAATAATAGGGATTTTATATGAAATTCAAAATTAAAGCTAAATGCCTACTTTCAAGGCTCAGAAGAGGTGTTGGATAAAATGGGCATCATCAGGAATAAAATTGTACTTAATTTGATTTTTTTAAAAACTAAATGAAGTTTTCAACTGATTTTTTTCCAATATTTAGTTGGAAACTTTGTCTATATCAAATTACTTCTAGTACCATGATTGACCAAATTAAATCCTCATTTCCATATGCAGAATTGATCCCATATGGCTGGACCAGGCCAAAGGTGTCAACCACAAGCTTGAGAATTCTTCTGGTGGAAATTTTTATGATGGACAGTAGTAGGGTGCAAGTCTTCTTTAGTTAATCTAGTATTCCTCATAAACATTTCCAACTTATTTTTGGCCAAAAATCAGGTGGAAAGTTTGTCCATATAAGATTACTTCTAATGCCATGATTGACTAAAAATTGATTCTCATTGCCATATAAAGAGTTGATCCCATATGACTGGATCTGGCAAAAGTGTCACCACAATTTTTGATAAACTTAAGTTTGAAAATTTTATGATGGAAAGTAATTGCAAGTCTTCTTCATTTCATCAAGTAATCCTCATAAAAATTACCACCTGTATTTTGGCCAAACTTCATGTGGACACTTTTGCCATATTAAATTAATTCTAGTTCCATGTTGATAAAAAACTGATAATTATTGCCATATATAGATATTAAACCCATCAGACTGTGCCTTTCCAAAAGTGTCTACCTGAATTATGTCTAAACCTCAGTTGGACATGTTTATGATGCAGAGTAGCTATGGCAAAAGTATTCTTCAGTTAATTTGGTATTCATAATAAGCTTATCCTCCTGAAGTTTAGCCTAACTTCAGGTGGACAATTTCGGAAAGCACCAGTTAGTCACTATCCATCAAAAAAGTATTCACCAAAATTTTGGTTAAACTTGTGGTGGACCCCTTTTATCAGCCACAGTCAGATGAGATTAACTCTTTAGATGGAAATGAGGATGATGTTTTGGTCAATCATGGAAATAGAAGTAGTGTGATGTGGCCAAATTACCCCCCTGAAGGTCAGACAAACCTCACAAGGACACTTTTTAGCAGGGAGTAACTGAGAAAAATCCATTTATCAGAAGGAAAATCTTTTATTGGATAGATGCCAAGGTTTCATACTTGTGTATTATGGTCAGTATTAATTTTGAAAGTGTCTGTCCAAGAAATTTCATTGCCCATCATGACACATTTTGTAGTAAATGTTTCAAACTGCATGATACAGTATTAAGGTGTCACATAGTATAATTAAGTTCTATTAAGTGCCCTCCTATGGTGCCTAAATTTATAATTTATTATCTTACATCATAATTTTTTTTATATAAATTCATCAATATTTTATTTTATTATCAAATTTAATACAGCAAGTATCCTGATATATTATATATGCATAACCTTAGGTTAGATCAACTTGTGCTCAACTTGTGCTCATCAGAGGACCAAAATCAAGTTCTGGAGGATCAACTTGTGCATAATTTGGAATCAGTTGATATTCTGTCTATAATCAATCTGAGAATAAATGAAAATCTAACTCTAATTTACTTATGTTTATAAAGTATTCATAAACCTGGCATAATTAAGGGACACTCTAAATTTCAAGAGAGAGGATTGCTAGCAATTCACCCCTAGATTTCCCGTGGTGATTGTGGTAATATCAGGTCTTATTTCACAGTTATCATCTCCTTGAGGTGCCAATTGTAGAATAAGCCTTCTCGTAAGGTCACCAGTAATCTCTAAACTAATTCCCATACCACCCTGGTAACCTATCCTTGCTTCAAAGTCCATCAAAAGGGACCCACCAATAACTGTTTTTACAGATCCTGTCAGTGTATGCTAGTATCTAAGTATGAATTAATAGTAAATATTTATGGCCCTACTACTTATTGATAAATTATTTAGTTGTTAAACCTCAGGGGAAGATTAATAAAATAGTTTTTCTCAATATAAACTCACAATACTTGTATTTTTATGCATGCTAGTGGTGGAAAATTGATAAATAAAATATAGTTATAGCTTATATAAAGATAATATCAATTTATAAATGCTTTATAATATATTTATATATGCTAATAATTATTTTATATTGTTTATTTGATTATTAGTAATCAATTGATTTCCAATAACCCATCAAATCCTCCCTTACTTATACCAAAATCTTTTGGAGTGCACAGACCTTCAATCCAGATGATGTCACTTCTATCAAAAAAAATTACAACACTGTGAGGGCCCATAACCTCTCCATGGTATCCACTTCCAGAAGTTTCAACACCCAGACCTTCAGTAAGGACCCTCCATCACAATTAATGATACAATAGACCCATACCATAAATAGAATAAACATATAAAAGCAGATACCATATTGAAACCAATTAAATAACTCATCCAATGAGTACATAATGAAACCCAAAGCATATAAAAGAACCAAATTGACTTTCCAAGCCCCCAATAACATCCCCAAGCATCCATACCTACCCAGTAATGATATCCAAACCCATAAATCCATGAAAATCCATCAAAGGAAGAATATTAAGTTGTCCCTGAAAAAGGTTTATATGCTTGTGTAGGCTTTGTGAGTCTACTGAATACATCCATTTGACCTAAATTAAGCAGAAAAAAAAGTTTATAGGCTATTAATAGGTTAAAACCCACTTATACACCTAAATATACATAATATAACTACATATATCACTGAATATGAAGTTTATGTATACATATAAGCTTATGTATGTCTATAATTACTTAATATCACTTAAGATAAGTATATTATGACTCCATTAGAAACTTAATAAGTATTATTAGGCTATGGATAAGCTAGTTAAGCTACTATAAGTCATATAATAGTGTAATAATTATATATATAAGTATTATAACCAGATAAATAATTATTATAAAATTTCTTTTATGTTATAAGCTTAATGTGATTAAGGTTATCTTATTATAGGTATAAGAATTATGCAGTCCTGGAGATACCTGGTCTGGCAGATCCTCTGGCCAAATTAAAGTGCACTCTTCCAAAAGATCCACCAATACATAGCTTGACATGCTCTGCTGTACCCATAAGTTCAGTAGCATGTCCACTAATGCCTCTTAAATTACTGCCAGTACCAGTTTTAATTAAAAAGCCTAAAATAGGTGCTTGATTAAAAGAAATTAAATTAATTAGTGACATATAATTCACTAGAGAATTCACCTTTATACCATTTAACAACACCATTAAATACCCTAAAGCAGCAGAAAAATGAGTTTCTGCTTCCTCTCCAAAATTTTCAACATTTTCACATATATACTCTACTTCTACATCTTATACCCTTCTCCTTTTAAGATTCTTCTTTTGCTTCTCTGAAAGGAAAGAAATAACTTTAATTAATTCACCAAAAGATAATGGAATCTGGAGCTGATTCATGTTACCCAAAACTGTCTCCATAGCTTTTTCTTGACCAGATACTACTGGCCTTTTATTTTGAGCTTGAGTTTTAAAAAACTAGGCCCTGGGCACCTTTTGAGGAGCCACATTGCCATCTTTACCCTCCATTATAACATCTTCATCTACCATAACCCTAGCTCCATCACCAGCTTCTTTCACCAACCAAGGTCTATCACTGGTTCTCCTTACCCCTTCCATAGTAGCAGGACCAGCAAAACTTCTTAACACCATATTTATTTCCCTTTTCATCACTCTACACCCCAAATTTCTTGATATCACTCCTTTTTCTCCAGTTCTAACCCCTTTTACTCTATAGGCAGGAAAGGGTGTGATTTGAAAACCAATAGAGGTTGGATGAAAATTGAAAGAGTGTATTGGGCTGGGGTGAAGAGTGAAAAAATGGGGGTTGAAAACAAAAGCATTTAAATTAATTATAAAAATAGTTGGGTGAAGTTGAGGCAAAAATAGATAGGGAAATGTTGAAAGGGGAGGGGTAGGGTAGGGAGAGGCAAGAAAGGAGTGGTGAGGGATAAGGATTGTAGTGAAAGGGGTGGAGTTGTGTTAAAAGTGAATATAGAGTTTAGGGGTAAGTGAGGAGGCCTAAACTTGGATTTTGAAGCTTTGAGGGTGTAGTGAATGTATCAGGAGGGCAATGAAAGTTTGAAGGGTGTTAATATAATTGATAGAAATGACAAGGTAGAAAAAGTTGTGTGGAGAGATTGAGAGGTTTCCAATTGAGGTAGCTAAAAATGGAGAGTGTACTCTATTCTTCAAGTGAACATCAGAGTCCATCATCTCAATCTACAGCTCTATTATGCAAATATGAAAAATCATTCATAATTATCTTTTATTAATATTTTTGAGCTTAAATATATAGTTTATACATCTTTATTTAATATTTTTTATTTACAATGCACTTTAAAACTAAGAAAGTTATATAATAAAAAAATTGGTAATGGAATACTATTTTGCTTTTTTAAAAAAGAATTGAAAGTATGCTTCTGATAATTATACATGATATAAATAAATAATATAAAAGGAAAATTGCACCAAAAAGTTGAAAACTAAAACAAAACATTTAAAGAAATTTTAAACAATTGAACTTATGTAGTTTATGAGTTTATTGTATTTATTTTTAAATGTTATAGTAAATTATTTTGGTTAAATTAAAAATGTCTTTGAATTAAATAAAAAAATTCAAGTAGAGTTTGAAGAAAAGATCTATCTACATATTTAACCATTTAGCTTCAGTTCTTGTTTTGTGATTACTATATATATTTGGATAATTGACTGTAATAACTGCAAATTTAAGAAACTTCAATAATTTTTCTGCCTCAATATATTTACAATAATCTATTCAGTAACAGAGAAAAATTAATAAGTCCTTTCTTTTACTATTTTTATTCATTGCAAAGACTATATATGTTTTCTAAAAAAATATTTATCACATTTTTAGTAGAACATAGATTGAACTCTCAATGCAATATTTTTTCCAAGTGTGGTTCAAGCTATGTTAAGCCATAATAAAATTTATAATTTTTTAGAATTTTTATTAAGTATTTTTAAATATAAAAATAATTATATTTTTATATCAAAATATTTTTATTAAATACTTTGAAAATGTGAAAATAAGTAAAAATCAAGAATCATTTTGATAAAATATCATATTAAAAATAGTTTTAAGTTGATCATATATTCTTATGATATGAGTTCTTTCCATTTGAAAGATTAGGAAAATAGCTTAAAATTAATTTTATACAAATATATTGTGTCAGCCAGGCTACTAGACTTACCCAGTAAAATAATTAATTATCTTACTGAGATGAAGACAAGCCTTTTAATCCTTATTAATAATTAATTATTTACTAAATACTTATGTATTACTTACAACTAACTAGCTAAGTACAATAAGTAATGTAAATAATTAATAAAAATAAGTAACTGTCACATACATTTTTACTCCCTAACACCGTGCTCAAAAATACAGATGAGAGGGAATAAAAATAGTATTAAAAACATAAAAATATAAAAAGAGAAAAACTTTTCAAATTCCTTTATTTAGATTTTGTTGAGTCAACATTTTAAATCAAATGTTTTTGTACTAAATGTGACGGACCAAGGGATTCAAATTTTTATTTCAAATAAAATGATACATTTTATTTACGCACTATTTAGTATATCTTTTATTAATTCATATACACTCTTTATTTAGTTTCTTTTTCTAACACCCTTGTATCAGGTGGTGTTAACTCCGTGTCTTTATTTCTCACATCTTTGCCTATAAAAGGCCCTCTCTTTTTGTGCTTTTGAATCATCATTCACTTACTTACATATAAAAACCTATACTACATTTAAATATTTATTACTATTTATTATTGTTTTAGAACTTACAATCTCATAGTTCTAAATCATTAATTATACTAATAATTAAAATCCTACCTCTTATCATTGAGTAATTAATCTTTAAACTATAAGAGAAATACGCACACTATTTTGAGTCCTCTAAAATCCACTGATGCCATCCTTGAAATACCTTGAAAAATCTTCTAGACTTGAAGGACCACCCGATAATTGGAGGCCTTTCCAAATTATTGATGGTGCATTGTTATCTTGAGGACCGGAGACCATGGGACCATTACCATTGAGGTACCTATAAGGACGAGTGGAGGATGAAAACAAAGAAACGTCATACATCACGTGAGTTATTTTTTTGCTGCAAACAGGAATCGAACTGCGCTCAAAAATTTAGGCTTATATACTATCTAATAGTTATATATTTTGTGGTAATTATTGATTACTATTTGTGGGTCACTTTTCACTCTTCATAATCTATGTTTTTACTTTTACTCAGCACTCTGCAAGTGGCTTTAATTTGCTCATTTAACAGGGGGAGGTGTTTAGTAAATTTGAATTAACTTTTTTATTATTATTTATTTTATTTTTCCTAGTTGACAAAGATAGTTTTCTTAGTCCTAGAGGTAATAAATTTTATTTTAAAAAATTATTATTCATTATAATTTTCAGTTGACTCTTGTCCTGATATATTTAAATTTTATTTGTTCCAGTTGACAAATTGTCCTGACAATAAATTTTTTTTAAAAATTCATATTTAATATTTCAGTAGACATTAAGTCCTGTTAATTATTGAATTCTCAGTTGATTAAAAATCCTGATAATATTTATCATAAAATTGTTAATAAGAAATTTAAATTTAATTCTTCAGTTGATTATTATATCCTGGTTTTCAATTGTTTTGAATTAATAAATTGATTATTATTTTAGTTGATTTATCCTGAAAAATTTTATTTTATTATTTTTCTTTTAAATAAAAGTAAAATACAAACTAATTCATCTTATTTTCTCCCTCTCTCATTGCAGTAAAATTTAGAAATGACTGATCAAGGTGTCTCTGCTACACGTGAAGAGGAATTGGATTAAATTGATTATGATGAGGCTACTTCTTTGAGTTCTCATTTAACTAGTAAAATATTTCAAATTAATCAATCATTTCACCAATCAGGATGTAGAAACGGAGGAGGTGGAAATTATGGTAGAAAAAACTCAGGAACAGAAACCTGTAATAAACCCCCCAGAAGAACTTCCAAAAGGCTTCAAAATAAAAAAGATGCCACTACCTCAATAAGCAAAGAACCTGTCAACACACATAAAGGAATTAAGGACAGAAAACTTGAGATTGAGGTCAAGAGTAGATGCTCCAGAGGAGAAGGTAAGAAAAATATATGCTTTTCTTCAAGAGAAGAGGAGACCTCCTCCCCCCAGGGATCTTCATCAATTGGCTCCACAGCAGCCAGAGAAAGTGGAAGTATCCAAGTGGCAGTGGGATTGGCTGAACACTCAGTGGTATTACCTGTCTTGAAATCTACATACTCAATTGCCCCAAGCAGGTCCATCAAGACCCAGCCAAGTCAACCCCACACCTCCTCACCCCTATCAAGGAGGAAGAAGAAGAAAAAACAATATGATCTTTCCCAGAAAAACTTGGTAAGCCCCTCTATTGATTCTCAAGTACCATCTCTTGTAACTAATTCAGTTCCCTCAGGTAATTTTGGAAGAGGAGATGAGACTGAGAGACCTGTAGAGGCTGAGAACAGTAGACAAGTTGCTCAAATTTCAAATGTATCTAATCCTTTAGTTCTAATTGCTACTTCAATGATAAATCCTGATATGGCTATTATTGATGAAACACTTGAACCTGAGTTCTATGAGATTCTAGAAAGTTACTCTGTTTCCTTATTGAAAAACACTCCAGATGTAGACAACATTAATGATGGACATTTGAGGGATATTACTTCTAAGTAAAATCATACAATAAACAACATGCAACTGACTCAGAAATATAATAGTTTGTTAACTGAACAGGGTTATAAAGCTTTAAGGAGTGAATCACAAAGAGTTTCTGAGGAATAGTTTCAATACAAGGCAACCCATGAAAAGAAATTTTCTTTATGGCAAAATATCAAAAATGATTTTTCTAAACTGAAAGATACTGTATCTGCATGTTGTTAGGAGGTGGAGATAGACAAGATGAATCTGAAAAGATTGAATGACCATTTTTCATCTTTTCAAAATAAAAATCAGTTATCTTTTGCAACAATCAATGAGAGTTTATCTAGTCTTCCAAGAGTGAAAACCAGACTAACAACCATTGAGGAGAAATTGAACTCATTGTTTAATGATCAAAAATATTCTGAGATTTTTCTAAAGGAACATATAGTACAGGATGCTCAAAATTTACCTGTGGCTAGTTCATCTAAAGGAAAATTGGTTTCAGAAATACATGTTAATACCCCTCAGATTCCATCAAAAATTGATGATGCACCAGGATCTTCAACAGAAGGATTAAAAAATGAGATTACCGCACAACTAGAGAAGTTTCAGCTTCTCCTTACTCAGAAACAATCTGGTACTAAGGAGACTCCTTCAAATTAAAAGAATTGGCCAAAACTTGACCAGTACCCAAAATTTGATGGTGCTTCTTCTTCTGATTGGCAGAAATTTATTTGCAGAATCGATAACTTAAAAAATTCTTACAAACTCACAGATCAGGAAATTGTGTCCAAGTTAATTTCTTTGTTTACCAATGTTGCCCTAATGTGGTATGAATCTGCTCTCCTGGACAGAAATGACTACTCATGGGAAGATTGCAAAAAATTGATTAAAGCACAATTTGGTGGCTCCAAGTTCAGAATGGCTCAACAAAGGCAGTATGAGTAAACTAGATATAGCTCTTCCACTGATAAACCTATTGAGTTCTTAATGAAACTTGTAAAAATCTTGAGGGCAATGGACCCAAATATGGAGTTTGAGTTATGGAGGGACAGGATCCTTTATAAATTACCAATGTCTCTGAGAGACTTGATAGTGGCTAGGACTGAATTCTCCAGAGAACCTTCTTCTTTAATTAATACTTGCAATGAGATCCTTCTAAACAACAAGTATGATACCTGAAGATTCATTCCTAGGATCTCTTTGGAGAAATCCTCCACTTACCAACAGAAACCTCTGGAAAAGGTTGGTAGACCTTCTGCCCCTGTTGCACCAAAAAAGTATGCAACAAACACTTGCTTCAAGTTCAAAAAGCCTTGGAAGAAAGGCCATCTTTGTGATAAGAGGATAAATCTTTTTGAACAAACTGAAGAGAAGGCTGATGACACAATAGAACTGGATGATACTTCAAGTGATTGTGCCAGCAATATTTCATATGAATCTCAACAAGAAATCTTGATTCTGCAAGAAGATATTCATTATTTAAGTACTATTGATATTGATAATAATGATTTATCTACAGTTGAGGATGCTGAGATCATAAGGAACATTGAGGATAGCTCAATTGTAATTGCCCCTCTCAAAGCACCAGTCTTGATCAATGGAACCAGAATGAAAGTTGTTCTGGATTCTGGAGCTGGAGGAAATGTAGTATTTGAAAAAGCACTTGCTTCAGTGGATAAAGACTATAAATAAAAACCAATGACTATCACTTCTGAAAATTGGAGAGTTTATGGCTCTGTTTTGTCCCCCATTGGTAAATACAAGGCCATAGTATTTTTTAAATATAACCATGGTTTTGTAAGAGCTATTTGTGATTTTGTTGTCATGAAAAATGATAGTTTAAGCAGCTGGTTTATAATAGGAAGTGAAATTTTAACCAAATATGGCATAAAATTAGATCCTTCAAACCAATGCTTCACAATGGGGATGAATGAGAAGAGAAAATTTAAGTTTTCCTCCCCCAAAAAATTATTAAAACCAGAATTGAACACATGTAATTCTGTGGTTCAATATAAAGGAAGATCTACAAAAGAAATCCATGCCTTATGTCTGAAATTGACAATGACTCTTTTGGAGATCTTTCTGGTGAGGATAAAGATTCCATCATTAACTTGATAAAGTCTTTTCCTATGTCCTTTGCTCATGGGTCACATGAACTAGGATTAGTTGAAGAAGAAATGAAACTCTCATTGTCTTGTCCTTTTACTGATATACCACCTAGTGTAAGGAAGAAATCTTATCCTGCTTCTCCCACAAAGAGAAAAGATATTGAAGACAATATCTCTACCCTTTTAAAAATGAATATTATTGAAAAGGTAGTTGAAACACCTAAATATTGTGTTATCTCACCTGTCCTAATTTCCTATGAGGAAGATAAAGCCAGGTTATGTGGTGATTATAGAGCACTAAATACTTATACTGTTGATGATATCTATCCTTTGCCTAGAATTAGCTCTATACATGCTACCTTACAGGGTGCTAAATATATCAGCTGTTTGGATGGTAATAAGGGATATCACCAGGTACCTGTTGAGAAAAATTCTCAGAATTATCTGATGATTGCTACTCATAAGGGTATTTATAAGAATGTTAGGATGCCATTTGGCCCTAAAAATTCCCCTTCAGTTTTTCAAAAAGTCATGGATAACACATTCCATCAGGTGATAATTGAAGGATGGCTGATGTTTTATATTGATGATATCATTATATTCTCAAAAACATTTGAGGACCATCTCAACCACCTGTAAAAAGTGTTCCAAAAAATGGATAAAATAAATATGACACTTGCTTTAAAAAATGTAAATTTGGTTTTCATTCCTTAAAAGTGCTGGAACATGTTGTTTCAGGGTTACAGATATGTGTGACCAAAATAATGTGGCAGCCATACAGCAGGTGAAGGCTCCTACCACGGTTAGAGAGCTCCAGAGTTTTTTGGGAATGTGTGGATACTATAGACAGTATATTTAAAATTACCAAGTCATAGCTTTACCCCTTACCCAACTGAATAGAAAGGATGTTGCTTTTGTCTGGAATAGTGAAAGACAAAGGGCCTTTGACACTATGAAACACTGTTTGATGTCGGCACCTATTCTTGCTTTACCTGACTTTAATCAGCCATTTGTTTTATATACTGATGCCAGTTTTATTGGTTTGGGTGCTACCCTCCATCAAAAACAAGTGATGAATGATAAAGTATCAGAAGAAGTAATTTGTTATATTTCAAGAACCTTGAGAAATAGTGAGTTGAAATATGGTGCTACTCAATTGGAATGTTTAGCTGTAGTGCGGGCTCTAGAAAAGCTACATTATTACCTAGATGACCAAAAATTTGAACCTGCCACTGACTGCAGTGCAGTTAAATCCCTTTTAAACTTGAAAACACCTAACAGACATATGTTCAGATGGCAGTTAGCTGTTCTAGAATACAGAGGGAGAATGACAATTATTCATAGGGCTGGTTTGGTCACTCAAATGTGGATATGTTATCAAGGTTACCTTTACCAAATAATGACTCTAAACACTGACTTGAAAAAGTTATGCACAATATTAAATGATCCAAAAAATGCTTCAATACAATCATTAATCAAAACCCTTCCAACAAAGTACCAGAAGGCTTTGGAGAAAGGTAAAAATTCAATTGATGAAGCATATCTATATTATAGAAGAAAGTTGAGTAATGTCATTGTTATTCCTCCTTCTATGAAAGAAATCATCTTGAAAATTTGTCATGATGACATATTAGCTGGACATTTTGATCTTTAAAAAACAATGATCAGAATTAAAAACACTTCTTGGTGGGTTAATATGTCTGAAGACACCAAATTTTATGTTGAATCTTCCAATTCTTGCCAAAAATCAAAAAGGTTTACTGGTAAGAGAGCTGGATTAATGCAACATATTGAACCTCCTGATGCACCATGGCAGATAATAAACATGGATTTTTTAACAGAATTACCTATTGCTGGAAAAGACAGTTATAACTCTTGTTGGGTTATTGTGGACAGATTCACCAAAATGTGTAAATTTATACCTACTCACAAGGATGTTTCCACTAAGGAATTAGCTTTCTTATGGTGGTCTCATATGTTTAATACTGCTGGTTTTCCTAAAGCCATAATCTCTGACAGCGACCCTATATTTACTTCTGAATTTTGGATGTCTCTGATGGATGTTTGTGGTTGTGATCTGAAACTATCTACTGCCCATCACCCTCAGACTGATGGATTAGCTGAAAGAATGATTAAGACTCTAGAGGATATGATAAGAAGGTACTGTGCTTTTGGCCTTGAGTATAAAGACAATGACAGATTCACTCATGATTGGGTTACCTTACTTCCTGGGTTGGAATTTCTTATTATAGCACTGTTCATTCTGTTACTCAAAGAAAGCCTTTTGAGCTCTGGATTGGATATGTTCCAAATACTCCTACCCGAATTCTCAATAATAAATACCTAAATTGGATTTACATCCTGGTGTAAACTCTTTTCTTCAATTGCAACAACTTTGCAGAAGTCATGCTCAAAAATGTATTGAAAAATCATTTGAATATGAGAAGAAGAGATGGGACAAATCCCATAAAGAATACACTTTTAAGAAGGGTGATGAGGTGTTGATTTCTACAGTCCACTTCAACTTACAAGTTAATAACAAATTAAAATACCCATTTTTTGGTCCATTTGTGGTAAGAAGAATGGTTGGTGATAATGCAGTTGAAGTTATTTTGTATTCTCCATATGACAGAAAACATCCTGTTTTTCCAATATCTCTTTTAAAACCTTATACATCCAATAGTAATTTGTTTCCCAAAAGAAGGGCAAGACCAAAAAAGACCCCTAATGAAATCACTGAGACAGCAGAAATTTATAAAATTCTAAATGACAGAATAGTTACTGCTTAAAAAGGTACAGAATACTTATTGAGATTCAAGAATAAATCTTCTGAATATGATTCTTGGATACCTGGGAAGGAAATATCTAATCTTTCTACTCTGCTAAAGAAATATAAAAAGAAAAAATCATAGCATTTTTTTTATTGTTTTTTTAGAGTGAGGGAGTGTCAGCCAGGCTACTAGACTTACCCAGTAAAATAATTAATTATCTTACTGAGATGAAGACACGCCTTTTAATCCTTATTAATAATTAATTATTTACTAACTACTTATGTATTACTTACAACTAACCAGCTAAGTACAATAAGTAATGTAAATAATTAATAAAAATAAGTTACTGTCACATACATTTTTACTCCCTAACACCGTGCTCAAAAATACAGATGAGAGGGAATAAAAATAGTATTAAAAACATAAAAATATAAAAAGAAAAAAACTTTTCAAATTCCTTTATTTAGATTTTGTTGAATCAACATTTTAAATCAAATTTTTTTTTACTAAATGTGACGGACCAGAGATTCAAATTTTTATTTCAAATAAAATGATACATTTTATTTACGCACTATTTAGTATATCTTTTATTATTTCATATACACTCTTTATTTAGTTTCCTTTTCTCACACCCCTGTATCAGGTGGTGTTAACTCTGTGTCTTTATTTCTCACATCTTTGCCTATAAAAGGCCCTCTCTTTTTGTGCTTTTGAATCATCATTCACTTACTTACATTATAAAAACCTATACTACATTTAAATATTTATTACTATTTATTATTGTCTTTAGTACTTACAATCTCATAGTTCTAAATCATTAATTATACTAATAATTAAAATCCTACCTCTTATCATTGAGTAATTAATCTTTAAACCATAAGAGAAATAGGCACACGATTTTGAGTCCTCTAAAATCCAACGTTGCCATCCTTAAAATACATTGAAAAATCTTCTAGACTTGAAGGACCACCCAACATATTGTATAAAAAAGGTATCAGCCCTTTAATTAGATTTGAAGTACTTCAAAAAAAAGTTTTTTGCTTGATGTACACATCCTATAGAGTCTTCAGAGCATCATAATATTTTTTTAGAATGATATTTTTAAGCTGAAGAGGAGCCTCACAGGATAAAATTGGTGGTTTTATGAAAAAAATAAGTAGATTTCTTTTAAATCAATATATATTTTTATTAAAATTCAAATTTTAATATTTATTTTCTGTCTTAAATATGTAATGATGATTTAAAATAATGATATTTAATCTAATTTTTATAACAATATACTTATTCCAGTATTGAATTGTGGTAAGGCTGATTTAAAAAAGATTTATAAATTCTTCTGTTTAAATAAAATATCAAAGGGATTGTTTTTCATACACTTAGAAATTGAATAGAAACATCATTTAAGATCTACCAATCAGCATGAATATCATTATTCCAATAAAATATTGATAGATCCTGAACCCATATATTTAATTATAGAACTGTGTGTAAGTGTTCAGTTGTGAATTATTGCTATCAAAAATTTTATTCTAAAGACTAAAAAAGTGTACCTGAAAATTTTTATTTAATTTATTTGTCAGTACCATAGAATTAAAATATTTTTTCTATTCATTTTAAATATGGAATAATATTATTTTTAATTAAAATATAATTGCCTTTACAGCTGCTTTGCTACATGGGCATAATCTAAAGTACCCATTGTGTCTTTTTTACAAAAAAAAATCATATATTAGTTTTTCAATTTGAAACTGATAGAATTATGAAGAAGTACCATTTCTACCTATTTAATTCAGTTCTTGAACAATAATACAAAAAAAAATTTTATCTGAAGCACATTTTTTAACATAATAACACTTTTATAAATATGTGGTGCTTATTCACAAGTTGACACTGAAATTATCCCGCAATACAGCATTGAAGAAAAATCAAGCACTAAAATTGAAGTTTTAATAAATTTATACTACTTAGTTTTTATTATCTTTAAACTTTTACATCTAGCTTGAATTTTAGTTTTTCATATGAAAAATTTACAGAGTAGTGATTTATTATTTCAGATCATGAGATTACCCTACCAAATAACCATATTTACATGCAATTTTGGTGAAATAAATCATGAAAAGTTCAAGAATATCATATATGTATTACATTGAATAAATGTGTATTGCAAAAATTCTTAGTATTTGAATATTCAATAAAAAAAACATGACACAATATGGGGGGTGGACATTCTAGCAAGTCTCCAATCTTGAACCCTAATTCATATCAAATATGAGCCCACATTGAGGTAGTGATGAAACCATCATGATAAAAGATGGACATTTTGGTGAAATAAATCTGAATCTAACTTGAAAATTTAGTGAAGCATAGTTAATAATACTTTGAAAAAATCTTCAAATATGAAGAATGATATTTTGTATAGAAATGTGAATTAATTGCAGACCACACCTAAATTATGCTGAGAAAGACATATTTTTTAGAATAATTAAGTAGTTTATTTGCACAGTTTCAAAAACACTAAAGTATAGAGTTAATAAGAAAACATCTGAATTAATTATAAAAGTTTCTTTGGCCAACAATACATGGAGAAATAATAATATATAATATATGAACTTGTTTATAAAAAATATTTTTTGCATTGATCTTATTTATTTTAATCTTATCAATAATTGAAAAAATTATATACTAATTGCGTGATTAGATAGTATTAAATCTTATAAATCATAAAATATTCAAAAAAGGCATAAAAATCATAAATATCATGCTAAAAAGACTTTACTTAGACATATAATTTTCAAAATTAATATACATACCATATTTTAATAGTAAATAAAAAACATTTTCATACTAATATTTATTAAAATTTATTTCCCTTCATCTTCTAAATTTCAAAATATTAAAATTTAGATTTTTTTGATTTCATTAAATGAAGAAAGATAAATATATGACCTGTGGGTTTATAGGAATCAGGTAATTACCATTCCTTTCATTTTTAAAATATTTTTTATATTTGATGTTCTTTGGATATTTATTTTTTATCACTATCTTCTTTCACCATCTTTTTTTGCTCCCTCTCAAGAATACCACAATCCTTCCCCTTCAATAGCTTTCTTTTTCCTCTCCTCTCATCTTTCTCCCCACCCTTTACACTACCCGCTGTAGACAATCCTATAGTACTAGCTATAGGCCTTGACCAAGGGAGTTGGAGAAAAACCAGAGAGAAAATCCCCTGTCCCTTTAGAAAAATAAGTGAGATTTACCTGCTACAATAAATTTGTTCCTGTTTTACCAAAAGCCCCTTTTCCAATACAATTAACTGCTTGATGAGCCAAGAAAGTAGTAACCAGACAGACTACCAGACCAAAGAACTGAAATGTAGACCAATTTCCACAACAGAGACAGCAAAGATACTTGATGTAGGCTGCAAATCCACACCAGAGACAGCAATAATACTTGCTATAGCTTGCAAGACTATAACAGAGAAAACAGTTGCCAAAGTTAAGTTAAATGAAGAGTAACAAACACAGCTAATTGTGGCCAGAAAACAGTGAAAACTGAGTGAGGAACAATGATATCACCTCCGGATGGGTGTATGATGATGAAGGTTGCCCCCAAATTGCCTTATTCACTATTTACACACAGACCACCATCTAAGAGCCCATGCACACCCACCAATTTGGCGCCTGTACCCGCCAAATTGAATAAAAACCCTCCAGAAGCGCTCCTTAACCTTCTAAAACAGAGGCAGGCATACTGCCCAATGTCCGAGGCGCCGCCTGAAGCGGCACGGCCTCCCTGAAGCCAGAGAACCAATTAAAACACCTAATCTACTTAGAAAAAATAACTACAACTACTAAAACCTTTAAAACATGGAATTTCACTATAACAACATTGGGACATGAAATATAGAGAAAAATTAGCTCTATCCAACGGTACTAAGCACTTAACCCTAGGACTTAAGGTTATCCCGTTAAACATGAAAAACAAAATTAAACAGCTATCTTTTATAAATGAAAAATGAGGAAATGACCCCTTAAAACTTAGAATATGAAAAATGTCCTCATGGCATAAAATATAGAAAAAAACCGGGGCTATCCAATGATAGTACCCACATACCGGCAGACACAATATCCATGGAATAAAACCAGAAAATACCTAATTTCTCAACAGATGTCTATTAAGACATGTCCAAAAAACGCCAAATTGCACAACAAAGGCCCCTGCCAATGTTGGAAGACCACATCCTCCCTCCAATTAAGAATTTCCACATTGTTTCTTCATCAAACCACCATGTTCAACCTTCTTCCCAATTCTGCCTCTGAAATGGGTCCTTGCCAATACTGCATTGACAATAATCTAATCTGCACCATGACACCACCTGTCCATCCATACAGAACATCCTGCGATGTCTGCCAATCTAGAAAGAAGTCCTGTTACAGACCTGGTCCATTATCTTCTGCAACAGCTTCACCTCCACCTCAACCTGGTCCATCTTCTACCAGCACCAAAAGATCTAGGCCATCCATCCTGATACCCAGATTAATCAAAAAGCTTCACCCTTCCCAGAAGAGTGCCACAACCCATAAACAACATGTTCCACCATCCCTGGTCCATCTGATGGTAAAAACTTCCATTTTTTCTTTCCACTTTATAAAACTTAT
The DNA here is from genome assembly GCA_030280995.1 of Hemileia vastatrix. Lineage (NCBI taxonomy): Eukaryota > Fungi > Basidiomycota > Pucciniomycetes > Pucciniales > Zaghouaniaceae > Hemileia > Hemileia vastatrix. Next base: position 32,764,424 of record JASXTE010000005.1, read on the forward strand.
GACTTCTCAATTCCTCCATCTTCTGATAGTGATGATGACAATGTAGGATTCATTGCACCACCAACAGCAAACCACTTGCCCACTATGAAGGCCAAGTTCCAACAACACACATTATGGTAAGGTAAACTCCTAAAGTCGCCTTGCTGTAAGCAGAATCCGGAGGAGATATGTGGATTTAGCTGAAAACCCCGTCCTTCCAATAAAAATAACAAAATGGGAATTCTAAATCACTAAGCTAACCAGTCTACTTGGATCTGATTGATAAAAAATAATGAAACTCTAAAATATTTAACACTTATTGATATTTAAGTACAAGTGGCTGTTGAGAAAGAAATACTGATAACAACAATTAAGGTGTACCAGTGAAAGATCTGTAAAGATTGACTTTTATGTTTTTATTATAATTTGAGTTTTTATGAGACAGCAATAATCAAGTCCCAGAAATGAAGACCTTTCTAAAGATACCCTGTATGAAGTGTGATTTAAATTGTTCAGTAGTATTTCTAAAATTTTATATATAAAATTAAAGTTATAAGGGTATTACAAATTTATTTAATTTGTTGAGTAATAAAAAATAAGACCGTGGTGGTTAAAGATTAAGCTGTATGATATATCCCCCCCCCTCAATTTCGAGTTTGAGAGGCGCTTAAGTATTCCTTGTCACGTGCCTAAGTTTTCCCCTCCAGAGCTCTCCCAGAGTCAATCCGGAGCCTGTACGGAGTCCGTACGGAGTCCGTACGGAGTCCGTCCCGACTTCTGAACTCAATTAGAACCTTAAAAACTATAATAAAAAATCTAAAAAAAATTACACATGATAAAGCTACTTCCCCTTTATATTACAAACTAGTTTTCGTAGTCTGCCCAGCTCTTATTACCCCGTGAAAATTCATCAAAGTTAAGTAATTTTCTGAAAATGTAAATATTTCTATAAAACTTTAAAATTCATTTAAAAATATAAGAAAAATAGTAAAAATTCTGGAAAAATTTCCCAAGGTTCTTGAGTGACTCGACTTGATACTAATAAATTTTTCAGACCGTAAAAATAAGTTTTCTCTGTAAAATAAATTGTTTTTGTGTAGGCATTCGCTCGTGACCAATTTCTTCATATTTAAAACTCAAATAAATTAAATAAAACCCTTTTATATAAAAAATAATAACACCAATATTGCACGCCGTAATGACTCTATTTAGGTACTTAGGTGCCATACTAAACTTTAGGCTACCACATCCTCCCTCGAATTGAGAATGTCCCCATTCTTATAACTTTGCATAAGTGGTCGAACACAATATTCATCTTTAACCTTCAACCACCATCTTCTTTAATCAACTATAAAATTCATCTTCATCAATATGTCTTCCAAAGAACTTGTCGCTCCATGTGAGCTCGGCGCTCGATACCAGGTACCTTGTTTAATGTCCAACCCTAATCTTCCTGGCAGGACAGCTTGCGACTTATGCCATGTGAAAAAAGTCAAATGTAACCGGCCATTAGTTCCTTCTAAAACAAACGTATATTTAGGACCAGCAGCTCTCCCTGATCCCTCAACTTCTAAAAAGCGATCAAAAATTCCTGTCTTCTTAAAACGAATAAGATCAAAAGCAGCTTCAAAAGTTCAATCTTCATCAGCGGATCCCGGCCTTATTTTGCCTTCACAAGATCCTAATCCTATAACGCCAGTGCCCCCAACCAACTTTGCTGAGACTATGTTTCCTGGCTCTAAATGTAAGACCCTATTATCTTACTAAAAAAAACTTTTAATCATAATTGACTAAACCTATGACTTAATAACATATTTGAACTTCTAGCTGTCAAAATAACCAACACTGATGATGTTGGTAGAGTGAAGACGGACTATATCAATCATTATCCAAATTTTCATCGCTATCTTTTTCTTGACTTTACTAATGAGTTGAAACGAAAAATGCTGGCCTATTTTCAAGAAACTCCAGCTAATAACCATGAAGACCTCATGAAAAGAAGAATTTTAATGCAAAGCTTTGATAATGATGTTGAAAAATTTCAAAGAAATTATCTTTTCTAACAGTATAACTTGATAAAATTTTGTTTTTGCTTGGTCTTCTTTAACTTTCAACATAAATGTTGTTTTCTTTCTCTCTGGCTTGATATAACATAAAATAAAATAATATAAATCTTGTGATGATTCCACTACTGAGAGCAAGGTTAGAATCCCTTCAGACTCCCATATACCAGTCTTCCTTCTTGTCACAGTATTGAGAGAGTGGATCTTCCTATGAGCCGAATACTCCTGATTCCAACCTCATAGGGCCTACCACTGAGCCAAATTCTATGATGCCAATCTCTCCATAAGGTCCTCCAAGCTTCACACCAAAAATGGCCTACCAATGAGGCACTAAAAAAATCATTCCCTAAAATCCAACTACCATCCTAACTTCTGATTCATTCATCACAATTTTCAAACTTTGCTATACAGCAAACCCATAAAATACTTTTGCCAGGCTTCCAATAATAATATTAACTTTAGACCATGTTAAAGCGCCACAAATTTCATCTAATTAACCATTATGCTTTTCTTAGCATCATCACCACCTAAAATTTTAACCTCCTAAAGCTTATCAGCACCCAATTCCAGAAATAATTGAATAACCAGTTTAGAGTCTTAGTGGACAGTGATAAATTAAAATATTGAATTGAGTTATCCAAACAAGATTGACATTCCAGTTTAAAGTCTTGGTGGACCTAACATATAATCGATTGCCAGTTTATGGTCTTGGTGGACCAAAGATCGTTTAGGTGCATAAATAACTTGATAAATTCCTAAGTAAGGCCTAGGCTTGACCAAAGATTGAATAAATTTGATAATCCAGTTTAATGTCATAGTGGACCAAACATTTGATCGACAAGTAATCCAGTATAAGGCCATAGTGGTCCAATGAATGTTGAATTATCCTGCAGATATTAATTTTCCAGTTTAAAGCCATAGTGGACTAAACAATGAATGAGCTACCAGTTTAAAGTCATGGTGGACCAAACATTTGATCGATAAGAAATCCAGTTTAAGGTCATGGTGGACCCAACAGCTTGATAACAGCCCAGTTTAAGGTCTTGCTGGACCTTACAACTTCTCTATCCTTGAACCCAGATTTTGCCACCAGCTTTCTTCATCCTAGTTTCAAGTTTTCTTCTTCAAAAAAATATCTCCTAACAAGATGAAACCTTCTGACTTTATTGCTTCAGCTGATCAATCTTGCAAATATTGTGCTTTCAGCCATAGGGAATGTATCTTCACTTTCAACTGGCAAAAGCACACTTATAACAGGGCCTGTTTATCCTGCTATGAGAAGAAAAGAAAATGTTCTGGCTTGAATTGTGGTTCTTTCCCCATTACTGCTACTAGCTTCGCCGCCTTCTGCAAACCTCCTCCTTCTTCTTCACCTTCTACTCCACCCCCTATTCCATCAACCTCTAAAGATCCCATCCCTTTTTCTCCATCACCTAATCCTCTGGGTCCTTCTCTCCAATCTAGACTTGCTGCTACTCCCCCAAGAACTCTTGCTTCTCCCAGGGCCATGCTTCAACCTTCTAACAATTCTTCTCCTACTTCCAACATCTTGAAGCACAAAAGGTCTTATAATAGCCAGCAATCTTCATCTTCTCTTGTTTCATCCAAAAGGCCCAGAACATCTACTTCAAACACCAAATCCAACACCAGTCCTCCTCATCTATCAAAAATAAAAAATCCTTTTTTAAACATAAAAAATCCCACTCCATTACCAATTAAGCCGTTTATCTATGATCATGATAGTGTTGACACAGGTTAGTTGTCTCTTTTTATTTCTTAATCTTCAGGTTTTAATTTGCTGATATTTTAATTTGATAAGCGTCCACTGGTTCTCCAATTTCATATTCAGCTTATGAACTACCAGAACCTAATCCAAGCTTCCCTAGAGTTCCAATTCACCTAGTGTCTGAAAAGCTTTTTGCTAATTTTAATAACCTTATCGCTTATTTCCAACAATACCCGCCTTCTGATAGATCAGAATCTTGGATGAGAGAGCAACTTTTAAGAGACCTTTTCAAAATAGCCAACTGGCTTCAACACTATTGTGACCGTGAAATAAGATTCGAATCCCAAGAAATCGATCAAGGTCCTTCTAAATTTTCTAATTTCGATTCTTCAAAAGATAACAACCCTTGATGGTGTTCTTCCTGGTATGTAGCTTTCTTGAATAATGTTTGAAAAATAAAAATATAAACATCTAAACTACCTAAAACTAAAATACCTTTTATTTTTTTATTTTTTTATTTTTATTAATTTATTTTTATTTTTTTTTTATTTATTTTTTTTTTTATTTTATATTTTTAGTTATTTTATTATTTTTTATTATTATTATTTTTTTTTTTTTTACCATTTAAAATAAAAGATTTTTTTTTTAAAAAAAAATAGTTTTGAAATAAAAGTTAAAATTTAATTTTTAAAGAAAGATAAACGAATGTGAAAAGAAAGATAAAAAAAGAAATAAATAAAATTTTAAAAGATGCCCCCCGGCCATTTGATGAGCCGTACCCTCGACATCATACCCACATCCAAGTGCAACTTGATGTGGTTACACAATTTTGAGAAATTGAAAAGAAAAGAAAATAAATGAAAGTTTTTAGAAGATAATTTTTATAATGATGATCACTGGGTGGGCTCCCTCCAATTTATAAAAATGATTAGAGACCACCAGTGAGCATCACCTTTACAATAATTCATAATATATATTAAAGAAAAGAAATCACAATCTAACATAAAAAAATCAAAAACAAAATAAAATAAAAAGAATCTTGAATCCGGCGTTGAGAGCGGTGTCTCTTGATTTGTTCCAGTTTATAGTCTTAGTGGACTTCCTATAATTAAAAGACAAAGCCAGGATTCAACTAGAAACAGGGAAAATTTCGGAAACGAACATTATGGGGTAATCGTGTATAGAGCAGCCAGCCCATCAATTACCCCCACACTTGCCAATATTAAATTAAGAAGGTTCCCCTGTGAACACTTCTTCCAATAAATTTTAAAAAATTTTCCAACACTATCTTCACCCATATTTTAAGAATTTTAAGTTTTCAAAAATTTCAAAGAAGGTCTTCTTGCATTTCGTTAAGTTTCATCGCCCATATGCAGTGTAACGACAGTAAAGTATTTTGATAAAAAGAAGATAGTTTATCCTCGTTGCGGAGGTATCCATAAAATTTTGTCGATATCATAGTTTATCCTCATTGCGGAGGAATCCATAAAATTCATCGATATCATAGTTTATCCTCATTGCGGAGGAATCCATAAAATTCATCGATATCATAGTTTATCCTCATTGCGGAGGAAGACTTCGGCACTCCTGGTGCTTCTAGGATAGAACCGTTTCACTTGATCCGCCGCTACCCTCTTCTTCAATACTACTCCATCCAACTCTTCTAACACATATGAACCGCCGGAAACTTGCTCCTTGATTTTATACGGTCCATTCCACCTATCTGCAAACATCTTTCCCCGCTGACTTTCCAAACTCCTATTATACACCAAGACCATATCTCCTGGGTTCTAAGGTTTCCTTAATCGATGTGCCAACCGCTCATCCCAATATCTAACAGATTGATTTCGGATCTTCATCATCCGCGAATATGCCTTTTCTAAATATTCTTCTTTCTTTTCTAGCTGCATCATTCTTGCACACAATAATTCTTCAGTAGTTTTGACTGTGTCCCAGTCAGCTTCTAAATCAACCGGTAAAACTGCTTTCTGTCCAAAAACAAGTTCATAAGGTGAAAATCCGGTCATCCTTTTGGCAGTGACTTGATCAGCAAATAAAACTAAAGGTAAATAGTGCCTCCACTTTTCGGCACTTGTCCCACACATTTTAACTAAAGCATCCTTAATAACTTGATGCCCTTTTTCAACCATGCCTTCAGCTTCAGGATAATATGGGGTTGCTACCCTAACCTTTGATCCAACTTTCAATATGGCCTCTTTAAACTCTGTCCCAAATTCAGGACCTCCATCTACCGTCACCAATTTCATCACTCCATATCGATATACCCAATTATTCAAAAAAAATTCTGCCACATTTTTGGCAGTTAAATTAATAAGAGGAGCTGCCTCTACCCAACCAGATAAATCATCTCTGGCCACTATTAAATATTTATACCGTCCCTCTTTTATATGAACGGCATCTAAACTGACTCTCCCAAAGAGCGTATATTCACCGGTCGCGCGTCCAGGTTCTTTTGGCCTTAAATAACTTCGTCTTTGACATTCTTCGCATGACTGAACCCACTGTTTAACAGCCATCTTTATGCCAGGCCACCAAAATCAATCAGAAATTCTTCTAAACGTTTCTCCGAGGCCTCTATGCCCAAGATCTTCATGCGGTGATTTCAAAACTAATTCTTGCCCCTTCTGTTGAGTTATAACTACTTGAGGATTCGGATACCTCCTCCTCATTAAACGTCGACCAGATAGGTAAAACGTAGATGACTTCCTCTTGATAGCCACCCATTCATCGTCTTCACAATCTTCTGGCCTCTCTAAAGTCAAATAATATTTGACTAACAAAAAATAAAATCCAGTCTGACCCCAGACTTCATCTTGAAAATTGATTAATATAACATCAATAGGGACTTCTCTATCACCAATATCACCTGCACATGAATGAGCCAATAATCTTTGACCCCTAAATAAATCTTTAATCGAGCTATGTCGACGTTTTTCTTCTGAACCTTTGGATCCTTCGTAAACCGTATTCGAAAATACCTCTTTCTCTTTATCCACCCTTTTATTTTAATTCTCTAATTCTCCAACATATACACCATTCCTTAATTTACTACTGTCCCACACTACCAATCCATCTTCCTCTACATACACCACATCTTCTTCTACCTCCTTTCTACCGAATTTATCTACACCTTTTCCAACACCTTTATTAACATAAAAACTATTTTCCAGTTTATCCTCTTGGTGGAGGTCATCATCACCATAATCTAAACACAATAGTCCTGCCAGTTTAACCTCATGGGGGAGGTATGGAAAGTCTTCAGCTCCTTTAGTGCTGGCTTTGATAATAGGTATATCTTCATCGAACTCTTCTGAGTCTGAATCTTCTTCAGTGGGTGGTCTCCTTGATAAACCATCTGGCATAGTAAAAGTTTTGCCAGGCTTATGAACTAAATCAAACAAAAAATGTTGAATAAAAGCTACCCATCTCGTCATGGGTGCATTTGGTAAACATGGGGAATTAATCATCTGGATTAAAGATTTTGCATCCACTTGCAACTCAAAATGTTGCCCCCACAAAATATGCTGAAGTTTCTTCAGTATTTTCGCCACACCACATAATTCCAATTTTGGTTGAGAATATCTTGATTCGACCTCAGTAAATACTACAGATTCATACCTAACTGGCCTGATGTAACCAGCTTTATCCATCTGAGACAAAACCGCCCCAGCTGCAACCTGACTTGAATCAACTGCTAAATAAATTCTGCCAGCATCTTTTCCATAATCCAACTTGTGCAGGACTAAATCCTTCCCCACAACCTCCTTCAACTTCACAAACGCTTTCTCACACTCTTCATCCCACTCCCAGTCTGCATCCTTTCTTGTTAACCGTCGCAATGGAGCTGCCAATGAAGAAAAGTCCTTGATAAACATTCTAACATATACACAAACGCCTAAAAACCCTCTAACTTCGGTCGTATTCTTGGGTCTTTTCCAGGACTGAATTTTATTTACTTTCTTCTTGGACATAATCCTACCCTCTCTACATACCACATAGCCTAATATTTCTAAGGCTGGAACACAACATGAAAATTTTGAACCTGAAATAGTTAAACCAGCCTCTTCAATTCGAAACAAGATTCTTTCTAATGTAATTGAAAACTCCCAAATGAATTTGCGTATCCCGGGATTCTCTTCCAACACCTGGTTATCATAGTCGGTTGTTGGTCCCTTAATTCCTCCATCATCTATAAAGATTCCAGCATATTGTGGAATTTCATCTTGAAGGATCCAAGCCATCTGAGCTTGATAAACTGCAACCAAATTTGTTGCTCCTTGAGGTAATCTTGTTAACTGTAAACGTCCAAGTGGCGTATCGAATGTAGTGAGAGGCCTTGAGTCTGGATGTAACTCTCTCTCATCATATCCACCCATAATATCTCCCAAACCATAACACACTCTCCCTGCAAACGCTTCAACAAACTCCTCAGCACTAGGCAGTATCCCAGCATCCTTTATTGTAACCCTTTTTAATTCCCTAAGATCATGAACAACTCTAAGCTTGCCATTTGGTTTCTTGATATAAAATACCGGACTAGAATAACTTGATGTTGATTGCTCATACAGTCCAGTGCGTATCCATTCTCTGACAACTTCAATATAGGTTTCTTTTAATGCAGCCGGAATAGGAATCGGTTTCTGCTGCCACAGTTCATGACATACCACAGGAATCTTGTAAGGCTCCCCATAGGAATGCTTCAACACACCCCTCTCCTCTTCTACAAAAGCAATGGCCTTCTCTTGCTTGACCATCACATCCAACAACAACTTCTTCTCTTCTCCAGACAACCAACCATCAGGTCCAAAATTAACAACACCCAGTCTCTCAAAAGTGATTCTTGACGTCTCAGAAAATTCAGGCGGATTCTTTACCAAGGGACTTTCATAAGGATCTCTTGATAACCTTGGTCTTCTCAAGGGTGGATTTAATTCAGCAGGTAGCCGTTCATTAATAGGTCGAACTTTATTTGCTACTTTCTTATATTTGGCTGACTCCACATCTAAATAAACTTGAGGTAAAACATTTACTTTTGTATTGCCATTACATATTTCATCAAATGAATCTTCTTCATCGCCAGAATCGGAATAAGAAAAATTAGAAAAATATTTTATTTCATTATTAAATTTTACCCTTTTCTCCTTTCCCTCGTCTAATTTATAAACAGATTTTCCAACACCTTTGCTTCACTTATCCAACAGTAAATCACCCGTAAAGAAAGTTGGCAGTTTCACCTCTTGCTGGAGAACTGGAAATGAATTTTCACAAAAAAATTTTTTTTGTGTTTTAATTATACTGAGATTTTTTATTTGATTTTGATGTGATATTTGCAGTTTACCCTCTTGCTGGAGGCCCATAATAGAAGGAGATACTTGCAGTTTAACCTCTTGCTGGAGGTCCGGAATAACATTTTCACATAAATTATTTTTTTTTGTTTTAATTATACCGAGATTTTTAATCGGGTTTTGATAAGATTTTCGCAGTTTACCCTCTTGCTGGAGGTCCATAATAGAAGGAGATAATTGCAGTTTAACCTCTTGCTGGAGGTCATAAAACATACCCTTCCAATTTTTATCCAACCTAATTTGGCCCATTTTGCCTTTTTCACCATTTTTAAATTTAATAGAAAAACCGGGTAAATCCAATAAACATATAGAAAAGTCCAAAACGTATTTGCACTCCAAAGTAATATTAACAGAAAATAATTGAGAATCCACTTGAATTATCTCCAAGTGAGCTGACCTATTGCAATCCGGGATCTCATCCTGAGGAGAGATTACAACATTAGAGTGATCAGCCCCTGCTACCCCATAAAATGAGGGCATTCATCCCTTTCCAACAAACATAATTCACCAGAATCCGTCCGTTTTATATGCCGCTTCTTGGTGCAAACACAACACTGGCACAGAGTAGTAATCCCTGGCCGTGTTTCCCAACCTTCATCTCCAGGAGGCGCTAACCGCATATGTAACCTCCGCATATCTTCACCAGTGATTTCCAAACTAATCCCCATGCCAGCTTGATACCCTATCCTGGCCTCAAAATTTATCAAAAAAGGACCACTAAGAACAGTTTTTACTGCTCCACTGGCCACATAAAAGTGAACCTTACCAACAGATCCACCAATGCCTAACCTGACATGCTCAGCTGTGCCCATTAGCTCTGTTGCATGCCCTCCAATGCCTCTGAGGTTTCCCCCAGTTCCACTTTTAATTGGCAAGCCTATACTCGTCGCTTGCTCCAATGAAATTAAATTAATTTGAGACCCTGAATCGACCAAGGCCTTTACTTCTTTACCGTTTAGAGTTACCACCAGGTAACCCAGGGGAGCGGAAAAATGTGTATCTACATCTTCCCCAAACTTTTCAGCATTTTCACAAATATATTCCACCTCTCCAGTGGAAACCCAACGCTTCGTCACATGCTTCTTTTGCTTTTCAGCAAGCGCCGGACTAATCGTAAATAACTCCCCCAAAGATAAGGGAATCTGCAGTTGATTCACCCTATTCAAAACTGCGTCCATCGCATTAGCTTGGCCAGAAACTACTGGCCACTCATACTGGACCTTTGATTTAACAACCATGGCCCTGGGTACCTCTTGAGGTCCAACCGAGCCATCTTCACCTCCCATAATAACATCTTCACTTTCTATAACCCTAACTCTGTCACCAGCTTCTTGCACTAATCCTGATCCATTGCTAGTCCTTCTTACTCCCTCCATTGGGATGGGACTGCTAAAACTTGGTCTGGGTAGAGATGCCAATGGTACGTCCTCCTCAGAATCCAAATCATCCTCTGGCATAGGCTCACCATTTAAATCAAACTTGCCATAACTAGGGGGCCCCATATCAGCAATCCCCTTCTGCATTTTATATAATTTGTCCTTAGAGTAAGGGTTCAATTTGTTGGCGGCAGTTTGAGCACTAGAATTCTTGTCCTTAGAGTAAGGGTTCACTTTTTTATTGGCCTTGCCAGGATTAGCCCTCAATTGGCTCTGAATGCTACTCTTCATCTTAGTAGCAGCTGCTCTTCTAGAAGCATTAACATCGTATTCGCCAGCCATACAGCTACCCTCCACCTGGGCAACCATCGCCAGCTCTAAACCACCAAAAGAAGTAGAAAATGTGGCTTTACTGACCTCTTTCTCCTTGCCCTTGTCAGCTTTACCACCATTACCATTACCATTTTTGCCACCCTTGGCATTAACATCTTCATCCTTCACCTCTTCAAATCTGGCTCTCCTTTCAGCCGTTAAACTTCTTCTGACCAAATGAGAAGGAGACTGTCCATCACTGGGCTTGATGAACGAACCATCAGGAAATTTATAAACTTTACCATCAAATAAAACTCGCCCAGCATCCATATCCTTATCAAGAGCAAAACAAACTGTTGCTCTGTGCCCCCTCCTATTACAATAGGAGCACACCTTTGGCTCATCGTAGCCACCTCTATATCCATTACCACCATTCCCACCATTTCTCCCATTGCCTGGGAAGCGGTTACCATTATTATTGCCATTATAATTTTGACGTTCATAACCTCTGGACTGATAAGAAGTTGAAGTCGACGAAGAAGCAATTGGGGCCTTATTGGCCTTCTGGGTTTCTTGAACAAATATTTTTAACTGTTTAGTTAAATCGGCCAAATGATCAACCATCTTATTATCTACATTGCCCTCAACTTTAGCAGCAGGTAATCCCATTTGTGTCTTCTTGGCCTCCTGGGATTTGACCATAATATTGTTGTTTTCGGCCAAAACTTCGCTGACCTTGCTAACATATTGAGTGCATGACTCTTGATATTTGTCCAACGCTAACAACTTTAGATGGGCCTGAATGTTCTCTTTGATAGCCTCCAGAGCCGGCAGTTTCTGCTCACCATTAGGCAGTTCCTTCATCAAATCATTTCTTGAAAGATCCTTCAAGACGTCCATTCGAATATCCCTGCTGCATGCTGTCCAAAACAAATCTTTTGCTTGGTTCTCATGCACTAACTTGTCCACCAGTATGAGATATTCCACCACTTCATCAAACTGAACACAGAGCTTTTTGAAGTCAGCCATAGAAGAAACTCCACCTTTTGCTTGCCAGTCTCCAACAATTTTATTGAGGTCCATCATAGTAAACCTAACACCCCATCTATCAACCATAGCTTTAGAAAGCTTAACCCAATCCTTGTCCTTGAATGCCTGCATAGCAATAACCTCTTTTTCCACCTCCCTATCAGCAATAAAAAATCTAACTTGCTTCACCATGTCCACATGAGAAGCACCATCAACAGCAGCAGCAGCTTCATACCTGCTAATGAACCATTTAACCTCCTCCCCATCAAACTTTGGGCCATCCCAAGAAACAATTATAACTGAGGGAGTAAGAGGGTTAGAAGATCCAGAAGCAACAGCAGAAGAAGACAACCCAATAAGTAATTAAAAGCGTTAACAATCGAAAAAATAACAAGCCTCTTGCAGGCCAATAACAAAAATCCAATTAGAGTTCCAGAAAATAAGCCTCTTGCAAGCTAAGAACGTTCTTGATCCAAGTAAGTCTTTTGAAGAAAGCTAGAGAAATCGAACCCCATGTTGGGCGCCAACTATGGTAAGGTAAACTCTTACAGTCGCCTTGCTGTAAGCAGAATCCGGAGGAGATATGTGGATTTAGCTGAAAACCCCGTCCTTCCAATAAAAATAACAAAATGGGAATTCTAAATCAATAAGCTAACCAGTCTACTTGGATCTGATTGATAAAAAATAATGAAACTCTAAAATATTTAACACTTATTGAGATTTAAGTAAAAGTGGCTGTTGAGAAAGAAATACTGATAACAACAATTAAGGTGTACCAGTGAAAGATCTGTAAAGATTGACTTTTATGTTTTTATTATAATTTGAGTTTTTATGAGACAGAAATAATCAAGTCCCAGCAATGAAGACCTTTCTAAAGATACCCTGTATGAAGTGTGATTTAAATTGTTCAGTAGTATTTCTAAAATGTTATATATAAAATTAAAGTTATAAGGGTATTACAAATTTATTTAATTTGTTGAGTAATAAAAAATAAGACCGTGGTGGTTAAAGATTAAGCTGTATGATATATCCCCCCCCTTAATTTCGAGTTTGAGAGGCGCTTAAGTATTCCTAGTCACGTGCCTAAGTTTTCCCCTCCAGAGCTCTCCCAGAGTCAATCCGGAGCCCGTACGGAGTCAAAGCGGAGTCCGTCCGGACTTCCGAACTCAATTAGAACCTTAAAAACTATAATAAAAAATCTAAAAAAATTACACATGATAGAGCTACTTCTTTTTTATATTCCAAACTAATTATCGTAGTCTGCGCAGCTCTAATTACCCCGTGAAAATTCATCAAAGTTAAGTAATTTTCTGAAAACGTAAATATTTCTATAAAACTTTAAAATTCATTTAAAAATATAAGAAAAATAGTAAAAATTCTGGAAAAATTTCCCAAGGTTCTTGAGTGACTCGAGTTGATACTAATAATCTTTTCAGACCGTAAAAATAAGTTTTCTCCGTAAAATAAATTGTTTTTGTGTAGGCATTTGCTCGTGACCAATTTCTTCATATTTAAAACTCAAATAAATTAAATAAAACCCTTTTATATATAAAATAATAACATTAATCTTGCACGCCGTAATAACTCCATTTAGGTACTTAGGTGCCATACTAAACTTTAGGCTACCACAACATCTCAACCGAAACAACTTCTGCTTCTCTACTTCCAATTCACTTCTGCTAGAGATCCGCAGGACATTGAGAACAGAAGACACCTCATTCACCAGTTCAAGGCTAATTCTGAACACTTCATTTCATCTCTTGATACCCACTGTAATTCCACTAGTACTTGAGTTTGATTCAGAAAAGAAAAATTGACCACACCTTCTATAGGATGTAACCACAAAACAACCCTCAATTTTAAGTCTTGGGGGACCATCCTCATTTTATAGTCTTGGGGACTCAAAAACCCTCAGTTTAAAGTCTTAGGGGACTCAAAAACCTAAATCATAAACCCAGAACCAGATATCAACCACATTAAGACACAGAGAAAAAACTAACAATCTCGGGTAATTGTTAATAGAGCTGCCAGCCCATCAATTACCCCCAAACTTGCCTTTGCTAAATTTGGAGGCTCCCCCTGTGGATACCCTCCACTAATCTTTCAAAACCAACTCCAACAACAAAACCCATTCCTCAGTTTATAGTCTTGGGGGACTAACACATTGTTCAGTTTAAAGTCTTGATGGACTATTAGAAATTCCAGTTTAGAGTCATAGAGTATTGTCTTGAAATCAGCCAGTTTAAAGTCTTGGAGGACTGACAGAATTTTGCATAAAATAGACGCAGCTAATTTCATACAGAGCACATCTACAGGCAAACTGCTGAACTTCCACCTTCACTTCATCATCAGCCCATCACTGACAAAAATCTTCTTCTTATCTCTTTTCATCATCTTTTCTCATCACAGATTATGGCTGGATCCCCTGATGTTAACCCTTCTACTCTTCCTTGCTTCAATGCTCTTAAGGACTATGCCTGCAAACAGTGCATCCACATGTGCAGACCTTGCACATTCACTCTTCAAACTCCTGAAGCCAAATTCTACAACAGAGCTGGTGATTCTTGCTACTCCAACAAGAAAAAATGCAACAGAGATTCCAACTACCCTATTCCTCCTCCTTCACCTTCTCATAAATACATCTCCAGATCCCCTACCAGATCCCCAGAGCTTGGTCCTTCCTCTTCCTCTTTATTTTCAGCACCTTCCAGAAGATCCAGAAGCTCAGCTTCCAGAACTCTCCCCAAAAGACCAGCCATAGCTTCGCAAGAAACTGCTTTTATCTCTGCTAACTTAGCTCCAAAAGATTCCCTAGGCTTCTAGACTGCGTCCAGGCGGCCCGGCTGACGTCGGGCGGCCCACCCGCCTCACTAGACAGTGAAAATCAGGCTCAAAACCTCCAAAAACAACCAGAAAACAGCCAAATTCAACCAAACAACGAAAACAACTCCACGCAATTACCTCCCACTGCTCCCAGAGCAATGCAGCCAACCCTTCCAAGGTCCAAAAACTCTAAATTTTCCCAAACTTCTAGGAGACCTGCAAGAGGACCCCAGGAAGAAACCAGAGCACCCAACACTGCATCAAAGCAACAACTTTTCCCCCGGTGTAGAGTAGACTCCTACAGTTGCCTTGCTGCAGGCAGAATCCGAGGGAGTTGGAAAAACAAAAAGAAATCCCGTTCCCTCTAAGTAAACGTAAGATTCAATTAACTAAGCTTGAAGATCTGCTTGAAGAGTTGGATAAGTTGAAAATCTGAGAGAACGACTTTGTAAGTGTTGGAAAACTAATACCAGATTACACTGATACCAGTCACAGAAAATACTTTGAACAAGCCGCAACACTTTCCCAAGAGACTGAAAAGTACAGTAAAGTACCCCAGAAACTACCCTTGGGATGGTCTGTTCAAAGTTGCCTTATTAAAGGTCTGCCCCAGATTTACCCAGTTTCCCACCAATATTAAAGAGTGTTCTTTATTATATTTTTATTTTATAAATTTTATAAGAAAAAAAGTAAATTTGAGTCACCAAGGATGAGAGCTATCCAATGGTACCCTATATGTTGATATTTTTTATTATAATTGTTGTTATATGTTAAATATTGTTAATTATCATAAAGACCCTTGTTATCAAAACTAAAAGACAAAAAACATGTAGAAGACTAAGATTCTCCTTCTTATATCTGATTCTCCTCCTCCAGACATTTCCAACAATACCCTACATGCATAGGATCTACAATAAACTATTGATCTAACAAGCATGATAAATTCTAACCAAATTTTTCCACAATAGCCAAACTTTTCTGAAGTGACCAAACTTTGCACTGGTGATAATAACTTTTCTACAGTGACCAAACTTTACCACAGTTCCCAGACTTTTCTGCAGTAACCAAACTTTGCACTGGTGATCAGACATTCCCATTGTGAGCAAATTTTGCCACAAGGAGCTCTTTTTGTCATAATGAGCTAATTTGGCCAGAGTAAGTTACTCTTTTCACCATAACCAAACTTTTCCACAATGACAGAATTTTTCCAGTACACTTCGCTTTTGCACCGGAAAATCACCGGAGCGAACCGGAGCCCACCGGAAAAAAATGGCTACTCCATGAGCACACTGCATCCACCAAAAATACCAAGAGAGCCCTAGAAAATCCAGTAAAACCAATACCCAATCCATGAAACCATCAAATAACAATAGGAATACCAACATATTTCCATTCCAAAACACCATAAATCCTCCAATAAATCACCATAAATCCACCTAAAAAAAACTCCAGTTAACTCCCTTCAACCAAATTAACACCCGCTAACACCATGATTTTCTTCCAACCAAGGTCCAATCAAATTTTCACCTAAGTAGCCTACCCAGATTTCGAATGCTACATCCTCCCTCCAATATGGAATGTCACCATTCCATTCTGAATCACATAAAAAACTTTTCCACCATCTTTTCAATAAAAATTTTGCTTCTAAAGTTGACTCCACTTGATTTTTGATGCTTCAATCTGCTGAGTATGAAAGAGTAGGCTTTAAACCCTACTGAGCTAGAACTGCAATGATCTAGAGACCGCCATGAGGTCCTCCAAACTCCTCTACCATTCACCTCCAACAAAAAAAAATAAAAAATAAAAAAGTGGGCTGTCATCTCCACTGAGCCAGAACTGCAATGATCTGGATATCATCATGAGGTCCTCTAATTTCCAAAATGACCAACTACAGAAAAGAAAATTTAGAGAGTGGGCTTTCATCTCCACTGAGCCAGAACTGAAATGATCTGGACATTGCGATGAGGTCCTCCAATTTTCAAAATCACCAACTACAGAAAAGAAAATTTAGAGAGTGGGCTTTCATCTCCACTGAGCCAGAACTGCAATGATCTGGACATCGCCATGAGGTCATCCCATTTTTAAAAACGACCTCCACTTGAATTTTCTTGAGTCATCAAGCGCAAAAATCACCAGTTTATAGTCTTAGAGGACTTCCACCTGCATCACAAAACCAATGCTAGAGATCAATCTATAAACAATAAAGCATGTAAACGATCTTTGTTGGGTAATTGTGTATAGAGTTTCCAACTCATCAATTACCCCCAAACTTGCCAATATAAAATCTAGAACGTTCCCCAATGAGCACTTATAACTAAACAAAATCCTCCTAAAATCTTGACCATTATAATTCCTAGTTTTATTAACATCTTTAGTTTTCCACGGTCTTGAAGTTTAGGACCAATCATAAATGATCTTGAAAAGAATTTCAGTTCTAAGTCTTGATGGTTTAGAAGAATAAATAAAATAAATATATAATAAAAGAAAAAGATAAATAAAAAAATAAAAGATGTCCCCCAGCCATTTGGATGAGCCAAACCCCTGACATTATACCCACATCCAAGTGCACCTTGATTGTGGATACACAGGAAAGAAAAATTAAAAATATAACATAAAATGAAATTTTTGAAAACAAATTATTTTTGAAAAAAATAATTTTTTTTTTTTGAAAATATTTTTTTTAGTTTTTTTATTTTTATTTTTTTAAAAAATTTTGAAAATTTGAAGATTTGAAAAATGATAATTTAATGAAAATCAAGAAAACAAACTAATGATCACTTGGTGGGCTCCCTCCAATTTGTAAAATTGATTGGAGACCACAAGTGATCATCCACCCCAATACAACAAAAAAAATAAAACAAAACAAAATTCTTGAATCCAGACTTTCAAAAGATTGTGCTGTGTTTACATAAGTTTCAAGTTTATAGTCATAGAGGACTACCTATATAACAAAAAACAAAGCCAGGATTCAACTAGAAACAGAGAAGGGTTGGAAACAAACATTATGTGGTAATTGTGAATAGAGCTGCCAACTCATCAATTACCCCCAAACATGCCAATATTAAATCTAGAATGTTCCCCTGTGAGCACTCCTAACAAAATTCGTTTCCCCCTCATATTTTCACCACATAATAAAATTTTAAAATTGAAGTAATGATTGATTTTTTGAAAGATTGTGAGATTTCCTAAAAGATTGATGTTGTAGTTTATCCTCATTTTGGAGACAAACTTCAGCACTCTTTGTTCCCCTAGGGTAAAACTTTTTCACTTTATCAGCAGCTACCCTCTTCTTTAAGACAACACCATCCAGTTCTTCCAAAACATATGAACCACCAGAAACCTGTTCTCTAATCCTATATGGTACATTCCATCTATCAGCAAACCTTTTCCCCCACTGACTTTCCAAGCTCCTATTATACACCAACACCATATCACCAGGCCTCAAAGGCTTCCTGAGTCTATGAGCCAACCTTTGATCCCAATACCTGACAGACTGATCCCTGATCTTGATCATCCTATCGTATGCCTTATCCAAATATTCCTCCTTCTTTTCTAACTGTTGCATTCTAGCACAGAGCAAATCTTCAGTAGTTTTGACTACATCCCAATCAACACCAAGATAATATTCAGCTTCAAGATCAACCGGTAAAACACCTTTCTGACCAAAAACTAATTTATAAGGAGAATAACCAGTTGTCCTCTTGGTGGTAATCCTGTCAGCAAATAAAACAAGGGGTAAATAATGCCTCCACTTTTCAGCACTTTTTCCACACATTTTAACCAAAGCATCCTTAATAACTTGATTCCCCCTTTCAACCATTCCTTCTGCTTCAGGATAATATGGGGTCGCCACCCTAACCTTTGAGCCAATTTTTGAAACAGCTTCCTTGAAGTCTGCACCAAACTCGGAGCCGCCATCAACAGTTACCAACTTCATATCACCATACCTATACACCCATTCCTTCATCAAAAATTCTGCTACATTTTTAGCAGATAAACTAATAAGAGGGACAGCCTCAACCCAACCAGACAAATCATCCCTTGCCACAATCAAGTACTTATATTTACCTTCCTTGATGTGAACAGCATCCAAACTAACCCATCCAATGATAGTATTTTCACCAGTAGCATTTCTAGGTTCTTTTGGCCTTAAATAACTTCTTCTCTAAAATATTTCACATGACTGAACCCAAGATCTAACAGCCATCTTCATTCCAGGCCACCAAAATATATCAGCAATCCGCTTATAAGTTTCTCAAAAGCCCCTATGCCCTAAATCTTCATGAAGAGATTTCATCACCATTTCTTGACCTTTTCTTTGAGATACAACAACTTGAGGATTCAGATGTCTTCTTTTCATCAACCCTCTACCAGAAAAATAAAAACCAGGTGACTTCTTTTTGATAGCCACCCATTCAGCTTCATCACATTCTTCTGGTTTTCCCAGAGACAACAAATATTTCACCATTAAAAAATAAAACCCAGTCTGGCCCCAAATTCCATCAGAAAAATCCAATAATATAACATCCAAAGGAACCTCCCTGTCTCCAATATCTCCCACTTGTGAATGAGCAATCATTCTCTGAGCATTCGGCTGTTTGCTGAAATACACATAATCCACCTCATTCAAACATTTTCCATGCTACCACTATCCTCCTTCAGATCCCAAACATAAACACCAATAAACAACTTCCAATTATCCCAAACAAACACACTATTCTCATCTACAAAAACCTCATGATCAACTAGATCATAAACTTCATCAAATTCAACAAAAATAGAACCAGCCAGTTTAACCTCATGGGGGAGGTATGGAAAGTCCTCAGCACCCTTGGTACTGGCCTTTATTATAGGTATATCTTCATCAAACTCTTCTGAATCGGAATCATCTACTGTAGGTGGTCTTCTTTACAATACATCAGGCATAGTGAAAGATTTTCCAGGCCTGTGCACTAAATCAAATGAAAAATGTTGAATAAAAGCTACCCACCTAGTCATTGGAGCATTAGGTAAACTAGGTGAATTAATCATCTGAATTAAAGATTTAGCATCCACTTGAAGTTCAAAATGTTGACCCCATAAGATATTTTGAAGTTTCTTTAAAATTTTTCCCACACCACAGAGTTCCAACTTTGGTTGTGAATATCTTGATTCCACCTCAGTAAAAACTAAAGATTCATACCTAACTTGTCTAATATAACCATCCTTATCTATCTGAGAAAGCACTGCACCAGCCGCCAGCTGACTAGAATCAATAGCTACATAAATCATACCAGCTCCTTCACCATAATCTAACTTATGAAAAAAAATATCTTCATCAACCACCTTCTTCAACTTAACAAAAGCTTCTTCACAAGCTTCATCCCAATCCCAATCAGCATCCTTCCTAGTTAACCATCTCAATGGAGCAGCCAATAATGAGAAATCCCTAATAAACATCCTAACATAAACACATACTCCCAAATTTCCTCTAACTTCAGTAGTGTTTCTCAGTAGTGTTTCTAGGTCTCAGAAAAGATTGAATTTTGTTGACTTTCTTCTTTGACATAATTTGGCCTTCCCTACACACCGCATGACCAAGAATCTCTAAAGCTGGAACACAACAAGAAAATTTAGAAACGGAAATAGTTAAACCAGCTTCTTTAATCCTAAACAAAATCCTTTCCAAAGTTACTGCATACTCCCGAATAAACATCCTAATACCTTGATTCTCCTCCAACACTTCATTATCATAATCAGTTGAAGGACCTTTAATTCCTCCATCATCAATAAATATACCAGCATACTGTGGAATTTCATCTTGAAGAATCCAAGCCATTTGTGCTTGATAAACAGCAACAGAATTAGTAGCACCTTGAGGTAATCTAGTCAGCTGTAACCGTCCAAGCGGAGTATCAAAAGTTGTCAGAGTTCTTTAATCCGGATGTAATTCTCTTTCATCATAGCCCCTCATAATATCACCCAAACCATAACATACTCTTCCAGAAAAAGCATCAACAGATTCCTCGGCACTTGGAGGAATACCAGCATCTTTTATAGTCACCCTATTCAATTCACTAAGATCATGAACCACTCTAAGCTTTCCATTAGGCTTCTTGATACAAAAAACTGGACTTGAATAACTTGATGAAGATTTTTCATAAAGTCCAGTCCTAATCCTTTCCCTAACAACTTCAATATAATCATCTTTAAGAGCAGCAGGAATCGGAATTGGCTTGAGTTGCCAAGGTTCATGACAAACAACTGGAATCTTGTAAGGTTCACCATAAGAATGCTTTAAAACACCCCTCTCTTCTTCCACAAATGCAATAGCCTTCTCCCTCAACACCATCACATCCAACAACAAGTTCATCTTCTCACCAGATAACCAACCCTCTGGCCCAAAATTTACAACACCAATCCTATCAAAAGTAATTCTTGATGTTTCAGAAAATTCAGGCGGATTCTTTCTTAAAGGAGTTTCATATGGATCTATTGACAAAAGTGGTCTCTTCAACGGCGGATTTAATCCAGTTGGCAGCGCTTCATTGATTGGTTTAACTTTCACAGCAAACTTCTTATATTTTGCCGTTTCCACTTCCACATGTACTTGAGGAATTGAGCTGCTTTCATCAACAGAATTAAGAGTAACAAAATTTTTACAAAAAGAATTATTAGAATCAGATAAAGAAATTTTATCAGTTTTATTTTTATTTTTATTTTTTGAAAAAGAATTATTAAAGTTTTTAGAAACAGAATTATTGGAATTTTCAAAAATATTGTTATCTAGTTTTTCATTATGCAGACAATTTTTAATTTGATTTTAATTTTTAGAAATAAGAAAAGAATAATCAAAAGTATGAAAAGTTGGCAGTCTGTCCTCATGCAGAAGGTTACCAGCTTTCCAAGTAGGCTAAGCCCTATTGACAATATCTTTACATAAATATTTTTTTTGTTGATTTTCATTTATCTTGAGATTTTTTTCTTGATTTTTGTCAAATTGTTTCTTGCTATTACTAGAAAATTAACCAGGGGTGTCCCCAATTCTCACATGTGTGGCCATGGTAATGTTTTTGAAAGGTGTAGAAGAAACCCTAGTGGTGCACAATTGGGAGGACTTAATTTTAGACCCATTGCCACCACTCCAAAACTTTTCCCTCCAACAAAATTTTCCCTAAAACATCTTCAGAACTTGAAATAAATTTGAGAGAAAAACTTGAAGAAAAACTGAAACCAGACAAATAATTTGACAAAAATTGACATAATAAAGTAATATTATCTACAAAAAGTTGAGATTCCACTTGAGCTGACCTACTGCAATCCAAGATTTCTTCTTGAGGAGAGATTACAGCACAAGACTGATCAGCCCTATCTACCCTAAAAAATAAGGGTCACCCAAAAAATGATCACCACTATCCTCAAATACACCAGAAGAGGACTTCAAATCTTTTCTCTTCCTAATGCAAGTGCAACACTGACAAGATGCAGAAACACCAGGCCTAGTTTCCCAACCTTCATCACCTGGGGGTGCCAACCTCATATGTAACCGCCTCATATCCTCCTCAGTAATCTCCAAAATAATCCCAACACCAGACTGATAACCAATCTTGGCCTCAAAATCCATCAAAAATGGCACTCCTAAAACTGTCTTCACAGCTCCTCTAGCCACATAAAAATGAACTTTTCCAACAGCTCCACCTACACCTAACTTTACATGCTCCGCTGTACCAATCAACTCAGTAGCATGCCCACCTATCCCTCTGAGATTTCCTCCAACACCAGCTTTGATTGTCAAATCCAGACTAGTTGCTTGATCCAATGAAATTAAATTTATTTGTGAGCCTGAATCAACCAATGCCTTCACATCTTTGCCATTTAAAGAAACCACCAAATATCCCAAAGGAGCAGAAAAATGAGTCTCCACCTCATTACCAAACTTCTCCACATTTTCACACATATACTCCACCTCACCAGTAGCCACTCTTCTCCTAGTCAAATGCTTCTTCTGCTTTTCAGAAAGGGCTGGACTAATAGTGAACAATTCACCCAAAGATAATGGAATCTGAAGCTGATTCAGCCTTCCCAAAACAACATCCATAGCATTCTCTTGACCAGAAACCACTGGCCTCTCATAATGAGCCTTACTCCTAGAAACCTTTTCCCTAGAAGACTCCTGAGGTCCCACATTACCAACAACATCACGCATCTCCACATCAGAATTATTCCCATTAACCTTTCCATCCACAGAGACCAAACCAGAACCATCAACAGTAGTTCTAACTCCCTCCATTGGCCCACTAGAACTTGGCCTAGGCAAAGAAGCCAAAGGCACATCCTCCTCTGTATCTGAACCATCATCCAAAGGCATAGGATCACCATTAAGATCAAAAGCACCAAAACTAGGGGGACCCATATCAGCTCTCCCCTTCTGCATCTGACGAATCTCTTCAGGCATATAAATTTTCTTGGGATCTTCAGCCTTCTTAGAATCAGCCTTTCCACCTCTTGACCTTAACGGATTAGAAATGCTGCTTCTAGCTTTAGGAGAAGCTTCCCTCCTAGCAGCCTCCACATCATATACACTAGCCATACACTCACCATTTGCCTTAACAACCTTTACTAACTCGAAATTACCATATGAAGTAGATAAAGTAGCCTTACTAACCTCTTTTTCCTTCCCCTTATCTCCAGAATTATTTCCAGTACCAGAAGAAGCCTCAGTAGGCAATTCCTCAAACCTAGCTCTCTTTTTACCCATACTATTCCTCCTCACCAAATCTGAAGGAGCCTGACCTTCACTGGGCTTGATAAAAGATCCATCAGGAAACCTAAATACCTTTCCATAAAATTTTACTCTACCAGCAGCCTGATCCCTATTCAAAGTCCAAAAATCATTAGACTTATGTCCCTTCCGGTTACAGTAGGAACAAGTCCAAACATCAACATTACCACCATTCCTCCTATCATAACCTCTACTTTAATAAGATGATGAAGAAAAAAGCTGAAACCCTGCTGGCCTTCTGAGTTTCTTGAACAAAAATTTTCAATTGCTTCGTTAAGTCAGCCAATTGATCCACCATCTCCTTATCCACATTCTTATCCACCTTAGGAACCGGTTTCCCCAACTGAGATTTTCTTGCCTCCTGAGCCTTCTTCATAATATCGTTATTATCAGCCAAAACTTCATTAATTTTGCTGACATACTGTGTACAGGTTTCTTGATAACTGTCCACAGCCAAAAGCTTGAGGTGAGACTCCACCAATTCTTTAACCACCTTAAGAGCAGGAAACTTCTGCTCCCAAAAAGGTAAGGTTTTCATCAAACCCTTCCTAGACAACTCCTTTAACACATCCATCCTAACATCCCTCCCAAAAGCGGACCAAAAAAAATCTTTGACTGCATTTTCATGAGCCAATTCCTCTACCTCCACCAGATATTCCACCACAGTTTCAAAACTACCAACAAATTTCCTATAACTCACCAAAGAAGTTATTCCACCCTGCAATTGCCATTCTCCAACATCCTTATTTAAATCCACCATTGAATATCTGACTCCCCATCTATCCACCATTTCCCTACTAAGCCTTTTCCAATCCCTAGTCTTATAACCCTCCATACCAGTAATCTCCTTCTCAAATTCCCTATCACCGATAAAAAAGATTACCTGCTTTACCATATCTAAATGAGAAGCCCCAAAAATTCCAGAAGCAGCCTCATATCTGCCTAAAAACCACTTTACATTATCACCAACAAACTTGGGCCCATCCCAAGTTTGAATCCTTACTGAAGGCCTGACACCATCAGCAGCAGCAGCAATAACTTTAGCACCAGATGGAGAAGACATCCCAAATAACACCAGAAACCAATAAAATCTGCAAGGGTTCAGCCCTTTACCAGACAACCGACAATATCCTACAAGGGTTCAGCCCTTTACTAGGATAAAACAACAGATCTAGAAAGGGTTCAGCCCTATACCTAGATCCCTACTACCACAGATCCTGTACTGGTTCATCCAGTTACCAGAATCACCAAATAACCAACCAATCAAAATCCAACAACCAGAAAACCAAAATCCAGAAGTCCAACAAGTAAGTTTCTTCAGAAGCTAGAGAATTCGAACCCCACGTTGGGCGCTAAAAATGTAGAATAGACTCTTACAGTCACCTTACTGCAGGCAGAATCCGAGGGAGTTGGAAAAACAAAAAGAAATCCCTTTCCCTCTAAGTAAACGTAATATTCAATTAACTAACCTTGAAGATCTGCTTGAAGAGTTGGATAAGTTGAAAATCTGTGAGAAGGACTTTAAAAGTGTTGGAAACCTAATACCAGATTACACTGATACCAGTCACTGCAAGTTCTTAGAACAAGCTGAAACACTTGCCCCAGAGACTGAAAAATACAGTAAAGTACACCAGAAACTACCCTTGGGATGATCTGTTCAAAGTTGCCTTATTAAAGGTCTGCCCCAGATTTACCCAGTTTCCCACCAATATTAAAGAGTGTTCTTTATTATATTTTTATTTTATAAATTTTATAAGAAAAGAAGTAAATTTGAGTCACCAAGGATGAGAGCTATCCAATGCTACCCTATATGTTGATATTTTTTATTATAATTGTTGTTATATGTTAAATATTGTTAATTATCAAAAAGACCCTTGTTATCGAAACTAAAGGACAAAAAAGATGTAGAAGACTAAGATTCTCCTCCTCCATACCTTTCCAACAATACCCTACATGCATAGGATCTACAATAAACTATTGATATAACAAGCATGATAAATTCTAACCAAATTTTTCCACAATAGCCAAACTTTTCTGCAGTGACCAAACTTTGCACTGGTGATCAGACTTTTCTACAGTGACCAAACTTTACCACAGTGCCCAGACTTTTGTGCAGTGACCAAACTTTGCACTGGTGATCAGAATTTCCCATTGTGAGCAAATTTTGCCACAATGAGCTCTTTTTGCCATAATGAGCTAATTTGGCCAGAGTGAGTTAATCTTTTCACCATAACCAAACTTTTCCACAATGACAGAATTTTTCCAGTACACTTCGCTTTTGCACCGGAAAATCACCGGAGCGAACCGGAGCCCACTGGAAAAAAATGGCTACTCCAGAAGCACACTGCATCCACCAAAAATACCAAGAGAGCCCTAGAAAATCTAGTAAAACCAATACCCAATCCATGAAACCATCAAATAACAATAGGAATACCAACATATTTCCATTCCAAAACACCATAAATCCTCCAAAAAATCACTATAAATCCACCTAAAAAAACTCCAGTTAACTCCCTTCAACCAAATTAACACCCGCTAACACCATGATTTTCTTCCAACCATGGTCCAATCAAATTTTCATCTAAGTAGCCTACCCAGATTTCGAATGCCACACCGGTTAAGACAACAAAACTACACCTCTCCTCTGTCAGCCAACTATTCTTCTGACAGTTCCATTTCCTCAAAAGCTCCATCCAGAAGAGATCAATCTGCTTCCAAATTACCCTCTCCTGCTCCATCTTTTAACAACCCTGGTACTCCATCACCAGAACATCCTTCAGTTGAATCCAACAGAAATATCCACCACAACAACAACAACAGTCCTGCTGCTCCAACTAGGCCCCAGGAACATCAGCAACCTATTTCACCTTCTCAAAATCTTTCAGAGGAAGACCAAGAGAATCTATATCTTTACCTGATTGATCCACCTACTATGACCATTCCAAAATCTTCAGAAGTCCAAATTCCAGCTGCTTACAAATTTGATGAGCTTCCAATATGTAAGTACCAAATTATTTCATCCCATTTCTTCAACAAAAATAATTACTGATCCAATTCTTCTTGTCTAGTTGGAACACCTTTTCCTGAATCTACTATTTGAGTTGGCCAACCTCTAGAAACTTTTTTGACCCTGAATTATGGAGACATGAAACAACACCTAAGCACCATGTGTTCCAACATGCTGAAAGCCTTCGCCCTCCATGGACCTTTGAATGACTTTGAAAAATCCCTGAGAAAGCACCTGTTGGACGACCACTGGAAGATGTCTAGGATCATTAAGCACACCTTCCAGCACTCCATTCCTGCCTCTTCTTCTTCCTCCTCTAAACTTCCATCCAAACCCATTCCTGACCATTATAACCCATATAATATCTCCATCAGGATGCACTTCAAAGAACACAGTGCTTCCCACAACCCCAAAAAAAAACAAAAAAAACATCATAATCCGGACCAGCCTCCAGAAGCTTCATCATCCAGACAAAGAGCTCCTGCAAAAAGATTAGAAACATAATAATAATATAAAACAACTAATAAAAATAATTTCAGAATTTTTTTTTTTTTTTTTTTTTTTGTAATTTTTTTTAACAGTACCTTATCCCACTAAATTACTAATCATAAGAAAATTTGAAAATAAAATGTAAATGAACTAAATAAAATAATATGAAATAAATAATTATAAAAAGTATTTGGTATCCCCCAGCCAATTGATGAGCTGATCCCCTGATACCTTACCCACATCCAAGTGCACCTTGATGTGGATACACAATTAAATATTTCAAATGATTAACAATAAAAATTTAGAAATTAAAGAAGATAATAAAAATAATGAAACACAGAAATAAATGAAATAAAATAAAAAAACAAAATAGCATTGCCCCGCCAATTGATGAGCCTTTCCCCACCAATGCTTGCCCACATCCAGGTGACCCTGATGTGGTAACACCCTATATTTTTGATTTTATAATTTTAAACAACCCCCATAAAAAAATTAAAAGAAAAAAAGAGAAAAAAGAAAATAATCTAAAAGTACTATCTATCAAAAACATAACTACAAAATCAAATACTGTCCAGCTCCATAGATGGTCCAGTAAGAGAAAGTCCGGTCCATAGAAATGATCACTGGGTGAGCTCCCTCCAATAAGTAAAAATGATGGGAGACCACCAGTGATCCACCACCAATCTGAAAGGACCAAAGATAAAGAAGCCAGTCCCAAACCAGTTTAAAGTCATAGCAGACTTGAAACCTGAATAATAAACAACAGAACTAGAATTCAACTGGAACAAAAAAAAGACTTGAGACAGACATTCTGGGGTAACTGTTCTACAGAGCAGCCAGCTCATCAGTTACCCCCACACTTGCCAACATGAAATCTAGAAGCCCCCCCGGGTACCTTCTAACCAACAAAACACAACATCCAACCCAATAAACCAAAACCAATAAGAGTGAAGAGTCTGGCACTTGAAAACCAAAAAAATTTCCAGTTTAAAGTCATAGAGGACTAAAACCTGTGAAAAGAAACCAATACTAGGGTTCAACCAAATTAAGAGAAAGAGTTGGAAACAGACAATCTGGGGTAACTGTTGATAGAGAAGCCAGCCCATCAGTCACCCCCACTCTTGCCAAGGCAAAATCTAGTGGCCCCCCATGGGTATTCTCTAACAAAAGTTTCCAAAAAACAGATGCATAGCATCACCACAATAAAACCAAAATTAAAGAATGGTCCTTAGTTTATCCTCATTGCAGAGTCAATCTTCTTCATGCCTAGTGCCTATGGGATAGAACCTCTTCACCTGGTCTGCAGCCACTCTCTTTTTCAAGACTGCACCATCCAACTCTTCCAAAACATAAGAACCTCCAGACGCCTGAGATCTGACTCTGTAAGGTCCATTCCATCTGTCAGCAAACATTTTCCCCACTGACTCTCCAAACTTCTATTATACACCAAAACCAAACAACCAGGTTTCAAGGGATTCCTGAGTCTATGAGCCAACTTCTTGTCCCATTACCTGACTGATTGATTCCTAATCTTCATCATTCTAGAGTATGCCTTCTTCTGACATTCCTCTCTACATTCCAACTGTTGCATCCTGGCGCAGAGCAAATCTTCTGTTGAGTGGACTTCATCCCAATCAATTCCAAGATAAGAGACAGCTTCTAAGTCCACTTGTAGAACCGCTTTTTGACCAAACATTAATTCATAAGGAGAATATCCAGTTGTTCTCTTCACAGTGACCCTATCAGCAAATAACACCAAGGGTAAATAATGCTTCCAATTTTCAGAACTATCTCCGCACATCTTCACCAAAGCATTCTTGATAACTTGATGGCCTCTTTCAACCATGCCTTCAGCTTCAGGATAATAAGGTGAAGCCACTCTAACTTTAGAACCAACACTAGCCACAGATTCTTTAAATTCGGCACCAAACTCCGGCCCGCCATAAACAGTCACCAACTTCATCAACCCATACCTATGAATCCACTCCTTCATCAAAAACTCTGCCACATTTTTGGCAGTCAAATTAACTAGAGGCACTGCCTCAACCCAACCAGACAAATCATCCCTAGCAACAATCAAGTATTTATACCTGCCCTCTTTAATATGGACAGCATCCAGACTGACTCTTCCAAAAACAGTTGTTTCACCAGTAGCACGGCCAACCTCTTTAGGTTTCAAGTGACTTCTTCTTTGACATTCTTCACAAGATTGAAACCAACCCTGCACAGCCAACTTTATACCTGGCCACCAAAATCTGTCTGCTACTCTTCTATAAGTCTCTCCAAAGCCTCTATGACCAAGGTCTTCATGCAAAGACTTCAAAACAACTTCTTGACTCTTCTTCTGAGTCACCACAACTTTATGATTAGGATGTCTCATCCTCATTAGCCTTCTTCCTGACACATAGAATCGAGGACTCTTCTTCTTGATTTCCAACCAAGTAACATCATCACAACTATCTGGCCTTTCCAAGCTCAACAGATATTCCACCAAAATAAAATAAAACCCAGACTGACCCCAGATATCATCTTCAAAATCCAACAAAACAACATCCAAAGGTACAACTCTGTCATCAAAATCACCAGTGTGAACATGAGCCAATTGACCAGCCCAAACTGGACACCAATCCTTAAATTTTGGTACGTCCTTCTCTTTCCACTGAACCTTGTGAGAATCCAGTTCACTAACAAAAACACCCTTTTTCAATTTTGAGCTGTCCCAAGCAGCAACTCCATCTTCATAAACAAAAACATCCTGATAACCAGAATCAAGATCAGATCCAGCCAGTTTAGCCTCTTGGGGGAGGTCAGAACCATCATCAAGTTTAGCCTCATGGGGGAGGAGAGAAAAATCCTCAGAACCCTTTTTGGTGGCCCTAACCACTGGAATATCTTCATCAAACTCTTCAGAATCAGAAACATCATCTGTAGGTGGCCTCCTTGATAATCCATCAGGAATGGTAAAAGTTTTTCCCGGTTTGTGTACCAGGTCAAAAGAAAAATGTTGAATAAATGCCACCCACCTAGTCATTGGAGAATTTGGAAGACTAGGTGTATTGATCATCTGGACTAAAGATTTAGCATCCACCTGAAGCTCAAAATGCTGCCACCACAAAAACATCTGTAGCTTCTTTAAAATTTTTGCTACGCCACACAATTCCAATTTAGGTTGAGACTACCTAGATTCCACCTCATTAAACACCACAGACTCATACCTTACTGTTCTGACCCTCCCAGTCTTATCCTCCTGAGACAAAACAGCACTAGCAGCAATATAGCTTGAGTCCACTGCCAGATAAATTTTTCCAGCATCAACACCATAATCCAACTTGTGAAGAACAATATCTTCACCAACCACCTTCTTCAACTTCTGAAAATCCTCTTCACACTCTTCAGTCCATTCCCAGTCTGCATCTTTCCTGGTCAGCCTCCTTAAAGGTGAAGCCAACAAAGAAAAATTCTAAATAAAAATCCTGACGTATACACACACACCCAAAAAAACCCTGACTTCAGTGGTATTCTTAGGCCTTGGCCATGACTGAATTTTATTAACTTTTTTCTTTGCCATAATCCTTCCCTCTTTACATACCACATAACCCAAATTTTCCAAAGCAGGAACACAACAACAGTATTTTGACCCTGAAATGGTCATACCAGCCTCTTCAATCCTAAACAACACTCTCTATAGAGTTATTGCATATTCCCAGACAAACCTCTTTATGCCAGGGTTCTCCGCTAGAAACTCATCACCATAATCAGTGGATGGTCCTTTAATTCCACCATCATCACTAAAAATACCAGCATGAGTAGCGACCTCATCCTGAAAAATCCAAGCCATCTGTGCTTGATATACCGCCACTGAATTAGTTGCTCCTTGAGGCAACCTAGTGAGCTGAAATCTTCCCAAAGGAGTCTCAAAAGTTGTGAGAGGCCTTGAATCCGTATGGAGTTCCCTCTCATCATAACCACCCATAATATCACCCAAACCATAACACACCCTTCCAGAAAAAGCTTCAACAAAATCCTCTGCACTTGGTGGAATACCAGCATCCTTGATAGTGACTCTATTCAAGGCTCTAAGATCATGAACCACCCGCAACTTTCCATTCTGCTTCTTTACACAGAAAACCAGACTTGAGTAACTGGATGTCGATTGCTCATATAACCCAGTCCTGACTCTTTCCCTAACAATCTCCAAAAATCCTCTCTGATAGCAACTGGAATTGGAATAGGTTTGATTTTCCAAGGTTCATGACAAACCACAGGAATCAAGTAAGGTTCCCCCTAAGAGTGTTTCAATACACCCCTTTCCTCCTCAACAAATGCCACCTCCTTTTCCCTTAGCACAATAACGTGCAACAACAGAATCTTTTCTTATTCAGACAACCACCCATCAGGACCAAAATTAACAACCTTCAACCTTTCTGCAGTCACCCTAGCCATCTCTACAAATTCTGGAGGATTCTTCACCAATGGAGTACAGTACAGATCTCTTGACAAAGGAGGTCTCTTCAAGGGCGGATTCAAATCCACAGGCATAGGCTCATTAACAGGCCTAATCTTCTGCGCTACCTTCTTATACTTTTCCGCTCCACCTTAAACTTGAGTGATCTTCAGGAAATCTTCACCACCAGACCTGGAACAAAAACCAATGGTTTCCCAATTGCTCACATGTGTGGCCAAGGTAATGTTTTTGAAAGGTGTAGAAGAAACACTAGCGGTGCACAATTGGGAGGACTAACTTTTAGAACCCAATCTCACCACTCAAAAACTTTTCGGCATTACCAAATCTTCATCTTCACTTCCGTCTTCCAAATCTTCAAATCTTGATTCATCTTCAGAATCAAATCTTTTAAAATTGTGCAGTTTATCCTCATGCTGGAGGCCCAAAAATTGATCTAGATTATCTTCCTTCTTTTAGACCCCAATCTCACTGCCCCAAAACTTTTCCGCATATCTTTCAATAAAAATATATAACCAATCTTCTTCCTTGAACTTGAATTAAAAATAATTAAGAATCTTGAGAAATAAAAGAGACTTGATAAAAAATTTGATGAATACTTGCAGAGAAGAGAATCATTAAAAAGAGAAAGTTGAAAATCCACTTGGTATAACTCCAAGGGAGCTGACGTACCACAACCTGGGATTTCCTCATCTTGGGGAGAGGTTGTAGCACTAGGGTGATCAGCCCTTATCACTCTAAAAAAGACAGACTCTCAATAGAGCCTGAGCCACACTCCAGAAAACCAGAGGCAGCACCAACTTCTTCCCTTCTCCTGCAACAATCCATGCACTGGCACATTGAAGATAGACCTGGCCTGGTCTCCCAACCATCCTCTCCAGGGGATGATAACCTCATGTGAAGTCTACTTTCATCTTCACCAGTCAACTCCAAAATGATTCCCAAATCATATTGATAGCCAATTCTTGCCTGGAAATCCATCAAGAATGGCCCACCCAGAACAGCTTTAACTGTTCCATTAGAAATATAGAAATAAACCTTCCCTGAGGCTCCACCAACATCTAACTTCACAAACTCAGATGTTCCGACCAATTCAGTGACATTGCCACCAATCCCTCTCAAATTTCCCACAATACCAGTTTTCATGGGGAGGCCCAAATTAGTTGCCTCAAACAATGAAATCAGGTTTATCTGAGAACTTGAATCCACCAATGCCCTTGCCTCCCTGCCATTCAGAGTGACATTGACATAACCCAGAGGAGCAGAAAAATGAGTTTCCAAACCCTCACCAAAATTTTCAGCAGAATCACAAATGTATTCCACCTCCCCAGAAGAAACCCTTCTCCTGGTCAACAACTTTTTTTGCCTATCAGCCAACCCTAGACTGATAGCATACAACTCCCCATAAGATAGGGAGACCTGACCCTGATTCATCCTTTCCAGGACAGAGTCCATAACATTGGATTGACCAGAAACTACTAGACTCTCAAAGTGAGCCCTTGGCTTCACCACCTTGGTCCTAGAAGATTCTTGAGGACCAGCACCACCAACAGATTTACCATCAATAGGAATTAAACCAGATCCCTCACCAGACGCTCTAACTCCAGCAGGCTTTGGCAACGAAGCCAAAGGGACATCCTCCTCAGAGTCGGAATCCACCTCCATTGTCATTGGCTCACCATTCATGTCCAATGCGCCAAAAATAGGGGGGCCCATGTCAGCCATGCCCTTCTGCATCTTGTACAGCTCCTCTTTGCTGTACTTCTTCCTAGCTGCACTCAGCTTAGGATCCACCTTTGAAGCCTTAGGCTTTGGTTGTGCCTGAGAACTGCTCTTAGGCCTTCCCACCTTTCCTGCTTCCACATCATAAACACCAGCCAAGCATTCACCACTTGACTGTCCACCACAAGAATACAACTCCAAACCACCAAAGGAGGTAGAAAAAGAGACCTTATTGACCTCTTTCCCCTTTCCCTTGACATCCTCAATCTCCTTAGCAGAAGACTTCCCTTGATCAGGAATCTCCTCAAACCTTGGCCTCCTTTGATTGAGACCACCCCTCCTCCTGACCAAATCCACAGGAGCCTGCCCCTCACTGGGCTTCACAAAAGAACCGTCAGGGAACTTGAAAACCCTGCCATCAAACTCCACTTTTCCTTCAGACACATCCCTGTTCAATGCCCAACAATCATTGGACCTGTGACCCCTCCTACTGCAATAAGAGCAGACCCAAGGATCACTCATATCAGCCCTCCTTTAAAAATCTCTAGGCTGAGAAGGTGCCTTATTGACCTTCTTAGCCTCCTGCACAAAAATGTGGAGCTGTTTTGTCAGGACAGCTAGCTGTTCCACCATTGGGTCCCTCTACTGTTTTGGAACCTTCACCAAATTCTTCCCCTCTTTCTTCTCTCTAACATCCTCTTCCCCCACCAAAGCCTCACTGAATTTTCTGACATACTTGGCACACCCCTCCTGATAGGTGTCCACAGCCAATAACTTCAAATGGGCCTCAACAGCCTCCTTCACCTTATCTAAGGCAGGAAACTTCTGGTCCCCATTAGAAAGAGGGCTCATCAATTCCTTTCTTGGCAACTCCTTCAACACATCCATCCTGACATCTCTAGCCAGGGAAGACCAAAAAACATCCTTGGCAGCATTTTCATGTGCCAGCTCCTCCACTTCCACCAAATATTCCACCACAGGATCAAACTGTAGCAGAAACTTCCTGTAACTATGTAAGTTACCAACACCACCATAAGATTTCCATTCACTGAAAGCCTTGTTCAGATCCACCATAGTGAACCTGAAACCCCATCTATCCACCATTTCCCTACACAACAATTTCCAATCCCTCTTCTTTTAGCCAGACATGGCCACAATCTCCTTCTCCACTGCCCTATCACCAATGAAGAAAATAATATGCCTCACCATGTCCAGGTAAGAAGCACCATCCACACCAGCAGCAGTTTCATATTTCTCCAGAAATCCTTCACATCTTCCCCATTAAAGTTGGTACCATCCCAAGTTTTAATCCCAACACATTCCCTAACCAGCACAGCAGGAGGACCATCCCCCCCACTGACAGTCACCACAGGAATAGCAGAACCAGAAGCCATTCTTACAGTCCAAAACACCAAAAAGAGACAACCAAAGAAAACAGAGATTTCAAAGAACTAGCAGGTTCCACCCCACGTTGGGTGCCAGAAATGTAGACAATCCTATTGTACTAGCTATAGGCCTTGACCAAGGGAGTTGGAGAAAAACCAGAGAGAAAATACCCTGTCCCTTTAGAAAAATAAGTGAGATTAACCTGCTACAGTAAATTGGTTCCTTATTTACCAAAAGCCCCTTTTCCAATACACTTGACTGCTTTATGAGCCAAGAAAGTAGTCACCAGACAGACTACCAGACCAAAGAACTGGAATGTAGACCAATGTCCACACCAGAGACAGCAAAGATACTTGATGTAGGCTTCAAATCAACACCAGAGACAGCAATAATACTTGCTATAGCTTGCAAGACTATAACAGAGAAAACATTTTCCAAAGTTAAGTTAAATGAAGAACTCACTTGCAACAAACACAGCCAATTGTGGCCAGAAAACAGTGAAAACTGAGTGAGGAAAAATGATATCACCTCCGGATGGTTGTATGATGATTAAGGTTGCCCCCAAACTGTCTTATTCACTATGTACACACAGACCACCATCTAAGAGCCCATGCACACCCACCAATTTGGCGCCTATACCCGCCAAATTGATTAAAAACCCTTAAGAAGCGCTCCCCAACCTTCTAAAACAGAGGCGGGCAGGCCGCCTGATGTAGGAGGCGCCTCCTGAAGCGGCCCTGCCTCTCTGAAGCCAGAGAACCAATAAAAACACCTAATCTACTTAGAAAAAATAACTACAACTACTAAAACCTTTAAAACACGGAATTTCACTATAACAATGTTGGGACATGAAATATAGAGAAAAGTAGCTCTATCTAACGGTACTAAGCACTTAACCCTAAGACTTAAGGTTAGCCCGTAAAACACAAAAAAATAAATTAAACAGCTATCTTTTTTAAATGAAAAATGAGGAAATGACCATTAAAACTTAGAATATGAAAAATGTCTACAAGACAAAAAATATAGAGAAAAACCGGGGCTATCCAAGGAAAGTACCCACATACCCGCAGACCCAATATCCACGGAATTAAATCAGAAAAATACCTAATTCCTCAACAGATGTCAATTAAGACATGTCCAAACAACGCCAAATTGCACAACAAAGTCCCCTGCCAATGTTGGAAGACCACACTGCTTCATTTGTTTTCATCTCTTTCCTCCTTCTTTTCTCTCTCTCCACCCCTCTCCACTTCTCTTTATTCAGTTTGCTTATCTTCCCACTCTTCCCTAGCACTTTATTTCTATAGATAGAAATAGTGACTGGATTAGAAGGGAACGAGATGGTGTTCAAAGGTTGGGGAACTGAGGTAAAGGGGAGAAAGTGGGTGTTAAACTAATAGGTCTAGAAGGTTTGGGAGGCTAGCAAGAGGTGTGAGGAAGGTAATATGAAGTAGCAAGAAGGTTAGGTAAGAGTTTTAAGGGAAGAGGAAGAGTTTCAAAAGATTTTTTAGTGAAAACAGTGTTTGGGAGGGGTTGGAAGGGGTGAATGGGGAGAAAAAGGGGGTGGCATAAAATAGGGTTGGGAGGGTAGCAAAAGGGTTGGGGAGGGTATAAAAGAATGTGTTTTTTTCATTGAAAAGGGTGGGAAATGGTAAAAACTATGTGTGAAAAAAGAAAGATGGACTCTGTTCTTTGTGCAAAGAACAGAGTGCACTGACAAAAAATGTTACTTAAAACATGAAATATCTAAGGTACCAAAATTATATCTGAGGTAGTTTTAAATATACATCAGAATTTTAAATAGAATGCAACAGCTCTTTATTTATGCAATCATGTAAAGAATTTTCTAATTAGGTTGTATGGATTTTTATTAATTCTCACTTATACAACATAAAAATGCATTGATTATTATTTATATATATATTAAAATATAAAGAATCACAAGCAATAGAATATAAGAAAAATCCATATAATAGTAGTATAACTTTTCTTAAAAAAAAATTATGTAATGTGGTTTATAATTATATATATATTGAAAAAAATATGTATTTTAGAAAATAATTTGAAAGAAAAAGTTGATTAATGTTTTGCCGCCCATTTTTGTAGGCCTCATCAGGCTAACTTACATACTTTTGAATTTACATGTGAGTGCTGCTGGTGAAGTGAATAAATCTTTTTCATGAATCATGAGCGTCAAATGTAAATTTAACTCAAGGTCTATCAATATAACTAAAATTTTATCTTAATATCTTAATTTATGATTACTTTATATACATTAATAAATACATATAATAAATAAACACTCATATAAATAACACTTATAATCTTTATTATTATGTATATTATTTTTTAATCAATAAAAGAAACAACTCTATGAACTCTCTTACTTTCCAAAAATCTCTTATGGAAATAAATACATAAAATTTTATGAGATTAAATATCTTAGCTTTGATAGAACATAGATTGAACTCTCAATGACACCCTAAGCCTGACTGTGGTTCAAGATCAGTTAAGCCATGAGAAGTCCTTTAGAATTCTTAAAATTTAAAAGTAGATATTATAATTTAAGTTTAATTATATTTTTTTATCAAAAATATTTTTATTATATGATATGGTGTCATGGTAATAAATAGAAAACTTTGAAATGTCTTTTTTCAAAAAAAAAAAAATAGATTTCATTTTATCTTCAATTATTATAGTATGATTTGGCATCCAAATGATAGACTGAGAAAAATCCTACAGTTATGTATATAGTCCTATAAAATATATTAACAGGTTCCAGAGTTCCTACTTACATTCAATATATTTTAATGAAAGAAAATATCTCTTTCAAATAAAAATAATTCTGGTACTTCTTGGTAACATATTCTTTTATATATATTTGTATGTTTAAGTTCAAATAACGCCAATGCATAAAAATTTAAATATTTAAAATAGAAAGAAAAAGTCACCACACAATATGGTGGGGCAAAATTTCTAGAAAGTCCGCAACCTTGGACCCAAAATCACCACAGATTGAATGCACATTGAGCTTTTGATAAAGGAACCATACAATCAGGGATGAACACCACTCAGCAGAACAGTTTTAGGTGGGTGTTCAAGTAGAGTTCAGTATGGGTTCAGTATGAGTTCAGTATGAGTTCAGTATGAGTTCCATCTAAGTTCCATCTAAGTTCAGGTTTAAGACTTGCTAGCAAGTCCACCCCCTATATTTTGTAGTGAATATTTTTAAAAATTTCAATCTAAATTAAATTTAACTTATGAAGCTGTTTTTCTTGTTAATCATTCACTGTAAATTCATAATATTATCAGTTTAAATTAATTTTAATAAAAAAATTCTTTATTTATGTAATAAATTTTGATACTTGGAATATATAAGAGGATAAATATATTATTTCTTCTTAATAAAAATAGGAAATATATTGACACATTTAATGTCCAAAATAATTGATTTTTTGCCATATTTTTTATTATTGTATTTCAAATAAATGATTGTAAACCCATTAACCTATATTCCTTAATTGAGAATCATTATCAAACTTAGAACTTTAAATTTATTTTGTGAATTTTTTATCTCACCAACCAAGAATATGAGCCTCTGAAATTTAATTTTATCAAACTTGAATACAAAAAACTAAAATATTTGACACATATTTTTAAGTATGTTAGTAACATTATACTAAGAAAATATTGATTAATATAATGGTAAGATTCTAAAATTTCATCACTAAATTATCTATTGTATCCTTCTTAAAAAATTCTATATAGAAGTTATTCTATGAATAAAATGATATACACTATGGGAAATCTAGGGGTGAATTTCCAGCAATCCCCTCTCTTGAAATTTAGAGTGTCCCTTAATTATGCCAGGCTTATGAATACTTTATAAACATAAGTAAATTAGAGTTAGATTTACATTTATTCTCAGATTGGTCCAAAAATTAACCTCAATTGATCTCAAGTTATGCATAAGTTGATCAACTATAACCATTATTTTATCCTTCATTGAGCACACATTGAGCACACATTGATCCAACATAAGCTTTTGAATATACAATATTATTATCAATTTAGAGGAAGAAAATTATTCCTTAACATACCTAATCATTACTTTTCATTAAAAAGATAAACCATAAAATTATGAAAGTAAATTTAATTTACAATAATAATATCTTTTACTACATAATTGTAACAATAGATAAATTTAGCAAATTTTTTGATCACAAATATTAATAGCTATAGGGATTGAAATAACTAATGCCATTCCTATTTTCAAATATTAAAAAGATTATAGTCACTTCTCACTTCTAATAGGGGGTATCAAAGTTAGAAATTTGTAATTGTTTAAAAGGTATTTCACAACACAAAAAAGAAAACCACAAACTTGACATTAATTTTCAGTAAAAAGGTATTTTGGGGGCACAATATGGCAAATTTTAAAAAATAATTATGGTTGATTTGGTGGAAAAATGAGGTATTTTGAAATGGAAGATTTTTAACTTTGATACCCCCTACTCTATTAAGTCTTTGCAAAACTAAATTTAGTATAATTTTTTAAATTTTACCTAAAATATAAGACCTACAGGCTATTAAAATAAAATCTTCAGTTACTCAACTAAAAAAAATATTTATATTTAAATAAAAATAAAAATAGTCCTTAAAGTGTATAACTTGAATGGTTGTTATGGAAATTAACATGCAAGTTTTCTGATTTAAATATTTAATGCTTATATAAATCACTTTCCCAAGTTTTGGTATGAGTACATGTGAAATAGTTACTGCATTTAAAAGTTGAAACCAATATAATGACAAAAATATTTACAAAATTTATTTCAATTTAATATTTATCTGTAAAAAATTTTTAAAGCAATATTTTATTCATCTTCTTAAGGATCTCTTCCTCCTCCTCTACCCATCTAATCTTTAATAGGGGGTCTCAAACTTGAACAAATATGCCTGGTGGATTTCATTTGAAAACCACCACATAAACACACCATGAAACATGGCTGATTTGGTACATGAGATCTTAAACATGGGGTTAAATATGTCCTACTTTAGTGAAAATTTTACAACCACAGCACAGCCAACCAATCTACAGATCCTCCCAATTCACCACACATCACATCTTTCCCCTCCCACTTTTTTGATACAAATTTTTACACATGGTGCCCCAGTAAATTTTGAGCTTTTCATTAATTTCTTTAACAACAATTCCTGAACAAATTTATATCCTCAAAACTTAGTCATCATGCCAAGAACACTACAAAATTTTCAACACAACCCTTTTAAATCCTTTTTTCATGCTCTCAAAATGATCAAGTTGCATGTACTCTCCACTTGGGTTTGTTTTATTTTTGCATATTGAATATTATTTTGAATTTTTACTGAAAGCATAATTTTTCCCTTCCTGATTCATTTTGGTTAATCATCTCAACATGAAGTTGGATATTTCAGAAATTACATAATTTTTCATTCTTTCTGTTTTTCAATGATCCCTCATATCCTTTTATTCATCTTCTCTCACTTCCTTCACTCTTCTTCTATTCCTTTTATCCATCACTTCCTGAACTTCTATCTGGTCCTTTTACATCTTTGAAGACATCTCATCAGGTAAGTCATCCTCCCACCATCTTTTTTTTAATTTTAACAGATGTTCTTTTTCTGAATTTGTTTTTGTTATTGTTTCTATTTCTTTTTTTGTTTTCTCAAATCACATTTCCACTTTTAAGAAGGTTCTACAGAAGCCTAGCTCTCATATCCACCATGCAACATCTGATTTGACTCACTGGTTTTTGAGATATTTATCATCCACTTGGCTCAAGCTTCCATCAACTTTATTTTAATCTTCTCAAGTAGGTCTTACTCTGGAACAAATATAATACTTATAGAAAATATAGGTAGCTAAAATAGATCTTTTTAGACCATTGATAATACCTGGCTTTAAATTTTATAACCCTTTTTTTATTTTCTTGTAAGTCAGAAATAAAAGGTCAGAAATAAGGTTAGGGTTTTTTAAATGACATATCTTTTTGTTGGAAGAATATCAAGAATCATGGATTTTATTTCCAGCAAATGGTGTTGAATTTGGTCCAGTGGTTGCTGAGTTAACTGCTTTCAAAGTTGAATCTTGTTTCATGGACTAATTTACATTTTTTAAGTTCAATGTTGCATAATATGCATATAGGTCTTATGCAATCTATTTCAAATACTACTTCAGTCTTTTGGCTCTGATTTGATCAGCTAAATATTAGTTTTGGATGAGTCCTTTTAATTTTGTAATTTTATTTTATGAGGATGAATATTAACATTTGCTAGATTTTGGCTCATTCAAATCTCACATTTTTTTGATTACAGGTTCTCTATAGGCATGAATTTCATTTCCAGAAAGCATAATAAATTTTGGCTCAGAAATTTCTGAGATATCTACTTTTAAAGTTGAGTCTTTTTATGTAAACTAATTTACATTTTTGAATTTTGATATTCCATAATATGCATGTTTTTTTCTGATACTTTCCTTGTACCACTCCCAAGGTATGTCTATTCCTCAACTGTTTTTTATCATTTGTTTCCTCAATTTTTCTTCTTAATAAATAATTTTTTCCCTGATTTGTTGATGTTTTGAGTTTTTTTTAAGAGATGCATCATCAAATCTATTTGGAACTCTTCTCAGCATAATCATCAATCAAAAATCCAAGAGATAATCATCAAACTACCAAGGAAACTCCTTGTTTGATATCTTGTAAAAAGTGTTCTCATTTTTTTGGAATCTTGTGAAACACTTACTCATTTTGGTTTTTCATTCCAAATCAACCAAAGTCTGATATACCAGGTAAGTAAAGCAAGGGGGAAGGGCCCTATTTATATTAAATCTTTAGGGAGGGGTTCCAAATATGGTAATTAGAAGATTTTAATTTTTTTTTTTATTTCATAAATTTTTAATTTATCAATTATTAAATATAATCAATCAAATAAAACTTTTGTTCAATTGAGATTTGCTGCTGTATAAATTTGTTCATTTAATTATTTATTTGTATTTAATGGATGAATTGTCAATACATTGCTTGTCATATGATTTATTTGGCTTTGCTCACATCTGAAATCATTAGTAGGTTGAATTGTGAATCCCATTACTTTTACTTGGCTGATTATATTTTTTATTGATTTATTTAAGAATTTATGAAATTAAAATGAATATTTGGTAATCTTTACCCCCTCCCACAGTAAATTGAAGGGGGAGGTATTGTGATTTTTTTTTCTTACATAAAATTTTTTTTGACATGAAAAAAATGGCAATCTCCACCCCCTCCCGCAGTAAAATTCAGGATGAGGTATTGCCATTTTTTTTTCAGACATAAAAAAAATTTTTGACATGAAAAAAATGGAAATCACCACCCCCTAATATAGTGAAACTCAGGGGAGGGTATTGCTGAATTTCTAGATTTAGAAAAATAAAATTTGTTAAATTATGTATCTTGTGCACAAGGGTTGGTTAATGAAGCTGTTGAAAAACCATATTTAACCAAATTATTAATAGAAATCCAGAATGAATTTTAGTCATGTAGATATGGATAAAAACATTACTTATAATTTAAATACAAAACATTTAATCAACTGGAATCCTAAAAATTAGCAAGAGTAGACACATGAAATGTATATAAGAGATATTCAAAGCATTTTTTTACAATCAAAATATTTATTTCCATCTCTGATATGGAAGATGTTTTCAAGATGGGTAAATGTGCCACCATTTCAATTTGAGCTAAAATGACAAAGTGCAACACAGATTTGAATAGGAGGATCTCTTTATGGACAACAAGAATCATTTCTGAAAATTGAGTTATCTTTTATCAGTTCAAGTAACTGAGAAATCCAGGCAAGGTTGTGCCAAATATCTGTTTAAAGCTAATTTCAGGAATGCTTTAAAGAAAATCAAGGGTAAATTGTGGTGGTTGTTGTATGGAAAGTGTTCTGGAATATAAGTAGTGATTTTTCAGCATGTCACACATGTAAGCCAAGTTAATTTCACCATTGGAGTTGGTATCTGAGTTAACAAATAGATCCAGGGCTAGAGTAGTAGCAGTTATTTCTAGTTTACAATGGACTGAAAGAGGAATTTTGTGAATGGTGATGAAGACTAAGGGTGAGTGTATGATGAAGTGGATGCTTAAGTGGTGGGAAGTCACATTTTTCACATTTTGAATAATAAGCCCTTACAAATTATGTGAAAAAGAATCTAAGGAGATGGCTTGTCTGTACCTAGTGCTGACTAATCAAGATGAAGGAGAGAAGTGTTTTGATGTCTTTTTCTTCCCAAAAGAAGGTGTGTTTGAGGTCAAACACACCATCAAAATACACTTGTCTAGGGCAGGTGTATTTCATTTTCTGATGGAGTGTTTGGTAATTTTTTATGGTGTGATTATGTGGAATATTTGATAAATTTTGAGACCCCATAATTTACTCCATCCCATCTCATTTTCATAGAAAATATCTATTGTTTTAGAACTCTCCTTATCAGCAATGGCCCATTTTATTTTATAGCTATTAATCCCTTCATCAATCCTTTACCTCTCATAATTCATAATGGATCAAAGAATATGCATTCTATAATTCCTCTAAACTTTTTTACAAGATTTCAAATTTCAGATAACACTAAGAGCCAGGGGGAGCCTGGCTGGTAATAATTTAAAAAAACGAAAAAAATAACCCGAGCCACTTCCTGTGGCTCGGGATTGAAAAATGAAAAAAATAAAAAAAATTGCTGCCAGCTTTAAGCTGGCAGCGTTTAATAAAAATGAAAAAAAGACCAAAGCCACTAAAAGTGGCTTTGGTCAAATTTATAATACATCTTGCAGGCAGTTTAAAACTGCCTGCAAGATGTTGTGTTTAAAAGCAAGCGAAGTTGCATGCAGCAACTTTGCTCACTTTTTTTTTATATATTAATAACTTTTTTTAAAGCAACCAAAGTCGCTTGTAGCGACTTTGGTTCCAATAATATTTTGTTCATCTCCCAGTCAGATAACACTTGCTGGGAGGTTTTAACGTGAGATTTGAGCAGCCGATGTTGCTTTAAGCAACATTGGCTACTATAGGAAATAAACTACCAGCCAGGGGGAGACGGGTTTAAATTAATAAGAAATAAGATGAGATGAGATATTGAAATTCACGCTACTCTTTTACATGCCATTTGGCAT
Organism: Hemileia vastatrix; assembly: GCA_030280995.1. NCBI lineage: Eukaryota > Fungi > Basidiomycota > Pucciniomycetes > Pucciniales > Zaghouaniaceae > Hemileia > Hemileia vastatrix. The sequence goes on from JASXTE010000005.1 coordinate 32,808,116, forward strand.
TAATTTTTTGACAGTGTGAAATGTATATGTACATAATATAAAATTAAAGCTAGAAAAAGTGGTATTGGATATTTTTAAATGCCAAAACATATATACCCAGTTTTAACAAGTTTAAAATATCAAAATACTGATTTTGTGTGCATATTGTTTTTCAGAAATATACGCTTGGTTGTTAACACTTTTGTAGCCAAATGTCAACTTAGTGGCAAAAAAAATAATAAGTGATAAAAAAGGTGTCCATAACAGCTGAATGTTAGTTTTCCAACCTTATGTTAACAAATGATATGGATAAGTGGATTGAATTTGAAAAATAAGTGAAAATAAATATTAATTGCATCCGTTGTGGCATTCCAAATCTGGGTAGGCTACTTAGGTGAAAATTTGATTGGACCTTGGTTGGAAGAAAATCATGGTGTTAGCAGGTGTTAATTTGGTTGAAGGGAGTTAACTGGATTTTTTTTGGGTGGATTTATGGTGATTTTTGGAGAATTTATGGTTATTTTTTGGAGGATGTATGGTGTTTTTGGAATGGATATATGTTGGTATTCCTATTGTTATTTGATGGTTTCATGGATTGGGTATTGGTTTTACTAGATTTTCTAGGGCTCTCTTGGTATTTTTTTGGTGGATGCAGTGTGCTCATGGAGTAGCCATTTTTTTCTGATGCCCTCCGGTGTGCTCTGGTTTGCTCTGGTGATTTTCCGGTGCAAAAGCGAAGTCACTGTGGCAAAGTTTGGTCACTGCAGAAAAGTCTAGGCACTGTGGCAAAGTTTGGTAACTGCAGGAAAGTCTGGGCACTGTGGCAAAGTTTGGTCACTGTAGAAAAGTCTGATCACCAGTGCAAAGTTTGGTCACTGTCCCAAAAGTTTGGCTATTGTGGCAAAATTTGGTTAGAAAGTTATTATGCTTACTAGATCAATAGTTTATTGTAGATCATATGCATGTAGGGTATTGTTGGAAAGGTCTGGAGCAGGAGAATCATATGGGGGAGAGGGAATCTTAGTCTTCTACATGTTTTTTGTCTTTTAGTTTTGATAACAAGGGTCTTTTTTGATAATTAACAATATTTAACATATAACAACAATTATAATAAAAAAATATCAACATATATGGTACCATTGGATAGCTCTCATCCTGGGTGACTCAAATTTATTTCTTTTCTTATAAAATTTATAAAATAAAAATATAATAAAGAACACTCTTTAATTTTGGTGGGAAACTGGGTAAATCTGGGGCAGACCTTTAATAAGGTGCCTTTGAACAAATCATCCCAAGGGTAGTTTCTGGGGTACTTTACTGTACTTTTCAGTCTCCGGGGCAAGTGTTTTGGCTTGCTCTAAGTATTTGCTGTGCCTTGTATCAGTGTAATCTGGTATAAAGTATTTGTTTTGGGGGTGTAATCATTTATTGCACTTATTTTTTTCTATATTATAGGTTTCCAACACTTTCAAAGTCTTTCTCTCAGATTTTCAACTTATCCAACTTTTCAAGAAGATCTTCAAGCTTAGTTAATTGAATCTTACGTTTACTTAGAGGGACAGGTATTTCATTTTGTTTTTCCAACTCCCTTGGATTCTTCCTGCAGCAAGGTGACTGTAGGAGTCTACTCTACACCATGTAAAACAAGCCTAAGCTTTGGTTCCTCGAATTATACTTTGTGAAACCCTATAAAAATAAGCTGTAAAAACAATATGTAAGTTTTAATTAAAAGCATGTGATAATGATTTTTCTTCATTTGTACAATATATTGTTGTGTAAAAACCTGTTGCATATACGCCTTATGCAATTCACTGCATGCCTTGCAACTGGCTTCAGTAATTTGCTTGTTTCTATATGCATAACTGTAAGAGAATTTTCATCCAAGTGGCAAATTTTCTACTTCTCTCCTTCCACTTACAAGAGAAAGGTTATTAAAATAATTAGCTTTCCATCTGATTAACTTAAGAGTTTTTTATTTTGGTTTGACTCTTATACTTGTTTCTTAAGTAAAAATATTAATTTCACTTTAAATATATGTTCAACTTTTAGGGAATCCATTTTTCTCAATCATTAGGTTTGCCACCAAAGTAACTTATTTACAAATTACTAACTTGGATTGTTGGTCTTTTAGTCTCCTTTTAAATCTCTTTAAAAAATAAAAAAAATAGAACTGATGATTGTTTTTAACTCTTGGCAGCTTGATCTCTAACTTGTAAAAGTATAATCAAAAAGCTAATTTTTGGTTAGCATCCAAATTTAATATTGGTTTGTCTTTCTCTTCTCATTTTTTTCATTCAATAAAAATAATACTTATTTTTCTACAATAATCTACTCCTAAAAATTTAAATCAACAGATTAGTTGTCCATTTATTGATCAATCAACTTCTACGCAAGGATTTTTGTTAAAAATTTCAAGTAAGAATATCTTTTTTCACTATTTCATTTTTAAAGTTTTTATTATTCTCATTCATTATATATTAAATAATAAAATAAAATAAAATATCATAGTATCCACATGTGTATGGGATCAATTTTTTTCTACATATCAATAATCTATTGTATTGGCCTCCTGTAATTCTATTAATGGTAGAGGTATAGTTGATTCTTGTTTAAGTAAACTATACCTTTCAACATTATAAATTATGTATATCTGGCGGTTTGATATATTATTGATATATGAAGAAAAATTAAATAAAGAATCAACACATACTTATGTATTATTGCTGTATTTATTGTAATAATTGGGCGTTAGATTTAAGCTTCACATTTAATTGTTTATGTTTAGGGTATAGTTGAATCTCATGTGCCCAACGCATACGGCAGAATACTATACTTGTAAGCAATTAAATGAAGCTTTAATACCAAATACTTGATTAATATTTTAAATGCAGCTAATACTCATGTTTTCTACATGTACGTTGGATATGATTTTTTATTTATTGTTAAGAATATATAATGATTATTTTTGGAGGTGTTAATTTTAACAATTGCATTCTTTTTCACTTTTATTTATTTATTTTTGAATTAAATTAATTTCTTATCCACTACACTACAAGATGCAGGCTTCACAAAGTTTTTTTATAAAGAAAAATCACCGCCGAGGAAAAAAATCAAACAACAAGCGTGAAAAAAACATCAAGAATGCATTACTTATTGTTGAAAATTACGGTATCGAGACACATGGAAAGAGGGCAAAAGATTTTTCTAAGAGTTTTGTAAAAAATTTAGTTAATCCAGAACGGTATTTCACTTCAAATTCTAGCTGTTATATTTTCCATCCAATCCGCTCCTCCATTCCAAGTGATATAGTGAAAACATTTTCTATTGAAGATCTCATTTTATTAAACTTGCTTGAAGCAAAAATTCAGTGCATCAAAGACTTTTCTATTGTGAACAAAATAAAGCTCATAAAAATGGTGGTGGATTTGGTAATATTTTTGTTGGTGGTAGGTGTTTAGATAGGAAAAAGTCTCTATTAATTCGTAAGTATTATCACCACACAATATGGGGGGCGGACTTGCTAGCGAGTCCGCAACCTTGGACCCAAACTCACCACAGATTGTACACACATTGAGCTATTGATAAAGGAACCATACAATCAGGGATGAACACCACTCAGCAGAACAGTTATAGGTGGGTGTTCAAGTAGAGTTCAGAATGGGTTCAGTATGAGTTCAGTATGAGTTCAGTCTTAGTTCCATCTGAGTTCAGGTTGATGACTTGCTAGCAAGTCCACCCCCTATATTGCATAGTGTATATAGTTTTATTTATGAATAGTTTTAATCTTTTAATATTCTAATTACTTTTATGGGTAAATATGCTTCTAAGCCCTTAGATTTGGCAGAGTATGATTGTTGCATGAAGCAAATAGAGTTATTCTTTAAATTTTTTTATCAAAATATATCTAATGTTAAGTATCAAGAAGCAGTAAAGCTCTGTCAAAAGCTTGGGATTCTTGGGTTTGGAGAAAATGTTGATGATCAAGAAATTGAACCATTTGCTGGCAATGTTACTTGGACAAAAGGCTCAAATGGAAACACGTTTTTGAATAGTCCTCAATGTGACTCAGACCATAGCGAGTATACATTTGGACTTTTCATGCCTAAAGACACTGAGAAAAATTCTCTTCATTAATCTTATGACTCAAATCAATGACATCAAAAAGGTGGAGAGCTTCATTTTCATGAAATAGCTTGCAAAGTAGACATGGAGATCACTAATGGCATCACAGCAATTCTATGGCCAGCAAACCTTCTTAATCATTTCACTTCACGATTTTATGAAATTGGTGGATTCACTCGCCTTGGCTCTTCTATTCAAGTTAGTACAAGACTTTTCAATACATTTAAAAAACTCCAAGAATTTGAAATAGATATTTTTGAGTACTTAAATATAAATGAAGAGTTAGAAAGATGTAAATTTCTTATCATGAAACTTTCTAAGTACAATGAAAAGACTGATTTAACAAAAAAAAAAGTTAGTGAATTACTATATATTTAATGTTACTAAAGATATTAAAAAATTAAATACAGAAAAAGATTCTGATGAACATGTTAATAAAAAAAGGAAAAGACCATTAATTAGTGATAGGTAAAAATGTGATTTTATTGTACAGGTATAGTTTTAGTTTAGTGGTAGAATGATATATTTAAACACACATCTATAAAACCTTTTTATGAAACTGATGATTATGTATAATCTAGTGAAAAACCTAAAACAATAAAAGTATGAAAAAAAATGGATATAAAAATTGAAAAATCATATTACAATAAAAAATTATCATTGCTATATGTAAAATAAAATATAATATATTAAAATATAAGAAACAAAATATAGCTTTGTAACTTGCTTAATTATTGCAAACGGAAACTAAAAATATACAATATTTTTTGTTTCCGTCCTAAAAGATCATATGCATCAATATAAATAGATCTGTACTATTAATATTGTTTTTAAAAATATTAAAAATTTGTTAATTTTTGAAATAATTTTTTTCTTATTAATAACTAAAGTAAAACCATGTATTATTCTATTCTTATTTAAGTAAAAATAAAAAAATTAATGAACAATTAAATATTAATTTTTTTCTTTGAGTCATTCATTATTCACTTTCATATCTAACTTGAATTAATTTAGTGGCATTATTCAATCTTAAATTTAATGAAATTTGTACACTACTGTGACTTATGATTTTTTTTTTTGATAAATTGAATATTTTTCATCACATAATTATATTTTAGTAAAGCATATAAATTCAAAAGTAGAAGTGAAATTATCAATAAAAGGAAATGAGATATCTTGATAATGAAGAATCTATCAATCAATTTAGATCTCCAATAAAAATTAATTCTAATTTTAAAATTTACCTTGTAGAAGAGGAATATTTAATTAATATGAATTTCAATTTCCTTGTATATCTTGACTTAGCCTTCATCATCTATCTTTAATTAAGGTGCAGAATTCCAAGAGCTGAATTATATGATGATATTTCTATATATCTAATTAATTTTTTTTTTAAATTCATAAAACCAAGTATGTAAAATAGAAACTACTACATCATTTTTAAGTGAATTTTATTATATTATAATAAAATATTAATAATTATAGAAGGGCTTTTACTTTTGTCAGAGAGTGGACCTTAATATATTTTAAGATAAATATAACACAATCAAAATGAAATTTAATTTAAAGTGTTTGAATATTTATCCATTGAATTAATTTTAAGAGTTGTGGAAGAATATTTCTTTTTTCTTGGAGTTGAATGAATCTTAAAAACTGAGAAAAATATTGTAGATACATTTTTATTGAACCTGATCTATTAAGGTAGATGTAAGTAGAATTTGATTCATATGAAATTTTAGAAGAAAAATAACATTTCAATAATTTATTATTGACATTTTAGGATGACCAAGAAGGATGGCAATATAAAAAGGGTTTGTTTTAATATTTATAGAAATAATATTTTTAAGTTCTTAATAAGGAGTACCCTAGTTGCTTTCTTTTATTTTTTTGCTTTGATAGAAAGAAGTAAATATCTTTTTTACCAAATTATTGAACAAAATTTGATATCTATACATGAATCTGTAAGTGTAAAAAATAATCAATAATAAATATGAATCAAAATACAGCAAGCTAAATTATAGATCATCAAAATGTATAGTAAATATTGTTTTTCAAAATAATTGACACTGATAAAAAGATATTTTTTAAATTTAACTAGTTTTTCAAAGACACTTTAATATGATTTCATACCAATATGATGGCTTCTCATTATTTAAATGTCTAGATATTATTTTATCATGGTAGATATATATGTTACTATTATTAAATGAATTGAATATTATTTCCAGGAGTTTTTCATAGAGAATACTTAGTATAATTAAGATAATTATGCACCTAGAAATTATAGAAATTAGATTAAGAAAAGTCTACATAAGAAAAAGCTTTGATGAATTGTGAGCAAAAATTCATTACACTTAATATTTTTAACTTTTTAACATGCTGAAAAGAATTGATAGAATACTGTTTCAATTTTTTGTAATAATTATCTTAAAATTTGCGACAAATGCTAAGATGTATTACCATCTTGAAGAAATATATAGTGTTATGAGAAAAATGACTTATAATGTATTCTTAATTTTTTTTCAAATTTTTGATCCATCATGATTTTGAGTTATGATTATTGCAATAATATTTAATGAATAGCAAAAAGGTGTAAGAAATTTATACAATAATATTTATTGATAGTTTAAGCATCTTTATTCAGATTTGGTAATAAATCACACATAAATAAATAATTTGAGTTACGCAAAAAAATGTAGCAATAGGATAAAGTATATATTTACATGAAGTAGGATAATGTATTAATTACTTCAACAATAGAGAAAAATGAAGAATTCGGCTTAATAAGATTCCAATAATCAAGAAAATCAGCTGCCATTACTTTAGCAATATGGCTCATGGTGGGAGTATTAAAATTAAGTTGCATAGGCCCAGAATTATCTATTAAGGGTTTGATATTATTAAAGATATAAAAATTAATGTTTATCCAGATTTTTTCACTGCCCAGATTATTATTTTCACAGTATTTTCTAAGGAGGCTGAGTTGTGTTATGAATTCTAAACAATCTGAAGCTGACACAAGCTGGTGGTCCTGTGAGGAAAGAAATAATCCACAAACACCATCAACCAAGTAAAAAGTAAATGATTGATATTTATGGTGTGCATATTCTTGATTCATCTTCTGAATAGAATCATTATGAGACTCATCAAATTGCTGCATATCTGTTGTTTTTTTTTATTCCTTAAACGTCGTCGCTTCTTGCTTTCAGCTTGAGTTATATTTTCAGCAGCCTCTCCAGATTTTAAAATAATTATTGAAATCATGACGTCGATTATTATGTTTCTAAATTGGCACAGGGGAGTGATTGAAAAATTTGCAGCAATGAACTGTGATGTTGAGCTGTCCAATGTATCAGGAACTTTGCTTTTCAGATGTGTAAGGCGGGCTAGAATATGTAGGGCATGTTCAATCGGACAATATGGATTGAAGTCAGATTCTTCAGCAGGAAGGGTAAACTCTTGAGAAGCAAGATAAAGAGATGATGCGACAAGTGATGCCCAAAAAGAAAGCTTGTGAGCACTTGGGCTAACTAGTCTTGATAGCATGCGTATCATCGATGATTCAGGGTGATCAGTCTTCTTAAATGGAGAAAAATTAATTGAGTTTGGTTCTTCAGAGTTACAAAAATTTTCCAAATTTTCAAAGTTCAAATTATTGACCACCCAGATCTGCGAAGTGTCAGCATTAAGAAAATCCAAAGCTAAAAAAATAACAAAACAATTAGTTATCATAAAATAAATTATCCAACTTCAATACAGAGTTCATTAATTTTTGTTAGCATTTTGTCATGAGAAGATTTCATCCATAGAAAATTGAATTTGTGCAAAATTTTGTGTGGCTTTTCAAGAGAAGCAGACAAACGGTGTAGACAATCCTATAGTACGAGCTATAGGCCTTGACCAAGGGAGTTGGAGAAAAACCAGAAAGAAAATCCCCTGTCCCTTTAGAAAAATAGAGTGAGATTTACTTGCTAAAGTAAGTTGGTTCCTGTTTTGCTAAAGCTCCTTTTCAACACACTTGGCTGCTTGATGAGCCAAGAAAGTAGTCACCAGATAGACTACCAGACCAAAGAACTGAAATAGAGAACAAAGTCCACACCAGAGATAGCAAAGATACTTGATGTAGGCTGCAAATCCACACCAGAGACAGCAATAATACTTGCTATAGCTTGCAAGACTATAACAGAGAAAACAGTTGCCAAAGTTAAGTTAAATGAAGAACTCACTTGCAACAAAAAAAGCCAATTGTGGCCAGAAAACAGTGATAACTGAGTGAGGAACAATGAGATCACCTCCGGATGGTTGTATGATGATTAAGGTTGCCCCAAACTGTCTTATTCACTATGTACACACAGACCACTATCTAAGAGCCCATGCGCACCCACCAATCTGGCACCTGTACCTGCCAAATTGCATAAAAAACCCTCCTGGAGCGCTCCCCAACCTCCTAAAATAGAGGCTGGCGGGCCGCCCGATGTCGGAGATGCTGCCTGAAGCGGCCTGGCCTCCCTGAAGCCAGAAAACCAATAAAAACAACTAATCTACTTAGAAAAATTAGCTACAACTACTAAAACCTTTAAAACACGGAATTTCTCTATAACAACATTGAGACATGAAATATAGAGAAAAATTAGCTCTATCCAATGGTACTAAGCACTTAACCCTAAGACTTAATGTTAGCCCGTAAAACACGAAAAACAAGATTAAACAGCAATCTTTTATAAATGAAAAATGAGGAAATGACCCCTTAAAACTCAGAATATGAAAAATGTCTTCAAGACATAAAATATAGAGAAAAACCAGGGCTATCCAATTATAGTACCCACATACCCGCAGACCCAATATCCACGGAATAAAACCAGAAAAATACCCAATTCTTTAGCAGATGTCAATTAAGACATGCACAAACGGCGCCAAATCACACAACAAAGGCCCCTGCCAATGTTGGAAGACCACATCCTCCCTCCAATTGAGAATTTCCGCATTCTTTCTTCATCCAACCACCATGTTTAACCTTCTTCCCAAATCTGCCTCTGAAATGGGCCCCTGCCAATACTGCATCGACAATAATTTAATCTGCACCATTACACCACCTGTCCATCCATACAGAACATCCTGTGATGTCTGCCAATCCAGAAAAAAGACCTGCCACAGACCTGGTCCACTTTCTCCCACAACCGATTCACCTCCACCTCAACCTGGTCCTTCTTCTGCCAGCACCAAAAGATCTAGGCCATCCATCCTGATACCCAGATTAATCAAAAAGCTCCACCCTTCCCAGAAGAGTGCCACAACCCATAAAACAACTAGTTCCCCCATCCCTGGTCCATCTGATGGTAAAGAACATTCATTTCTTCCTTCAACTTTAAAACTGATAACTTCTCAGTTCCTCCCTCTTCTGATAGTGATGATAACAATGTAGGATTCATTGCACCACCAACACCAACGCACTTGCCCACTATCAAGGCCAAGTTCCAACAACACACATCTCAACAGAAACAACTTCTGCTTCACTACTTCCAATCCACTCCTGCTAGAGATCCACAGGACATTGAGAACAGAAGACACCTCATTCACCAGTTCAAGGCTAATTCTGAACACTTCGTTTCATCTCTTGATTCCCTCTGTAATTCCACTAGTTCTTGAGTTTGATTCAGAAAAGAAAAATTGACCACACCGTCTATAGGATGTAACCACAAACAACCCTCAGTTTTAAGTCTTGTGGGACCATCCTCATTTTATAGTCTTGGGGGACTCAAAAACCCTTAGTTTAAAGTCTTGGGGGACTCAAAAACCTAAATCATAAACCCAGAACCAGAGATCAACCACATTAAGACACAGAGAAAAAAACTATCATTCTGGGGTAATTGTAAATAGAGCAGCCAGCCCATCAATTACCCCCAAACTTGCCTTTGCTAAATTCGGAGGCTCCCCCTGTGGATACCCTCTACCAATCTTTCAAAACCAACTCCAACAACAAAAACTTTTTCCTCAGTTTATAGTCATGGGGGACTTACAACCCTCAGTTTAAAGTCTTGGGGGACTAAACCAACAACAATCTTCAGTTTAAAGTCTTGGGGGACTAACACAGTGTTCAGTTTAAAGTCTTGACGGACTAATCTTGATAAAATCTTAAAACCAGCCAGTTTAAAGTCTTGGAGGACTAACAGAAACCATATTTCAGTTTAAAGTCTTGATGGACTGCCTTGATACCATAGATTTTTCAGTTTAGAGTCTTGATGGACTATCATGATAACATAGCTTTTTCAGTTTAGAGTCTTGATGGACTGACGGAATTTTGCATAAAATGGACGCAGCCAATTTCATGCAGCACACCTCTACAGCCAACCTGCTGAGCTTTCCCCTTCACTTCTTCATCTACCCATCACTGACAAAAAATCTCCTCCTATCCCTTTTCATCATATTTTCTCACCACAGATCATGGCTGGATCTCCTGATGTTAACCCTTCTACTCTCCCTTGCTTCACTGCTCCCAAGGACTATGCCTGCAAAAAGTGCATCCACATGTGCAGACCTTGCACATTCACTCTTCCAAATCCTGAATCCAAATTCTACAACAGGGCTTGTGACTCTTGCTATTCCAAAAAGAAGAGATGTGACAGAGACGCCAACTACCCTATTCCTCCGCCTTCTCCTTCTCACAAATACATCTCCAGATCCCCTACCAGATCCTCAGAGCTTGGTCCTTCCTCTTCCTCTCTATCTTCTGCTCCTTCCAGAAGATCCAGAAGCTCAGCTTCCCGCACTCTTCCCAAAAGACCAGCCTTAGCCTCACAAGAAACTGCTTTTATCTCCGCCAAATTAGCTCCAAAAGCTTCAAGATCAACTCCCAGGCTTCTAGACCGCGTCTAGGCGGCCCGGCCAACATCGGGCGGCCCGCCCGCCTCACCAAACAGTGAAAATCAGGGCCAAAACCTCCAAAAACGGCCAGAAAACAGCCAAATTCATCCAGACAGCAACAATAACTCAACCCAACTACCTCCTACTGCTCCCAGAGCAATGCCATCCATCCTTCCAAAGTCCAAAAGCACCAAAATTTACCAGATTTCTAAGAGACCTGCCAGAGAACCCCAAGAAGGAACCAGAACACCACACACTGCTCCACAACAACAACTTCGTCCCCAACTAAGACAAAGAAACTACACCTCTCCTCTGTCAGCCAACTACTCTTCTGACAGTTCCATCTCTTCAAATTCTCCATTCAGAAGAGAGCAGTCTGTTTCCAAATCCCCTTCTCCTGCTCCATCCTTTAACAACTCTGGTACTCCATCACCAGCACCTCCTCAAGCTGAATCCAACAGAAATAACAACCACAACAACAACAACAATCTCACTGCTCCAACTAGGCCCCAGGAACATCAGCATCCCAGTTCACCTTCTCAGGATCCTTCAGAGGAAGACCATGAGAATCCCTATCTTTCCCTAGTTGATCCACCCACTATGACCATAACAAAATTGTCATCAAAATCCGGACCAGCCTCCAGAAGCTTCATGATCCAGACAATGAGCTCCTGCAAAAGATTAGAAACATAATAATAATATAAAACAAATAATAAAAATAATTTCAGAATTTTTTTTTTTTTTTTTGTCTACTGATATACTAAAATAAAAAATTAATAACTAAAATGAAATGAAATAACATAAATGAAATAAAATAAAATATAAAAAATAATGCAAATGGTATCCCCCAGCCAATTGATGAGCTGATCCCCTGATACCTTACCCACATCCAAGTGCACCTTGATGTGGATACACAATTAATTCTTTTAAATGATTAACAGAATACAAAATTCAAAATATTTAGAAATTCAGAAGATAATAAAAATAATGAAACACAGTAACACATGAAATAAATAATAAATAAAAAAATAAAATAGCATTGCCCGGCCAATTGATGAGCCTTTCCCCACCAATGCTTGAACACATCCAGATGACCCTGATGTGGTAACACCCTATAATTTTGATTTTATAATTTTAAAAAGCCCCCATAAAAAAATTAAAAGAAAAAAAGAGAAAAAAGAAAATAATCTAAAACTGCTATCTAGCAAAAACATAACTGCAAAATCAAAGAAAGTCCAGCTCCATAGATGGCCCAATAAGAGAAAGTCCGGTCCATAGAAATGATCACTGGGTGGGCTCCCTCCAATAAGTAAAAATGATGGGAGACCACCAGTGATCCACCACCAATCTGAAAGAACCAAAGATAAAGAAGCCAGTCCCAAACCAGTTTAAAGTCATAGCGGACTTGAAACCTGAATAATAAACAACAGAACTAGAATTCAACTAGGAAAAACAAAAGACTTGAGACAGACATTCTGGGGTAACTGTTCTACAGAGCAGCCAGCTCATCAGTTACCCCCACACTTGCCAAAATAAAATCTAGAAGCCCCCCCTGGGTACCTTCTAACAAAAACACAACGTCCAACACAAAAAAATCAAAACCAATAAGAGTGAAGAGACCAGCACATGAAAACCAGAGGAAATTCCAGTTTAAAGTCATAGAGGACTAAAACCTGTGAAAAGAAACCTATACTAGGGTTCAACCAAATTAAGAAAAAGGGTTGGAAACAGACAATCTGGGGTAACTGTTGATAGAGCAGCCAGCCCATCAGTCACCCCTACACTTGCCAAGATCAAATCTAGAAGCCCCACCCATGGGTACCTTCTAACAAAAAGTTTCCACACAAAAGTTGCTCTGCAACACCACAAAAATTCCAAAACAAAAAAAGAACGTTCCATAGTTTATCCTCATTGCGGAGTTAATCTTCTTCATGCCTAGTGCCTCTGGGATAAAACCTCTTCACTTGGTCTGCAGCCACCCTCTTTTTCAAGACTGCACCATCCAACTCTTCAAAAACATAAGAACCTCCAGATGCCTGAGATCTCACTCTGTAAGGTCCATTCCATCTGTCAGCAAACATTTTCCCCCACTGACTCTCCAAACTTCTATTATACACCAAAACCAAACAACTTGGTTTCAAGGGATTCCTGAGTCTATGAGCCAACTTCTTGTCCCAGTACCTCACTGGTTGATTCCTAATCTTCATCATTCTAGAGTATGCCTTCTCCTTACATTCCTCTCTACATTCCAACTGTTGCATCCTGGCACAGAGCAAATCTTCTGTTGAGTGCACGTCATCCCAATCAATTCCAAGATAAGAGACAGCTTCCAAGTCCACTGGTAGAACGGCTTTTTGACCAAACATTAACTCATAAGGAGAATAGCCAGTTGTCCTCTTCACAGTGACCCTATCAGCAAATAACACCAAGGGTAAATAATGCCTCCACTTTTCAGCACTATCTCCGCACATCTTCACCAAAGCATTCTTGATAACTTGATGGCCGCTTTCAACCATGCCTTCAGCTTCAGGATAATAAGGTGTAGCCACTCTAACTTTAGAACCAACACTAGCCACAGCTTCTTTAAATTCGGCACCAAACTCTGGCCCACCATCAAAAGTCACCAACTTCATCAACCCATACCTATTAATCCACTCCTTCTTCAAAAACTTTGCCACATTCTTGGCAGTCAAATTAACTAGAGGCACTGCCTCAACCCAACCAGACAAATCATCCCTAGCAACAATCAAGTATTTATACTTGCCCTCTTTAATATGGACAGCATCCAGACTGACTCTTCCAAAAACAGTTGTTTCACCAGTAGCACAGCCAACCTCTTTAGGTTTCAAGTGACTTCTTCTTTGACATTCTTCACAAGATTGAACCCAACCCTGCACAGCCAACCTTATACCTGGCCACCAAAATCTGTCTGCTACTCTTCTATAGGTCTTCCCAAAGCCTCTATGACCAAGGTCTTCATGCAAAGACTTCAAAACCAATTCTTGACCCTTCTTCTGAGTCACCACCACTTGAGGATTAGGATGTCTCCTCCTCATCAACCGCCTTCCTGACACATAAATCCAGAACTCTTCTTCTTGATTGCCAACCAAGTATCATCATCACAACTATCTGGCCTCTCCAAGGTCAACAGATATTCCACCAAAATAAAAAAAAACCCAGACTAACCCCAGGTCTCATCTTCATAATCCAACAAAACAACATCCAAGGGTACAACTCTGTCATCAAAATCACCAGTGTGAACATGAGCCAATTGAGCAGCCCAACCAGGACACCAATCCTTAAATTTTGGCACGTCCTTCTCTTTCCACTGAACCTTGTGAGAATCCAGTTCACTAACAAAAACACCCTTTTCCAATTTTGAGCTGTCCCAAACAACAACTCCATCTTCATCAACAAAAACATCCTGATCACCAGAATCAAGATCAGATCCAGCCAGTTTAGCCTCTTGGGGGAGGTCAGAACAATCATCCAGTTTAGCCTCATGGGGGAGGAGAGAAAAATCTTCAGCACCCTTTGTGCTAGCCCTAGCCACTGGAACATCTTTGTCAAACTCTTCAGAATCAGAATCCTCATCTGTAGGTGGCCTCCTTGATAATCCATCAGACATAGTAAAAGTTTTACCTGGTTTGTGTACCAGGTCAAAAGAAAAATGTTGAATAAATGCCACCCACCTAGTCATTGGAGCATTTGGAAGACTAGGTGTATTGATCATCTGAACCAAAGATTTTGCATCCACCTGCAGCTCAAAATTCTTCCCCCACAAAACCGTCTGTAGCTTCTTTAAAATTTTAGCTACGCCACACAATTCCAACTTAGGTTGAGAATACCTAGATTCCACCTCATTAAACACCACAGACTCATATCTTACTGGCCTGACCCTCCCGGTCTTATCCTCCTGAGACAAAACAGCACCAGCAGCAATATAACTTGAGTCCACTGCCAGATAAATTTTTCCAGCACCAACACCATAATCCAACTTGTGAAGAACAATATCTTCACCAACAACCTTTTTCAACTTCTGAAAAGCCTCTTCACACTCTTCAGTCTATTCCCAATCTGCATCTTTTCTGGTCAACCTCCTTAAAAGTGAAGCCAACAAAGAAAAATCCTTAATAAAAATCCTGAAATATACACATACACCCAAAAATACCCTGACTTCATTAGTATTTTTAGGCCTTGGCCATGACTGAATTTTATTAATCTTCTTCTTCGCCATAATCCTTACCTCTTTACATACCACATGACCCAGAATTTCCAAAGCAGGAACACAACAACAGAATTTTGACCCTGAAATGGTCAAAGCAGCCTCTTCAATCCTGAACAACACTCTCTCTAGAGTTATTGCATATTCCCACACAAACCTCCTTATGCCAGGGTTCTCCGCTAACACCTCATTACCATAATCAGTGGATGGTCCTTTAATTCCACCATCATCAATAAAAATAACAGCATGAGTAGGAACCTCATCCTGAAAAATCCAAGCCATCTGTGCTTGATAAACTGCCACTGAATTAGTTGCTCCTTGAGGTAAACTAGTGAGCTGAAATCTTCCCAAAGGAGTCTCAAAAGTTGTGAGAGGCCTTGAATCCGTATGGAGTTCCCTCTCATCATAACCACCCATAATATCACCCAAACCATAACACACCCTTCCAGCAAAAGCTTCAACAAAATCCTCTGCACTTGGTGGCATACCAGCATCCTTGATAGTGACTCTATTCAATGCTCTAAGATCATGAACCACCTGCAACTTTCCATTCTGCTTCTTTACACAGAACACCGGACTTGAGTAACTGGATATTGATTTTTCATATAACCCAGTCCTGACACTTTCTCTAACAATATCTACAAAATCCTCTCCAATAGCGGCTGGAATCAGAATAGGTTTGATTTGCCAAGGTTCATGACAAACTACAGGGATCAAGTAAGGTTCCCCATAAGAGTGCTTCAATACACCCCTTTCCTCCTCAACAAACGTCACAGCTTTTTCCCTTAGCACAATAACGTGCAACAACAACTTCTTTTCTTCATCAGACAACCACCCATCAGGACCAATATTAACAACTTTCAATCTTTCCACAGTCACCCTAGCCGTCTCTACAAATTCTGGAGGATTCTTTACCAAAGGAGTACAGTACGGATCTCTCGACAAAGGTGGTCTCTTCAAAGGCGGATTCAAACCCACAGGCATAGGCTCATTGACAGGCCTAATCTTCTGCGCTACCTTCTTATACTTTGCCGCTCCACCTTCAACTTGAGGGATTTTCAGGAAATGTTCACCACCAGACCTGGAACAAAAACCAAGAGTTTCCCCATTGCTCACATGTGTGGCCAAGGTAATGTTTTTGAAAGGTGTAGAAGAAACCCTAGCCGTGCACAATTGGGAGGACTTACTTTTACACCCCAATCTCACCACTCCAAAACTTTTCCGCAATTCCACATCTTCATCCTCACTTCCAACTTCCAAATCTTCAAATCTTGATTCATCTTCTGAATCACATCTTCTAAAATTGTGCAGTTTATCCTCATGCTGGAGGCCCAAAAATAGATCTTCATGATCTTCTCTCTTCATAATTTTCTGCAGTTTAACCTCATGCTGGAGGCCAAAAAATAGATCTTGACAATCTTCACAAAAATATTTTGCATCTTCTTTCTTTATTATCTGCAGATTTTTTTCTTGATTTTCATGAATTATCTTGAAATTTTTATCTTCTTTTCTTGAGTTTTCTTCTGACCTACAAAAATAACCAGGGGTTTCCCCAATGCTCACAGGTGTGGCCCAGGTAATGTTTTTGAAAGGTGTAGAAGAAACCCTAGCGGTGCACAATTGGGAGGACTTACTTTTAGACCCCAATCTCACCGCCCCAAAACTTTTCCGCATATCTTTCAATAAAGATATATAACCAATCTTCTTCTTTGAACTTGAATTAAAAATAATTAAAAATCTTGAGAGAGAACAGAGACTTGATAAAAAACTTGATGAATACTTGCAGAGAAGAGAAACATTAAAAAGAGAAAGTTGAAAATCCACTTGGTATATCTCCAAGGGAGCTTACCTACTACAACCTGGGATTTCCTCATCTTGGGGAGAGGTTGAAGCACTAAGGTGATCAGCCCTAATTACTCTAAAAAAGACAGACTCTCAATAGAGCCTGAGCCGCACTCCAAAAAACCAGAGGCAGCACCCAATTCCATCCTTCTCCTGAAGCAGTCCATGCACTGGCACATTGAAGATAAACCAGGCCTAGTCTCCCAACCATCCTCTCCAGGGGATGATAACCTCATGTGAAGCCTCCTTTAGTCTTCACCAGTCAACTCCAAACTGATTCCCTAATCAAATTGATAACCAATTCTTCCCTGAAAATCCATCAAGAATGGCCCACCCAAAACTGCTTTTAAATCACCTTTAGCAATGTAAAAATGAACCTTCCCTGAGGCTCCTCCAACATCTAACTTCACAAACTCTGAAGTTCCAACCAATTCAGTGACATGGCCACCGATCCCTCTCAAATTCCCACCAATACCAGTTTTGATGGGGAGGCCCATATGAGTTGCCTCAAGCAAAGAAATCAGGTTTATCTGAGAACCTGAATCCACCAATGCCCTTGCCTCCCTGCCATTCAGACAGACATTGACATATACCAGAGGAGCAGAAAAATGAGTTTCCAACCCCTCACCAAACTTTTCAGCAGAATCACAAATGTATTCCACCTCCCCAGAAGACACCCTTCTTCTGGTCAACAACTTTTACTGTCTATCAGCCAACCCTGGACTGATAGCATACAATTCCCCATAAGATAGGGAAACCTGACCCTGATTCATCCTTTCCAGGACAGAGTCCATAACATTAACTTGACCAGACACTACTGGCCTCTCTAAGTGAGCTCTTTACTTCACCACCTTGGTCCTAGAAGATTCTTGAGGACCAGCACCACCAACAGATTTACCATTAACAGGAACCAAACCAGATCCCTCACCAGAACCTCAGACTCTAACAGGCTTTGCCAATGAAGCCAAAGGGACATCCTCCTCAGAGTCAGAATCCACCTCCATTGGCATTGGCTCACCATTCAGGTCCAATGCACCAAAACTAGGGGGGCCCATATCAGCCATACCCTTCTGCATCTTGTACAGCTCCTCTTTGCTGTACCTCTTCCTAGCTGCACTCAGCTTAGGATCCCCCTTTGAAGCATTTGGCTTTGGTTGGGCCTGGGAACTGCTCTTAGGCCTTCCCACCTTCCCTGCTTCCACATCATAAATACCAGCCAAGCATTCACCACTTGACTGTCCACCACAAGAATACAACTCCAAACCCCCAAAGGAAGTAGAAAAAGAGACCTTATTGACCTCCTTCCCCTTTCCCTTGACGTCCTCATCTACCTTAACAGAAGACTTCCCCTGATCAGGAATCTCCTCAAACCTTGGCCTCCTTTGATTGAGACCACCCCTTCTCCTGACCAAATCCACAGGAGCCTGCCCCTCACTGGGCTTCACAAAAGAACTGTCAGGGAACTTAAAAACCCTGCCATCAAACTCCACTTTTCCTTCAGACACATCTCTGTTCAGTGCCCAACAATCATTGGACCTGTGCCCCCTCCTACTGCAATAAGATCAAACCCAAGGATCACTCCTACCAGCCCTCCTTTCAAAATCTCTAGGCTGAGAAGGTGCTTTATTAACCTTCTTGGCCTCCTGGACAAAAATGTGCAGCTGTTTTTTCAGATCAGCCAACTGCTCCACCATTGGTTCCCTCTCCTGTTTGGGAGCCTGCACCAAATTTTTCTCCTCCTTCTTCTCCCTAACTTCCTCTTCAGCCAAATCCTCACTGACTTTGTTGACATACTTGGCACACCCCTCCTGATAGGTGTCCACAGCCAATAACTTTAAATGGGCCTCAACAGCCTCCTTCACCTTATCCAAGGCAGGCAACTTCTGATCCCCATTAGAAAGAGTCTTTATCAATTCCTTTCTTGACAACTCCTTCAACACATCCATCCTGACATCTCTAGCCAGGGCAGACCAAAAAAACTTCCTTGGCAGCATTTTCATGTGCCAGCTCCTCCACTTCCACCAAATATTCCACCACAGGATCAAACTGTAGCAGAAACTTCCTGTAACTATGTAAGTTACGAACACCACCATAAGATTGCCATTCACTGACAACCTTGTTCAGATCCACCATAGTGAACCTGACACCCCATCTATCCACCATTTCCCCACATAACAATTTCCAATCCCTCTTCTTGTAGCCAGACATGGCCACAATCTCCTTCTCCACTGACCTATCACCAATGAAGAAGATAATCTGCTTCACCATGTCCAAGTAGGAAGCACCATCCACTCCAGCAGCAGTTTCATACTTCTCTAGAAATCACTTGACATCCTCCCCATTAAACTTGGTACCATCCCAAGTTTTAATCCTCACACACTCCCTAACCATCACAGAAGGAGGACCATCCCCCCCACTGACAGTCACCACAGGAATAGCAGAACCAGAAGCAATTCCTCCTGACCAAAACACCAAAAAGAGCCAACGAAAGAAAACAGAGATTCCAAAGAACTAGCAAGTTCTACCCCACGTTGGGCACCAGAAATGTAGACAATCCTATAGTACTAGCTATAGGCCTTGACCAAGGGAGTTGGAGAAAAACCAGAAAGAAAATCCCCTGTCCCTTTAGAAAAATAGAGTGAGATTTACTTGCTAAAGTAAGTTGGTTCCTGTTTTGCTAAAGCTCCTTTTCAACACACTTGACTGCTTGATGAGCCAAGAATGTAGTCACCAGATAGACTACCAGACCAAAGAACTGAAATGTAGAACAAAGTCCACACCAGAGACAGCAAAGATACTTGATGTAGGCTGCAAATCCACACCAGAGACAGCAATAATACTTGCTATAGCTTGCAAGACTATAACAGAGAAAACAGTTGCCAAAGTTAAGTTAAATGAAGAACTCACTTGCAACAAACACAGCCAATTGTGGCCAGAAAACAGTGAAAACTGAGTGAGGAACAATGAGATCACCTCCGGATGGTTGTATGATGATTAAGGTTGCCCCAAACTGTCTTATTCACTATGTACACACAGACCACTATCTAAGAGCCCATACGCACCCACCAATCTGGCGCCTGTACCCGCCAAATTGCATAAAAAACCCTCCTGGAGCGCTCCCCAACCTCCTAAAACAGAGGCCGGCGGGCCGCCCGGCGTCGGAGATGCCGCCTGAAGCAGCCCGGCCTCCCTGAAGCCAGAAAACCAATAAAAACAACTAATCTACTTAGAAAAATTAGCTACAACTACTAAAACCTTTAAAACACGGAATTTCACTATAACAACATTGAGACATGAAATATTGAGAAAAATTAGCTCTATCCAATGGAATTAAGCACTTAACCCTAAGACTTAAGGTTAGCCCGTAAAACACGAAAAACAAAATTAAACAGCAATCTTTTATAAATGAAAAATGAGGAAATGACCCCTTAAAACTCAGAATATGAAAAATGTCTTCAAGACATAAAATATAGAGAAAAACCAGGGCTATCCAATTATAGTACCCACATACCCGCAGACCCAATATCCACAGAATAAAACCAGAAAAATACCCAATTCTTTAGCAGATGTCAATTAAGACATGCACAAACCGCGCCAAATCACACAACAAAGGCCCCTGCCAATGTTGGAAGACCACAACGTATTTCAAATAACTGATCGATTTCTGGCCATGCCCTAAGTACCTTTTGACCATTGATTCTACCTTCAAAAAATCAATGAATTTCAGCTATTTTCTTCTGTAATTTTAAGTTTCCAATCATTGTTGGAGTATAAAGAAGGGAGTTATTAGAAGTTTTTATTGATGATGATAGAGACCGTAGGATTTTGGGAATTTAAATTTTAGATTTTGAAGATACGGCAACTATAAGCTGTTTCTTTGAACTTGAAGTATTTTTGTGTGGCTGGCTAGGTGGATCAATTTCCTCATTGGGTGTTTTCTCAACCTCATCAGCAGAAGTAGCTTCATCATCTTTTTGAGTTAGAGAATCTTCATATTTTGAAACTTCATCATCTTCTTCTTCTTCTACTTCTTCTTCATTAGAGCAAGATTTGCTATTAGTGGACTCTTTGGAGTGATTGTCCTTTTTAGAGCTGGATTAAAAGATAAGAAAAAGACAAGAAATAATAAATAAGAAAAAAAACAATTTGGAAATACCTTTAGACACTAATTTAAAATTGATTGCTATATTACTCATGAAAGAAATGACATACCCTTTCCACACATTTTGGCTAGTTTTTTTAGATCTTTGAGATGCTGAGTAAGAGGAATCCTTGGCAGGAGGAGTTTTAGTAGAACTGACAAAACTAGAGCCCCTAGAAAGTCTCATTCTTTTTGAATGTTGAAGAATAGTCTTATCTCCCCCTCGAGATGTTGATGCATAGCCTTCAGCGTCTGGTATTTCATTATCATCATCATCTTTGATGCTAATGACACCATCAGGAGGAATGATACTTTTTTCATGAGCTGAATTTGAATAAGTTTTAAAGAAAAAGTGTTGATAATTTATCCTTCTGAGTTTAAAGAATTTAATATAAAATAATTACTTACATTTTTCTAGGTCATCAATGTATTCAAGCACATTGTTGTAGGCATTCGAAATATAAGATGGCAAAGGCTTCTTGCTAAGAGTTGACAGTAGTTCTTCAGTTTTGCCTTTAGCAAATTCAAGTTTCTTGCTATATTGAGATTGGGTAATTTCATTCCTTTAATTGGCAAGAGAAGGGGGGTTTGGAGACATGTCTAGATGTGGTTGTTTCTTGAGTTTGAAGGATTTGAATCGAGGATGCTGATGAGATTTCGTCAAATAACTACTTGGTGCTAATATATCAAATATATTAATGGAAAAGAAAAGTTATTCTAAGAAGATATAAGAGATAAAGCAATAGATCTTACATAAAGGAGGTGTCTGTTTATCACAAGGCATTTTAATGACTTATTACTTAAAAAAAATGAAAAATTCTTATATCAAGGTAATATAGAGATAAAAAATATATATTGCTATTTTTATTTTCAAGCTGTACTAACACAGATAAATGTGATAACCAAAAGATAATAGTAGTAAAATTGAGAGGAATAAACAAATTGAGAAATGTGGTACAAAACAAGAGGGTTTATATATTACCAGAAGAAGGTTTTTGATAGGGGTTCTTTTACAATGGAATCAAGCTAGCAAGCATATTGTAAAATAGCCTGATGATAATAATGGGGTTAATAGTAAAAGGGAAGTAACTAGACATAAACATTGGGGGCTTAAAAGTATGAAAAACAAAGAAAATATCCAATTTACAATTTGATAATCACAAAGGGTAAATAGTTGAGAATATAAATTTAACTAATTTAAATATTTATATTAATTTGTAAATATCGACATCATGCAATATGACAAAGGGATCTATCATTGGAAATTTTGGCATCTTTATGTGTTATAAAAAATAGGGGACAAAAACAAAGGAAAAAGATATTTTAAAAAAAGGTGATAAAAAAAGATAACACAAAATAGTATTATATAAAATTATTAAAAAAAATTAATTTATTCTATGATAGGAGCTCTTTTGGGCTGCGCTGACACCCCCTGACACAAACCTAGTCTAAACTTAGTTAAAGTTAAATTGATATAATAAATTGGAAATAGAAACACTTAAGAATCTTAGCATATGAATAAAGTATAAAATTATTTGAAATTATTTCCATATAAAATCCAATAACCAAGTACCAAAGTCACAATTTTTTTAAAGTATTTTACAGATTTGTACAAGGTTACGTACTGTGAACATCATTCAATAGTAATTGATGAAAATTTTCAACTGAGATAACTAAGTTGAAAAAGAAAGTAGATAATGTATATATGTTTCTAACTTGAGCTATTATTGAATAGGAACAGTCAAAAAAAATATAACAGGCTTAATCAGGGTATTTTTTACATTGATGTAAAGCTTGGTTGATAAAATAGTAAAAACCTTTAAATCAGGACTAAAAAAAATAATCAAATCAAAGAGGAATATTAGGAATAGGTGTTATAAAAAATATAACCAATATCTTAGAAATATTGAGGGAAATAAATTACTGGTAATCACAAAAAATATTGTACTCTTTTACCTTAAAATGGAAATATCAACTACTCATAATATACTCAAAACAACTACTAATAGCTAAAGGTTTTCCTCTTTACCAAAAGACAATGGTAAGGAATATGTAGACAATTGAATCCATCAAACTGTTTAGTGTCAAGTGTCCAGCACAAGTTCGGCTGAACTTTTGCTGGACAATTTTATGAGGAAAACCTCACTTCTCTTAAAAAACATGCACCTTACCAACTTCAAATTAGAAAAGTGTCCAGCATAAGTTTGGCCAAACATGTTCTGGACACTTTGGCCAAGAACAGTGACTAAAAATTGTAAGGAAACCCAAAAAAAACATAGCCCATATAATGAAGATAATTGATGCTATCTAATGTCTTTGGTAAAAGTGTCCAGCAAAAGTTCAGCCAAACTTGTGCTGGACAATTTTATGAGGAAAACCTCACTTCTCTTAAAAAACATGCACCTTACCAACTTCAAATTAGAAAAGTGTCCAGCATAAGTTTGGCCAAACATGTTCTGGACACTTTGGCCAAGAACAGTGACTAAAAATTGTAAGGAAACCCAAAAAAAACATAGCCCATATAATGAAGATAATTGATGCTATCTAATGTCTTTGGTAAAAGTGTCCAGCACAAGTTCGGCCGAACTTGTGCTGGACACTTTTATGAGGAACACCTCACTTCTCTTAGAAAAACATGAACCAACCAAATTCAAATTGGAAAATTGTCCAGCACAAGTTCGGCCAAACTTATGATGGACACTTTGGCCAAGACCTGTGAATAAAAATTTCAAGGAAAACCAAAAATCAATAGGTTATAAAAGGAAGTTAATTGATGGCATCAATATTTTTTTTGGTAAAAGTGTCCAGCACAAGTTCAGCAAAACCTATGCTGGACACTTTTCCAATTTGAAGTTGGTAAGGTGTATTTTTTTTAAGAGAAGTGAGGTGTTCCTCATAAAAGTGTCCAGCACAAGTTCGGCCAAACTTGTGCTGGACACTTTTACCAAAAAAAAAAATTTGATGCCATCAAATATCTTCATTTTCTAGCCTAATTTTTTTGAATTTCCTTGAAGTAACAAGTTACTGTCCATGACCAAAGTTTCCAGCACAAGTTCGGCTGAACTTATGCTGGAAACTTTTATAATTTGAAGTTGGTAAGGTGCATGTTTTTTAAGAGAAGTGAGGTTTTCCTTATAAAAGTGTCCAGCACAAGTTCAGCCAAACTTGTGCTGGACACTTTTACCAAAGACATTAGATAGCATCAATTATCTTCATTAGATGGGCTATTTTTATTGGTTTTCCTGGAAATATTTAGTCACTGTTCTTGGCCAAAGTGTCCAGCGCAAGTTCGGCCAAACTTATGCTGGACACTTTTCTAATTTGAAGTTGGTAAGGTGCATGTTTTTTTAAGAGAAGTGAGGTTTTGCTCATAAAAGTGTCCAGCGCAAGTTCGGCCGAGCTTGTGCTGGACACTTTTACCAAAAAAAAATTGATGCCATCAAATATCTTCATTTTCTAGCCTAATTTTTTTTAATTTCCTTGAAGTAATAAGTTACTGTGCAGCACAAGTTCGGCTGAACTTGTGCTGGACACTTTTATAAGGAACACCTCACTTCTCTTCAAAAAACATATACCTTACCAAATTAAAATTGGAAAAGTGTACAGCATAAGTTTGGCCAAACTTGTGCTGGACACTCTGGCCAAGACAAATGACTAAAAATTTCAAGGAAAACCAAAAATCAATAGGCTATAAAAGGAAGTTAATTGATGGCATCAAATTTTTTTCTGGTAAATATGTCCAGCACAAGTTCGGCCAAACTTATGCTGGACACTTTTATAATTTGAAGTTGGTAAGGTGTATGTTTTTTTAAGAGAAGTGAGATGTTCCTCATAAAAGTGTCCAGCAAAGGTTCAGCCGAATTTGTGCTTGACACTTTTACCATAAAAAAAAAATAGATGCCACCAAATATGTTCATGTTATAGCCTAATTTTTTTTAATTTCCTTGAAGTAATAAGTTACTGTCCATGACCAAAGTGTCCAGCACAAGTTCGGCCAAACTTATGCTGGACACTTTTATAATTTGAAGTTGGTAAGGTTCATGTTTTTTTAAGAGAAGTGAGGTTTTCCTTATAAAATTGTTTATCATAAGTTTGGCCAAACTTGTGCTGGACACTTTGGTCATGGACAGTAAATTATTACTTCAAGGGAATTAAAAAAATTAGGCTATAAAATGAACATATTTGATGGCATCTATTTTTTTATTTTTGGTAAAAGTGTCCAGCACAAGTTAGGCCAAACTTGTGCTGGAAACCTTTATGAGGAACATCTCACTTCTCTTAAAAAAACATACACTTTACCAACTTCAAATTATAAAAGTGTCCAGCATAAGTTTGGCCGAACTTGTGCTGGACATATTTACCAAAAAAAAATTTGATGCCATCAATTAACTTCCTTTTATAGCCTATTGATTTTTGGTTTTCCTTGCAATTTTAAGTCACTGGTCTTGGCCAAAGTGTCCAGCACAAGTTTGGCAGAACTTAAGCTGGACACTTCCAATTTGAAGTTGGTAAGGTGCATGTTTTATTAAGAGATGTGAGGTGTTATAAAAGTGTCCAGCACAAGTTCGGCCAAACTTGTGCTGGACACTTTGGTCATGGACAGTAACTTATTACTTCAAGGAAATTAAAAAAAATTAGGCTAGAAAATGAAGATATTTGATGGCATCAATTTTTTTTTTGGTAAAAGTGTCCAGCACAAGTTTGTCCAAACTTGTGCTGGACACTTTTATGAGGAACACCTCACTTCTCTTAAAAAAAGATACACCTTACCAACTTCAAATTATAAAAGTATCCAGCATAGGTTTGGCCAAACTTGTGCTAGACATATTTACCAAAAAACAATTTGATGCCATCACTTATCTTAATTACATGGGCCATTTTTTTTTTGGTTTTCTTTGCAATTTTTAGTCACTTGGCCAGAGTGTCCAGCACAAGTTTGGCCAAACTTATGCTGGACACTTTTCCAATTTGAAGTTGGTAAGGTGCATGTTTTATTAAGAGAAGTGAGGTGTTCCTTATAAAAGTGTCCAGCACAAGTTCGGCTGAACTTGTGCTGGACACTTTGGTCATGGACAGTAACTTATTACTTCAAGGAAATTAAAAAAATTAAGCTATAACATGAACATATTAGATGACATCAATTTTTTATTTTGGTAAAAGTTTCCAGCACAAGTTCAGCCAAACTTGTGCTGGACACTTTTATGAGGAACACCTCACTTCTCTTAAAAAAACATACACCTTACCAATTTCAAATTGGAAAAGTGTCCAGAATAAGTTCGGCCAAACTTGTGCTGGACACTTTTACCAAAAAATAATTTGATGCCATCAATTATCTTAATTATATGGGCCATTTTTTATGGTTTTCCTTGCAATTTTTAGTCACTGGTCTTGGCCAAAGTGTCCAGCACAAGTTCGGCCAAACTTGTACTGGACACATAGCACAATACTTAAATTCTACTGATGTATGTTTATCAATTACATGTTATTAAAGCCTCTTTTATTTTTTTAAGGCATGAAAACCAAATATAAATTGATGATTTTTTGGTTTTTAATGAATAATAATTTTCAATTATTGTTGCGAAAAGTGAAGTTTAAAAAAAAAATTTCTTAAGATCCTTGTGTAAATGAATTCCCATCGGTTGAATGTTTTAATTTTTTGTATATTTTTTGTTTATTAACTATGGTAATGGATTATTGAGTGCCTTTAATGATGTTTCTTTTTTGGTGAGGGATGGTGTTCACTTTCATAAATTTTTCACATGTGCATTTTTATACTAATCATTGGTGGCCTTTAGCCAATAAAAAAGCAATTATAATTTTTAAAAAACAGGTATTTTAAATTGAAATTAAGAGTCTAATTCTATTCTTGTTTTAGGCTTTAATTTGACCTTGTCATAAGTATCTGAGAAGAGACTCAATTTAATTTATTTTAAGTTCATTTATTGTGCATAAAAAAATTCACATTTATTTAATCAAAACGTTTATCATGTCTTAAAGTTTTTACAAAAATATATATCTGTTTTTCTATCCTCAATAATTTTAAAATCGTTAATTCTTTTGCTCTCGTTTATCTTATACATCAATTGGAATTTTTTATAAGAAAGAATAATAATGTAATTTTTAAATTATAAATACTATCACTCTATATACATGGTTACCAGTGGGGTAAAAAATTTAAGATGCTGCTGCTCAATCTAGTGCTTCATTAACTTTGGCAAAATCTATATCTTCTTGAACGTCAAGTAACTCCCTCTCATTAACCGACAAATTTGCTAAATATCCAGGTGAATAGAAGTTTTTTGGCAGAAATTTGGGCACATTCAAGATACCATCTAATGAAGATTTCTTTTTAGTTAAGCGATGTAGAGTATACTCCTACAGTCACCTTGCTGCAGGCAGAATCCAAGGGAGTTGGAAAAACAAAAGAAATCCCTGTCCCTCTAAGTAAACGTAAGATTCAATTAACTAAGCTTGAAGATCTGCTTGAAGAGTTAAATAAGTTGAAAATCTGAGAGAAAGACTTTGAAAGTGTTGGAAACCTATAATATAGAAAAAAATTAAGTGCAATAAATGATTACACCCCCAAAACAAATACCTAATACCAGATTACACTGATACTAGTCACCGAAAATACTTAAAACAAGCTGCAACACTTGCCCCAGAGACTGAAAAGTACAGTAAAGTACCCCAGAAACTACCCTTGGGATGATCTGTTCAAAGGTGCCTTATTAAATGTCTGCCCCAGATTTACACAGTTTCCCACCAAAATTAAAGAGTGTTCTTTATTATATTTTTATTTTATAAATTTTATAAGAAAAGAAATAAATTATAGTCACCCCGGATGAGAGCTATCCAATGGTACCCTATATGTTGATATTTTTTATTATAATTGTTGTTATATGTTAAATATTGTTAATTATCAAAAAAGACCCTTATTATCGAAACTAAAAGACAAAAAACATGTAGAAGACTAAGATTCCCCTTCTTATATCTGATTCTCCTCCTCCAGACCCTTCCAACAATACCCTACATGCAAAGGATCTACAATAAACTATTGATCTAACAAGCATGATAAATTCTAACCAAATTTCGCTACAATAGCCAAACTTTTCTGCAGTGACCAAACTTTGCACTGGTGATCAGACTTTCCCATTGTGAGAAAATTTTGCCACAATGAGCTCTTTTTGCCATAATGAGCTAATTTGGCCAGAGTGAGTTAATCTTTTCACCATAACGAAACTTTTCCACAATGACAGAATTTTTCCAGTATACTTCGCTTTTGCACCGGAAAATCACTGGAGCAATCTGGAGCGCACCAGAGTGCACCAGAAAAAAATGGCTACTCCATGAGCACACTGCATCCACCAAAAATACCAAGAGAGCCATAGAAAATCCAGTAAAGCCAATACCCAATCCATGAAACCATCAAATAACAATAGGAATACCAACATGTATCCATTCCAAAACACCATTAATCCTCCAAAAAATCACCATAAATCCTCCAAAAATCACCATAAATCAACTCAAAAAAACTCCAGTTAACTCCCTTCAACCAAATTTACACCCGCTAACACCATGATTTTCTTCCAAACAAGGTCCAATCAAATTTTCACCTAAGTAGCCTACCCAGATTTGGAATGCCACATCCTCCCTCCAATATGGAATGTCACCATTCCATTCTGAATCACATAAAAAACTTTTCCACCATCTTTTCAATATAAATTTTGCTTCTAAAGTTGACTCCACTTGATTTTTGATGCTTCAATTCACTGAGTATGAAAGAGTAGGCTTTAAACCCTACTGAGCTAGAACTGCAATGATCTAGACACCGCCATGAGGTCCTCCAAACTCCTCTACCATTCACCTCCAACAAAAATAAAAAAATAAAAAAATAAAAAAGTGGGCTTTCATCTCCACTGAGCCAGAACTGCAATGATCTGGACATCATCATGAGGTCCTCCAAGTTCCAAAATCACCAACTACAGAAAAGAAAATTTAGAGAGTGGGCTTTCATCTCCACTGAGCCAGAACTGAAATGATCTGGACATTGCCATGAGGTCCTCCAATTTCCAAAATCACCAACTACAGAAAAGAAAATTTAGAGAGTGGGCTTTCATCTCCACTGAGCCAGAGCTGCAATGATCTGGACATCGCCATGAGTTCGTCCAATTTCCAAAAACAACCTCCACTTGAATTTTCTTTAGTTATCAAGCGCAAAAATCACCAGTTTATAGTCTTAGAGGACTTCCACCTGTATCACAAAACCAATGCTAGAGATCAATCTATAAACAATAAAGCATATAAACGAACTTTGTGGGGTAATTGTGTATAGAGTTTCCAACTCATCAATTACCCCCAAACTTGCCAATATAAAATCTAGAAGGTTCCCCAATGAACACTTCTAACTTAAAGAAATCCTCCTCAAATCTTGACCATTATAATTCCTAGTTTTATTGACATCTTTAGTTTTCCACGGTCTTGAAGTTTAGGACCAATCGTAAATGATCTTGAAAAGAATTTCAGTTTTAAGTCTTGATGGACTAGAGGAATAAATAAAATAAATATATAATAAAAGAAAAAGATAAATAAAAAATAAAAGATGTCCCCCAGCCATTTGGATGAGCCAAACCCCTGACATTATACCCACATCCAAGTGCACCTTGATTGTGGATACACAGGAAAGCAAAATTTAAAATATAACATAAAATGAAATTTTTGAAATCAAATTATTCTTGAAAATAATAATTTTTTTTTTGAAAATAATTTTTTTTTTTTTATTATTTTTTTTTTAAATTTTTTGAAAATTTGAAGATTTGAAAAATGATAATTTAATGAAAATCAAGAAAACAAACTAATGATCACTGGGTTGGCTCCCTCCAATTTGTAAAATTGATTGGAGACCACAAGTGATCATCCACCCACCCCAATACAACAAAAAAAAAAAAGAAACAAAACAAAATTCTTGAATCCAGAGTTCCAAAAGATTGTGCTGTGTTGACGTTGTAGACAATCCTATAGTACTAGCTATAGGCCTTGACCAAGGGAGTTGGAGAAAAACCAGAGAGAAAATCCCCTGTCCCTTTAGAAAAATAGAGTGAGATTTACTTGCTAAAGTAAGTTGGTTCCTGTTTTGCTAAAGCTCCTGTTTAACACACTTGACTGCTTGATGAGCCAAGAAAGTAGCCCCCAGATAGACTACCAGACCAAAGAACTGAAATGTAGAACAAAGTCCACACCAGAGACAGCAAAGATACTTGATGTAGGCTGCAAATCCACACCAGAGACAGCAATAATACTTGCTATAGCTTGCAAGACTATAACAGAGAAAACAGTTGCCAAAGTTAAGTTAAATGAATAACTCACTTGCAACAAACACAGCCAATTGTGGCCAGAAAACAGTGAAAACTGAGTGAGGAACAATGATATCACCTCCGGATGGTTGTATGATGATTAAGGTTGCCCCAAACTGTCTTATTCACTATGTACACACAGACCACTAACTACAGAGGCAGGCAGGCCGCCTGATGTCGGAGATGCCGCCTGAAGCAGCACGGCCTCCCTGAAGCCAGAAAACCAACAAAAACCACTAATCTACTTTGAAAAATTAGCTACAACTACTAAAACCTTTTAAACACAGAATTTCACTATAAAAACATTGTGACATGAAATATAGAGAAAAATTAGCTCTATCCAATGGTACTAAGCACTTAACCCTAAGACTTAAGGTTAGCCCGTAAAACACGAAAAACAAAATTAAACAGCAATCTTTTATAAATGAAAAATGAGGAAATGACCCCTTAAAACTCAGAATATGAAAAATGTCTTCAAGACATAAAATATAGAGAAAAACCAGGGCTATCTAATGATAGTACCCACATACCCGCAGACCCAATATCCACGGAATAAAACCAGAAAAATACCGAGTCCGCAACCTTGGACCCAAACTCACCACAGATTGAACACACATTGAGCTATTGATAAAGGAACCATACAATCAGGGATGAACACCACTCAGCAGAACAGTTTTAGGTGGGTGTTCAAGTAGAGTTCAGCATGGGTTCAGTATGAGTTCAGTCTGAGTTCCATCTGAGTTCAGGTTGAGGACTTGCTAGCAAGTCCACCCCCTATATTGCGTAGTGATAGGTATTTTAAAGGGACAATTTTCTAGTCTTCGGGAGCTCAGAATCCAATTTCAAAAAAAATTGGACATCAAAACTGCAAATCATTGGATCATGAATTGTGTTATACTCCACAATATCCTAGCTGATTTAAAGGATGAGTGGAATGATCTTTATGAAGAAGAGGGTCCTGAACAAGCACCGGCTCTCCCCTCCCTTGAATCACAAAACATTCAATCAACCGGTATATGGTCCATTATAATACCAATTACTCTCCAACATTTCACTTCACAACACTTTTAAAATTTTATTTTGGTGCTCTCCACATGTACACTTTATGTACTTTATTCACATGGTTTTGTTATTTTTGTTTGATGCAATTCATTTTTTTTTTGAATTTATGGTGTGGTCTTCCAACATTGGCAGACACCTTTTTTGCTCTGTTTGGCATTGTTTTGGTATGTCTTAATTGGCATTGGTTGAATAATTGAGTGTTTTTCTGGTTTTATTCAGTGAATATTGGGACTAAAGGTATGTGGGTACTACCAGTGGATAGCCCCATTTTTTTTCTATATTTGATGTATTGATGATATTTTTCATATTCCAAGTTTTAAGGGGTCATTTACTTATTTTTCATTTCTAAAGGATAGCTGTTTAATTTTGTTTTTTGTATTTTGAGGAATAACCATAAGTCTTAGGATTAAGTGCTTAGTATCATTAGGTTGAGCTAATTTGGCTCTATATTTTATGTCTCAGTGTGGTCATAGCTTAATTTTGTGATTTAAGGGTTTTAGTAGTCGTGGTGGATTTTTCTAAGTATTTTGGGCTTTATTGGAGGTTTTTGCTGGTTTTCTGGCTTCAGGGTGGTCCATCCACCTCTAAGCAGGCCTCCCAACATTGGGCGGACCCCCCACCTCAGTGCTAGAAGTCTGGGAAGCGCTTCTCTTTTTTTTGGATGGCTCATTGGTTTTCTTTCACTAGCTCAACATGAAATCACATATTTTGTCAGTGTTTTTTTTCATTCATCACTCATATCCTTTTCAACCTCTCCTAAAACATCAGTCAAATATTTTCAATTCCTCTATTTCATTCCTCTATTTCTCATCTCATTTCTCCAGGTAAGTCATTTTTTTCTTATTTTTGATTTTTTTTACTTGCTAATAATTTATTTTTTCTCTTTTTTTTTCCTTTTTTTTTCTTTTTTTGTCCTGTAAGTGCTTTTTTTCTGGTTTTCAAGGTTAGACTAATTTTTTTTTTATGTTTTATCTTTTTTTTCTTTTTTTTTCTTTTTTTTCACTCTCCATCATCCCCCTTTCCCCCCTCCTTGTCTGCCTCCATACCCTCCTTTCTCCCCTTCTTGGCCACCTCAAGTCCCCCCTTTCCCCCATCCTTGTCTTCCTCTATACCCCCCTTTCTCCCCTTCTTGGCCACCTCAACTCCCCCCTTTAATCCCTCCTTGCCCACCTCAACCCCCCCTTTACCCCCTCCTTGCCCGCCTCAAACCCCCCCCTTCACCCCCCTTTACCCCCTCCTTGGCCCTCTCAAGCCCCCCCCCTTTACCCCCTCAATTCCCTCCACACACCCCCCCCACCACCTACTTATCAAATTGTTACCAATTCAATAAGTTAGGTGTAGGGGGGGAGGGGGGTTGGAGGGGTTTGAGGGGGGGTTTGAGGCAGGTCTGAGGGGGTAAAGAGGGGGGGCTTAAGGGGGTCAAGGAGTGGTAAAGGGGGGGTTTAAGGCGGGCAAGGAGGGGTAAAGGGGGGGTAAAGGGGGGGTAAAGGGGGGGTAAAGGGGGACTAAAGGGGGGGTTAAAGGTGGGGTTTTGGGGTGGGCAAGAAGGGGTTAAAGGGGGGTGAAGGGGGGTTTTGAGGCTTGCAAGGAGGGCATTTTAAAGATGAAAAAAAGACTAATCTCTGCTTTTTAATTTTTATTACAGAATTTTTTTTCTTTCCCTTAGTTTCTGGACATTTCCCCCTGTTTCAAAAATAAATCAGGTAATTTAATTTTTTTTATTTATGTTTGTTTTTTCAAATAATTAATTATTCTGAAATTTACTGAAATTAATTTTTTTTAATTATATTTTAATAAATTGGATTGAATGACATCAAGAAGTATTTCTAATAGCAGGTAAGTAATTTTTTTTTTTTTTTTTTTGAAATTAAATTTACTGAATTTATTTTAATTTTTTTTTTGGGGTGATTTTGTTTTACCTTGTATTTCAATAATAATTCAGGTTTTATTTTGAAATTTTATTTTTTTCAAAATTTTTTACTGATTTTTTATAACTAATTTTTTTTGTTTTTTTTTACCAAAAAAAAAAAATTTCTTTTCAATTATTTTACTGATAATTTATTATTGTTGGGGGGGTTTTTTTTATATATTTATTTTTTATTTTTTGTTTTTTTTTTGCTTTATAATTTTTTTTCCAGGAAGTTACTATGGAAATTTTAACTTGCTCATCTTCATTATCATCAAATTCTTCTGAATCATCTTTATCCTCTCT
The DNA here is from genome assembly GCA_030280995.1 of Hemileia vastatrix. Lineage (NCBI taxonomy): Eukaryota > Fungi > Basidiomycota > Pucciniomycetes > Pucciniales > Zaghouaniaceae > Hemileia > Hemileia vastatrix. The sequence continues at coordinate 32,841,910 of JASXTE010000005.1, forward strand.
TTCTTCCTTGTCTTCAAATCATGGAAACTCCAAGAATAATCATCGAATATATTAAAATTCTTCTTCTTTATCTTTACTTTCTTCTATCTCTTCAATGTCCTTCAATTCTATTCCTTTAATATATTTGACTTCTTCTTCTATATCTTTACTTTCTTCTATCTCTTCAATTTCCTTCAATTCTATTCCTTCTCCCAATCAATCTGAGCTTTCCTTACCAGAAAATCATGGAACCAGCTAAAGAATCAAGAAATTCAAAGATGGAGATTTATAAAAATAGAAAATTGATTAGGATGAATATTTTTTGCAAAACACTCTTTGGACATTTGGATGATCTCAAATTTTATAAGACTTCAATATCAAATGTTAAGAAAAAAAAATTTTACAAAAACATTAAAAACCTTAAATAACGTGGTATAATCTCATTGTTGCAGTTGTCAATAACGGATACAAACCTAAATTCATCTTAGAAGTTTATTCATTTAATGGGAAAAAGAATGAAGTTTTTTGCCAGCTTTCTGATTTAATTTCTACTCTCTATAAAATGGCTTTGGTTTGACAATCCTTATCAAATAATAATCTGATTTCTGGTTTGATGAAAGTTTTCGCTTGGCAACCAGGATATGATCAAGGAGTTTCTTTTGGTATGTAAAAAAAATTCATTATAAGTAATTTTTATTTTTGTCATATCTTTCAAGAATTTATTCTTTATTGAAAAATTTGAAACCAGAGCAAATGGAATAAGTTCTGAAACAATGGAATTCTTTAGGATCATTTAATATTTTCTTGGAAAATTGTTTTAAAAAATTATGTTTTCAAGCTTTTCAAAAGAAACCATCAACTTGCTTTAGAATCTGGTTTACCAAATTGGTCTGATCCTGAATGGGAAGAAGCAATAAATGATTATGTTATTTTTTCAAATGTTATCATTACTTATAATGGATTCTACAATCATGTTCATCTGGATAAACATGATAAGAATTCTCTAACATTTGGAATTTTCTCTTATATTAATCCAGAGACTGGTGTTCCTATTCCATCACCCTCTTCTGATGAGGGACATAGCCATTATTTTCCTGACCATAAGTGTATTATTGATTTTGGTAGTACCAATGGAATAGTTGAGGCTATATGGACTTCTTCTCAAAATCGGCATCAAAAAACTAAAGCACCTCCAACTTTAGTTTCTTGTAAAGAATTTACCCATTTTTGCTATTCATTCCAAATAAATGAAGGTCTTATTAATTGTATTAATAATCAAAAAAAATAGATAAAAAAATTGTTCTTAGTAGATCTGTCAAGTATTGCAAATAAAATATTATATTTTTTCTATCATTATATATTTTCTTCCAATTTTTTTTTTTCCTTTTTTTTCTCTTTTATTAATTTTTTTATTTATTTTTATTTTTATTTTTATCTTTTTTTATTTTTTTTAAAATTTCCCTTTTTATTTTCCTCTTTTTCAATTTTATTTATCCTTTTTAATTTTTTTTCATTTAATTTTGGATTTTTCTCTTCCAATTATTTTTTAAAGTTACATCAAGATAGATTACTGTTTTTATATAATGGTGCATCTGGCTATTATATAAAATAGGAAAACTTGATTGGGACTGGTGAAAATAATTGGTTTTAGAAGTTTTCAATTTATAATTTCATTTCCATTTGATTTCTTTGATTCAATAAATTTCAGGGGGGGTATTGCCAATTTTTCATATCAGAATTTAAAAAAAAAATTGACTTGAAAATTTGATGATACCCTTTCCTTGATTCAATAAAATACAGAGGGGGGTATTACCAAATTTTCATATCAGACTTAAAAAAAAAATTTGACTTGAAATTTTGGTGATACCCATCTGTTACTTCAATGAAATGCAGGGGGGAGTATTGCCGAAATTTCATATAAGACTTGCAAAATTCTTTACTTGAAAGAATTTTGGTGATTCTGGCCCCTTAGTTCAATTAAATGCAGGGGTGGGATTGGGAAATTTTCAAATGTGACTTGAAAATTTAAACTAAATAAGTATTTTCAACATTAAAAATTCTTGAAAATTTTATTTAAAGGAGAATTTATAACATTAAAATATGAAAATTCAACTAATGAAGGATAGAGTAAAAAAATACAAGAAATTAAGATAAAATTTTATGTACAATTAACTATGAACGGTTGAAGTGTGAGATAAATAAAACAAACTAGTCGTCAAACAATTTCATTAAATGTTCAATTTCCTCAACCGATTTATTAGCTTTAACACATTCTATCAAGAAATCTTTCTTTTTGGAATTTTCTTCACAATCAAGCTTATATTTCATCTGCTCCATGAGGTTTTGATGTTCAAGTGTTTTCTCCTCTTTCTTTGATTTTTCAATACTTAGAGATAACTCAAATTTCCCTTCCACCAAGTCTTGTGCCCTATCATCCTTCCGTAAAGAGAGTTCATACATCCTCTCCTCCAAGATTTGTGTCCTATCATCCTTCTGTGAAGAAAGTTTTAACTTCTTCTCTTCCAAATCATGTACCCTGTCATCCCTTCTTAAAGAGAGCTTGTATTTTTGCTTTTCAAACTTTAGAGTCTCTTTAGCAACTTCCACTTGTTCTAGAGTGATAAGAAGTATTAACAAAAAGTAGAAGAAAAGAAGAGTAAAGTATTAAGAGATTTGGTATCACTTACCAGCATCACGTTTCTCCAAAAATTCTTTTATAGAAGAAAAAGGGGTTTGAGATGAAGTATCACTTTTTCTTCTTCTTTGAGAGTGAAAATCAGACTACTTGAAGCCCTTGGCTTTGTGTTCAAGGTCACATTTTCTTCCTCATCATTTTTGCTGGCTTCTGACTCAGTTGATTGTGGCTCCTGTGTTAGTTCTTCAGCCTATTTATAAATAAGAAAATGTAAATAAAAATAAGAATTGGTAAGATAAAAGAAAAAAAAACATACTTCAGTTAGATCAGGTTGGTTTATATCGCCATAAGGATCTATTGAAAAGATATCTTGATTTGTGAAAGTTAAATGAGGGGAGGCTTGAGTAGAAGTAGAAGTAAAAAGATTTCTTTCGACATCATGTTTGGAGATAGCATCTTCACTATCCAACATGTTTGCAGGATTAACATCAGCTCACTCTCCAAAAATATAATCCATCTTTTTAAAGTAAGGACATAAAGAATCAAGTTTATCATCTATGGATTTGATGCCCTTACTGATATTGAGGTCAGTAATACCAAAACCAGTAGAAGATGAAAAAGTCTTTGCCTTCTTGTACTTGGCTTGATAATGCTTGAAGCATTCAGACATCTACTTTGGTAAAAGATATATCCTTCCCTTAGTCTTATTCCGTAATTTGTTTGCCATTAGAAGATAAGCATTAACTTTTGATGCAGGGGGCTGTCCTACTTTAGTTGCATACTCAGTACCAAAACAATAGTCATAGTTAGATTTAGTTTTTAGCCAGTTGATAAGAATGAGATGATCATCTTTTTTTAGTTGATCAATTTTGGATTTCTCAGCAGAGCAGGGGAAAGAGGGAATAGTGGGATTGGAAGAACAACTGGGTGATGGCTGCCTTTGAGAAGATCTATGATGATGAGGCATGTTAAGATAATTAAAGATGAAAAGGAGCAGAAACAAGCAGATGAGATAGCAAGATGAAAAGGAGCAGAAACAAGCAGATGAGAGAGTGAGATGAAAAGGAGCAGAATCAAATAGATGAAATGGGGAGAAATTCTGAGCAGATAGAATGAACAGGATGGGATGAGAATGGGAGTGCGCAGCGAGGTAGAAGGCATATCCAGAGAGTAGTCCAAGATGTGGTTATGGCAGAAAGTTGTGCAACATGTGGTTATGACAGAAAGTTGTCCAAGATGTGGTTATGAAAAATTGAGTAGAAAAATGTCGGATAAGAGGTGAAAATTGACACGTAAAGTGTCTAATAACCCAATTATTAGCAAAAATAATTGCAGAAGATAACTGGGTTATAAGGATTTTTATCTGCAATTAATTTAATTGTGGATCCCTGAACATTGATACCCCCTATATGGTATGTAGGGTATAATTGGGGTATGGTGTTTTTTTACTGGTGTTTTGTTAGTTTTTAGATGTTTAGTTGTGTTTTTGTAGACTTAAGCTAGGGTCACTTATTATGTCTCAGCTTAATTTCCTTTCTTTTCTCATCATTTTGGTATGTGTTATGTGTGATTAGCTTGTTTCTATGTGTAGTTACTGTTGTTTTGTTGTTTAGAGGGTGTTTTTGGGTGTTTAAAGGCCTAAAAGTGGCCATCCTTATGTTGGGTGGCCTGTCCACCTGCGCATGTGGAAGCCTCTAGAGGTGTTTTTATGCATGTAGAGAGGTGAGAGAGTTGGATTTGGTTGGAAAAAAGCCAGGGTGGTCTGTGTGTGAGATAGTTAAGCAAGTTTAAGGACATTCTAGTTTATCATCAACCATCTGGTATACCTGGAATCTCTGTGCTTCACTCTTTTGTGTGTGTTTGTGGCATCTTTTGGCTGGGTTGTGAAAAGGTTAGTTCTTACTTGACCTCAGTTCTTGTCACTGTTTTCTCTGGTATAGTCTTGCAAGCTATATCAAGTATTATTTTTGTCTCTGGTGTGGTTTTGCAACCTACATCAAGTATCATTGCTTTCTCTGGTGTGGACATTGGTCTACATTTCAGCTCTTTGGTCTGGTAGTCTGTCTGGTGACTACTTCCTTGGCTGATCAAGCAGTCAAGTGTGTTGGAAAGGGGTTTTAGCAAACAAGACTTAATTTACTTTAGCAGGTAAATCTCACCTTATTTTTCTAAAGGGACAGGGGATTTTCTCACTGGTTTTTCTCCAACTCCCTTGGTCAAGGCCTATAGCTAGCACTATAGGATTGTCTACACCAACTATTTGAAAAGTTGGTTTATGTTAAACACAGCTATCTCTAACATTGTGTAGGGGGGAGGGGGCTATTTTAAAATCAAATTTAATAATCATTGTGCTCCAACCAAATTATTTTCAATAATAAAAAAACATAATTTTAATATTTTCGAAATAGCCCATTTTAATTTCAAAAAATGTTGGTGGATTTTTAATAGCCCAATGACTAGCTTTTAAATTTTCTATTGATTTCATGGAATCTTGCATTCATTACACGTGAATCTGTAGCATAGTATCGGCCAACTGGCCTCCGGAAAGAACAGGAGAACAGGAGGTACCGCTGCAACAGTATATCTACTACAATGACTAAGTACATAACACGAAAGAGGCAAATTGGTAATTGATGATCTGTTGCGTAATAGCATCTCTAGTGTTTGGCACTAAATCGCAAGCCGAATTGAGTTCATTGCGAAAATTTATAAACGTATATAGAAGAAATGCTACTAGACTTATTTTGTGTTTATTTGAAAGAAAACTGATTCCGGAACGCCTCTTCAATTCCTCCCTACGCTCAAAAAAAAAAAGAAAAGAAAAGAAAAAAAAAAAAGAATCAATGTTTGAAGAAGTGCATATAATCACACTCATTGACGTGAGGTGGATTCGATTTGAAGGTTACTTGTACTAGTCATTGGTTCATATCTCTAGCTGATCCGCCAATCACAGGATTCATAGAGTTCGATGCATTCCAGCTTGTGAATTTAAACATCAGAAACGAGACTGCTAAGTGAGATACACAAGACTAAGGAAGAAACACTATTCAGAGAATTGCAAGACTTTCAAAATTAAATCAAACCAATAATCTACATATCAACGATTGATTCAAACAGGGAAACTCAAAGCTCAAGGACATAAAAATTTACGGAGAAAGAAAGAAAGAAAGAAAGAATTAGATAACCCTAGCCAAATAAACAAGATCGACTTTGTTGGAAGGCTGGTTAATTATACACATCTTGGCTGCGCCCGATGCGACGAATTACCTCAAACCAAGGCAATGAAGATCTTTCAGCTACTCATCCAGCAGGATTATCCAATGAGGATGAAGACCACCTTCACTGGACGTCAGCCCAAATCCACACCACTATAAAACCTGAAGATAGCTGCCCCCAGAATGAGGTTGCGTTAGGTGGTCCCGTCAATCTTTTAGCCAAAGGATATGAACCAGGAGACTTTCAAGCGTTGGCACAGGTTGGTTGGAGAGACATAGTCACTCTGCAAGCTAGTTTTTTCAAAAGGGGTTTATTAGATTCTATCCAGTGGGAATTGATACTGGAGGGCTTGGCAGCAAGCCAGAGAATTCAGGTAAGGTGCACTAGCAGTTTATTTTTACAAGGTCATTCTCTATATTTTGAGATGTCTAGAATCAATCATACATCGCTAAAGATGGCAGTCGTGGTTTTTCATCTCATTTCTTTTCCAAGCACTTTGTTTTGTATCTTAAGAATTTCACATTCTTTTAGTTAGCGATGAATGAAAACGGTAACGTTTAATATTAAACTAAGTCTTGCGAATTTTTTTCACATGGGTCGTCCAATTTGTGGTTTGGCAGGGAAATATCTTGACGAGTTCTCTTTTGCAATTCATCCTTTTATCGAGTGTATTTGCATTTGATGTATTACTTCCTCGTGCAGTTGGCCCTCACGATCTTACCGGGCTGCGAGTCTTATTTGATGTACGTGGCTTCAGAAACAAAAAATCAAGTTTATGTTATACGTTCAGCAAGGCAAGTGATGATTACCATGATGATGACATTTATCTTTAAACTTGTGTGAACAGGTTTTCTGGCTATTTCCCGTTTTCTTAGTATCATTCATTCTAAATGGATTGATCAGTCTTAGAGTCTCTCCATCAGCTACGGAAACTCCCAATTTATCATCTTTCTCGGCTTCAACTCCCTCAAATCGATGTTCGCTGGTAACACGACTTTGGGGGGATACTAAAGGACTCGTCGTGAAGGAGCTAGACAAACTTTTAATCTTAGGGAATTACTTGGCGCTTTCTAATGTTCTTAGGGCTACACCGATTATAGGATTTGGACTGAGTTTGGCATACTGCGCTGTCGGAAATTCGTACTACTGTTTCGAACAACGGTGGACGAATGAGGGCAAAAATTTTCGTCAAAAAATCCAAGCGTTAGTATTTTTTAGCACAGTAGGAAATGTGGAATAGGGATGATGATCTAGAATAAATGTCCATGTCTCTATATATACGCCCATCATGATGGATGGATCAGAGTAGAAGAACGATGGTCGTATCACATGGGATTTGGATTACTTATTACATCGATTTCGTTTTGTCACTCGAATGTGATTGTTAACGTGTCATTATTTTCGCTATTATTTCCATTTTTCAAACTCATCTGTTCAGCTCCAACAATCCAGCCAGTGCCCGCTTCGCCTTATCAACCATTTAGACCGATGATCAAAATCAATGATCCAGGAATGAAACGTTCACGAATGCCATGGATGTTCCCGGTGCGGTTACCAGTTTTTAGACCCTCACTTGTGATATATGATATATTACAAAGAAGAACAAAAGGGATAGGATTTGGAAAGAAAGAGTTGTGTGATTATGAGCTCGAAGAATTAGAGGGTGGCGTTGAGGGTGAGGAGTTGGAAGTGGAACAACAAATCCAAAAAAAAGCAATTTAGGAGATGAATGTGGAAAGGTAAGATCAAGTGGTAGCAAATGAATTGTACATAGAAACAAATGTGATAATCTATAATCGAGAGTATATAGTGGTATGATATGGCTAAACCCGGAGTAAAGTAGATGAAGGGAGTGGTAAAAGATGAGCAGGGACATTATTTTTTATATAAAAAAAACAACCAAGATTGGGCCCAATAGTGGTGATCATTGCTGGGTAAACACTTTTGAGCTTTTTCCGTTGTTCATTGCTCTTGTCAGTGTTGCTGTTTATCACTTTTTTTGACTTGCTGTGAGGTATGTTACCAGTGCTATGCAAAACTTATTATCAACCTCAACCTCAACCTCAACATCATCATTATCATCGCCATCCCTGTTGATCTTTCTTGCGTTGTCCAAAAAAAGAAAAGAAATTATTAAGATAAATTAAAAAACTGTTTCTTTGCTGGTCATTGAGGTTGAGGATAAGAATAGCTAATCCTTTATTATCATTATTATTTTTTTCTTAATTTAGATATTTGATATTTTGAGGATTCGCATGTGACGTTATCAATTTCATTTATTTGAAAGATCTCCTGTAACCTTCTCCTGTCCTTGCTTCAAAAATTGAAATTTTAGTATTGATCTCCTTGTTTTCCTTCCCTTATATATATATATATATATATATATATATATATATATATATATTTATTTATTTATTTTTCGCTAAAAAGAACGAGGTGGTTTGTGGTTGTCTTGTGTGTTTATAAAGGTGATTTTATAGTATATTACTGTGCCACTATCAACTATTACTCTCTTTTACTCTATCTCTCTATCTCTTTTTGGTGACAGGTGAAGTAAAATAAGTAAGTCATTTTGATTGATTTACGTTTTCTTCTATTTTTTTTTTTTTTTCGCTTTTGATTTGTGTCATCAGTTTTTTTTTTGTCCCTTCTTTTGTTTGATGAGCATGTGAGGGTTAATACTTTTTTTTTTTTTTTTTTTTTTTTTTTTTTTTTTTTTTCTTTACACTTTATTTTGCCTACTCGAAATCTGTCATATTTGCTCTTCCTTTTCTTTACTTCTTGTTATCCTTTACCCATCCATTATCACTGAACTATTTTGCTCCTCTCTTCCCGTGCTAGTATATTGAAAATCTTCTTCAATTTTCTTCACAGTTGCTGAAGAGTTCACGATCTTGATTTTCTTGTGTCCGTCTATATATCCTATATAGATCCGCACCATCTATCTGGTCTTGCAACATTATTTTCGTCGTTGCTTTTTCAAGGAATTTCTTTTCTTTTCTTTGTTTTCTTGTGTTGTCTTGTCTTGTCTTGTGTTTTCTTGCTTGTTTTGTCTTTTGTGTCCTTGAAGTTACATTTTCATCGACTTCCCACAACTTTGTTTATTCAAAGTTATCAATATATATATATATATATAGTGTCTAAATAAATATATAAATACCTCCCAATATTCTGAGTTTTCTTGGTGTGTTTTATCGATGCCTTCTTCATCTTCTTTGTCACTGCCTACTTATTTTCGCAGACGCAGTTTAATGCTCTCCCGATCTTCGGCCTTGGTCTCTATAATTAAAAAGGTTTGTTAACTTTTTCTTTTTCTGATCTTCATTTTCTTTTTGGAATATTTTGATTCTTTTCGAATTTGAATAGATTTTTATAATTATTGGGAGGATGATGATGATTATATATCATGATTCATCATCATCTCAAGGGGAAGATGTTGTGGATTGTGTGTGTGTGTGTATGTGTGTGACTGGATTGATGGTGGATGAATGTGGAAGGATTCATATTTCAGAGAACAGCTCCATGGAGGAAGTGATAGGAAATAATGTAACAGGAGTACAGACACTGTAGCTATAGAACTTGCACCACTCAAAAGAGAGGGGCAAGTGATGTGGTGGAGAGGAAAGAAAAGGGAAAAAGAAGAAAGCCAAGGCAATTAATAAGATATATAGGAGATATATCCCCACGAAAGCATTTCCAATTATATTAATTTGACCACTGATAAAGGCTGGAGACTGGAGATTTCTGAGTGGGGAGTGAGATTGCAGGCTGGCATTGCATCAAATCCTAACTCATTTGTCTTGTGTGGGGTTGTCTTGTTTTGTGTTGTCTTGCATAGTTCATTTTTTATTTTTATTTTTATTTTTATTTTTATTTTTATTTTTATTTTTATTTTTATTTTTATTTGCACTTTTTTATTTTTTATTCTTTTTATTCTTTATATTCTTTATATTCTTTTTATATTCTTTATTCTTTTTTTTATCTCTCGCATTCGCATTCGCCTTCTTCTTTCTCCTCCTCTTTATCTATAATATAATATTCCCCACTGACTTCCTCTCCTTCCTTTTCTCCATCATCTTTCTCAGCCATTCACCATGGGAAACAACACTTCTCACTCTTCCCATCCCACAAACTCTCGATTCCTCAATTCCGGCCCTTCAACTCCTACCGGTGCTCATCATCCCACTTCTTCTACAATCAATCCTCCTCCCGGTCCCCCTTTACCTCCTATCAGAACCACTTTTGTTGATGGTGGCTATTTACTTCCCCTTTCTAACATCTATCCCGCTAGTCCACAAGATTGGCTCCATTATATCACTCAGCGATTCATTTTATCTCGAAAATTAGCTCCTTTCTATCGTGGTTTGGAAGATTGGGACGAATCTTGGTCTATAGAGCAGATCAAGAAAGCTCTGATTGAATCGAGAAAAACTAGGCAAAAAGCTGTCAAAGAATTAGAATCCAAGGAAGCACAAGAACGAGCTGATGCTGAAAGAGCTGCCACTGTAACTGGTGGGAGGCGATCTGGGCGGTCCACATGGGACGGTTTTGACCGACATGCTGATTCATCGAACAGGAAGGAAGTGGCTGAGGCGGTGTGCTGGGATGTTCGAGATGAAGAGGCAAATTGGTATCTTGGACAAACTGCTGAATGTCCAATCTGTTTCTTGTCAGTGATTTTTTTATTTTTATTTTTATTTTTTCCTTTTTCTTTGTCTACATTTAGGATCGTCGATGTGGCAAATTCAACATTATCAATCACCATCTCTCTTTCATTTGCACATCACCATTCATCCACCTTGATAGGGTTTCTGATCCTTGTCTTTTTTGTTTTCCTTTTCAGATTCTATCCTCCTAATATCAACCTTTCTAGATGCTGTCAGCAACCCATTTGTACAGAATGTTTTGTTCAGATAAAACGGGCTGATCCCACACCCCAAGAATTAAAGAGTGAACGTGAGTCTTGTTTTATTTGGCTGTGATGGTCCAAATTGCCTCATCTAACTTGCGTCTTGGTAAATTAGCCGCTTGTTGCCCTTTTTGTGTTGAATCTAACTTTGGTGTAATATATGAGCCTCCTCCGCCAAGCAAACAAACAAACTGGACAACCTCAAGTCGGAATTCTATTACTTTGCCCTCTACACAAGGTCACGCCTCCAGCGCTAGTGAAGTGTCAACTCAAAACACTCCTACCACCACTTCAGATCGTAAAAGAGTTCATACCAGCCATACCAACGAAGGTGTGGTTACAACTGACTCTATTCAGCCTGATTGGAATGCCAAGCTAGAGGCTGTCAAGGCAACTGTTCAAAGACGGTCAAATCGGAGGATCATTTTCCGGCACGAGGGTGATCGCTTGGTTCCAGTGGGTATCACCTCTTCCAGAGACCCAACTGGCTCCGCTTTCCTTGCTGCTTTAGAGTCTGAGCATGGATCATCTTATCAATCAAACTCTCATACCAGCACTCATGGTTCTGTTTCATCATCAAATTCTCTAAGTGTTCCCAGTAGTCGACGCTCTCGTCGGGGGCAAAGTCGGCTTGACACTAATTATGGGGTTGATTTAGAAGAACTCATGATTATGGAAGCGATGCGCTTAAGTTTGGCAGAAGAAGAAGCACGAAAAAAGAAAGCTCTAGAAGAAAATGACAAAGTAGCTAAACTAATGAATCCTTCTATTCAATCAACAGATGATCAGGCACCAAGCTCAAGTACTGAAGTGCCCTCTTCTGATGGGCCTGGTTCATCCATGATGTGGAGTAGAGAGCTATCTAATCATGCTGATGTTTGTATCGCACCTTCCTTACTAGAATCAAGTTCTCTCAATGCTTCCCAAGTTATTCACTCTGCTCATTCATCTGAGAACCCCTCAGTGGTGTCGCCCATTCCTTTTCCATCAAGAGCTCGACTTAACGCTGTTCCCTACTCGGCTTCTTCAAATAATCCTTTCCGTCTTTCTCATCATCATTCATCATCTCAACCTTCCCATAATGATGTCTTGATGAAACCTTCTATTTCTCCACCTCCAATTGCTTCAACTTCCGACTTTTCACATTCTTCTTTTCCCATCACCCCAACGCCGCCATCTATTTATGCCTCACCACCTCCATTACACACCTCGATTTCTTCCACCTCTAGCGAACTACCAACCGTACCACAAGACAGGGAATTCAGGATGGCTAGTGAACCTTATGAAGATTTAACCGAGTATGAACCACTAGTGCAGAGTGGATTGTTTGATCCTGAACTTGAGCGTCCTTCATCTGGCATGTCTCTCAGTGGTCTGGATTCTAATCCATTACGAAAAACTCCATCTAAAGCTAGTTCATTGGCTCCGGACGATGCGATGGACGTAGATCCGGCTGAAAATGAGGCTCATCCATCGGCATCTTTATCTTGAAATTTAATCCAACAGAAATATGCTGTACAACCTTTGTTGTCCATTTTGCTAGATACCAAAATACCTATCACCACACGTGTCAAGAACTATGTTTTTTGTATGCCCTCACAACTTATTCTAGTAAAGCTTGTTATAATAGGGCGATTATATAATGTCGTGAGCTTTGTTCACAGAGAAGAAGATTTTTTTTTTTTTGTGTGTAAACCTATGCATTTTCATCTCGTGGTGGTTGTGACAATCTTCCTTTGACTAGGGTTTAAATGGAAGATATATATATGTACATATATATATAATATTGAAAAAGTAATTCGATATGCCGCTCTTTGGATAAGAGAGAAAAAAAAGAGGAGGAAGAATAAAAAATAAAAAGCCAATTGGAAGTGAATGCTTTTTTGGTAACATATATATATATATATATATATATATATATATGTTGTCCGACCAAGTTTTTTTTTTCTTGTTTTTGGTTTTTTTTTCTGATTTTTTAACATTTCTTATTTTTTCATCCCTCCAGGAAGCTTCCAGGTCTTGTTAGTAAAAGAATTAATGTTATAATGAATTTTATATATAATGAATCAGGTGAAGGTAGATGTGTAGAGTAAGTATATATATACATATATTCATACAAACATATATATATATATATATTGTAGTAGATTAATTTGATTTAGATGATTTTGTGTAACATGAGAAGAAAGGGGGTGGGGTGGGGAGGTGGGGAGGGGATAGATATAGAAAGGTTTGAAGGCATGACCATGATATAATATGATATGATATGACATGGCATGTGATTTTGGGTTTAGGGGTTTGGGGAAACTAGATTTTTTTTTTTTGGGGGGGGGGGAAATATACATATACATATATATATATATATATATATATATGTGTGTGTGTGTGTGTGTGTGTGTGTGTGTGTGTGTGTGTGTGTTAGGATTTGGTTGAGAGGTAAGGAGGAGGAGCACTATGGGTGCTATGCATTGTGAGAGGCAGAAGAGGGGAAATTGCATAAGGGGGTTATATGGGGCAGTTGCTGTGGAACACTCCTCATCTGACAACTTATATAGTAATCCAGTCACTTCTTAGTCTCACTGCTGTACCAGCATAGTCAGTCCTGTCTCACTGTTGGCAATCCCAACATAGTCAGTCCAGTTAGTCTCACTGATTAGTAGCATAGCCAGTTCCATCCCAGGCTAGTGTCAGTGCTAGTGCTAGTCCACCTTCTTAGGTCCTTAACAGTGAGTGAGTGTGTATGTGTGTGTGACATAATAATGGCAATGGGGGAGTGTGTGTGTGTGTGTGTGTGTGTGTTTTTTAGGAATAATTTATATTATAAATAAGGTTACACTATTTACAAGCTTGTTTTAAAAGAAGATACAAATAGGCACTACGCAATATAGGGGGTGGACTTGCTAGCAAGTCCTCAACCTGAACTCAGATGGAACTCAGATGGAACTCAGACTGAACTCATACTGAACCCATACTGAACTCTACTTGAACACCCACCTAAAACTGTTCTGCTGAGTGGTGTTCATCCCTGATTGTATGGTTCCTTTATCAATAGCTCAATGTGTGTTCAATCTATGGTGAGTTTGGGTCCAAGGTTGCGGACTTGCTAGCAAGTCCGCCCCCCATATTGTGTGGTGAGGTATGAATAAAAAGATGGAAGAAAAATCACTAAGATGAAAAGGAAAAATTAGTGTTATGTCAGTGATGAAGAAAAAGGATGGGACTTGCTTTAGCACCTATCAAGGAAGGCATACTCCCAGTCCTCATAAATATTATTATAGGTTGTGTTTAAGGTTTCAACCAAGACAAATCAATTTTGTACATCCTGCTTTTCAAGGGAAGGAGTATTTTCAAAGTAGGTGAATACTGCATCAAAGGGAGTATTGATACAATCAATAGTGCAGTAGTAATGGGCTGCAACTACTCAATTTAGAACTTGCCAGTCCTGAGGGAAAGGAGGTTCTTCCTCAAATGAGTCAAAGAAAGTGGGGGGGGAGTTGTGCACCAATTTTAAAGTTTGGCAGGCAGAGGAGTGGCTTTGCACTCTGGTAATGTGGTTTTGTCTTTGGCAGGTGAGAAATTAGCACTGGGTGGGACAGCCCAGAAAGGGTCCTCTTCTAGGCCTGGGATGAGAATTTCAACATGAGGAGTAGGTGGCATCGCAGCATTAGGTGTACCCAGAATATTCTGAGAAGAAAAGAGGGAGATGATTAGCTAAGATAAAGATGATTAAAAGAAAAATATTAATTGAAAGAAAGACTTATAATGGGGATTGACTTTTGTGAGAAGAGCAAGTGATGGATAATTTGGGAGGAAGTGCTCAGTGTGGGCAAGCTGTCACCGGACGACCTACGCACAAAGGTCGAGGGTGTTCCTGGAAGTGAGATGGAGGGAGGAGTTTAGAAACTTCTTCAATGCACAGAGGAAATGTTCAAGGAAGTGATTCAAAGATGACTCGGAGGAAGAGCTACTGCTTTGAGATATGTTTGAGAAGGATTCTAATATAAATTAAAGGTAATATTAAAATTCTTAAAATCTCACAAAGGGTTGGAAACTCAATAATCAAAAGATTTAGGATTTAGAAATGATTATTTGAGGAAATAAGGAAAGGTACAATAATAATGACTTAACTTAAAGCTTTTACCACTATTAACTATAAATACGTTTTATAATTTAATTCTAAAGAATGTCAAACCAAAAACCCAACCCCTTTTATATCCTTTACTCCTCCTCGCATTGACCTCATACCCATCCACTATTCCGCACACCACAGACCATTAAAATACACCCGTTACACCTGGACCCTCCTCACTAACATACATTAACCCTCTAATCCTCTGCTATCCATTCCGTCCATGCTCACTACCCCTTTTAATAATTCACAGACATTTAATAAACCTTTTAGTGCACCATTACATTGACTATTGCGCTGTGCATTGCTTATTGAAGAAAAGACTGAGACACACTATTGAGAGATTGACTAATTTGGATTTAGAGTTTAGACTAGTGCAGTTGAATAGTGAGTACACAAAGGAAAGTCACAGTTGCTATGGAGAATTGCTTTCTGCGCTTTGAGTATGAATTTAGACCTCTGTATTATTGATTTAATGAGCTGCTTTTGCCTTGGGTGTCACGTGGCGTGTGACAGATGCCCGGGTATAAAAAACATGAGCTCCGTTGAGTGTGAGACATACTTTCCACACTAATTTTCCCTCCCCTTTTATTTTAATTTCTTTATACTTTACTATGATGAATTGTCCTACTCCAACTCCCACGCCTCCACACCCTAAAGCGGATGGGGGAATTGTTACCCAGCAATATTCCCAGGCCTGCACCGCCTGCAAATCAATGGAGTACTTTTGCGTTGAAGGTATGGCAACACGAGGTCCTTTCCAGAAGTGCAAGTTTTGCTTCTGGAGACGGGTGGCGTGTGATGCCTTGTCAAAAAATGCGGACATCGAGCATCGATTCACAAAGACCAAATATTGGGTGATACCAAAAACAAAAGAGGTAGTCAAGGATATTTGGGATGTTTCAATTGGGGATGACCAATCAGTAGGAGAGAATGAGGAGGAAGTTGAAGATGAGGTAGCAAACTGGGTAACCCAGGCCACTGGTAAAAAACGAAGGGTAGAAGAGGAGGTAGATGAGTTGGTGGAGGAGGATGAGGAAGAAGTTCTCATTTCAAGGCAAGCTCCGAAAAAACGACGGGTGGTCATCGAGGATGACAAAGAGGAGAAAGAAGTGGCAGTGGAGGTTACTCCAAAATTATTCTTAGAGTCTGACTCCATATTTGAAGTAAGTCCATTCTTCTGTTGTTTTCAAAATTATTTTACTGATGATCTTTTTTTAGAATCCAGATATCATTGCAGAAGTTCCAATTGTGAAAGCTGCCCTGTTGCCGCCAGTCGAGGCAAATCAACCTGTGATTGATTCAAGGGAGGATATCAAAGAGACTCTCGACCAGGCATGGTCAAAGAAACCTTGACAAGGTCAACTGACCAGGTTTATTGAAGATTTAAGCGGTGAAGTCAATAAGATTGTCGATGTCGCTTCCTTCAACGTGGCCAAAGAACTTTTGGAAATTGGGGAAGTGGTACCAGTAGGAGAGGAGGAAGTTTTTGAAAAATGTAGGAAGGATATAAGGGTGATTTTGGAGAAGATGAAGGGATTGGTTTGAGAGAAAATAAGAGAGAAAATTTAAAATGGAAGGAGAAAGGAAAAGAAAGAAAGAGGAAAAGAAAAGTAGAAACAATTTGTATTTATTTATTTTATTTTGTTTTTTTAATTTAAAATTTTAATATTTATTTTATAAGATTTTGAGAGAAAAAAGAAAACGAAAGAAAAAATTTAAATAAAATTTTGTTTTAAATTTTAAAAGAAGAAAAGAAAGAATATTTAATTGAAGGAGTTTTAGTTTAAATTTTGAAAAGAAAAAAATTTAAGTAAGAAAAAAGCAATAGTTGATTGAAATAATTTTATTGGAAATGAAAATTAAATGAAAGAAAAAATTGTTATTTATGAAAGTTTATTTATTGAAGTTTTGAGGAATTTTAGTTATTTGAAAAGAAAAAAGAAAAAGAAGAGAAGAAATATTTTTTTTATTTAAAAAAAGAATTTGAAAGAAAGAAGTAATTGTTCAAAGAAATTTTAAAAGAGAGATTTAGAGGTTGAAGTGAAATTCGAGAAAGATTGTCGTGTTGCATTTGTGAAAAATTTTGGTAGTTTGAGGAAAAGAATTTTTTAAGGAAAGAATGTAGGTAGAAAATTTGAAAAGAAAGAAAAAAAATTTAAAGAAATTTTAGAAGGTTTTATGAATTTTTTATTTATTTTGTTTTAATTTTTAATTTAATTTTATTTTTACTTTACTTTAATTTAATTTAATTTAATTATATTTTTTTAATTTAATTTAATTTTATTTTACTTATTTTTATTTATTTTAAAGAAGGTTGAAAAACTTTTGAAAGAAAAAAGAAGAAAGAAGAAAAGAAAACATAGAATATGGAAATTTTAGAGGTAGAGATGTTTTAGATTTTAAAGAGAAGAAGGAAAAAAGAAAGAAAAAAAAAGAAAAAAAAGAGAGTTTTAAGGTTTTGGTTTTAAAGGATATTAAAGATGAAAAGATTTTAGAAGTTCGGGGGCGTTAGAAACATTGATGGCTGGTTCCCAGGATGTTTTGTCTGAATCATCGAGGAAGCCTTCCCATTCCACGAGGTATTGAAGTTCCCCCTTGCGCATTCTTGAATCAAGGATACGGCTTACTTCCCACTCTAGATGGTCTTCTACTTTGACCGGTTCCGGAGGAGGTTGGTTCTTGCCCGGGTATGTTCCTCGAGCCAGTTCCAGGAGAGATACATAGAAAACAGGGTGAATAGCCTGCCATTTAGGAGGTAGCTTGAGTCGAAATGCAGTTTTAGAGACTTCAGAGTCGATTTTGAATGGTCCCAAGTGTTTTTCAGCCAGTTTCTTTGATGGTCGAGTCGTTCAAATGTTTCGTGCTTCAAGCCATACTTTGTCGCCTGGTTTAAAAAAAGGAGCAGATTGTGGATGTTTGTTGGCCTGTTCCTTGTACCTTCAAATCACTAATTCCAAATTTGATTTAAGTTCCTCTTGGAGTCGTGATATGGTTCGAAGATAATGTTCAGCAGGATGACTAGTTCCTACGTGGATTGAGTTGAATCGAGGATGTCTTCCATAAACAGTTTCAAAAGGAGATTGTCGTGTTGAAAAATGAGTCAAGTTGTTATAAGCAAATTTGGCCAATGGTAACCATGTGGTCCAATCATCTTGTTTGTAACTGACATACATTCAAAGGTATTGTTCGAGGATTTGGTTTACCCTTTCCGTTTGCCCATTGGTTTCAGGGTGATAGGCCGTGGAGAGGTTCCTTGTAATATTGAGTTGTCGACACAGTTGGGTCCAAAATGTGGATACAAACAATGAGCCTCTATCTGAAATAATATCATTAGGTAAGCCATGTTTGGAAAATACATATTCCAGAAACAATTTTGACAAATCTTCTGCTGTAGCAGTAGTAGTGGTTTTAATAAAAATAGACATCTTTGAAAATCTATCTACTATTACTAATATGGCATCAAAATTATTAGAAAGAGGAAGTTGAGAAATAAAATCCATCAATAAATATTCCCAAGGTTTAGAGGAAATAGGAAGCAGTTGAAGCAACCCATGCTTCCAGTGACGGGGGGTCTTATTCCTATTACATTTGTAACAAGCTTTTATATAGGCCTTGATTTCTCTAGTCATTTCTGGCCAGAAGAAATCCCTCGCTATTAACTGGTAGGTTTTATCAACCCCAAAATGACCAGCTAATGGAGAATCATGTCGACTATTGAAAATCCATAATTTTATTTCATTGTTGTTGGGTATGACTACTCTACCTTTGAAAACTAATAGACCTGATTCAATACTAAATCTTTTGGCCCCTTGCTTTGAGAGTATTTTGTCTTTTAACCCTAAACAATAGTTGTCCTTTGACTGAGCTTCGAGGATGTTGGATAATGGATTTTGAAACAATTGAATTGTCATTGAATTAAGTTGAGTCATTAACATTGATTCGTTGAAAATTGATTTCACATTTTCTGGGTTCTTGTCAGCAAATGCATCCCCCCGCTGTGGGTAAACGTCGTCCCAACGTGACAAGATATCTGGGACAATGCAGTTCTTACCTGGGTGATAGGAAATAGAAAAATGAAATTCAGACAGAAATTCAGCCCACCTTGCTTGACGCCTGGTTAACACTTTGGAAGACATGAAGTATTTCAAAGCATTATGGTCAGTTAAAATTTGAAAAGGACTATCTAGGCTAAGAAGAAAAGCGCGCCATTTTTTAAGACAATGAATAATAGCTAAAAGCTCTTTGTCATAAATTTCATAATTTAATTCTGCTGCAATGAGTGTGCCTGACTCAAAAGCAACAGGGTGAAACAATTTTGTTTCAGGATTTAATTGAGAAATGTCCTCTGAAATAGCATAATCGCTCGCATCTGTCTCGACAATTGTCGAAGCAGAAGGATTAAAGTGTTGAAGAATTGAAGCTGTGGTAAATGCAGTCTTCAATGCTTCGAATTCCTTTTGTGCTGTAGAAGTAAAAACAAAAGGAATATCTTTTCTAAGAAGAGAAGTAAGATTGGAAATAGTTTTAGAGTAATCTTTAATAAATCTTCTATAGAAATTTGCAAAACCCAAAAATCCTTGGAGGGATTTAACAGTTTTGGGCTCAGGCCATTCCAGGACTTTTTGGACCTTTTTGTTGTCCATGACCAAACCATCAGTGGACAACGTAAAACCCAAAAAATCGATTGATTTAAGATGGAATTCGCATTTATTGTGCTTGGTGTAGAGACCGTGGTCTCGAAGTTGATTTAGAACCTGTCGAACATGATGAATATGTTCATCCAGTGTCTTTGAGAAAATTAAAATATCATCTAAATAGAAGACAACAAATTGTTCGACAACATCTTGGAAGATTTCATTGAAAAAAGTTTGAAAAGTTGATGGTGCGTTACACAATCCAAAAGGCATAACTAAATATTCAAAACTACCAAATCTAGTGTGCATTGCAGTCAGTGGTTCATGACCTTCCGCAATGCGAATAAGATTATAAGCGCCTCTAAGATCAAGTTTAGAAAAGAAATTAGCACCATTAAAAAGGGTAAGAAGCAATGAAATAGGAGGAACAGGATATTCATTCTTCTTAGTGACTGTGTTGAGCTTTCTATAGTCAACACACAACCTAAGACTACCGTCCTTTTTCTTTACAAAAAGGACAGGGGAGCCGGTTGGAGATTTACTGGCTCTGATGAAACCTTTGGCTACATTCTCTGCAATGTAGTCTCGAAGAACTTGAGATTTGTCCTTCAACAAAGAATAGACAGGACCTGCTGGAGGTACTGGACCTATTAACTCTATCTGATGGCTGTAGGGTGGATGAGGTGGTAACTTATCGGCCTTGCGGATTGAAAAAAAATCGAGGAAATTATGATAGATTTCTGGTAGAGTCAATTTAATGGTTTCAATGTCGATTTGGTCGTCCTCATCATCTTCGAGAGAATCTGTTGAGGGAAGACCAGAATTGAGAGAGCATAATTCAATTACTTCGAGGCAATTTAAATCCTCTTTGAGTGAAGTCATTGAGCTAGAAGGGTTAGCCAATTTCTCATTTAAAGAAAGATCAGATGCTTGCAAGTCATCTGGCAGAGATTTGTCCTCTAGCAGGACGTTGTCAGGCGGGTTGTTTAACTCCCTATTGACCTGCATTGAAGAATAAGAAATATACTTAGTGCGTGGTGTTATCAATCCCCGTGTCCAATCAATTTCAGGATTCCAATGCGTTAAAAAGTCATGGCCAAGAATGGTATCGTCCATCCTTGGGGCGTCCAAGACTGATAACTCCCACTCGAAGGGGGGGAAATTCGGAAAGTTGAAAACCCATAAAACTTTCTTACTTACCCAATATTTGGGTTCCTCTGATTTGACCAAGTAAATTGGAGTTCGATCAATATCTGTAAATGTCAGTTGTAACTTCTCGGCAAAAGTTAAACTGAAAAAAGAAATTGAAGCTCCAGAGTTGATAAGACAACTGAAGGGGATATCCTCCTTAAAAAGAATGAATCTCAAGCGATTTAAGGCAACTCCAGTCCTTAAGACATGGAGGTTCTGTGCACTGGGAGAGATAAGATAGTTTGCTTTGCACACAAGTAAACTATCTACTAGTTTTTTGACCTTGAACTAGTACCTTCTCTTTCCTTCAATTTTGCACAATCTTCCAGTTGTGCTTACCCCCACAATACATACATAACCCATTACACCACACAATATGGGGGGCGGACTTGCTAGCAAGTCCGCAACCTTGGACCCAAACTCACCATAGATTGAACACACATTGAGCTATTGATAAAGGAACCATACAATCAGGGATGAACACCACTCAGCAGAACAGTTTTAGGTGGGTGTTCAAGTAGAGTTCAGTATGGGTTCAGTATGAGTTCAGTCTGAGTTCCATCTGAGTTCCATCTGAGTTCAGGTTGAGGACTTGCTAGCAAGTCCACCCCCTATATTGCGTAGTGTTATCTGCTCTTCTCTTCCTCTCAGCTTCTTTAAGTTCCCCTTTAGGATCCAGTATTTTGCTGATATTTCCTGGGGTCAAGCTTTTAGGTCGAGGTTTGTCTTTTCCCTTATTGGGTTTGGATTGAGTCGAGGAGGATCGAGTTGTCCGTGGGTGTGAAGAAGGTCCCGATTTAAAATTTAGGCTTTGAGATTTGTTGGCATTTCGACGATGTTGAAGTCGTCCTTGGTAAACGCCATCGAGTTCAAGGGTTCAATCCATTAAATCCGTTAAAGTAGTAATCTTCTGACCATGAAGATTTAACTGATACAGAATCCTCGAAGGAAGTCCTTTTTTGAAATGATACTTGAGGGCAGCATCATTCCAACATACTTGAGTTTGAAGTGCTCTGAAGTTAGAGATATATTCAGAGGCTTTACCATTGTCACTCATGCGAAGGAAGTCAAGTTCAATTTCTGCATTGTCAGTTTCATTAGGGTCACCAAACAACGTGAAGAGTTGGTCTTCAAACTTTTCCCAGTTATTAATAAGTAAGTGGGTTTTGGTCAAAGAGAGCATGAGAAGATAAGGTTTGAACCATCTTGCTGCTTTTCCGGCTAGGAATGAAGAAGAGTAAACAACCTTTGATTGGTCGTTATTGAAGGTTTGAGGGTCATTATGGAACAGGAGCTTGCAGGTTTGAAAGAAGGGCAGCAATCTGTCTGGATGTTCTCCATCAAATTTATCAGGAGATTTCATGGAAGGAGTTTTGAATTTAGATCCCTCTGAAGACGTTGGATTTGAAAAGGTCTTCATGAAAAGTCTCATGAAATCTTCCAGATAGTTAGATTGTCCAGGTTCTGAAGGTTGACCAGAAGGGGGATTAGAAGGGGCGGATGGTGCCTCGTGCATTGTATCCTCTCCTTCTTCATCATCACTAGAGTCATCAAAATCTTGTGGGATGTCTTATACAGATTGGACTGAATGTTGCCGTTCCATTAGGTCAAGTGGCTCCAAGGAGTGAGTGCGGGAAACAGGCCTGGTGGCTGTTGGCCTGCCTCTGGAGCGAGCTCTAGTAGTAGCGCCCATAGGAGGAGTGCGTTGAACAGGTGCCATTTAAGAGTTTAGAGAAAAAACACCTGAAAAAGGGACATAGTAGTGCAAAGAATGAGAACTACAGAGAATTAAATTATACTGTCACCAGAAGACCTACGCACAAAGTTCAAGGGTGTTCCTGGAAGTGAGATGGAGGGAGGAGTTTAGAAACTTCTTCAATGCACAGAGGAAATGTTTGAGGAAGTGATTCGAAGATGACTCGGAGGAAGAGCTACTGCTTTGAGATATGTTTGAGAAGGATTCTAATATAATTTAAAGGTAATATTAAAATTCTTAAAATCTCACGAAGGGTTGGAAACTCAATAATCAAAAGATTTAGGATTTAGAAATGATTATTTGAGGAAATAAGGAAAGATACAATAATAATGATTTAACCTAAAGCTTTACCACTATTAACTATATATACGTTCTATAATTTAATTCTAAAGAATGTTGAACCAAAAAACCAACCCCTTTTATATCATTTACTCCTCCTTGCATTGACCTCATACCCATCCACTATTCCACACACCACAGACCATTAAAAAACACCCGTTACACCTGGACCCTCCTCACTAACATCCGTTAACCCTCTAATCATCCGCTATCCATTCCGTCCATGCTCACTACCCCTTTTAATAATTCACAGACATTTAATAAACCTTTTAGTGCACCATTAAATTGACTATTGCGCTGTGCATTGCTTATTGAAGAAAAGACTGAGACACACTATTGAGAGATTGACTAATTTGGATTTAGAGTTTAGACTAGTGTGGTTGAATAGCAAGTACACAAAGGAAGTCACAGCTGCTATAGAGAGTTTCTTTCTGCGCTTCGAGTATGGATTGAGACCTCTGTATTATTGATTTAATGAGCTGCTTTTGCCTTGAGTGTCACGTGGCGCGTGACAGACTTTGTGCCTAGGTCCTCCAGTGACACAAGCAACATGTCCTCTTAACTTTCTTAGGAGCAGAGCATTTGATGGCCAACTGACTCATTAGGTTTGGTGTCAACATGTTAGGATTGACAGTAGTACCAGTGGCAGGAGGACCATGGTGACTACATTTCTTTTTGTGAGTTTCACAAAAGTTACATGACTAAAAGGAAGGACAAAAAAAACAAAAGAATTAGAAATGGAAGAATAGAGAAGAAAGAAAGGGTAATAAGAAACTTAAAGTGAAGAAGCCATTACCATGCTGGGATTTTGAAAATCAAGATGGAGTAATTCTGTTATCAATGCACCACTGACAATGCTTGGCTCCAGTGAGAACAGTCTTAACAGCAGGAGTAGTAGCAACAGCAACTTGTTGTATATTTATGAATTGTAGGATAACACTGACAACATCATTGTTGGTGAACATGATAATAAAGAGAAGATGATAGAAGGAATGAAAATAATTGTAGAACAGATGAAGTGAAACTAGTATGAAGAGAAGATGGAGGAATGAGAAAAAAGTGCAAGATATGCACCTGGTTTTATAGCTCTCGGGGACAGTAGGGAGTAGAGGGAGACTTGGGGTACACATCTCACAGTAATGGAGAAATGTCTCATTCTTTCAGAAATCACAACAAAGGGGTTTTCAGAAGTGCAGAAAAGTAGACTCTTAGAGCCCAGTTTTTTTTAGTACAGTATGGATATACAGTCTACAGCAAGTAGAAGTTAGATGAACAGTTCTCCCTCTGTGCTCCCCACAAATTAACTTGCAAGTAAGATAACCATTTCTTTGCTTCCTAAATAAAGAATCCTAATTAATTTTTTTTCTTCAAAGGTTTAAGTGAATCAATTTCCTTGAGATGGGTTCCCCAACCTGTCCCATTTGTTCAATCAATGAAAATCATTTTGTACCTCCACCTTATCTATGGCGCCATGTCATTATCATATAATCATGCTCCTGAGGTTTTCAGAAAAAAAATTAAACACATGCTATGATCATATCCTAATGAAAAAAAATCAGTTGTACATCAATCTCTAGTTTTCCCAGGGATCTCAATAACTTCATCATTCCTGATAAATGGAAAAGGATTCCCTGCCAGTTTTGATGATTATTCTGATTAACCATTACCTTCCTTCATCTCCTTCTGATCAGCATCATTACTTAAGAACTTTTACACAGTCCCCTTTTAAACTATGCTTCATTTCATAAAAATTATCATAAAAAATCATGAGCAAAGCGCATAGCGCTTTGTGAAGCACTTGCCTCTTATCTTGTGTAAGAATTTCCATAGAGCGCTTGCCTGTGCTCCCTCTACTATTTTTAAATGAATTTCAATACATTAATTAAACAATATTGTTTGAGATTTTTCATGAATCCAGATGCCTGAATTGAGTACACCATCTTCCAATCTTCTTCTGCTAAAGTTAACACCTTCTTCCAAGTGTAAAGTAGCCTTTTGACTTGCACAGAAAGCCTTTACTCTATCCGGATCATATGTTTCTTCATATCCCCTTGAATGACATTAATTTTTCAATCCATATAATCTACTTTGAGTGCTAATGCCAAATGCTTATTCAGAAATAGTTGCTTTTCCATTTCTAGTGCCCTATCTGTCACAGATGTGTCATAGCCTCCTATGAGTCCCAAAAAAAACCCCCAACATACTAATAATAGTTTAACCTTTTTCCAGAGTAAGCGTAAATAATTTTTTTATTTTAGCCTCTTCCTGGAGGTAATTCTGGTAGTTTTTCCTTATTCCAGAGGTAATTATTGTAATAATTCAACCCCTTTTTGTAGAACCTTTTGATCTGACTGGATTCTACATGTTGCTTCCTTTAAGTACCATCCAATTCCTCCATTAAATAGGACCCTCCAGTAATTTTTTTCCTTTTCCTATAAGGACCATTCATTCTATCAGCAAACATTTTCCCCCATTGTATTTCCAGACTTCTGTTATATACTAAAAATATATCCCCTGGATTCAAAGGCTTCCTTATTCTATGCACTATATTCTCATCCCAATATTTTACTAATTTATCCCAGATTTGCATCATTCTTTCATATTCATTTTACACAAACTCACACTTCCTTTCAATCTGTGGTACCCTTGCTAGAATTAAATCCTAAGTTGAGAACACTTGATCCCAATCACATCCTAGAAAGGATCAAGCTTCCAGATCAATAGGCAATACCACCCTTTGACTAAACATAAGTTCATAAGGTGAAAATCCTGTCATCCTATCTGCAAATAAAACTAATGGTAAACAACTTTTCCATTGTGCCCCTTTATTTCCACATAACTTAACTAGTGAATCCTTGATTACTTGATGCCCTCTCTCAATCATTCCTTCAGCCTCTGGATAATATGGTGTTGAAACTCAAATCTTGGTTCCAATGCTTTTTAACACCTCTTTTAATTATCCTGAAAATTCAGAGGCACCCTCCACTGTTACCATTTTCATCACTTCATACCTTTATACCCATTCTTTCTTTAAAAATTTAGCTAAATTACTCGCCTTGAGATTTACTAAAGGTGCTAATTCAACCCATCCTGAAAGATCATCTCTGGCTACTACCAAGTACTTAAAACAACCATATTTTAGATGAGATTTATCTAAGCTAATTCTTCCAGAAATATTATCTTCACCTGTTGCTTTCCCTTTCCCTTTTGGCTTTCTGTAACTCCTGCTCTGCCATTCTGGACAAGATTTAAACCAATCCTTTACCTAATATTTCATATTAGGCCACCAGAATCTCTCTTTGACTCTGCAATAAGTTTCATCTTGAACCCCATGTCTTAAATTCTCATTTAAATCCCTAAGAATCTTCTTTTCTCTTTCCCTAGTTCCAATAAACAACTGTGGAGATGAAGAATGATTCTTTCATACCTTCTCATTTTAAATAAAATAACTATTAGAACACTTCTCAATCTTTTTCCGCTTCTTTTCATCACAATAATCTGGTTGACTCATAACTTCCAGATATATCTTTAATAATTCTGATTCCTCATCAGCAGCCACTCCATTTTCTAAATTTCTTTCCTCTAAAGGAAAATTACTTTCTTGACTAACCCTGAAACTCAAAATGTTGCCTCCAAAGAATCTACTGCAAATTATTCAGGATATTTGCTACTCCACATAACTCCAGTTTGGACTGTAAGTACATAGACTCTACTTTTGTGAAATTCTTTTATTCATAAAGAAAAGGCCTATCATTACCTTCCTCATCCTCTTCCATTGAGACTGTGCTACTGCAGACACACTTTAATCCACTGCTTGAGTAATATTCCCAGCTCCTGGTCCATATTCCAATCTCTTTAAGAGGATATCTTTCCCTACACTTCTCTTCAATAATTTGAATGATTCTTCACATTCCTCTTTCCAATCCCATGCAACATCTTTTCTTGTTAAATGCCTTAATGGAGAAGATAGCAAGGCAAAATCACAAATAAAAATTCTTACATATGTAAAAATACCTATAAACCCTCAAACTTCAGTAGTGTTTTGTGGTTTTGGCCATATAATTACCTTGTTTTTCTATTTTATTGCAATGATCCTTGCTTTCATACACACAACATGTCCAATGATATCTAGCCCCTGAATTAAACATGAAAATTTTAGCCCTGAGACAGTTAATACAGCCTTCTCTATCCTAAAAAGAACTCTTTCAAGAATGATTGCATACTCCTAAATTTACCTTCTTATTCTTCGATTCTCCTCCTGAACCTTGCCATCATAATCAGTAGCTGGTCCTTTTTGTTACATACATAAGGACTTAGACTTTTCAACTTATTAAATTATGTACTCAGCTGTGGTATTTAAAACTATGGATCATCTACAGGTTATCTCTGGTTAACTCCAGAGACAGAACTGATACTACTTCCATAGCTTATGGGCATATCCATGAATGATTGAAGTTCTTGTATTATTCTTACAGAAGAAATTGTGAATCCCATGATTGTCCCACATTAAACACGCCTTACAGATTTTGACTACTAATAAATGACAAATAACAACTCTCAATTGGTCTACTCATCCTTTCCAACTCATCAAAATCCATTTATCATCATTTGACCTTAGCATTTAATTTATGCCAGATTTTTATCTCAACAATCCAAATCCATTTGAATCCAAACCTAAACTACAACAAGAGCTAAGAAAATTAGACTTACCTCCACATCTTTCATGTGTCTCAGAATATAGATAAACATCTAGAATCACCATCAGAGATTGACATCTCTCTAGATATCTGTCATCGTCAACGTCACCTACCTCTTCCTCTAGCAGAAAAACCACTCAACTCCCCTTTACTGCTTCTCAATCATCTCCACCCCTACCCACATCAAATATCTGCTCCTCTTATCTTCTCACCATCTGATTCTTTTCAAAATACTCCACCTCAAGATAGTGACTTACCAACTATGTTGACCAAACAAGTGCTGACCAAATATAAAGGAAACAATTGTGGATGTGGTCACTAAAACTAAAAACATGTCAAAAATATGTGCCCATGGCTTAAAAAACCTGAACTTACTTCTAAACCAATGAGTCAGAATGACCAAATATACCTCTGATATGCAAGCTATTCATGATCTTTTCTCTCAATTTGAAGATGAAATAATCTGGCATGTCTTATTTTACACCATCAAAAAAAAGCTCCAATCTTTTATTAATAATAATACTTCATGTTTCAAAGTGCTTTCAATACTCAGTAAAATATTTGACAAATTATCTCATACATCAATAATGACTCTATTAAAAAGATTTCTGGATCTTTTCTCTTCTACTTTCATTAATATTATCACCCACAAGGAAAACATAAAATATATTCTGGATTCAATTGAAAGATCTGTTTTTTATTTTCAACAGAGATAATATTGCTGCAGTGATGGCTCAATTACTGCACCCAATGTCTTTTTGTCAAAATTTATACCAATTCCAACCATCATTTTGAATTGAGAAAAGACATAACTCAGCCCTCTTTTGATGAAATGATGGACATCTTGCAAAACTTTTTCACCAATATTAACTCAAATGCAATCAAAGATGGCCCTAAAATGTCAAATTCTCTTTCAACTTCAATTGGAATGGATGAGTCAGTTTCAGCCATGGTTTTTAGAAGAGAAAAGATGGACACCTACAGGCCAGGTCACCAACAAAAGGATTAATTTTGTCACATTTCAAAACATTGTCCCAGAGACCTTGATGGAACATGTTTCAATGTTGTAGTATGGGCTCAAAGAAAGGCACACCTTCAAAGATCTTGCATGTCAGTGAATCATATCCAACACCCCATAAACAATCAAAAAGGGAAGAAATAAAATTGTTAGTCATTGAAAGTCAAAAAAAATGAAATTGACTCAACAGCATTAAATGTCTTAATGACCTCACTAAATGAAATAGACCTTAGGAGCAATGATTGGCTTGCTGAACTCAAAGGAGAAATTGAAAAGAGGGTATTTGATTCAGTTGTGACTAATCATGTCACTGGTAATCAGCCACTTCTCACTGACTTTAACCTTTTGAATAAACCAATACCAGTAAAAACAGCAAATGCTTCAGAAGAGGCATTCATTACTGGATATGAGGCTAATATGGTGAAAGGATATAATAATGATTTGATTAAAATTAAAGGTGTATTTTTTATGATAAGGCTAAATCTACACTTCTCTCTCCTTTTGATCTTTTGAAGAAAATCATTTCTTTAACTGTAGGTAATCATAATAATTATATCATATCATAAAAGAAAAAAAGGTTATTTACTGCTCATATGGGTCCTCCAGAGCAAAGATGGACTTTTAACCTAGTATATCCTTGTATTCTAGAAACATAAATGTTTGAAATGAACTATTTTAACTCTCTTACTTCTACAAATTTTCATGCTCCATTTTTTCCATCACCACATTCATCAATCCCTTACACAGTAGCAGCCTCTAACTCTGCTATGGATTGGCACAGAAGGCTTGGACACACCAGAATAAGGTTTTTTTAAAAAATTGCAAAATTGGCTCTTTTTCATAATGTCACATCTCTTTTACCTTCATGTAGACTGAACTGTGACATGCATGCTATGTCAAAGAGTAAGTGAAGTAACGCATGAATTTCAAAGAAAAACAATCATGAGTGAATGGAACTCATGGATTAAGATCTTGTAGGCCCTAAACTTTATGTCACAAATAATGGTGAAGTATATGTAGCAACCTTTAGATAATCCTTTTCTACTCATGGAGAGGTATTCATTCTAAAAAAAAGTCTGATTTTTTTTGATGCCTTTCTTAATTTCAAGAATAGACTAGAGAGCTTCACTGATAAAAAGATGAAAATTCTAAGAGCCAATAATGGAAAAGGATACATGATCTGGTATTTCTCTGATTTTCTATTTAACAATAGAATACTACATAAAAATTCCATGCCATACCATCATGAACAAAACAGGATGGCAGAGAGATTCAGTAAAACTATTGGGGAAATATCTAGAATGATCCTGCTAGTGTCCAACCTTCCATCAGCTTTTTACACAATGGAATACTATTGGGAATCCTATGTACACAATAAACTTCCAAATGTACAGCTTACTAACAATAAACCTTACAAAATCACTTTTTAACAAAAGGCAGATCTGGCTCCAATCAAAATTTTCAGTCAACAGGTGTATGTACACATACCCACTGAAAAAGGCACCTGAATGGAAGCTAGAGAAATGAGATTTTGTGTAGCTGGACTTATTTATGGAGGTAAGGCATGACTTTTTTGGAACCCTTGAACTAATTCATTTTTACAATCTGAAACGGAAAGCTTTGTTGAAGAAAATAATGTTGAAAACACAGCTACTCTGGTGTCTCCTCCTTCTTTCCCTCCAAATAAATAAACAAATGATGATCTATCCTTTCTTCTCAATAGCCTTTGTTTTGTTGATCTCAGAGAAGAGAATACCATTGCGGTGAAAGAATCCATGGTTGAATACACCAATCAAAATGCTTGAAAATTATTGGATTGATTGCCAAAGAATTTCAAGCAAGCTATGAAAAGGCCTGATTCAAAATAATGGCATCAAGAATGTGAATCTGAGATTAAAAACATGTAAACAATGAATGTTTAGAATCTAGTTCCTCTTCCTCCAGGTAAAAGTTTAACTGAAGCTAGATGGGCGTTCACTTTAAAAAGGGAGTAATTTGGAAACATTTTTAAACACAAGACAAAAAAGGTTTCTCAAGGCTTAAACTAATTGAAGGAGTTGATTTAAACAATAATTTTTCCCCCACTTCCACTTTTGCATCTTTATGTCTCATTCTCACTCTGGCTGCTAAATTTAACTGGCCAATCAGAATGTGTGATGTTATGGCAGCATATGTTCACAGTACTTTAGAAGAGATATATTTCAAACAACCTGAGGGTTTTGAATAAGGTGATCCAAATATAGTCTTCAAACTCTCAAAAGCTATTTATGGAGCTAAACAGGAAGAAAGATGCTGGTGGAAACATCTCAGTGGAATTCTCGCTAAGTTTAGTCACAAATCTAGTAACCAAGATGCAAGTGTTTATGTTATATCAAATAATCATGTAAAAGAAATACTTTTGATACATGTAGATGATTGTGTGGTAGTTGGAAGTAATTATTTGAATTTGGAGAAGTTACAGAAAGATATAGGAAAAAGTTTGGATGTGAAATGGAATGATGGAATATCTTCAATAGTAGGTCTATTAGTCTCGAGATGTGAAAGAGGTTTTAAAATTTATCAACCAGCTGTGATAAATAAGATTTTCAAGGAACACAATGTTGCAAATATTAAATATCACTCATCACTACCTATCAGTTTATCATTAGTCTCAATACATGAAAAGACAGAACCAGAAATAGAACCTACAAAATTTCTCTCAATTATTGACTTGTTTTCATATCCTGTTGTAGGATAAAGGCCTAATTTGGTGTACCCAGTTAACTTCCTGGCATGTTTTGTATCAAGACCAGGTGAAGCTGAAAGGGTTTCCCTGTATCATTTTCTGAAATATCTACAATTTACTAAAGATATGAAGTTTCTAATTTTTCATCATCAATATCCCACTCCATCAACAGAAGTATACTGTGATGCTACATGGGGAGGTGATTTTTGAAGAGCTCCAGGAAGCCATATTTTAAAAATTAACAAATCTCTAATTCTATGTAAATCAAAATGACAATAAAGTGTTTCAACTGCATTAATTCACTCAGAAATTATGGAAATGTCGAATGCCACCCACCAAGCTCTATAGATGAGGAACTATCTTTGTAAAATATATTTGTGTGATGCTCCCACCAAGCTCTAATCCAATAATAAAGGTGAATTTGTGGTATATATGGATAATCCATTGCATAAGAGATGTTGTAATGTTGATCATTATTTTTATTTTGTAAATGAAAAGGTTTGTAGGAAGGAGATAAAAATTGAATGAGTTTCATCAAAAGATGAAATAGCAGATCTGTTAACAAAGAATCTGGGCCCCAATATTTGGAGGAAAAAAAGATCTTTATTTGGTGTGTTTTAATTTTTTTTTCTGTTGTTAATTTCATTTTTATCTCTCTTCCCTCACTTTATTTCTTTTCCATATGCTGATGGAGAAATCACCAAGTGGGAGGGGGGTATTATATACATAAGCACTTAGAGTTAGTGACTTATTAAATTAAGTACTTATCTGGGGTATTTAAAGCTATGGAGAATCTACAGGCTATCTCCAGTTCACTCTGGAGACAGCACTGATACTTCTTGCATACTTCCATACCACCATTTTCAATACCAATTCCTAAATGTATTGGAATTTCATCCTGAAGTATCCACACCATCTGTGCTTGATATTCCAACACAGAATTGGTTGCACCTTGGGTTGACCTTGTCAACCTGAAGCGCCCCAATGGAGTTTCAATTTTAGTCATTGGTCTTGACAATACATCAAATTTGCGCTCATCATAGCCTCCCATTATATCTTCTAATCCATAAATCCATTTCCTGAAAAAAATTTCACAAGTTCCTCTGGCCTTGGTTGTAATCCTGCATCTTTCACTGTAACCTTGTTCATTACCCTTAAATCATGAACAACCTTTAATTTTCTGTTATGCTTGACAACATAAAATACGGGACTTGAATAGATAGACATTGACTGTTCATACAAGCTAGAACTTAACATATCTCTAATTAATTCTGTATATTCCTCTCTTATAGGCACTGGTATAGGAAACACTTTCTTCTACCATGGCAAATGAGATACAACTGGAACAATATAAGGTTTTCCATAAGTATGCTTCAGTAATCCCCTTTCATCTTCCGTAAAGGCAATAGCCTTCTATCTAAGAACCATAACAAGTAACAACAAATTATTCTCCTCCAGTGACAACCAATGCTTGGATCCAAAATTAACCATCTGAGTCCATTCTAACTTTATCCTTTTAGTAGGCATAAATTCAGGTGGAAACTTTGTTAAAGTTTTATTGTAGTGATTTCATGATATCACCAGCCTTTGTAAATATGGATTCAAATCCAGCATTGGTATACTTACTGGTTTAAACTTAACTACTACTTGTTTATACTTTGATGCTAGACAGTGCCAGCTACTACCTTTATTACTTAACATTAAAACCTTCCTAATACAACTTCAGGTAATGCCTACATCTTGTTTTTGTCTTTTCTTCTTAATATAAGGGTAAAAAAATCAATAATAAAAGAAATTAAAAAGACTAGGAGCAATAAAATCAATAGTAGTATTACACAGACACCTATGAAGCACCAATCTACATATCCCTGCTTGGAATTATTGATCACTATCTGGGTCCCTCTCATCTTGTGAGATAGTAATACCAAAAATGCCAGCCCCTAATGAAAAGATTGGCACCTCCCTGGTGGACACTCATTTCTTCCTCCTCATAAAACTCTCTTTCTTTCTTTAAACTCACAGATCCAACATAGTTAGTTTCCCAGCCACCATCCGTAGACACTACTAAGACTGCCATTGTAGAAAGACTCTTACAGTCAACTTTCTGTAAGCAGAATCCAAGGGAGTTGGATAAACCAAAGAGAACCCTGTCTCTTTAAGCAAATAAAGAGTTCACAATCAACTAAGATATAGCCTCTACTTGATATAAAATGATCAATAAACTATGTATTTATTAACGGTGTTGAGATGTAGAATTTCTGTTCTTTATAATGAGGTTGAAAAACACAACAGTAAAGCTGTATTTAGAAAAGTTGTTTAAATGATTGAAAAGTATGTTTTTATGAATCTTTTATTTTTATATGATTTAGTTGTTTAAATTAAGATCCCTGGTGATGAGACCTTTATAATGGTACCCTATATGTTTTTATTTATAATGATGAATGAAATTAATATATTGCTATGTAAAAGTGTTATTTTTATAAGGATATTACAATTTATAATTTGTCATGAAATAATAAATTATTGTTATAATATACATTGTTGTTGTTGGTTGTTAAGCTGTTATGATTGTCTCTGATCTATCTTCTGCTGATTATTGTTAAAATAAAAGTGGTTTGATGATGTCTAATTTCAAGTCTACAGGCTTTATATGCATAGTATGTCACATTTCCTACTTTCCCTAACCAGAGCATTCCAGAGCTCATCTAGAGATCACTGGAATTTGTACTGAGCTCTTTCAGAGAATTCTGGATCTTGTAAATACTTCTGCACTTAATAAGAGCCTTTAAAATATCAATAAAAATCTAGAAAAATTACAGATGATAGAGCTACTTCTACTTTATAATCTATTCCATTTTTCATAGCCTGCACAGCCCAATTCATCTATTTAGCAATTATCAAAGTTAAGAAAATTATGAAGAATAAAAAATAACTAAAAATAATTTATAAAATTATTAAAAATAGTAGAAAAATATTAAAAATTCCAAAAAATTTACCAAAGGTTCTTGAGACTCTTGAATTTCATTTCCATGCACTTCTAAAACTATACTTGCATTTCTTGTTCAGTAATTATTTGTTAAATCTTGATCTGTAAAATTAACTCTTTTTAACCACTTTTAATACTCAATTTCTTTTAAAGTAACCATTTAAAATTAGATTTGCCTTTCCAATCTCAGTAATAATTTGCCAAAAATTCTTTATAATAAACTGAAGAGCCCTAATAAGCTTTAGACTACCACATCCTCCCTCCAATGCAGAATTTCTCAATTCTTTAAGTTTGCATAATTAATTGAACACATATTTATCCTCTCTTCATCCTCTTCAACCAATTGCCTTAACTAATCCTGAAAATTTCTTCAATTTATATTTTAAAATAAATATCATCATCAATATTTCATCAAAAGACCTCGCTGTCCCATGTGAACTTTGCACTAAATACCAGGCTCCTTGTTTGATTTTTAACTCTGTTCTTCCTGGAAGAACTACCTGTGATCTTTTCAGGCTTCAGAAAATCAAGTTTAATTTTCCAATTATACCTTCCTAAAATAACATCTATACTGGACCTTTCAGGCTAAGTTCAAGTAAAGAGACCTGAATAGCTTTCTTAGTCAGTTTTCTAAAAGATTTTGATGGTCCTATATGAATAATGTAATACAAATCCAATAAGTATTAAAATATAACTCAATATAAGGGTCTCAGTAATTTTAATCCCACTAATTATAAATAGGTTACAATCTTATAGTTGGTAGAAAAATCATTGTAATAATTAAGATTTTATTAAAAGTCTTTATAAGTACTATTGATACCTATTGTAATTGTATTGTTTATATATTTTGATTGTAATGATAAAGAATGTAGAGAACAAGACCAAAAATCCCCCATCCTTTTATACCCAATAATTCCTCCAATGACTCCCTTGATTTACAAGTTTTATACATGACTAATGAAACATCATTCTAGCCAATACACCTTTTTAAAAACATAAAGAGTGACCAATAACATAATAAGAATGACTTCACCTTCCAAAATCCTGTAGTAATAGGAATAATTCATCAAAAATAAGGAATAAGCAAAAAAGAGAGTGTATGAGTTTTATACCTTAAAGTAAAAGAATAAAAAGAGAAATAAAAACACTAATTATTACACAATGTTAAGGGGGATCAACAGTAGAAACAATGGGTCTAGTTATGACAATGCACCACGTGAAATCCCCATCCAAAAATAACCATTAGAGGGTATCAATGTTCAGGGATCCGCAATTAGGGATCAGTAATTTTTTTTCCTGGGATCAGAAATTATTGATTTCAGAATATTCTTATCTAAAAGTTCCAGGGCTAGTGGATAAGGAGTCCACAATAATGCATTATCCTGCCTTTGATACCCCAATTTTTATTCCTAATTCCTGAACCCAAACTCATCACATCCATGATTTATTTTTAAGAAAGTCACATGACCTATAATTGCTGATGCCATCCTTAAGTCGTTCCTCAGTCTATGATACTTAATTTTGGTGGCAAAAACATAAAAGTTTTTCTCATCTTTATTTGTCTCTTCACTCTATGATACTTAATTTTTGTGGCAAACACATAACATTTTTTTCTATCTACACACCCCATCTGCTCATTTGGTGGAAAATTCCCACTTCCCACCTCCCACTCATCACTTAAAACTTATACCAACAACCTTTTCTACCAACAATAATAAAGCACCTCTCTACTAGGAAGCAACTTCACACAGCTATGAATGCTATCACTTTAGTTTTAGCCCCTGAGTGTGACTCTGACTCTGGGTTGGAAGACACTTTAGCTTATATGTCTTTTCAATGATTTTTATGAAGAAGAGGATCCAGACCTACACCAGCTCTCCCCTCCCTTGAATCACAAAAAATTCTTTTCACCAGCATATTCTCAATCATTATGCCAACCACCCTCCAACATTTTGAAACAAAACTCTTTAATTTTTTTTTCATACTCTCCAAATGTTAAACTTCTGTGTTTTATTCACTTGGTTTGGTGTTTTTCTTTTTTGCATATTCATTTTTATTTTGAATTTACACTTAATGTCTCTTTTTTGGATGTCTCATTTGTTTTCATTCACCAGCTCAACATGCAATCAAATATTTTCTGAAATTGCATAATTTTTCACTGTTTTGTTTTTTCATTCATCCCTCATATCCTTTTCCTCTTCTCCTCCAACATCCCTCAAACAATTTGGTTTCATTTATTTTCTCATCTCATCTCTCCAGGTAAGTCATTTTATTTTTTTTATGATTTTTTTATTGCTAATTATAATTTTTGTTTTGTTTTTTTCTTTTATTTATTTATTTTCTGTATCTAAATTTTTTTTGTAAGTGGTTATTTTTGATTTCAATAGTAAAATTAACATTTTTTTCTCTCCCTTTTTACTTTCTTTTTTAGCTCCATCACCCTACTCTTCATCCCTCCTTTGCATGCTCATTATCCCCCCTTTCCCCTATTTCACTTTTTTTAACTCCATGTCATTAAAACACATACATTGCATATTCTTTATGCATTTCACTTACTCCATATTCAATTTCTCCCAAATTCAAACATCAATCTTTCTCACTCTATTTTTCCTACTTTTCAATCAAGGTAAGTTTCATCTCCTTTTTTTCATGCCTAAATGATATCTTATTCCTTCTATGAAAATTTCATACTTAAACATGTGTATAAATCTTATCTGGATAACAGTGAACTTAATAAACTCCTCTTGTTCTTATCTCAATTACCACTTTTCAAGTTTTTGTAAAATTTTGAAAATCAGACTCAGAATTAGGGTTAGGTTTATTTAAATCTAATGTCATTTTAACTGAAGATTCTTCTGAAGGCTACCTTTCATTTCCCACAAACAGATTTTAACTTGCTTCAGTGGTTGCTGAGATATTGAACGTTAAAGTTGAGCCTTTTTTTGCAATTTAAATTTTTTTATTTCATGTTTTTATGTAAAAAATTAGGGTTATGTTTATTTAAATCAAATTTTGTTTAACTGAAGATTCTCCTAAAGAATATATTTCACTTATTATAAACGGATTTGAATTTGGTTCAGTGATTGCTGAGATATTGACCTTTGAAGTTGAGCCTTTTTTCCAACAATCATATAGTTTATTTCATGTTTTTATATTGCATAATTAGAGAATAAGGCTTAGGAATCTCTTATATGAAGATTATCTAGGCTTATATCTCCATCTTGTTGGAATTTTAATCAATAATTTTCAGATTTTTGTGTAATTTTGAAAATTAGAGTCAAAATTAGGGTTAGATTTTTTTGAATCTTATTTTCTTTTAGCTGAAGATTCTTCTGATGCCTATCTTCCATTTCCCATAAATGGATTTGAATTTGATTCAGTGGTTTCTGAGATATTAAACTTTGAAGTTGATCCTTTTTTCTAAGTTTCATTTAATTTATTTCATGTTTAGACCAGGATTTTTTAAAGGCTATTCTCATGGTATGTCTGATAATATATGTTTCATTCTTAAAATCATGTCATTGATTTTATTTCCATAGGCATCTATTCTATACTAAAAAAAAGTTTCTCAAGTTCATCACCAAACAACCAAAGCTCCACCTGGCTTGGAATCCTGTCAAGAGTTCACACATTTTGGATATTCATTTCAAATCAGTCAAAAATTAATCCACATAATAAACAAGGTAAAAAAGAAGGTAAATTTAACAAATATAAAAAAACTTTAGAAATTCTGTGAAGAATTTACTCACATTTGCTGTTCTTTTCAAATTAGTAGAGAGCTGGTCAATAGGATTGATAGGGTATGAGAAAAAGGTGAGGTAAAACAAAAAAAATTAAATAGAAAGAAGAAGTATGGGGTGTAATATAGGTTGTCAAATTTTATTTTTATTTCACAAATTAACATTTTACAAGTCATATTTAATACTCTACTTACCTAAATTAATGAGCCATTGGCCGTTGTGGTCTTCAAACATTTGCAGAGGCCTTTGTTGGGCTGTTTGGCGCTATTTTGGTATGTCTTAATTGACATTGGTTGAATAAATGGGTATTTTTCTGGTTTTATTCAGTGAATATTAGGACTATGGGTATGTGGGTACTACCATTGGATAGCTGCAGTTTTTCTCTATATTTGATGTTCAGATGATATTTTTCATATTCTAAGTTTTAAGGGGTCATTTGCTCATTTTTCATTTCTAAAAGATAGCTGTTTAATTTTGTTTTTCATGTTTTACGGGA
Source organism: Hemileia vastatrix (assembly GCA_030280995.1). NCBI lineage: Eukaryota > Fungi > Basidiomycota > Pucciniomycetes > Pucciniales > Zaghouaniaceae > Hemileia > Hemileia vastatrix. Next base: position 32,880,363 of record JASXTE010000005.1, read on the forward strand.
TAACCTTAAGTCTTAGGGTAAAGTGCATAGTACCATTAAGTAGAGATAATTTGGCTCTATATTTTATGTCTCAATGTTGTCATAGCTTTGTTTTGTGTTTTAAGGGTTTTAGTAGTTGTGGTGGATTTTTCTAAGTAATTTGGGCTTTATTGGAGGTTTTTGGTGGTTTTCTGGCTTCAGGGAGGTCTAGCCGCTTCTAGACAGGCCGCCTGCCTTGGTTATAGAAGGCTGGGGAGTGCTTCTAGAGGGTTTTTTATTCAATTTGGCTGCCAAAAGTGCCAAATTCATTGCTGTGCATGGAATTTTTAGATGGTGGTCTGTGTGTACATACTGAATAAGAAAGTTTGGGGCAACTTTAAATATCATAAAACCATCTGGAGGTGATATCATTGCTCTCACTCAGTTTTCACTTTTTTTTGCAAGGTTAGTTCTTCATTTAACTCAACTTTGGCAACTGGTATCTCTGGTGTAGCATTTCAACCTGCATCAAGTATTATTGCTGTTTTCTGCGCAAAAAGTGCACAGTGTTTTTGTTTTGCTGGTGTGGATCTTTCTGCACTTCAGGTTTCTGGTTCTTTGGTTCTCAGTGATCTGCTATTGGCTACTGTCTTGACTAATTATACAGTCAAGAAGTGTGTTGGAAGGGGTATAGTAACAGTCTCTGATTTGCTGTAGCAAATAAATCTCACCTGGTATTTCTCAAAGGGACAGGGGTTTTTCTCTCCAGTTATTCTCCAACTCCCTTGGTCAAGGCCTATAGCTAGTACTATAGGATTTTCTACATTTCTGTCTTCCAATGCGGGGTGAGGAATTGTTAGCTTTCTGGATTTTCTTTTACTTTTGGACTCTCTTCTGTTGTTGGAAATTGGTTTCCTGGAATCTATTGGACCATGGCTTCTGGACCCTCTTTCTCTAGTGGTGGTAGTGGTACTATTGGTGCTTCTGAGGATTGTAATCATCCTGTTTCCATTAGGCCTTCTGTTAGGATAAAGTCCTTGAAGGGGCCTATGTTTTTTGGGGGAGGATGTGAAGTTGTTTCTGAAGCTGTTTGAGGTTGCTGGTAATGTGGATGGGGCTTCTCACTTGGACATGGTAAAGCAAGTCATCTTCTACATTGGTGACAGGGCTCTGGTGAAGGAGGTTGCTGCTATGGAGGGTTATAGGAGGAAAGATTTGAAAAAGTTTTGTCTGAAGATGACAGACAGGTGGGGATTCAGGTACTCTAAGGTGGATCTCAATATGATTGCAAGTGAATGTAAATCCTATGGAGGCGTGGACAACCTCCATACTTATAGGAAGTTTCTGGCTCAGTTGGAGCCAGTGGTGGATTATTTGGTGGAAATTCAGGAGTTGGAGAGTACTGACTCTTCAAGGGATATTATATGGGCTGCTCTTGCCAGGAATGTCAGGATTGATGTGCTAAAGGAGTTGTCAAGGAAGGACAAGATGAAGATTCTTCCTAATAGGAATCAGAAATTGCCTGCTCTTTCTGTGGTGAAGGAGTTTGTGGAGGGTCATCTGTAACTTTTGGAAGTGGATTCTTTCCAGGAAGCTAGCACCAAGTATGTTAGCAATGTCAGTGAAGCTTTTTCTGAAGATGTGGAGGAATCAAGGAAGAAGGAAAGTGTGAACAAGGGAAAGGCTCCTGAGAAGCCTTAAGAGGTTGATCCAGTTGTGGAGCAGTTGGCTGATCTGACAAAACAGCTACATATTTTTTTTCAGGAGGCTCAGAAGGCCAATAAGGCTCTTTCTCAGCCTTAAGATTTTGATAGGAGGGTTGGTAGGAGTGATCCTTGGGTCTTCTCTTATTTCAGCAGGATGGGCCACAAGTCCAATGATTGTTGGGCACTGAATAGGGATGTGTCTGAAGGGAAGGTGGAATTTGATTGGAAATTTTTCAAGTTCCCAGATGGTTCTTTTGTGAAGCCTAATGATAGTCAGGCTCCAGTGGACTTGGTGAGGAGGAGACATAATGTCAACACAAGGATGCCAATGTTTGAAGATTTGCCTAAGGAGGCTTTTTCTTCTGGTTAAGGTGGAGATGATGGCAAGGGAAAGGTAAAGGAGACTAATAGAGTCTCATTTACATCTTCCTTTGGTGGTTTGGAGTTGTATTCTTGTGGAGGAAAGATAAGTGGGGAATGCTTGGCTGGTGATTATGATGTGGAAGCAGGAAAGATGGGAAAGCCTAAGAGCAGTTCTCAGGCTCAACCAAAGCCTAAGGCTTCAAAGGTGGTTCCTAAGCTTAGTGTAGCTAGGAATAAGTACAGCAAAGAGGAGCTGTATATAATGCAGAATGGTATGACAGATATGGGCCCCCCTAGTTTTGGAGCATTGGACATGAATGGTGAGCCAATTCTTATGGATGTTGATTCTGACTCTGAGGAGGATGTCCCTTTGGATTCATTGCCAAAGCCTTCTGGAGTTAGAGGTTCTGGTGAGGGATCTGGTTTGATTCCTGTTGATGATAATTCTGTTGGTGGTTCTGGTCCTCAAGAATCTTCTAGGACCAAGGTAGTGAAGCAAAGAGCTCACTTTGAGAGGCCAGTGGTTTCTGGCCAAGTTAATGATATGAACTCTGTCCTGGAAAAGATGAATCAGGACCAGGTTTCCCTTACTTATGAGGAGTTATATGCCATCAGTCCTGGGTTGGCTGATAGGCTGAAAAAGTTGTTGACCAGGAGAAGGGTTTCTTCTGGGGAGGTGGAATACATTTGTGATTTTTCTGAAAAATTTAGTGAGGGGCTGGAAACTCATTTTTCTGCACATTTGGGTTATGTCAATGTCATTCTGAATGGCAGGGAAGCTGGGGCATTGGTAAATTCAGGTTCTCAGATTAACCTGATTTCTTTGTTTGAGGCTACTCATCTGGGCCTCTCAATTAAGGCAGGTATTAGTGGGAATTTAAGAGGAATTGGTGGCTATTTCACCGAATTGGTTGGAAAATCTGAGTTTGTGAAGTTTGATATTGGTGGAGCCTCAGGGAGGTTTTATTTTTACATTGCCAAAGGCACTGTAAAAGCTATTTTGGGTGGGCCATTCATGATGGATTTCCAAGCAAGAATTGGTTATCAGTTTGATGTGGGAATCAGATTGGAGTTGACTGGTAAAGATGAAAGGAGACTTCATATGAGGTTATCATCTCCTGGAGAGGATGGTTGGGAGACCAGGCCTGGTTTGTCTACAATGTTCCAGTGTATGGATTGTTGTAGGAGAAGAAGAGAAGTGGGTGCTGCTTCTGGTTTTTTGGAGTGTGGCTTAGGCTCTAGTGAGAGTCTATATTTTCTAAAGTGATGAGGGCTGATCACCCAAGTGCTATAACCTCTCTCCAAGATAAGGAAATCCCAGGTTGTAGTAGGTCAGCTCCCTTGGAGATATACCAAGTGGATTTTCAACTTTCTCTTCTCTGCAAGTATTCTTCATGTTTTTTATCAAGTATCTGTTCTCTCTCAAGATTTTCAATTATTTTTAATTCAAGTTCAAAAAAGAAGATTGGTTATATGTCTTTATTGAAAGATATGCGGAAAAGCTGTGGAGTGGTGAGATTGGGGTCTAAAAGTAAGTCCTCCCAATTGTGCAATGCTAGGAATTCTTCTATACCTTTCAAAAACATTACCTTGGCCATGTCTGTGAGCAATGGGGAAACCCCTGGTTATTTTTGTTGGATAGAAGAAAACTCAAGAAAATAAAATAAAAGTTTTAAGATAACCAAAGAAAATAAAGAAAAAAATCTGAAGATAATCAAGAAAGAAGAAAAGAATTATTTTTGTGAAGATCAGCTAGATCAATTTTTGGGCCTCCAGCATGAGGTTAAACTGCACAAAATTTTGAAGAAAGAAGATAAGTAAGATCAATTTTCAAGCCTCCAGCATGAGGATATACTGCACAATTTTATAAGATGTGATTCAAAAGATGAATCAAGATTTGAAGATTAAGAAGATTGAAGTGAGGATGAAGATGTGGAATTGCAGAAACGTTTTGGAGTGGTGAGATTGGGGAATAAAAGTAAGTCCTCCCAATTGTGCACCGCCAGGGTTTCCTCTACACCTTTTAAAAACATTACCTTGGCCACACATGTGAGCAATGGTGAAACCCTTGGTTATTCTTCTAGGTCTGGTGGTGAAGACGTCCTGAAGATCCCTCAAGTTGAAGTTGGAGCTGCAAAGTATAAGAAGGTAGCTCAGAAGATTAGGCCTGTCAAGGAGCCTATTCCTGTAGATTTGAATCCTCCTTTGAAGAGACCTCCTTTGTCAAGAGATACGTACTGTAATCCTCTGGTGATGAATCCTTCTGCTTTTGTAGAAACTGCTAGGGTGACTGTGGAAATTTTGAAATTTGTTAATTTTGGTCCTGATGGGTGGTTATCTGATGAGGAAAAGAAGTTGTTGATGCACATTATTGTGCTGAGGAAGAAAGCAGTGGAATTTGTTGAGGAGGAAAGGGGTGCTTTGAAACACTCTTATGGGGAACCTTACTTGACTCCTGTGGTTTGTCACAAACCTTGACAAATCAGACCTATTCCAATTCCAGCTGCTATTAGGGATGATTTTTTAGAGATTTTTAGGGAAAGATTCAGGACTGGTTTATACAAACAATAAACATATAGTTACACAAGTCTAGTTTTCTGTTTAAAGAAGCAGAATGGGAAGCTGAGGGTGGTGCATGGTCTTAGAGCCTTGAATAGAGTCACTATCAAGGATGCTGTGATGCCGCCAAGTGCAGAGGACTTTCTGGAAGCTTTTGCTGGAAGGGTGTGTTATGGTTTGGGAGATAGTATGGGTGGTTATGATGAAAGGAAACTTCACACTGATTCAAAGCCACTTACATCATTTGAGACTCCTCTGGGGAGGTTTCAGCTCACTAGGTTTCCTCAAGGAGCAACTAATTCAGTAGCAGTATATCAAGCACAAATGGCTTGGACTTTACAGGATGAGGTTCCTACTCATGCTGGTATTTTTATTGATGATGGTGGAATCAAAGGCCCCTCCACTAATTATGGAAATGAGGTGATGAAGGAGAACTCAGGTATAAGGAGATTTGTTTGGTAATATGCATTTACTCTAGAGAGAGTATTTTTTAGGATTGAAGAGTCTGAATTGACAATTTCTGGGTCAAAGTTTTGTTGTTGCATTCCTTCTCTGAAATTCTGGGTGATGTGGTATTTAATAAAGGAAGGATTATGGCGAAGAAAAAAGTTAATAAAATTCAGTCAAGGCCAAGGCCTAAAAATACTTCTGAATTAAGGGGATTTTTGGGGGTTTGTGTGTACGCCAGAATATTTATTAAAGATTTTTCTTCTTTTGCTTCACCTTTGAGGATGCTGACAAGGAAAGACAAAGAGTGGGTATGGAATGAAGAGTGTGAAAAGGCTTTTCAGAAGTTGAAGAAGGTGGTAGGTGAAGATATTATTCTTCAAAAGTTGAATTATGGTGTTGGTGCTGTAAGAATTTATCTGGAAGTGGACTCAAGTTATATTGCTGCTGGTGCTGTTTTGTCTCAGGAAGATAAAAATGGGAGGGTCAGGCCAGTAAGGTATTAGTCCATGATATTTAATGAGGTTGAATCTAGAAATTCTCAACATAATTTGGAGTTGCGTGGTGTAGCAAAAATTTTGAAGAAGCTGCAAACTGTTTTGTGGAGGCAGAATTTTGAGCTGCAGGTGGATGCAAAATATCTGGTTCAAATGATCAATCACCACGGAAAATCTGGGGGGGAACTGCTAGCAATCCCCTCTCTTTTAACTCCAGAGTGTCTCTTATTATTACAGGGTTATTTTCACTTTATAACAATATACAAAATTGTATTGGAAGTACATTTATTCTCAGATTGATTATAGACAGAATATCAACTGATTCAAAATTATGCACAAGTTGATCCTCCAGAACATGATTTTGGTCCTCTTTTGAGCACAAATTGAGCATAAACTGATCTAACCAAAACTTATGCATATATAATAATTCAGGATACTTGCTCTATTAAATTTCATAATAAAATAAAATATTGATGAATTTATATAAAAAATAATTATTATGTAAGATATTAAATTATAAATTTAGGAATCATAGGAGGGCACTTAATAGAACTTAATTATACTATGTAACACCTTAATACTGTATCACACAGTTTGAAACATTTAAAACAAAATGTGTCATGATGGGCAATGAAATTGCTTGGACAGACACTTTCAAAATTAATACTGACCATAATACACAAATATGACACCTTGGCATCTATCCAATAAAAAATTTTCCTTCTGATAAATGGATTTTTCTCAGTTACTCCCTGTTAAAAAGTGTCCTTGTGAGGTTTGTCTGATCTTCAGGGGGATAATTTGGCCACATCAAGCTACTTCTATTTCCATGATTGACAAAAATATCATCCTCATTTCAATCTAAAGAGTTAATCTCATCTGACTGTGGCTGATCAAAGGGGTCCACCACAAGTTTAGCCAAAATTTTGGCAAACACTTTTTTGATGGATAGTGACTAACCAGTGTGGTCTTCCAACATTGGCAGAGCCCCTTGTTGGTCTGTTTGGTGTTTTTTTGATATGTCTTAAATATCATTGTTTAATGATTGGGTGTTTTTCTGGAATTAGTTGACAAATATATGGACTGCGGGGATGTGGGTGTTACCATTGGATAGCCCCGGTTTTTCTTTATATTTTATGTCTTGTTGACATTTTTCATATTCTAAGTATTTAAGGGATTATTTCTCATTTTTCATTTTAAAAGATAGCTGTTTAATTTTGTTTTTCACCTTTTACGGGCTAACCTTAAGTCTTAGGGTTAAGTGCTTAGTACCATTAGAATGGGATAAATTTTCTCTATTTTTCATGTCACAATGTTGTCGTAGCTTAATTATGTGTTTTAAAGGTTTTAGTAGTCGTAGTTTATTTTTCTAAGTATTTTGGGCGTTTTTGGAGGTTTTTGGTGGTTTTCTGGATTCAGGGCAGTTCTGCTGCCTCAGGCGGGCCTCCCGAAGTTGGGAGGACCGCCCGTCTCAGTGCTAGAAGGCTGGGAAGTATTTTTCGAGGGGTTTTATGCAATTCGGCACTCAGAAACGCCAAATTTGTTGGTGTGCATTGGCTCTTAGATAGTGGTCTGTGTGTATATAGTGAATAAGACAGTTTGGGGCAACCTTAATTATCATACAACCATCCGGAGGTGATATCCTTGTTCCTCACTCAGTTTTCACTGTTTTTTGGCCACAATTTGCTGTGTTTGTTGCAAGGTTAGTTCTTCATTTAACTCAACTTTGGCAACTGTTTTCACTGGTGTAGTCTTGCAAGCTATATCAAGTATTATTGCTGTCTCTGTTTTGGATTTGCAACCTACATCAAGTATCATTGCTTTCTCTGGTGTGAACATTGGTCTAAATATCAGTTCTTTGGTTTGGTAGTCTGTCTGTAGACTACTTTCTTGGCTGATCAGGCAGTCAAGTGTATTGGAAAAAGGTTTTAAACAACAGGAACCAATTTACTGTAGCAGGTAAATCTCACTTATATTTTTCTAAAGGGACAGGGGATTTTCTCTCTGGTTTTTCTCCAACTCCCTTGGTCAAGGCCTATAGCTAGTACTATAGGATTGTCTACACTGGTGCTTTCTGAAATTGTCCACCTGAAGTTAGGCTAAACTTCAGGAGGATAAATTTATTATGAATACCAAATTAACTGAATAATACTTTTGCCCTAGCTACTCTGCATCATAAAAGTGTCCAACTGAGGTTTAGCCATAATTCAGGTAGACACTTTTGGAAAGGCACAGTCTGATGGGTTTAATATCTATATATGGCTATAAGAATGAGTTTTTTATCAACATGGAACTAGAATTAATTTAATATGGCCAAAGTGTCCACCTGAAGTTTGGCCAAAATACAGGTGGAAATTTTTATGAGGATTACTTGATGAAATGAAGAAGACTTGAAATTACTTTCCATCATAAAATTTTCAAACTTAAGTTTATCAAAAATTGTGGTGACACTTTTTCCAGATCCAGTCATATGGGATCAACTCTCTATATGGCAATGAGAATCAATTTTTAGTCAATCATGGCATTAGAAGTAATTTGATATGGACAAACTTTCCACCTTATTTTTGGCCAAAAATAAGTTGGAAATTTTTATTAGGAATACTAGATTAACTCAAGATGACTTGCACCCTACTACTGTCCATCATAAAAGTGTCCACCTGAAGAATTCTCAAACTTGTGGTTGACACCTTTGGCCTGGTCCGGCCATATGGGATCAATTCTCCATATGGAAATGAGGATTTAATTTGGTCAATTATGGTACTAGAAGTAATTTGATATAGACAAAGTGTCCAACTAAATATTGGAAAAAAATCAGTTGAAAACTTCATTTAGTTTTTCAAAAAATCAAATTAAGTACAATTTTATTCCTGATGGTGCCCATTTTATCCAACACCTCTTCTGAGCCTTGAAAGTAGGCATTTAGCTTGAATTTTAAATTTCATATAAAATCCCTTTTATTTAACCTATTTCTTTTTATCCCCTTTTTTTTCTTTTAGATATCAATTAATTTTATGTAAAACAAATCATTTTAATAATTTTTTACCTGTATTTAATAAAATAATTAAACGTTTAACATCACCCTGTAAGCATTTGGCACATGTTTTTTTTCTATACTAATAAAAATAATAATATACTGGTGACAAAAAATTGATCAAATGATTAAATATTAATAAAAAAGAAAGATCAAATACCAGTGGATATGTTTTAAAAAAATACCAGTTTCACTGAAGAAGATCTGCACCCTAGATACTCACCATCAAAAAAGTGTCCAGCACAAGTTCGGCCAAACTTGTGCTGAACACTTTTGGTCAGGTGCAGTCATATGAGATCAATTCTCTCTATGGAAATGAAAGAATTATTTGATAAAAAACTTCACTAGAAGTAGTTTTATATAGCCAAATTTTCCACCTAGAGTTCATCAAAACCACAGGTTCACAATTTTTTATCTTTAAAAAAAAGTAAATTTAGTACAATTTATCCCTGATGGCTCTCATTTGCTTCAACACCTCTACTGGCCTTTGATAGTAGGAATATTACTTGGATTTCTTTTTTCATATTTGATCCCTTTAACTTAATTTTTTATTTGTCATATTGCTTTTGGATATCAATTAATAATTTTTAAAATAAATTATTTTCATATTTTTATACATTTGTTTAATAATATTATAAATGGTGTAAGATCACCTGGTATGCATTTGGCACATGAGTTTTTTCTATACTTATAAAATTAATAATATAATGGTGACCAAAAATTAATCAAATGATATTTATGAGTGAGGCACAAAGATAAAATACCAGTAGACATGTTTGTAAGAAATACTAGATGAACTGAAGAAAAATTCTACCCTAGCTACTCTCCATCATAAAAGTGTCCAGCACAAGTTTGGCGGACATTGTGCTGGACACTATTGGTCAGGTGCAGTCAGATAGGAGCAATTCTCTCTATGGAAATGAAGATAAATTTATGATAAATAATTACACTAGAAGTAGTTTGATATGGAAAAATTGTCATCCTGAAGTTTTGGTAAAGCTCAAGTGGATTTTATTTTTATTTTTACAAAATAGAAAATTTAGTGCAAGTTTAGTCCTGATTGTGCTAATTTGATTCAAAATCTTATTTTTCTGTTTATGACAGGAATTTAACTTGGATTTTAATTTTCATCTTTTATTTCTTTTATTTTACTTTATTCCCCTCATATTGCTTTTGGATAGAAGTTTATTTTTTGTAAAGTAAATCATTTTCATATTTTTTTACATTTGCTTAAAAATATTATAAAAGGTGTAACATCACCCAGTATTCATTTGGCACACAAGTTTTTGCTATACTGATAATATTAATAATATAATGGTGACAAAATGTTAATCAATTGATAAATATGAGTGAGGAAAAAAGATTGAATAACAGTGGACATGTTTATAAGAAATTCCAGATGATTTAAAATGAATTGCACCCTGGCTACTCTCCATGATAAAAGTGTCCAGCTCAAGTTTGGCCAAACTTGTGCTGGACACTTTTGGTTGCATGCCGTCAGATGCAATCAATTCTTTTTATGGAAATGAGACTGAATGATCACTCCATCATTGCACTGAAAGTAGTTTTATATGGACAAATTTTCCCCCGGAAGTTTGTCCAAACCTAAGGTAGACAATTTTTTACTTTGGTAAAAAGTAAATTTTATCCATGTTAATCTATGATGGTGCCCATTTTTTCTGAAGTCTCTACTGGCTCATGATAGCAGAAATTATACTTAATATCTTTATCTCATGTTTGATCTTTTAATTTTAATTTTACCCTTTTATTTATCCTTTAGCTTTTAAATATCAATTATATTTTAGTGAAACTGATAATTTTCACATTTTTTTACATTTATTATATAATATTATTAGAGTTGTAAAATCACCCAGTGTACATTCAGTACACATGTTTTTGCTATACTAAAAACATTAATATTTTAATGGTGACTAAAAATTAATCAAATAATAAATCTGGATGACACAGAAAGATCAAATACCCATAGACATTTTTAAAAGGAATACAATATTAACTGAAGAAGACTTGCACCCTAGCTACTCTCCATCATAAAAGTGTCCAGCACAAGTTCAGCTGAGCTTGTTCTGGACACTTTTGGTTGCATGCAGTCAGATGGGATAAATTTACTCAATGGAAGTTAAAATGAATTTTTTCTCAATCATTGCACATGAAGTAGCTTTATACTGCTATACTATCCTCCTGATTTTTTGGAAAACCTCAGGTGGACACTTTTATTAATTATAAAAAAATGAAAATATATTCCAAATCTAGAACTGGTGGTGCAAATTTGGTCTGAAAACTCAAATAATCTTTGATGGCAGAAATTTTATTTGAATGTTTAATTTCATATTTAATCACTTTTATTTTACTTTTTTATTCCTCTTTTTTCTTTCAAATATCAATTTATTTATTGTAAAACTATTGCTTTTCATATTTTTTTTACTTTTATTTAATAAGATTATGAAAAATGTAGCGTCTCCCAGTATGCATTTGGCTTACAAATTTTTTCAATACTAATAACATTAATATTATAATCACCACGCAATATGGGGGGCGGACTTGCTAGCAAGTCCGCAACCTTGAACCCTAATTCATATCTTTTTCAGCACACATTGAGGTGGTGATGAAACAATCATGAAGAAATATTGAATTTACTTTGAAAACACCTTGAAACTGATTTGAACCTTCATTGAACCACAGTTGATTAATAGTTCAAAAAATATTCACAGCAGGAAAAAAGTGTGCACTAGATGTCTAGTGCTTTTTTTTGCTTCCTGAATTGATTCCTGGTAGAATTACAAGTGGGACTTCCATCAGATGCCTCCCTCCCCTAATTCTCCCTTATCTTCAATCTGACTTCCTATCCTACCCCCTTATCTCATTTCTAAACTTGCCATCTACTTACCCATTTTCCCTATTCCTTTCCTTCACAGTGAGAAAACAACTCTCCTCTCCTTCCCCCCCTCTCCCTTCTCTTCTCTTCATTTCTCACACCTCCCCCAGACCCTCACTCACCTTTCCCAGCCCACTGTCATTATTTAGTTTTATTTTACTTTGTATTTTTTTCATTTTTCATGTTTCTTCCCTACAAAAATCTTCCTTTTTCAACGATTGGCCACATTTTTTTAGTAAACACAAGCAACTCAAATTCTGAAATATGTATTTAGTTACATTATTTACCACTTGGAATGGGTTATAATTCCTCAAAATTTTATTCCTTGTTATTTCTAATTTATACATATTAATTATTCTCAAGTTTATAAAAAGTTGGCTACTTCCCAAGCCCTTGCATGCCTCCCCAACACTTTTTTCACCTCTTCAATCTCATCGCTCACCTCCCCCAGAAAAATAAAGGAACTGGGGAAGGCTGGGGAAGGTGAGAGAGGGGCTTTACAGGGCTGGGAGAGGTTATAAAATCCCCTAACCCACTTCGGGAAGGCTGGAAAAGGTGAGCAAGGGTCCTTAAAGGGCTAGGAGAGTTGATAAAAGCCTCTCACCTACTACTCACAGCCCTACTTAGTCTTTACAGCACCTCGTTCACATCTCCAGCCAAATTAAGGGACTTGGGAAGCTGGGGGAGGTGAGCGAGGGGCTTTGAAAGTCTGTGGGAGGTAATAAAAGCCTCTCACTCACTTCTCCCAGCCTTCCTTAGTCTTTACAGCACCTCGCTCACATCTCCAGCCAAAGTAAGGGACTGGGGGAGGCTGGAAGAGGTGAGTGAAGGGCTGGAAAGATTGGGAAGGTGAGAAAGGGCTAGGGGAGGTAAGCGAGAGCTGGGGGATGTGGACAATAAACTGGGGAGGTGAGTAATAGTTTTAGAATGTGAGAGAAAGGCTGGTGAGGGCTAATGGAGGTGAGTTGGGTGAGTGAGGGGAATGGGAGGTGAGCGAGAGGTTGCAAAAGGGGTGTAGTTGTGTTAAAAGTGAAAATAGAGTGGAGGGGAGTAGTGAGGAGGGCTTAAACATAGATTTTGAAGCTTAAAGGGTGTAGCAAATGTATCAGGAGGGCAATAAAAGGGTGGTGAGTGGTAATAGAATTAACAGAAATGAAAAAGCAGAAAAATTTGTGTGGAGAGATTGAGAGGTTGTCCATTGAGGTAGTGAAAAATGGAGTGTGAACTTTGTTCTTCGGGCGAACATCAGAGTCCACCCCCTCAATCTACAGCTCTATTCTGCCGATATGGAAAATGATTGATAATTATTTTTTATTGATATTTTTTAACTTAAACCTATAGTTTATACGTCTTTATTTTATATTTTTGATTTACAATGCACTTTAAGACTAAGAAAGTAATATAGTAAAATAATTGATAATGAAATACTATTTTGCTTTTTTACACAATAATTCACAGAATTCTTTTGATAACTATACATGATATAAATAAATAATATAATATGAAAATTGTAGCAAAAAGTTAAAAACTAGAATAAAACATTTAAAGAAATTTTAAACTATTGAACTTATGTATTTTTTGAGTTTATTGTATTTATTTTTAAATGTAATAGTAAAATATGTTGGTTAGATTAAAAATAGCTTTGAATTAAATTAAATAATTAGGGTAAAGGTTGAGGAAAAGATTTATCCACATATATAACCATTTAGGCTTATTTCTTGTTTTGTGATTGCTATATATAACTGGATAATTGACTGTAATAACTGCAAATTTAAAAAACTTCAATAAGTTATCTACCTCAATATATTTATGATAATCTATTCAGTAACAGAATAAAATATCTGAGTCCTTTCTTTTACTAATTTTTTTTCATTTCAATGACTATATACATTTTCAAAAAAATTATTTATCATGTTTTTGGTGGAACTTAGATTGAACTCTCAATGCAATCTTGTTTCCAAGTGTGGTTCATAATAATTTAAGCCATGAAAAAATTTATACTTTTTTAGAAGTTTTATTAATTACTTTTAAATATAAAAATAATTATATTTTTATATTAAAATATTTTTATTAAACACTTTGAAGTTCTAAAAATAAGTACATATTAAGAATTATTTTTAGATAATATTATATTAAAAAAAGTTTTAAGTTGATTATATATTATTATGATATGATTTCTTTCCATATTACGTATTACGAAACTACCTAAAAATCAATTTTATACAACTATATCACATAAAAAAGATATCAGCTCTTCTGCTTAGATTTAAAGTACTTCAAAAAAACATTATTTTTGCCTTAGGTACACATTATATAGAGTATTCAGAGCATCATATTAATTTTTTAGACTTACACATTTAAGTTGAATGGAAGCCTCACAGGATAAAATTGGTCATTTTGTAAAAAAAAAAATAAGTAAATATCTTTTAAATCAATATATATTTTTATAAAAAGTCAAATTTTAATATTTATGTTTAGTTTAAAATCTGTTATGAAGATTTGAAATATTGCTATTTAAATTAATTTTTATAAAAATATAACCATTCCAGTATTGCTTTGTGATAAGGCCAATTTCAAGAAAATTTTTAAATTCTTCTGTTTAAATAAAATATCAAAGGGATTGTTTTTCATACACTTAGAAACTGAATAGAAACATCATATAAGATCTACCAATCAGCATAAATATCATAATTCCAATAAATCATTGATAAATCTTGAACCCATATATATAATTTTACAATTGCGTGTAAGTGTTCAGTTGTGAATTACTCCTATCAAAACTTTGATTCTAATGACTAAAAAAGCGTACCTGAAATGTTTCATTTAATTTATTTTTCAAAACCATAGAATTGAAATATTTTTTCTTTTCATTTAAAACATGGAATAATATTATTTTTAATAAAAAGATGATTGCCTTTACAGCTGCTTTTCTACATGGGTATAATCTAAATTACCTATTGTGTCTTTTTTACAAAATGAATATCATATAATAGTTTTTTAATTTGAAACTGATAGAATTATGAAAAATTACCACTTTTACCTATTTAATTCAGTTCTTGAACAATAATACAATCAAAATATCTACCTGAAGCACATTTTTTAACATGAGATCACTTTTCAAATTATATGGTGCTTATTCCCAGGTTGACACTGAAATTATCCCACAATACAGCATTGAAGCAAAATCAAGTACTAAAATTAAAGTTTAAATAAATTTATACTACTTTGTTTTAATTATCTTTAAATTTTTACATCTAGCTTGAATTTCAGTCTTTCATATGAAAAATTCACTAAGTAGTGATTAATTATTTCAACTCATGAGATTACTCTACCAAATAACCATATTTACATTGAATTTTGATGAAATACATCATGAAGAGTTCCAGAAAATCATATGTGTATTACATTGAATAAATTAATATTGTTAAAATTCTTAGTAGTTGAATATTCGATAGAAAAAAAAAGAGCAAAAAGATATTTCCTTTTAATTTTAATCATCTTCTTGCATACAAAAATGGAAAAAACTGGATTAAAATTCACTTGTATAAGAATTATACTTCTTTCTAGACATATAATTAAACAATTTATCAATTATTAGTGCTAAGTGTAAAGAAGATATTAGAGAACTTCATTGAAACAGAAATTATGAAAACATATTTCTATCTTTTATTTTTCTTAATTATGAGTCTTTTCACAGTATTCTAGAATAGAAACTTGAGAATTTTTATGGTTCAATATTTTTATTAAATAATTCCATTGAGTTTAAAATAATTATATTGCATAATAAGAAATAATAAAAATACAAAAAAAAAATATCAGGTAATATGGTTTAAATTAAAAAATAAAAGCTTCAAATTCTTGGTTAAAAGGAGTTATCATTAAAGAGAACCACTGATATTATTATATATTTTTTCAAAAAAAATAGAATAAAATAATTAGAGAGGTTAAAAGTGATGTTTTTGAAATAAATAGTATAATTTTCAGTCTTTTAAGTGATCAGGTGAAATTCAAAATGAAAATGAAAATGAGTTTTGTGAAAAAAATTCTGTGAATGGATCAGATTATTAATCTTCCCTTGTTATTATTTCTATAAATTATTTATTAAACTTTCACTATTACTCAAGCGCAGACTCATCCATGTTTGGTTAAGAGCCCAAGATGAGTTCAAAGTAAAGTTCAGTCTGAGTTCAGTCTGAGTTCAGTCTGAATTCCATCTGAATTCAAGTTGAGGACTTGCTAGCAAGTCCCCCCCAAATATTGCGTGGTGAATGGTGAAAAACAATGAATCAAATGATAAATATGAATGACACAGAAAGATCATATACAACTGGATTTGTTTATAAGGAATACCTGATGAACTGAAGAAGACATGCGCCCTAGATACTCACCATCATAAAAGTGTCCAGCATAAGTTCGGCCGAACTTGTTCTGGACACTTTTTGTTGCATGCAGTCAGATGGGATAAATTTACTCTATGGAAATGAAAATGACATTTTGCTCAATCATTGCACAATAAGTAGTTTGATATTGCCAAAATATCCTCCTGATGATTTTTCAAAACTCATCAGGACACTTTCTTTGGTTTAACAAAAAAGAAAATATAGTGCAAGTTTAGCCCTGGTGGTGCACATTTGATCTAACACCTCTACTTGTTATTGATAGTGAGAATTTTCCTTAGATTTTTTTTTCTTATTTTATCCCTTTTATTTTACTTTTTTATTGCTCATATTGCTTTGGATATCAATTTTTAATTTTTAAAATAATTAATTTTCCTACTCTTATACCTTTATTCAAAAATATATAATTAAAGGTGGAAAGCCACCTGGTATGCATTTTTCAAACAATTTATTACTATAGTAATAAGGTTAATAATATAATGATGACAAAAAATTAATCAAATGGTAAATTTAAAAGACACAGAAAGATCAAATACCAGTGGAAATGTTTATAAGAAATACCTTTTGAGTTTAAGAAGATTTGCTGTATGCCTACTCTCAATTATAAAAGTGTCCAGCACAAGTTCAGCCAAACTTGTGCTGGACACTTTTGGTTGCATGAAGTCATATGAGATAAATTCTCTCTATGGCAATGAAAATGATATATCACTCAATTATTGAAGTTAAGAATGTTTAATATTGTAAAATTGTCCCCTTGAAGTCTGTCCAAACCTCAGGTCAAATTTTTTTAGCAATACATAAAAGTAAATTTAGACCAAGTCTTGACCTAGGGGTCCCCAACCGTCACAACACCACTTCTGGCTCTTGATAGTAAAAATTTTACTTGTATTTTTTATTTTGTATTTAATCCCATTTATTTTCATTTTATTTTTCTATTACTCTTTTTAATTTTAAATATCAATTTATTTTTTTAAAAACTAAACATATTCATATTTTTTTAACTTTATAAAATAATATTATTAGAGGTGTAACATCACCAATTTTGCATCTGGCATGCAGGTTTTTGCTATACTAGAAACATTAATAATTTATATGGTAACAAATAATTAATTATTAGATAAATATGAATGACAAAAAAAGATAAAAAACCAATAGAAATGTGAAAAACAAAAAACTGATGTACTGAGGAACACTTCCACCCTAGCTACTCTCCATCATAAAAGTGTCCAGCACAAGTTCGGCCAAACTTGTGCTGGACACTTTTGTTCAGGTGCAGTCAGATGGGATCAATTCTCTCTGTGGAAATGAAATTTAAAAAAATGCTATATAATTACATTATAAGTAGTTTGGTATGGCTGAATTATCCACCTAAAGTTTTTCCAAACGTCAGGTGAAAAATTTTTTATCTTTAAAAAAAATTAAATTTTGTCAAATTTAGCTCTGATGGCACCCATTTGTTTCAACACCTCTACTAACTCTTGAAGGCAGGAATTTTACTTGAATTTTTCTTTTTCATATTTGATCTCTTTTACTTTACTTTTTTATAACTCATCTTACATTTGGATATTAATTTATGATTTTGGAAAAAAATCATTTTCATATTTTTTTAACATTTTTTAATAATATTATAAAAGGTGCAATATAACATGGCATGCATTTGGCACACAAGTTTTTTCTATACTAATAAAATTAATAATCTAATGACAAAAAATTAATCAGATAATAAAATATGAATAACACAGAAAGATCAAATACCAGTGGACATGTTTTAAAAAAATAACAGTTGCACTGAAGAAGACCTGCACCCTAGCTACTCTCCATCATAAAAGTGTCCAGCACAAGTTTGGCCAAACTTGTGCTGGACACTTTTGGTCAGGTGCAGTCAGATGGGATCAATTCTCTCTATGGAAGTAAAAAAAATTATTTGATAAGAAACTTCACTAGATTTTTTTTGATATAGCTGAATTGTCCACCAAGAGTTCATCCAAACCACAGGTACACAATTTTTTATCTTTTAAAAACAGTCAATTTAGTACAATTTATCCCTGATGGCACTCATTTTCTTCAACATCTCTACTGGCCTTTGATATTAAGAATAATACTTGGATTTCTTTTTTCATATTTGATCCCTTTAACTTAATTTTTAATTCCTCATATTGCTTTTGCATGTCAATTAATAATTTTTAAAATAAATGATTTTAATATTTTTATAGATTTATTTAATAATGTTATAAAATGTGTAACATCACTCAGTATGCATTTGGCACACAATTTTTTGCTATACTTATAAAATAAATAATATAATTAAGACAAAAAATTAATCAAACAATATATATGAGTGAGACACAAAGATATAATACTGGTAGACATGTTTGTTAGAAATACCAGATTAACTGAAGAAAAATTCTACCCCAGCTACTCTCCATCATAGAAGTGTCTAGCACAAGCTTGGCTGAACTTGTGCTGGACACTTTTGGTCATGTGCAGTCAGATGGGATCAATTCTCTGTATGGCAACAAAATAATTTTTTTATCAAATTTCACTAGAAGTAGTTTGGTTTAGCTGAATCATCCACCTACTGTTCTGCTCAATCTCAGGTGTATAATTTTTTATCTTTAAAGAAAAGGTCACTTATTACAATTTACACCTGATGGCTCCAATTTGCTTTAACACCTCTACTGGCTCTTGATAGCAGGAATTTCACTAGTATTTTTTTCATATTTGAACTATTTGACTTTTATTTTACTCTTTTATTCCTCTTTTTACTTTTAAAATACTATTTAATTTTTGTAAAACTAATCATTTCCATATTTATTTATGTCTATTTTAAAAAATTATTGAAGGTATAACTTCACCTGGTATGCATTTGGCACACAGGTTTTTGCTATACTAATAACATTAATAATATTATGGTGATAAAATATTAATTGGATGATAAATATGAATGATACAGACCAATCAAATACCAGTAGACATGTTTATGAAAAATACAAAATGAAGGAACTGAAGAAAAATTCCACCCAAGCAACTCTCCATCATAAAAGTGTCCAGCAAAAGTTCGGCCAAACTTGTGCTGGAGACTTTTGGTCATGTGCAGTCAGATGGGATCAATTCTCTCTATGGCAACAAAAATACTTTTAATTATCAACCTTCACTACAAGTAGTTTTGTTTAGCTGAATCATCCACCTGTCGTTCTTCCCAACCTCAGGTGTATAATTTTTTATCTTTAAAAAAAAGGTCACTTATTACAATTTAGCCCTGATGGCACCCATTTGTTTCAACACTTCTACTGGCTCTTGAAAGCAAGAATTTTGCTAGGATTTTGTTTTTCATAATTGATCTCTTTGAGATTCATTTTACTTTTTTATTTCTCTTTTTTTTTAAAATATCTATTTAAATTATTGTAAAGCTAATCATTTTCATATTTTTTACCTTTATTTTATAATATTATAAAAGGTGTAACATTATCTGGTATGCATTTGACACATGAGTTTTTTCTATACTTATAATATTAATAATATAATGGTGACAATAAATTAATCAAATGATATATATGAGTGAGGCACAAAGATCAAATACCAATGGACATGTTTATAAGAAATACCAGATGAACTGAAGAAAAATTCCACCCTAGCTACTCCCTGTCATTAATGTGTCCAGCACAATTTAGACCGAACTTGTGCTGGACACTTTTGGTCACATGCAGTCTGATGTGATCAATTCTCTCTCAATAATTGCACTAGAAGTTGTTTGATATGTCCAAATGGTTCTGCTGAAGTTTTGTTAAACCTCAAGTTGGCACTTTTTTGTTTTTCAAAAAAGCAATTATAGTCTAAGTTTAGCCTCACTGATGGGCATTTTCCCCAACATGTCTACTTGCTCTTGATGGCAGTAATTTTATTTTAATTTTTTATTTCATATTTGATCCCTTTAATTTCACCTTTTTATCCTTCATATTGCTTTTGTATATCAATTTATTTTTTATAAAACAAATCATTTTCATATTTTTTTACCTTTATTTAATAATATTATAAAAGGTGTAACATCACTCGGTATGCGTTGGGCACACAAGTTTTTGCTATACTTATAATATTAATAACATAATGGTGACAAAAAATTAATCAAATGATAAATATGAGTGAGGCACAAAGATCAAATACCAGTGGACATGTTTATAAGAAATACCAGATGAACTGAAGAAAAATTCCACCCTAGCTACTCTCCATCATAAAAGTGTCCAGCACAAGTTTGGCTGAACTTTTGCTGGACACTTTTGGTCACATGCAGTCTGATGTGATCAATTCTCTCTATTGCAATGAAAGTGAATTTTTCTTCAATAATTGCACTAGAAGTTGTTTGATATGGCAAAATTGTCATCCTGAAGTTTTGGTAAAGCTCAAGTGGATTTTTTTTTATTTTTACAAAAAAGAAATTATAGTCCAAGTTTAGTACCACTGGTGGGCATTCACCCCATCATGTCTACCTGCTCTTGATGGCAGGAATTTTACTTTAATTTTTTATTTCATATTTGATCCCTTTAATTTTACCTTTTTATCACTCATATTGCTTTTGGATATCGATTAATTTTTTGTAAAACAGATCATTTTCATATTTTTTTACCTTTATTTAATAATATTGTAAAAGGTGTAACATCACCCGGTATGCGTTGGGCACATGAGTTTTTGCTATACTTATAATATTAATAACATAATGGTGACAAAAAATCAATCAAATGATAAATATGAGGGAGGCACAAAGGTCAAATACCAATGAATCAATAGTTCTTTGTAATATTATAAATTTTTTGATTAAATAAAATAGTAATAATGAATTATATATTTCATCCACAATTCCACTCTAATGATTCCCACTGCACAAAAAGGGTTCACTCAGTCCTTTCTTTACTGCTTGTGCAAATATTTTATTGCCCACAGTACTACAATTTTTTGTAGTGATTATCCCACATCTGATTCAGGAATATTTTTAAACAAGATAAGTTTTTTTTACAAAAGACCTTATCATATCCAATATCCCACAAAAAATACAACCTGTTTTTGTATTAAAACCCGTTAATTATTAAGAAAGTGTTAAAATAATTAGATTAGACCCTGGCACAGCTAGATCCATACCAACTGACCTAAAGTCTTTTCAATATTGACAACAATTAAATATAATTATGGGCACCAACCATAATTCAGCACTTCTCATTTGCTCTGCTACAAAATGAGTGCATGTAGCATTTTTCTAATGTCAGACTGTTTTTCTTCCTTCCCTCACACCTTTAGTCCAGAATGAAAATTTAGCATGAGTTTTGGTCAAGTTGGTTTGCCAGTGTCATCTGTATGCAATATGAATTCATATTGCATATTTCTATTTATGCATAAAATATACTCGTTAAACATCATTTTTTTGCATTTTTCAATCATTATGCATATTCATTATACAGATGTATATGCATATTAATATATTTTATTCATATACATATATGCACCTTTTTTTTGGATATTCAATATGCATATTTTTAATGCATATTCAATTTTAATATTTTTATGCATATTCAATATGAATATTTTTTATGCATACACTTTGGATAGGCATTTCACATCAATTTTTAACATGCAATAAGTATCCACCATGCAAATTCAAATGCATATGCATCTATATCAAACACGCAACATATATTCAAGTTTAATATTTGAATATTAAGGTATGCTAAGTGATGTTGTTCAACCTTTTGTAAAACCTGAGATTAACTGATGTTCAATGTGGTTCCTAAGCTCTGCTCAAGGAGGGATTGTTCTGGATTCAATCTGTGACAGTTTATTTTTTCAATGTTTTTTCATCTGATTTAAAAACATATTTCTGACAGTTTCAGGATGGTTTCCCAACAGTTTCCTGAAAAATTCCTGATATTTTCAAATAGAGGAAGATGCTAGCAACTCACCTCCAGATTTCCTGTGGTGAGAGTTTCAGAATCATTATCCTCTAATCATACAATATAAAAACATGAAATAAGATAAGTGAAATTTGGAAAAAAGGCTCAACTTCAAAGGTCAAAATTTCAGCAACCACCAAACCTAATTCAAAAATTTTTGTAGGAAATAAGAGATAGGCTTTAGTAGAATCTTCAGTTAAAGGACATGTGATTTAAATAAACCTAACCCTAATTTGTTACATAAAAAATGAAATAAATATTTAAATTGGGAAAAAGAGCTCCACTTTAACAGTCAATATCTCAGCAACCAATCAACCAAATTCAAATCTGTTTGTGGGAAATGAAAGTTAGCCTTCAGGAGAATTTTCAGTAAAAAGGAAATTAGATTTGAATACACTTAACACTAATTCAGAGTCTTATTTACAAAATTTTACAAAAACTTGAAAAGTGGTAATGAAGATGAGAACAAAAGGAGTTTAATAAGTTCACTGTTATACAGATAAGAGTCATACATATATTTAAGTATTAAATTTTTATAAAAGGAATGAGTTATCATATAGGCATGAAAAAAAGGAGATGAAACTTACCTTGATTGAAAAGTAGGAAAAATAGGGTGAGAAAAATTGATGCTGAAATTGTGGGGAAATTGAATATGGAGTAAGTGAAATGCATAAAGAATGTGCAATGTATGTGTTTTAATGAAATGGAGCCAAAAAAAAAGTGAAATAGGGGAAGGGGGGATAATTACCATGCCAAGGAGGGATGAAGAGTAGGGTGAGGGAGCTGAAAAAGAAAGTAAAAAGGGAGAGAAAAAAAAGGTTAATTTTACAATTTCAATCAAAAATAACCACTTACAAAAAAAATTTAGATAAAAAAAATAGAAAAAACAGAAAAAAAACAAAAAAAACAAAAAAAATATAATTAGTAATCAAAAAATCAAAAAAAGAATAAAATGACTTACCTGGAGAGATGAGATGACAAAATAAATAAAACAAAATTGTTTGAGGTATGTTGGAGGAGAAAAGAAAAAGGATATGAAGGATGAATGAAAAAAGAAACAGTGAAAACTTATGCAATTTTAGAAAAAATGCAATGTCATGTTGAGCTGGTGAAAGAAAACCAATGAGCCATCCAAAAAAGAGATATTCACCATAAATTTCAAATAAAATGAATATGCAACAAACAAAAATACCAAGACAAGTGAATAAAGTATAAAAAGTGGACATTTGGAGAGTATGAAAACAAAAAATTAAATGGGTTGTGTGCCAAAATGGTGGATGGTGATTGGCATAATGACAGAGCATATGCTGGTTGAATGAATGTTTTGTGATTCAAGGGATGGGAGAGCTGGCCCTGGTTCAGGATCCTCTTCTTCATAAATATCATTTCACTCATCCTTTAAATCAGCTAGGATATTGTGGAGTATAACATAAGTCATTATCCAATGATTTGCAGTTTTGATCTCCAATTTTTTTTGAAATTGGATTCTGAGCTCCCAAAGACTAGAAAATTGTCCCTTTAAAATACCTATAGCTTTTTCAATCTGTACTCTTGATTGGGAAAGGTGATAATTAAATTTATATTTGGGGTCATTTTCTAAACTTGAACCATGGAAAGCAGGTATAATGTACTTCCCACTTGCATATGCTGATTCTGCAAGGAGGTACTGAGACTTGTCAAAATATGAGTCTGGGGTTTGAGAAATCCTCATTCTTTGGAAGACAGAAGAGTCATGACATGATCCAGGGCAGCTACTGTGAGAAGCAATAAACTTTTTAGTGACATTGCATATAAGTTGAACGGCAATAGAGTATCTAGAAGGAAGATAAAAAGTTAGTTCATGAATGATGAGAAATTGGAGAATATTTTGAAGAAACTTTTTTTTGAGATCAAAATAATGGCTTCCATCATGAGCAGGGTTTTGACTCAAAGGTATAGTTGTGACATCAACAAAACCTACACAACCAGGGAAACCTTTGGCTTGTATTACTTAGGAGGATTCAAGTTGCTGTTCTGGAGTTGGCCAAGCAAGTGTTTGAGACTTGAGGGAAAGGATAGAAATCATACAGCACTTGGTGTATAGTATCACCATACCATATCCTATTTTAAATAGATTATCCAAACTTCTTACAGCAGCACCATTTCCATTTGAGCCAAAGAAACATAGTTTAACAGAAAGTTTAATGGCAGGATTATGCTGTTTGTTATGGGAATTGTTATGAAAGATAGGATTTTCAGAGATGAGTTGATAAATTTTGAAGAAAGAATTGGGAGATGTTCTAAATAGTTGAGGAATGTTTAGAATCGAGCGGAGATCATATTGGGGAGAATGATAAAGATTTGGCCCCCTGGCAATGAGGTAACACTTTTTGGAAAGAAAACACAAATAGGCTAAAGCATCTTCCAAATCAGAGCCAGATTTATAGTAGAGAACTAAAAGTAAAGTGATAGCATTCATAGTGGAGTGAAGTAGCTGTCTAGTAAAGAGGTACTTCATTGTTTTTGGTAGTATAGGCTATTGGTAGAAGGTTTAGGTGATGAGCGGAAGTGGGAATTCACTGCCAAATGTGCAGTTAGGGTGTGTAGATAGAAAAAAAACTTAAGTGTTTGCCACCAAAATTTAAGTAGCATAGAGTGAGTAGAGACTTAAGGATGGCATCAGCAATTAAAGTCATGTAACTTTCTTAAAAATCCATCATGGATGTGATGAGTTTGGGATCAGTAATTAGGAATGGAAATTGTGGTATAAGAGGCAGGATAATGTATTATTGTGGATTCCTTATTCACTAGCCCTGGGGCTAGTGGATAAGAATCTTCCGCAATTAATAATGTCTGATCCCAGAAAAAAAAATTCTTATTCTTAATTGTGGATCCCTGAACATTGTTACCCCCTATTAAGTACATAAGAGCTATAAAAGGTGAATATATGCATGTATATAAGGTTTTATAATGGCATATATTGTATTTTATCATAAATTTCACTCATTTATACAACTTCATATATTTTTTGCATTTATACTGCATGTGTTTAACATAATCTATAAGTACCTTTCACTCAGTCCTGGGAATATCAAGGCTGAAAAAATATCATATCTTAACTCTTTAAACTATTTAATTAGATTCAATGCATATAATATTTTAAAGCAGTGATACAAATTTGACTCTAGTAAGTCAAGAATCATTGTTAGTAGCTTTCCCTCAGAAATCAAGAGACAGCAGTTGAATGGGGAGGTTTATATTCTAAAAATATTATCAATGAACATATATTTGTATCAAATTAAGACAAATCTAAGTCAGGAAAGTTTAAAATGAGGAGTTCACTTGGCTTGATGAATCATGTATGGGTGTTGTGGTTAGTTCAATGCACTTGAAAAATCAGTAAAAAGTTTTTGTAACTACACCCAAAGTTAAATATACCCAATAGAGGGTATTAATGTTAAGGGATTTTCTATTTGTGATCAGGAATTTTTTTTTCTGTGATTGGACATTATTAATTCCAGAAGATTCTTATCCACTAGTGCTGGGTGTAGTGGATAATTATTGCATGATAATGCACTATCCTGCCTCTTATACCCCGATTTCTGTTCTTATTTCCTGATCCCAAACTCAGCACATCCATGATTGATTTGTAAGAAAGTAACATGATTTATAATTACAGATTCCATCCTTATGTGTCTCTTCACTCTATGGTACTTAATTTTGGTGGTAAACACATAACATTCTTTTCTATCTACACACCCCACATGCTCATTTGGTGGAGAATTCCCACTTCCCACTTGCCAGCTTAGGTATCTCCAGGACTGAGTAATTCTTATTTTTAAAATAAGATAGCCTTCAATACAGTAAGCTTATATCTTAAAAATAAGGTTAAAACACTTATATATATGTTTATAAAACATATATATATAATTATTACACTATCATATAACTTATAGTAGCTTACATAGCTTATCCATAGCATAATAATACTTACTAAGGTGTTGATGGAGTCATAATATATTTATCTTAAGTTATATTAAGTAATCATTGACATACATAAGCTTATAAGTATACATAAATCTCATATTCAGTGAAATATGCAGTATATTATGTATATTTAGGTCTATAAGTGGGTTTTAGCCTCTTAATAGCCTATAACCTTTGTTTTTCTGCTTATTTTAGGTCATATGTAAGTATCCAGTAGACTTACAATGCCTACACAAGCATATACATCTAATTCAGGCGCATATATCCAGTTTGGACAACTTAATCTGCTTCATTGGATGGATTTTCACAGAGTTATGGGTTGGGATATGATTACTTGGTTAATACAGATGCTTGGGAATGTTATTCGGAGCTTGGAAAGTTGATTTGGCTCCTTTGTAGGCTTTGTATTTCATTATATACTCTTTGGATGAGTTATTTTACCTGTTTCTTTATGGTATCTGCTTTTATCTGGATTTTCTATTTATGGTATGGGTCTGTTTTATCATTAATTGTGATCGAGGGTCCTTACTGGAGGTCTGGGGGTTAAATATACTTGAAGTGGATGCCTTGGGGAGGTGATGGGCCCTCAAAGTGCTGTAATTGCCGGGGATAGCAGTGACATCATCTGGATTGAAGTTCTCTGAACTACAGTGGATTTTGATGGTTATTAGACATCACTTACTTACTAAAGTTCAATAAAACATTTAAACACACTTATTATCATTCAGAAATATATTTTAAAGCCTTTATAAATTGATATTATAATTATATAAGCTATAACTATATTTTATTTATCTATTTTCCACCACTAGCATGCATTTAAATCCAAGTATTGTGAGTTTTATTTGAGAATAACTATTTTTTTAGTCTTCCAATAAGATTTAATCACTAAATAATTTATAAATAAGTAGTAAGACCATTAATAAATACTATTAGATCATACTTATATGCTAGATTCACTGACAATTGGGGGTCTTTCCTTGATTATTATAGATTATTAAGTATAAGCCTTGGGACATGATTTTTACTTTAGTATAGCTCAAACAAACCAAATATTTGGGTATGCTACACATTAGTGGGTCATAATAGCTCAGTGATTGTGGAAATAAACCCTTTTAATAATTGTACTAATTTTTTTTAAAAAAAAATTAGGTATTTACAGTAGTTACTGTACCCAATATAAACCCAATTTCACTTGGTATTTGGTCACCAATATAACACCCAATTAAATTGGTATTTGGTTAAACTTGGTAAGATATTTATTCACCCTTATAAAGGTCTAGTTAAACTTATTATTTTATTTTTAACAGATTTTTTCAAATTTTTCTTATATTTTATTTAATTAAATAAAGATATAAATTCAGGGTAAGCTCCAGAGCTTTTATTAGTAATTGTATTGCTAATATTTCTTGTCTACTAATTACCATATAGGTTTTCTCTTTTGTAGTTGTAAAATATTGTTATTCTTATCAATATGAGTGCTCCCCAGGACAATGTAAGTGAATCCTGCTTATAATACCAGGTCTAAAGCTAATAAAAACATTGCTCCAGGACATAACAATGGAGGGTCAATCATACCCCCAGCCAGAGAAAATGAGTATAGAGGAAAAAGACGCCCTCTTAAAAAAGATTACAATAAAAAAGAAATCTCCTTCTCTCCAGGAACAACTGTCCCATCTTGAAAAACAGGTCCTGAATTTGGAGGAATCAAAGTCTCTCATTCTGAAGGAGGTAGAGCAATTGCGGAACAATTGCAAGGTAGGATTCCAACAGATGAATCAAACCTTGGCAGAGCTAAAGGAAGGCCAGCCAAGTCAGAAACCCCCTGACCCTGGAGGGTCACATCACTCTCAGGAGAAAATCCTGGTAGACAAATGGAAGTGGGATTGGTTCCATCAACAATGGTCCAGTCACAGCTGCAACAGGGATCCTCCTCCACATCAGACTTCCTCAGTTAACCCCTACAAAGGAAAACAAAAGAGCCAAAAAACAGGACTGGCACAAATCCCATGGTAAGTAGAATACCCTCTCAGATTAAACACAATACTGATGATTACGATATAGGTAATATTATTGATGTCAAATCTGTACAGAGAATTGAGGAGGACTTAAGAAAATGAGGTTTTGATGTAGATACACCTGACATGTCTTTTGTCAATAACAACAGCACTATTTATAATAATAATACAGTTAATCCTCAGTTTCCACCACTTACTAGTGAGATGAGAAGTTCACAAGAAAGTGAGAGAATTGAAAAGGAAGACATGGAGTATTTTAACAATAATCCAACTGTCCATAGAATTATTTCAGCATTGTGGAATAGAATGACTGATTGTGAGGAACAGACAGTTAAGCTCACAAGTGATACAATTTCATCCTTAACATTGAAAATTTCTCAACTGGCAACACAAAAGAAAGAATTAGAGAATGAACATCTGAGTTATCTTTTGCCCAGATAAATCAAAGTGTCTCTGAGCTGCTACAAAGATTGACTAAAGTTGAGATTGAAACTGCCAATCTACTAATGAACCAGGATAATACAAAGTATACTCAGTATAATATTAATCCTTTCATTGACAAAAGTGAATCTCATTCTTTCCCTATACTACCACAACTAAAACCATCTGGTGGTAGTGTCAAATCTGAAAATTTAAGTCACAAATCTGTACAGGAGGAAATACAAGACCATTTATCAAGAGTAAATGAGTTATTGAATTTACCTAAGATTAGTGAAATAAAATCCAATCAGAAGAACTGGCCTAAGATAGATCAGAACCCAACTTATGATGGGGATGCCAGCTCTGATTGGCAACATTTTATCCAAAAAATTGACAACTTGAAATTCTCATATAAGTTACCAGATGAAGAAATAACATCAAAATTGATCTCTTTATTTAATAATGTTGCTTTATTATGGTTTGAAGCTGTTTTGAATGAGGGTAAAGATTACTCTTGGGCTGAATGGAAACAACTAATTGAAAAACAATTTGGAGGTTCTAAATTCAGACTCACTCAGCAGAGATTATATGGGAAAACTAGGTATAATCCGTTAAATGGTGACAAACCTATGGTATTTTTAATGAATTTAAATAAAAAATTAAGAGCCATTTAGCCAAACATGGATTTTAACTTATGGAAAGATAAGATAATATATAAATTCCCTATATCTGTCAGTGACATTATTGTAGCTAGAACAATTAATGTTACTGAATATTCTAACTTTATTAATATTTGTAATGAAATATTGTTAAACCATAAGTATGAAGCAAGGTATTCCACTTATAAACAAAATATTGAACCTGTTAAAAATCAGAATTCAAAAACACTTCAGGAAAAGCAGAAAAATCCTACTGCACCTGTAGTACCTAAAAAGTATAAAACTAATACTTGTTATAAGTGTAACAAACCTTGGGTGAAAGGTCACAAATGTGAGAAGAATATAAATATTGTTGAAAATCAGCATGAATCTGAAAATGAAACAGAGAAAAGTAAAGATTCAAGTGATTATGACAGTAATATCTCATATAGTGATGAAAATGAAGCCTGTATTTTGGAAGATGATTTGTCCATCTTTGACAATCCAATATTACATATGGACTCAAATGACTCTATAATGAATTCTGAGGATGCTGAAATTATTAAAGATATACAAGCTGATAACTTAAGAATGGCACCTATCATGGTTCCAGCTATCATTTCTGGTGAAAATGTTAATATACTATTGGACACAGGAGCTTCTGGCTCTGTTGTTTCTACTAATACATTACAAAAAATTGATAGTGAATATAAGTCTAAGCTTGAATACCTTCAAAGTAGAAATTTGAGAGGTTTTGGAACAGTACTGCTCCCCATTGGTAGATACAAAGCTGCTGTTTTATTTAAACATCAACATGGTTATGTAAGAGTCACTTGTGACTTTGTAGTAATGGATAATACTAACTGTAGAAACTGTTTTATCATTGGAATTGATATTCTGACTAATTTAGGTGTGAAATTAGACCCTGCTAATAACAAATTTACAATTGGCATGAATGGAAAAAGAAAATTTAAAATAAATTCTTTTAACATGGTCTTAAACATTGAGTCAGTAATAAGTATTCCTTGCAAAGGAAGAGGATCAAATGAGATGGAACTTGTGGAAAAATAAATTTCAAAAGCATCATTTGGAACTCAGATAAGTGAAGCTGAGAAAAAAAATATTTTGGAATTAATTAAAGCATTTAAAATGGATTTTGAACATGGAACCAATGAACTGGGCCTTGTAAAAGATCATGAGATGAAAATTAGTTTAACCTGTGATATGGATAATATTCCTGCTAGTCTTAAAAAGAAACCATACCCTGCTTCACCAATGAAGAGGAAAGAAAAAGAGGATAATATTAAGATGTTATTAAAAATGAATATTCTTGAGAAGGTTGAAACTACACCAAAATATTGTGTAATATCACCTGTGCTAATTTTTATTATGAACAAGATAAAGCAAGACTGTGTGGTGATTATAGAGCATTAAATACATTTAAAGTAGATGGTATTTATCCCTTTCCAAGAATTGCCTCTATACATGCTACCCTTAAAGGTGCTAAGTATATAAGTTGCTTAGATGGAAATAAAGGGTACCATCAGATTCCTGTTGAAAAGAATTCACAGAGCTTTTTGTTGATAACAACACACATGGGAATTTATAAATATGTCAGTATGCAATTTGGACCAAAAAATGCTCCATCAGTATTTCAGAAGTTAATGGATATAACATTCCATAATGAAATGATTGAGGGATGGTTAATGGTATACATTGATGACATCATAGTGTTCTCTAAGACATATGATGAACACTTAATCCATTTAAAGAAGTTATTTCAGAAAATGGATGAAATAAAAAGGACCCTTGAATTGAAAAAGTGTAAATTTGGGTTTGAGTCTTTAAAAGTGCTTGGTCATATTGTATCTGGCTTACAAATATGTGTAGACCAAAATAAGGTGGCTGAAATCAAGAATATTGGCATTCCTAAAAATGTAAACAATGTACAATCTTTTCTTGGTATGTGCGGTTATTATAGGCAATATATAAAAAACTACCAATTAATTGCTGCACCATTGACCACACTGATAAAGAAATCAGAAGCTTTCATTTGGAATAATGAAAGACAACAGGCTTTTGATAAGTTGAAAGAATGTTTGATGACAGCTGCTATCTTGGGATTACCAGATTTCCAATTACCTTTTGAATTATATACAGATGCAAGTTTTATTGGTCTGGGTGCTGCTTTGCATCAAAAACAACTGATTGAAGGAAAAATGTCAGAAGTAGTAATTTGCTATATTTCATGTACTCTAAGAAGTATTGAATTAAAATATGGTGCTACTCAACTTGAATGTTTGGAAGTAGTATGGGCTCTTGAGAAGCTACATTATTACCTTGAAAACCAAAAATTTGAGTTAATAACTGACTGTAGTGCAGTTAAGTCACTCTTAAACATGAAAACTCCTAATAGACACATGTTTAGATGGCAATTAGCTGTACAAGAATACAGAGGATGGATGACTATTACACATAGAGCAGGAACCTTACACTCTAATGTAGATTTTTTATCTAGAGTACCTCTGCCTAATAATGATGATAATCCTGCTTATGTTCCTGAATCAGAGATTATTAACATTTATGGCATTTATATTGTAGATCCTGAGGATGAATTTATTCAATCAATTCTTGACATGTATGCTTCAGATCCTGACTTGAGTAAACTCACTACAATATTAAATGATCCGTCTAACGCTTCAATGAATGTTTTAATAAAAACATTACCAAATAAGTATAAAGAGGCATTAGAAAAAAGAAAATTTTCCTTTGAGGATGGTTTTATATATTACAGGAAAAAATTAAGTAAAGTAATTGTAATTTCCCCTTCAATGAAAGAGTTAATGTTAAGTATATGTCATGATGATATCTTAGCAGGTCATTTTGACTA
Source organism: Hemileia vastatrix (assembly GCA_030280995.1). Taxonomy (NCBI): domain Eukaryota; kingdom Fungi; phylum Basidiomycota; class Pucciniomycetes; order Pucciniales; family Zaghouaniaceae; genus Hemileia; species Hemileia vastatrix. The sequence continues at coordinate 32,912,082 of JASXTE010000005.1, forward strand.
CCATAAAATATTAACCAAGTAAAAAACACAGCTTGGTGGATTAACATGTCTGAGGACGCTCAAAAATATGTTGAGACTTGTGATTCTTGTCAAAAATCTAAAAGATTAACAGGCAAAAGAGCTGGTTTATTACAGCAAGTTGAGCAACCAAAATCTCCATGGGAAATCATTAACATGGACTTTGTAGCAGGTTTTTCAATAGCAGGGCATAAGAGTTATAGCTCATGCTGGGTAATTGTAGATAGATTTACAAAAATGTGTAAATTTATTCCTACCCACAAAGAGGTTTCTGCAAAGGACTTAGCTTTTTTATGGTGGACACAAATGCTAAACATAGCAGGTTTTCCCAAAGCAATAGTCTCAGACAGAGATCCTAAATATACTTCTTTTTTCTGGACATCACTTATGGATGTTTCAGGGTGTCAATTAAAACTTTCTACAGCACACCATCCACAAATTGATGGTTTAGCAAAAAGAATGATACAAACTTTAGAAGATATGATAAGAAGATATTGTGCTTTTGTTCTTAACTTTAAAAACAATGACAAATTCACGCATGATTGGGTAACCCTTATCCCAGGTTTAAAATTTGCATACAATAGTACAGTACTTTCTGTCACTGGAAAAAGCCATTTGAGTTATGGTTAGGTTATGTACCTAATACCCCTGCTAAAACTCTAAATAAATTTCCTAGATTGGATATCCATCCAGGTACTAAGTCTTTTCTTCAGGTTAAAGAATTATGCAGAAAACATGCTCAAGAATGTATAAATAAGGCATTTGAGTATGAGAAGAAAAGATGGGATAAAGCCCATAAAGAACAAATGTTCAAAGAGGGTGATGAAGTCCTTTTTTTTACACTAAATTTCAATTTAAATGGTAATGTTAAATTGAAGGATCCATTTATTGGAAGATTTGTAGTTAAAAAGATGGTTGGTAACAATGCTGTTGAGGTTATTCTATATGCACCATACCATAGAAAACATCCAGTGTTTCCTATTTCTCTTATAAAACCATACCATTCTAATGATACTGCTCTATTTCCAGAAGATCAGGAAGGCATAAACAGCAACCTGAAGAAATAGTTGAAAAGGCAGAAATTGAAAAGATACTTAAAAAGAGACACCTTACTAAAGAAAAGGGATTTGAGTATCTATTATGATTTAAACATAAATAAGTTAATATGACCAGTGGATTCCAGAAAATGAAATATCTGATCTTAAAAATCTCTTGAAAAAATTTAAATCAAATTAATACTGTTTATTCAGTATATGTATTATAGAAAATTAAAAAACTTTTTTATTCACTCCTTACTTTTAATTAAAATGTCTTAACATTTTAATTATTATTTTTTTTGGGTGAGGGAGTGTCAGCCTAGGTATCTCCAGGACTGAGTAATTCTTATGTTTTAAATCAGATAACGTTAAATACATTAAGCTTATATCTTAAAAATAAGGTTAAAACACTTATATATATGTTTATAAAACATATATATATATTTTTACACTATTATATAACTTATAGTAGTTTAAATAGCTTATCCATAGCATAATAATACTTACTAAGGTGTTGATGGAGTCATAATATATTTATCTTAAGTTATATTAAGTAATTATTGACATACATAAGCTTATAAGTATACATAAATCTCATATTCAGTGAAATATGCAGTATATTATGTATATTTAGGTCTATAAGTGGGTTTTAGCCTCTTAATAGCCTATAAACTTTGTTTTTCTGCTTATTTTAGGTCATATGGAAGTATCCAGTGGACTCAAAACGCCTACACAAGCATATACATCTAATTCAGGTGCATATATCCAGTTTGGACAACTTAATCTGCTTCCTTGGATGGATTTTCACAGATTTATGGGTTGGGATATGATTACTTGGTTAATATGGATGCTTGGGGATGTTATTGGGAGCTTGGAAAGTTAATTTGGTTCCTTTGTAGGCTTTGTATTTCATTATATACTCTTTGGATGAGTTATTTTACCTGTTTCTTTATGGTATCCGCTTTTATCTGGATTTTCTACTTATGGTATGGGTCTGTGTTATCATTAATTGTGATGGAGGGTCCTTACTGGAGGTCTGGGGGTTGAATCTACTTGAAGTGGAAGCCTTGGGGAGGTGATGGGCCCTCACAGCGCTGTAATTGCCGGAGATAGCAGTGACATCATCTGGATTGAAGGTCTGTGCACTCCAGTGGATTTTGGTATAAGTAAGGGAGGATTTTGATGATTATTAGAGATCACTTACTTACTACAATTCAATAAAACATTTAAACACAATTATTATCATTTAGAAATATATTTTAAAGTCTTTATAAATTGATATTATCTTTGTATAAGCTATAACTATATTATATTCATCTATTTTCCACCACTAGCACACATTTAAATCCAAGTATTGTGAGTTTTATTTGAGTATAACTATTGTATTAGTCTTCCCCTGAGGTTTAATAACTAAATCATTTATAAATAAGTAGTAGTACCATTAATAAATACTATTAAATCATACTTATATACTAGATACACTGACACCACTCGTCATCTAAACCTTCTACCAACAACCTTTTCTACTAATAATAATGAAGCACCTCTCTACTAGGAAGAAACTTCACTCAGCTATGAATTCTTTCACTTTGACTTTAGCTTCTGACTCTGATTCTGGCCCAGGTTTGGAAGACACTTTAGCTTACATGTCTTTTCAATTATCTATATGAAGTAGATGATCCCAGACCTGCACCAGCTCTTTCCTCCCTTAGATCACAAAATATTCTTTCCACCAGCATATTCTCTGTCATTATGCCAAACAACCTCTAACATTTTGAAACACAACCCTTTTAATTTTTTTTTCATATGCTCCAAATGTTTAACTTCTGTGTTTTATTCACTTGGTTTGGTTTTTTTGTTTTTTGAATATTCATTTTTATTTTGAATTTATGATGAATTTTCCTTTTTTGGATGTCTCATTTGTTTTCATTCACCAGCTCAATATGAAATTGCATATTTTCTGCAATCACATAATTTTTCACTGTTTCTTTTTTTCATTCATTCCAGATATCCTTTTTCTCCTCTCCTCCAACATTCCTCAAAAAATTTGGCTTCATTTATCTTCTCATCTCATCTCTCCAGGTAAGTCATTTAACCATTTTTTTTGATATTTTCATTGATAATTTTATTTTTTCTTTTTTTTCTTTTTTTTCTTTTTTGCATCTAATTTTTTTTGTAAGTGGTTATTTTTGATTTTAATGGTAAAATTAACCTTTTTTTCTTCTCCCTTTTTACTTTATTTTTTAGCTTTATCACCCTTTTTCTTTATCCCTCCTTGGAATGGTCATAATCCCCCCTTTCCCCTATTTCACTTTTTTTTTGGTTCCATGTCATTAAAACTCATACATTGCACATTCTTTATGCATTTCACTTACTCCATATTAAATTTCCCTCAAATTCAACATCAATCTTTCCCACTCTATTTTTCCTACTATTCAATCAAGGTAAGTTTCATCTCCTTTTTTTCATGCATATATGATATCTCATTCCTTCTATAAAAATTTCATACTTAAATATATGTATGACTCTTATCTGTATAACTGTCATGCGCCACCTGACACTCAAGGCAAAAGCAGCTCATTAAATCAATAATACAGAGGTCTAAATCCATACTCAAAGCGCAGAAAACGATTCTACATAGCAACTGCGACTTTCCTTTGTGTTCTCACTATTTAACCGCGCTAATCTAAAATTTAAATCTAAATTAGTCAATCTCTCAATAGTGTGTTTAGTCTTTTCTTCGCTAAGCAACGCACAGCACAATATTTAATGCAATTTTCCCCTAAAGGGTTTATTAAGTATCTGTGGGTTATTAACAGGGGTAGTGAGCATGGAAGGGATGGTTAGTGGAGGATTAAAGGGTTAACAGATGTTAGTGAGGAGGGTCCAGGTGTAACGGGTGTATTTTCGGAGGTCTGTGGTGTGCGGAATGATGGATGGGTATGTGTTAAATGCAAGGAGTAATGGATATAAAAGGGGTTGGATTTTGGTTCGATATTTCTTTAGAATTAAATTATAAAATGTATATATAGTTAATAGTGGTAAAGCTTCAGGTTAAATCATTATTATTGTACATTTCCTTATTTTCTCAGTAATCATTTCTAAAAACTTAAATCTTTGATTGTTGAGGTTCCAACCCTTTGTGAAATACTAAAGAGTATTAATATTACCTTTAAATTTTTTTAGAATTCTTATCAAACATATCTCAAAGCAGTAGCTCTTCCTTTGACTCATCTTCAAATCACTTCCTTGAATATTTCCTCTGTACTTCGAAGAAGTCTCTAAACTCCTCCCTCCAACTCACTTTCTAGGAACACCCTCCACCTTGTGCATAGGTCGTCCGGTGACAGTATAATTTAATTCTCCGTAGTTCTCATTCTTTGGCACTACTATGTCCTTTTTCAGGTGTTTTAAATTCTTTAAAAATGGCACCTGTTCAACACACTCCTCCTGCGGGCGCTACTACTAGGGCTCGTTCCAGAGGCAGGCCAACAGCCACACGGCCTGTTTACCACACTCACTCACTGAAACCTCTTGACCTTGGGGAATGGGGACACTCAGTCCAATCTGTAGAAGACATCCCCCAGGATTTTGATGTTTCTAGCGAGGAAGAAGAAGGAGAGGACATGATGCATGAGGCACCATCTGCCCCTGCTACTCACCCTTCTGGTCAACCTTCAGAACCTGGACCATCTAATTCTCTGGAAGACTTCATGAGACTTTTCATGAAAACCCTTTCAAATCCAACGTCTACGGAGGGATCAGAATTCAAAACTCCTTCCATGAAATCTCCTGATAAATTTGATGGAGAACATCCAGACAGATTGTGCCCCTTCTTGCAAACCTGCAAACTCCTGTTCCATAACAACCAATTGAAGGTTGTTTACGCTTCTTCATTCCTAGCTGAAAAAGCAGCAAGGTGGTTTGAACCTCATCTTCTCATGCTCTCTTTGACAGAAACCCATATACTCATTAATAACTGGGAAAAGTTCAAAGACCAACTTTTTACGTTGTTCGGTGACCCTAATGAAACTGACAATGTGGAAATGGAACTTGATTTCATCTGCATGAGTGATAACGGTAAAGCCTCTGAATATATCTTGAACTTCAGAGCACTTCAAACTTGAGTAGGTTGGAATGATGCTGCCCTCAAGCATCATTTCAAAAAGGGACTTCCTTTGAGGATTCCGGATCAATTAAATCTTCATGGTCAGAAGATGACTACTTTAAAGGATTTAATGGATCGAACCCTCCAACTTGACGGTGTTTACCAAGGATGACTACAACATTGTCGATACGCCAACAAATCTCAAGGCCTAAATTTTAAATTGGGACCTTCTTCACACCCACGGACAACTCAATCCTCCTTGACTCAATCCAAACCCAATAAGGGAAAGGACAAACCTTGACCAAAAAGCTTGACCCCAGGCGATATCAGTAAGGTACTGGATCCAAAAGGGGATCTTAAAGAAGCTGAGAGGAAGAGACAAGCAGATAATGGGTTATGTATGTATTGTGGGGGTAAGCACTGGCTAGAAGATTTTGTAAAGTTGAAGGAAAGAGAAGGTACTAGTTCAAGGTCAAAAAACTAGTAGATAGTTTACTTGTGTGCAAAGCAAACTATCTTATCTCTCCCAGTGCACAGAACCTCCATGTCTTAAGGACTGGAGTTACCTTAAACCGCTTGAGATTCATTCTTTTTAAGGAGGATACCCCCTTCAGTTGTCTTATAGAATCTGGAGCTTCAATTTCTTTTGTCAGTTTATCTTTTGCCGAGAAGTTAAAGCTGAAATTCACATATATCAATCGAACTCCGATTTATTTGGTTGAATCAGAGGAACCCAAACATTGGGTAAGTAAGAAAGTTTTATGGGTTTTCAACTTTCCAAATTTTCCCCCCTTTGAGTGGGAATTATCTGTCTTGGCCGCCCCAAGAATGGAGGATACCATCCTTGGCCATGACTTTTTAATGAATTGGAATCCTGAAATTGATTGGTCATGGGAATTGATCACCCCACACGCTAAGTATATTTATGATTCTTCAATGCAGGTCAATAGGGAGTTAAACAACCCACCTGACAATGTCCTCCTACAGGACAAATCTCTTCCGGATGACAAGCAAGCATCTGATCTTTCTATAAATGAGCCATTGGCTAACCCTTCTAGCTCAATCACTTCACTCAAAGAGGATTTAAATTGCCTCAAAGTAGTTGAATTATGCTCTCTCAATTCTGGTATTCCCTCAAAAGACTCTCTCCAAGATGATGAGGACGACCAAATCAACATTGAAGCCATTAAATCAACTCTAAAATAAATCTATCACAATTTCCTCAATGTTTTCTCAATCTGCAAGGCTGATAAGTTACCACCTCATCAACCCTACAACCATCAAATAGAGTTAATAGGTCCTGTCTATTCTTTATCAAAGGATGAATCTCAAGCTCTTCGAGACCACATTGCAGAGAATGTGGCCAAAGGTTTCATCAGAGCCAGTAAATCTCCAACCGGCTCCCCTTTTCATTTTGTAAAGAAAAAATATGGTAGCCTTAGGTTGTGTGTTGACTATAGAAAGCTCAACACAGTCACAAAGAAGAATACATACCCCGTTCCTCCTATGTCATTTCTCATCACCCTTTATAATGGTGCTAATTTCTTTTCTAAAATTGATCTTAGAGGCGCTTATAACCTTATTCGCATTGCAGAAGGTCATGAACCACTGACTGCAATGCGCACTATATTTGGTAGTTTTGAATATTTAGTCATGCCTTTTGGATTATGTATTGCACCATCTACTTTTCAAACTTTTGTTAATGACATCTTTCAAGATGTTGTTGAACAATTTGTTGTCGTCTACTTAGACGATATTTTAATTTTCTTGAAGACACTAGATGAACATATTCATCATGTTCAACAGGTTCTAAATCGCCTTCTAGATCACGGTCTTTACACCAAGCACAATAAATGTGAATTCCATCTCAAATCTATTTATTTTTTGGGGTTTACATTGTCGACTGATGGTTTAGTCATGGACGACAAAAATGTCCAAAAAGTCCTGGAATAGCCTGAGCCCAAAACCGTTAAATTCCTCCAAGTATTTTTGGGTTTTGCCAATTTGTATAGAAGATTTATTAAAGATTACTCTAAAACTATTTTCAATCTTACTTCTCTTCTTAGAAAAGATATTCCTTTCGTTTTTACTTCTACAGCACAAAAGGAATTCAAAGCATTGAAGACTGCGTTCACCACAGCTCCAATCCTTCGACACTTTGATCCTTCTGCTTCGACAATAGTCAAGACAGACACTAGTTATTATGCTTTTGCAGGGGTCATTTCTCAATTTAATACTTAAACAAAATTGTTTCATCCTGTTGCTTTTGAGTCACTCAAACTCATTGCAGCAGAATTAAATTATGAAATTCATGACAAAGAGCTTTAATCTATTATTCATTGTCTTAAAGAATGGAGCTCTTTTCTTCTCAGCCTAGATAGTCCTTTTCAAATCCTGACTGACCATAATGCTTTGAAATACTTTATGTCTTCCAAAGTGTTAATCAGGGGTCAAGCCAGGTGGGCTGAATTTCTGTCTGAATTTCCCTTTTCTATTTCCTATCTCCCAGGTAAGAACTGTGTTGTCCCAGATATCCTGTCACGTTGGGACAATGTTTACCCACAGCTGGGGGACCCATTTGCTGACAAGAACCCAGAAAATGTGAAATCAATATTCAATGAATCAATGTTAATGACTCATCAACTTAATTTGATGACAATTCAATCTTTTCAAAATCCACTATCCAACATCCTTGAAGCTCAGTCAAAGGACAATTATTGTTTAGGGTTAAAAGACAAAATACTCTCAAAGCAAGGGGCCAAAAGATTTATTATTGAATCAGGTCTATTAGTTTTCGAAGGTAGAGTAGTCATGCACAACAACAATGAAATAAAATTATGGATTTTCAACAGTCGACTTGATTCTCCATTAGCTGGTCATTTTGGGGTTGATAAAACCTACCAGTTTATAGAGAGGGATTTCTTCTGGCCAGGAATGACCAGAGAAATCAAGGCCTATATAAGATCTTGTTACGAATTTAATAGGAATAAGGCTCCCCGTCACGGGAAGCATGGGTTGCTTCAACCACTTCCTATTCCCTCTAAACCTTGGGAATCTTTATCAATGGATTTTATTTCTCAACTTCCTCTTTCTAATAATTTTGATTCTATATTAGTAATAGTAGATAGATTTTCAAAAATGTCTATTTTCATTAAAACCACTATTACTGCCACAGCAGAAGATTTTTCAAAATTGTTTCTAAAATATGTATTTTCCAAACATGGCTTACCTAATTATATTATTTCAGATAGAGGCTCATTGTTTGTATCCACATTCTGGACTCAATCGTGTGGACAACTCAATATCACAAGGAATCTCTCCACGGCCTATCATCCTGAAACCAATGGGCAAACAGAAAGGGTTAACCAAATCCTCGAACAATACCTTTGAATGTATGTCAGTTATCAACAAGCACCAGGTCAAAAGTTAGACCACTTGAAGTCAAGTAGTTTTTCAGGTATCTTAAAGTAACATCAGAAGTAACCTTTGAAGGAAATTTTTTTCTTAAAGTAGTTACAAGCCAAACCAAAACTGTGAATGTCACTGTACCAAAAAAAAAATTAGAAAAATTATATCTCAATGCTTATTGTTGAAGCTGTCTATCTGATTTGAACTTGAGTAATTTTCAAAAAATTTGCCTTAGTTCTATATTAGCTTCATTTTCCAGGCAAGAAGTCCTTCATACTAAGTTCCTTTACAACATTTATTTCAGGCCGTGCAATACCTTTTCATAATTTTCTTTCTGCAGGCTGGAAACAAAGACTTTACCAGGACAAGATTCAATGAAAGAACATATAAAATTCTCATACCCTGTTTTTGTGAAGGAAGTGTGGGTTTAATTTAATTATTGAAAATTTTACTACATGAAATAATATAATATTATTAATTTTACCATATTTTCAAAATGAATTCTAGAAAATAACATGAAATTTTTTAAATTACTTGATGAATTTTTTATGGTATAAGAGTTAGAATCTCAATTTAAAAATAGACTTATACTTTAAATTTTATAAATATATATATATATAAAAGAATGAACTCATTCGGATTAATCTGAAACCTGTAATTTTTAAAATTGAATCATAGTTTCAGGAATATACTTCACCATAATCTAAAAAAAAATAGATGAGTTAATCATTTGAGGTTTTACCCTATAGTGATAAACAAAAGTTTTTGAAAAAAAAATATGAAAGAGCAGATAAAAATATAAATAGGCAAGAAAAAAGTGTACTTTCACCAAACATAAATAGCTAATCAGGCACCTTATAGTACTCAATTTGATTTTATTTAATTTTTTTAATAATTATTTTAGTTAAAGGGTAATTTTAGAAACTTAGGGAGGGGAAATTTAAAGTATTTAAACAGATTACATGTATGCTGTATGCTATGATGAAAAATAAGGATTAAAACTAGAATTCTTTTTTGTTAAAAACAGTACAGCTGCAGTTAGTATAAATAAATGAGACAATTTATCCTTCTGTAAAAACTCAAGCTGTTCTGCTTTCAAAATAGCTTGACTTTTACAATAGTAAAGTTCTATAAAAGTTGATAAATCTTCCAAAATGACCTTTTTCTCAGTATCAAAAATGAACTACTCTGTCACAGACAAATTATAATTGTGTGTTTCTTCTAGAAAGACTTTTGGAAGTTTCCCAGTAAAATATTCTTCAACAATATCATCCATAGGAGACCTCCTGGGCCCTGAAAAAGGCTGAACACCTTCCATTTCTGGGGGTTTAGGGACCTTCAATTTTTGATCAACCTTTTCCTGATAGCTTACTTATATGTTTGAGATTGAAAACTTGAAAGAAATTTAGACATCCACCCTTTTTTAAGTTTATTTAAACGTCAAGTAAAAAAAGCACTCCTCCATAGGATTGGAGTTATGACACTACTCCCATCCTGTCTTTCCTCAGTATCAGAGTGAATACAGATATCTTTAAAAAATCCAGTAATTTCAGGGACCAAAAAATATGAATAAATTTTGATTATTCAATCACACAACTTAAAAAATGTGATGTTAATTTATAATAACTATTTTAGAGCTATATAAACAATACTATTAATTCTCTTCTTTTAGAAAGTTTAACTTCAATTTTTTCAGATTCACCTTTTCTATCTTTTTAGAATAGGTTTATTTATCATTAGCTATATAAGAAAATTTATTAGCTTCTCATGTGCTGCACCTCTGAAGAGATCTGAAAACTGCCTCATCTATAATACTTTCATCTAAAATTGAAAAGTTCACAAAACCCTTCCCATAATAGCATTTCATCCATCCAATCACAATATAATTTACTATACAAGATATGTAAAACATGAGGCAACATGCTGCTACATGTTCTCCTACATATGCTATCCAATATGTTTCAATCCAACATAGTACCTTAATGATATGTTGGCACACTTTTTTACATACAAAATATCTACCATGTCCTCATGACATGATGCAGCGCATTTATTCATATTGCCAGGACATGGTAAATTTGCCTAAAGATGAGGTGGCATGTTGCATCATCTTTTACTTTCTGGCAAATAGTGAAGGTAGTGGGTAGTGTAGTTGCTTACATGCATACATGAGGCGACATGTCGCCTCATGTATGCATGTGGGCAACTTGCTTTCTCACATTGTAAAAATAAAAATTATACAAAATAAAATTGAATAGTGTAATTGCATACATGAGGCGACATGTCGCCTCATGTATGCAATAACAGCAGCTCAAAAAAAAAAACAGGCAAAAGATGAGGCGCCATTTTGCCTCATCTTTTGCTTGTTGGTCAAAGGAAGATGCCACATACACTAGGCCATATTTTCATAAAGATGAGGTGGAATGTTGTTTCATCTTTTGCTTTCTGGAAAATAGTGAAGTAATGGGTAGAGTAGTTGTTTACATGCATACATGAGGTGACATGTCACCTCATGTATGCAATTATAATATTATGTTTTTTTTTTGTATTTTTTTTAAATGTGAGAAAGCAAGTTGCCCACATACATACATGAAGAAACATGTTGCCTCATTTAAGCATGTAAACAACTGCCCTACCCATTACCTTCACTATGTGCCAGAAAGAAAAAGATGAGGCAACATTCCACATCATCTTTTTGAGAAAATATGGCCTAGTGTATGTGGCAACTTCCTTTGACCAACAAGCAAAAGATGAGGCAACATGGTGCCTCATCTTTTGCCTGTTTTTTTTCTGAGCTGCTGTTATTGCATACATGAGGCGACATGTCGCCTCATGTATGCAATTACAATATTTAATTTTATTTTTTACAATGTGAGAAAGCAAGTTTCTTACATGCATACATGAGGCCACATGTTGCCTCATGTATGCATGTAAGAAACTGCACTACCAACTACCTTCACTATTTACCAGAAAGTAAAAGATGAGGTAACATTCCACCTCATATTTATGAAAATTCACACTAATGTATGTCACATATGCCTTTGACCAAAAAGCAAAATATGAGGCAACATGGAGCATCATCTTTTGCCTCTTTTTCTTCTGGGCTTCTGTTATTGCATACATGAGGTGACATGTCGCCTCATGTATGCAATTAGAATATTAAGTTTTTTTTTTTTTTTTTCAATGTGAGAAAGAAAGCTGCCCACATGCATACATGAGGTGACATGTTGCCTCATCTATGCATGTAAGTAACTACCCTACCAGTTAGCTTCACTATTTTACTGGAAGCAAAAGATGAGGCAAAATGCCACCTCATCTTTATTCCTATGCACCCTAGTGTATTTCACATCTGCCTTTGACAAACAAGAAAAAGATGAGGCAACATTGTGCCTCATCTTTTACCTCTTTTTTTTTCTGAGATTTTGTTATTGCATACATGAGGCGACATGTCGCCTCATGTATGCAAAGTAAATATTCAGTTTTTATTTGTATTTTTTTTTCAATGTGAGAGAGCAAGTTGCCCACATGCATATATGAGGCGACATGTCGCCTCATGTATGCATGTTAGCAACTAACCTACCCATTACTTTCAATATTTACCACAAAGCTAACAATGAGGCAGCATGCCACCTCATATTTATGCAGATGTACCCTAGTGTATGTCACATCTGCCTTTGACCAAAGAGTGAAATATGGGAAAACATGGTGCCTCATATTTTGCCTCTTTTTTTTCTGAGCTGCTATTATTGAAAACATGAGGCAATTTGTTTCCTTAAACTTTTGTTGAAAAGTTTATCTGATTCATTTTAAAACTTCATTCTATGAAAAAATTCAGAGTATATGATAAAAATATGCTAAGTAAGAATGAAAAAATTGAAGTAAGTAAGTGTTATTTTGAGAGGCTTGTGCAAGGCCTTGTGGCTGCCAAAAGGGGGGCAGGGTGGGGCACCCCAGGGCATGACTGTAGAGCACTTCAAGTTGCTGAAGTTTTTTGTAAATATATATTGTTGAGTATCTTTTTGAATTTCTTTATTTTTACTGGAACTTGAATTCAGTGAAGTAAAATCTGGTTTTACTATTTAAAACTTTTTTAAGAGAATTCCAGAGGAAAAATATAATATAATATTTTTTATTAAAAATAAATTATTTTATTAGATAGACTTAATCTCATAAACTTACTAACACTTTTTTAACTATAAGCAGTTGAACCTGTGCTAAGGATTTTAAAAAGAAATCAAGTAAGATTACAAGGCATGTGAAATAATAGATTTTTCATATACTTTGACTGAGATCCACTTTTATTTTAACTCATTTTTGTGCAGTTTTTTAAAACAGGACTTTAAAGTAAGAGCATATTCCAGGCCCTTCAGATCCTACATTTTTATTTCAATACTAAATAATAGAAACATGAGAAAATTACTGGATGTATTTATGTGTCCATAACCATTTTTCACAAGTCAAAAATTTGGTTTCTTCTTTTGTAAAAGTGGAAGTTTCAGTATTTTTTTACTTTTCAATTTTTCCTAATCTATTCTTTTAATTTGGGAGAAAACCTTAATTCATATTTTAAACAAGTGGAGTTCAAATTATACATGAAAAAACCAATCATTAATTTTTCAAATTTTCATTGGTAAAGTGGGACCTCTTGTGACTTCAATCTATGTACAAATTATGATTCAGTTAATATTAGCTTCTGACATATTTCCTGATGGTTTATCTCAACCTAGAGTGATTGAAAAATCTCTGAAAATTATTTGAAATCTGTTCATCATTCAAATCATGTGACTTACTTTTCCAAGAAATGATTTAGTCTTTTATAAATAGTAATTTATTCCTGAATTATTGTCTTTCCTCTCATAATTAATTTATATTCAAGATGGAATCATTGTATAATTCCTCTCCCATCTGTATTAGCTTACTTCAATTTCACATATCTGACTTCAGAAGCTTCCCAGGTTTTATTGAGAAACCTTTTTCACTTCATCTCTCTCATACATAACATATTATCAGGGCTATGGCACATTCAACTCATATTAACATTAGTAAACAGTGCCCTTCTAATTCACACATCCTCTATGTAATAATTGGCCTCTCAGGATATAAAACTTTATTTTCTCCTGTTGGGGTTTAGCTTCTAGGGCAGGATTCATCCTCTATATGAGTTGAAGATACATTATTACCCCAAAAAGATACCAACTTCCCCCTACTAATTAATATTTTGAATTTCTATCTTTCTAATTTCCTAATAACTATCTCCCAAGGACTTGAGTCACTCCCCAACATAATTAATCTTATTCCTGACTATAACCCATTGATTAATTTGGGCTGTCCTGTGAAAGATATATTCAATCAAAACAATTAAATATCCTCTATCTCCCCTGATTCTTTACTTCTTATCAGACCTTATCATTCTATAAAAGACATCAATGAAGATTTTTTAGCACAGGGGAAGGTGAAAAAAATGTCAATGAGAAACCTTTCAACTTTCAAAAAGAAACTACAACAAAGCATGTGATATAGATGGATAGAATACTCTATTCTCCCCACATGGAGCAAGTACTGTCAGATGCAGCCAAGGGGGAAGAAGTTAACAGGAGGGATCAATGCAGGGGATAAAGATAATAGAGGTAAAAATACTTGTATATCATTTCAAAAACAAACATACCTAAAAATAGGTCAATCAGCAACTGTGCACCTTACAACAACTACAAAAAATCATGTGATGAAATAAGAAGGCACAAAAAGATGAGTTTCTGTGGATAGGATTAAAAGAATAAGCAGAAAGTAAAAGGAAAGAACCTGGAAAAAGGACTCTATTATCCCCAAAAAATTCAAGGAATGTAAGTTTCAGCCAAGGGGGAAGCAGTGTACAGGAGGGAGAAATGGAAGTGATAAAGAGAATAGAGAGAAAAAAATTTTGATGGGGAAAATGGAAAAAGCAAGAAGAGGCTTGATTATATGACAAATTGCACCATATAAAACAATAGAAAACAACACAATGTTGACTAATACTACCAAACTACAATACAGAGAAAGAGAAAGGTTCACACTCAAAGACAGAATTCACACAAAAGGAATTTTTTTTCAAAAATACCATCTTTCCCCTCAAATTATTCCTCTCATGACTCAAGTAAAAGAAGAAAAAAGAGAGTACAGTTTGCATAGTGATACCACCACTGAGAACAGACCTCAAGCAAAAATTATTTTATGATGAAATTTGTTGAGAGAAGGCAAAAGAAGCTCTAAAAATTGTTGGGCCATCAGGAAGTTCTAATCCACTAGGTGTTGGACCCAGCTCATATAATGAAAAATATAGTTCTGATGTAGATAGTTCAAGTAATTATAGCTGAATCATCATTTGATAAAATTTTCCCTAATAAATATCTTCCTTAGAGTCTGCATTTCAGGAATTTTCTGCCTGTTTTAGACCTTAAATCAAATGGGGATCAGTTGCAACACCAAATGATTTAACTTCTTATTTGGATCTTAGTACTAAGGATTTAATGATGGTTCAAAATTTTATTTTTCATACACTCATTACCTCATGGTTCAACTGTGTTCAACACCATTTAGGGAAGACTGGAACAAATCTCAAGGCAGAAGAATGAATTTTGCTAAAAAAAAATAATGATGTGGTTTCTTTGTTTCTAGTTGTGAATATAGAAAATTCTGAAAGTAAAGAGAATAATTTAATTAAGTGTATTTCCATTTTTGTATCAATAAAAAACCTTTTAACTTACTTTTAAATCAATGAAGATGAAATTATATCTCTTCATGATTATCTGAAGGAGTATAAAAATTCCATGGAAAATTTTGGCCACAAATTCACATCAAGCCTAATGTCCATTTAGCCCAAAATTTTCCTGAAGTTCTGCAAATATTTGGCCCAGCATCATCAGAGGAAGCCTGGGATCATGAGAGTATGAATCAAATTTTAAGATCTATCCCACACAATATTAATAAACTCATTTTTTCATAAATCTTTTTATTACCCATATTTTGTTACATTATTTTTTTGTTTTTATTTGAAATGGACAAAATGTTAATGGAAATGTTCATCATGATAGTAAATATTCAATCTCTTCTTGAGATGAATGAAAATTGATTTAAAATACAAATTAAAGATTTTTTCAATATAGAAAAAGGAAAGACTTCAAAATAAACTGTTATATTGCTCTGTGAAGAATATTATTTATGGCCGGAATATTTAAACAAGATTTATAGAAAAATGTCTTTTTTAAACATTTTTAAAAAAGATAAATTCATTGGTGCTTTAAAATTTCTACAATCTAAAATTACTGATCTCCAATACTAAAAAATTGGTGGTAAATACTTCTCATTATACTCAAAACAACAAGGTTATGGGAATACCAAGAGGCAACAAGATTGGAGTTTTTTTTTTGAGAACGTGGAAGTCACTGAATTTTACCAGATCAAATCTTTATTCTAGTTGAATTGTATGATGCTGTTGAAAAAAAAATAGAAAATCCTTTCTCAAAAGCAGGATTCAAAACATTTTGGTGCTACAATTGATGGTCTAAAAATGTTATTATTACTCATAAAGATATTATTGGACATGATTCAAGAACTCTCAATCCAAGTGGCTTTGGTGGTGTTTTATCAGATACTGTCTGTATAATGTCATTAAGTAATATAGCCAGTGCATATTAGTCACCTTTATAATATCCATTATGAATTAAATATATGTATTTTAGACACCAAAGTATGATCTATTGCCTGTTGGAAATTATGCAAGCAGCAATATATGAAGAATTCAAATTGGTCCTAATGATTCAGCTATGAGCTATGTGTCATGATGAAAAATTTTCCCACCAAAGTTCCAACACAGGTTTGACTCAGGTTAGACCACAGGTACTAAACAACCACTTGACTGCAAGTCGTCTAACTTTTGACCTGGTGTAAAGAATATTAATATTACCTTTAAATTATATTAGAATTTTTATCGGACATATCTCGAAGCAGTAGCTCTTCCTTTGACTCATCTTCGAATCACTTCCTCAAATATTTCCTCTGTACTTCAAAGAAGTCTCTAAACTCCTCCCTCCATATTACTTCCAGGAACACCCTTGACCTTGTGCGTAGGTTGTCCGATGACAATAAAAGTGAACTTTTCAAACTCCTTTTGTTCTCATCTCCATTACTACTTTTCAAGTTTTTGTAAAATTTTGAAAATAAGACTTGGAATTAGGTTTAGGTCTATTCAAATCTAATTTCCTTTTTACTGAAGAGTCTCCTGAAGACTATCTTTTTTTTCCCACAAACAGATTTTAATTTGGCTCATTTGACTGTTAAAGTTGAGCCTTTTTCCCAATTTAAATTTTTTAATTTCATGTTTTTATGTATCAAATTAGGGTTAGGTTTGTTTAAATTATATTTCCTCTACCTGATAACTCTTCTGAAGCCTATCTTTTATTTCCCATAAATGGATTTGAATTCGGTTCAGTGGTTCCTGAGATATTGACTTTTAAAGTTGAGCCTTTTTTTCCAAATATGACTTAATTTATTTCATGTTTTTATACTTCATAATTAAAGAATAAAGCTTCTGAAACTCTTATCTGATGGTTATCTAGGCTTTTATCTCCAAAATTTAGGATCACCCAGTTTTTTCATGGAAAATTTCTTGAAAAAATTATATATTTGTGCATTTCAATCTAATCATAAACTGGCCAAGAAAGGTGGACTTCCAAATTGGGCAGATATGGAATGGGTTGAACTCAGTAAGGATTATATCTTTTATTCTAATGTTATCATCAAATATGGAGGATTTCATAGCCAGAGCCATGTTGTCAACCCCAATTCTAATATGCTTACTCTCTGGATTTTCTGTTATATCAATCCTATTACTGGAAGACCAATCCCTTCACCTGCTAAGATCAAAGGCCATGGACTATACTTTCAAGATCATAAATGTATCATGCACTTTGGTTTAGGAAATAGGATTATGGAAGTAATTTGGAATTCTTCAAGAGATAATCATCAAACTACTAAGGCACCTCCTGGATTCAAATTTTCCAAAAAGCTTACTCATTTTGAATTTTCTTTTCAGTTAAATCAAATTTTGGTAAACCAGGTAAGTAAGGTAAGGTCTGAAGGGTCAATGGTTACTAAAACATTAGGGAGGGGTTCTAAATATGGTAATTAAAGTATATGAAAATTTTTATTTTTTTTTAAGTTTTAATTTATCAGTTATTAAAGATAATCAATCAATTTAAGTATTGTACCATTGAGCCCTTGTGCTGTATAAAGGTTTTCATTCAAATATATTCTATGAATGAGTTCATAATACCATTCTTGTCATATTTTTTCTTTGACTTTGCTCATGAAATCATTGGAAGATAGTATTTTGGATTCCTTTACTTTGTTGATTATCTTTTTTAATTGATTTACTTAATTATTAATGAAATAAAATGAAAATTTAATAATCTTTACCCCCTCCCAGAGTAAATTGCAGATTACAAATGGTATCCCCCAGCCAATTGATGATCTGATCCCCTGATACCTTTCCCACATCCAAGTGCACCTTGATGTGGATACATCTTTAAATAATATTTAAATGAATTGAGATAAAATAAATTAAGAAAGATAATATAAATAAAGAAAATATGAAATAAATAGAAATCAAAGAAAATAAAAAAATGAGATAGAGATAAAAAAGAAAATTGCATTGCCCGGCCAATCGATGAGCCTTTCCCCACCAATGCTTGCCCACATCCAGGTGACCCTGATGTGGTTACACCTTATAATATAATTTTGTGATTTTTCCCTCTTTATATCCTAATAAACCCCATAAAAATTTAAAAGAAAAAAAAGAAAAAAGAAAATAATCTAAAAATACCATCAAACACAACCATAGACACAAAAATTAAAGAAAAGAAAAAGACAAAGTCCGGCTCCATATTAAAGTCCAGTCCAAGGAAATGATCACTGGGTGGGTTCCCTCCAATAATTAAAAATGATGGGAGACCACCAGTGATCCACACCAATTAAAAAAATAACAAAGAAGCCAGTCCCAAGCTAGTTTAAAGTCATAGTGGACTTGAAACCTGAATGACGAAACCAGAACTAGAATTCAACTAGGACAAACAAAATACTTGAAACAGACATTATGAGGTAACTGTTATACAGAGCAGCCAGCTCATCAGTTACCCCCACACTTGCCAAAATATTATCTAGAAACCCCCCTGGGTACCTTCTAAAAAAACACAAAATCCAACACATCAAACCATAACCAATAAGAGTGAAGAGTTTGGCACTTGAAGATCAAAAGAGTTTCCAGTTTAAAGTCATAGAGGACTAAAACCTGTGAAAAGAAACCAATACTAGGGTTCAACCAAATTAAGAGAAGGGGTTGGAAACAGACAATCTGGGGTAACTTTTGATAGAGCAGCCAGCTCATCAGCTACCCCAACACTTGCAAAAAAAAAAAAATCTAGAAGCCCTGCCCATGGGTAACTTCTAACAAAAAATTTTTCAACAAAACAGATTCACAGCATTACCAAAATCCAAAATTAAAGAATGGTCCATAGTTTATCCTCATTGTGGAGTAAATCTTCTTCACTTTTAGTGCCTCTAGGGTAGAATCTCTTCACCTGATCAGCAGCCACTCTCTTTTTTGAGACTGGGCCATCTAACTCCTCCAAAACATAAGAACCTTGAGACACCTGAGATCTGACTCTGTAAGGTCCATTCCATCTGTCAGCAAACATCTTTCCCCACCGACTCTCCAAAATTCTATTATACACCAAAACCAAACAACCAGGTTTCAAGGGATTCCTGAGTCTATGAGCCAACTTCTTGTCCTAGTATCTTACTGATTGATTTCTTATCTTATTCATTCTAGAGTATGCCTTCTCTTGACATTCCTCTCTACATTCCAACTGTTGCATCCTGGCAAAGAGAAAATCTTCTGTTGGGCACACATCATCCCAATCAATTCGAAGATAAGAGACAGCTCCAAATCCACTGGTAGAACAGCTTTCTGCCCATAAATTAATTCATAAGGGGAATAGCCAGTTGTCCTTTTCACAGTGACCCTATCAGCAAAAAGAACACCAAGAGTAAATAATGCCTCTATTTTCCAGCACTATCTCCACACATTATCACCAAAGCATTCTTGATAACTTGATGGCCTCCTTCAACCATGCCTTCAGATTCAGGATAATAAGGTGTGGCCACTCTGACATTAGATAAAAAGAACTAGTCATCAAAAATTTTCATTAAGCATTCAATTTCATACAAAAACAAGTGGAAGATGAAAGAGTCTTAGCCTTCTTGTATTTGGCTTCATAGTGCTTGAAGTGTTTAGACATATGTTTAGGAAAAAGATCAATCCTTTCCTTTGTCTTATTTTGTAATCCATTTGCCATTAGAATATATCCATTGACTTTTGATGCAGGGGGCCATCCTACTTTAGTTTCTTTTTCAGTACCATAACAACAATCATAATTAGTTTTAATTTTCAGCCAGTTGATAAGTATGAGATGATCATCTTTTTCTAGCTGAATGGTGTTTGATTTCTCAGCTGAGAGGGGGAAAGAGGGATTAATGGGATTTGAAGAACAACTGGGTAAATGATGCCTTTGAAAAGATCTATGATGACAAGGCATGTCAAGATACTTGAAGATAAAAAGGAGAAGAAACAAACAGATGAGATAAGGAGGGGTTCTAAATGGATAGTTAGAATAGACAGGATGGGAGTGAATAGCAAGGTAGGAAGGCTGGCACATCCAGAAAGTTGTCCAAGATGTGGTTATGTAAAATTGAGGATAAAAATGTCAGATAGAGGTGAACATTGACATGTAAAAGGTGTAATAACCCAATTACTAGAAAATATAATTGCGGAAGATAATTGGGGTATAATTATTTTTATCCGCAATTAATCTAATTGTAGATTGGTCAACATTAAAACCTTTTAATGGGTATATCCTAGGCTAGGTTAATTATATTTTGTGTGGGTTGGGTATATTTTAAAATTGTTTTTGAATTTTTTTTGGTAGTATGGGAAAAAAATTAGAAATTTTTCATCACCATGACAAAAATATTTCAGAGCACTATGCACCAAGTAAAATATCCCTGATGGTGATATCCATGCACAAGTTGGTGATATTTTAGGGAGGAAAACAAAGTCAGAAAAAAAATGTAATAAAAGTAACTGTAAAAAAATAAGTATCAATAAAATATTTTGCAAACATTAGAATTTTTTTTTTAAAAAATGGTAAAAAATCAAAATCAAAAATGAGACAAATGAAAAATTAAATAATTAAATAAATAAAAAGAAAAAGAAAGAAGGATAAAAAATAAACAAATGAAAAAAATGAAAAACTAAGAAAAAAACTGTATAAATTTAAATTAAATTAATATATAAAAATTTTAAAATGTTAAAAATGAAATGAAATGAAAAAAGAAATGAAAAGAATGAAAAGAATGAAAAAAGTATAAAAAAAAGAAATGCAATAAAATGAAAAATATGAAAAAAATAAAAAGAATTACAAAAAATTTAAAAATAATTATAAAAATTAAAAAACAGATAAAAGGAAGAAAACATGAAAAATATTAAAAAATATTAAAAAATATTAAAAAAATGAAGAAAATGAAGAAAAATGAAAAAAATGAAAAAATGAGAAAAATGAAAAAAATGAAAAAATAAAGAAAAAAAAGAGAAAAAAGAGAAAAAAGAGAAAAAAGAGAAAAAAGAGAAAAAAGAGAAAAAACAAAAAAAAAAAAAAAAAACAAAAAAAACAAAAAATCAAAAAAATCAAAAAAATCAAAAAAAACAAAAAAAACAAAAAAAACAAAAAAAACAAAAAAAACAAAAAAAAGAAAAAAAAGAAAAAAAAGAAAAAAAGAAAAAAAAGATAAAAAAAGATAAAAAAGATAAAAAAGATAAAAAGATAAAAAAGATAAAAATTAAAAAATTAAAAAATTAAAATTTAAAAAATTAAAAAATTAAAAAAAATTTAAAAAAAATGCAAAAATTGAAAATTAAAAAAATTAAAAACATTGAAAAATTTGAAAAATTTGAAAAAATTGAAAAAATTGAAAAAATTAAAAAAATTGAAAAAATTGAAAAAATTGAAAAAATTGAAAAATTGAAAAATTGAAAAAAATGAAAAAAATGAAAAAAAAAATGAAAAATAATGAAAAATAATGAAAAAAATTAAAAAAAATTAAAAAAATTAAAAAAAAATGAAAAAAAAAATGAAAAAAAATGAAAAAAAATGAAAAAAATGAAAAAAAAAAAATGAAAAAAATGAAAAAAATGAAAAAAATGAAAAAAAAAATGAAAAAAATGAATTAAAATGAAAAAAAGTGAAAAAAATGAAAAAAGTGAAAAAAATGAAAGAACATGAATAAATGAAAAAAATGAAAAAGAAATGAAGAGAATGAAGAAAAAAAATGAAAAAAATTAAAAAAAATGAAAAAAATGAAAAAAAATTTAAAAAATTTAAAAAATTTAAAAAAAATTTAAAAAAATTTAAAAAAAATGAATAAAAAAATGAAATAAAAATGAAAAAAATGAAAAAAAAAATGAAAAAAAATGAAAAAAAAAAATTTAAAAAAATGAAAAAAAATGAAAAAAATGAAAAAAATGAAAAAAAAATTTTAAAAAATTTAAAAAATTTAAAAAAATTTAAAAAAAGTTTAAAAAAAAAAATGAAAAAAAATGAAAAAAATGAAAAAAATGAAAAAAAATAAAAAAAAAAATGAAAAAAATGAAAAAAATAAACAAAAATAAAAAAAATGAAAAAAATGAAAATAAAAATGAAAAAAAAAATTAAAAAAATTAAAAAAAAATTAAAAAAAATGATAAAAATGAAAAAAAAAAAATTAAAAAAATGAAAAAAAAAATTAAAAAAAAATTAAAAAAATGAAAAAAAAAATGAAAAAAAAAAAAATGAAAAAAAATGAAAAAAAAATGAAAAAAAATTAAAAAAAATTAAAAAAAATGAAAAAAAATTTAAAAAAATTTAAAAAAATTTAAAAATTTAAAAAAAATGTTAAAAAATGATAAAAATGATAAAAAATGATAAAAAATGAAAAAAAATGAAAAAAAGAAAAAAAATAGGAAAAAAGAAAAAATAATAATGAATGATTGAAAAAGAAATCAAAATGAAGAAAAATGAAACAAAAAAGATTTTTTTTTTGTAGAAAAATGAATAAGAAAACACAACTATTCATAGTTTAAAATATTTTTCTTACAAATATTTTTCTTATACTTGTTTTTTATTTTATTTATTTTTTTTCCTTATTTTTCTTATGTTTATTTTTCTCTCTGTATGTCCCTCCCTAGAATATATCTAACACATGCTTGAATATCCACATAAGGGCATTATCAGAAGCCAAAATTCATTGTTTATCAGTTTGGGGTTGACTTAAGATATTCTAAGGCTGATTTTTACTTTTGTTGATTTTTTTATTTTTGTCATTTTTGCTTCAAGGTGAAAAAAAAATGCAGTTTCATGTTTTTGGGTAAAAAAAGAGGCCATTTCTTTTCCTAGAACTTTTTTTTCTCACACCATCAAAAAAGTTACTGAGATAAAAATCAAAAATATACCTAACTAGCCTAAAATTTACCCAACCCAACCAAGAATATACTTATTAGGGGGTGTCAAATTTAGGAATCTTCCATATCAAAATACCTCTTTTTTCCACCAAATCAACCATGATTATTCTTTAAAATATGCCATATTGTGCCCCAAAACACCTTTTTAATGAGGATTAATGTCAATTTGGGGGCTTTTTTTTGCGTTGTAAAATACCTTTTAAATAATTACAAATTTTTAACTTTGGAACCCCCTATTGGGTTTAATTCACTTTGGGCGTAGTGTGTACTTCCTAAGGTTGGGTGGTCTCCATCCAGTTCACCTTTTTGTTTGATTATTTATTTTTCTTAAAAAAATGTTTTTTTTTTTCTATTTTTTTTTTTATTATTTATATTTTTTAAAAAAAAAATCACATGGTTTTAATTTTTTTCTTACACTTATTTTTCTCACAATTATTTTGGGAGGCCTCAAAGGGTTCATCTTTTTGAGCTTTATCGGAGACCACCTTTCTATTTTTAGTGTTTCTTTCAGCCTGGATATTCCCAGGACTGAGTAAAAAGTACTTATAAGTTATGTTAAACACATGGACTATACATGGGAGCAATAAATTAAAGTATGCAAATAGTATACATAAGTAAAATGATGATAATATACAAAAAATGCCATTATAACACCTTATATACACGCATATATCCACCTTTTATAAGTCTTATGTACTTAATATTAAGTTGGAATATGTTAGGGTAATCTTAAGAACCTTAAATATAAGGCTACATAGTTTTTAAGTACACTTAAAGCTGTTATTTTCATTGTTTTATGTAAAAAACAAGAAATGCGCTTTAAATCACTTAAAAGTTGATAATATGCGCTATAAATTTAATAATATTAAAAATGCGCTTTGACAGATCAATTTGTCTTAATTAGGACTATTGATTTGGCTACTCAAATGCATAAAAATAACACTTTTTCAAATTTGGTGTTTTTTATGCCAGAAATGGCTTCTGTGTACTGGCCACATACTGCCTCATTTTTCCCATGTGAATAGCTTCATTTTTAGCAAAGTTAGCTTTTTCACACTATAATTACCCCACATTCTACACCCACTGTGTGGAAACACACTAAAATAGGCAACAGGAGCTTATTTATGTTGACACAGCATCAGCTAGACTCCGGATAGAACCATCTATGTATTACTTTACCTGTTGACACGGCATCAGCTAGACTGTCACGCGCCACGTGACACTCGAGGCGAAAGCAGCTCATTAAATCAATAATATCGAGTCCTAAATCTATACTCAAAGCGCAGAAAGCAATTCTCCATAGCAACTGCGATTTTCCTTTGTGTACTTACTATTTAACTGCGCTAGCCTAAACTCTAAATCTAAATTAGTCAATCTCCCAATAGGGTGCCTTAGTCCTTTTCAATAAGCGACGCACAGCGCTAGGTTCAACGAAATAGTACAGTAGTAGTTTTTCATTAAAGTTTTGTTAATTAATTAAAAAGGGTTAAATTGAGCATGGACGGATATTTAGCGAAGAGGGTCTAAGTGTATGTTAGTAATGGTCAATGGAATGGGAATGGTGCGATGGAAGGGAGGTCAATGCAAGGAGGAACAAAGGATATAAAAGGGGTTGGGTATTTGGTTTGATATTCCTTGGAATTAAATTATAAAATTGTATTTACATTAATAGTGGTAAATCTTTAAAGTTAAATCATTGTTATTGTATCTTTCTTTTATTTTCTCAATATTCATTTCTAAATCCTAAATCTTTGATTATTGAGTTTCCAACCCTTCGTGAGATCTTAAGAATTCCTATTACCTTTGAAACTATTTTATAATTCTTCTTGAACGAACCTCGAACCTGTAGCTCTTACTTCGAGTGACCTTCAAACCACTTCCTCAAATCATTCCTCTGTGCTTCGAAGAAGTTTCTAAATCCCTCATCTCACTTTCAGGAACATCCTCGACCTTGTGTGTAGGTCGTCCGGTGACATAGACTCTGGATAGAACCGGAGGAACCAGTGATGACGTGTCTCCCAGTAGATATAGTTGATAGCTAAGTACATAAGGATCTAGGTCGGTAACAATTTAGTGTCCTAGCTTAATTATAAATGCATTGACCCTCTTTATATGCACTAATTTCATTAATAATGTCAAGGTACGCTTTTGGTCTAGAAGATTTGGTATGAAGTTTCTACAAGGATTTTAAGGATTTAAATGAACTCTCAAAAATTGGTACCTATTTCTTAATCTAAATGATTTATTACTCAAATATAAGAGGTAGATTTTTAAATATTAATATAATTTATTGATTAGAATTACGCTCTTTTAGCTACTAATGTGATAAAATATAAAAATAAGTATGGTGTTGTAAATAGTAATAATAAAGTAAGTTGATAAAAAAATGGTTTGAAAAGCACAAAATCATAGGCCTTTTATAGGCAAAATATGAGGAAATAAAATGTAAGGAATTTACACCGTCTACTGTGAGTGTGAGAGAAAAGAATGACAAGAAAAAGGAGTACATAAATGACATAAGAAAGTAATAAATTAGTACGTCAACAAGGGCATCAAATTTATTAGCAACAAAGTTTGAATTCCTTGGACTGTCACAATTATTACACAATAAATAATCAATTACATTACTTTCACGGGATTACAGATCTCTCACTGAGGTAATATAATTGTTTTAGAGTTTTTATATTATAAATTTATTATTAATTTTACTCCCTTTGACATATACTTTTGAGCACGGTGTTAGGGAGTAAAATTGTAAGGGACATTTTATTTATATTATTTATTTATACTACTTATTGTACTTAACTTTAGTTAATTGTAAGTACTACTTAAGTAAATAAATAAATAATTATTATTAGGAAGAAAGGCGTGGCTTTAACTCAGTAAAATAATTAATTATTTTACCGGGTAAGTCTAGTAGCCTGGCTGACAAATAACCTCATTCTTGGCGCTTTAATTCACTACCACACTTAAATTCGCCTAAATTATTCAAGGATTTACCCATGCAAGCACCTGCCAAGGACTGCATGTAGTTACCCCACATCTCACGCCCTTTTTTGGGTTTTTTGGTGGTTTCTCAGTCAATTTTGGTTATTTTTGAATGGGGATTTCATGTAGTATAATGTCATGATTAGCCCCAAAATTTCTACATTTAATCCCCCTTATTATTAAGTATTAATTAGTCTTAATTTTCCCTTTTTTAGCCTTTTATATTAATGTATAATACGCATATACTCTCTTTTTTGCTTATTCTTTATTTTTGATGGATTATCCCTATTACTACAGGATTTTAGCGGGTGATATCATTCTAATTATGTTACTAGTCACTCTTTTTGGTTCTGAACATGCATATTGGCTACAATGAGGCGTCATCAATTGTGTATTGAGCTGGAAAATCATAGGGGTCATTGGGGAAGTAATTGTGTATAAAAGGAGGAGATTTTTGGTCTTGTTTTCTACATTCTTTATCATTACAATTTAAACATATAACCAATACAATTACAACACATATCAATAGTACTTATAAATTCTTTGAATAGTATCTGAATTTATTAAATCTATTTTTCTACCAACTATAAAAATTGTAAGCCATATATAATTAGTGAGATTGGAATTACTGAGACCCTTATATTGAGTTATATTTTAATACTTATTGGATTTGTACTACAGTATTCATATAGGACCATTAAAATCTTCTAGACAACTGACCATTCAAGCTATTTCACGTCTTTGTACTTGACCTCAGCCTGACAGTTTCCCCCTATTAATTTAGCAGTATCTATCGCTTGTGACTGCCCTCCACCGATGATTGTGTTAGATAGATAATACTTGCTTTTTTTCTCCTGTAAAGGTTAGTGTTAGATTCCTATCACTATTTAATTCAATAGATGCTAGTGTCAGAATACCATTACTTCTTCTCATTCTTGAAGTTAGCGGTATTGTTCTGTTAGTTGATTAAGGTGAAAATGCTCAAATGAGACAAAAATATAGAATGGTGGTCTCCGAAGCAGCAGAAAAGGTGGTCCCTTTAAAGCCTCCCATAATTTTTCTCGCACTTACCTTTTTTTATACTTTTTTTTCTGACTTTATGTCCCTCCCACAATATCCCCAACACGCGCATGAATATCCTCATCGGCGATACCTTACTTGGTGCGTAGTGTAGGTGGATGAGATGTAGAACATGTGTCTAACACTGAAGGTAGATGGAGCTCTTCTTCTTTCATGGTGAGTATTTCATCAACGACATTGAATGACATGTAAAAAATTCGCTCCTAATGAAAATTTACAGATCTTGCTAGTGTGAAGAATTAGGATATGGGAATTCACTAGGCAAGTTGATGTCCACAACTGGGTGGGAATTTTGTACATACAGCAAAAAAATGGCCCATGCACAACCATAAGTGCCTGTAATATACAGAAAATTTACAGAAACAGCTAAGATGTTCGTTCTGACATACCAACTTGGCTTCAGCCAACATGGCACCCAACCAAATTTTACCTATGTCAGGGCAACATGGGGGTGCTTTCATTGGCGGTTTGTAGTACTAGATTGAATATGATTAGTGCAGTTTTACACAGTTCTGCCTAACTTAACCAGCCTTTTCCCTAATTTTTTCATCCCGCTAACCAATTGCTTACCGAAAATGCTGGGTATATTGAGCAAAATTTTCAAAGCAGCACCAATCTTTTTCACTTTATCTGAGCATGGTAGAACCTAGAGCCTAGAGATTGATCATCTTCAAAAATATATAAGAAATGATTAAAATAATAAATGACAAAAACACCCGTGACTGGGACTCGAACCCAGATTGTGTGGAGTTTCATCAGCCATGATCAAAACCACACGTCCTAACCATTAGACGATCTCGGGACTTATTGTTACGATTTTATTTATATATTATGAGCCATTATGCGACCGTCCGTTACACACATTTGGCTGGGGATGCATGCGACTGACTGTCGCATCAGTCCGATGCGACATCAGATTGCTTAAAGTGTTATAATTGTAATGAAAATATTATATCATACCCATTGCGACATCAAATTGTTTGCAGTGAATGTTGAAATGTTTATAAACTATATAGTATATTCATAATTTTTCAACTTTTGTATTGCTTGTTTGTCAATCATTAACCGATTATTTTGGGCGTTAGTATTGACTGAACCAAATATATTTCACTGTGTTAGTAGTCAAATTATTTTTCTCTCAGTCCCATTCTAAGATGAGGTTGCGCAAAAATAAAAACAGTTATATCTTTTCCTTGAGCCTTATGACTTATACTCCTTCTCTATAGTACATCTTCTCGCCGATACTTCATGTTCGCAGCTAAATGATTTCGTATAAACTGATTTACATAAATTACAGCTAATTTTAAAAATATTTCGCCTTCCGGAAAATATTCTTCCAACCTACAATAAGCTCCTTAATACCCACTGCAAATAATCCGAAATGTGTCCAAAGTGTAATCAGCTCTTATCTGCTACAGCTACGGTAGTTTAGTTACCCTTGAATCTCTGAATACAAGCCATTGAATTTGTGCATATATAATTAAATTGATTTAAAATCCAAATATTTGATAGGGCACCATTTTGCTGTGCTATTCGTTTTACGTGTTTGCCAATCAGATGATTATGCGTAATAACTGGATCATTCTCAATTTTAAATTTGTTGATTTTACATTTAAAAGTTGATAGTATTCATGATAATTAATACTCTCTTTTTTACGGCAAGGCCATCAAGAAAACCAGTTTATATTTAAACACACAACCCATAAACACCAACAGAAATTTCTAGAATTAGCGATAAAATTGATACAGGAGTTTAAAAATAGTAATAAATATATTATCAATTAATGAAATTGAAATGTGAAAGGAATAAATGAAGAAGGGAATAATTAAATACAAGTCAATGGTTTAACATCAGAACGAAGGCTAGGCTTTGCACCTTTTTGTATTTTTACGGTTCTATTTTTGTTCAATTCAACTTAAAATCTGGCGATCTATCAAACACTTGATGGTTGGATTGTTTCTTGCTTCTGGGGCCAAGATGTGAAATGCTATCCATTCCGTGTTCATCAAAATCTTCTTCAAAGCAGATTTCAAGAGGGGAGCTCGTGAATGGCATAGAGTTTCTCGCGCCAAATCGAGATCGAAATAACATTTCAGAGGACCCGTAGGAGAATGATGTGCTGGCACAACTAGGAATTTTAGTATCGCATACCATTGACTTTCGCCATGACGAGTGTGATGAGATTAGTGAATCGTCTTTGCATGATGAATTCCTGCTCGTTGTCAAAGGAGAGAAAGAAAGGTCTTCCGATTGTTGAAAATTGAGATAACTAGAGGGGGAGGAAGGAGTCATTGGAAGAGAGCAACACGTAAATTCGGCATCTCTGTCCTCTTTAAAGTCAGGATCTTCAATAGTCAGACCACGACATTTGAAGTCCCAATCATCATTTGGATTTGATTCGGCATTAATATCCACTTGCAAGTTTGATGTTGGCTTGCGAAATAAGGATAGGGAGAGAGATTTCCTTGGACCACAAGCAGTAGAACTTGTCGTGGTGAATGTTGGTGAAGGAATGAAATCATCACGATCAGAGGTATCCAAAATGCAAAAAGACCGTGAAGATCCTGAACTAGAAAGATCAGACACCCGATGAGCCCGATGAGAGGCACTTCCAAGCCTTGGAGTAGAATATGTACATTGCGGGATTGAAGGTTGATCACTCTCATATGTTACATCGTCAGAAGTAATAGTAAAAATGGGGAAGTTCGAAAATGGTTGCACCAGCAATGATTGGTGAGGCTGAAGATTTGGTATCGATTTGGGTGATGTAGAAGCGTGAGCAACTTTGTTGAGCTAGAAACGCATTATAATGATTGTAAGCTGAATAAGAGGCTGTATCTAATTCAGCAACCAGTATATTTACTTACAGATCGAGAGATTGAATTTTTGATAGAGGAGATAGTTGTATGAGACCTTTCATTTTCTTTATTATTCGTTACAGTCGTGAATTTTTGGGTTGGAATTTCTAAGCCACGGGAAGAGTTGCTGATTGAGGACTTGAAACTTTTGTTCGTCAAATGTTTCGATTTCATTGGGCTAGAAAACATGTGCCTCATCTTGTATATTAATTTTTGTGAAGGAAAAGTTGAGGAGTCATGCTGCAAATCAGTCATGTTGCCAACAATAGTAAATGAGTGGGTCGTGATGGATTTATGTATCAGCAAAAAACTGCGCAAGGAAGATGAGCGCCCGCATGAAACAATGAAACAGAAGAAAATATAAACGTTAAACAGCCAGAAGAAAAGCTGCTAAATTTTATAGAATGTAGTGAGATCACCTAAAATGAGAAGTGGTGTTACTGGGTCATACCAGGAATAGTTAGCAAATGCAATAGAATATATATAGGAGCGTGAAACAAAGGAAGTGTCTCTTATCTCTACATATACGTGATAGGTTACTTCCAAGCATGACCAAACTAACAAAAAAAAACATAGGATAAAAGTTGGTGATAATAAGTAGGTGTTTGTGCGGATATCGGGGCGGTAGTGATGATAACGGGGATGAAGAGAAAAAGAAAATAGACCAAATCCCCATCTTTTGGTGAATTTGATTATACTGGCAAAACTAACCCATTCTTTACGGCGCTTTACCCACTTTGGCCTGGCTCTGGTAGATGATTCTAAGGAATTTAGTAGAACCAAGAGAATAGGGGCCAGCGCCTGGACATGATATCATTTAGCTAGCAAGAGGGGATGAGCCGTGGCAAAAGGGTTATGGGCTATGAACCAAGGAATCATTAGATTAGCGTGGTTCTTACTTTCAGTAAAGTCATTAAAAACAAGAAGTCGAGCTAGTCTGAAGATCCCCGCGCCTAGTTTTTATTTTTGGCTTGTTGATCTTCTCCCTTTTTTTATTTGCAAGTACATTTAATTTTGAGACCTTGAGAGCGAAACGGTGTCATAATACAAACTCACGCAGACCGCAGTGTCACAATCAAAAATATTTTCGTCGTATTTTTATTAGGAAAAGCAGCTTGTGAAGAAAGAGTATGTGACAGCTAGTTCAAACCTTACGACTCCCTCAACCCACCATCTGCATTTCTTAAGTGGTGCTATAATACCAAACAACATTTAGTTTGATGACAGTGCAATACTTAATACTGCCAATCCCAAAAGTTTGGCGGTTGGGTTGCCTCTCATTCCCTGCCTAAACAATAGATCAGCTGACCTAAACTCATGATTTTGGCGGGAAATGAGTGGCTAGACAACCGCAAGCTTTGTGGGGCTAGCAGTACACTGCTTGCAAATGGGTTGGCCGACGGCCAAGATAAATACTGCTCGTTTCAATTGAAAAGTCTGCACCCTATGCTCTCTCAAATCCAAGGCACTCTCAAGCACGTACTCCTTATATGCCAGGCCCATCTCCAGACAAAGTATTGCAGCTTATTGTGCCGGTACCAAAACCAACGGGTAGGCAGTCTCGCCTGTTCCACTCTACGGTAGGAATAGATATATTACTTCAACTAACTGACGTATTGCACCGGTACCCAAAACCAACGGGTAGTCAGTCTCGCCTGTTCCACTCTCCGGTATGAATGAGGAACAGTCAAGTAGGTCGCGGCACACTATATACAAACACTTGCCGTGTAACCTTATCTAACCCAAAATCTACCATTACACAGCTAAATATCATAAACTAAATAACATCCTCGTTTTAGATTTGTCATCTAACAAAATGAAAGTTTAGTTTTGATTGTTTAATTTGAAAGATCTTTCGCTCATAATCTTAACTGTCCTTAGAATATAATCAAATCAACAGATAGCATCACACCCTAGAACACATTCTCTTCTTCTGCCCAGTACATGCAGAAGAGAGAGCTATATTAGTACACTTCGCTAAATTACATAAAATCCCATTTAAAACATCTACTCTACTTTCACCGTCTCATATCATTTCTGAAGTTGCCAAATTTTAAATATCCACTAACAGATTTACCAATAACTTGCCCCTAACTAGCTAACTTATATTGCCCAGTTTCTCCAAGTAATGTGTTACTTCCCCCTGTTGTATTTAGTCTTAAGTTGCTGTTCTTCATGCCCCTTGCTGGGTGAGATTGTAAGAAGAAAAAAAACAGATAGCATCTTTGCTGAATATGAAACACCCCGGACAGAACCTCGATCACTATACTGTTTTTAGTCTTAGGGCATCTACCATCGTGTCGGTAAAATAAGTATATAATTGCATGTTACTTGGGTCATTTCATAATGAATTGCCATATTCAACCACCCTATGCAGTATCTTTTACTATTCACTCCATTTAGTTAATATTCAACCATCGTATTTTGGCTCCTATTCATTAAAACTCAATTATTTTTTTCCTTCTCATGGCTTTAAACATAGTTGATGAATTACTTGAAATGGAAGAAGAAGACTATATCATTTCATCTCTCTTTGACAATACAAACAAAAATAGATCAAGACAAAAAAAAGAAATACTCAATCGAAATGGACTAGAAGGCCATCAAAGACTAATGAATGACTACTTTTACCCCATCTGTACAGTGCCCTACCAAAAGTCTGTGAACGGTCTTTTTTGATGTCACTCACTCAATATTGCTCAGAAAAACTTCTAGTTTTGTATTCTGGTTCAAAAGCATGTTTCTAATCAAGATAATCATATATAAATACAAAATCACTATGATAACATAAAAATTAAATTGAAATCCAAAAAGCAAATTTTTCAGCTACCATAAATAATTTTTTTAGCCAGATGAAATACATACCATTAGATAGCCCAGAAATCATAGAATGTCTCCCCAAAAGGAAATTTCAAAAAAAAAAAAAAAAAATTTCAAAAATAAAATTTGATAACCATGGAGGATCAACTTGTTGGTAGCTTACAGGAGTGGAGGAGAGGGGAGGTGTCAGCCAGGCTACTAGACTTACCCAGTAAAATAACAAATTACTCACTGGATGAAGCCACACCTTATTATTTTAATTATTTAATTAAATTAGTTACATTAAAATTACCTGTAATAAATTAACTAATTACAGAATGGTAAAATTAAATAAATAATTAAAATTAAATATAAAATG
The DNA here is from genome assembly GCA_030280995.1 of Hemileia vastatrix. NCBI lineage: Eukaryota > Fungi > Basidiomycota > Pucciniomycetes > Pucciniales > Zaghouaniaceae > Hemileia > Hemileia vastatrix. The sequence continues at coordinate 32,945,342 of JASXTE010000005.1, forward strand.
TCTCTTATATTTTATTCTCTAACACCGTGCTCATTGACAGGTTAGAAGAAATAAAATTTTATATTAAAAAATAGATTTTTAAATTAAAATAAAATTTTAAATATTCAAATAAAAATAAATATATACAAAAAATTCAAAGTTCTTATTTAGAGTTGACTTCTACAGTAAATATTAAATAAAGTTATGTATTTCTGACATACTCTGTAAATACATCTTTTTGACGCCTTCTTTTTAGAACAACTTTGTTATTTGAAATACTCCTTCTGGAATATTCTTTTTTCTCTCTCTCTCATACTACTGTTTTCAGAATCTCATTACCGTGGTTTGTCCCTCCTTTGCCTATATAAGGCCTCTCTCTTGGTTGTTTTTGATTCATTCATTCACTTACTTATTTTTATTACAACTACTAACAATCATTTTATTACTATTTATTATTGCCTTAGTATTTACATTAACGCGTAATTCTAATCCATTAATTTTTATAATAAATCCAACTCTTTACCTTTTATTTTTTGAGTAATTAACCTTTAAGATAGGAAAATACATACCTGAGTTTGAAACCCTTAAAAAACTGTTGTTACCGCCATTGGACCTCCCTATAAAACCTTCTAGACTTGAAAGACCCCTTGACAGTTGGGAACCTTTCCAAATTGTTGATGGCACATCGTTATCTTGAGGACCAGAGACCATGGGACCATCGCCATCGAGGTACCTATAGGGACGAGTGGACAACGAAAACGACAAATGTCATATATCACGTGACTTATTTTTTGCTGCAAACGGGAATTGAACCGCGCTCCAAAACTTAGGCTTATATACTAACTAATAGTTATATATTTTGTGGTAATTATTGATTACTATTCATGGGTCACTTTGCACTCTTCATACTCTATGTATTTCCTTTTACTCAGCACTCTGTAAGTGGCATTAATTTGCTCATTTTACAGGGGGAGGTGTCTGGTAAATTGAAATTATTTTTATTTATTTATTTTCCTAGTTGAAAAAGATAGAGCAATTGTGTTCTTAGTCCTAAAAGTAATAAATTTTTATTTTTTTTAAATTAATTGTAATTTTCAGTTGACTTTGTCCTGATAAATTAAGATTTTTTTTGTTCCAGTTGACAAATTGTCCTGACAATAAAAATTTTAATTAATAAAAAATAAACCTATACTAAATTATTTCAGTTGACATTGAGTACTGGTAATAAAATATCCTTCAGTTGATTTAAATCCTGATAATCATCATAAATTTATTTGTTAAATTAAAAATTATTTTTATTTCTTCAGTTGATTTCTTGTACATCCTGGTTATAAGATTAGTTTGAAGTAATAAATAATTGATTATTATTTTCAGTTGATTTTTATCCTGAAGAGTTTTATATTCTTTTTTTATTTATTTTTCTTTTATAAGGCAAAAATAAAACTGATTCTTCTTATTGTTTCTTTCCCTCACCTCAGGTTAGATTTAAAACAATGACTGACCAAGGTTTTTCTGCTGCACATGAAGATGAACTGGATCTGATTGATTATGATGAGGCTACTTCTGTGAGTTCTTCTTTAACCACACAATTAGATCAAATTAATAAATCATTGAACCAATCAGGACGTGGAAATAAAGGAAGTGGAGATTCTGGTAGAGACAAATTCCCAGAAACAAAAACCTTCAATAAACCCCCCAGAAGAGCTTCCCAAAGGCTTCAAGATAAAAAAGATGCCCTTAAACCAGCAGATAAAAAATCTCTCTACTCACATCAAGGAGTTGAGGACAGAAAAACTCAAGATGAGGTCAAGGATATACTGTCTAGAAGACAAGGTAAGAAACATAGAGTCTTTTCTTCAAGAGAAGAAGAAACCTCCTCATCCAAAAGCCCTTCCACAACTGGCCCCCCAGCAGCAAGAAAAGGTGGAAATCTCAAAGTGGTAGTGGGATTGGCTGAACACCCAGTGGGATTATCTGTCCCAACAGCAACAGCACCAAGTACCTCAGGCAGGTCCTTCAAGAACAAATCAGTTCAATCCAATACCCCCTCATCCCTATCAAGGAGGAAGAACGAGAAAGAACAACCACATCCAAGTCTTTCCCAAGCCATGGTAAGCCCCTCTATTGAATGTCAAGTACCATTTCTTGTAACTGATTCAGTTCCTTCAGGTAATTCTGGAAGAGGAGATGAGACTGTGAGACCTGTAGAGGCTGAGAACAGTAGACAAATTTCTCAAATTTCAAATGTATCTAATACTTTAGATATAATTGCTACTTCAATCACCACACAATATGGGGGGCGGACTTGCTAGCAAGTCCGCAACCTTGGACCCAAACTCACCATAGATTGAACACACATTGAGCTATTGATAAAGGAACCATACAATCAGGGATGAACACCACTCAGCAGAACAGTTTTAGGTGGGTGTTCAAGTAGAGTTCAGTATGGGTTCAGTCTGAGTTCAGTCTGAGTTCAGTCTGAGTTCCATCTGAGTTCCATCTGAGTTCAGGTTGAGGACTTGCTAGCAAGTCCACCCCCTATATTGCGTAGTGAATGATAAATCCTGATATGGCTATTATTGATGAAACACTTGAGCATGAGTTTTATGAGAATCTGGAAAGTTACTCTGTTTCCTTATTGAGAAACACTCCAGATGTAGCTAATATTAATGATGAATATTTGAGGGATATTATTGCTAAACAAAATCATATAATGAACAACATGCAATTGACTCAGAAATATAATAGTTTGTTAACTGAACAGGGTTATCAAGCATTGAGGAGTGAGTTACAGAGAGTTTCAGATAATTTGTTTCATTACAAAGCAACCCATGAAAAGAAAGTTGCTTTATGGCAAAATATCAAAAATGATTTGTCAAAACTGAAAGATAATGTATCTACCTGTTTCCTGAAGCTAGAGGTAGATAAGATGAACCTGAAAAGATTGAGTGATCATTATTTATCTTTTCAAAATAAAACCCAGTTATCTTTTGCAACAGTCAATGAGAGTTTATCTAGTCTTCCAAGAGTAAAAACCAGACTAACAGCTATTGAAGAAAAATTGAATTCATTGTTTAATGATCAAAAATATTCTGAAACTTCTTTGAAGGAACATATGGTACAGGATGCTCCAAGTTTACCTGTTGCTAGTTCATTTAAAGTAAAATTAGATTCAGAAATGCCTGTTGATACCACTGAGTTTCCATCAAAAATTAATGATGCAACAGGATATTCTACAGAAGTATTAAACAATGAGATTACTGCACAATTGGAGAAGTTACAGCTGCTTCTTACTCAGAAACAAGCTGGTACTAAAGAGACTCCTTCAAATCAAAAGAATTGGCCAAAACTTAACCAGTACCCAACATTTTATGGTGATTCTTCTTCTGATTGGCAGCAATTTATTTGCAGAATTGATAACTTAAAAAATTCTTACAAACTCCCAGATGAGGATATTGTGTCTAAGTTAATTTCTTTGTTTACCAATGTTGCCCTAATGTGGTATGAATCTGTTCTCCTAGATAGGAATGACTACTCATGGGAAGATTGGAAGAAATTGATTAAAGCACAATTTGGTGGCTCCAAGTTCAGGATGGCTCAACAAAGGCAGTATGAGGAAACTAGATATAGATTTTCTACTGATAAACCTATTCAGATCTTAATGAAACTTGTAAAAATCTTGAGGGAGATGGACCCAAATATGGAGTTTGAGTTATGGAAGGACAGGATCCTTTCTAAATTTCCAATGTCTTTGAGAGACTTGTTAGTGTCTAGGACTGAGTTCTCCAGAGAACCTTCTTCTTTCATTAATACTTGCAATGAGATACTTCTAAACAATAAGTATGATGCCAGAAGATTCATTCCTAAGACCCCTTTGGAGAAACCCTCCACTTACCAACAGAAACCTCTGGAAAAGGTTGGTAAACCTTCTGCCCCTGTTGCACCAAAAAAGTATGCAACAAACACTTGCTTCAAGTGCAACAAGCCTTGGTAGAAAGGCCATTTTTGTGAAAAGAGGATAAATCTTGTTGAACAAACTGAGGAGCAGGCTGATGACACAATAGAACTGGATGATACTTCAAGTGATTGTGCCAGCAATATTTCATATGAATCTCAACAAGAAATCTTGATTCTGGAAGAAGATATTCATTATTTAAATACTACTGACATTGATAATAATTATTTATCTACAGTTGAGGATGCTGAGATCATAAGGAACATTGAGGATAACTTAATTGTTATTGCCCCTCTCAAAGCGCCAGTCTTGATCAATCGAACCAGCATTGAAGTTGTTCTGGATTCTGGAGCTGGAGGAAGTGTAGTATCTGAAAAAGCACTTACTTCAGTGGATCAAGACAATAAATCAAAAATTGATGCCTATCATTTCTGAAAATTGGAGAGGTTATGTCTCTGTTTTTTCCCCCATTGGTAAATACAAAGCCACAGTGTTTTTGAAATATAACCATGGTTTTGTAAGAGCTATTTGTGATTTTGTTGTCATGAAAAATGATAATTTAAGCAGTTGATTTATCATAGGAAATGACATTTTAACCAAATATGGCATAAAATTAGATCCTTCGAATCAATGCTTCACAATGGGGATAAATGGGAAGAGAAAATTTAAGATTTCCTCCCCAAAAAATTTTTAAAACCAGAATTGAACACATGTAATTCTGTGATTCAATATAAAGGAAGGTCTACAAAGGAAATGCATGCTCTTATGTCTGAAATTGACAATGCCTCTTTTAGAGAACAACTTTCTGGTGAGGATAAAGATTCAATCATTAAAATGATTAAATTTTTTCCTATGGCCTTTGCTCATGGGTCACATGAACTAAGATTAGTTAAGGAAGAAATGAAACTTTCATTATCTTGTCCATAAACTGACATACCACCTAGTTTGAAGAAGAAACCTTACCCTTCTTCTCCCACAAGGAGAAAAGATATTGAGGATAATATCTCTACCCTTTTGAAAATGAATATTATTAAAAAGGTAGTTGAAACACCTAAATATTGTGTTATCTCACCTGTCCTAATTTCTTATGAGAAAGATAAAGCCAGGTTATGTGGTAATTATAGAGTATTGAATACTTATACTGTTGATGACATCTACCCTTTACCTAGACTTAGCTCTATACATGCTACCTTACAAGGTGCTAAATATACAAGCTTCTTGGATGGTAACAAGGGATATCACCAGGTACCTGTTGAAAAGAATTCCCAGAATTTTCTGATGATTGCTACTCATATGGGTATTTATAAGTATATTAGGATGCTATTTGGCCCTAAAAATGCCCCTTCAGTTTTTCAAAAAGTTATGGATAACACATTCCATCAGGAGATGATTGAAGGATGGCTGATGGTTTATATTGATGATATCATTATATTCTCAAAAAAATTTGAGGACCATCTCAACCACCTGTGTAAAGTGTTCCACAAAATGGATGAAATAAATATGACACTTGCTTTGAAGAAATGTAAATTTGGTTTTCATTCCTTAAAGGTGCTGGGTCATGTTGTTTCAGGGTTACAGATATGTGTTGACCAAAATAAAGTGGAAGCTATACAGCAGGTGAAGGCTCCTACCATGGTTAGAGAGCTCCAGAGTTTTTTGGGAATGTGTGGATACTATAGACAGTATATTAAAAATTACCAAGTCATAGCTTTACCCCTTACCCAACTGACTAGAAAGGGTTTTGCTTTTGTCTAGAATAGTGAAAGACAGAGAGCTTTTGACACTATGAAACACAGTTTGATGTCAGCACCAATTTTTGCTTTATCTGACTTTAATCAACCATTTGTTTTGTACACTGATGCCGGTTTTATTGGTCTTGGTGCTTCCCTCCATCAAAAAAAAGTGATGAATGATAAAGTATCAGAAGCAGTAATTTTTTATATTTCAAGAACCTTGAGAAATAGTGAATTTAAATATGGTGCCACTCAGCTTGAATGTTTAGCCGTAGTGTGGGCTCTAGAAAAGCTACATTATTACCTAGATGACCAAAAATTTGAACTTGTTACTGACTGCAGTGCAGTTAAATCCCTTTTAAACTTGAAAACACCTAACAGACATATGTTCAGATGGCAGTTAGCTGTTCAGGAATACAGAGGGAGAATTTCAATTATTCATAGGGCTGGTATTGTTCACTCAAATGTGGATATGTTATCAAGGTTACCTTTATCAAATGATGACTCTAATCCTGCTTATGATCCTGAGGATGAAATTATTCATATTCATGGGATATATGTGGTTGATATGGATGAAGAGCTATTTCAGCTTATTCTGGATTCATATGATAAGGACACTGACTTGAAAAAGTTATGCACCATGTTAAATTATCCAAAGAATGCTTCAATAAAAGCATTAATTAAAACCCTTCAAACAAAGTACCAAAAGGCTTTGGAGAAAGGTAAATTTTCAATTGATGAAGGATATCTATATTATAGAAGAAAGTTGAGTAATGTCATTGTTATTCCTCCTTCTATGAAAGAAATCATCTTGAAAATTTTTCATGATGACATATTAGCTGGACATTTTGATCTTGAAAAAACAATGATCAGAATTAAAAACACTGCTTGGTGGTTTAATATGTTTGAAGACACCAAATTATATGTTGACTTTTGTGATTCTTGCCAAAAATCAAAAAGATTGACTGGTAAGAGAGCTAGATTAATGCAACATATTGAACCTCCCGATGCACCATGGCAGATAATAAACATGGATTTTGTAACAGGATTACCTATTTCTGGAAAAGACAGTTATAACTCTTGTTGGGTTATTGTGGACAGATTCACAAAAATGTGTAAATTTATCCCTACCCACAAGGATGTTTCCACTAAAGAATTAGCTTTCTTATAGTGGTCTCATATTTTTAATACTGCTGGTTTTCCAAAAGCCATAATCTCTGACAGAGACCCTAAATTTACTTCTGAATTTTGGATGTCTCTGATGGATGTTTGTGGTTGTGATCTGAAACTATCTACTTCCCATCACCCTCAGACTGATGGATTAGCTGAAAGAATGATTGAGACTCTAGAGGACATGATAAGAAGGTACTGTGCCTTTGGCCTTGAGTATAAAGACAATGACAGATTCACTCATGATTGGGTTACCTTACTGCCTGGGTTGGAATTTGCATATAATAGCACTGTTCATTCTGTTACTCAAAGAAAGCCTTTTGAGCTCTGGCTTGGATATGTTCCAAATACTCCTGCCCAAATTCTCAATAATAAAATACCTAAATTGGATTTACATCCTGGTGTAAAATTGTTTCTTCAAATGCAACAACTTTGCAGAAGTCATGCTCAAAAATGTATTGAAAAATCTTTTGAATATGAGAAGAAGAGATGGGACAAATCCCATAAATAATAAACTTTTAAAAAGGGTGATGAGGTGTTGATTTCTACAGTCCACTTCAATTTACAAGGGAATAACAAATTGAAAGACCCATTTGTTGGTCCATTTTTGTAAGAAGAATGATTGGTGATAATGCAGTTGAAGTTATTTTGTATTCTCCACATGACAGAAAACATCCTGTTTTTCCAATATCTCTTTTAAAACCTTATACATCCAATAGTGATTTATTTTTCAAAAGGAGGGGAAGACCAAAAAAGACCCCTAATTAAATCACTGAGACAGCAGAAATTGATAAGATTCTAAATGACAGAATAGTTACTGCTGAAAAAGGTTCAGAATACTTATTGAGATTCAAGAATAAATCTTCTGAATATGGTTCTTGGATACCTAGGAAGGAAATATCTAATATTCCTACTCTGCTAAAGAAATATAAAAAGAAAAAATCATAGCATTTTTATTTATTTATTGTTTTTTTTAGAGTGAGGGAGTGTCAGCCAGGCTACTAGACTTACCCAGTAAAATAATAGATTATTCACTGGATGAAGCCACACCTTATTATTTTAATTATTTAATTAAATTAGTTACATTAAAATTACCTGTAATAAATTAACTAATTACAGAATGGTAAAATTAAATAAATAATTAAAATTAAATATAAAATGTCTCTTATATTTTATTCTCTAACACCATGCTCATTGACAAGTTAGAAGAAATAAAATTTTATATTAAAAATAGATTTTTAAATTAAAATAAAATTTTAAATATTCAAATAAAAATAAATATATACAAAAAAATCAAATTTCTTATTTAGAATTGAATTCTACAGTAAATATTAAATAAAGTTATGTATTTCTGACATACTCTGTAAATACATCTTTAAAATACATCTTTTTGACGCCTTCTTTTTAGAAAAACTTTATTATTTGAAATACTCCTTCTGGAATATTCTTTTTTCTCTCTCTCTCACACTACTATTTTTAAAATTTCATTGCCGTGGTTTGTCCCTCCTTTGCCTATATAAGGCCTCTCTCTTGGTTGTTTTTGATTCATTCATTTACTTACTTATTTTTATAACAACTACTTACAATCCTTTTATTACTATTTATTATTGCCTTAGTATTTACATTAACATGTAATTATAATCCATAAATTTTTATAATAAATCCAACTCTTTACCTTTTATTATTTGAGTGATTAAGCTTTAAGATAGGAAAATACATACCTGAGTTTGAAACCTTTAAAAAACCGTTGTTACCGCCATTGGACCTCCCTATAAAACCTTCTAGACTTGAAAGACCCCTTGACAGGAGGGGACTTATTTTATTTTTGAAAATAAATTTTTTTAATATTTTTTTTTTGAAATTTCCTATTGGGGAGACATTCTATGATTTCTGGGCTATCTAATGGTATGTACTTCATCTGGCTAAAAAAATTATTTATGGTAGCTGAAAAATTTGCTTTTTGGATTTCAATTTAATTTATATGTTATCATAGTGATTTTGTATTTATATATGATTATATTGATTAGAAACATGCTTTTGAACCAAAATACAAAACTAAAAGTTTTCTGAGCAATATTGAGTGAGTGACATCAAAAAAAGACTGTTCACAGACCTTTGGTGAGGCACTGTACATACAACAACATCATGTTTGAGTGACGTTTCTGTATGAAAAGGATTTGTTGAACAAGATTTGTGAAGACTTAAAAAGACATAAATCTTTTTGGTTATGGAAAAAGGTAAGATAGGTTTTTATCAGTAAATCTAATAACAAATTTATTAACATAATATTTTATAGGACTTTTGTGGTCAATTAGGCTTATCACCACAGCAAAAAATGACATCTGCTTTATAACAACTTGCTTTTGGAATCTCCACTGATAAAACTGATGAGTATGTATGTATTAGTGAAACAACTGCCCTCAGAGCACTCAAGCATTACATAAAAGATATAATCAGTATATATGAAGAGGAATACTTACAAGAACCTAATTCAGCAGAAAAAATTATTTTGAAGGAGTATGAAGAGAATAGATTTCCTGTCTGTCTTGGATCAATTGATGGATTGCACTGGGAGTGGAAAAATTGCCCTGCAGCTTGGGATGGCCAATTTCAAGGGAAAGAGGGTAAACCAACAATTATATTGGAAGCTGTGGCCAGAAAGAGCCTATGCTTTTGGCATTTTTTTTGGAACTCCAGGTGCTCTAAATGACATCAATGTTCTCCATTGCAGCAACATCTTTGACAAACTATTGGCTGGTACTCAATATGAAGTGCAATACAAAATAAAAAATCACAGATACAAAAATGCTTATTACCTTGCAGACGGCATTTATCCATCTTGGTCAACACTTTTCAAAACTATACCACACCCACAAGATGAAGAAAGTCAATAATATGCCAAACTACAAGAAGCTTCACAAAAAGACATTGAGCGTTCATTTGGAGTATTATGGATCCAGTGGGATATCATTCAACAACCATGTTGGCTATGGACAATAGAAACTGTGAAAGAGGTAATAAAGTGTTGTGTAATATTACACAACATGATCATTCAGTCAAAATCAAGTAATGATCCTTACCTATCAAATTCTGAGAACATATCAAATCAAATATTGCAAACACATCATGATCCCACATTGTTCAACAGCATTACTGAATATATGCAGAGAAGTCAAGATTTGCATAACTCCTCAATACATTTCCGATTACATGAAGATTTAAAGATTCACAACTGGGATTCTAGAGGAATGTATGGAGGTTTAGAGTAAATTTTGTTGTAAGTAGCTATTAGCATATATTAAAAAAAGAAAATTAGTATAATGAAAAAAGTGTAACATAATACTACTTACACTATATTACTATATACTAGAAGGATTGAAAAATCCTATACTTCACATTGATACAAAAAAATTGATTAGCTTAAATGAGGAATTATTTTAGAAATTGTTGAAAAAAATAAATAAAATTTATTGAGAGAAAATTGCGCATACCTGTTTATTTAAATGGCCACCTCTTTAAACTTATCATTAGAAATCTTATAATTATGAAGCCTTATTTATAAAAACACATAAAAATTAAAATTAATAAAAGAGAAATAATATATAAAATTGCAAAGAATATAGTTCATTTAACATTGCAGAAGTGTGAGTGAAGGAAAGGCGCAAAGATATAGTGTATAATTGGTTACATTGCAGAAGTGTGAGTAAAGGAAAGGTGAAAAGATATAGTGTATAATTGGTTACATTTCAGAAGTGTGAGTAAAGGAAGAAGGAACAAAAGGCCCTTCTTATATATTAGAGAGGAGTCCTACTTGCACCAACTCCAGGAAACTCAACCGTTTAGCTACAACTCCTGTGGCAAATATGACTCATCCCCAATGTAATGATGGGCAAATGAATAGGAGATAATTGGCCAATCATTACACTGAAGGTGTAACAAAGTTGGTTAGTAAGAAAAACTAAAAAGTAAACACCACAGAAAAAATAGGGGGGTATTGCTAGCAATACCCCTTTCTTGAACTCTGTTGAGCCACAAATCTATGCCTGAATTATGCACACATCATCACCATGTAGGAAATTTTTTGGCCTTACATTTAGTCAGAGATTTGTCACAAATTGAGCCCAAGATGAACCTACATTGATCACTGTTTGATCTTGCGAACTCCCAATTTGATCATGAGTTGAACTCCCTTTGATCTCACTTTGATCTAACATAAGCTTTTGCATATCCAATATGTCAACTATTCACTTTCAAAAAGATTCTTAATGAATTTCACATGGAATATTAGAACCGAAACCAGTAATTTTGAGTAAATGGCTCATCAAAATGATTAATCTACAATAAAATACCATCAAAATTCAATCTGATTACTGAAAACTTTTGGTAAAATGACTAATAGATATTTAAATTGGAAAATAATATTACATTTCTCAATTTCAAATTCAAAATATAAATCCTCATTTCAAATGTGAATTTTGTAGATTCCTTGCCTTCCTATATTATGAGTAATATTTGAGGTATTGTACACCTTTGTAAATATGGTGTTGTGCTGCTAGAAATTATCTCTGTTTCAATTCAACTTTATTGAAGCTTGATTCCAGAATGATACATATTTTATAACTATTTTGAGAAAAAGTCACTAGTAATGAATTTAGCCTTTTATCTGTCCTTTATTAAACCTCACTTAATCCTACTTAAATCCAAATCGACCCACAAAAACCTTATTCGGGAAATTTTTTAGCCCAGGATGATTAAAGATTGAAGCAAAATATTATTTTACATATCCAATATGCCTATTGATTAAATTTCTTCAAGCATACTAAAAATTCACATTAACATTAACTTTCACAGGAAATATTAAACACAAATCTTGAGAATATAGTATTTAAAATCAAAATAAATATAATATAATATGCTTACAACAAAATTTTTTTTCTGGATTAATTGAAACAAAAAATTTTTCATTTGTGAAAACAGAAAAAATACTATCCATCCTGAATTTAGAATTCATTTTTAAAAATTTAATGCCCCCTCATATTCAAGTTTATCATGTATTTCAAACATTATATTTTTAATAAATTTGTGAATAGTACACCTTAGATATAAACTTGGGGATATCAAAAACTAAAACATCAGCAAATTGAAATGTTTTTTATTGTTATGAATGGAAATAATGATTAAAAAACACCATTAGAGCAAGTTTGATTTTGAATAATAGGCATACTTTCTCATGTAAATTTCAATAAAAATAATTTTTATTCTTACATAAGTTGAAGTGGATACATTTGAGCTCAAAAAGAATTAAAATTGACAAAATAAGACTTCTATAATTCATATTCAAAAATGAAATCACCCTTCATTATCTACCTGTAAACTATTTTAAATTAAATAATTTCAAAGTCAGTATATACTGATGTTATTTTTTCTTCTAAAAAATTTATTATATAGATTAATAGTCATAAACACTTGACATAGATGTTAACTTTATATAAGCAATCTTTAATGCATAAAATGATAAAACTATCTTTTATGTAAAAAGTGATGAAGGAAAAAAATATTATTAAATTTTTGATGCACTATCAATAAAATTGAAGATAGAGCATATCAAAAGTTTAAACTTAATTTCAATTTTGATATCATCATTTTATTTTATTTTACTTGAGTAGAAAACAGATTTTAAATCTCAATATAATTTTAAATCCCATTAGTTTGTAGATTTCAACATTTGAAACTATGAAATAAATATGTATAAAAGAATTTAACAATATTTGCCCTTTTAAAAACTCATAAATCCAACTTCAAATCTTCTAACCTTCACAAGTAACCACAATGCATTCTGAAAATACTCTATATTTAAATAATTAAAGGTAAATAAAATTATGTTTTTATTCTTTATTTCAATTTTTGATAAATAAAATATATATATATATATATATATAATTGCTTAAAAAGTCTAAGAGGGAACTTAATAGTGGTTTTGGCATTAGATATATAGATTCAAGTTTCAAAAAATTTGTTTGGAATAAATTACAAAGACAAAAAGGATATATTTTGATGAAAGAATACTGATTTAGGTTCTCTTAAAATTTTATTAACCAATTTTATGGAATATCAATCCATGGTTATCATTCTTTATGATATTATCATAGAATTTTTTCCTTTTTTAATATAATAATTTTCTATTGTGTGGTATGTAGGTTAATATAAGTTTAAAAGATTTATTGAAGATATATATACCAGACATAGTATAATCTGTAGATTTATAACTATAACTTACTTTTCTGATGCTTTACATCATTGATAAGTAGCTCATGCATTACACAAGTAAAGAATTATAGTCTCTGGAAATAAGTCCTTGTGAATTTCAAATTTTTTGTTATTCTCAAAATCATTACTCAAATAAACTAAAAATTTCTTCAAATATTGATTGAAAGAAGGAGTTTCAAAATCTTATTTTGTAGTTATAAAATTTTGAGTTAATTTTCATATTATCAAGTATAATGAACATTTGTAAATTTTAACTTGAAAACTAGTGATCATAGCAAAGTAATACTGGAAGAATCAGATAAAAAGGGTGGAATAAAGTCATAGCACAACAGGAAATGATACAAAATTGTTGATTTTTGGCTCACAAAATTCAACATATTTTTGACATATTTTGCCACTTTTAGATAATGTTTAATGGATTTTAACATTATTATAACAAGCAAACTTAACAATGTTTTTGATTTTTTTAACAAAAATAAATATTGTTAGATCATTTTTTTTTAAAATATGACTTATTTTTATGCTTTATCTACAATAGTTAGTAGTTTTTTTTGCAGAAAGTACTTGTTTTGATATTCTATTTTTGAATTTTTTAAGAGAGTTCATTGCATTAAAGTTTTGTATAAATTTTTCATTAAAGCATCATATTTTAAATCTAGAAATTTGGTTTTGAAATAATATATATTTTCATGTTAATTGACTCATTATTTTTGGATTGATAAATTATGTTAAAATTGGGATTGCTTATTTCTAGTGAGTGTACATCATAGTTGGTTTTCAAATCAAAGATTAATAAATGGTGAAATTTTGTAAAATTCTAAATATCTTTTAAACCTTTTTGATTTAAATAATGTTCAATTTTATGTAATCATTCTATAAGTAGAACACAGTTAAAATCTGATAATGGTACATTGCTTTCAATTTCTAATACTAAAATTCTATTCTACTTGAAACAATGTAAACTAAAGCTTGGTATCTCATAAGAAACTCACAATTTTCAAAAATCATATTTCCAACTTTTTAAACATGATACACATTAAAATATATTTTTAGAATAATTTCCTAATTAGTTTCAAATACTAGAAAATAATGACCTCAATTTATTTTAATACTTAAACCATTCTGATGAGTGAATTTCACAATCCTCTAAGTAACATATGGTTACCATTTATACACATATGCATGATTTCTCCTTTTGTTTGATTTTAGCTGAATCTAAAAAGGAAAATCACATGTTGAATATCATCTATAAATAAACTACTTATATTAGAAGCTAATATTTCATATGATAAATTTGTTATTGAGTTTGGGAAATATTAATAAGTGTTAGGAATTATAATTCAGCCATTTATTCAAGTAAATAAAAAAGGATGACATTCTAAATACTTCATATATATATATATATATATATATATAATAAAAATTAATTATATAGTAGCATTTAACCATGGATTTATACTAATGTTATATAAAAAAAGGGATTGAACTAAAAATTTCAGTAAAGAAAATAAAAATAAGATAAGTTAATATTCTTGTTTATATTTTCATATTTTTGAAATGGCTTACTTAAGGGAGAAAATTATTTGGTTTTAGAGTACAAGAATTTCTAGATAAAAATCTTCAAAATATAGTTTGACCCTCTCAAAAAGAAAATTCTAAAAATTTTACTATCAAATTTTATATATTTGTTAAGTAATAGAAAATGGAGTGGTGTCTTTGACAATGAAGCTTTAGAAAATGAAATAAATGATTTAACTTTATAATATAATTTTTGAAACAATAAATAATGTATTCAAAAAAAAATTATATATCTTACAATCAAGATAACAGTATTAATTAAGCAACTCTAACAACTTTGGAAAGAAAACAAGAAAAAAATATTTAGTAAAATGCATAATTTATTTTTAGAATTTAAGGAAACTTAATAGCTCTACCTGTAAACTAGCCTTAAAGAGGGTTTAGATTTAACATGTGGAAATTCATACATAGTACCCTTCCATCAATAGAGCAGAATAAAATTTATGTAGTTTTATTTTATTAATTTATAATAGTATTTTTATTTTTGGCTTTTTCATTAGTATAACTATATATTTTTTAACTTTTTTGTTTTTCATAACATAAGTTCAAAGCTGCCCATCACTACTTCAAGATGAAACTCCATATAATGTAATAAATGAATGATATATTATAATGAATTTTACTAGAGACTTTTCAAAAATGGTGATTAAGAATACTTATTATAATTTTTTAAATTTTTATTATTATTCTATCTCTTGAAAGGAGGTGGCCATATCTCAATTTAATTAGTTTTTCCTCAGAAAAATTTGTTCTTGATCTAAATAAAATTGCATCACTATTAACTAGATGTTATTATACAATTTTACCAATTTTTTTATCTGAACATAGTTGAAAGTATGTATAAATTAAAGTGTTTCCACATAGTCTTACTATTAACCCACCATAATTGTCAGTATAGTCTAGTATATAAGTATGATATAATAGTGTTTATTTATGGTCCTACTACTTATTGATAAATGATTTAGTGATTAAACCTCAGGGGAAGACTAATAAAATAGTTATACTCAAGTCAAACTCACAATACTTGGATTTAAGTGCATGCTAGTGGTGGAAAATAGATGAATAAAATATAGTTATAGCTTTATATAAAGATAAAATCAATTTATAGTGGCTTTATAATATATTTCTAAAGGTTAATAATTGTATAGTAGTGTTTGTTGGAGTTTTAGTAATTTAATGATGATAAATAACCGTCAAAATACCTCCTTACTTATACCCAAATCCACTGGAGTGCACAGACCTTCAATCCAGATGATGTCACTGCTATCCCCGGCAATTACAGCACTGTGAGGGCCCATCACCTCCCCATGGCGTCCACTTCAAGAAGTTTCAACACCCAGACCTCCAGTAAGGACCCTCCATCACTATTAATAATAACACAGGTCTATACCATAAATAGAGAATCCAGATAAAAGTGGATACCATAAAGAAACAGGTAAAATAAACAATCAAAAAGAGATTTAATGAAACTAAAAGCATATAAAGGAAAAAAATAAAATTTCCAAGCCCCCAATAACATCCCCAAGCATCCACATTAACCCAGAAACATCCTTCCAACCCATAAATCCGTGAATAACCATCCAAGGAAGTAATTTTAGTTGTCCAAACTGGGTGTATGCGCCTGATATAGGTGTCTATGCTTCTGTAGGCGTTGTGAGTCCACTGATTTCGTCCATAAGACCTAAAATAAGCAGAAAAACAAAGTTTATAGGCTATTAAGGGGCTAAAACCCACTTGTATACCTAAATATACATAATATACTGCATATTTCACTGAATATGAGATTTATGTATACATATAAGCTTATGTATGTCAATAATTACTTCATATCACTTAAGATAAGTATATTATGACTCCATTAACACCTTAATAAATATTATTAGGCCATGGATAAGCTATTTAAACTATTATAAGTTATATAATAGAATAATAATTATATATATATATATAATAAAATAATATATATTATTATTTTAACCTTATTTTTAAGATATAAGCTTAATCTACTTAAGGTTATCTTATTTTAAGCATAAGAAATACTCAGTCCTAAGGATATTTAGGCTGACAATAATTTTCACATTTAGATTTCATTATAACTGTAAAATAAGTTTTTCAATAATTTTAATAATACCTTAATATTTAATAATTTAGTTACATAGTAGATTTTTTATCCTTTTTTTATATGAGGCTTATTATATTAACACCACTTTTAGATTTTTTCCATTTTGAATTTCCATTTAACTACCCAAATTATATCAAAAAAAATTCAAAAGTATATTTTTTTAATGTACTCTTTTTGATAAACTTATCATTTCTTATAGGTTGTTCTTCAACTATTTAATGTAATTAATTACCCACTCATTTATGGTCTGTTATTGTTGTTAATTACATACAGACAAAATAAGGATACTCTCATATTATATTGGAGTTTTAAATTAAAAAGTAAATACTAGTGGCTGGTATTAAATATAAAGTTGTTATAACTAAGTTGAACAATAATTAATGATTAAATGGCATTATATATTACAAATTTTATTGAATGTATATAAAAATAACACTCAAGAAATATATATAAGATATACATATAACCATTGTATATCAAAAATGAAGTACTTATCAACATGGTCTTTTTTAATGATTTTCAAATTTACTTAAAGAGACATTAATATTACCAATTCAAATTTTATATCAAATATATCAATATTATTATTTCAATTTTAATTATTTTACAAAAAATTTGAGTTACAAAGTAATGAAATTGAGTATTTAATGAATGTTTTTGAAAAATATTTACAAAAATAGAAATAACCCCTCACAAAAAAAATATAATTTTTTTTACTTACAATTTGCACCAAATTTCTACCCTTAAAATATTGGTATTCTTCTAACAAAAATTTTTTTTAAATAAATTTAAATTTTTTTTCATTATTCAATTACAAAATTTCAAATTTATAATTTATTTTAACTTACTAAAAAATTTAGTTGAAAATTTAATTTTGTATTTCCAAAAAATCAACTTAAAAGTCAAAAATTAAAAAAACAAAATTATAAATATAATTATGAGAAAGAGGTAAATTAAATTTATAATATTCATATAAAAAAATTTCATATATTTCATGGTGTTTGCATTTTAAATTTAATGTATTAAAAATAATTATTAAATAACCAAGCCAAATGAAATCAGCTTGGGTTTTTGGTATCACTAGCACTTATTTTTTTTCTTATACTCACATTTTAATTTTTTTTTTAATTTTTTTTTCTAGCTTTCTCATTTTTTTTATGATTTTTAATGTTTTTAAGACTGAAGTTGCTTTCAAACAACTTCAGTCTAACTTGTCTCTCACTTTCCCACCAGTTTGCACCTGGTAGGGAAAGTCGCTTCCATTTTAGAGACCAAAGTCCCTTTCAGGGACTTTGGTTTCTCTGTGTGCATTGCACAGCCAGAAAAAAACTGGCTGTGCAATGCACTGCATGCAGCACATGCAACGCGCATTGCTGCTGCAAGTAATGCACATTGCATGCAACATGCATTTCTGTTGCATGCAGCGCGCATTGCATGTGCTTCCCATATCTCATGCAGCTGACTTGATATCAGCTGCATGAGATATGGAAGCAATTGTGCAATGCGCGTTGTGGTGATCCAAACCTGGGTAGGCCTTTGGAGTGCATTTTTTGGGGTATTTGGGTAGTTATGGTGTTATTATTGGTATTTACCGGATGTTTATTGATTAGTGGTGCTTATGTAGGCTTAAGCTAGGGTCACTTATTATGTCTCAGCTTATTGTCTTTTATTTTCTTTTCATTTTGGGTTTTTATGGGTTGTATGGGTGTTTAAGGGCCTAGAAGCAGCCCGCCTGCCCCCAAGCGGCCTGCCTGTCCCTAAGCGGAGCCGCCTCCAAGCGGCCTGGCCACCTGGGTACTGGGGAGGCGCTAAAATGCACTTTTATGCATGAAAAAGGCTGGGGAATTGGTCAGGGTGGTCTGTGCACTGGCTGTATGATGCATGTGTGGGAAGATTTTTAGGGAATAATCTTATCTCTTTACTCATTGCCTCTCTGTTCCTCACTGTCTCATTGGCTTGTGTTTTGTTTGGAATATATTACTGTTCATTTCAACTCTTTCTGGTAGTCTGTCTGGGACTATTATCTTCACTTTTAAAGGGGTCAAGAGTGTTTAACTAGAGGGTCTAGAAAACAGATCTCCAATTTGCTGCAACAGGTCAATCTCACTTATTTTTCTAAAGGGACAGGGAATTTTCTCTCTGGTTTTTCTCCAACTCCCTTGGTCAAGGCCTATAGCTAGTACTGTAGGATTGTCTACAGCGTTACTTGCAGCAGCAACGCGCGTTGCACACAGCTTTGGCCACCTCACAGCCTAGTAAATTGGCTGTGAGGTTGTCAAATGTTACAGCAAGCAATCAAAGTCGCTTTTAGCGACTTTGATTGCCTGAAAGAGACACTTCCAGCCAGGCTTCCCCTGGCTGGAAGTACTAAATTGCAATGTAAGGGACCCAAGCCGATTTCAAAGGCTTGGGTCATAAATTAAGCTTTCCCAAAAGCAGACAGTATAAATATGGCTGCATTAAAAAGTAAATTATCTAATTAAAATACATAAATAAATAAAAATTTGATCAAAAAGATATACAACGCTCTGCAGCCAGTCATAAATGGCCTTCCATTGATACACATAGAAACAAAATCAAATGTTTCTTTCAGCAACATTGGCCATGTTTTGATATTTTGAGCCAAGTAAGATCAGGAAAAAGGCCAAGGCATAGAAAATGCACAATTAAAAATCTACCAATTTAATATGGTGGGGAGGTTCATATTTTAGAAATAGGTGGTGCACATTATAGTTCCCTTTAAAAAAATTTGAAAATGAATTAATTTTGATGCAATGTAAATTTAAATTTGATGAGTGTATGTTTTTTAGCTACATGAAACATGGTAGCTAGAATTATGTGGCATCAATTTTTTTTAGATGTGAAATTCAGCGTTCCACAAACGTTCATCTGTAAAACATGCAGCCAAGTAAATTCTAGCTGGAATTAGTATATGCATAGGAAAAAATGATCATGCTGTGTACAGTGCCTTTGCAACATTATTCTTGGAATTTAGATGAGGTTTATCATATGACTTGGAGAGCTGCATTTTTTTGAAAATGAGATCAGTGAAAATTCATGATATCTACATCTGTTTGCCACCCAATTTATTTTTCCTTTCTGTTTCTCACTTACCTTTTTCAAAAATTATCAATCATATTTTTGCTTTATCATTTTGAATTATTGGTACTATTTTCTTGACCTTATCTGATTAAATGTAAGCAAATTTTTCTTTCTATTGCATTTCATATCATTTTGGTTTGTTACTCTTTTTTACACTTTTGACAAGTTAATCTAATGATTCTAATTCTGAATTTATTTTTATGGTATCTTTTACTGTACCCTTTTGATTCATTATAAAAAAAATTCTTTTTGAGTTAACTTAAAGTTTTTTTATTTGTTTGTCAATTTACTTTTCTTTATTCCTTATCAAAAATGTTCAATTTATTTATCTAACCATTTATTTTTTAAAACAGTAATTATAAAATAAACTTTATAATTAATTTTGATCAATCAGCTACAAATGGAAGAAGATTTTATAGACACGTAAGTTCATGTTTTGCTTATCATTTTTCTATATTTCTTTAATATTTTCTCAAAAATTATATTATTAATATGATAAGTAAAACATCATCTCGTACTTGCTGAAAGCATACAGGATAATGTTTTGCTTTTCATAATAATAATTAGATTGTTTGTACTTTAACTTTAATTTATTGATTTTTAAGTTGTTTCAAAGTCTTTTACTTGCTGAAAGCATACAGGACAATGCTACAATTTAAAACTTAATAATTTATTGAAGTATAACTTTCTAAGTCAATATATTGGTCAGAGCAAGATTTTTCATTTTATATGTGTGGATATGATAATTCTGTAAATTTTTTAATATTACTAGTGTATTGGAGTTATACTTTCATTATATTATTAATATTAAGTGTAGAGCCAAATCTCGTACTTGCTGAATGCATACAGGATAAAGCTATACTCTTTATATGTATAATTTAATAAAGTATACCTTTGAAACACTTTCTTAATATTTGAAATAAAGAAAAAGTATTTAAATTTACTAATATGTAGATATGCTAACTTTTGTATTTCTAATATTTAAGATATGATAAAGTTAAAGGTATCATTGACTGATAATTGAAATTCTGTTACTATTTTCTAATTTTTGATTTTTTTCTATTTTAAATCAAAATTGAATTCTCTTAGGATTGAACCATCAATGTGTAACAATTTGAAAAAAAAATGGCCAGGGAAGAACTCTAACAATAGGTGGGCGAAAGACATTGCTACTGGAATGAAACTTGTAAATGCTCTTGGAATGGATATAAATGGGAAGAAGCCACATTTCTACGCATGATCTTATGCAAATAATATGACAGATTGCAATAATTATTACAATTTTTTTCTTGGTTGTAGTATTTATAAACCAAAAGGTGTCTTAATACCTAATGTTCTTGTGCAGACTTTTGAAATTCATGAGCTCAAAGAACTAGATATGTTAGAAGCTATGGTGCAATGCATTAAGGATCTTTCTTACTGCGAACATGAAATTACAAATAATGGTTATCATCAAAGAGCTGGTGGTTTTGGAAAAATGTTTGGTGGTGGCTTTATTTTAGATAGGAAGAAATCATTATATATTCGTAAGTATCACTTTTTTTAATTTAAATACTGAATTTTTGAATGCTTTTACTTGCAGATAAATACACTGATAAGATTGTACGCACAGATGAATATAAAAAACGAATGAAGAGGATTGCAATGTACTTTGAATATTTTTTTAAAAAAATATCATATGTAAAAGACAACGAGGCAACTAATCTTTGTGCAAAACTTGGTATTCCTGGATTTTCAAAAGTTTATAGCGAAGAAGAGGGTGTACCGTTTGCTAGTAATTTAACTTGGACATCTGGAGAAAATGGTAATGGGTTCTCCAATGAGGTTCATCGTGATAAGGATGCAAGTGAGTATACTTTAGGAATATTTTTTCCTAAAGATACAGAAAACAATACCATTCATATGAAGTACGATAAGACCCAACCACGACAAACAGGTGGAAAACATATATTTCCCAAAATTCAAAGTAAAATTAACTTTGAAGCAAATAATGGAATAACAGTGATGTTATGGCCTGCCAATCAACTGAGGCATTTTACCTCAAGAAGTCACAAAATTCATGGCTTCACAAGGATAGGACTTCTATTCAAATCAGCACTAGAATTTTTCATGCTATAGAAAAGCTTAATGTTTTTGATATTGATATTTCAGAGTACTTGGAAACTAAAGAAGAAAAAGATAGGTATAAATATTTGATTTTGAGAGTTTTTTTGAAAAGAGATGACTTAATAGAGGAAGAAATAAATTCAGCAAAGTATTATTTATCTAATGTTAAGACAAATCTAAATAATTTTGATAATTAAATATTAAAAATTTATATCATATTTATACAACTTAATGTGAAATTAAACATGATAAATACTGGGAGTAGCTGTAACATTTTCAGTTGAGATGATTAAAGTATTATCTATTTTTTTAATTTGTGAAATAGAATAATTTTTTTTTCATAATATTATAAGAAAATTTGATTTACTTTTGAGGAAATATATAAGTTGTGAAATCTTTAAATGTCATTTTTATTAAATTGGTAGCAAAGGTTCTAAAATACAAAAACTATAATTAAGAATTTGAAATATATTAGCCATAAAAATGTGCTTTTAATGCTACCAAATTAACTGTATAGTATTTTAGGTCAAACAAGCTTATTAATAAAAAAGTTAATAATAAAGAGTTGATGAAAGAATTTTGAATCAAAAATAGATTAAATTTTATTTTTTTAAGAATACACACATTAGGGGGTGTCAGTTCTGGCAAATCCGCACTTAAATTAAGTGCGGATTTCAAACCAAATCAGCACTTACAAATCAGCACTTAAATTTTGCAAAAAAGTCACTTATTTCAAAAAAGGGTGTCAGTTATGACCTCAAATCAGCACTTTTTTCCCGTTTTTTTTCACAACCACATTTTGGCCACAAAACATCCCTTCCTTTCTTACCCCATCCCTGTCACATGTGACACACTGACCTTCCTCGCTACCTACCCATCAATCCTCGGCACACACCCCTTCCTGACATTTTCAATATTTTGACCAGGCATGTTTACATTCTTTTTTACTTATTTCTTCTACTTTTTAATCTTTTTTCTTGTTATGTGCCAGTTTCATAATGCCTCCTAGACATTCCAAATCTCAAAAGGTAACTCAAAAATCTGCTTCGTCACAAAAGTCTCCTCGTAAAGCAAGCCCTACACCTGAAAAATCAAAGGCAGGTTCAGGTCAGCTTAAAAAGGATGATTATCTCATCATAATCAACTTCCTTAAAATAAAATCAAATTTTGAAGCATGTTTTGGATGTGAAAAGTCCACTCGTATTGGACGTCCACCTTCTTCAAAGGCTAATGGCTACTTGTTGATGGCCAATGAAGTAAGGAAGAAAACAAGGGGGAGAATTGATATCAATCCTAAACAAATGAAGGAGAGATTTAAGAGTTACCATTCAAAATATAAAAAGACTCATCATGCTGTAAATGAAACTGGCTTTGGTATTGACGTTGATGATTTGGAGATTGGAATTACTACTGTTTCCGAAAAGCTCAATGTCATGTGTCCTTTCTATGAGAAAATCGATAATCTTTTTGGCTCCCGAGTTGATGTAAACCCTTGGTTTCTACACGATACTACTAAGCATATACCCTCTGGATCCAAACCTTCCTATAATCCTCCCAGCACACCTTTACTTGAAGAAGATCAATCCCCTCCACCTTCTAACCATAGTTCAGCTGAAGATGATCCCAACTATCAAGCAGAACAATTATATCGCAGAAGATCTGAATACTCAGAGGCCCAAAATTTACATGTATGTTTACTTTTTGTTTTTTCTTCAATTCTTCTCTGAATTTCTCTTTCTTTCTAGTCTCCTCCTACTCAAACTCAATCTCCATTAAATAATCTCAATTCTGGAAATGTGAATACCTCTTTAGAAGCTTCTTTAGAAGAACTTCCTGAAGCCTCTTGTTCAAACTCCAAACTAAAGCGTCGAGCCTCAACTTCAATGAACTTGAACCATCTATTAAAACGTGGTAATACTTCAACAAGCTCATTTGGCTCCCTTGAGGATTATTTTGAAAAAAAAGATATAAGTAAGTTTTGTTTACTATATATCTTAATCATTAACTCATTTATTTATTTATTTCAATTTAATTTTCTCAGCGAAATCAACTATTGCAAATAATGCCCTTGACTTTGAGAAGATGAATTTTGATCATATGCTAAGGAAAGATCAGCAAGCCTTAGATTTGGAAGAAAAAAAATTTGAGGTAGAGCAGATGGAAAGAGTAAATGACCGTCAATTTCAAAGAGAAATGGCTACTTGTGAATTGGAAAAACAAGAGAGTTTTAAAAAAAAAGATTTCATTATGGAATGTGTTAAAAATGGCCAATCTTATGAGGACATTAAAAAATTACTTGACCTTTTCAATTGATAAATTGTTTTTCTAGTTAATTTAATTTTGTTTGATTTCTTTTTGGTAATATTTTCTTATATGCTGACTTATAAAAGGAAAAGAATATGGTACGTTATTTTTGACAAAAATTTGAATGTATAATAAAAATTTTCTATCTTTACTTTCTAGTCAATAAGTTTGCTTATCTAAATTTTTCTAAGTCATCAATTTCACATGTCAGATTTAAAAAATTGGCAATGCCCTCCCCTGCATTTTATTGAAACAAGGGGTGGGTACCACCAAATTTTTCTAAGTCATCAATTTCACATGTCAGATTTAAAAAATTGGCAATACCCTCCCCTGCATTTTATTGAAGTAAAGGGTGAAAGTCATCAAAATTTAATATAATTACATAAATTAATTAATATATAAATAAGATATGTCAAGTATACTACTTTTAAAGTAATGACAATTCCTTAAGCCAAAATGCAGATCAAGTCTAGAAACTAGGTTTGGGACTTTCCACAGGTATAGGCTAGAGGAACCCCATGAAACAAATTAATGTTATCATGATTACCATTTATACAACACAAGGTCGTGGGCCCATTACTTTAATTTCATAAATTGAAATATCATATTTGTTTATTAAAAATTTATGGAAGAATATTAAATATTTGGTGACTCTACAAATCCCCATACTTTTTAGATCTACCTAAAGAATTTTTAAATTTATTACCTTTTTCTTCTTTTTTTAACTTGTTTATTTGTTGGATTAACTTTTGACTGATCTGGAAAGAGCAACCAAAATGTGTGAAGTCTTTACAAGATTCCAAACCTGGAGGAGCCTTTGTGGTTTGGTGATTATCTTAAGAAGAATTCCAAAATTTTTTGATGATTCCATTTTCTAATCCAAAATCGATTATACATCTATGATTTGGGAAATATAATCCATGTTCTTTAATTTTAGCAGGTGATGGAATAGGTTGTCCAGAGATTGGATTAATATATGAGCAAATTCCATAAGGTAATTGGCATCATTCAAGTTGATGTGAATTCGGTTATGAAATCCAGAATGAGTGATTATAACCTTTGAAAACATTAGATAATCACTGCTAATATCTTCCCATTCAGAGTCATACCAATTTGGTATTCCAAGTCTTGTAGCAAGTTCATGATTTTTTTAAAAAGATTTATTGAAGAGTTTTTTAAGTCGAAGAGCAATAAATGAATTAAATGAAGGTAAAGTATTCCATTTTCGAAAATCATTATCTAATTCAGCTTTAGATAAAGATCTGAGTAAAGAATATATGCCTATTTGAATTAAATTCAGTAAAATGATATTAAAAAATCCAGAAAAATCTTTAAACATACCAAGAAAAAAACCTTTAACAAATCCTGGTCTCCATCCAATTCCAATCATGATTCCACCCAACAAATTCTTATTCCTTAAAGATAAGCGAACCAAAGCCATTTGATAGAGTGTTATGATGAGATTGCAGAGTTGATTAAATGATTCATCTTTTAAACCATTAAAAGAATGGTTTTTGTAAATAAATTGAGGTTTGAAAGTATTATTAATAACAGCTTTAACTTCATCACCTCCAGTTTCAGTTAAATAATGTATATTTTCAGGTAACGTTTTTGGATATTTTTTTTTTCTTTCAACTTTAGTTTTATAGTACTTAATTTTTGAAATATGGCCAAATAATTGATCCAAGTGAATTTTTATTTTATAATTTCTTTTATTTCGATACTGTTCATTTTTTGACAATGTTTTAGATGATGTTTGAAAAGAAGCTGAATTTAAAGATGATGAGAGTGAGGTAAGTGGGGAATCTGAAGTTAAAGTCATGTATTTTTCTACTTAAAAATTTGTTACTTTTCAAACACCCAAAATTATACATTAAAAAAAACTCACTTAATTTAAATTAAAAAATAAAAATTCCTCAAAAGACTAATGAGAATTTTTTTTATTTCACTTGAACTTAATGAATATTTTTCTTTAAAATTAAAAAAAAAATCAAAAAACAAAAAAAAATCAATAAACTGTTAAATTTTTTTTAACACTTCCCCATTCCCCTAAATTCCCCTCTCCAAAGCCCTCTCCCACCTCCCAAAAACCCTTGGAAAACCCCCCCTCCACCCCCCACCAAATCCCCCAAATCCCCCCTCCAAATCCCCCAAATCCCCCCTTCAAAACCACCTCCAAATCCCCTCCAAACCCCCCTCTAAATCCCCCTCCAAACCCCCCTGCAAATCACCCTCCAAACCCCCTGCAACCCCCCCAAACACCCCCTTCAATCCACCTCCTTTCACCCCCTCTAAACCCCCCCTAACCCCCCTCCAAATCCCCCTTGAAACACCCCCAATACGTCCCTCTAAACCCCCCTAACCTCCCCTCCAACTTACTTAACGATTCGTTAGCGAATCGTTAAGTTAATGAACGATAGCTGCTAATCATTCATTAACTTAATGATTTGCTAATGAATCGTTAAGTTAATGAACGATTGGGTGCAATCATTCAATAACTTAAAGATTTGTTAACAAATCGTTAAGTGAAGGTTAAGGGGGGGGTAGGAGGGATATGAGGGAGGATTTGGGGGAGTTTTGAGGGGGATAGGAGGGGGGTTTGGAGGGGGGGTTTGGAGGGGGGGGTTAGAGGCGGGTTTGGTGGGGATTTGGAGGGAGGATTTGGGGGATTTGGTGGGGGGTGGAGTGGAATGAGGGGAAGATATGAGGAGACCAAGAAGGGGGAGAAAGGGAGAGATGAGACCAAAGAGGGAGAAAAGGGAGGTTAGAGTGAGCCAAGGAGGGGGGAATAAGGCAGCCAAAGGGGGATGTATCCATTCCAAGGAGAGGTAAAGGTGGGAAAAAGACCAGGCCAAAGGGGGATAAAGAGAGAAAAGAGGGAGAGAAAGAGAGAGAAAAAAAAACGTTAATTTTACCTATAAATTTAAAAACAACCACTTACAAAAAAAAAACAAAAAAAAAAAACAAACCAAAAAACCAAAAAAAAAAAAAAAAAATTAGCAAAAAATTAAGTAAAAAGAATAAAATGACTTACCTGGAGAGATGAGTTGAGAAAAAAGAAATATAAGTGAAATTGATTGAGTGATGTAGGAAGAGAGGAGAAAATGGATATGAGTGAAGAAAAAAAAGAGAGTGACTGAAAAAATATGCGTTTGCTGAAAATATGCGATTTCATGTTGAGTTGATGAAAGAAAACACAGAGAGAAAAAAAAATAAGACTTTAACAGCAAATTCAAAAACCAAAAAAATATGCAAAAAAATTTACCATTCTCAGTGAATAATACATGCAAATTGATAATTTGAAGAGAAAAAAAAAAAAATTAAAATTGCATTGAAAAATGTTGGAGTGTTATTGGAAGAATTTTTGCCCTTATACTAGTTGATTGAGAAATAGAAGTGTTGGATATAGTCGGAGGTGAATCAACTTGTTCATCTTCATACAGCTCTAACCATTGATCTTTGAGGTCAGCAAGTAGGTTATGAAGTATAGTGCAACACAGAATCCAGTTGATCACCGC
This sequence comes from Hemileia vastatrix, assembly GCA_030280995.1. NCBI lineage: Eukaryota > Fungi > Basidiomycota > Pucciniomycetes > Pucciniales > Zaghouaniaceae > Hemileia > Hemileia vastatrix. Next base: position 32,973,176 of record JASXTE010000005.1, read on the forward strand.
CTTCATTTCAGATTTATTTCTAAGAGGACTTCTTAATTCCCTTAAACTAGAAAAACGGCCTTTCAAGATTCCAATAGAATGTTCAATACGGACTCTTGACTTTGCCAAATGATTGTTGAATTTGGCATTTTTACTGTCTTCTGAAGCTGCTCCCCAAAAAGCAGGAAGTACATACTTTCCATTCACATAAGCAGAATCTGCAAGAAGATACTGATTTTCATCAAAGAATTTTTCAGGTTCATTTGAAATATGCATTCTTTGGAAGACGTAGGAGTCATGACATGAGCCAGGATAGCCAGCCAAGAATGATATAAATTTTTTGTTTACGTCACATATAAGCTGAACGTTAATTGAATATCTATAAAGAAGATATATTTGTTTTTGTTAGTTTCAAGGAGGATGAAAGGAGTTAAAAATAATCTACCTCTTTTTATGGTCAAAGTAATTGTTTCCACCTTGAGCAGGTTTCTGGCTCAAAGGAATAGTAGTACCATCAACAAAACCAATACATCCTGGAAAGCCCTCTGCTTGCATAACCTGAGATGATTCAAGTCCCTCTTCTTTTGTTGGCCAGGTGAGAAGTTGAGATTCCAAGGAGTTGATGGCAGTGATACATCGTTTGGTATAAGTGTTAACTGAACCATACCCTAAATCAAAGACATTTTCTAAACGTTTCAAAGCGGCTCCATTACCATTTGAACCCAAACAACATAGTGTGATGGCCAATTGAATTGAAGGATGTCGTTGTTCTTTTTGAGAATTATTGTGAAATATGGGATGATCCTGAATAAGCTCAAGCAATTTAAGGAAACATTCCTGAGAAGTCCTGAACAGCTGTCTAAAACTGGGTTTAGATAGGTTAAGAAGTGTTTGGATGGTGTACTTGGGGGTATGAAGTACTTGAGGCTTTCTGGGAAGAAGGTAACATTTCCTGGCCATTTTTGATAAAACAACAAAATCTTCTTCTAGATCAGAATCGGAATCAGAGTCCAAGAGCAGTTCAAGAGCCATGAAAGTCATTGCTTTATGTAATTTATCACGATTTGAAAGTGAGGAAGGCATGACTCTTATATGATATGATATGAAGATGTAAGTGATGTACAATGTTTTGAGTTATGAAGTGTTATGCTGCGGAGTGCTGCGTATGAATGGGATGATGCTGACAAATCAGTGAAATGGGACTTGATGGTGAAATCAGCACTTTTGGTTGAGAAAGTGCGGATTTGAGTGAAATAAGTGACTTATTTCATTTTGAAATCCACCAGTATTGGGGCTAGTGTGTTTTGGAAATCCGCACTTATTTAAGTGCGGATTTGGTCAAGTTTAAGTGCGGATTTGTAAGTGCGGATTTTCCAGAACTGACACCCCCTATTTAATTATTTAAGTTGTTCTACTTCTGATAAAAAATGTTACAATCAATGAAAAAATTTGTAATAATTAATATATTATTTAATATTAAAGGTAAAGTAACAAAACTATAGCAGTTATCATATTTTTATATAAACAATAAAATATTTAAGAATTTAATACAAGTATTTGAAATCATATAAGTAGATTTTAAAATCTTTGTTATTGCTGGACTTACAATAATTTTTTTTAATAATTAATTTAGAAAATAATGTCAAAGGTTTCTTAATAAATTTCAAAGATGGTCACATGTTTGATGTATTTCAAGGAAAATAACTTGAATTATACAAAATAAATCATATACACAGAACTTTATCTATTTACATGTTGGAATATTAATTTATTGAAAGGCTATGTTTAGCAAAAAAAGGTGATACTGGCTGAATGGAGCTCCAGTGATTAAGAAAATCTGCAGAAATAGCCCTAGCAATTTCCAGAGGACTTGGGATATCAAATTTTAAAGGAAATGGATCAAACTTGCCTATAAAAGGTTTTATTAATGTTAAAATATAGTTATTTAAATTTTTCCAAATTATTTCTTCCATAAAATGATTTTTTTTTCATGTAAATTCAGAAACATAATTTCTGATATTACCTCCAAGCAATCAGCTGCTGAAGCCAATCTATGATCTTGAGAGCTCAGAAATAAACCACGGACACCATCAATTATATAGAATGTGAAAGATTGATATTGGTGGTGGGAGTATTCAGAATTTATCTTGTTTAGTGCAACCTTTTGTTTCTTTCTCATTATAGTCAGTTCAGTATTTTCGTTTTTCTGACTTGATTGTTGAGCTTCACTAGTCTTGCCACTTGATATTGTTGAAGCACAATATTTTTATTTAAGAATGATAATTAACATAATTATATCAATGATAATATTTCTGATTTGAAGAAGAGTTGACATTGATATATCACGGGTTTGAAGTGCAGTGGGACCAACTTCTAAGCCATCAGGAATCGGACTCTTCAGATTTGAAAGGTGAGCTAGAAGCTGAAGACCACATTCAATTGGACAATCTGAGTTAATGTTTTGATGTGATGGAAGCTGGCTGAATTCATGTGCGGTCAGATAAAGTGAAGATGATATAAGAGATACCCATGAAGAACGGCAGTGGTCACTTGGGATCATTAATCTCATGAGCGTTCGGATAAGATTGGACTCAGGGTGATCCGTTTTCTTTGTTGAGGAAAGAAATTCAGTATTTAAACCATCAGGATCACATAAATCTTCCATTTTGTTGACTTCAATATTATCAAGTACCCATAGCTGTGAGCTATCAATCTCTAAAAAAATATTTGCCACAAAAGGAAAAAAAAATAAGTAAAAGAACAAAGTCAAGACTAAAAATTAAGGTAACTTACATAACTCAGTAAGTTTTGAAAGCCAATCTTCTCCACAAGATTTTTCCCAATGAAAAGTAAACATTGTAATATTTAACATGGGTTCTTGGGAAGAAGTAGAAGAGTGTAATTCGAGTAGAGTAACAATTTCCAACCACGACCTGAGGACCTTTACCATGCTGATTCTACCCTTTATAAAAATTATGAATTTTACAGAATTCCTCCTGCAAATCAGAGTCTTTTAGAACTGAGGGTGAATAAGTTAGAGGTTTTTTTGATATCTTGATTGGATTTTATTTCATTGGTAGAGAAGCTTTCAAAGTGGACAAAGTAGGTAATTTAGGAGGTAATGGGTATTGCTTCTTATAAATGAAGGAATTCGGTGATGAGTGGTTTGAATCATCATCTTTATCAAACATATCTTAATGTCTTGAAGAAGATTTTAAAGTTTTCTTGTTTTGATGAGCAAGCATAGCTTCATATTCTGACAGTTCATCATCACTATTTTCATTGCTATTTTCATCATCTTCATCAGGGAGAGGGCGTTTATGGATGGAACAATCTACAGTAGGTGAGTTTCTGGTACAAAATATCAAAAGAAAGATAAAAAGTACAATATGTAAGCAATAAAAGAGTTATATGATAGAATTTTAAAGATAAAAGAATAACAATAAAAAAAAGGAAACAAGAATATACTCATTATCAAAGCCTTTGCTTTTTTTTGAGATTTATTATTTGATACATCAGAAAATTCATTAGCAGAAGCCGGTTTAATACGTCAAACAAAAGAGGAGCCTTGGGATAATTTCTTTTTCTTGGAGCGGATAACAGGTGTTTCAAGATTTTCCTTAGAAGATGAAGCATGAGTTGAAGATGATGGTTCATCTGTCTCATCATCATCCCTAATGACAATTATTTCATCAGGAGGAATCATACCCTCCTCGTAAGCTACAAATATATATGAAGAAAAACAATATTAATAATCTTATCTACTAATTTAAAAGGAGACAAAAAAAGTGAAGAACATAAATTTTTCAAGTCTTTTCACATATTGGAGTAAGTCATTACAAGGGTTAGATAAATATGAAGGAGAAGGATTATTGTTAAGGATCTTGACAAGTTCTTCTGTTTTATCTCCAACCAATTCAAGTAAATTGCAATACTGAACTCTCGTTATTTCCTGCCTCTCATTGCTAAGTACAGGAGGGTTAGGTGCCATGCCATGTGGCAGACATGGTGCAAGCTCAAAAGCTTCAAAGCAAGTATCAATCAGAGAGTGGGATGAAACACATTCGGGCGCTGGAAAATCAATTTTTTGAAAAAAAAAGATATAGAACATAAGTGAAATATATAAATTAATAGAGAGGAACATGATATACATACAAAGTGGAGGTGTAGGATTTTGAATACTAGAAATATTGATTAATGAATATTAAAAAAAGTATTTGATATCAAAAAATTATGATGTAATATGATGAATAATTATAAGAAACTCTATTCTAGAAAATTAAAGTTGATAATTTAATAGGATAAAAAATTGAATAAGATTAAAATTAAAGTAAGGATGAAATAAACAGAAAACATAAATAGGGGGATTTTATATTATTTGAGCTTTTTTTAACATTTATTATTCATAGTTGGGTGAACTGAGTAACATGCTAAATCACAATCTGTTTATATTGAAGCAAAATTTGATGTAGCTAACAGAAAATACTAGGAATTCTTTGGGGACTTTTAGTGTGAAAAACAAATAATAACAAATGTATATCCCATATGCAAATTGCCACGGGTAAATAGAAAATTTTTTAAATTAGAATTTACTCCTAAACAATGGAGATACACTTAATTAGTATAATATATGAAAAAAAAGAGAATGCTTTATAAATATTTGTTAAATTTACTTTCAGATGACAATGCAAGATTCAAAAATATACTGATATGCCTCTTCAAACAAGAAATGAATTATAAATATAAAATTGGTAACATTAGAATTTAAGATAAGAATTTGTTTTTTAAGTGACAGGAGGAGTGTCAGGCTAGGGTGTGGGCACCGTGACCAAACCATTGATAAACTTGGATACAACTAAGGTAAAAAAAATTGAATAGTTTTATTTAACAATATATCTTAGTCTGCACAAGATATTGCATTGTTGTCCCTAACTATACCAATATTGTTACTTTTCAAAAGTTATAGGACTACTAAGTTGATAAAATATTATTATGAATCACCCAATGAAATACCTTAAGCAACATTCAAAATTATTAAAATATTAATATTCAATTTGAGATTTGGATTAGCTAATTTTCACAACTTACCACAGTTTTGATTAATATAATAAAACTTGAAAAAAATTGTTGAGATAACCTAGAAATGGGTGCAAGAAAATGATGAAACATATGACTTGAAACTTAACTCATACACTATTGATAAGCTTCATGGATCCTGATTAATTTCTATTGAAATTGATTTTGAGACTGGCATATTGAATTTTAGCTATGACCAAGTATTGTAAGTGCCATGGTTTGTATTCAATATATTGGTGTTGAAGTTAATTTTGATAGGAGTTAACAAGTATCATATGGCACCATGCATGAAACCCTGACAGAAACCACCAAATTTATGAGGCAATGAACCTCATAATTTCAATCAAAATAAATGTAGACCCCTGCATATTGAATACAAGCCATTTCACATGGACTACACAGACATAGATAAAATTCAACATGCATGGCTTAAAATTAATTTCGATCAAAATTAACCAAGGCATTAAAACATCAATTTTTATATGGTGTACTTGATCAAACCAATTAATCTAACTGCTTAGCTTACCTATACTTAATGGAATTTTATGCATAGTCCATGTCCATATTAATTTCGATTGAAATTAATGTTGACTAATACATAATGAATACATGCTATGCCACTTACACTTGCCAGGCATAGTGTCAGTACAGTCTAGTATATAAGTATGATATAATAGTATTATTTTATGGTCCTACTACTTATTAATAAATGATTTAGTGATTAAACCTCAGGGGAAGACTAATAGAATAGTTATACTCAAATTAAACTCACAATACTTGGATTTAAATGCGTGCTAGTGGTGGAAAATAGAAGAATAAAATATAGTTATAGCTTTTATAAAGATAATATCAATTTATAAGGGCTTTATAATATATTTCTGAATGTTAATAATTGTAGTGTAATGTTTGTTTGAAGTGTAGTAATTGAATGATGATAATAAACCGTCAAAATCCCTTCTTACTTATACCCAAATCCACTGGAGTGCACAGACCTTCAATCCAGATGATGTCACTGCTATTCCCGGCAATTACAGCACTGTGAGGGCCCATCACCTCCCCATGGCGTCCACTTCAAGCAGTTTCAACACCCAGACCTCCAGTAAGGACCCTCCATCACTATTAATAATAACACAGAGTCATACCATAAATAGAAATCCCAGATAAAAGCGGATACCATAAAGAAACAGGTAAAATAAACAATCAAAAAGAGATTTAATGAAACTAAAAGCATATAAAGGAAACAAATAAAATTTCCAAGCCCCCAATAACATCCCCAAGCATCCACATTAACCCAGAAACATCCTTCCAACCCATAAATCCGTGAATAACCATCCAAGGAAGTAATTTTAGTTGTCCAAACTGGGTGTATGCGCCTGATATAGGTGTCTATGCTTCTGTAGGCGTTGTGAATCCACTGATTTCGTCCATATGACCTAAAATAAGCAGAAAAACAAAGTTTATAGGCTATTAAGGGGCTAAAACCCACTTATATACCTAAATATACATAATATACTGCATATTTCACTGAATATGAGATTTATGTATACATATAAGCTTATGTATGTCAATAATTACTTCATATCACTTAAGATAAGTATATTATGACTCCATTAACACCTTAATAAGTATTATTAGGCCATGGATAAGCTATTTAAACTATTATAAATTATATAATAGAATAATAATTATATATATATATAATAAAATAATATATATTATTATTTTAACCTTATTTTTAAGATATAAGCTTAATCTAATTAAGGTTATCTTATTTTAAGCATAAGAAATACTCAGTCCTAAGGATATTTAGGCTGACACTCCCTCACCCCAAAAAAACAATAAAAAAAATGTTAAGACATTTTAATTAATCTTAAGGAATGAAATAATAAAATAAAAATTTTTTTATAATACATATACTGAATGAACAGTATTATTTAGATTTAAATTTTTTCAAGAGATTTTTAAGATCAGAGATTTCATGTTCTGGAATCCACTGGTCATATTCACTTGATTTATTTTTAAATCTTAATAGATACTCAACTCCCTTTTCTTTAGTAAGGTGTCTCTTTTTAAGTATCTTTTCAATTTCTGCTTTTTCCACTATTTCTTCAGGTTGCTGTTTATGCCTTCCTGATCTTCTTGGAAAGAGAGCAGTATCATTAGAATGGTATGGTTTTATAAGAGAAATAGGAAATACTGGATGTTTTCTATCATAAGGTGCATATAGAATAACCTCAACAGCATTATTACCAACCATCTTTTTAACTACAAATGGTCCAATGAATGGATCCTTCAATTTAACATTACCATTTAAATTGAAATGTAGCGTTGAAATAAGGACTTCATCACCCTCTTTGAACATTTGTTCTTTATGGGCTTTATCCCATCTTTTCTTTTCATACTCAAAAGCCTTATTTATACATTCTTGAGCATGTTTTCTGCATAATTCCTGCATTTGAAGAAAAGATTTAGTACCTGGATGAATATCCAATCTAGGTAACTTATTAAGAGTTTTAGCAGGGGTATTAGGTACATAACCCAACCATAACTCAAATGGCTTTTTGCCAGTGACAGAATGTACTGTACTATTATATGCAAATTCTAAACCTGGGATAAGGGTTACCCAATCATGCGTGAATTTGTCATTGTCTTTAAAATTAAGACCAAAAGCACAGTATCTTCTTATCATATCTTCTAAGGTTTGTATCATTCTTTCTGCTAGCCCATCAGTTTGTGGATGGTGTGCTGTAGAAAGTTTTAATTGACACCCTGAAACATCCATAAGTGACGTCCAGAACTCAGAAGTAAATTTAGGATCTCTGTCAGAAACTATTGCTTTGGGGAAACCTGCTGTATTTAACATTTGTGTCCACCATATAAAAGCTAAGTCCTTTGCAGAAACCTCTTTGTGGGTAGGAATAAATTTACACATCTTTGTAAATCTATCTACAATTACCCAGCAGGAGTTATAACTCTTATGCCCTGCTATTGGCAAAACTGTTACAAAGTCCATGTTAATGATTTCCCATGGAGCTTTTGGTTGCTCAATTTGTTGTAATAAACCAGCTCTTTTTCCTGTTAATCTTTTAGATTTTTGACAAGAATCACATGTTTCAACATATTTCTGAACATCCTCAGACATGTTAATCCACCAAGCTGTGTTTTTTACTCTGGTTAATGTTTTATGGTAGTCAAAATGACCTGCTAATATATCATCATGACATATACTTAACATTAACTCCTTCATTGAAGGGGGAATTACAATCACATTACTTAATTTTTTCCTGTAATATATAAAACCATCCTCAATGGAAAATTTTCGTTTTTCTAATGCCTCTTTATACTTAATTGGTAATGTTTTTATTAAAACATTCATTGAAGCATTAGATGGATCATTTAATATTGTAGTTAATTTACTTAAGTCAGGATCTGAATTATAATTATCAAGAATTGATTGCATAAATTCATCCTCAAGATCTACAATATAAATGCCATAAATGTTAATAATCTCTGACTCAGGAACATAAGCAGGATTATCATCATTATTAGGCAGAGGTACTCTAGATAACAGATCTACATTAGAGTGCAAGGTTCCTGCTCTATGTGTAATAGTCATCCGTCCTCTGTATTCTTGTACAGCTAATTGCCATTTAAACATGTGTCTATTAGGAGTTTTCATGTTTAAGAGTGACTTAACTGCACTACAGTCAGTTATTAACTCAAATATTTGGTCTTCCAGGTAATAATGTAGCTTTTCAAGAGCCCATACTACTGCCAAACATTCAAGTTGAGTAGCACCATATTTCAATTCACCACTTCTCAGAGTACGTGAAATATAGCAGATTACTACTTCTGACATTTTACCTTCAATAAGTTGTTTTTGATGCAAAGCAGCACCCAGTCCAATAAAACTTGCATCTGTATATAATACAAAAGGTAATTGGAAATCTGGTAATCCCAAGATAGGAGCTGTCATTAAACATTCTTTCAACTTATTAAAAGCTTGTTGTCTTTCATTATTCCAAATGAAAGCTTCTGATTTCTTTATCAGTGTGGTCAGTGGTGCAGCAATTGATTGGTAGTTTTTTATATATTGTCTATAATAACCACACATTCCAAGAAAAGATTGTACATCCTTCACATTTTGAGGAATGCCAATATTCTTTATTGCAGCCACTTTATTTTGGTCTACACATATTTGTAAGCCAGATACAATATGACCAAGCACTTTTAAAGATTCAAACCCAAATTTACATTTTTTCAATGCAAGGGTCATTTTTATTTCATCCATTTTCTGAAATACTTTCCTTAAATGGATTAAGTGTTCATCAAAATTTTTAGAGAACACTATGAGTCATCAATGTATACCATTAACCATCCCTCAATCATTTCATTATGGAATGTTATATCCATTAACTTTTGAAATACTGATGGAGCATTTTTTGGTCCAAATGGCATTCTGACATACTTATAAATTCCCATGTGTGTTGTTATCAACAAAAAGTTCTGTGAATTCTTTTCAACAGGAATTTGATGGTACCCTTTATTTCCATCTAGGCAACTTATATATTTAGCACCTTTAAGGGTAGCATGTATAGAGGCAATCCTTGGCAAGGGATAAATATCATCTACTGTAAATGTATTTAATGCTCTATAATTACCGCACAGTCTTGCTTTATCTTGTTCATAAGAAATCAGCACTGGTGATATTACACAATATTTTGGTGTAGTTTCAACCTTCTCAAGAATGTTCATTTTTAATAACATCTTAATATTATCCTCTATGTCTTTCCTCTTCATTGGTGAAGCAGGGTATGGTTTCTTTTTAAGACTAGCAGGAATATTATCCATATCACAGGTTAAACTAATTTTCATTTCATGATCTTTTACAAGGCCAAGTTCATTTGTACCATGTGCAAAAGCCATTGGAAAAGCTTTAATTAATTCCAAAATATTATCTTTCTCAGTTTCACTTATCTGAGTGCCAAATGATGCTTTTGAAATTTCTGTTTCCAGAAGTTCCATCTCATTGGATTCTCTTCCTTTAGACGGGGAATTCGTTACTGACTCAATGTGTAAGACTGTGTTAAAAGAATTTATTTTAAATTTCCTTTTACCATTCATGCCAATTGTAAAATTGTTATTAGCAGGGTCTAATTTTACACCAAATTTAGTCAGAATATCGTTTCCAATGATAAAACAGTTACTACAATTTGTATTATCCATTACTACAAAGTCACAAGTTACCCTTACATAACCATGTTGGTGTTTAAAGAAAACAGCAGCTTTGTATTTACCAATGGGGTGTAGTACTGATCCAAAACCTCTCCAATTTTTATTCTGAAGTGGTTCAAGCTTAAACTTATATTCACTATCAATTTTCTGTAATGTATTAGTGGAAACAACTGAACCAGCAGCTCCTGTGTCCAATACTATATTAACATTTTCACCAGAAATGATAGCTGGAACTGTGATAGGTGTCATTCTAAAGTTATCAGCTTGTATATCCTTAATGATTTCAGCATCCTCAAAATTCATTAAAGATTCATTTGAGTCCATATTTAATATTGGATTTTCAAAGATGGACAAATCATCTTCCAACATACAGACTTCATTTTCATCACTATATGAGATATTGCTCTCATAATCACTTGATTCTTTACTTTTTTCAGTTTCAGTTTCAGATTCACGTTGATTTTCAACAATATTTATGTTTTTCTCACATTTGTGACCTTTGACCCAAGGTTTGTTACACTTATAACAAGTATTTGTTTCATACTTTTTAGGTACTACAGGTGCAGTAGGTTTTTTCTGCTTCTCCTGAAGTGTTTTTGAATTCTGAGTTTTTACAGGTTCAACATTTTGCTTATAAGTGGAATACCTTGATTCATACTTATGGTTTAATAATATTTCATTGCAAATATTAATAAAGTCAGAATATTCAGTAACATTTAATGTTCTAGCTACAACAATGTCTCTGACAGATATAGGTAATTTGTATATTATCTTATCTTTCCATAAGTTAAAATCCATATGAGGCTCAATGGCTTTTAATATTTTGTTTAAATTCATTAAAAATACCATAGGTTTGTCACCATTCAACGGATTATACCTAGTCTTCTCATACAGTCTCTGCTGAGTAAGCCTGAATTTAGAACCTCCAAATTGTTTTTCAATAAGTTGTTTCCATTCAGCCCAAGAGTACTCTCTACCCTCACTTAAGACAGCTTCAAACCATAATAAAGCAACATCCTTAAATAAAGAAATTAATTTTGATGTTATCTCTTCATCTGGTAACTTATATGAGAATTTCAAGTTGTCAATTCTTTGAATAAAATGTTGCCAATCAGAGCTGGCTTCCCCATCATAAGTTGGGTACTGATCTATCTTAGGCCAGTTCTTCTGATTGGATTTTATCTCACTAATCTTAGGTAAATTCAACAACTCATTCACTTTTGATAAATTGTCTTGTATTTCTTCCTGCACGGATTTGTGACTTACATTTTCAGATTTGACACTACCACCAGATGGTTTTAATTGTGGTGGTACAGGGAAGGAATGAGATTCACTTTTTCCAATGAAAGGATTATTATTATATTGATTATACTTATGATTATCCTGGTTCATTAGTAGATTGGCAGTTTCAATCTCAACTTTAGTTAATCTTTGTAGCAACTCACAGACACTTTGATTTGTCTGGGCAAAAGATAACTTTGTTCTTGATTCAGTTTTTAATAAGTGTGTTTCATATAATTTTTCTAACTCACAAAATTTGTTTGAAAGGTCATTATATTTATTACTCAATGAATCATATTTAAGAGTTAGAGACAAATGCTCTTTATCTAATTCTTTATTACGTGTTGCTAATTGAGAAATGTTCAATGTTAAGGATGAAATTGTATCACTAGTGAGCTTAACTGTCTGTTCCTCACAATCAGTCATTCTATTCCACAATGCTGAAACAATTCTATGGACAGTTGGATTATTGTTAAAATATTCCATGTCCTCCTTTTCAATTCTCTCACTCTCCTGTGAACTTCTCATCTCACTAGTAGGTGGTTGCAACTGAGGATTAACTGTATTATCATTGTATATAGTACTGTTATTATGGACAAAAGACAAGTCAGGTGTATCTACTCTAAAGCCTAAATTTCTTAAATCCTCCTCTATTTGTTGTACAGATTTAACATCAATAGAATTACCTATATTGTAATTATCAGCATTATGTCTAATCTGAGAGGGTAAGTTACTTACCAAGGGATGGTTGCCAGTCCTGATTTTTGGCGCTTTTTTCCCTTGTAAGGGTGAGCTGAGGAAGTCAGATGAGGGGGCGGATCCCTGTTGCAACTGTGGCTTGTCCACTGTTGGTGAAACCAGTCCCATTTCCATTTGTCTACCAGGATTTTCTCCTGGGAGTGAGTGGACCCTCCTTGGGTAGGGGGTTGCTGATTTGATTGATTGGGCTGGCCTCCCTTTAATTCTGCCATTGCCTGATTCATCTGCTGAAATCCTACCTTGCAATTGTTTTGCAACTGCTCTACCTCTTTGAACATGAGAGATTTTGATTCCTCTAGCTTCAGAACCTGTTTGGCCAGGTGGGACAGTTGATCCTGAAGAGGAGGAGACGTCTTTTTGATAGTTATCTTTTTTAAGAGGGCGTCCTTTTCCTCTATACTCATGCTTTCTGGCTGGGGGTACTGTTGTCCCTCCATGGTGATGTCCTGGAAAGTTTTTATTAGCTTTAGACCTGGTATTATAAGCAGGCTGTTCACTTACACTATCCTGGGGAGCACTCATATTGTTCAGAATAACAATATTTTACGTCTACAAAAGGAAAAACTATGTGGAATTAGTAGACAAAAGATATTAGTAATTATATTACTAATAAAAAAGCAATGGAGCTTACCCTGAATTTATATCTTTATTTATTTAAATAAAATATAAGAAAAATTCGAAAAAATCTGTTAAAAATATAATAATAAGTTTAACTAGACCTCTATAAGGGTGAATAATTAGCTTACCAAGCTTTAGCCAAATACCAATTTAATTGGGTGTTATATTGGTGTCCAAATACCAAGTGAAATTGGGTTTATATTGGGTACAGTTACTACTGTAAATATCTAATTTTTATGATAAAAAATTAGTACAATTAATATAAGGGTTCTTTTCCGCAATCAATGAGTTATGATGACCCACTAATATGCAGCAGACCCAAATATTTGGTTAATTTTGAGTTGTACTAAGGTAAAAATCATGTCCCAAGGCTTATACTAAATAATAAGTAAAATATAAGGAAAGACCCCCAATTGTCAGTACAGTCTAGTATATAAGTATGATATAATAGTATTATTTTATGGTCCTACTACTTATTAATAAATGATTTAGTGATTAAACCTCAGGGGAAGACTAATAGAATAGTTATACTCAAATTAAACTCACAATACTTGGATTTAAATGCATGCTAGTGGTGGAAAATAGAAGAATAAAATATTAATGAGCATGATAATTATGAATTTCTAGAGTCAACTGCTTATTTTTATGCATGGTGCCTTGCCAACATTAATTTCGATCAAAATTACTTTTGATACTGGCATATTGCATGTAGCTATGCCTGGAAAGTGTAAGTGGCATAGTGTGTATTCATTATGTATTGCTCAACATTAATTTCAATTGAATTTAATATTAACATTTGCATATTGAACCCAAGCCAGCAAGCAACCCAAAAGATTCTTCATAAAACTGCCCATTAATTTTGATCGAAATTAAGGCTGACCATATACATATTGAATGGTAGTTATATCTGGTCTGAGTAAGCAGAGATTGCTTATATTCATTATGTATTGGTCAACATTAATTTTGATTAAAATTAATGAGCATTTTGATCATGAAATTTTTTAGTCTGTTAGTTGTTTCAATGCATAATGGCATGCCAACATTAATTTTGATCAAAATTAATGTTGAAATGATATAATGCTTTTTTGCATGACATGTAAAGGACAGCAAGTATTTTTAAGTATTGAAATTTACTATACATGTTGAGTGTAAATATAAAATTTACATATCCATATTAATTTCTATAAAAATTAATGTTGACCAATACATAATAAATAGTAAATATGCCTGGTTAGTGTAAGTGGCATAGCTTTTTTTCAATCTGCACTTGGCAACATTAGTTTTGATCGAAATTAAGGTTCATGATTATCATAAATTTATGCAGTCAGTTGCTTGCTGTTATGAATGGTAACACGTCAACATTAATTTTAATAAAAATTGAATTTGACATGCCAACAAGCATTTTTCTGTAAGATGAAAAGTAGGGCCCTCTATTCTTAAGTAAACACATTACAATGAATATTGAGCATGTATATATCATTTACACATTAATAGTAATTTCAATCAAAATTAATGTTGACCAATACACATTGAACACAAGCTTTACAACTTATACACACCATATATAACTACCATTCAATATGTATATGGTCAACCCTAATTTCGATCGAAATTAATGAGCAGTTTTATGAAGAAATTTTTGGGTTGTTTGCTGGTTTGGGTTCAATATGCAAATTTCAATATTAAATTCTATTGAAATTAATATTGACCAATACATAATGAATACACACTATGCCACTTACACTTTCCAGGAATAGACACCATGCAATATTCCAATATCAAAATAAATTTTGATTGAAATTAATGTTGGAAGGGCACCATGCATTAAAATATGCAGTTGACTCCTGTAATTCATGATTAACATGCTCATTGATTTTGATCAAAAATAATTTTGATACTGGAATATTTAATGGTAACTATGCCTGGCAAGTGTAAGTGGCATAGCATGTATTTACTATGTATTGGTCAACATTAAATTCAATTGAAATTAATATGGATACATAAATGTGACATAAAGAGGTATGGACCATCAATTTGTTGAAAATACATTTTTATATCTCATACATTATTTTTTTTTCTTAAAAAAAATGTTACTCTCTCTCAATATCACCTTATAACATTTACCAAGCTGCTTTGAAAAAAAAACAGAATACATAAAATTCAATATAAGATAGCTATATTACACAGAAGATCACTTTTATACCTAAGTTATGATGATGTTGATGCTCTATTAATTGCTTCCCAAATCTTTACCAGATCAATATCAGCTCCAACCCCAAGTGACTCACGTTCATTCACAGATAATCCTTGCAAAAATGTTGCTGAATAGCAATTCTTGGGGAGGTATTTGGGAACATTGAATACACCATTTTGTGCAACTGTCCTTTCTGATGACCGTGAATATGTTTTTAATGCTGATTTTATTTGAGCTGGTGTATGGGCTAAGTCCTTTGTCATCTTATCCATTTTTTTAAACAAATCATTGAGTTCAGGATTTCGCCATCCAGGAATAGCTTGGATAGGTGCAGTTGGGGCTGGTTCTGGGCCTTCCTCAATATCAAAGATGCGCCTAGTATCATGAAAAAGCACAACAAAACCTGGCACATCACTGCAGAGATTTCTTGTTAACTTGTAGCGTGCACTTGCAATCTGAATTCCAACTAAATCAGCTTCATAATAACAAAAAGCAAAGTAAAATAAAAAACTTACCTTGGTCCGATAACGTTTTACTTGTGCCCTTGCCCTCTTTTTGATCTTTTCTCTTGCTACCCTTTCCTCTTCTTTCCCAAATAACCTTATCATCTCCTTCCCCTTATTAACTACCCATTTCTCAATAACACATTGAGTGAACTGAAGCTTTAACTGATTGATTGTATTCAAGGTGGTGAGCCATCTGGTACAGTGGTTGCATACTATGCTTCCCATGACTTGATTCCAAGTTGATTCTGAAAAATCATGGCAAGTCTAATCAAAGGAAAATTTCCAAAAACCTTTTTCTTGCGATTCAAGCTCTAAGTTTCTTTTGACAGAAAGTGGGATTGGTGCTCCTCCTTTTAGTCCTCGAGGCTCAGGTGCTGGAAAAAATTTGGGTAGTCAAATTTTGGATCGCAAGAAGGCTATAGAATTGGTTATCAGAAATTGTTGACCAGCTGCAGAATTGGCACGGTTAGAAGATTGGACTTGGGTTAAGACAGTTTGAATGGTTTTCAGTTTGAATTGGTTCCAAGCTTTCCAATTTTCAATCGCCAAAGGTGTTGGGCTCGCAGGATATTTTGTTATTTGTGTTGGTCCCCCAAGACATTACTTCAGAAAGTGGTAAATATTTCTATTTAGACTGTCCAAGCTCCTGGGAACATCATTCCTTCTAACTAGGCCTCTTACAGCTCTTAACCCCCATTCTCGCTCATGAGACTCTGCTGAATTGAGTCTGTGGTAATCACTGATACCCATAATGATTGGGGGATTCACTAACAATTCAAATAAGTTGATTAAATTGGTTATATTTCAATAAAAGAATACACTACAAATTTGACTTACCAGCTCCACTTGTGCTTGCTCCTTAGTTAGGCTGAGCAGATGATGATTGGTCTCCAATAAATTCCCTCAATACTTCACTAGCCCAATCCCTTCCTAGCTGATCTGCATGCTGATCAGCACTTTCAGGAGCAGAAGGATGATTGGGATTTAAATTTCTTGGTTCTGCATGAGACTCTTGGCCTGGATTGGGATTAGGTGGTGGGTTAGGATTAGGTGGTACAGATTGAGATGCATCTGGAGGTGGATCAGCAGTGGGTGGTGGTGGAGTATTTCCAGTATTAGTATGTTGAGGTGGAAAAAAATTGGAATCAGTTGGGTCAACAGACATCCCTTCAAAATTATCATCCATAATGAACTGTAATAAAAGAAAAGAAAAGAAAAATAATCAGTCTTTAAAATTTATACCTATCAAAGTTAAAGTAAAAAAAGATACTATGTTTATAGTCTTGTTAACGTGTATGTTATCTTGGGGAAAAATAAAGTGAATAATATATAGCTATCAGCTAAAGTGGGAAGGTCAAACTATATATAGTAGAAGAATGAGCAAGAAGATTATTCATTAAGTAACAATTTTATCTTTTTTCTCATTATAATGGTTTTCTTTCTTTCATTCTTACATTTAAGATAAAAATGACTCATTGAAAGCATGGGTTCTCTTGCAATAAAAGCAACCAAAGTAATTTTTCACTGATTTATGATAAGGTAAGTTGGATGCATTGCATTTTTTAATCAAGCATTGAATTATTTCTTTCACCATTTACAAACATCACCAATCCTACAAATTTCCCAAATCCCAAATTAACACAAAGATGTTAGTCAACAGAAAATAAATTTGATTAATTTTTTCACTCACTACTGTCTGCAGTCCAATGGCAGTGACAACCTTGTCTTTGATTCCAAACATTCCTTTTTTGTGCTCGACAGTAGCTGCATGTCCAATTATTGCATCTTTCTTAATCACAATTTGAGTTGCTTTGACTACTCTTACTAACCGACAATGCACTTGTGGGAAAAGCTCATAGGGATCCTTTGATGTTTCTTCTTGATTGAGCTCCTTGAAAGGACTTACTATTAAATATATTTGATCATTCTCTTCTTTTGACCTGAAAAGATCATCAATTTTCCCAAACTGGCTATCTTTTCCATAGTGGAATTCAATTGTTGAATTAGCAATGTGTCGATGGTAACTAGTAAACCTCTTTCCATGTATCAATATGCTTGCTACATTATCAACTACCCGATCCCCACTTTTCTCTAATGGTGTCAAAGCCTGTCTTGAAGTTTCTTTTCCCATTCGTGCCCTTACCCATTTAGTAAATAATGCCATACTTAGATGGATCCATTTCTTTTGTTTATCAAGATCAATATGGATTCTTTTAGTCTCACATTGATCATTATCTTCAGCTTCACCAAGATCTAATACCCTAGACTTCCGATACCAATGTTTGAGCATTGTTAGCGGTATCTCTCCTGTGGTAAATATTAATAAATTAGCACAGCTGAGTTTTTAAATCATTGCTTACAAACATTACATACGTGGATGGTGATTGTTTGGAATTTCAGATAATATATGATTCACCCTCTCTCCAGACCAAGTAGCTGTACCTGATGGTGGACCAAGACGCTTTATCATTTCAGGATAATGTTGAGTGATATGCAAATTTGGCTTTGCATTAATATTCTTCCAACCCTCTTCCAGGAACTCATGATACTCTAACAGAAATTGATCTAGATCTTTAAGCTCATTAGTCTGTATATTTTTTAATGTCAAAAAATTGGTGATCGAGCATAATGTTACAAGTGACTTGAGAAGATAATATTCTCTTGGTTTTTCAGCTGAGGAAGCTAAAGATTCAGATTCTTTAAATTTTTCAAACCAAAGGGGTATAAGTGACAAAGGGAAGTAGAGAGTATACAGCATGTGCCATTCTTCTGCCTTGAGGGATCCTGCCTTTTAGATCCTACTGATTTTGAAACTAGTTTTAGCCAGGAAGGTCTTCTTACTTGATCAATCATCTTCCATACAACCTGTAGCTCTGCTGCCGTGATTCGTGGATTACTACTACCATCATTTTCTTTCTCCTTACCTTTCCTTTGATTTTCTTCATCTCTAGCTGTCTCATTTGATGAGTGAGATCCTTCACTCTGTGATATGATAATGCTTCTTTGCCTTAAGTTATACAATGAATTCCTACTGTCACTGCTGTGAGACTGTATTGAGGCCAAATCGCTATATGGAGGAATAAATTTGGAGCTGGATGACTTACTCTGGCTTCTTGATCAATTTTTTTCCAATCCTTCATTATCTAGTCCATGATGACTTGATGACTGTCTAGAACTCGTAAGTCTTTGCCGCTTGTGCTGTCTCGTGTGTCCTGTATCATCATCATCATTATTCGTGGTGCTTAAGCAACTTCTACGTTTTTCGAATGTTTGTGCAGTGAAGTATCAGAAAAGAAATCGTCATCTTCTTCTCTTACATGCCAAATTTTATCATTTTCCAGCTTTCTTTCTAGATATTTTGCTGCATTTTGGATTTGAAAATAGCTTAGACTGTGATCTTTTAGGTTGCCAAGCATATGTGAATGCATAACATCAATTGAGCAATATTCAGTTGGACGCCAATATTCAAGGTTACTCAGCTCACTCCATTGTACCCCATGATTCTGAACAATTGATACACGCTCCCAATGTGACTTAGAATTTTTCTACTTTGTTGCCCAGCACATATGATCCTCATGATTCCGTAATGAAAAATTTCCCACATTCTTTTCACTAATTTCATCTTTAGAGATATTACAGAAAGAGCAGAACATTCTTGCAGAGTGACTCGAAAAGCCAGCCAATTTTCGTATTGCAGGAATGTCACCTATCAAAGAGAACAATGCAACTCTTAATTTCCTGCCTTGTGGATAAAGATGCGTCTTTTCAATAAATATACCATGCCATAGAGTTTGTAGATCATTAACCAGTGGTTTTAGAAGGTGATTAAGCTGTTCACTTGTGGGTTCTGTTGGTCCAGGTATAATAGCATACAAAAAAGATTTTCCATTTTGTATCTATCTTCTTGAGGTAGGTTCATACACACCATCATAATATTTCCTACAGACTTCTGATGACCTCCAATCCTATTGCCACCAGGCCTAAACCATTCAACATATAAAGTAAACATTAAGTTGCCTGAAGTTATTGTATATTCATCATCATTGCTATCCAGAGCTGGAGTGGTAATGAGAAAGTTTTTCCAAATTGAACCATTGCAAACATCCTTCATCAAATCACACTCTACATGTTCTGCCACAGGGGTTTTCTTCTCAATCAGAAGCTCAAATTTGAACAGTTTGATATTTTCCTTAAGCCAGTCGATAAAAGAATGGTGATGAAATGTTTTAAGAGATAAGTATTTTACATATTCTTGATGTTCCTCCATCAAATACAGCCTTTCATCACATTTAACTGCAATTTGTCCTGCTCCAAACATTTTTAAATAGCGCTTTGATGATGAAAGAAACGGTCGATTGCAACATAGTATAGATGGTTGAGATTCAGAGTTATACTCATAAAGAGCAAAGCATTTAGGACAGCATGTTTTAGTAAAAAATGATTGATTGAGCTTTAATCAACTAAAAACTGTATCTATTGAGTGTGGGATCAGGCGGACAATGCTATCAGAATCCAGTATTCCACTATCACCTAGAAGTTTGAGCTTCTTAATCTCTTCATCCAAAAATTGAGTACAACCTTCTTTGCTCAAATGATGAGTCAGAGAAAGATTTTCTGCCTGCCACATAATTATTTGGCTATACCGTTCCCCAAGATTTGAGTTTCTAGAGACTGTTGAAGATACTTCTGCCCCCAATATCAACTGCCCCTATGTAATAAATCATTGAAACATCATAAAGACTTTTATTCTCACATTGAACTATAGATATACAGCTTACTGTTTCTGTGGAGCTGGAAATTCCAATGTTAAGTGAATTGTTGGAAGAAATAACCATCTGGGCCTTCCTATTTCTTTCCTCTTGATGTTTTGCGTAAGAATTAAGCTTTTGAAAGCCATACCAACTTCAAAGGACCCAGAAGAAGTTTGATACTTTTTATTGAAACATCCAAGATCTTGACATTCACATACGTGAAAAAATGGAGGCATTGTAATTGTGATAATTGTAGGAATAAGTTAGCTATTGGAAGTTACCGATTGAAGGTATTCATTTTTTTGAAAGGCACTAGCTAATATAAGCTACATTTTTAATCAAATGAATATGATGGAATATGTGTTGAAATTATTTAATTTTTAATTTTTAATTTTTAATCAGATACATTATATATTAATTAAAAGTTATGCAGTCTACTTTATTTTTATTCTGTATACTCTCTGCATTTGTACAACAATGCATGCATGTTTATCAGAATATTTTCTATCATAGAAAAAATTCTATTGTACGCACAAGCATCTTAATTATTTTTCTATCAAATGCCTTCCGAGTTATATCTAACTACCCTATAGTTATTTGATTTTGATAAAAATTCTTAGTTATGGACTATAAGAAAATTAATCCATATTTTTAACATAATTATTTTAAAAATTACCCCAAAAATCAAAGTTAAACCCAAAAAAAAGGTTAATATTTTGTAAAAAACAATCACAAACATATTTCTTTCACTTTGAAAATTGGTCTGTACTAGGTAGAATTTTCCATAAAGAAAAAATCAAAAATACTCAAATAATAGATGCTACAAAAGTGTAAACCTTAAAGCATTACAAAAAATCTGAAACCTTGTATAAATTTTTATACATTAATGTTATGAAGTGACACTCTAGTCTATTTATTCAGGTTGAACAAAAATTACTCAATGGAATATGTATTACTATCATATTGGACCAAAAATAATTTTTTGGTAATCAAAAAATGAACATAGCCTCACATTTATCAAATTATTTTTGTGGAAGAATTTTTTGAAAAGAAAAAAAAATCCGTTTCTCAAATGAGTCTGCTTTTAACACATAATCATTCTCTTAGTTTTATACCATTCCTTTTTAGTTCAAATTTCATATAAAAATATAATTTATGCATATTATAATGCCATAAAGTTGAAATATTTCTTATTCTTCATTTTTGTGATATTTCTCCTTAAATCAACTTTGATCATAAAGTTTTGGAGCTCAACAATTTATCCTTCCTCTTTGTTTAATTTAATTGAACACTTTCTTAATCTAATTCTTTATGAACCCTAGTAGCTCTTACTTTCCTCTCGGAAACCTACCCACAAACACACGAACAATTAATAGAATTTTTAATGAGACTTTACCTCCATTCAATTCTCACTTTTGTAGATCTATACACAATTTTTGTCATTCACTTTTGGATATGTCACCAGAATCAAATGGATGGAACCAAAACCCTACTGAAGAGCAATTAGACAGATTTTCATTTTTTGAAATGAATTCATGCAACATTGCCTTTGAACTACCTCATCCAGAATCAAATTCAGCGGTTTCAGAAAAGTTTCCACCAATTTTCCGTGAATATTTTATTGACCATCTTTGCATGTGTGGTTTCCCAGGGTCAACTTTTTCTTGGAACCTAGATTGGTTTGACAAATGGAACCAGGTCTTGGTAAATATTCTCATTAAACACTGGGACAATGCCTTAAAAACAAATAATTTGATTGCATATCCAATTGAATCAACTCAAATTAGCTTCTCAAATCAAATGGGAGCTCTTCACCGTTGGTTTTTAGGTCATTTCAATAAATTAAGACTTGGGAAGGATTCTCATAGCTCTCAAGAAATAATCAAAATGAGAAAGCATAAATATAGAATAAAAAAAAAGTATGAAAATCCCCTTTTTTTCAACCGTTTTTATTTATGACCTTTATTTCAAATAACAAAGATTCTTAGAACTCAGTTAACCAAACTAAACTTCTTAAACAACTTCCACATTGTGAAACTTATCACAACCTTTTCACAAACATCAAGTGTTGTTCAGACACCAAAATTGATAATGATGGATTGTTAAGACGTATCTTAATGCAATGGAGGTCTGAAGATTTTTCTAAAGTTGCACAATATCTTGACCAACAACACTTTGATATTTGAGATACTTCAACCTACTCTGGAAGTGTGCTAAAGGACTTGGCCTTGTACAAAAGAATCAGTTTGGTTTCATCATTATCCCCTAACCTTAATCCTTCTCATGTCCCCCAGGGTTTGCCAAATGACTGCTATTCTCCCTTATATCTTGCATCTCTAAATCCTCAACAACTCCAACTTTTAAATCCTCAAAATCCCATATATTTACCTGCTCTCCTTGAAATTCTTTCTTCCTCTAATGTGAGTGATTGACAAACTCCCTTAATAATAGGTTTTCACACTCATACTCCTCATTTCCACTGTTTGGGACACTTAGCCTTGAAAACAAAAACATAATTTTAATGATTACTATTATCATTAAAATTTATATAAATGAAATTTAGCTTACATTGCTAGCTCTATTTTTTTCCTTTAAATCTTATACATGCTGAATTCTATACTTCCTTGTACAAAATAATTCAAAACATTTACTTCATTTTACTGCCCCATTCTATACAGCCAATCAACAGCCTGCTGCTCAACTGCTGGATTCCAATTTGGCTCCTATTTCAACATTGAACATATAAAAAATTTAATATTTTTGTTCTTAATATGAAATAAAAGACATTGAGCTCACCATTATATATACATTTTGAGCACACCTGAGATCTATACCCACTCCTGCAGCCTGAATCGTTCCAACCAAAACTTGGCAATTTTTATTAAAATGGAATTCATGCATATTTTTGTCTCGCTTTGTCCTGCTGAGTTCACCCATAAGCTGGGTATACCTAATATTGTGGTCATCTAAAGCCATTTTTATTCTATTTTGAAATATTAGAAAATTGTTTTTAATAAGCCAACAAAATTTTGTAAAACAATTCATTATAGAATCACTTAAATCTGCAAAAAGTCTGCAAAGTTGGAGAATATAACAGCTTTTGGAAAATTTATACCCCTTTCACTAGACAAAAAGTTTTTTAAGTGGCCTATAAGATGACAAATCTTTGCGGAATGCTGCCAGGAGAAATCAAAAGTTGGAGTTTCATCCAGATTTTTGTAGATTGGATGGTTGCAGAATTTTCTTAAAATCATCAGCTCTCTTAGAAACTCAGATGAGTCCCAAGGGATGTCAGTGCTTCTGGAGGGCCCATATTGCTCAGTGAATCCTTCTTGAAGCACATCAAGTTTAGACCTCCATGGATCTGCTAATTGAACCAATATCCCCCTTTGAATATTTTTTGGAAGAGACAAAATTGCATCCTTTGTTCTACCTAGGCTTATGACTTTCATTAAGTGATTGATTGATTTAATAGAGTTAGTCTTTCCTTTTTGCAAACCTGGAAAAAGGAAATTCTTCCATAACCAGTCTTCTTGCAACTTTTTGATTCTAAGAAAAAATATGAGACTTTGAAGGTCAGTGGGCCTGTTCTGAAGTGGAGTTCCAGTAAATCATAGTCGGTGTTGGGATTCCAAGTCAAATATTGTTTGAGCCCTCTGCGAGTAAGGATTTTTAATGTAACTAAAAGAATATTTATAAAAATTGATTATAAAAATTAAGTTTTAAGTTTTAGATATAGAAATGGGCACTTACTGAGCTTCATCTATAACAACTCTATACCAAAAGAGCTTTTGAGTCACCGGTATCTTTTTTTGGCTTTGATTTTTTGACATCTTTAGGCTAGCTGTTTCATAGGTCGTTAAAGTAATAGCAGTGTCCTGTAGCTCATTGACGTTAGTATTTTGACAATCCTTCCCATAAAGAACCTTGAAAGGAAGCGCATTATCTTCAAAGTGCACACTTATTTCATTGATCCAATTTGATAGTGTTGCCAGGGGGCATATAATAAGTGTGGCTTAACTCTGATTAATACCTTCTTGATTTTCCAATACCTGGAATTATCTTGCTTTACTTTTAGTTGCACTTATAAGAGAAAGAGTTGAAAGCATCTTTCCCAAACCCATATCATCAGCAAGTATTGACCCGTTTCCTTCAGGGGTTAATTTATTGTTAGGAAACTGATCTTTATAATCATTGAATCCAGCTCTAAGCCAATGGTTGTCCTGGTGCCTCCACATGATATCCAACTTTTCCTTTAACATTTGTTCATTGTCAATAATAAAATTTATTGCTTGAAGTTGATGTGTTTTGAGAACTGTTTTGATTCCTCGGATAAGTTGATCAGCTTTCCAATCTTGAGTACTCTGAGATATTTGGAAAGAGCCTTCAAAAATTACATGCCGGATATTAAAAAAGATAGTGGAGTCCTAGTTCAGGATCGGACATAAATCAATTTGAGCAGAAGAAAATGCTTCTTTAGCAAGACTGATTAGTGTACTTGAAGAAAAGAGGCATCCCCAAAGTTGATACTGATTACCAAAAACTGGAACCAAGTAAGCATGAAAATAGAAAGGCTTCATAGGATTCAAGGCACTTCTTTGGTTTAAATGGTGAGATCCAGACCCAATGTCACCCAATAGTGGTCCAATGTGCTTACTCTGCACTCGAGAAAGATTACCGACAAGGTTGGGTTTTCTTTCTTCAAATAGTCCAAAAATATGAACATTCAAATGGCCTCGCTGTAAAATTGTGGGGGTTGGTGAGTTTTGAAATCTTGAAATTACATTCATATAAATTTGATCGATCTTTATTGAGAACTGTCCAACACATCTGAGACTTGACATATTAAGTAAGAATAGTATCTGAAGATAGTGGTTGTTAAATGATGAATTGAAGCAAAAAATGAATAATCAGTTTTGAATAAAATGACAAAATAACTTTTTAGCATATGCTATGCTAAGCTCATAATTCTTTCACATGTATTATTATTATCTTTTTAAAAAATATTGGAAGTAAATCAATGATAACTGAAATGAATAATATGGTTTAAAAATAAATCTTGAGCCTATCACCAGGCAATATAGGGGGAGGACTTGCTAGCAAGTCCGCAACTTGAAGTCAGATGGAAATCAGATGGAACTCAGACTGAAGTAATACTGAACTTTCACTTGAAGTATCACACAAATAACAATGGATCTATATTGAAAACATAGTGAAAGTGTGAGGATAACTGAATGGAAGCCAGAAAAAATCATTCCATGAGTCTACTCAATGCAAAGTATTTTTTGAAACAGCTTATTAAAATAATACTTTATTAAATTAATTTGATCAATAAAAATTGATTGACAATATTGCAATTCTTAAATACAATAATTTTATTAAAAAATTTCAGATTACATATAAAAAAAATCAGTGACTTTTTCTATTACTTACAACTGTTTTTACAGAATTGAAAACTATGTTTCAGCTAATATTTTATGGAAGTGAACTCTGTTCTTCGCCCGAAGAACAGAGTTCATCCTCCTATTTTCACACTCTGTTTGCACCAATCTCCATCCCTTTCAATTCTATCAACACATGCTTGTCTTCCCTTCCCATGCCTTTCGCTATCCTCCCAGCCCCATTGTATGCCATCCTCTTTTGATCCCCATTTCACCCCTCTCAACCTCTCCCAGACCCTTTTCTTCATTTAAAATGCCTCGGAACCCTTAATCTTCCCTTCCAACTCTTTCCCAACCTTTTCGCTACCCCATACACCCTTCCTCACCCCTCTCTCCAGCCTTTCCAGCCCTTGTAGCCCCATTTGTGTTCACATGAGCTTCAAGGTGTGTTCAAAGTAAATTCAATACTTCTTCATGATGGTTTCATCACTTCCTCAATGTGTGCTCAAAAAGATATGAATTAGGGTTCAAGGTTGCGGACTTGCTAGCAAGTCCGCCCCCCATATTGCGTGGTGTATAGAGAAAATTTTGGTTTGTGGAGGAAGAAAAATTTTCTCAATAAAAATGTGCTTTATTGTTACATTATAATCACAAAATAGAATAATTTCACTCTTATTACACTTATTTATGTTTCTGTCTAATAGTAAAATGCTTTAGATGTCAGTTCAAAATCCAAATTGAAACTACTACCTAGAACGATGTCTTGATACTAACATACTTTTTGTAAGTCTTTGGACAGACACTTATGGGGATCTCAATAATATTAAAATTGATTTGAATTGTATGTTTTATCAAATATCTATGTAGTCTAGTGTAATAATTGAGATACTACAGTTTAGCCTTCTGTTACCAACTTGGCAAGAAAATATATGTAGATATTCTTAGAACAAATATCAAATTTTTCTTTCCACAAGATGGGAAAGTGAATATTATGATATGTTAAGTGATATTTTCAAGCTTTTCTCAATCTGTGCTCAGCTCAAAATCAAAGTAATCACCAAGCTCCAAGAAACCTGTGATTGAGTTAGGTTGAACCTAGGTCTAACTGATTACCAAATCTTTGTCCAATTAATTTAAATCTGGTTTCACAATGAACTCCCAACAGCCTTCCAACAGCTTTCCAACCACTTCCCAACATTTTTAAATGAGGGGTATTGCTAGCAATACCCCCCCAAATTTTCTGTGGTGAATGAATGTGTAAAATACTTACCTAGAAAAAAAAAAGATGCCGAGAGATTGAGAGAAAGTAAAAAAAAGATATTAACAAGTAATATGAAAATTACTTACCTGGAAAAAAAGGAGAAGCCAAAAAAATTAGCAAACAGTTGAAGGAAACTAACAGAGAAGGTGGAAAATACTTACCTAGAAAAAAAAGGAGATGCCAAGAGATTGAGATAAAGTAGGAAAAAAAAATAACTGTAATATGAAAATTACTTACCTTGAAAAAATAGGAGAAGCCAAAAGAAGCTAACAAACAATTGAATCAAACTAAAAGGTAATGTGTAAAATACTTACCTTGAAAATAATGGGGAAGCCAAAAAAATTTAACAATCAGTAAATTAAAAAAAAAAGGAAGCCAAAATTAATTTTGGCTTCTCCATTATTTTTAAAGTAAGAATTTTCCTTATTACCTTTTAGTTTGATTCAACTGTTTGTTAGCTTCTTTTGGCTTCTCCTATTTTTTCAAGGTAAGTAATTTTCATATTACAGTTTTTTTTTTCAACTTTCTCTCAATCTCTTGGAATATCCTTTCTTTTCTAAGTAAGTATTTTCCACCTTCTCTGTTAGTTTCCTTAAAATTTTTGCTAATTCTTTTTGGCTTCTCTTTTTTTTTCAAGGTAATTAATTTTCATATTACTTGTTAATATCTTTTTTTATACTTTCTCTCAATCTCTCGGCATCTCCTTTTTTTCTAGGTAAGTATTTTCCACATTCGTTACTTTTTAGTTTTTCTTACTAACCAAATTTTTTACGCCTTCAGTGTAATGATTGGCCAATTATCTCCTATTCATTTGCCCATAATTACATTGGGGATGAGTCATATTTGCCACAGGAGCTGTAGCTAAATGGTTGAGTGTCCTGGAGTTGGTGCAAGTAGGACTCCTCTCTAATATATAAGAAGGGCCTTTTGTGTCTTCTTCCTTTACTAACACTTCTACAATCTAACCAATTATATACTATATCTTTACGCCTTTCCTTCACTCACACATCTGCAATGTAACCAATTATACACTATATCTTTGCGCCTTTCCTTCACTCACACTTCTGCAATGTTAAATGAACTATATTCTTTGCAATTTTATATATTATTTCTCTTTTATTAATTTAAATTTCTATGTGTTTTTATAAATAAGGCTTCATAATTATAAGATTTCTAATGATAAGTTTAAAGAGGTGGCCATTTAAATAAACAGGTATGTGCAATTTTCTCTCAATAAATTTTATTTATTTTTTTCAACAATTTAAAAAAAATTCCACATTTAAGCTAATCAATTTTTTGTATAAATGTGAATTATAGGAATTTTCAATTATTCTATAATATAAGTATTATTTTATTATGCTTTATTCATTATACTAATGTTTTATTACAGGTCATGTAAAGATTAAAAATAACCAAATTAAGAGCTATCACCATTCAACCACTGCTTTTTCAAATCATCTTTTATTTAATTTAATATATCTAGATCATCATCATCACAAAAGTTATTATTCTTCAACATTAAGAGTTTCTGAATATCACTGCTTCACATCTCAAAGTCTGATTTTTGTAAGTTTATTCTCATGTTTTGCTGATTTATCTTTGTATTTGTTTCTTCAAGGTTGCATTTTCTTTTATCAAGATGAAGCCTTTCTTTTTGTATGATTATTTGCTCTTTGGTGAGTTCGAGTTGATTTTGAGCTATAGCAACTTGCTTTTCTGATAAATTGATTATTTTACAGATATTTCATTGCTTTCAAAAATGGCCTCAATGAATTTTTCAGCCGCATAATTGTAACATGAAAAGCCTTCATCTTTTTTCCCTTCAGATAAATCAGCAAGTCAACATTTTTTGGCTGCTTTTTGGCCCAGTGGACTGTTGGAATAGTTTGGAGAGGGTGAGGCAGGTCAACTGCTGGAGTCAAATTAATTTCTTGGGTCACTTGAAAAACTGTCCATAGGTGTAGCTTTTTAAGCACTTGAAAAACTATCTATTGGAGAGTTTCTAGAAGGTAAGGGTTGGGTATGTTCCAATTGCCATTTTGGAGCAAAATTGAGCTTCTCCCATGCTAACAAACATTTAAAAGTTGTTTTACACTGATCTTGATAGAGAGAAAGCGCACTTCAAAGCCAATCACTGGGACTTTTTCCACATGGTGGATTACTTTCAATACCATGATATATTGCACTAAAATTAAGTGTTGAAGTGTTCAAAGCTTGCCATCTAAAGTGGGATAGAAGAATAATTAGTCATTTTTGAGTTGTATGATTAAATATTAAATATAAAAAATGTTTAATATGGACCTTATTTAAATCTGTTCAAAATCTTGGTAGTGCAGTTTACCATGAGCATTAAAGTGTACTTCAACTTTTTTATAGAAGGTTTCCCCAGAATGTGATGTAGAAAATTCAGGTTTTTTGCTAATAGATATCCAAGTAATAGCAAGTTGTTATTCTTCCTGTGAATTTCAGTTTGGAGATCTTTTTTTCCTTGGATCACTTGACATTTTTGTAGTGTATGTCTGTGTTGAATTTCCAATAGTGTGATGAAGTATATATAAGTGATATTTGGTTTTAATAGTGAGTAAAGTTTCTTGGAATGAAAATTGTAAAAAATGAGGATCCAGGAAGGAGGCAAGTAAGTGATCAGCAAGTGGGATACAAAATCAAAAAAAATTGGTAGACAGGGGGGTGACTTAACGACGCGAAGTAAGTATCTGTAAGTATATATACTTACTTTTACCCAATATTTACAGAAATTAATAGTAAATGAGGGGTGATAATGCAACGGTGAATGAATATACCCTTAATTATTGGTAAAGTATGTATACTGACCCAACTTACAGACATGGTGGTAGATGCCTACAGCACTGAATATCAGGCACTGAAATTAGCCCCTATTCTTTAAGGTAACCTGGATGAAGACCAAACAGTTTTAAGAAGTACACCACCTTTTACACACTTTGGAAACTTGATTGCACTATTTACTTTAAACTTAACAAATATGGATTCTATACACGGCAACACTTACCATCAAACATATATTTTCAATATCTGAAGTTTTTTCAGAAAATACACCCCTTCCCTCTAAATTTGCTTTCAGCCAGGAGTTAAGACATAATCAAATTAATAGGGGTTATCAAATTTAAAAATCTTCCATTTCAAAACACCTCTTTTTTACACCAAATCAAACATGATTATTTTATAAAATATGCCATATTGTGCCCCCAAAACACCCTTTTACTGAGAATTAATGCCAAGTTTGTGGATTTCTATTTGTGTTGTGAAATACCTTTAAATAATTTAAAATTTATAACTTTGATACCCTCTAATTACTTAAATTTTTGTTGCCATTAGGGAATCTACCTCCATGTTGGTAAAAAATAAGTATATAATTGCATTTTTCTTGGTCATTTCATAATGAGTTTCAATATTCAACTACCCTATGCAGTATCTTTTACTAATCACCAAATTTAGTTAATATTCAACCCTGGAACTTTGAAAGTCATTAGGTAAACCTTGACTTCTAATTTATTATGCATGCCATTAAATGTTCTCCATAAATAACTTGGTACAAAAGAATCAGAGTATATTATTTCTTATGTGTATTTAGAGAGCACATTTTCTAGTGGTTTCTCAGCATATTTTAGTAATTGAGGCTTGGAGTGTGCAGCCAGTTGTCTAAAATAGTGAAAATCAATAAAATTTTGTGATGAGTAGAGTAGAGTGAATTGAAAAGATAATGTGTGAAATGATGGTGGAATCAAGAGTGTGATTAAGTATCTTGATAAGCAATGCAAAATGAAAAGAATTGGAAGGGAGAGGTTCAAGTTAATGACACAAAGTAAGTATCTGTAAGTATATATACTTACTTGTACCCAACATTTACTTAAATGAATAGATAATGTGAGGTGTAAATGATATGGTGCCAGAATATACGTTAAAGTAATAGTTAAGAGTGCATGGAGTGGGGTGTTGACATCAAAGTGGTAGATTCCCTTAATACTTAACCAGTGCTCAATATGACAGTTTCTGTCAGCTAGGTGTTAAGAAATATAATCAAATTAATTATTTAAGTTTTTGTTTACATTAATTGTCAGCCAGGAAGTCCCAGGAGCCCAGTAAATAAGCATACAATTTTAATGGAATTAAAAAAGGACATAATAATTTGCAGATTATGTATTTAAATTAATATTATATTACATAATAAATTATATAAGTATTTTATTTATATAAGTAAAATAAATATTATATAGATTTTATTATCATATAAATTAATTATACATCATTTAATTATTATATTCCATATAAGAGGGCACATTTTTTATGTATTAGATGATTATAAGTTAATAATAAATTAATTATAAACTTATAATATAATATAATTATATTATATTGTAATTTTATCAATCAAAGTTAATTATTAAAATATTCTTTCCATATATTAGGGGGTATCAATGTTGACTGATCCACAATTAAATTAATTGCGGAAAACAATCTGCATACCCCAATTATCTTCTGCAATTATTTTTGCTAATAATTGGGTTATTAGACACTTTACATGTCAATGTTCACCTCTTATCTGAAATTTTTTTACTCAATTTTTCATAACCACATCTTAGACAACTTTCTGTCATAACCACATCTTGGACTATTCTCTGGATATGGCTTCTACCTTTCTGCACACTCACATTCTCATCCCATCCTGTCCATTCTATCCACTCATAACCCCTCACCATCTTATCTGCTTGTTTCTGCTCCTTTTCATCTCACTATCTCATCTGCTTGTTTCTGTTACTTTTTATCTTCATTTAAATTTTAACATGCCTCATTGTACTAGATCTTCTCAAAGGCAGCCATCACTGAGTTGTTCTTCAAATCCCACTACTCCCTCTTTCCCCTGCTCAGCCAAGAAATCTAAGAACATCCAATTAAAAAAAGATGATAATCTCATTCTTATTAACTGGCTGAAAACCAAATATAACTATGATTCTTGTTTTGGTACTGAGTATTCAACTAAAGTAGGACGGCCCCCAGCATCAAAAGCTAATTGCTATCTTTTAATGGCAAATGAATTACGGAATAAGACCAAGGGAAGGATTGATCTTTTGCCTAAACAGATGTCTGAATGCTTCAAGCATTACCAAGCCAAATAAAAGAAAGCAAAGGCTCTTTCATCTTCCACTGGTTTTGGGGTTACTGACATTGATATAAATAAGGGTATCAAATCCATAGACAATAACCTTGAATCTTTATGTCCTTACTTTAAAGAGATGGATGCAATTTTTGGAGAGTGAGCTGATGTTAATACTGTAAACATGTTGGATGGAGAAGATCCTATCTCTGAACATGATGTTGAAGCAAATCTTTTCCCATCCTCTTCCTCCACTCAAGCCTCCCCTCATTTGAATGAGACAAATCTAGATAGCTTTTCTGTAGATCCTATTGGTGACTTAACCCAACCAAATCTAACTCAGGTCTGTTTATTTTTTCTTTTATCTTATCATTTCTATTTTTTATTTA
The DNA here is from genome assembly GCA_030280995.1 of Hemileia vastatrix. Classification (NCBI taxonomy): domain Eukaryota; kingdom Fungi; phylum Basidiomycota; class Pucciniomycetes; order Pucciniales; family Zaghouaniaceae; genus Hemileia; species Hemileia vastatrix. The sequence continues at coordinate 33,005,737 of JASXTE010000005.1, forward strand.
ATTATCTTTTTCTTATTTCTTAAAAGGATGACAAACAAACCCAGGATCCTCAATCAACTGAGCCTAAAGGTAGTGAAAATTATGAGGAGGAAAATATGACCTTGAACAAGAAGCGTAGGGCTTCATGTAGTCTAAATTTCGACTCACAAAGAAGACGAAAAAGTGATACTTCATCAAAAACCCTTTTTCATCTATGGAACAATTTTTAGAGAAACTTGATGCTGGTAAGTGATACCATACCTCTTATTACTTTACTCTACTTTTCTTCTACTTTATATTAATTTTTATTACCACTCTAGAACAAGTAGAAATTGCTAAAGAGACTCTAAGCTTTGAAAAGAAGAAACATGAGCTCTCTTTAAGGAGGGATGATAGGCTACAAGATTTGTAGAGAGGAAGTACGAGCTCTCTTTACGGAAGGATGATCGGGCCTAAGATTTGGAGGAGAGGAAGTACGAGCTCTCTTTACGGAAGGATGATCGGGCCCAAAATTTGGAGGAGAGGAAGTACGAGCCCTCTTTACAGAAGGATGGTCGGGCCCAAGATTTGGAAAAGAAGAAGTTTGAGTTAACTCTAATTATTAAAAAATCAAAAAAAGAGGAGAAAACACTCAAACATCAAAACCTATTAGAGCAGATGAAATATAAGTTTGATCATGAAGAAAATTCCAAAAAAAAAGATTTCTTGATAGAATGTGTTAAATCTAATAAATCTGTTGAGGAAATTGAACGTTTAAAGAAATTGTTGGATGACTAGTTTGTTTTATTTATCTCACACTTCAACTGTTCATATTTATTTGTACATAAAATTTACAATAATTTCCTGTATTTCATTACTCTATCAATCATTACTTGAATTTTTGTATTGTAATGTTAAATATTCTTTTTTTAAATAAAATTTTCATGTCTCCTTTGAAAATTTGACGATCCCCCACCCCTGGATTTTTTTGAAGTAAGGGGTGGGTATCACCAAAATTCTTTCATGTCATGAATCTTGAAAGTCTTATATGAAACTTTGGCTTTACTACCCCATGAATTTTACTGGTATCCCCAAAATTCTTACATGTCAAGAATTTCACAAGTCTTATAAGAAATTTTGGCAAAACCCCCCATGGATTTTATTGAAGTAAGGGACGGGTATCACCAAAAATTTTTCACCAAAATATTTACAAGTCAAAAAAATTCTATATCTGTTTTAAAAAATTGTCAATAATCTCCCCTGCATTTTATTGAAGCAAGGGGTGGGTATCACCAAAATTTTTCTAAGTCATCAATTTCACATGTCAGATTTGAAAATTTGGCAATACCCCCCCTGCATTTTATTGAAGTAAGGGGTGGAAGTCATCTAAATTTAATATAATTACATAAATTATTAAATAAATATCTAATATATATCAATTTCCCTAGTTTAAAGTAATTACAATTCCTCAAGCCAAAATGCAGATCAAATCTAGAAACAAAAGTTTGGGACTTTCCACAGGTATAGGCTAGAGGAACCCCATGAAACAAATAAATGTTATCATGATTACCTGTTATACAACAAAAGGTCATTGGATCATCACTTAACTTGAGAAAATTGATAAATATAAAATATTTATTAAAAATTTATGAAAAAATATAAATTTTTTGATGACAACTCTAATCCCCATACTTTTTGGATTTAGATAAAGTTTTTTTAAATTGATTAACTTTACCTTCTTTCTTTACCTTATTGATTCTTTGAATCAACTTATGAATGATTTGAAATGAGCAACCAAAATGTGTTAAATCTTGACAGGATTCCAAACCAGGAGAAGCTTTGGTTGTTTGATGATTATCCTCAGAAGAATTCCAAATAGTTTCGATGATACCATTTCCCAAACCAAAATCAATGATGCATTGGTGGTCTGGAAAATATAAACCATGTCCTTTAATTTTAGCTGGAGATGGTATTGGGTGGCCAGTTATCAGATTGATATATGAGAATATACCAAAAGTGAGAGAATTGGCATCATTCCTATCGATATGAGTCCTATTGTGCAATCCAGAATGAGTGATAATAACATTAGAAAATAAAAGATATTTGTGGCTGATATCTTCCAATTCGGAGTCACATCAATTTGGTATTCCAACTTTGGTTGCAAGTTCATGATTTTTTTCAAAAGCTTTATTACAGAGCTTTTTGAGTCAAAGAGCAAGAAAAGAGTTAAAGGAAGGTGGAGTTTCCCATAAGTGAAAATATTCATCTTTTTGAACTTTAGTGATATTCTTGAGCAATGAATATATGGTATATAAATGAAATAAGTGAAATGATATTAAGAATGGAAAAAAAATTATTAGACATACCAAGAGAATATCCTTTAACAAAACCTGGTCTCCAACCAAATCTAATCATGAAACCACCCAATAAATTGGTATTCCTTAAAGGTAAGAAAACCAAAGCTATTTGATAAAGAGTTATGATAAGATCCAATAGTTGATTAAAAGATTCATCTTTTACACCATCAAATGAATGAACTTCCAAAATGAATTGAGCCTTAAAAGTATTACTGATAACTGCAACAACTCAATCATCTCCAAATTTGGTTAGATATTTGATATCTTCTGGTAATTTTTTCAGATCTTGATTTTTTTATCTACTTTAGTTTTATGAAAAAAAATGTTTGGGATATGAAGAAAATAAATTTAACAGAGAATGTTTTTTCAGATATCTTTTCTTCTGATAAAACTAATTATCTTTAATTTTTTTTGATGATTTAGATGATGAATTTTTTTTTCAGATATCTTTTTGTCTGATGAGACTGATTATCTTTAATTTTTTTGAATAATTTAGAAGAAGAATTTTTTTTTTCAGATATCTTTTATTCTGATAAGACTGATTATCATTAATTTTTTTTGATGTTTTAGAAGATGATTGTATTGAAGTTGATTTTGAAGAAGATCATAGAGATGATAAAGATGAAGATGATAAAGAGGATAAAGATGAAGAAGATAGAGAAGTAAGGGGTGAATCTGAAGAAGAAGACATTTATTTGATCTGAAAAAAATTTAAATGTCAAAAAAAATTCAACACATATTTAAAAAAAAAAAAACTCACGTAATAATATCTTTTAAAATAAAATTTTAAGCAACATCCTTTTAAAAAAAATTTAAAAAAAATTTAAAACAAAAGAAATTTATATAATTTTCAGTAAAAATTATTTCAAAAAAAAAATTCAAAAGAAAACCTGAAGTTTGGTTATAAAAAACCTTCACAGAAAATCCTGTCAAAATAATAAAAAAATAAAAATAAAAAATAAAATAAAAAATAAAATAAAAAATTCTGTAAAAAAAAAATCAGAACAAATAAAATTAAAAAAAAATAATTCAGTAAAATTATTTGTAAGAAAAGTTAAAAATTAATATCTAAACCTTTATTGTTTTGTAATTTACAGTTAAAGACCTTAACAGAATGTAATAGCTTTTTTTTTCTAAAAATCTGCCAAAAAAAAAGTTACATTTTAGTATGTTTTTTAAAAAATAGGTAACCCCTCTTTAACTCTCATTACAGTCCACTTTCCCCCCTTTCTTTCTCTGAAATCACCTCTAAATTCCCTCCCTCCTTGCCTCAAAACCATCCTCAAATCCCCTCCTTGCCTGTCTCAAAATCCCCCTGAGACCCCCCCAAACCCCCCTTTTACCTCTCTTTATATGTCCAAAACCCCCCTCCTTTCACCCCCTCTTTAGCCGCTTCAAACCACCCCATTTACATCCCATCCCCCCCTTACACTCCCCTTAAACCTTCTCTAGTGCCTCCTACTCCTTAACAAACGATCACTAACAATTTTTTGTTAAGTAATTGAATAAGTAGTGATTTGTTTACTTAACAAACAATCATTAGCAATCGTTCGTTAAGAAGAAGGGGAGGGGTAGAGGTGGCTAAAGGGCAGTGGAAGGGGGGAAGGGGGGTTTTGAGGCAGTTAAAGAGAGGAGAAGAGGGGAGTGTTGAGGCACCTAAAGAGAGGGGAATGGGGGGTGATGAGGTGCCTAAAGAGAGGGGAAGGGGGGGTCTTGAGGAACCTAAAGAGGGGGGAAAGGAGGATTTGGGACAGGCAAGGAGGGTAAAATAAAGGGGTCTTGAGGAAGGTAAAGAGAGTGGAGAAGGAAAGACTTGATGCAGGTAAAGAGAGAGGAAAAGGGGTGAAATGAGGTAGATAAAGAGGGTGAAGGAGAGAAAAAAAAAGAAAAAAAAAGAGAAAAAAGAGAAAAAAAAAAAGTTAGTCTAACCTTGAAAATAAAAAGAAGGACTTAAAAAAAAAAGAACAAAAAAAAACAAAAAAAAAAAAACAAAAAAAAACCAAAAACAAAAAAAAGCAAAATAAAAAAATTCATGATTAGCAAATAAATAACAAGAAAAAAGAAAAAAAAGACGTACCTGGTGAGATGAGTTAAGAAAATAAAAGTAACGAAAATATTTGAGTGATGTTTGAGGAGAGGATGAAAAGGATATGAGGGATGAAAGAAAAAAAAATCACTGACAAAATATGCGATTTCATGTTGAGCTGGTGAAAGAAAACCAATCAGCCATCCAAAAAAAAGATCTTCATGGTAAACTCCAAACAAAAATGAATATGCAACAAACCAAAATACCAAACCAAGTGAATGAAGTACAAAAAGAGGACATTTGGAGAGTAAAAAAAATAATTTAAAAGGGTGGTGAAGAGAAATTTTGGAGAGTAATAGGCATAATGACAGAGCATATGCTGGTTGAATGAATGTTTTGTGATTCAAGGGAGGGGAGAGCCGGTGCAGGTTCAGGATCCTCTTCTTCATAAAGATCATTCCACTCATCCTTTAAATCAGCTAGGATATTGTGGAGTATAATGCAAGTCATGATCCAATGATTTGCAGTTTTGATCTCCAATTTTTTTAAATTGGATTCTGAGCTCCTGAAGACTTGAAAATTGTCCCTTTAAAATACCTATAGCATGTATGATTCATACTCTTGATTGGGCAAGGTGATAATTAAATTTAGTTTTGGGGTCATTTTCTAAGGTTGCACCACAGAAAGAAGGTATAATGTAATTCCCACTTGCATATGCTGAGTCTACAAGGAGGTACTGAGATTTGTCAAAGTATGAGTCAGGGGTTTGAGAAATCCTCATTCTTTGGAAGACGGAAGAGTCATGACATGAGCCAGGGCAGCCACTATGAAAAGCAATAAATTTTTTATTGACATTGCATACAAGTTGAACGGCAATAGAGTATCTAGAAAGAAGATATAAAATTATTTTATGAAGGATGAGAAATTGGAGAAGATTTTGAAGAAACCTTTTTTGTGATCAAAATAATGGTTACCATCATGAGCAGCCTTTTGACTCAAAGGTATAGTTGTGCCATCAACAAATCCTACACAGCCAGGGAAACCTTCAGCTTGCATTACTTGAGAGGATTCAAGTCGCTCTTCTGGAGTTGACCAAGCAAGTGTTTGAGACTTGAGGGAAAGGATAGAAATCATACAGCACTTGGTGTATAATATCACGGTACCATATCCTAAGTTAAAGAGATTATCCAAATGTCTTAAAGCAGCACTGTTCCATTTAAGACAAAGCGACATAGTGCAACAGCAAGTTGGATGGCAGGATTACACTGTTTGTTATGGTAATTGTTATGAAAGATAGGATTATCGGAGATGAGTTGATAAAGTTTGAAGAAAGAATCGGGAGAAGTTCTAAAAGGTTGGGTGAAGTTTAAATGAGGAATGTTGAGAATGGAGGCCAGATCATATCGAGGATCATGATAAAGATTTGGCCCCCTGGTGATTATGTAACACTTTTTGGAAAGAAAACACATATAAGCTAAATCATCTTCCAAATCAGAGTCAGATTTATAGTAAAGAACTAAAATAAAAGTAATAGCATTCATTGTTGAGTGAAGTAGCTTCCTAGTAGAAAGGTTTTTCATTGTTGCCGGTGGAAGGGTTATGTGATGAGGGAAGTGAGAATTCACCACCAAATGTGCAGTTGGGGTGTGTAGATATAAGAAAAACTTAAGTGTTCGCCACCAAAATTAAGTAGCATAGAGTGAGGAAAGACTTAAGGATGGCATCAGCAATTATGAGTCATGTGACTTTCTTGCAAATCCATCATGGATGAGATGAGTTTGGGATCAGGAATCAGGAATGATAATTGGGGTATAAGAGGTGGGATAATGCATTATCGTGGATTCCTTATCCACTAGCCCCGGGGCTAGTGGATAAAAATCTTCTGCAAGTAATAATTTCTGATCCCTAATTGTGGATCCCTGAACATTGATACCCCCTATTATCATCCATAATTATTGGCGCTTCTTTTTTGACCCTTAATTGTTTCAGGAAATTATTAAATAAATTAAACTAATTATTTAAGATAATAATATTAAAATCCTCACTTTAAATTAACAATATAATAAAATTAATATTTTTTTCAACTAAATTAATTATTAAGTTACTAAAATAGTTAAAACAAATGATTCATTTACCTTTGCAATTGAATTAAATAAATTACAGAAATTTTTGTGTCAAAATATTCTATTTGTTTCAATTAAAACCCTTAAAAACATTGTAATACCTGTTTCGGATTATTTTACTCACAGTTATTCTGTTTCAGACTTATTTACACTATGCACTATAGGGTGTGAACTTGCTAGAAAGTCCTAAACCTGAACTCAGATGGAACTCAGATGGAACTCAGACTGAACTCAGACTGAACTCATACTGAACCCATACTGAACTCTACTTGAAAACCCAACTAAAACTGTTGTGCTGAGTGGTGTTCATCCCTGATTGTATGGTTTCTTTATCAATAGCTCAATATGTGTTCAATCTGTGGTGAGTTTGGGTCCAAGGTTGCAGACTCTCTAGCAAGTCTGCCCCCATATTGTGTGGTGCTAGTTACTCATTATTTCAATCAATTGGTTTGGGAAACTATGGTGGGAAAATTAGTCTCTTAATCATGGGTTTAATTAGTTGTTTCATTTTTTTCTCTCAATATCTATGTTTTAGTTATATTCTTTTATATTCTTGTTTTACCTTATTCCTATTTTGTAAATACACATTTGTGGCGCTTCAGAGGACCCCTTGCCTATAAAAAGGCCTTGGATAATCCCCTGTAGCCTCATCACTTCCTTAATCATCATATTTTAAATATTACATTACATTTTATTATTTCTTGTGGTGCTTTAGTCCCCTTAAATATTAAATAAAGTTACAAGGTTGTTTTAAGATTTTTAATAGTTAGTTTTTTGATATTTGAGCAGAGAGAAAAAATAAAATACTCACTAGTATAACCAGTTCACCCCTCGTCCTTTTTTGTCTACCAAAATAGTTACTTCATTATCCCATCATCCTTTACTTCCCTCTTCTTTTCTTTTATTTCACTTTTATCTTCTTCTTTCCTTTTTAACCTCTTCTTTAATTCCTTCCAGAGGAGCCTTCAACATTAATACTTAACCATGTTAGGTCTCAACTACGCCACAGTCTCATTATGTATATAAATTTAGAGTAACAGTAAAATAAGTAATTAAGAATTATATATTTGAATCTACCTTTTGCCTTCCAATAGGTTATGGGCCTTTAGTGCACTTTTTTTCCGTTCTTCATATTTTTTCTATTTATAATCAATTAGCTTTTTCAACACAGACTAGCTCTTTTTTCTCTTCCAATTTCTTTATACCTTCTATCTCTCCTACATAGTGGCCTTCTCAACACAGACTCAGCATTTTTTGCTTCCTTATTTTTTCTCCTTCCTCTTTTCTGTCTTATTTATTTTCTTTTGTCCTTTTTCCCTTTTCAAACACAGTGATTAGGTTAGGTTCCTTGCAAGAACCCAAATAAAAGTAGGGGTGGCTGCACCCTTACCTAAAAACCTTTTTTCTCTTCCTTTTTCTCTCTTCTCACTTCTCAACTCCTTTTTTCATTTTCCTTTCTCCTCCACCTTTCTTTCTAGCTAAATTTAGTATTTTAATTAAAAAAAACCAAACCAAACCAAATCCTTTCATCAAGATTCCACAAAACAAAACCCCACAGCCAACTCAGAAACTGGAATGACAAACAACCATCTGAAAGCAACCACCACTCAAAGAACACAATCAAGGGCACCATCAGTTCCACCAGAGTATTCTGAAGATGCTGATGATGAAGATTTTGACCCTTACATCATGCAACCAAAATCAATCCCATAAGAAGACAAAGAATATAGAGACCCTTGTGGAAATGCATGCAACAGAGCCAGGAAACAGGTGACTGATACAATCTGGGGGTGCAAAAAATGATAAACAGGAAAACTAAGCTAAAAGATGACAGATATAACTTCAGACTATTGTACAAGGAACTCAAACTAATGCTAAATGACTACATAAGTGAATGAGAATTTCTCACATGACCCAACCTATCAAAAAGATCTGCTAGGGAATGAATTGGACATGCCATCCTCATAAACTCTGTCAAGCTCAATGTTAAAACCCAAATCATCTCCATGATCTCAAGTACTGTAGCTTTCAGTCACCCACAACTCCAATATAATGTACTTTCTCATTCAGGACAGCTCAATGACCTTGAAACTCCTCTGGAAATCAGATCTAAAGACTTCCCCAAGCCGATTGAAATGATATCTCACTTCAAAGGCTGCCACACAGACTTGAAAGCTCAAAAACTCACTTTCAATGACCAAATGTTTTCCACAATCACTCAGTGAGCACTTAAGGAGGTCCCCCAGTTCAGCTCTTAGATTCTATGAGATGTGGAAATGATAGTCAAAATCACAGGTTCAGATTTCTTTTCAGAAAAGATTAAACAAACAATGAGTGCCACATGGGATAGATTAAAAAATAACAATTAAAGTTCTAAATGAAATGATCCGATCACACTCACTGCTAACATGCTGGCCAGAGAGAGATTTTCAAACCAACAGTCTTCTCACACTCACACAGGATCATCCAGATCTACACAGATAATGTATGCTACACAAAAACTATTTCTCTCAGAAGAAAGACCTGAAAGAACCCCTACATACTGGAATTGTAATTCCCCCAATCACCTTCAGATTAATTGCCCTTTATCATTGACTTTTGGAAACCACAATCATATTACTGGACCAATAGTATCATCAGGTTTACAACCAGTTCACCCAATTATCATAAAACCTTCATTCATCCTACGTCTACAAAATGTCGGAAAAATCTGCTGACAGCATCCCAGCCCACCTCAAAGGAATGTAATGGATTTTTAATACCCAACCTACCCCCAACATACACCAAAAAAACCTGCTCCAAAAATTCCACAAGTCAGAGCCAAAGCAGTTGAGTTAACTGATGACTCAGCTGAAGCTACTGATTCTTCTCTCCAATGCCTCAATAGGGGGTATCAATGTTCAGGGATCAGAAATTAAATTAATTGCGGATAAAAATCCTTATACCCCAATTATCTTCTGCAATTATTTTTGCTAATAATTGGGTTATTAGACACTTTACGTGCCAATGTTCACCTCTTATCTGACTTTTTTCTACTCAATTTTTCATAACCACAACTTGGACAACCTTAATGAGGATGATGATGATGATGATGATGATGTGTGTGGGATTTGTCGAGTCAAATACAATGGTTGCTTTCCTGATTGCCAGCTACCAGGAGACAACTGTCCACTCAGTAAGCATTGTCTTTCTTGATCATCAGCACTTGCACTCATCTTTATCTCTCAGTCAAGGGTCGCTGCACTCATATCTTTCACTTGCACTGTATTCTCAAATGGCTCAATCAGGACTCCAGTAAAAACTCTTTTCCAATGGATCTCCAAGAATGAGGCTTGTTTTTTGGTTTCCTTTTTCCTTGACCGGCAGTCTATTAACCATCATCTCCCTCTCTGTTTGCAGTCACCTCCACTTATCCCTCCAAGCCTGTTGTCCAAAATGCTTAAATAATAAAAACCATCAAATCAAGAATCTTCAATCATTCTCATCCCTCCCCATCTTCTAGAGTACATTCATCCCCAAATCTGTTATACAATCATAGTCTCACTCATTCTTTAACTTCAAATCTATTTATTCCACATCTTCAGATGCCGCCAAGTAAGCCTGAAATTCAATAGTTAAGAGCATCATGGGTTAGATTAAAATGATTTAAAGCAAAAAAAAAAATCACAATAATTAAATAAATAAATAAACCCAACTTGTCAATTGTGCTGAAATTCCCAGTATGCCAAACCAACTGTAACCCAAAAACTTAAAGGCATTCGGTCAATCTTTTCAAAGTTTCTACGGATCCTCAACTGTCCTGCAGATGTGATCCTAAACGCAGGTGCTTGATCTTTGTATTCCATCACAATTTTATCTCCTTCTCCTTCCTTTTACTATGACAAGTAAACAATTCATTCGCTTCAAACAAGAAAGCACTAAGCTTTTGTCTCCGTGTCGCGTTGGCTTGACGACGCATATCAAATGATTTCAATTCATAATAATGTTGAATTCTGTCCAATGGGCCTATGCGGAGGTGGAAGGCGTTGATGATTATGGGCTCATCAACTGGAACGAATCAAGTTTGAAAAATTATGGTGTCCATCCAACATTATATATATCATAAATAAATAAAAAATACTTTAATTAAAAAGATGAGCGCTTTACCTATGAATTGTCCACAGCACTATATTTGATGAATCCTATACAAATTTAAATGTATATATATAGCCATAAGTTTATAAGTTATCATCACAAAACACTCTTCTGCTTCATCATCATCATTGAAATATTCACTTACAATCACCTTGTCCACAATGTCATTACCTATCATTTCCCGAGTCTAATATACAAGAAACAAACCACAAAGTATTACCTTCCAACACAGAAAAATTGCTTACAACATCATAATAGTATAATCAAAATATAAATATATATATATATATATACTTATATTTATATTTATATTTATATATACCTTGGTCCAACACACACTTTACTTTCTAAATTCTGTTCTACTACGATTTCTTGAACTCGTACTTGTTCTTCCATCGAAACAATATCAAACAAATCAAGTTTGAAAAATCATGGTGTCCATCCAACATTATATATATCATAAATAAATAAAAAATACTATAATTAAAAAGATGAATGCTTTACCTATGAATTGTCCACAGCACTAGATTTGATGAATCCTATACAAATTTAAATGTATATATATAGTCATAAGTTTATAAGTTATCATCACAAAACACTCTTCTGCTTCATCATCATCATCGAAATATTTACTTACAATCACCTTGTCCACAATTTCATTACCTATCATTTCCCAAGTCTAATATACAAGAAACAAACCACAAAGTATTACCTTCCGACACAGAAAAATTGCTTACAACGTCATAATAGTATAATCAAAATATAAATATATATTTATATTTATATATACCTTGGTCCAACACACACTTTACTTTCTAAATTCTGTTCTACTACGATTTCTTAAACTCGTACTTGTTCTTCCATCAAAACAATATTGACAGGTTGGTCCAAACTAAATCAAAAATAAATAAATAAATAAATAAAAGGTGAAAAGATTGAAGATAGAAAACGATGGAGAATGATGAGATGGACGAACGACTCGATTTGAAACTTGATCCATTCAGAAGAAAATGAGGAAGACAAAGATGAAGCTGATGACAAGGATAAAGAGGAAGATAAAGTATGATGAATCCTTAGTTTCTCTTTATCTTTCTTAATAGGAGAACCTGGAGGTTGATATGAGATTTTATTGTTGTGAGATTGATAGGAGTAGAGAGAGAGAGGATGTTGTTTGAATGTGAGTCTGTACATTTGTGTAAAGCATTCATGTTAGAAATCATTCAATGTTGATATTTGTCTCTAAACTCAAATAATGGAAAAAGAAAATGTTACTCTATATAATAATAATAATAATAATAATAATAATAATAATAGGGGGTATCAATGTTGAATCAGGGGAAGTTGAACAATAAATCTTTTCAAAAATGGTTTTAAAAAACAAACTATTTGCAGGTGAAGCATGAAGAAAAAATTGAGCTAGAGCGATGAGATGAGCACCAACTGATGCACATTTAGAAATAAAAGTGACATTGAGATGGAATTGATTGTCAGAATTGAAAGAATGTATTTGCAGGGTGATGAGAGGAGTCAAAAATGAATCAAATGACTGAGATTGAGAAGCAGGATGATGATCAGGGTTAGACTGATTAATAGAGGCAATTCGGTCAGGAGGATCAAGAAATAGTGAAGGGTGAAACATGAGAGGACAAATGTTATTTGCAGCACAGAAAGATTTGGAATTCATGGTGTTGGTTTGATGGTGGTTAACATTACGAAGAGGGGAGTCAGCCTCATCCCAATGATATAGATGAGTGGGAAGTGGGAATTCACTGCCAAATGTGCAGTTGGGGTGTGTAGATAGAAAAAAAACTTAAGTGTTCGCCACCAAAATTAAGTAGCATAGAGTGAGGAGAGACTTAAGGATGGCATCAGCATTTATAAGTCATGTGAATTTCTTGCAAATCCATCATTGATGAGATGAGTTTGGGATCAGGAATTAGGAATGGAAATTGGGATATAAGAGGCGGGATAATGCATTATCATGGATTCCTTATCCACTAGCCCTGGGGCTAGTGGATAAGAATCTTCCGCAATTAATAATGTCTGATCCCAGAAAAAAAAATTCCCAATCCCTAATTGCGGATCCCTGAACATTGTTACCCCCTAATGTGTCTCCCAAATACTCATCCAACCAGCTTTTTGACACTGGGGCTACTGACCACTTCTCAGGAAACATGAATGAGTTAGTAAAATTTGTTACCTGCAATAGACCAATTCCAATGAAAGTAACAAAAAATGGTACAAAACCTTATATTAAAGTAAAAGGGACCATCCAATTCACTGTATTTACTGGTCAACTTATCAACATTATTCCTGTATACTTCTGTAGAGAGGCAAGTGGTATGTTAATTTTACCTGCCTCATTAATCAAATCTGGTGCTGTGCTAACAAAAACTACTTCTCACAATTATCTCATAAGCCAAAAAGGGAAAACACTTATGAAAGCATCCTTTATTGGAAAAAGATTATTATGGGAACTACCCCCACCAATTACTAATCCTGTATATACTTACTCATGTCATGCCTTAATGAGCACACCTTCCTTAATCAATACCAATACTTTTTTCTCCCCTAACTCTTACCCTGAGCCAAGATTTTATAGACTTGTCTTGCCACAATCCTTCCCTGAGCTGAGGAAAAGAACTTCAAATAAAGAAACACTATATAAATGGCACTTCCTACTAGGCCATTTCAGTTTGCAACAGATAAGAAAAATGATTAACTCAAAAATAGCCATGGGATTACCAGACAAACTCCTGCCTGGAAACATTATCTGTGATGAATTCCAGATATGCAACAGCAAAAAATTTTCCTTCCTTGAAACCACTGGAAGAAATCCACAAACTTGAAATAGTAAGTGCTGACCTCATAGGACCCATAGAAGAAACCTCTGTTTAAAATGGCTTGTTTTCACTAAAAATAGGGGATCTTGCAATTTCATAAAGCAAATGCCACATTCTACAACACAAATCTGAAGTAACAGCCAGAGTAGTCAGTTTCATATAGAGACTAAAAACTCAAACAGGTATCAAGGTAAAAACATTTTGATCAGAAAATGGTGGTAAGTTTACAAACAAATCTTAATATACTTACTTCTTAGAGAAAGGCATCATCCATGAAAAATCATTGCCATATTACCAACAAAAAAATGGAAATATTGAAGGAAAAACCACATGATTACAGAACCAGGCCACAATTTTCTTTTTTATAGTCAAATTCCTAAATCCTTCTGGAATTTTTCTTTCAGATAGGCATCATAAATCCTAAATAGAACCCCCAACAAGGTGTCTTCCGACAAAACTACATTCAAAGAAATATTTGGAAACAAACCACAGCTTGATATTATAAGGGGCTTTGGAGAAATCAAAAATTTTTTACATATTCCAGAAGAAAACCAACACAAACTAGATTTCAGAGCCAAAATGGTGTTTTGTAATTGGTTACCCAGCTGGCATGAAGGGGTGGTTATTTTATGAGCCATCTGAAAATAAAATTTTTTCTTCTGCTTGGGCTACATTCAAGAGTATTCCTGTAGAGGGACCAGAAAAAATTTCAGTGGAATTTCTCCTCAAAAAATCAGACTCAATCCAGAAGATCCTGCTTTTAGGAAACTTTGACAACAAGGAGACAATAATGGAAAAAAAAGGTTATCTGCTATTTTAAAAAACTGTAGCTTCTTTTTTACTGAAGTACCCTAATACTACAAGGAAGAATAAAAGTCAACTAGAAGAGCTGAGTGGCAAGAATCTAGCAAAAGGGAAATAAAAAACATAAATAAAATGGATGTATGGAGAAGAGAAATACCACCAATAGACACAAAAATACTTGACACAAGTTGGGTGTTTTCCAAGTAAAAGACAACATATCCAGTGAAGTCAAATTAAAATCAAGGTATTTTACCAAAGGTTTCAAACAGGTAAAAAGGGTAGACTACAACTCAACCTTTGTCTTCATTTATGGCACAACATATAATCCTTGAAATTTCTGCTTCAAACAACTTGCTGATTCATATATTTGATGTAACAGTAGCCACGTTGCACAGCCCAACCAAAGAGGATTTGTGTGTCAAAGACCTACTGGGCTATGAAAAGAATGACTGCAAGGCTTACAGACTCAAAAAATTTCTATGTGGAACCTTCCAGGAAGTTAGGTTCTGGTGGTACAATTTCAGAAAACAACTGAAAAGTATAGGTTACACAATGTCCAGTTTTGAAAACAGCATATATCTCCTTAAAAATGAAAGATTAAATGTAATGATTTGGGTACACATATACAATAGTTTGGTAACCACTAATAGCACCCATACACTAAAACAACTAGAGCATGATCTAAGTAAAACACTTAGAATAAAATGGCAACAAGAACTAGATGGTATAGTGGGAATCAAAATAAAAAACAATTTCCAAGGTTTCCAATTGAGTCAACCAGAATTAATATCAAAAATACTTAACAAACACTATCAAACTAAAATTCTGCATCATAAACCTCTTTCAACTAATATTGAAATGTAAACTTCTCCAAAAGACCATTATCCTCTCACACCTACAGAATATCTTTCAATTGTTGGATCTTTGAGCTATGTATAAACAACAACATGACCAGTCATAAGCTGTACCGTAAACCAACTTGCAAGACATGCAAAAAACCCAAAAGATAAAAACTGGAAAGAACTAAACCACTTCCTAGGATACTTACAGAAAACTGATATAAAGAAGCTTCATCTTAATCCTGCAGTAAATCCAAACCCAAATCTCACTGTATATTCAGATGCTAACCGGGATGGCAAATTCTCATGCTCAACAGCAGGTATGGTTATTTTCCTGTAAAAATCACTTGTTTTCTGGTCCTCAAAGAGAGTTCCATTAGTAGTCACCACCACATGCCAAGCAGAATACAAGGCATTAGGTGTGGCTACCCACATGGGTATGTGGATACAGAAATTCTCAATGACCTTGTCTCACCACACAATATTTGGGGGGGGACTTGCTAGCAAGTTTTCAAATTGAAGTCAGATGGAACTCAGCTGGAACTCAGACTGAAGTGATACTGAACTTTCACTTGAAATAAGCTTGAGACCTCAAAAAAATAAGAATGAATCTCTATTGAAAAAAAGTGAAACGTTTATGATAAATGAATGATAACCAGAAAAACTCATTTCAAGAATCTACCCAATTCACTGTATTTGTTAAATAATCTTATCTGAATAATACTTTATTAATTTAAGTTGATCAATGAAAAGACATAAAATCATATTATTTCTTCTACAGTATCACATTTGTTAAATATATTAATGTTGTCAAAACTTTCAAGTAACATTTAAAAAACACTCAGTGACTTTTTCTATTACATAAAACTATGATTCCAGAACTGAAAAATTAATATTTTTTAATTAATACAATACAAACTGAACTCTTCTATTTTGTATTTCTTTAATTTACAGATTTCTCAATGATATATCACAATCTATTGAATTTTTTAAAAAAAACATGTAATCAACAGAAACCTTAAATTTATTTATTATAGCATGCAGTGAAAAACATGGAACACTTAAATTTAAAGTGTAGAAACTATTTTTGAAGCTTTTTAGCTAAATGAAGCACTTTCAAAACTTTATTATACTAATTACTTGTAATTAAAAAAATATTTTATTATAAATTGAAAATGACATATTTCTTTAGGTTTTAGACTTCAATGCATTTTTTGGGAAAAGTAAATGCAAGAAAAGGAAAAAAAATCAATGAAATTTTTTTCTCTTTTCAAAATTATACCATCTCCTCAGCTACTAAGACAATATATATAATATATCACGAGTAAATAAAATATCTATCTAGACTCTATAGTATCTGTTTTATTGGTTTGATAAATATTCTTTTGGAATACTTTCAGTTGGTGAAGTGATCTAGAGAGCTCATGAAAAATTACCACTCAGTAAAATCTTTTTGTAAAAAATACAGATAAAATCTGCCTCAAGTTATGAAAATATGTTTAAAGTAAATAAATGGATATATATGGAAACTTTAAGCTAAATAGTATGTTGTATTTAATGTTGATATTTAAGTAAAAAATACTGTTTCCCTAAAGATTCAATTCAAAATTTTAGCTTTGTTCCCACGTAAGAATAGGTTCTCTGGATGAAGTTTTAGGTGTTTTTTAACATTCAATTACTTTATCAAAGAGGTAGAACTGATATTTTTCATCATTCTATCATTTTATTCTTAGAATGACTTCTATATAGCATTTTTTAAAAAGGATACAATAGATAATTTAGTCATGAAATCATTAAATTTTACCATTATATTAATTTATTTTTTATTAGTATAATGTTACTAACATACTTTAAAATATGTGGAAAATATTATAGTTTTTTGTATTCAACTTTGAGAAAATAAAATTTCTGCCACTCATATTCTTGGTTGGTGAAATAAAAAATTCAGAAGATAAATTTAAATCTTTAAGTTTGATCATTATTTTCAATTTAGAAGTATAGGTTAATGGGTTTCCAATAATTTATTTGAAATACAATAATAAAAATATGAGTAAAAATCAATTATTTTAGAGATTAAATGAATCAATATATTTCCTATTTTTATTAAAAATAAATACTATATTTATCCTCTTATATATTCCAAGTATCAAAATTCATTACATGAATAAAGAGTTTTTTTATTTAAATTAATTTAAACTGATTATATTATGAGTTTCCAGTTAATAGTTAATGAGAAAAACAACTTCATAAGTTAAATTTAGTTTAAATTGAAATTTTTGATAAATATTTTTTGCTTCTATTTTTAATATTTAAATTTTTATTCATTGGTGTTATTTGAACTTAAACATATAAATATATATAGAAAAATGTGTTACCAAGAAGTACCTGAATTATTTTTATTTAAAAGAGATATTTTCTTTCATTAAAATATATTGAATGTAAATAGGAACTCTGAAACCTGTTTATAAATTTTATAGGACTATATACATAACTGTAGGATTTTTTTCAGTCTATCATTTGGAAGCAAAATCATACTATAATAATTGAACATAAAATGACATCTATTGAATTTTTTTTGAAAAAGACTCTACAAAGTTTTCTATTTATTCCCATGACATCATATCATATAATAAAAATATTTTTGATAAAAAAAATATACTTAAATTTAAATTATAATATCAACTTTTAAATTATAAGAATTCTAGAGTAATTCTCACAGCTTAACTAAGCTTGAACCAAAGTCAGGCATGGGTTTTCATTGAGAGTTCAATCTATTTTCTATCAAAGCTAAGATATTTAATTTTATAAAATTTTATGTATTTATTTCCATAAAAGATTTTTGGAAAGTAAGAGAGTTCATAGAGTTGTTTCTTTTATTGAATAAATAATAATATGCATGCTAATAAATATTATAAGTGTTATTTATATGAGGGTTTATTTATCATATGTATTTACTAATGTATATACAGTAATCAGAAATTATGATATTAAGAAAAATTTTTAGTTATTTTGAAAGATCTTGAGTTAAATTTTCATTTGAAGCTCATGATTCATGAAAAAGATTTTTTTCACATCACCAGCAGCACTCACATGTAAATTCTAAACTATGTAAGTTAATCTGATGAGGAATATGAAAATGGGTAAAGCATTAATCAAGTTTTTTTGTTTTAAATTATTTTCTAAAATACATTTTTTTTCAAAATATATATAATTATAAACCACATCACATAAAAATTTTCTAAAGAAAAATTATATTACTATTATATGTGTTTTTCTTATATTCTATTGCTTCTAATTCTTTATATTTTAATATATATAAAAATTATAATCAATACATCTTCATGTTGAATAAGTGAGAATTTATAAAAATTCATACAACATAATTTGAAAATTCTTTACATGATAGCATAAATAAAGAACTGTTGTATTATATTTAAAATTCTGATGTATGTCTAAAGCTACCTCAGATTTAAATTTGGTACCTTAGAGATTTTATGTCAGTCTACTCTGTTCTTTGACCAAAGAACAGAGTCCATCTTCCTTTTTTCACACATATTTTGTACTGTTCCCCACCCCTTTCAATGAAATAAAAACACTCTTTTATGCCCACCCCACCCCATTGTATGCCCTTCACTTTTTCTCCCCATTCAAACCTTCCAACCCCTCCCAAAACCTGTTTTACACTAGAAAAAATTTTTTAAACTCTTCAAATTCCCTTAAAACTCCTTCCTTACCTTCCCCCTCTCGCTAGCCTCCCAAACCCTTCTAGACCTATTAATTTAACACCCCATTTCTCCTCTTTACCTCACTTCCCCAACCTTTGAACACCATCTCACTCCCTTCCAATCCATTTCCTTTTTTTATCTATATAAATAAAGTGCTAGGGAGGAGTGGGGAGATAAGAAAACTAGATGAAGAGAAGTGAAGAGGGGTTCAGAAGGGTGAAGGGGGGTGGAGAGCAAGAGAAGAGGGTGCAGAGGGATGGAAACCTGTCAGTGTATCTAGTATATAAGTATGATTTAATAGTATTTATTAATGGTCCTACTACTTATTTAAAAATGATTTAGTGATTAAACCTTAGGGGAAGACTAATAAAATAATTATACTCAAATAAAACTCACAATACTTGGATTTAAATGTGTGCTAGTGGTGGAAAATAGATAAATAGAATATAGTTATAGCTTATATAATGATAATATCAATTTATAAAGGCTTTGAAATATATTTCTAAATGATAATAATTGTGTTTAAGTGTTTAATTTACTTGTAGTAAGTAAGTGATGATCAATAACCCATCAAATCCCTCCTTATGTATACCAAAATCCACTGGAGTGCACAGACCTTCAATCCAGATGATGTCACTGCTATCCCCGGCAATTACAGCACTTTGAGGGCCCATCACCTCCCCATGGCCTCCACTTCAAGAAGATTCAACACCTAGACCTCCAGTAAGGACCCTACATCATAATTAATGATAACAAAGACCCGTACAATAAATAGAAAATCTAGATAAAAGTGAATACCATAAAGAAACAGGTTGTCACCGGATGACCTACGCACAAGGTCGAGGATGTTCCTGAAAGTGAGATGAGGGATTTTAGAAACTTCTTCAAAGCACAGAGGAATGATTCGAGGAAATGATTCGAAGGTCACTCGAAGTAATAGCTATAGGTTCGAGGTTCGTTCGAGAAGAATTATAAACTAGTTTCAAAGGTAATAGTAATTCTTAAAATCTCACGAAGGGTTGGAAACTCAATAATCAAAGATTTAGGATTTAGAAATGAATATTGAGAAAGTAAAAGAAAGATACAATAACAATGATTTAACTTTTAAGGATTTACCACTATAAATGTAAATACGATTTTATAATTTAATTCTAAGGAATATCGAACCAAATACCCAACTCCTTTTATATCCTTTGTTCCTCCTCGCATTGACCTCCCTTCCATCGCACCATTCCCATTCCATTGACCATTACTAACATACACTTAGACCCTCTTCACTAAATATCCGTCCATGCTCAATTTACCCCTTTTTAATTAATTAACAAAAATTTAATGAAAAAACTACTACTGTACTATTTTGTTGAACCTAGCGCTGTGCGTCGCTTATTGAAAAGGACTAAGGTACCCTATTGGGAGATTGACTAATTTAGATTTAGAGTTTAGGCTAGCGCAGTTAAATAGTAAGTACACAAAGGAAAATCGCAGTTGCTATGGAAAATTGCTTTCTGCGCTTCGAGTATAGATTTAGGGCTCGATATTATTGATTTAATGAGTTGATTTCGCCTCGAGTGTCACGTGGCGCATGACAGATGCCCGGGTATAAAAAATTGCAAACTCTGTTGAGCTTGAGCCATCTTCCCACACTAATTTCCCTTTTCTAATACTTTTTTCCCTCACCTCTTAATTACTTATTCTTATAATGAACTGCCCCACTCCCACACCTACGCCTCCACACCCTAAAGCGGATGGGGGAATAATCACACAACAGTTTTCACAGACTTGCACAGCTTGTGAAAGCATGGAATATTTCTGTGTCAAAAGTACGGCGACTCGAGGCCCTCGCCAGAAATGCGAGTTTTGCCGTTGGCGGCGAGTGGCGTGCGATGCGTTGACGAAGAACGCGGAAATCGAAAAACAATTTACCAAAACTAGGTTTTGGGTAGTTCCGAAAACCAAGGAGGTGGTCGAAGACATTTGGGATGTCTCGATCGAAGATGAACAATCGGTGGGGGAAAATGATAAGGAGATGAACAACGAGATCTCAACCTGGGTAACCCAGGCCACGAGCTCGAAGCGAGGTGTCGAGGAAGAGGTCAACAAGTTCGTGGAGGAGGATGAAGATGAAGTCCCTGTTCCAGGGCGGGCACCCAAGAAACGACGGGTGGTCATCGAGGACGATGAGGAAGAGAGAGAGGTAGAGGTCAAAGTGACGCCAAGGTTATTTCTAGAGCCTGACCCCATCTTCGAGGTAAGTTTTATTTGTTTATTTTAAGGATGAAGTTACTGATGAGTTTTTTTTGTTTTAGACATCGAATAACCTTGAAGAGCCGATTGCGGAGCCTGCGCCGGTTATACCAACCGAGGCAAACCCTCCGGCCACGGAAGTAGTTGAAGAGCCCGAAGACACCCTGGACCAGGTGTGGTCAAAGAAACCTTGTCAAGGTCGACGAGTAAGGTTCGCGGAAGAACTATGTGGGGAGGTCGACACTATTATCGACGCTGCTTCCTTTGACGTGGCAGAGGAGCTCTTGGAGATGGGAGAGGTGGTTCCGGTAGGAGAGAAGGAGGTATTTAAGAAATGCAGGAAGGAGATAAGGGTAGTTTTGGAGAAAATGAAAAGATTGGTTTGAGAGAAGTTAAAAGAAAAGATTTGAAATGAAAAGGAGATATTAAGAAGTAGAGAAAAAAAATTGTATTTTAGTTTTATTTTAATTTAATTTTATTTTATTATTATTATTATTATTTTTATTATTATTTTTTTTTTTATTGTAGGTGAATGTTATTAATTTTATAAGATTTGAGAGAGAGAGAAAAGGAAGAAAAAAAAAGAAAGAAAAAAAAAAGAAGTTTAAAATAAAAATTTTAGAATTTGAAAGAAGAATTTTAAAGAAAGAAAAAGGTTGTTTAATTGAAGGAAGTTTTAGTGTTTTTAAAAGGAAAATTTTATGTAAGAAAAGAGAGAGAAAAAAGAAACGGTTTTGTGATTGAGATGAGTTTGTTAAATTGAGGATTTAAATTTTTTTTTTTTTTTTTTTTTTTTAAGAAATTTTAGTTGAAAAGAGAGGAAGAAGAAAGGAAAGAAAAAAAAACAGAATTTTAGAATTTAAGAGAATTTGAAAAAAAGAATTATTTGTTTCTAAGAATTATTATAGGGAGATTTAGAGGTTGAAGTTAAGTTCGAGGAAATGGTCGTGTCGTACAAGATTTGATGATTCGAAGGAAAGAAAGTTTTTTTTTTTTTAAAAAGAGAGAATAAATTTTTGAAAGAGAAATTTTTGAAGAGAATTTTAAATTTAAGAAAATAATGTATTTAAAGAATTGAAAAAGAAAAGAAGGAAAATATTTAGAGAGATTTATGAGTTTTTTATTTTATTTTATTATTTATGTTTATTCTATTCTATTTTATTTTATTTTATTTTATTTTATTTTATTTAATTTAATTTTATTTTATTTAATTTTAATTTTGATTTTATTTTATTTTATTTTATTGTATTTAATTTTAATTTTGATTTTAATTTTAGTTGGTTTTGGAGGAAATTTTATAGAAGGAGAAGAAAGAAAAAGAAGAGAGAAAAAAGAAAACAAGGCTAAGAAATTTAAGAGGTGTTTTAGATTTTAAGGAAAGAAAGAAAAAGAAAAGAAAATTTTAAATAAAGAAATTTTAAGGTTTTGGTTTTAAAGGAAATTTCGAATGAAAAGATTTTAGGAGTTCAGGAGCGTTAGAAACATTGATGGCTGGTTCCCAGGATGTTTTGTCTGAGTCATTGAGGAAGCCTTCCCATTCCACGAGGTATTGAAGTTTCCCCTTGCGTATTCTTGAATCAAGGATATGACTTACTTCCCACTCTAGATGATCTTCTACTTTGACCGGTTCCGGAGGGGGTTGGTTCTTGCCCGGGTATATTTCTCGAGACAGTTCCAGGAGAGATACATGGAAAACAGGGTGAATCGCCTGCCATTTAGGAGGTAACTTGAGTCGAAATGCAGTTTTACAGACTTCAGAGTCGATTTCGAATGGTCCCAAGAGTTTTTCAGCCAGTTTCTTTGATGGTCTTGTTGTTCGAATGATTCGTGCGTCGAGCCATACTTTGTCGCCTGGTTTAAAGGAAGGAGCAGATTGTCGATGTTTGTCGGCCTGTTCCTTGTATCTTCAAATTGCTGATTCCAAATTTGTTTTAAGTTCTTCTTGGAGTCGTGATATAGTTCAAAGATAATGTTCTGCAGGATGATTAGTTCCTACATGGATTGAGTTGAATCGAGGATGTCATCCATAAATGGTTTCGAAGGGAGATTGTCGTGTCAAAGAATGAGTTGAGTTATTATAAGCAAATTTGGCCAATGGTAACCATGTGGTCCAATCGTCTTGTTGGTAACTGACATACATTCGAAGATATTGTTCGAGGATTTGGTTAACTCTTTCTGTTTGACCATCGGTTTCAGGATGATAGGCCGTGGAGAGGTTCCTCGTGATATTGAGTTGTCAACACAGTTAGGTCCAGAAGGTGGATACAAACAATGAGCCTCTATCTGAAATTATATCATTTGGTAAGCCGTGTTTAGAAAATACATATTCTAGAAACAATTTTGACAAATCTTCTGCTGTAGCAGTAGTAGTGGTTTTAATAAAAATAGACATTTTTGAAAATCTATCTACTATTACTAGTATAGCATCAAAATAATTAGAAATAGGAAGTTGAGAAATGAAATCCATCGATAAAGATTCCCAAGGTTTAAAGGGAATAGGAAGTGGTTGAAGCAACCCATGCTTCCGGTGAAGGGGAGCCTTATTCCTATTGCATTTGTAACAAGCTTTTATATAGGCCTTGATTTCCCTGGTCATACCTGGCCAGAAGAAATCCCTCGCTATTAACTGGTAGGTTTTATCAACCCCAAAATGACCAGCTAATGGAGAATCATGTCGACTGTTGAAAATCCATAATTTTATCTCATTGTTGTCGGGTATGACTACTCTACCTTCGAAGACTAATAGACCTGATTTAATACTAAATCTTTTGGCCCCTTGCTTCGAGAGTATTTTGTCTTTTAACCCTAAACAATAATCGTCCTTTGACTGATCTTCGAGGATGTTGCATAGTGGATTTTGAAAAGATTGAGTTGTCATCGAATTAAGTTGATGAGTCTTTAACATTGATTCGTTGAAGATTGATTGCACATTTGCTGGGTTCTTGTCAGCAAATGCGTCCCCCCGCTGTGGGTAAATGTCGTCCCGATGTGACAAGATATCTGGGACAATGCAGTTTTTTCCTGGGCGATAGGAAATAGAGAAAAAAATGTCAGACAAAAATTCAGCCCACCTGGCTTGACGCCTGGTTAACACTTTAGAAGACATGAAGTATTTCAAAGCATTATGATCTGTTAAAATTTGAAAAGGACTATCTAGGCTGAGAAGAAAAGAATGCCATTTTTTAAGACAATGGATAATAGCTAAAAGCTCTTTGTCATGAATTTCATAATTTAATTCTGCAGCTATGAGTTTGCGTGACTCAAAAGCAACAGGATGAAACAAATTTGTTTCAGGATTTAATTGGGAGATGACCCCTGCAATAGCATAATCGCTCGCATCTGTCTCAACTATTGTCGAGGCAGAAGGATCAAAATGTCGAAGAATTGGGGCTGTGGTGAACGCCGTTTTTAGTGCTTCAGATTCCTTTTGTGCTGTAGAAGTAAAAACAAAAGGAATATCTTTTCTAAGAAGAGAAGTAAGATTGAAAATAGTTTTAGAGTAATCTTTAATAAATCTTCTATACAAATTGGCAAAACCCAAAAATACTTGGAGGAATTTAATGTTTTTTGGCTCAGGCCATTCAAGGATTTTCTGGACTTTTTTGTCATCCATGACTAAACCGTCAGTGGACAACGTAAAACCCAAAAAATCAATTGATTTGAGGTGGAATTCACATTTATTATGCTTGGCGTAGAGACCATGATCTCGAAGATGATTTAGCACCTGTAGAACATGATGAATATGTTCATCCAGTGTTTTCGAGAATATTAAAATATCATCTAAATAGACGACTACAAATTTTTCAACAACATCTTGAAAGATATCATTAACAAAAGTTTGAAAAGTTGAAGGTGCGTTACATAATCCAAAAGGCATAACTAAATATTCAAAACTACCAAATCTAGTGCGCATTGCAGTCAGTGGTTCATGACCTTCTGCAATGCCAATAAGATTGTAAGCGTCTCTAAGATCAATTTTAGAAAATAAATCAGCACCATTGAAAAGGGTAAGAAGTAATGACATAGGAGGAACAGGATATGCATTCTTCTTAGTGACTGTGTTGAGCTTTCTATAGTCAACACAAAACCTAAGACTACTGTCCTTCTTTTTTACAAAGAGGACAGGGGAGCCGGTTGGAGATTTACCGGCTCTGATGAAACCTTTGGCTACATTCTCTGCAATTTAGTCTCAAAGAACTTGAGATTCTTCCTTCGATAAAGAATAGACAGGACCTGCCGGAGGTACTGGGCCTATTAACTCTATTTGATGGTCGTAGGGTCGATGAGGTGGTAACTTATCGGCCTTGCGGATTGAGAAAATATCGAGGAAATCGTGGTAGATTTCTGGTAGAGTTGATTTGATGGCTTCAATGTTGATTTGGTCGTCCTCTTCATCTTTGAGAGAATCTGTCGAGGGGATACCTGTATTGAGAGAGCAGCATTCGATTACTTCGAGGCAATTTAAATCCTCTTCGAGTTAAGTCATCGAGCTAGAAGGGTTAGCCAATTGCTCATTTAAAGAAGGATCAGATGCTTGCAAGTCATCTGGCAGAGACTTGTCCTCTAGCAGGACGTTGTCAGTCGGGTTGTTTAACTCCCTATTTACCTGCATTGAAGAATCAGAAATATACTTAGAGCGTGGGGTGATCAATCCCCTAGTCCAATCAATTTCGGGATTCTAATGCGTTAAAAAGTCATGGCCAAGAATGGTATCGTCCATCCTTGGGGCGTCCAAGACTGATAATTCCCACTCAAAGGGGGGAAAGTTCGGAAAGTTGAAAACCCATAAAACTTTCTTACTTACCCAATATTTGGGTTCCTCTGATTCGACCAAATAGATGGGAGTTCGATTGATATCTGTAAATGTTAGTTGAAGCTTCTCGGCAAAAGATAAACTAACAAAAGAAATTGAAGCTCCAGAGTCTATAAGACAACTGAAGGGGATATCCTCCTTAAAAAGAATGAATCTCAAGCGGTTTAAGGCAACTCCAGTCCTTAAGACATGGAGGTTCTGTGCACTGGGAGAGATAAGATAGTTTGCTTTGCACACAAGTAAACTATCTACTAGTTTTTTGACTTCGAACTAGTACCTTCTCTTTCCTTCAACTTTACACAGTCTTCCAACTTGTGCTTACCCCCACAATACATACATAACCCATTATCTGCTCGTCTCTTCCTCTCAGCTTCTTTAAGTTCCCCTTTAGGATCCAGTACTTTGCTGATATCGCCTGGGGTCGAGCCTTTTGGTCAAGGTTTATCCTTTCCCTTATTGGGTTTGGATTGAGTCGAGGAGGATTGATTTGGTCGTGGGTGTGAAGAAGGTCCAGATTTAAAATTTAGGCCTTGAGATTTGTTGGCATATCGACGATGTTGAAGTCATCCTTGATAAATGCCGTCAAGTTCAAGGGTTCGATCCATTAAGTCCGTTAAAGTAGTCATCTTCTGACTGTGAAGATTTAATTGATCTAGAATCCTCGAAGGAAGTCCTTTCTTGAAATGATACTTAAGGGCAGCATCATTCCAACCTACTCGAGTTTGAAGTGCTCTGAAGTTGGAGATATATTCAGAAGCTTTACCATTATCACTCATGTGAAGAAAATCAAGTTCAATTTCCGCGTTGTCCGTTTCATTAGGGTCCCCAAACAACGTAAACAGTTGGTCCTCGAACTTTTCCCAATTATTGATAAGTAAGTGGGTTTCTGTCAAAGAAAGCATGAGCAGATAAGGTTCGAACCATCTTGTTGCTTTCCCGGCTAGGAATGAAGAAGCGTAAACAACCTTTGATCGGTCGCTGTTAAAGGTTCGAGGGTCATTATGGAACAGTAGCTTGCAGGTTTGCAAGAAGGGTCGCAATCTGTCGGGGTGATCTACGTCGAATTTGTCAGGAGATTTCATAGAAGGAGTTTTGAACTTAGATCCCTCTGAAGACGTTGGATTTGAAAGGGTTTTCATGAAAAGTCTCATGAAATCTTCCAGAGAGTTAGATGGTCCCGGTTCTGAGGATTGGCCAGAAGGGTGATTGGCAGGGGCGGATGGTGCCTCGTGCATTGTATCCTCTCCTTCTTCATCATCACTAGAGTCATCAAAATCTTGTGGGATGTCTTCTACAGATTGAACTGAATGTTGCCGTTCCCTAAGGTCGAGTGGTTCCAAAGAGTGAGTGCGAGAAACAGACCTTGTGGCTGTTGGCCTGCCTCTAGCGCGAGCTCTAGTAGTAGCGCCCGTAGGAGGAGTGCATTGAACAGGTGACATTTAAAATTTTAGAAACACCTAAAAGGACGTAGTAGTGCAAAGAATGAGAACTACAGAGAATTAAATTATACTGTCACCGGATGACTTACGCACAAGGTCGATGATGTTCCTGAAAGTGAGATGAGGGATTTTAGAAACTTCTTCGAAGCACAGAGGAATGATTTGAGGAAATGATTCAAAGTTCACTCGAAGTAATAGCTATAGGTTCGAGGTTCGTTCGAGAAGAATTATAAACTAGTTTCAAAGGTAATAGTAATTCTTAAAATCTCACGAAGGGTTGGAAACTCAATAATCAAAGATTTAGGATTTAGAAATGAATATTGAGAAAATAAAAGAAAGATACAATAACAATGATTTAACTTTAAAGATTTACCACTATTAATGTAAATACAATTTTATAATTTAATTCCAAGGAATATCAAACCAAATACCCAACCCCTTTTATATCCTTTGTTCCTCCTTGCATTGACCTCCCTTCCATCGCACCATTCCCATTCCATTGACCATTACTAACGTACACTTAGACCCTCTTCACTAAATATCCATCCATGCTCAATTTACCCCTTTTTAATTAATTAACCAAACTTTAATGAAAAAACTACTACTGTACTATTTCAATGAACCTAGCGCTGTGCGTCGCTTATTGAAAAGGACTAAGGTACCCTATTGGGAGATTGACTAATTTAGATTTAGAGTTTAGGCTAGCGCAGCTAAATAGTAATTACACAAAGGAAAATCGCAGTTGCTATGGAGAATTGCTTTCTGCGCTTCGAGTATAGATTTAGGGCTCGATATTATTGATTTAATGAGTTGATTTCGCCTCGAGTGTCACGTGGCGCATGACACAGGTAAAATAACTAATCCAAAAGGAATAAAATGAAACCCAAAAAATATAAAGAAAAAAAATTAAATTTAAAAGCCCCCAATAACATCCCTTAGCATCCATATTAGCCCAGAAATGACCTCCCAGCCCATCAATCCATGAATATCAATTAAATGAAAAAGATTAAGTTGTCCAAACTGAATATATGTGCCTGAAATAGGTGTATATGCTTGTGTAGGCTTTGTGAGTCCACTGGATATGTCCATATGACCTAAAATATGCAGGAAAATAAAGGTTATAGGCTATTAAGAGGCTAAAAACCCACTAATAGACCTAAATATACATAATATACTGCATATTTCACTGAATATGAGATTTATGTATACATATAAGCTTATGTATGTCAATAATTACTTAATATCACTTAAGATATATATATTATGACTCCATTAACACCTTAATAAGTATTAATAGGCTATGAATAAGCTATTTAAAATACTATAAGTTATATAATAATGTAATAATTATATATATATATGTATTATAAACATATATATAAGTGTTTTAACCTTATTTTTAAGATATAAGCTTAATGTATTTAAGGTTATCTCATTTAAAAAATAAGAATCACTCAGTCTTGGAGATACCTAGGCTGACACTCCCTCACCCAAAAAAAACAATAAAAAAATGTTAAGACATTATAATTAATAAGTAAGGAGTGAATAGAAATTTTTTTAAATTTTCTATAATACATATACTGAATAAACAGTATTTTTTTGATTTAAATTTTTTCAAGAGATTTTTAAGATCAGAGATTTCATTTTCTGGAATCCACTGGTCATATTCACCTGATTTATTTTTAAATCTTAATAGATACTCAACTCCCTTTTCTTTAGTAACGTGTCTATTTTTAAGTATCTTTTCAATTTCTGCCTTTTCAACTATTTCTTCAGGTTGCTTTTTATGCCTTTCTTATATTCTTGGAAATAGAGCAGTATCATTAGAATGGTATGGATTTATAAGAGAAATAGGAAATACTGGATGTTTTCTATCACATGGTGCATATAGAATAACCTCAACAGCATTGTTACCAACCATCTTTTTAACTACAAATATTCCAATGAATGGATCCTTCAATTTAACATTGCCATTTAAATTGAAATGTAGTGTAAAAAAAAGGACTTCATCACCCTCTTTGAACATTTGTTCTTTATGGGCTTTATCCCCTCTTTTCTTCTCATACTCAAATGCCTTATTTATACATTCTTGAGCATTTTTTCTGCATAATTCTTTAACCTGCAGAAAAGACGTAGTACCTGTATGGATATCCAATCTAGGTAATTTATTAAGATTTTTATCAGGGGTATTAAGTACATAAACCAACCATAACTCAAATGGCTTTTTCCAGTGACAGAAAGTACTGTACTATTGTATGCAAATTCTAAACCTGGGATAAAGGTTAGCCAATCATGCGTGAATTTGTCATTGTCTTTAAATTTAAGACCAAAAGCACAATATCTTCTTATCATATCTTCAAAAGTTTGTATCATTCTTTCTGCTAGCCCATAAGTTTGTGGATGGTGTGCTGTAGAAAGTTTTAATTGACACCCTGAAACATCCATAATTGATGTCCAGAACTCAGAAGTAAATTTAGGATCTCTGTCTGAGACTATTGCTTTGGGAAAACCTGCTATATTTAACATTTGTGTCCACCATAAAAAAGCTAAGTTCTTTGAAGAAACCTCTTTGTGGGTAGGAATAAATTTACACATCTTTGTAAATCTATCTACAATTACCCAGCAGGAGTTTTAACTCTTATGACATGCTATTGGCAAACCTGTTCCAAATTCCATTTTAATTATTTCCCATGGAGCTTTTGGTTGCTCAATTTGTTGTAATAAACCAGCTCTTTTGCCTGTTAATCTTTTAGATTTTTGACAAGAATTACATGTCTCAACATATTTTTGAACATCCTCAGACATGTTAATCCACCAAGCTGTGTTTTTTACTCTGGTTAATATTTTATGGTAGTCAAAATGACCTGCTAAGATATCATCATGAAATATACTTAACATTAACTCCTTCATTGAAGGGGAAATTACAATTACATTACTTAATTTTTTCCTGTAATATAAAAAACCATCCTCAATGGAATATTTTTCTTTTTCTAATGCCTCTTTATATTATTTGGTAATGTTTTTATTAAAACATTCATTGAAGCATTAGACGGATCATTTAATATTTTAGTGAGTTTACTCAATTCAGGATCTGAAGCATACATGTCAAGAATTGATTGCATAAATTCATCCTCAAGATCTACAATATAAATGCCACAAATGTTAATAATCTCTGACTCAGGAACATAAGCAGTATTAACATCATTATTAGGCAGAGGTACTCTAGATAAAAGTTCTACATTAGAGCGTAAGGCTCCTGCTCTATGTGTAATAGTCATCCTTCCTCTGTATTATTGCAAAGCTAATTTCCATCTAAACATGTGTCTATTAGGAGTCTTCATGTTTAAGAGTGACTTAACTGCACTACAGTCAGTTATTAACTCAAGTTTTTGGTCTTCAAGGTAATAATTTAACTTCTCAAGAACCCATACAACTGCCAAACATTCAATTTAAGGAGCACTATATTTTAATTCACTACTTCTAAGAGTATGTGAAATATAGAAAATTACTACTTCTGACATTTTTCCTTCAATAAGTTGTTTTTGATGCAAAGCAGCACCCATGCCAATCACACTTGCATATGTATACAATAAAAAAGGCAATTGGAAATCTGGTAATCCCAAGATAGGTACTGTCATCAAAAATTCTTTCAACTTATCAAAAGCCTGTTGTCTTTAATTATTCCAAATTAAAGCTTCTGATTTCCTTATCAGTGTGGTCCATGGTGCAGCAATTAATTGGTAGTTTTTTATATATTGTCAATAATAACCACACATACCAAGAAAAGATTGTACATCCTTTACATTTTGATGAATTCCAATATTCTTGATTGCAGCCACCTTATTTTGGTGTACACATATTTGTAAGCCAGATACAATATGACCAAGCACTTTTAAAGACTCAAACCCAAATTTACATTTTTTCAATGCAAGGGTCATTTTTATTTCATCCATTTTCTGAAATACCTTCTTTAAATGGATTAAGAGTTCATCATATGTCTTAGAGAACACTATGATGTCATCAATGTATACCATCAACCATCCCTCAATCACTTCATTAAAGAATGTTATATCCATTAAATTCTGAAATACTGATGGATAATTTTTTGGTCCAAATGGCATCCTGACATATTTATAAATTCCCATGTGTGTTTTTATCAACAAAAAGTTCTGTGAATACTTTTCAACAGGAATCTGATGGTACCCTTAATTTCCATCTAAGAAACTTATATACTTAGCACCTTTAAGGGTAGCATGTATAGAGGCAATCCTTGGAAAGGGATAAATATCATCTACTGTAAATGTATTTAATGCTCTATAATCACCACACAGTCTTGCTTTATCTTGTTCATAATAAAAATTAGCACAGGTGATATTACACAATATTTTGGTGTAGTTTCAACCTTCTCAAGAATGTTCATTTTTAATAACATCTTATTATTATCCTCTATGTCTTTCCTCTTCATTGGTGAAGCAGGGTATGGTTTCTTTTTAAGACTAGCAGGAATATTATCCATATCACAGGTTAAACTAAATTTTATCTCATGATCTTTTACAAGGCCAAGTTCATTGGTCCCATGTGCAAAAGCCATTGGAAATGCTTTAATTAAGTCCAAAATATTATTTTTCTCAGCTTCACTTATCTGAGTGCCAAATGATTCTTTAGAAATTTCTGTTTCCAGAAGTTCCATCTCATTAGATTCTCTTCCTCTTCACAAAGTATTTGTTACTGACTCATAGTGTAAAACTGTGTTAAAAGAATTTATTTTAAATTTCCTTTTAACATTCATGCAAACTGTAAGTTTGTTATTAGAAGGGTCTAATATCACACCAAAATTAGTCAGAATATCATTTCCAATGATAAAACAGTTACTACAGTTAGTATTATCCATTACTACAAAGTCAGAAGTTACTCTTACATAACCATGTTGATGTTTAAAGAAAAAAGAAGCTTTGTATCTACCAATGGGGTTTAGTACCAATCCAAAACCTCTCCACTTTCAACTTTGAAGGGGATCAAGCTTAGACTTATATTCACTATCAGTTTTTTGTAATGTATTAGTAGAAACAACAGAAACAGAAGCTCCTGTGTCCAATACTATATTAACATTTTCACCAGAAATGATAGCTGGAAGCGTGATAGGTGTCATTCTTAAGTTATCAGCTTGTATATCTTTAATGATTTCAGCATCCTCAAAATTCATTTAAGATTTGTTTGAGTCCATATTTAATATTGGATTTTCAAAGATGGACAAATAATCTTCCAACATATAGACTTCATTTTCATCACTATATGAGATATTGCTGTCAAAATCACTTGATTCTTTACTTTTTTAAGTTTCAGTTTCAGATTCATGTTGATTTTCAACAATATTTATTTTTTCCTCATATTTTTGACCTTTAACCCAAGGTTTGTTACACTTATAACAAGTATTACTTTCATACTTTTTAGGTATTACAGGTGCAGTAGGTTTTTTCTGCTTCTCCTGAAGTGTTTTTGAATTCTGATTTTTAACAGATTCAATATTTTGTTTATAAGTGGAATACTCTGCATCATACTTATGGTTTAAAAATATTTCATTACAAATATTAACAAAGTCAGAATATTCAGTAACATTAATTTTTCTAGCTACAATAATGTCTCTGACATATATAGGGAATTTATATATTATCTTATCTTTCCTTAAGTTAAAATCCATGATAGGCTCAATGACTTTTAATATTTTATTTAAATTCATTAAAAATACCATAGGTTTGTCACCATTCAAGGGATTGTACCTGGTTTTATCATAAAGTCTCTGCTGAGTGAGTCTGAATTTAGAACCTCCAAATTGTTTTTCAATTAGTTGTTTCCATTCAGCCCAAGAGTAATCTTTACCCTCACTGAAAACAGCTTCAAACTGTAATAAAGCAACATCCTTAAATAAAGAAATAAATTTTGATGTTATTTCTTCATCTCGTAACTTATATGAGAATTTCAAGTTGTTGATTCTTTGAATAAAATGTTTCCAATAAGAGCTGGATTCCCCATCATAATTTGGGTACTGATATAACTTAGGCCAGCTCTTCTGATTGGATTTTATTTCACTAATCTTAGGTAAATTCAATAACTAATTTACTCTTAAAAAATGGTCTAGTATTTCCTCCTGTACAGATTTTTTACTTACATTTTCATATTCGAAACTACCACCAGATGGTTTTAGTTGTGGTGGTATAGGGAAGGAATGAGATTCACTTTTGCCCATGAAAGGATTATTATTATACTGAGTATTCTTATTATTATCCTGGTTCATTAGTAGATTGGCAGTTTCAATCTCAACTTTAGTCAATCTTTGTAGCAGCTCAGAGACACTTTGATTTGCCTGGGCAAACAATAATTTAGTTCTTGATTCACTTTTTAATAAGTGTGCTTCATACAGCTTTTATAACTCACAGAATTTGTTTGAAAGTTCACTATATTTATTGCTCAATGGATCATTATTAAGATTTAGAGACAGATGTTCATTCTTTAATTCTTTATTTCCTGTTGCCAGTTGAGAAATGTTTAATGTTAAGGATGAAATTGTATCACTTGTGAGCTTAACTGTCTGTTCCTCACAATCAGTGATTCTATTCCACAATGCTGAAACGATTCTATGGACAGTTGGATTATTGTTAAAATACTCCATGTCTTCCTTTTCAATTCTCTCACTATCTTGTGAACTTCTCATCTCACTAGTAAGTGGTTGCAACCGAGGATTAACTGTATTATTATTATAAATAGTACTGCTGTTATTGACAAAAGACAAGTCAGGTGTATCTACATCAAAACCTAATTTTCTTAAGTCCTCCTCAATTCTCTGTACAGATTTGACATCAATAATATTACCTATATTTTAGTTATCAGTATTTTGTTCAATCTGAGAGGGTAATCTACTTACCATGGGATTTGTGCAAGCCCTTATTTTTGGTGCTTTTGCTTTCCTTTGTAGGGGTGAGCTGAGGAAGTCTGATGAGGAGGAAGCTCCCTGTTCCAGCTGTGACTGGACCATTGTTGATGGAACCAATCCCACTTCCATTTTCTACCAGGATTTTCTCCTTGGAGTGATGTGACCCTCCTGGGGTAGTAGGTTTCTGACTTGGCTGGCCTCCCTTTAGCTCTGCCAAGGTTTGATTCATCTGTTGGAATCCTACCTTGCAATTGTTCTGCCTTTGCTCTACCTCCTTCAGCATGAGAGACTTTGATTCGTCCAACTTCATGACCTGTTTTTCAAGATGAGACAGTTGATCCTTCAGAGGAGGAGACGTCTTTTTTACTATAATCTTTTTTAAGAGGGCGTCTTTTTCCTCTATACTCATTTTCTCTGGTTGGGGGTATGATTGACCTTCCATGGTTATGTCCTGGAGCAATGTTTTTATTATTTTTAGACCTGGTATTATAAGAAGGCTTTTCACTTACATTGTCTTGGGAAGCACTCATATTGATAAGAATAACAATATTTTATGTCTACAAAAGAAAAAACCTATATGGTAATTAGTAGACAAGAATTATTAGCAATACAATTACTAATAAAAGCTCTGGAGCTTACCCTGAATATATATCTTTATTTAATTAAATAAAGTATAAGAAAAATTGGAAAAAATCTATTAAAAATAAAATAATAAGTTTAACTAGAACTCTATAAGGGTGAATAAATATCTTAACAAGCTTTAACAAAATAACAATTTAATTGGATGTTATATTGGTGACCAAATACTAAGTGAAATTAGGTTTATATTGGGTACAGTTACTAATGCAAATACATAATTTTTATTATAAAAAATTAGTACAATTATTATAAGGGTTCTTTTCTGAAATCACTGAGTTATGATGACCCACTAATGTGCAGCAGACCCAAATATTTGGTTTGTTTGAGCTATAATAAAGTAAAAATCACATCCCAAGACTTATACTTAATAATCTATAATAATCAAGGAAAGAACCCCAATTGTCAGTGTATCTAGTATATAAGTATGATTTAATAGTATTTATTAATTATCCTACTACTAATTTATAAATTATTTTGTGATTAAGCAATAGGGGAAGGCTGATAAAATAGTTATACGCAAATAAAACTAACAATACTTGGATTCAAACGTGTGCTAGTGGTGGAAAATAGATAAATAGAATATAGTTATAGCTTATATAATGATAATATCAATTTATAAAGGCTTTGAAATATATTTCTAAATGATAATAATTGTGTTTGAATCTTTTATTGAACTGTAGTAAGTAAGTGATGTCTAATAACCATCAAAATCCTCCCTTACTTATACCAAAATCCACTGGAGTGCACAGACCTTCAATCCAGATAATGTCACTGCTATCCCCAAAAATTACAGCACTGTGAGAGCCCATCACCTCCCCATGGCGTCCACTTCAAGAAGATTTAACAACTAGACCTCCAGTAAGGACCCTCCATCACAATTAATGATAAAACAGACCCATACCATAAATAGAAAATCCAGATAAAAGCAGATACCATAAAGAAACAGGTAAAATAACTAATCCAAAGGAGTAAAATGAAACCCAAAGCATTTAAAGGAAAAAAATTAAATTTCCAAGCCCCCAATAACATCCCAAAGTATCCATATTAACCAAGCAATGACCTCCCAGGCCATCAATCCGTGAATATCCATCCAAGTAAACAGATTAAGTTGTCCAAACTGAATATATGCGCCTGAACTAGGTGTATATTCTTGTTTAGACGTTGTGAGTCCACTGGATAAGTCCATATGACCTAAAATAAGCAGAAAAATAAAGTATATAGGCTATTAAGAGGCTAAAACCCACTTATAGACCTAAATATACATAATATACTGCATATTTCACTGAATATGAGATTTATGTATACTTATAAGCTTATGTATGTCAATAATTACTTAATATCACTTAAGATAAATATATTATGACTCCATTAACACCTTACACAGGAGAAAAAAACAGGGAACTAGACGTCTAGTTGTTTTTTTGGTTTCTGGTTGTGACCCTGTCTGAGCCCAATTCAATTTATTTTTCCCTTTTACACCTCAAAATATTTTTTTTAGTTCCGTTCATGACTTCCCCCTTATTTTTACCATTCAGTGTTGCATTTCATAACTTCCCCTTTATATTGTTCACTATTTCATTCCAATTTTTCTATTTTCTATCGTTATCTCCAGCATGATTGTGAGTTGATTGTTGTCTAGCACTTTTTTTCCAAATGGTATCATCAGAATCTAATTTGTGACCACCTTAATTATTATTTTTCCATATTCCTCAAAATTTTTTTGCTTAAGAGTTTTTATAGTTGAGCTAGATTTTGAATTTATATCAGAAGGTAGAATGGCTGTCTTTAATCTTTTATTTGAGTTACTCTTAGATTTTTATTAAAAGAGAATTTAGTAGAAAAAAAATTAACTAGCACAGATGGCATGTGCCCCCAAGCTGGGTTAATATTTATAATTTTTAAATCAACCTACTGTGAAAGATGGAGCAATCCCAGAGCCGTTAACATGTGGGTTGTGCAGGGTGTAATTGGACACAGGGGTGATAATACATTATTTTGAGTAAGAATAACAGAACGCCAAATTTATAAGTGGAATAAGTGAAATGGAGGGTAATAAAGCTGGCAGATAATCAATGTAAGTTACAGAATCAATACCCTGTAGAAGTAATAGATGTAAGAAAAGCATGAGGGTGGAGGAAGAAAAAGGTGGGTTAATTTATAGACAAATAGTGAAAAGAAACATGTGTACTGGGTTCACAGGAGGAAAAAGAATAACCTTATATTTTGACATCCAGGTCACACTCATCACTTGTTCATCTCTCACTGATCAACCATGCACGGCCATCACATGCTCATTCCTCCTCAATTAAACATGACTCAATCCAATTTTTCTCCTTCACCGCCAACTATAGCCATCTTTTTTGTCACTTTCCCATACTTGTTTGTTGGTAAGTTTTTTTTAATCGTTTTATTATCATTTTTTGTTTCCTGATTCTTTTTTTATTGTATCACTCTCCTCCTCCCATCTCTCAGAGTGTATCACAAGTTCCCATGCCATCCTTGGCTAACCCCTCCCCTTGTTTATACCTGCCCTGTACAGCCATATTGTAAACGGTTTGTGCAAAAACTAAATATATGGGCAATAAGATTAGCTTAGCAACCACCTCTGAATAAAGCCCATTTTTATGCCGTTGGTAAGTTTTTTTTAATCTTTTGATTATCATTTATGGTTTCCTGATCCCTTTTTTGATTGTATATCATTCTCCCTTGCTCTTTATTTGGCTCTCCTCTTCACATCTCTCACAGTGTATCACCAGTTCCCCTGCCATCCCTGCGTCCACCTGAGGCAACTGATTGATCAACTCCTTCTACCCTGCAGTTGGGTCGCACTTTCCCATTTTGACTCGTGTTTCATTTTTTGGGGCTTGCGTGGCCCATTCCTCCCTTAACCTAACCTCACTCCTCTTTTCCTCCTTCTTTGTCCCCAATCGATCATCCCTCTCTTTCCTATCTCCAAATCCTCTTCCTTCTCTTTTACTTCCCTTCTCTTTTACTTCCCTTCTCTTTTACTTCCCTTCTCTTTTACTTACCTTCTCTTTTCCTAATCTATAATCTAATCCCCTATTATGTTTCACATAAAGAATGCCTGGAAAAAAGCTCCTGAAACTGTACATCTTACTTTCCCTTCCTTATCTCTATCCTTAATAGCTTCCTAATTCTTTGCTTTTCTCTTGATCTTCTTCTCTTTTTCTTTCATCCATTCATCAGAATCCCTGTGTTGTAAAACTTATCCAACAGTTTATCGACCTTCCCAATCATGATCTTACTGACGCTCTAGAAAAATTCGATTGCAAAGGTTGGCAATGGCCTTGGTCAGATTTGGTTTATTGGATCCCTGTCCTCAACTGATTTGATGGAATCCTCAAATCTATTGTCAAAAGCTACAATTTATGTGGTGCCGGTAGTAAGAAAGATAAAGACGCCAATGGAAATGAAATCAAGGAAGATCCTGCCATTGATGAATGGAGAATTGGTATTCAAATGAATGATTTTACTCCTCTCACTAAACAAATGGCCCTTTTGGTTTTGGGATTCATCAAACTTTTACTTGAAAATTGTACGAATTGCAAGTTGTTTTCCTTTTATGATGTATGGGTTTTTCTTTTTGCTTTTTTGTTTATTTTCCATTTTCCATTTTTTATTATATGCCTGTATTTGTTTAACTCATGGTTATTTTTTTCCCCCCTCAAACCTCATCACACAATTACGTTGCTCTTCCCTTTTTTTTACTCACCTCTCAGCGACTGAATGATTTTCTTTCAACCACTGATACTGATGTTCTCCTTGTCACTCTTCATTTGGTTTTACGCTCTGCTCAAAAATGGAGTGCCCAGCATCAAGATATCAGCACTGGTTTTGGCATATCTCACACTTGACTCCTGGATCTTATTCAGAGTTGGTCTTCTGTAATCACAAATCAGAAATCAGGTCCCTTTATAGTTGAGGCGGTCAAAGCTCAACTTCAAGAGCCGTCAACAAGTCGTCTCCAAGAAGTTTTGAGTAGTAATAACGCTTGTGAAGTTGCTTTTCAATTTTATCGCAAGGCAGAGTTGAAAACTGTACAGAAAACAACAGATCCAAAGTCATCCTCTCAAGATGACAAAGTCAAAGGAAAGGAAACCACTACTTCATGCCTGCCATTATCCAATCCTCTTGTCACTCCCAACTCTAAATCCCGATCAAAAGAAAAACTGTCCACAAATAAATCATCCCCAGGCAATCTTTCTGTGCTGGAAGATTTAGCTACTATCCACATTGGCGCTTCTCAAATCACATCTGCTACAAGGCCACAAGACTTATTGGCCAACTTGGTTGAGGAGCTTTCTTTGCCTATTGAGTGTCGATTCAAGTTATTTCACCAAATATAAATCGCCAAAGCAGCTTGTGATTCAGCTAGTATTCGGCAAATGGCTGTTGTTTGTCTTCTAGCATTGGAAATTTATACCCATACTACTGATGAAAGTGCTGCCGTTGCCAAACTATTTCTCTATGAGCCTGGGTTAATAGCTCAGCTGAGAGAACTGGTTGAACCTGATGTGACCTCCAATCATATTTCTGGGTAGATTCAAGCAGGTGCGTTTTTTGCTTTGGAAGAAATTTCTTGATATCGTGGCAAAATTGCTGAAGTAGCCAGTACTATAGGTGTATCAGTCAGACACGGTGTCTTGATGCAAGTAGTCAGAAAGATGGTCAAGGAACTCAAGTAGGCAAATACTCATTGCACGGATGAATTTATTGATTCTTTTTTTTGCTTCCTGAGTAGCTTAAAGCTAAGTGCTTATGCTGGTTCACTCTTGGTTGGCGCCGGATTGTCCCGCTTCTCATGGAATTGTGCAAGAATGCCCATGAGAGTCACATTGGCACAGTTAGTCACGCTGTTACCAATCTTGACAGCCTAATGTATGGCTTCACATCAGCCTTTTATTTGTTTAACCAAGAAGACGGTCTCCAGATATTTGTTAACAGTCAGACACGGTGTCTTGATGCAAGTAGTCAGAAAGATGGTCAAGGAACTTGAGTGGGAGAACGCTCATTGCACAGATGAATTTATTGATTCTGTTTTTTGCTTCCTGAGTAGCTTAAAGCTAAGTGCTTATGCTGGTTCACTCTTGGTTGGCGCCGGTATTGTCCCGCTTCTCATGGAATTGTGCAAGAATGCCCATGAGAGTCACATTGGCACAGTTAGTTGCGCTGTTCCCAATCTTGACAGCCTAATGTATGCTTTCACATCGGCCTTTGCTTTGTTTAACCAAGCAGACGGTCTCCAGATATTTGTTAATCGAATAAAAGAACAAGCTGATAGTGCTGTTGCCAATAACAAGATTTGAGCCATCATCTCAAATGAGACCATCCGAGTTACTCACAGGAATGTTATCACATCCCTCAGCTGGATTGCTTAAGGCTATTTTTGCTCTATTCAACAGGTTATTAGTTCTGCCGGTACTATGGAAAGTGTCAGGAATTTGACAAAAACTCAATTACCAATGTCGATCAACTTAATCATTCAAAATAAAGCTGTTTTTGGGTTTCAAATTTATTCTCTAGCCATTAACATGATGTCAACTCTCATTCACAGTGAGCCTACTTCTTTGGCTATCCTTCAAGAAGCTCATTTAACGGAAGCCTTATATGATGCTATCAAAAGTGAAATTGAAGCTGCTTTTGATGTCATCACAGCCATACCTCCTGCTTTAGGCGCACTATGCTTAAATGAAGTTGGTCTACAGAAACTGAATGAACGTAATGCCATCAAGCCCATCTTTTCTGTATGTGAAAATATTAAGATAATCTTTGTTAACAATTATTAACTGCTGTTCCATTTGTTCAATGTCCTGCAGCAAAACCTAATGATGCACCAACGCAGGTTTCTAAAATAATGCTGGAGAAGAAATTCGCAGCATTATTGTCTAATGCTTTGGCCAATATTGACCTTAATTTTACTTCAGTTCAGTGATTGTTAAACAACATGCTACGTCCTTTAGAGCATTTGACTAAAGCTGTTACAAAGCTCAGCCGTTCTTTTCACGAGAAGAAAAATGACAGTGGAGGTGCAGTATCTGGACTTGAAGCTGAAACTGATAATGACAGTTCAGATGGTGAAGCTGAAATGGAGGAAGAAGATGCGCCTGACCTTTATTGAAACTCAGCATTGGGATTATATGAAGAAGATTTGGAACCAATAAATTGAGAACCTGGATCTGTGACTTCAGAGGATGAAGAACATTTTGGCGATGAAGATTTAGGGATGGATGATATGGATGATACTGCTATGCTTGGTCACAATTTTTATAAAGTTAGTGTACCAGGAAATAAGTAATTAAAAACTATATATCAGAATCTACTGTTTTCCCACCAATGTACCAGTGCTCAATATGAATTTTTAAGTAATTAAAATAAAATATTTCACCTTAAAAAACCGGTAATGATATTTCTTACATGAGAATTCTTTGAGTGGGAATATATAATTGGAGACAGGTGAAAACTTACCTTTAGTGGGAATTAATTCCTGTATTTATTTGACATGAGTAATTTTACCTAGAGATAGAATTTATACTCATTTTTTTTAACTACATCACATATATTCTAGTATTAAACTAAAGCTCATATGAGATTAATTTTTATTAACTTTTTTCTAGAAATATCTGTATTTAATATTTGAAATTACTTTCTTTCTTTTTAAATCTATGTGATGGCATTAAATTTTCTATAAAAGGGGTTTGGGTTTGGAAGGAAAGGAATCATCTTTTATCATAACAACAATTATTTTATTTCAAATTGATATTATTTAGTTTAATTATTTTATAGATATTATACCAAAATTATAGTTACTAGTTATTTGTTTGAATTAATGTATATCTAGTTGCTTCTATTGTGAAACTCGGAAAATTAAATCTGTTAAATATTTCTTATCTTTGACTCACTTCTGAACCAAACCCTTTGAAAGTTGCTCTCTCTAAATTTCTGAGCTTTTCTCTTTCCATTTATGAGTAGACTTGTTCTCTGTCATATTTTAAAATTCACAAAGAACCCCCCCTCACCTCACCATCAAGTTCTGAGCTTCCTCAGGCTCAAATTTAAAAGTTAAGAAAATCCAAGAGAGAGAGAGACTGCAGAAAGAAGGGATGAATATTCTAAAAAAATATCAAGAAACAAATCATATTATCATCTTAAATACTTTTTCAAAGGAAAGAGTTACCAATTGAACAAATTTAGTGAATAAAATACAAATTAAGAAAGTTCACAGTAAGTAGTTCATTGATCTTGCCAAATTTGGTTAAAGGTGGTGTAAATCCTAAAATGGGGTGGCCTCTACCCAGGATACCTCCTTAAATTTATACCCTATAATTAAAAAAAAAGTTCAACAAATAGTGTGAAACACATTTAAGCACTTGCAGCCTCTTCACTGTCATTTAAAGTTACCCTAACTATCAATTGCCTCAATAGCCAAAAACTAACAATGGAGCACTACAATTTAAAACTTTCTCTTGTAGTTTCGTATGTAAAGTACCTAGATATAAATTTTTCTCATTTATTATGTGTGAAACTTGCTCTTATTTTTCCATACAGCCACTATACCCTGAATTCCACCTTCAGTTTGAACACAACTTCAACTGGTAGCACAAATAACACACAATATCAAAATGACTATCATAAGGCAAAGGCAAAGTTATACAAGAGCTATTTTCAAAAATTCAAAGCATTTACTTGACACATTCTCTCATCAGTAGTATTAGATTCATAAAAATCTCAACCCAGGACATGTACCAAAATACTTCTTAGCCTGTGAATCTCTTCCATTAGTTTTGTTATAATTTTCACTAAAAATTTGAATCTAAATAA
Organism: Hemileia vastatrix; assembly: GCA_030280995.1. Lineage (NCBI taxonomy): Eukaryota > Fungi > Basidiomycota > Pucciniomycetes > Pucciniales > Zaghouaniaceae > Hemileia > Hemileia vastatrix. Next base: position 33,048,448 of record JASXTE010000005.1, read on the forward strand.
TTCAATAAACAATGTAGGGGATGGAATTGCTAGAAAGTCCCTAACCTGAACTCAGACAGAAATAAGGTGGAACTCAGACTAAAATCAGACTGAAGCCATACTGAACTCTATTTAAACACCCAAATAAAAATTTTCTTCTGAGTGGTGTTCATCCCTGATTTTATGATTTATTTGTCAATAGCTCAATGTGTGTTCAATCTATGGTGGATTTGGGTACAAAGTTTCAGACTTGCTAGAAACTCCACCCCCCATATTTTTCAGGGATTATAGCATCCTAGATTTGTATATCTTGTGAAAAAACTTCAATTCACAATCACTTCAAATATTCACCACCCACCCTTTCCCACCCCATCTTGCCCTAAATAACCTGGACACCAAATGACTTTTCCCTTTGCTCCCACTTTCATTACCTCATTTCAGAAGAAAGATAGGGTCATCAAGAGACTCAAATAAATAAGAAGTCTTTTTTTCTATAGCTTTCTCCCCTCTTTCTTCTTACTTCATCTAAACTAATGGCTCAATGTCCCCTGGGGGCGCCTTTGCCACTACTTTTGATCCAAGCCTCATGTTACCATTTGTTACCTATTTTAGTGATTCCTACTTATACACAGTACTTGAAGAAAAATTAATTGGAATTAGGTTAGTTATTCACCTTTTTATCTCTAACACCATCTACCATTACAAAAAATCCCTCACATTTCTGGTAGACAATAAAATGACTATCATACACCTCTCATCATCTTCCCCCTCCACTTTCCACTTAATTACCTAAGCAATTGGTCAACATAGAAAAAATAACCCACAAATCTCTATCACCCTACAGTGGCTCCCCAGATACTCAAGTATCCCAGGAAATGAGATTGTGGATTCACTAGCCAATAGTTCACACCACATGGCACATATTGCAGTCTCTGCCACTATTTTCTCCCCCCTCCTTCTTCTTCCACCTCTTTTGCACAACACAAGACATTAAAACTAAAATCAGATCATTAACTCGATAATCCAGGGCATAACTATCTCTACTAAGCCCAAAATCAAACACCACAAAATATGGAGGGCAGTCTTGATAGCAAGTGGGAAACCTTGAACCCTAATTCATATCTAATTGAGCACACATTGAATAATTGATGAAACCATAATGAAGAAGTATTGAATTTACTTTGAACACATCTTGAAGCTCATGTAACCACTAACTGATGAGTGAATGATTATCTGCAGAGAACATGCTAAAATTACATTCTTAATAATTGAAACAAAGTTTCATTCTGGACAGTCCAATAATATTTTCAAGTTGAGTTTTTCAACTTTTCAGATTATTTTTATATAAATTTCCTTTACTAAAAAAAGAAAATAAGCCAATTCTGCTCAAAGAAAAAAAAATTAATTTTTTTTCAAAAAACCACACAATATTTTGGGGGGAATTGCTAGTAATTCCTCAACTTTAACTTAGATGGAACACTGATGGAACAAAGACTGAACTTATAATGGACTGATACTGAACTTTACTTTGAGCTTATCTTGAGCTCTTAACCAATAATTGACAAATCTGTGCTGGAATAATAGTGAAAGTTTAATGAATAATTTATAGAAATAATGACAAGGGCAGATTAAGAATCTTATCCATTCACAGAACTTTTTTCATAAAACAATAATTAATTTTCATTTTGAACTTCACTTTATCATTCAAAAGACTGAAAATTATATCATTTATTTAAAAAGCATCACTTTTAACCTCTCTAATGATTTTATTAGGGGTTTTTTTGAAATAATAAATAATAAGATCAGTGGTTCTTTTTATTGACAACTCCTTTTAACTAATAATTTGAAGCTTTCATTTTTTAATTTAAACCATATTACCTGATTTTTTTTGCACATTTATTATTTCTGATTATGCAATATGAATATTTCAGTTCAATGGATTTATTTAACAAAAATATTGAACCATCCAAATTCTCAAGTATTTTATTCTATAATACTGTGAAAAGAATCATAATTAAAAAAAATAAAAGATAGAAATATGTTTTCTAATTTCTGTTTCAATGAATTCCTCTCATAGCTTCTTTATACTAAGCACTAATAATTAATAAATTGTTTTATTATAAGTTTAGAAAGAAGTATAATTCTTATACCAGTGGATTTTAATCATTTTTTTCACATTTTTATATGCAATAAGATGATTAGAATTAAAAGAAAATATTTTTTTGCTCTTTTTTTTTTCTATTGAATATTCAACAACTAAGAATTTTCGCAATATACATATATTCAATGTAATACATATATGATATTATGGAACTTTTCATGATTTATTTCATCAAAATTGCATTTAAATATGGTTATTTTTTAGAGAAATCCCATGAGTTGAGATAATAAATCACTACTCAGTTAATTTTTCATATGAAAACCTGAAATTCAAGCTAGATGTAAAAATTTAAATATAATAAAAACAAATAAGTAAAAATTTATTTAAACTTTAATTTTAGAGCTTGATTTTGCTCCAATGCTGTATTGTGGGACAATTTCAGTGTCAACTTGGGAATAAGCAACATATATTTTGCAAAGTGTTATCATTTTAAAAAATGTGCTTCAGATAAATTTTTTGATTTTATTATCATTAAAAAACTGAATTAAATAGGTAGAAGTGGTACTTCTTCATAATTCTATCAGTTTCAATTTGAAAAACTATTATATGATATTTATTTTGTAAAAAAGAAACAATAGGTACTTTAGATTATGCCAATGTAGCAAAGCAGCTATAAAGGCAATAATATTTTGATTCAAAATTATATTATTTCATATTTAAAATGAATAGAAAAAACATTTCAATTCTATGGTGCTGAAAAAAAAATTAAGTAAAATTTTTCTGGTACACTTTTTTAGTCTTTAGAATAAAAGTTTTGATAGGAGTAATTCACAACTGAACACTTACTGTCAGCCAGGCTACTAGACTTACCCAGTGAAATAATTAATTATTTACTGGATGAAGCCGCACCTTATCATTTTAATTATTTAATTATAAATTAGTTACATTAAAATTACTTATAATAAATTAACTAATTACAGAATGATAAAATTAAATGAATAATTAAAATTAAATATAAAATTGTCCCTTATATTTTTTCTCTAACACCATGCTCATTTTACAGGTTGGAAGAAATAAAGATTTATTTTAAAAAATAGATTTTAAATTAAAACAAGATTTTAATATTCAAATAATATTAAATATATACAAAAACTCAAATTTCTTATTTAGAATTGACTTCTACAGTAAATATTAAATAAATTGATGTATTTCTGACATACTCTGTAAATACATCTTTTTGATGCCTTCTTTTTAGAACAACTTTATTATTTGAAAATACTCCTTCTGGAATATTCTTTTTCTCTCTCTCTCATACTACTGTTTTCAGAATTTGATTGCCGTGCTTTGTCCCTCCTTTGCCTATATAAGGCCTCTCTTTTGGTTGTTTTTTATTCATTCCTTTTACCAACTTACTTTATTATCACAACTACAATATAATACTTATCTCTTATCTCTTATATCTTTAGTATTTACAAGAACGTAATTCTAATCTATAATTAAATTGATATGTTAAATTTACCTCTTATCATTGAATAAAGTCATCTTTGATTGAGAAATACGTACCAAATTATTGAGAGTCCAATTAAATCCTTAATATCTTCATACAAACTCCGTACCAAATCTTCTAGACCAAAAGGGGACCTTGACAATTGAGGGCTTTCCGAATTATCAACGGCGCAACAATATTTGAGGTGTAATCGAGGGGACCATCGGTGTGAGAAGTACCTGTAAAGGACAAGAAAGCAAGAAAACGACAAACATCATACGTCATGTGACAAAATTTTTTGCTGCAAACGGGAATCAAACCACGCTCCAAAAATTAAGTTCATATACTGACTAAACCTCGTATATATTGTGTTAATTATTGTTATTACTATTTGTAGGTTACTCTTCACTCTTCATTTGCTACGTATTTCCTTTTACTCAGCACTCTGTAAGTGGCATTAATTTGCTCATTTTTCAGGGGGAGGTGTCTGGTAATTGGACTTTATTTTTATTATTATATTTTTTTTTATTTTTCCTGGTAGACCATAATAGAGCAATAAGTGTTCTTAGTCCCAGAGGTAATAAATTAATTATATTTTAATATTATTTATTATAATTTTTCAGTTGACATTTGTCCTGATTAATTTAATTGTTCCAGTTGACAAATTGTCCTGACAATAATATTTTTAATTAATATATAATTAATATTTAATTACTTCAGTTGACTTTGAGTCCTGGTAATTCAAGAAATATTTTAATTAATAAAACTCACATTTAATTATTTCAGTTGACATTAAGTCCAGGTAATTAAGTGATCAAGCTTAATAAAATTTTAAAATAAAAATTTATATTTAATTACTTCAGTTGACATTAAGTCCTGGTAGTAAGTTATCAGTTTAATAAAATTTTGTTAAATTAATAAAGTTTCATATTTGATTACTTCAGTTGACAATAAGTCCTGGTAATAAATTAGTTGATTTAAATCCTGAAAATAAATAATTAAAAATTATTAAGAAAAATTCTAATTTATTTCTACAGTTGATTATATTATAATCCTGGTTTTAAATTTTTTTTTCTATTAATAAATTAATTTTATTTAAGTTGATTTTTATCCTGAAAAAGATTTTTATTTATTTTTTTTATTTTTTTTTAAAAACCAAAAATAAAGACTAATTAATCTTATTGTCTCTTTTCTTCATTTCAGTAGAATCTTAAAATGACTGACTAAAGTGGTTCTGCTGCACGTGAAGAAGAACTAGACTTAATTGATTATGATGAGCCTACTTCTGTAAGTTCTCCTTTAACAAGAAGAATTTCACAAACTAATAAATCCTTGCCCCAAACAGGATGTAGAGATGGAAGAAGTAGAAATCCTAGTGGACACAACTCAGGATCAGAAGCCTATGATAAACCCACCAGAAGAGCTTCCAAAAGGCTTCAGGATAAAAAAGATGCCATTGTCTCAGCAGGTAAAGAATCTGTCTACTCACATAAAGGAGTTAAGGACAGAAAGCTTGAGACTAAAGGTAAGGGTAGATGCCTTGGAAGAAAAGGTGAGAAGAACAGATACTTTTCTCCAAGAGAAGAAGAAACCTCTTCCTCCCAGGGATCAACAACAATTGGCTCCCCAGTCCCAAGAGAAGGTGGAAGTGTCCAAGTGGCAGTGGGAATGGCTATACACTCAGTGGGACTACCTGGCTCAAAACCAGCATCAGTTACCTCAGGCAGGTCCATCAAGGCCCAACCAGGTCAACCCCACTCCTCCCCACCCTTATCAAGGAGGCAAAAGAAGAAGAAAGACCAATATGGTGATACCCAGCAAACCCTGGTACGTCCCTCTATTTATTCTCAAGTGCCTTTTCTTGTGGCTGACTCTGTTCCTTCAGGTAAATCAGGAAGGGAGGATGAAACTTTGAGACCTATAGAGACTGGGAGTAGTAGAAAAATCACTCATGTATCAAATCCTTTACTTTTAATTGCTACCTCAATGATTAACCCTGATATGGCTGTGATTGATGAAACTCTTGACCCTGAGTTCTATGAGAATCTGGAAAGTTACTCAGTTTCCTTATTGAGAAACACTCCAGATGTAGCAAGAATTAATGATGAGCACTTGAGAGATATTATTGCCAAGCAAAATAATATAATGAAAAATATGCAATTGACTTAGAGATATAATAGTTTGTTAACTGATCAGGGTTATTAAGCATTAATAAGTGAATCACAGAGAGTCTCTGATGAATTGTCTCATTACAAAGAAACCCATGAAAAGAAAGTTGCTTTATGGCAAAATATAAAAAATGATTTGTCTAAACTAAAAGATACTGTATCTGCCTGTTGCCAGGAGGTAGAGATAGATAAGATAAATCTGAAAAGATTGAATGACCATTTGTCATCTTTTCAAAAAAAATCAATTATCTTTTGCAACTATCAATGAGAGTTTATCTAGTCTTCCAAGAATGAAAACAAGACTAACAACCATTGAAGAAAAATTGAACTCATTGTTTAATGACCAAAAATATTCTGACATTTCTGTGAAGGAACATATAGTGCAGGAGTCTCAAATAGTACCTGTGGCTAGTTCATCTAAAGTAAAAATAGCTCCAGAGATACCTGTTGATAACACTGAGTTTCCATCAAAAACTGATGATGCACCAGGATCTGCAACAGAAGGATTAAACAATGAGATATCAGCACAATTAGAGAAATTACAGCTGCTTCTTATTCAGAAACAAACTAGTACTAAGGAGACTCCTTCAAATCAAAAGAATTGGCCAAAACTTGACCAGTACCCAACATTTGATGGTGATTCTTGCTCTGATTGGCAACAATTTATTTGCAGAATTGATAACTTAAAAAATTCTTACAAACTCCCAGATGAGGAAATTGTGTCCAAGTTAGTTTCTTTGTTCACTAATGTTGCCCTGATGTGGTATGAATCTGTTCTCCTGGATAGAAATGACTACTCATGGGAGGATTGGAAGAAATTTATTAAAGCACAATTTGGTGGCTCCAAGTTCAGAATGGCTCAACAAAGGCAGTATGAGGAAACTAGATATAGCTCTTCTACTGATAAACCTATTGAGTTTTTAATGAAACTTGTAAAAATCTTGAGGGCAATGGACCCAAATATGGAGGTTGATTTATGGAAGGACAGGATCCTCTATAAATTACCAATGTCTCTGAGAGACTTGATAGTGGCTAGGACTGAGTTCTCCAGAGAACCTTCTTCTTTCATTAATACTTGCAATGAGATACTTCTAAACAATAAGTATGATGCCAGAAGATTCATTCCTAGGACCCCTTTGGAGAAACCCTCCACTTACCAACAGAAAACTCTGGAAAAGGATGGTAAACCTTCTGCCCCTGTTGCACCAAAGAAGTATGCAACAAACACTTGCTTCAAGTGCAACAAGCCTTGGTAGAAAGGCCATGTTTGTTAAAAGAAGATAAATCTTGTAGAACAAACAGAGGAACATGCTAATGACACAGTGGTACTGGATGATACATCAAGTGATTGTGCCAGCAATATTTCATATGAATCTAAAAAAGAAATCTTGATGCTGGAAGAGGATATCTATTATTTAAATACGATTGACATTGATAATAATGATTTATCTACAGTTGAAGATTCTGAGATCATAAAGAACATTGAGGATAGCTCAATTATTATTGCCCCTCTTAAGGCACCAGTCTTGATCAATGGAACCAGCATTGAAAATGTTCTGGATTCTGGAGCTGGAGGAAGTGTAGTATCTGAAAGAGCACTTTCTTCAGTAGATCAAGACTATAAATCTAAACTGATGCCTATCATTTCTGAAATTTGAAGAGGGTATGGCTCTGTTTTGTCCCCCGTTGGGAAATACAAAGCCAGAGTGTTTTTTAAATATAACCATGGTTTTGTAAGAGCTATTTGTGAATTTGTTGTCATGAAAAATGATAACTTGAGCAACTGGTTTATTGTAGGGAATGATATTTTAACCAAGTATGGCATAAAATTGGATCCTTCAAACCAATGTTTCACAATGGGAATGAATGGGAAGAGAAAATTTAAAATTTCCTCCCCTAAAAAATTAGTAAAACCAGAATTGAACACATGTAATTCTGTGGTTCAATATAAAGGAAGATCTACAAAGGAAATGCATGCCCTTATGTCTGAAATTGACAATGCTTCTTTTGGAGAACAACTTTCTGGTGAGGATAAAGATTACATCATTAACTTGATAAAATCTTTTCCTATGGCCTTTGCTCATGGGTCACATGAACTGGGATTAGTTAAAGAGGAAATGAAACTTTCATTGTCTTTCCCATTAACTGATATACCACCTAGTTTAAAGAAGAAGCCTTATCCTGCTTCTCCCACAAAGAGAAAAGATATTGAAGACAATATCTCTACCCTTTTAAAAATGAATATTATTGAAAAGGTAGTTGAAACACCTAAATATTGTGTTATCTCACCTGTCCTAATTTCTTATGAGAAAGATAAAGCCAGGTTATGTGGTGATTATAGAGCACTAAACACTTATACTGTTGATGATATCTACCCTTTACCTAGAATCAGCTCTATACATGCTACTTTACAGGGTGCTAAACATATCAGCTGTTTGGATGGTAATAAAGGATATCACCAGGTACCTGTTGAGAAAAATTCTCAGAACTTTCTGATGATTGCAACTCATATGGGTATTTATAAGTATATTAGGATTCCATTTGGCCCTAAAAATGCCCCTTCAGTTTTCCAAAAAGTAATGGATAACACATTCCATCAAGAGATAATTGAAGGATGGCTGATGGTTTATATTGATGATATCATTATATTCTCAAAAACATTTGAGGACCATCTTAAACACCTGTGTAAAGTATTCCAGAAAATGGATGAAAAAAATATGATACTTGCTTTGAAGAAATTTAAATTTGGTTTCCATTCTTTAAAAGTTCTTGGTCATGTTGTTTCAGGCTAACAGATATGTGTTGACCAGAACAAAGTGGCAGCCATACAACAGGTGAAGGCTCCTACAACAGTGAGAGAGCTCCAAAGTTTTTTGGGAATGTTTGGATACTATAGACAGTATATTAAAAATTACCAAGTCATAGCTTTACCCCTTACCCAATTAACTAGAAAGAATGTTGCTTTTGTCTGGAATAGTGAAAGACAAAGAGCCTTTGACACTATGAAACACTGTTTGATGTCAGCACCAATTCTTGCTTTACCTGACTTTAATCAACCATTTGTTTTGTACACTGATGCCAGTTTCATTGGTCTTGGTGCTGCCCTCCATCAAAAACAAGTGATAAATGATAAAGTTTCAGAAGTAGTTATTTGTTATATTTCAAGAAACTTGAGAAATAGTGAATTGAAATATGGTGCTACTCAATTAGAGTGTTTAGCTGTAGTATGGGCTCTAGAAAAGCTCCATTATTACCTAGATGACCAGAAATTTGAACTTGTCACTGACTGAAGTGCAGTTAAATCCCTTTTAAACTTGAAAACACTTAACAGACATATGTTCAGATGGCAGCTGGCTGTTCAAAAGTACAGAGGGAGAATGACAATTATTCATAGGGCTGGTATTGTTCACTCAAATGTGGATATGTTATCTAGGTTACCTTTGCCAAATAATGACTCTAATCCTGCGTATGATCCTGAGGACAAAATTATTCATATACATGGGATATATGTGGTTGATATGGAGGAAGAGCTATTACAGCTTATTCTGGAATCATATGATAAGGACACTGACTTGAAAAAGTTATGCACCATATTAAATGATCCAAAGAATGCTTCAATACAAGCATTAATTAAAACACTTCCACCAAAGTACCAAAAAGCTTTGGAAAAAGGTAAATTTTCAATTGATGAAGGATATCTATATTATAGAAGAAAGTTGAGTAATGTTATTGTTATTCCTCCTTCTATGAAATAAATCATGTTGAAAATTTGTCATGATGACATATTAGCTGGACATTTTGATCTTGACAAAACAATGATCAGAATTAAGAACACTGCTGGGTGGGCTAATATGTCTGAAGACACAAAATTATATGTTGAATCTTGTGATTCTTGCCAAAAATAAAAAAGATTAACTGGTAAAAGTGCAGGATTAATGCAACATATTGAACCTCCTGATTCTCCATGGCAAATAATAAACATGGATTTCGTAACAGGATTACCTATTTCTGGTAAAGACAGTTATAACTCTTGTTGGGTTATTGTGGAAAGATTCACAAAAATGTGTAAATTTATCCCTACCCACAAGGATGCTTCCACTAAAAAATTAGCTTTCTTATGGTGGTCTCATATGTTTAATACTGCTGGTTTTCCTAAAGCCATACACCACAGAAAAAATGGGGGGGTATTGCTAGCAATACCCCTTGCTTGAGCTCCGTTGAGCCACAAATCTATGCTTGAATTATGCACACATCATCACCATGTAGGAAATTATTTAACCTTACATTTAGTCAGAGATTTGTCACAAATTGAGCTCAAGATGAACCTACATTGATCACCGTTTGATCTTGTAAAATCCTAATTTGATCATCAGTTAAGCTCCCTTTGATCTCACTTTGATCTAACATAAGCTTTTGCATATCCAATAGGTCAACTATTCACTTTCAAAAAGATTCGTAATGAATTTCACATGGAATATTAGAAACGAAACCAGTAATTTTGAGTAAATGTCTCATCAAAATGATTAATCTACAACAAAATACCATCAAAATTCAATCTGATTACTGAAAACTTTTGTTAAAATGACTAATAGATATTTAAATTGGAAAATAATATTCCATTTCTCAATTTCAAATTCAAAATATTAATCCTCGTTTGAAATGTGAATTTTGTAGATTCCTTGCCTTCCTATATTATGAGTAATATTTGAGGTATTTTACACCTTTGTAAATATGGTGTTGTGCTGCTAGAAATTATCTCTGTTTCAATTCAACTTTATTGAAGCTTGATTCCAGAATAATACATATTTTATAACTATTTTGAGAAAAAAGTCACTAGTAATGAATTTAGCCTTTTATCTGTCCTTTATTAAACCTCACCTAATCCTACTTAAATCCAAATTGACCCATAAAAACCTTATTTGGGATATTTTTTAGCCCAGGATGATTCAAGATTGGAGCAAAATATTATTTTAAATATCCAATATGCCTATTGATTAAATTTCTTCAAGCTTACTTTAAATTCACATTAACATTAACTTTCACAGGAAATATTAAACACAAATCTTGAAAATATAGTATTTAAAATCATAATAAATATAATATAATATGCTTACAACAAAATTTTCTTTCTGGATAAATTGAAACAAAAAATTGTTCATTTGTGAAAATAGAAAAAATACTATCCATCCTGAATTTAGAATTCATTTTTAAAAATTTAATGCCCCCTCACTTTCAAGTTTATCATGTATTTTGAAAATTATATTTTTAATAATTTTGTGAATAGTACACCTGAGATATAAACTTGGGGATATCAAAAACTAAAACATCAGCAAATTGAAATGTTTTTTATTGTTATGAATGGAAATAATGATTGAAAAACACCATTAGAGCAAGTTTGATTTTGAATAATAGGCATACTTTCTCATGTAAATTTCAATAAAAATAATTTTTATTCTTACTTAAGTTGCGGTGGATACATTTGAGCTCAAAAAGAATTAAAATTGATAAAATAAGACTTCTATAGTTCATATTCAAAAATGAAATCACCCTTCATTATCTACCTGTAAACTATTTTAAATTGAATAATTTCAAAGTCAGTATATACTGATGTTATTTTTTCTTTTAAAAAATTTATTATATAGATTAATAGTCATAAACAGTTGACATAGATGTTAAATTTATATAAGCAATCTTTAATTCATAAAATGATAAAACTATCTTTTATGTAAAAAGTGATGAAGGAAAAAAATATTATTAAATTTTTGATGCACTATCAATAAAATTGAAGATAGAGCATATCAAAAGTTTAAACTTAATTTCAATTCTGATATCATCATTTTATTTTATTTTACTTGAGTAGAAAACAGGTTTTAAATCTCAATATAATTTTAAATCCCATTAGTTTGTAGATTTCAACATTTGAAACTATGAAATAAATATTTATGAAAGAATTTTACAATATTTGCCCTTCTAAAAACTCATAAATCCAACTTCAAATCTTCTAACCTTCACAAGTAACCACAATGCATTCTGAAAATACTCTATATTTTAATAATTAAAGGTAAATAAAATTATGTTTTTATTCTTTATTTCAATTTTTGATAAATAATATATATATATACATATATATATATATATAATTTCTTAAAAAGTCTAAGAGGGAACTTAATAGTGGTTTTGGCATTAGATATATAGATTCAACTTTCAAAAAATTTGTTTGGAATAAATTACAAAGACAAAAAGGATATATTTTGATGAAAGAATACTGATTTAGGTTCTCTTAAAATATTATTAACCATTTTTATGGAATATTAATCCATGGTTATCATTCTTTATGATATTATCATAGAATTTTTTCCTTTTTTAATATAATGTTTTTCTATTGTGTGGTATGTAGGCTAAGATAAGTTTAAAAGATTTATTGAAGATATATATACCAGAAACAGTATAATCTGTAGATTTATAACTATAACTTACTTTTCTGATGTTTTACATCATTGATAAGTAGCTCATGCATTACACAAGTAAATAATTATAGTCTCTGGAAATAATTCCTTGTGAATTTCAAATTTTTTGTTATTCTTAAAATCATTACTCAAATAAACTAAAATTTCTTCAAATATTGATTGAAAGAAGGAGTTACAAAATCTTATTTTGTAGTTATAAAAGTTTGAGTTATTTTTCATATTATCAAGTATAATGAACATTTGTAAATTTTAACTTGAAAACTAGTGATCATAGCAAAGTAATACTGGAAGAATCAGATAAAAAGGGTGGAATAAAGTCATAGCACAACAGGAAATGATACAAAATTGTTGATTTTTATCTCATAAAATTTAACTTATTTTTAAAATATTTTACCACCTTTAGATAATGTTTAGTGGATTTTAACATTATTATAACAAGCAAACTTAACCATGTTTTGATTTTTTTAACAAAAATAAATATTGTTAGATCATTTTTTTAAAAAATATGACTTATTTTTATGCTTTATCTACAATAGTTAGTAGTTTTTTTTGCAGAAATTACTTGTTTTGATATTCTATTTTTGAATTTTTTAAGAGACTTCATTGCATTAAAGTTTTGTAATAATTTTTCATTAAAGCATCATATTTTAAATCTAGAGAATTGGTTTTGAAATAATATATATTTTCATGTTAATTGACTCATTATTTTTGGATTGATAAATTATGTTAAAATTGGGATTGCTTATTTCTAGTGAGTGTACATCATAGTTTGTTTTCAAATCAAAGATTAATAAATGGTGAAATTTGGTAAAATTCTAAATATCTTTTAAACCTTTTTGATTTAAATAATGTTTAATGTTATGTAATCATTCTATAAGTAGAACACAGTTAAAATCTGATAATGGTACATTGCTTTCAATTTCTAATACTAAAATTCTATTCTACTTGAAACAATGTAAACTAAAGCTTGGTATCTCATAAGAAACTCACAATTTTCAAAAATCATATTTCCAACTTTTTAAACATGATACACATTAAAATATATTTTTAGAATAATTTCCTAATTAGTTTCAAATACTAGAAAATAATGACCTCAATTTATTTTAATACTTAAACCATTCTGATGAGTGAATTTCACAATCCTCTAAGTAACATATGGTTACCATTTATAGACATATGCATGATTTCTCCTTTTGTTTAATTTTAGCTGAATCTAAAAAGTAAAATCACCTGTTGAATATCATCTATAGATAAACTTCTTATATTAGAAGCTAATATTTCATATGAGAAATTTGTTATTGAGTTTGGGAAACATTAATAAGTGTTGGGTATTATAATTGAGCCATTTATTCAAGTAAATAAAAAAGGATGACGTTCTAAATATTTCATATATATATATATATATATATATATATAATAAAAATTAATTATATATTAGCATTTAACCATGTTTTTATACTAATGTCATATAAAAAAAGGGATTGAACTAAAAATTTCAGTAAAGAAAATAAAAATAAGATAAGTTAATATTCTTGTTTATATTCTCATATTTTTGAAATGGCTTACTTAAGGGAGAAAATTATTTGGTTTTAGAGTACAAGAATTTCTAGATAAAAATCTTCACAATATAGTTTGACCCTCTCAAAAAGAAAATTCCTCAAATTTTACTATCACATTTTATATATTTGTTAAGTAATAGAAAATGGAGTTGTGTCTTTGACAATGAAGCTTTAGAAAATGAAATAAATGATTTAAATTTATAATATAATTTTTGAAACAATAAATCATGTATTCAAAAAAAATTATATATCTTACAATCAAGATAACAGTATTAATTAAGCAACTCTAACAACTTTGGAAAGAAACAAGAAAAAAAATAATTAGTAAAATGCATAAGTTATTTTTAGAATTTAAGGAAACTTAATAGCTCTACCTGTAAACTAGCCTTAAAGCAGGTTTGGATTTAACATGTGGAAATTCATACATAGTACCCTTCCATCATTAGAGCAGAATAAAATTTATGTAGTTTTATTTTTTTAATTTATAATAGTATTTTTATTTTTGGCTTTTTCATTAGTATAACTATATATTTTTTAACTTTTTTGTTTTTCATAACATAAGTTCAAAGCTGCACATCACTACTTCAAGATGAAACTCCATATAATGTAATCAATGAATGATATATTATAATGAATTTTACTAGAGACTTTTCAAAAATGGTGATTAAGAATACTTATTATAATTTTTTAAATTTTTATTATTATTCTATCTCTTGAAAGGAGATGGCCATATCTCAATTTAATTAGTTTTTCCTCAGAAAAATTTATTCTTGATCTAAATAAAATTGCATCACTATTAACTAGATGTTATTATACAATTTTAACAATTTTTTTATCTGAACATAGTTGAAAGTATGTATAAATTAAAGTGTTTCCACATAGTCTTACTATTATCCCACCATTATTTTCACATTTAGATTTCATTATAACTGTAAAATAAGTTTTTCAATAATTTTAATAATACCTTAATATTTAATAATTTAGTTACATAGTAGATTTTTTATCCTTTTTTTATATGAGGCTTATTATATAAACACTACTTTTAGATTTTATCCATTTTGATGTCTGATAATTTAAATTTTCATTTAACTACCCAAATTATATCAAAAAAATTCAAAAGTATATTTTTTTAATGTACTCTTTTTGATAAACTTATCATTTCTTATAGTTTATTCTTCAACTATTTATTGTAATTAACTACCCACTCATTTATGGTCTGTTATTGTTGTTCATTACATACAGACAAAATAAGGATACTCTCATATTATATTGGAGTTTTAAATTAAAAAGTAAATACTAGTGGCTGGTATTAAATATGAAGTTGTTATAACTAAGTTGAACATTAATTAATTATTAAATGGCATTTTATATTACAAATTTTATTGAATGTATATAAAAATAACACTCAAGAAATATATATAAGATATATATATAACCATTGTATATCAAAAATGAAGTACTTATCAACATGGTCTTTTTAAATGATTTTCAAATTTACTTAAAGAGACATTAATATTACCAATTCAAATTTTATATCAAATACAACAATATTATTATTTCATTTTTAATTATTTTACAAAAAATTTGAGTTTCAAAGTAATTTAATTCAGTATTTAATGAATGTTTTTGAAAAATATTTTTAAAAATAGAAATAACCCCTCCCAAAAAAATATATAATTTTTTTTACTTACAATTTGCACCATATTTCTACCCTTAAAATATTTGTATTCTTCTAACAAAAATTTTTTTTAAATAAATTTAAATTTTTTTTCATTATTCAATTACAAAATGTCAAATTTATAATTTATTTTACCTTACTAAAAAATTTAGTTGAAAATTTAATTTTGTATTTCCAAAAAATAAACTTAAATGTCAAAAATTAAAAAAACAAAATTATAAATATAATTATGAGAAAGAGGTAGATTAAATTTATAATAGGGGGTGTCAGTTCTGGCAAATCCGCACTTACAAATCCGCACTTAAATTTGACCAAATCCGCACTTAAATAAGTGCGGATTTCCAAAACACACTAGCCCCAATACTGGTGGATTTCAAAATGAAATAAGTCACTTATTTCACTCAAATCCGCACTTTCTCAACCAAAAGTGCTGATTTCACCATCAAGTCCCATTTCACTGATTTGTCAGCATCATCCCATTCATACGCAGCACTCCGCAGAATAACACTTCATAACTCAAAACATCGTACGTCACTTACATCTTCATATCATATCATATAAGAGTCATGCCTTCCTCACTTTCAAATTGTGATAAATTACATAAAGCAATGACTTTCATGGCGCTTGAACTGCTCTTGGACTCTGATTCCGATTCTGATCTAGAAGAAGATTTTGTCGTTTTAATAAAAATGGCCAGGAAACGTTACCTTCTTCCCAGAAAGCCTCAAGTACTTCATACCCCCAAGTACACCATCCAAACACTTCTTAAACTATCTACACCCAGTTTTAGATGGCTGTTCAGGACTTCTCAGGAATGTTTCCTTAAATTGCTTGAGCTTATTCAGGATCATCCCATATTTCACAATAATTCTCAAAAAGAAAAACGACATCCTTCAATTCAATTGGCCATCACACTATGTCGTTTGGGTTCAAATGGTAATGGAGCCGCTTTGAAACGTTTAGAAAATGTCCTTGATTTAGGGTATGGTTCAGTTAACACTTATACCAAACGATGTATCACTGCCATCAACTCCTTGGAATCTCAACTTCTCACCTGGCCAACAAAAGAAGAGCGACTTGAATCATCTCAGGTTATGCAAGCAGAGGGCTTTCCAGGATGTATTGGTTTTGTTGATGGTACTACTATTCCTTTGAGCCAGAAACCTGCTCAAGGTGGAAACAATTACTTTGACCGTAAAAAGAGGTAGATTATTTTTAACTCCTTTCATCCTCCTTGAAACTAACACAAACAAATATATCTTCTCTATAGATATTCAATTTCTGTTCAGCTTATATGTGATGCAAACAAAAAAATTATATCTTTCTTTTCTGCCTATCCTGTTTCATGTTATGACTCTTATATCCTCCAAAGAATTAAAATTTCAAAAAAACCAGAATTTTTTTTTGATGAAGATAAGTGTATTCTGGTAGATTCTACTTATGTGAATGGAAAGTATGTAATTCCTACTTCTCAGGAAGCAGCTTCAGAAGACAGTCAAAATTATAAGTTCAACCATCATTTGGCAAAGTCAAGAGTACATATTGAACACTCTATTGGAGTCTTGAAAGGTCCCTTTTCAAGTTTAAGAAAATTAAGAATTCCTCTTATAAATTAATCTGAAATGGAGGCAGTGATCAACTGATTTCTGTGTTGCACTATACTTCATAACCTACTTGCTGACCTCAAAGATCAATGGTTAGAGCTGTATGAAGATGAACAAGTTGATTCACCTCCGACTATATCCAACACTTCTATTTCTCAATCAACTAGTATAAGGGCGAAAATCCTTCCAATAACACTCCAACATTTTTCAACGCAATTTTAATTTTTTTCTCTTTCTCTTCAAATTATCAATTTGCATGTATTATTCACTGAGAATGGTAAATTTTTTTGCATATTTTTTTGGTTTTTGAATTTGCTGTTAAAGTCTTATTTTTTTTTCTCTCTGTGTTTTCTTTCATCAACTCAACATGAAATCGCATATTTTCAGCAAACGCATATTTTTTCAGTCACTCAAAGGTTGGGAAAGAGTTGGAAGGGAAGATTAAGGGTTCCGAGGCATTTTAAATGAAGAAAAGGGTCTGGGAGAGGTTGAGAGGGGTGAAATGGGGATCAAAAGAGGATGGCATACAATGGGGCTGGGAGGATAGCGAAAGGCATGGGGAGGGAAGACAAGCATGTGTTGATAGAATTGAAAGGGATGGAGATTGGTGCAAACAGAGTGTGAAAATAGGAGGATGAACTCTGTTCTTTGGGCGAAGAACAGAGTTCACTTCCATAAAATATTAGCTGAAACATAGTTTTCAATTCTGTAAAAACAGTTGTAAGTAATAGAAAAAGTCACTGATTTTTTTTATATGTAATCCTTGCTTTACGAGGAGACTTTTGTGACGAAGCAGATTTTTGAATTACCTTTAAAAGAGGATGGCATACAATGGGGCTGGGAGGATAGCGAAAGGCATGGGGAGGGAAGACAAGCATGTGTTGATAGAATTGAAAGGGATGGAGATTGGTGCAAACAGAATGTGAAAATAGGAGGATGAGCTCTGTTCTTCGGGCGAAGAACAGAGTTCACTTCCATAAAATATTAGCTGAAACATAGTTTTCAATTCTGTAAAAACAGTTGTAAGTAATAGAGAAAGTCACTGATTTTTTTTATATGTAATCCTTGCTTTACGAGGAGACTTTTGTGACAAAGCAGATTTTTGAGTTACCCTTTGAGATTTGGAATGTCTGGGAGGCATTATGAAACTGGCACATAACAAGAAAAAAGATTAAAAAGTAGAAGAAATAAGTAAAAAAGAATGTAAACATGCCTGGTCAAAATATTGAAAATGTTGGAGATTGGTGCAAACAGAATGTGAAAATAGGAGGATGAACTCTGTTCTTTGGGCGAAGAACAGAGTTCACTTCCATAAAATATTAGCTGAAACATAGTTTTCAATTCTGTAAAAACAGTTGTAAGTAATAGAAAAAGTCACTGATTTTTTTTCTATGTAATCCTTGCTTTACGAGGAGACTTTTGTGACGAAGCAGATGTTTGAGTTACCTTTTGAGATTTGGAATGTCTGGGAGGCATTATGAAACTGGCACATAACAAGAAAAAAGATTAAAAAGTAGAAGAAATAAGTAAAAAAGAATGTAAACATGCCTGGTCAAAATATTGAAAATGTCAGGAAGGGGTGTGTGCCGAGGATTGATGGGTAGGTAGCGAGGAAGGTCAGTGTGTCACATGTGACAGGGATGGGGTAAGAAAGGAAGGGATGTTTTGTGGCCAAAATGTGGTTGTGAAAAAAAACGGGAAAAAAGTGCTGATTTGAGGTCATAACTGACACCCTTTTTTGAAATAAGTGACTTTTTTGCAAAATTTAAGTGCTGATTTGTAAGTGCTGATTTGGTTTGAAATCCGCACTTAATTTAAGTGCGGATTTGCCAGAACTGACACCCCCTAATATTCATATAAAAAAAATTCATATATTTTATGGTGTTTGAATTTTAAATTTAATGTATTAAAAAATAATTATTAAATAACCAAGCCAAATGAAATTGGCTTGGATTTTTGGTATCACTAGAACTTATTTTTTTTCTTATACTCACATTTTAATTTTTAATTTTTTTTTTTTTCTACATTTCTCATTTTTTTTTAATGATTTTTAATGTTTTTAAGACCGAAGTTGCTTTCAAACAACTTCGGTCTAACGTTTCTCTCACTTTCCCACCAGATTGCACCTGGTAGGGAAAGTTGCTTCCATTTTAGAGACCAAAGTCTCTTGCAGGGACTTTGGTTTCTCTGTGTGCATTGCACAGCCAGAAAAAAACTGGCTGTGCAATGCACTGCATGCAGCACATGCAACAGGCATCGCTGCTGCAAGTAATGCGCATTGCATGCAGCAGAAATGCGCGTTGCATGCAGCACATGCAGCCTGCATTGCTGCTGCATGCAACGCGCGTTTCTGCTGCATGCAGCGCGCATTGCACATGCTGCGCATATCTCATGCAGCTGACTTGATATCAGCTGCATGAAATATGGTAGTGATTGTGCAACGCACGTTGCACACTGCTTTGGCCACCTCCCAGCCTAGTAAATTAGCTGGGAGGGTGGCAAACATTACAGCAAGCAATCGAAGTCGCTTTTAGCAACTTCGATTGCTTGAAAGAGACACTTCCAGCCAGGGGAAACCTGGCTGGAAGTACTAAATTGCAATGTAAGGGACCCAAGCCAATTTCAAAGGCTTGGGTCATAAATTAAGGTTTCTAAAAAGCAGCCAGTATAAATCTGGCTGCAATAAAAAGTAAATTTTTTAAATAAAATACATAAAAAAATAAAAATTTGTTCAAATAAAATATACAACACTCTTCAGCCAGTAAGAAACAGCCTTCCATTGTTACACATAGAAACAAAATCAAATGTTTCTTTCATCAACATTGGCCATGTTTCAATATTTTGAACAAAGTAAGATCAGGAAAAAGGTCACGGCAAAAAAATTGCATAATTAAAAGTCTCCCAATTTAATATGGTGCGGAGGTTCATATTTTAGAAATAGGTGGTGCACATTATAGTTTCCTTTAAAAAAATTCAAAAATGAATTAATTTTGGCGCAATGTAAATTTAAATGTGATGAGTGTATGTTTTTTAGCTACGTGAAACATGGTAGCTAGAATTATGTGGCGTCAATTTTTTTTAGATGTGAAATTCAGTGTTCCACAAATGTGCATCTGTACAACATGCAGCCAAGTAAATTCTAGCTGGAATTAGTATATGCATAGGAAAAAATGATCATGCTGTGTACAGTGCCTTGGCAACATCATTCTTGGAATTTAGATGAAGTTTATCATATGACTTGGAGAGCTGCATTTTTTTGAAAATGTGATCAGTGAAAATTCATGATATATACATCTGTTTGCCACCCAATTTATTTTTCCTTTCTCTTTCTCACTTACCTTTTTCAAAAATTATCAATCATATTTTTGCTTTATCATTTTGAATTATTGGTACTATTTTCTTGACCTTATCTGATTACTGGTAAGCAAATTTTTCTTGCTATTGCATTTCATATCATTTTGGTTTGTTACACTTTTTTACACTTTTGACAAGTTAATCTAATGATTCTAATTCTGAATTTATTTTTATGGTATCTTTTACTGTACCCTTTCGATTCATTATAAAATAATTCTTTTTCAGTTAACTTAAAGTTTTTTTATTTGTTTGTCAATTTACTTTTCTTTATTCCTTATCAAAAATGTTCAATTTATTTATCTAACCATTTATTTTTTAAAACAGTGATTATAAAATAAACTTTATAATTAATTTTGATCAATCAGCTAAAAATGGAAGAAGATTTTATAGACATGTAAGTTCATGTTTTGCTTATCATTTTTCTATATTTTATTAATACTTTCTCAACCATTATATTATTAATATGAAAAGTAAAACATCATCTCGTACTTGCTGAAAGCATACAGGATAATGTTTTTCTTTTCATAATAATAATTAGATTGTTTGTACTTTACCTTTAATTTATTGATTTTTAAGTTGTTTCAAAGTCTTGTACTTGCTGAAAGCATACAGGACAATGCTACAATTTAAAAATTAATAATTTATTGAAGTATAACTTTCTAAGTCAATATATTGATCAGAGCAAGATTTTTCATTTTATATATGTGGATATCATAATTCCGTAAATTTTTTAATATTACTAGTGTATTGGAGTTATACTTTCATTATATTATTAATATTAAGTGTAGAGCCAAATCTCGTACTTGCTGAATGCATACAGGATAAAGCTATACTCTTTATATGTATAATTTAATAAAGTATACCTTTGAAACGCTTTCTTAATATTTGAAATAAAGAAAAAGTATATAAATTTACTAATATGTAGATATGCTAAATTTTGTATTTCTAATATTGAAGATATGATAAAGTTAAAGGTATCATTGACTGATAATTGAAATTATTTTACTATTTTCTAATTTTTGATTTTTTTCTATTTTAAATCAAATTGAATTCTCTTAGGATTGAACCATCAATGAGTAACGATTTGAAAAAAAAAACGGCCAGGGAAGAACTCTAACAATAGGTGGGCGAAAGACATTGCTACTGGAATGAAACTTGTAAACGCTCTTGGAATGGATACAAACGGGAAGAAGCCACATTTCTATGCACGATCTTATGCAAATAATATGACAGATTGCAATAATTATTACAATTTTTTTCCTGGATGTAGTATTTATAAACCAAAAGGTGTTTAATACCTAATGTTCTTGTGCAGACTTTTGAAATTCATGAGCTCAAAGAACTAGATATGTTAGAAGCTACGGTGCGATGCATTAAGGATCTTTCTTACTGCAAACATGAAATTAAAAATAATGGTTATCATCAAAGAGCTGGTGGTTTTGGAAAAATGTTTGGTGGTGGCTTTATTTTAGATAGAAAGAAATCTTTACATATTCGTAAGTATCACTTTTTTTAATTTAAATACTGAATTTTTGAATGCTTTTCCTTGCAGATGAATACACTGATGATATTGTAAAAACGGATGAATATTAAAAACGAATGAAGAGGATTGCAATGTACTTTGAATATTTTTTTAAAAAAATATCATATGTAAAGTACAATGAGGCAACTAATCTTTGCGCAAAACTTGGTATTCCTGGATTTTCAAAAGTTTCTAGTGAAGAAGAGGGTGTACCGTTTGCTAGTAATTTAACTTGGACATCTGGAGGGAATGGTAATGGGTTCTCTAATGAGGTTCATCTCGATAAGGATGCAAGTGAGTATACTTTAGGAATATTTTTTCCTAAAGATACAGAAAAAAACACCATTCATATGAAGTATGATAAGACCCAACCACGACAAATAGGTGGAGAACTTATGTTTCCCGAAATTCGAAGTAAAATCAACTTTGAAGAAACTAATGGAATAACAGTGACATTATGGCCTTCCAATCAACTAAGGCATTTTACCTCAAGATGTCATGAAATTCCTGGCTTCACTAGGATAGGTTCTTCTATTCAAATCAGCAATAGACATTTTCATGCTATAGAAAAGCTTAATGTTTTTGATATTGATATTTCAGAATACTTAGAAATTAAAAAAGAAAAATTTAGGTTAGAATATTTAATTAGTGCTTTGAGAGTTTTTTTGAAAAGAGATGACTTAATAGAGGAAGAAATAGAATCAGCAAAGTATTATTTATCTAATGTTAAGACAAATCTAAAAAATCTAGATATATAAATATTAAAAATTTATATTATATATACACAACTTAATGCAAATTTAAACATGATAAATACTGGGAGTAGCTGTAACATTTTCAGTTTTGATAATTATAGTATTATCTATTTTTTTTATTTGTGAAATAAAATAATTTTTTTTCATAATATTATAAGAAAATTTGATTTACTTTTGAGGAAATATATAAGTTGTGAAATCTTTAAATGTCATTTTTATTAAATTGGTAGCAAAGGTTCTAAAATAAAAAAAACTATAATAAAGAATTTGAAATATATTAGCCATAAAAATGTGCTTTTAATGCTACCAAATTAACTGTATAGTATTTTAGGTCAAACAGGCTTATTAATAAAAAAGGTAATAATAAAGAGTTGAAGAAAGAATTTTGAATCAATAATAGATTAAATTGTATTTTTTTAAGAATGTACTCATTTAATTATTTAAATTGTTCTACTTCTGATTAAAAATGTTACAATCAACGAAAATATTTGTAATAATTAATAGATTATATAATATTAAAGGTAAAGTAACAAAACTAGAGCAGTTATCATATTTTTATATAAACAATAAAATATTTAAGAATTTAATACAAGTATTTGAAATCATATAAGTAGATTTTAAAATCTTTGTTATTGCTGGACTTACAATAATTTTTTTTAATAATTAATTTAGAAAATCATGTCAAAGGTTACTTAATAAATTTCAAAGATGGTCACATTTTTGACATATTTGAAGGAAAATAACTTGAATTATACAAGATATATCATATAGACAGAACTTTATCTATTTACATGTTGGAATATTAATTTATTGAAAGGCTATGTTTAGCAAAAAAAGGTGATACTGGCTGAATGGAGCTCCAGTGATTAAGAAAATCTGCAGAAATAGCCCTAGCAATTCCTGGAGGACTTGGGGTATCAAATTTTAAAGGAAATGGATCACACTTGCCTATAAAAGGTTTTATTAATGTTAAAATATAGTTATTTAAATTTTTCCAAATTATTTCTTCCATCAAATGATTTTTTTTTTCATGTAAATTAAGAAACTTAACTTCTGATATTACCTCCAAGCAATCAGCTGCTGAAGCCAATCTATGATCTTGAGAGCTCAGAAATAAACCACGGACACCATCAATTATATAGAATGTGAAAGATTGATATCGGTGGTGGGAGTATTCAGAATTTATTTTGTTTAGTGCAGCCTTTTGTTTCTCTCTCATTATAGTCAGTTCAGTATTTTTGTTTTTCTCACTTGATTGTTGAGCTTCACTAGTCTTGCCACTTGATATTGTTGCAGCACAATATTTTGATTTAAGAATGATAATTGACATAATTATATCAATGATAATATTGCTGATTTGAAGAAGAGTTGACATTGATATATCACGGGTTTGAAGTGCAGTGGGACCAACTTCTAAGCCATCAGAAATCGGACTCTTCAGATTTGAAAGGTGAGCTAGAAGCTGAAGACCACGTTCAATTGGACAATCTGAGTTAATTTTTTGATGTGATGGAAGCTGGCTGAATTCATGTGCGGTCAGATAAAGTGAAGATGATATAAGAGATACCCATGAAGAACGGCAGTGGTCACTTGGGATCATTAATCTCATGAGCATTCGGATAAGATTGGATTCAGGGTGATCCGTTTTCTTTGTTGAGGAAAGAATTTCAGTATTTAAACCATCAGGATCACATAAATCTTCCATTTTTTTGAAATCAATATTATCGAGTACCCATAGCTGTGAGCTATCAATCTCTAAAAAAATATTTGCTACAAAAGGAAAAAAAAATAAGTAAAAGAACAAAAGTCAAGACTAAAAATTATGGTAACTTACATAACTCAGTAAGTTTTGAAAGCCAATCTTCTCCACAAGATTTTTCCCAATGAAAAGTAAACATTGGAATATTTGACATGGGTTCTTGGGAAGAAGTAGAAGAGCGTAATTCGAGGAGAGTAACAATTTCCAACCACAACCTGAGGACCTTTTCCGTGCTGATTCTACCTTTATAAAAATTATGAATTTTACAGAATTGCTCCTGCAAATCAGATTCTTTTAGAACTGAGGTTGAGTAAGTTAGAGGTTTTTTTGATATCTTGATTGGAGTTGATTTCATTGGTAGAGAAGCTTTCAAAGAGGTCAAAGTAGGTAATTTAGGAGGTGATGGGTATTGCTTCTTAGAAATGAAGGAATTTGGTGATGAGCTGTTTGAATCATCATCTTTATCAAACATATCAACATGTCTTGAAGAAGATTTTAAACTTTGCTTTTTTTGATGAACAAGCATAGCTTCATATTCTGATAGTTGATCATCGCTATTTTCATTGCTCTTTTCATCATCTTCATCAGGGAGAGGGCGTTTATGGATGGAACAATCTACAGCAGGTGAGTTTCTGGTACAAAATATCAAAAGAAAGATAAAAAGTACAATATGTAAGCAATAAAAGAGATATATGATTGAATTTTAAAGATAAAAGAATAACAATAAAAAAAAAGGAAACAAGAATATACTCATTATCAAAACATTTGCTTTTTTTTTGAGATTTATTATTTGATACATCAGAAAATTCATTAGCAGAAGCCGGTTTAATATGTCGAACAAAAGAGGAGCCTTGGGATAATCTCTTTTTCTTGGAGCGGATAACAGGTGTTTCATGATTTTCCTTAGAAGTTGAAGCATGAGTTGAAGCTGATGGTTCATCTGTCTCATAATCATCCCTAATGACAATGACTTCATCAGGAGGAATCATACCCTCCTCATAAGCTACAAATATATATGAAGAAAAAAAAATATTAATAATCTTATCTACTAATTTAAAAGGAGACAAAAAAGGT
Source organism: Hemileia vastatrix (assembly GCA_030280995.1). Taxonomy (NCBI): domain Eukaryota; kingdom Fungi; phylum Basidiomycota; class Pucciniomycetes; order Pucciniales; family Zaghouaniaceae; genus Hemileia; species Hemileia vastatrix. The sequence continues at coordinate 33,073,954 of JASXTE010000005.1, forward strand.
GATGAACATACATTTTTCAAGGCTTTTCACATATTGGAGTAATTCATTACAAGGGTTAGATAAATATGAAGGAGAAGGATTATTGTTAAGGATCTTGAAAAGCTCTTCTGTTTTATCTCTAGCCAATTCAAGTAAATTGCAATACTGAACTCTTGTTATTTCCTGCCTCTCATTGCTAAGTACAGGAGGGTTAGGTGCCATGCCATGTGGCAGACATGGTGCAACCTCAAAAGCTTCAAAGCGAGTATCAATCAGAGAGTGGGATGAAACACATTTGGGTGCTGGAAAATCAAATTTTTGAAAAAAAAAGATATAGAACATAAGTGAAATATATAAATTAAGAGAGAGGAACATGATATACATACAAAGTGGAGGTGTAGGATTTTGTATACTAGACATATTGATTAATGAATATTAAAAAAAAGTCTTCGATATCAAAAAATTATGATGTAATATGATGAATAATTATAAGAAACTCTATTCTAGAAAATTGAAGTTGATATTTTAATAGGATAAAAAATTGAATAAGATTAAAATTAAAGTGAGGATGAAAGAAACAGAAAACATAAAGAGGGGGATTTTATATTATTTGAGCTTTTTTTAACATGTATTATTCATAGTGGGGTAAACTGAGTAACATGCTAAATCACAATCTGTTTATATTGAAGCAAAATTTGATGTAGCTAACAGAAAATACTAGTAATTCTTTGGGGACTTTTAGTGTGAAAAACAAATAATAACAAATTTATATCCCATATTCAAATTGCCACAGGTAAATACAAAATTTTTTAAATTAGAATTTACTCCTAAACAATGGAGATACACTTAATTAGTATATTATATGAAAAAAAAGGATAATCCTTTATGAATATTTGTTAAATTTAATTTCAGATGACAATGCGAGATTCACATATATACTGATATGCCTCATCAAACAAGAAATGAATTATAAATATAAAATTGGTAACATTAGAATTTAAGATAAGAATTTGTTTTTTAAGTGACAGGAGGAGTGTCAGGCTAGGGTGTGGGCACCGTGACCAAACCTTTGAAAACTTGGATACAACTAAGGGAAAAAAAAAATTGAATAGTTTTATTTTGCAATATATCTTAGTCTGCACAAGATATTGCATTGTTGTCCCTAACTATACCAAAATTGTTACTTTTCAAAAGTTATAGGACTACTAAGTTGATAAAATATTATTATGAATCACCCAATGAAATACCTTAAGCAACATTCAAAATTATTAAAATATTAATATTCAATTTGAGATTTGGATTAGCTAATTTTTCACAACTTACCACAGTTTTGATTAATATAATAAAACTTGAAAAAAATTGTTGAGATAACCTAGAAATGGGTGCAAGAAAATGATGAAACATATGACTTGAAACTTAACTCATACACTATTGATAAACTTCATGGATCCTGATTAATTTCTATCGAAATTAATTTTGAGACTAGCATATTGAATTTTAGCTATGACCAAGTACTGTAAGTGCCATGGTTTGTATTCAATATATTGGTGTTGAAATTAATTTTGATAGGAATCAACAAGTATCAGATGGCACCATGCATGAAACACTGACAGAAACCATCAAATTTATGAGGCAATGAACCTCATAATTTCGATCGAAATTAATATAGACCCCTGCATATTGAATACAAGCCATTTCACATGGACTACACAGACATAGATAAAATTCAACATGCATGGCTTAAAATTAATTTTGATCGAAATTAACCAAGGCATTAAAACATCAATTTTTATATGGTGTACTTGATCAAACCAGTTTATCTAACTGCTTAGCTTACCTATACTTATAGGAATTTTATGCATAGTCCATGTCCATATTAATTTCAATCGAAATTAATGTTGACTAATACATAATGAATACATGCTATGCCACTTACACTTGCCAGGCATAGCTACCATTAAATATGCCAGTATCAAAAATTAATTTCGATCGAAATTAATGAGCATGATAATCATGAATTTCTGGAGTCAACTGCTTATTTTTATGCATGGTGCCTTGCCAACATTAATTTTGATCGAAATTACTTTTGATACTGGCATATTGCATGTATATATGCCTGGAAAGTGTAAGTGGCATAGTGTGTATTCATTATGTATTGGTCAACATTAATTTCAATCGAATTTAATGTTGACATTTGCATATTGAACCCAAGCCAGAAAACAACCCAGAAGATTCTTCATAAAACTTCCCATTAATTTCGATCAAAATTAAGGCTGACCATATACATATTGAATGGTAGTTATATCTGGTCTGAGTAAGTGGAGATTACTTATATTCAATATGTATTGGTCAACATTAATTTTGATCAAAATTAATGAGAATTTTGATCATGAACTTTTTCAGTCAGTTAGTTGTTTCAATGCATAATGGCATTCCAACATTAATTTTGATCAAAATTAATGTTGAAATGATATAATGCTTTTTTGCATGACATGTAAAGGACGGCAAGTATTTTTAAGTATTGAAATTTACTATACATGTTGAGGGTAAATATAAAATTTACATATCCATATTAATTTCTATAAAAATTAATGTTGACCAATACATAATAAATAGTAAATATGCCTGGCTAGTGTAAGTGGCATAGCTTTTTTTCAATCTGCACTTGGCAACATTAATTTCGATCGAAATAAAGGTTCATGATTATCATCAATTTATTCAGTCAGTTGCTTACTGTTATGCATGGTAACATGTCAACATTAATTTTAATAAAAATTGAATTTGACATGCTACCAAGCATTTTTATGTAAGATGAAAAGTAGGGCACTCTATTCTTAAGTAAACACATTACAATGCATATTGAGCATGTAAATATCATTTACACATTAATATTAATTTCAATCAAAATTAATGTTGACCAATAAACATTGAACACAAGCTTTACAAATTACACACACCAGATATAACTACCATTCAATATGTATATGGTGCTCACTAATTTCGATCGAAATTAATGAGCAGTTTTATGAAGAACTTTTTGGGTCGTTTGCTGGTTTGGGTTCAATATGAAAATGTCAATATTAAATTCTATTGAAATTAATGTTGACCAATACGTAATGAATACACACTATGCCACTTACACTTTCCAGGAATAGACACCATGCAATATGCCAGTATCAAAAGTAATTTCGATCGAAATTAATGTTGGCAAGGCACCATGCATAAAAATAAGCAGTTGACTCCAGAAATTCATGATTATCATGCTCATTAATTTCGATCGAAATTAATTTTTGATACTGGCATATTTAATGGTAGCAATGCCTGGCAAGTATAAGTGGCATAGCGTGTATTCACTATGTATTGGTCAACATTAAATTCGATTGAAATTAATATGGATACATAAATGTGACATAAAGAGGTATGGAACATCAATTTGTTGAAAATACATTTTTATATCTCATACATTATTTGTTTTTCTTAAATAAAATTTTACTCTCTCTCAATATCACTTTATAACATTTACCAAGCTGCTTTGAAAAAAAACAGAATACATAAAATTCAATATAAGATAGCTATATTACACAGAAGATCACCGTTATACCTAAGTTATGATGATGTTGATGCTCTATTAATTGATTCCCGAATCTTTACCAGATCAATATCAGCTCCAACCCCAAGTGACTCACGTTCATTCACAGATAATCCTTGCAAAAATGTTGCTGAATAGCAATTCTTGGGGAGGTATTAAGATTCTTCCCAATGGGAATCAAAAATTTCCTGCTCTTTCTTTGGTGAAGGATTTTGTGTAGGGTCATCTGAAACTTTTGGCAGTTAATTCTTTCCAGGAAGCTAGCACCAAGTATGTTAGAAAGGTCAGTAAAACCTTTGCTGAAGATGTGGAGGAATAAGGGAGGAAGGAAAGTGTGAACAAGGGGAAGGCTCCTGAGAAGCCTAAAGAGGTTGATACAGTAGTTGAGCAGTTGACTGATCTAATAAAAAAGCTACATAATTTTGTTCAAGAGGGTCAGAAGGCCAATAAGGCTTCTTCTCAGCCTGGAGATTTTGATAGGAGGGTTGGTAGGAGTGATCATTGGGTCTGCTCTTATTGCAGAAGGAAGGGCCACAAATACAATGATTGTGGGGCACTGAATAGGGATGTGTCTGAAGGGAAGGTGGAACTTGATGGGAAAGTTTTCAAGTTACAAGATGGTTCTTTTGTGAAGCCTATTGATGGTCAGGATCCAGTGGACCTGGTAAGGAGGAGACATAATGTCAACTCAAGGAGGCCAATATTTGAAGAGTTGCCTAATGAGGCTTCTTCTTCTGGTAAAGGTGGAGATTATGGCAAGAGAAAGGGAAAGGAGGCTAATAGAGTTTTATTTACATCTTCCTTAAGTGGTTTGGAGTTGTATTTGTTTGTTGGAAAGTTAAGTGGGGAATGCTTGGATGGTGTCTATGATGTGGAAGAAGGAAAGGTGGGAAGGCGTATGAGCAGAGCTCAGGCTCAACCAAAGCCTAAGGTTTCAAAGGTTTATCCTAAGCTGAGTGCATCCAGGATGAAAAACAGCAAAGAGGAGCTGTATAAAATGCAGAAGTTTATGGCAGATATGGGCCCCCCTAGTTTTCCAGCATTGGACATGAATGGTGAGCCAATGCCTATGAATGTTTATTCTGACTCTTAGGAGGATGTCCCTTTGGCTTTATTTCCAAAGCCTGCTGGAGTTAGAGGTGCTGGTGAGGGATCTAGTTTTATTCTTGTTGATGATAAATCAGTTGGTTGTTCTGGTCCTCAAGAATCTTCTAGGACCCAGTTAGTGAAGCAAAGAGCTCACTTTAATGGGCTGGTGGTTTCAGGCAAAGCTAACATTATGGACTCTGTTCTGGAAAGGATGAATCTGGGTCAGGATTCCCTTACTTATGGGGAGTTGTATGCTATCAGTCCTGGGTTGGCTGATAGGCAGAAAAAGATTTTGACCAGGAGAAGGGTTTCTTCTGGGGAGGTAGAATACATTTGTGATTCTGCTGAAAAATTGGGCGAGGGGTTTGAAACTCATTTTTATGCACCTCTGTGTTATGTTAATGTCACTCTGAATGGCAGAGAGGCTAGGGAATTGGTGGATTCAGGTTCTCAGATTAACCTGATTTCTTTGTTTGAGGCTACTCATCTGAGCCTCCCCATAAAGACATGTATTGGTGGAAATTTAAGAGAGATGGGTGGCCATGTAACTGAATTGGTTGGAAAATCTGATTTTGTAAATTTAGATGTCTGTGGAGCCTCAGGGAAGGTTCATTTTTATATTGCCAAAGGAACAGTAAAAGCTGTTTTGGGTGGGCCATTCTTGATGGATTTTCAAGCAAGAATTGGTTATCAGGTTGATGTGGGAATCAGTTTGGAGTTGACTGGTGAAGATGAAAGGAGACATCACATGAGGTTATAATCTCCTGTAGAGGATGGTTGGGAGACCAGGCCTGTTTTGTCTTCAATGTGCCAGTGCATGGAGTGTTGTAGGAGAAGAAGAGAAGTGGGTGCCACCTCTGGTTTTTTTAAGTGTGGCTCAGGCTCTAGTTAGAGTCTGTTTTTTTTAGAGTGATGAGGGCTGATCACCCTAGTGCTACAACCTCTTCCCAAGATGAGGAAATCCCAGGTTGTAGTAGGTCAGCTCCCTTGGAGATATACCAAGTGGATTTTCAACTTTCTCTGTTCAATGTTTCTCTTCTATGCAAGTAGAATTCATGTTTTTATCAAGTATCTGTTCTCTCTCAAAATTTTCAATTTTTTTTAATTCAAGTTCAAAAAAGAAGATTGGTTGTATATCTTTATTAAAAGATATGTGGAAAAGCTGTGGAGTGGTGACATTGGGGTCTAAAATCAAGTTCTTCCAATTGTGCACTGCTAGGGTTTCTTCTACGCCTTTCAAAAACATTACCTTGGCCATGTCTGTGAGCATTGGGGAAACCCCAGGTTTTTATTGTAGGATCAAAGAAGAATCAAGAAGAGAAAAGAAAAATTTCAAGATAACTGAAGAAAAAAAGAAAAAGATCAGAAAAAAATCAAGAAGGAAGGAAAGAATTATTTTTGTGATGGTCATCAAGATCAATTTTGGGCCTCCAGCATGAGGTTAAACTACCCAAATTTTTGAAGAAAGAAGATCAGCAGGATCAATTTTTGAGCCTCCAGAATTAGTTTAAACTGCAAAGATTTTTGAAGAAAGATGATCAGCAAGATCAATTTTTGGGCCTCCAGCTTGAGGGTAAACTGCACAATCATAGAAGGTGTGGTTCAGAAGATGAATAAAGATTTGAAGATTTAGAAGATGGAAGTGATGATGAAGATGTGGAATTGTGGAACATTTTTGCAGTGGTGATATTGGGGAATAAAATTAAGTCCACCCAATTGTGCACCGCTAGGGTTTCTTCTACACCTTTCAAAAACATTACCTTGGCCACAAATGTGAGCAATGGGGAAACCCTTGGTTTTTGTTCCAGGTCTGGTAGTGAAGATGTCCTGAAGATCCCTTGATTTGAAGGTGGAGCTGCATAGTATAAGAAGGTAGTGTAAAAGATTAGGCCTGTCAATGAGCCTATGGCTGTAGGTTTGAATCCTCTGTTGAAGAGACCTACTTTTTCATGATATCAGTACTGTACTCCTTTAGTGAAGAATCCTCCTGATTTTGTGGCAACTTCTAGGGTGACTGTGGAAAGATTGAAAGTTGTTAATTTTGGTCCTGATGGGTGGTTGTCTAATGAGGAAAGAAGTTGTTGTTGCATGTTATTTTTCTGAGGAAGAAAGAAGTGGCATTTTTTGATGAGGAAAGGGGTGTGTTGAAACACTCTTATGGGGAACTATATTTGATTCCTGTGGTTTGTCACAAACCTTGGCAAATAAAACTTATTCCAATTCCAGCTGCTATTAGGGATGACTTTGTAGAGATTTTTAGGGAAAGAGTCAGGACTAGTTTATAAAAATAGTCAAAATCTAGTTACTCAAGTCCGTTTTCTGTGTAAAGAAGCAGAATGGGAAGCTGAGAGTGGTGCTTGATCTTAGAGCCTTGAAAAGAGTCACTATCAAGGATGCTGGGATGCCGCCGAGTGCAGAGGACTTTGTGGAAGCATTTTCTGGAAGGGTGTATTATGGTTTGGATGATATTATAGGTGGTTATGATAAAAGGGAACTTCACATGGATTCACAGCCACTTACAACGTTTGAGACTCCTCTGGGAAGATTTTATCTCACTAGGTTGCCTCAAGGAGCAACTAATTAAGTAGCAGTATATCAAGAACAAATGGCTCGGATTTTACAGGATGAGGTTCCTACTTATGCTGGTATTTCTATTGATAATGGTGGAATAAATAGACCATCCACTGATTATGTGAATGAGGTTCTGAAGGAGAACCCAGGTATAAGGAGATTTGTTTGGGAATATACAATTACTCTAGAGAGAGTATTGTTTAGGATTGAAGAGGCTGGTTTGACCATTTAAGGGTCAAAATTTTGTTGTTGTGTTCCTGATCTGGAAATTCTGAGTCATGTGGTATGTGAGGAGGAAAGGATTATGACAAAAAAAAAGTTAATAAAATTCAGTCATGGCCAAGTCCTTAAAATAATACTGAATTCAGGGCATTTTTGTGGGTTCGCGTGTATGTCAGAATTTTTATTAAAGATTTTTCTTTGTTGGCTTCACCTTTGAGTAAGTTGACCAGGAAAGATGCAGAGTGGGTATGGACTGAAGAGTGTGAAGAGGATTTTCAGAATTTAAAAAGGTGGTAGGTGAAGATATTATTCTTGACAAGTTGGATTATCGAGTGGGAGCTGGAAAAATTTATTTGGCAGTGGACTCAAGTTATATTGCTGCCTGGTGCTGTTTTGTCTCAGGAAGATAAAACTGGGAGGGTCAGGCCATTAAGGTATGAGTCTATGGTATTTAATGAGGTTTAATCTAGATATTCTCAACCTAAGTTGGAATTGTGTGGTGTAGCAAAAATTTTGAAGTAGCTGCAAACTGTGTTGTGGGGGTAGAATTTTGAGATGCAGGTGGATTTGAAATCTCTGGTTCAAATGATCAATACACGTAGTCTTCCAAATGCTACAATGATTTTGTGGGTGACATTCATCCAGAATTTTTCTTTTGACCTGGTACACAAACCTGGAAAAACTTTTAAAATTCCAGATGGATTATCAAGTAGACCACCCACAGATGAAGATTCAGACTCTGAAGAATTTGATGAAGATTTCCCAGTGGTTAGGGCCAGCACAAAGGGTACTGAAGATTTTTCTCTCCTCCCCCATGGGGCTAAACTGGATAATTGTTCTCTCCTCCACCAAGAGGTGAAACTGGCTGGTTCTGATCTTGATTTTGGTGATCAGGATGTCTTTTTTAAAACAAAATAGGGCTGTTTTTTGGGATGGCTCAAAATTGGAAATGGTGTTTTTGTTAGTGAACTGGATTCTCTTAAAATTCAGTGGAAGGAAAGGGATATACCAACATTTAGGGATTGGTGTCCTGGTTGGGCTGGTCAAGTGGCTCATGCGTACACTGGTGATTTAAATGACAGGGTTGTACCCTTGGATGTTGTTTTATTGAATTTTGAAGATGAGACCTGGGGTCAGACTGGGTTTAATTTTATAATGGTTGAATATCTGTTAAACTTGAAGAGGCCAGTTATTTTTGATGATGATACTTGGGTGGCAATCAATAAGAAGAGTCTTGGCTTCTATGTGTCAGGAAAGAGGTTGATGAGGAGGAGACATCAAAATCCTTAAGTAGTGGTGACTCAGAAGAAGGGTCAAGAGTTGGTGTTAAAGTATTTTCATGAAGATCTTGATCATAGAGGCTTTGGGGAGACTTATAGAAGAGTAGCTGATAGATTTTGGTGACAAGGTATGAAGTTAGCTATGCAGGATTGGGTTTGATCTTGTGAAGAATGTCAAAGAAGAAGTCACTTGAAACCTAAAGAGGTTGGCCTTGATACTGGTGAATTAAATGTGTTTGGAAGAGTCAGTTTGAATGCTGTCCATATTTAAGAGGGCAGGTATAAATACTTTATTGTTTCCAGGGATGATTTTTCTGGCTGGGTTGAGGAAGAGCCTCTGGTTAATTTAACTGCCAAAAATGTGGCAGAATTTCTGAAGAAGGAATGGGTGTTTAGGTATGGGTTGAAGAAGTTGGTGACTGTTGATGGTGGAGCAAAGTTGGTGCTGAATTTAAAGAAGCTGTGGCAAGTGTTGGTTCTAGAGTCGGAGTGGACAAAGCTTATTATCCTGAAGCTGAAGGCATGGTTGAAAGAGGCCATCAAGTTATCAATAATGCTTTGGAGAAGATGTGTGGAGATAGTGCTGAAAGGTGAAGGCATTATTTTCCCTTGGTATTATTTTCTGATAGGGTCACTGTGAGAAGGACAACTGGCTATTCCCCTTATGAATTAATATTTGGGCAGAAAACTGTTCTACCAGTGAATTTAGAAGCTGTCTCTTATCTTGGAATTTATTGGGATGATGTATTCTCAACAGAAGATTTGCTCTGTGCCAGGATGCAACAGTTGCAATGTAGAGAGGAATGTCAAGAGAAGGAATACTCTAGAATGATGAAGATAAGAAATAAATCAGTCAGATACTGGGACAAGAAGTTGGCTCATAGACTCAGAAATCCCTTGAAACCTGGTTTTTTGGTTTTGGTATATAATAGAAGTTTGGAGAGTCAGTGGGGAAAAATATTTTCTGACAGATGGAATGGACCTTAAAGAGTCAGATCTCAGGTGTCTGGAGGTTCTTATTTTTTGGAGGAGTTAGATGGTGCAGTCTTAAAAAAGAGAGTGGCTGCTGATCAGGTGAAGAAATTTTACCCAAGAGGCACTAGAAGTGAAGAAGATTAACTCTGAAATGAGGATAAACTATGGACCATGCTTTAAATTTTGAATTTTAGTGATGCTGTGCATCTGTTTTTCTGGAAACTTTTTTTTGTTAGAAGGTACCAATGAATGAGGCTTCTAGATTTGATCTTGCCAAGTGTGGGGGTAACTGATGGGCTGGCTGCTCTATCAACAGTTACCGCAGATTGTCTGTTTCCAACCCCTTCTCTTAATTTAGTTGAACCCTAGTATTGGTCCCTCTTCACACATTTTACTCTTCTATGACTTTAAACTGGAAATTCTTTTGGTCTTCAAGTTCTGGACTCTTCACATTATTGGTTTTGGTTTATTGGTTTGGATGTTGTGTTTTTTTTAGAAAGTACCCAGAGGGGGCTTCTAAATTTTATTTTGGCAAGTGTGGGGGTAACTGATGAGCTGGTTGCTCTGTAGAACAGTTACCCATAATGTCTGTTTCAAGTATTTTTTTTGTCCTAGTTAAATCATAGTTCTGGTTTTTGTTATTAAGGTTTCAAGTCCACTATGACTTTAAACTGGCTTGGAACTGGATTCTTTGGTCTATTTGGATTGGTGGTGAATTACTAGTGGTATCCCATCATTTTTACTTATTGGAGGGAGCCCACCCAGTGATCATTTCCTTGGACTGGACTTTCTATGGAGCTGGACTTTTTTTTCCTTTTTCTTTCTTTGATTTTTGTATCTATGGTTGTTTTAGATAATTTTATATTTATTTTATTCTTTTCTTTTTTTTCCTTTTAATTTTTTCTAGGGGTTATTAGGATATAAAGAAGGGGAAAAATCTAAAATTATATTATATTGTGTCACCACATCATGGTCACCTGGATATGGGCAAGCATTGGTGGGGAAAGGCTCATCAATTGGCCAGGAAATGTTATTTTTCTTTTTATCTCTGTCTCATTTTTTATTATTTTCTTTGATTTCTATTTATTTAATCTTATCCTTATTGATATTATTTTTCTTAATTTATTTTTATCACAATTTATTAAAAAACTATTTGAAGGTGTGTCCACATCAAGGTGCACCTGGATATGGGTAGGGTATCAGGGAATCAGCTCATCAATTGGCTGGGGGATACCATTTGTAATTATTATTTATCTCGTCTTATTTTTATTAATTTCATTTTCATTTCTCAGCTCTCATATTTTTTGGGAAATTTCGTTTAATTTTTTTCAAGTTTTTTTAGTATGTTAGTAGTTTAAGTAAAAAAAAATAAAATAAAAAATAAAAATAAAAATAAAACAAGTCATTTATATATATTTCTAATTATTTTGTTTTCCCTATTTAGTGAATTATTAATTTCTTTTTTTTGTTTAATGTCTGGAAGAAGAAGCCTCTGGTGGTTGGTCCAGATTATGTTGGTGTTTTTGATTTTTGTTAGGATTGGAGGAAGAACTGTGTTCTTTGTGGTGTAGACGGCTGGAAAGAGTATATAGATTTTAATGGTTAGGAACCGGATTGGAAGGTAATTTTTGGGAAGAAGTGGGGATAGAGTGTTGGAATGTGTTCTTAATTATTCTAGATATCTTCAAGTGGTCATCAAGGAGCTGTCTCCTCAGATTTGTTTCAAATTTATTCAACGGCCATGAAGAGCAAAGGCCTTAAGCATGTTTGAACACATGATACTCAGGTGTTGTTTCATGTCAGCATAATCCAGTGTTAAGGTAGTTTCTAGAGGTTGTCCAATCCTAATTGTAGTTTCAGGAGGCGGGGTTCCAACTAAACAGAATAATTGGATCAATAATTTCTCTCTGTTGAAGAAATTGGATTTTTTAATTTGGTACTTACAGATTGAAAGCTCATCAAATTTTTAAGCTTCTGGAATCTGGACTGTTGAAGAATGTTGCATGGATGTTGTAGGAGGATCCACCAGATGGAGGTATGGATTCTTATAGTCATATTCTAAATGGTGTTGAGAAGATGAACTAGAAGAAGAATTTTTCTTTGGACTGGTTGGAGAAGCAGGTATGCTGTTGTTGTTGTTGATATTGTTGCTTGGCCCAGCTTGGTTGGATACTGGTGGTAAAGTACCAGGTTGGTTGTAGGATGGACCAGGAGAAGGTGACCTGGAAGCTGATCGGGACCTTCTGAATGAAGATCTGAAAGAAATAGAACTGTCAGAGGAGTAATTGGCTAGAAGATGAGAAGTGTAGTTAATTTTTCTTGTTTGAGATGGAGATTTTTGTCTGGGACCAGTGTTGGGGGCCTTGGTGTCTTCTTGAGGTCTTCTAGAAGGTCTTCTACAATTTATGAAGTTTTTAGCACTTTTTAATGAAGAAATTGTTGTGAGCATTGCTCTAGGAGCACTAGGAGGTTTTTGCGTGGAGTTTATGGTGTTTACTGGTGAATTTTGGCTGCTTTATGGCTGAATTTGGAGGTTTTGAGCCTGATTTCTGCTTCCCAGAGAGGCAGGTGGGCCGCCTAAAGTTGGGAAGCCGCCTGGGAGCTAAATTTTCTGAGATAAATGCTGTCTCTTGGGATGATAAGGCACATTTTTTGGAGAGTGTTTTGGGAATGGAGCGGCATGATCTTCTGGATGGAGCTAAAGATAGAGAAGAGGAAGCAGGATCTAGTTCTTGGGATCTGGTAGGAGATCTAGAGATGTATTTTTGTGAAGGTGAAGTTAGTGGTATAGGATAAATGGTGTCTCTCTCACACTTTTTATTTTTGGAATTGCAAGAAACACAGGCCCTGCTTTAGAGTTTGGCTTCAGGAGTTAGAAGAGTAAAGGTGCAAGGTCTGCACATGTGGATACAATGTTTGCAAGCATAGTCCTTGGGAGCAGTAAAACAAGGAAGGTCTGATGGGTCAAAATCTGGGGATAAGGCCATTATCTATGATGGGACAACAATACAGAGAAAAGCGATAAAAGAAAATTTTTTATCAGTGATGTGTAGATGATGAAGAGAAAGTGGCAGTTCAGTAGGGTGGTTGCGGAGTATTGTGCATGTAATTTGCTCTGTCTATTTTATGTAAAAAGTGGAAAGTCCGTCAAGACTTTAAACTGAACACTTTGGTCAGTCCATCAAGACTTTAAACTGAAAAATGGTGTAGTTCCCCAAGACTATAGACTGAGAATTATTTGATGGTTGAGTCCTTCAGGACTATAAACTGATAATGTGATGTTGATGTGATTCTGGCAGAGGGCATCCAAAGGAGGAGTCTCTGAATTTAGTTGAGGCAAGTTGGGGGGGTAACAGATGAGCTGTCTGCTCTGTAAAACAGTTACCCCAGGGTGTTAGTTTATTTTCTTTGGTCTTTAATGTTTTGATCTCTGGTTCTGTCTTTATAATTTTGGTTTTGAGTCCCCCAAGACTATAAAATGAGGGTTTTTGAGTCCCCCAAGACTATTAAATGAGGGTTGTTAGTCCCCCAAGACTTAAAACTGAGGATAAGTTCCCCAAGAATTTAAACTGAGGATTTTTTCAATATTATTTTATTTTTAAGTCAAGAATTTCAGGCAAGAATCAATTACAGAAGAGAATCAAGAGATGAAACAAAGTGTTCAGCATTAGTCTTGAACTGGTGGATGAAGTGTCTTTTTTTCTCAATATTCTGTGGATCTTTGGCAGGTGTGGATTGGAAATAGTTTAGAATGAGATGATTTTGTTGAGAAGAGTGTTGTTGGAATTTGTCCTTGATGGTGGGCAATTGAATTGGCGGTGGTGTTTCAATGGTTTTCACATTTTCATCATCACTGTCTGGATGAGAATAAACTGGAAATTAATCAGCTTAAATTTCAGTAAGGAGAAGCATTGTTTTTACCATCGGAAGGACCAGGTATGGTAGAGCTAGTGGTTGTAGTGGTGTTGGCACTCTTTTTGGAAGGGTGTAACTAGTTGATTAATCTGGGTATCAATATGGAAGGCCTAGATCTTTTAGTTTTGCTGGAAGATGGACCAAGTTGAGGGGAAGGTGAACATATTGCAGATGATAATGGACAAGGTCTGGAGCAAGATTTCTTTCTGGAATAGCAGGCATCACAAGCAGCTCCGTATGGATGGATTGGTGATGATATGGTGCAGATGAGGTTATGGTCAATACAGTATTGACAGGGACCCATTTTAGAGATTAGTTTTGAAAAATGTGTGAACATGGTGGTTTTAGCTAAGGAGAATGCAAAAATTCCCAATTGGAGGAAGGATGTGGTCTTCCAACATTGGCAGAGGCCTTTGTTGGTCTGTTTGTCCCTGTTTTGGTATGTCTTAATTAACATTGGTTGAAAAATTGGGTGTTTTTTTAGTTTTATTCAGTGAGTATTGGGACTATGAGTATGTGGGTACTACCAATGAATATCCCCAGGTTTTCTCTATATTTTATGTCTTGTGGACATTTTTCATATTCTAAGTTTTAAGGGGTCATTTTTTCATTTTTCATTTCTAAAAGATAGCTGTTTAATTTTGTTTTTTGTGTTTTACGGGCTAACCTTAAGTCTTAGAGTTAAGTTCTTAGTACCATTAAGTAGAGATAATTTGGCTCTATCTTTTATGTCACAATGTTGTCATAGCTTAATTTTGTCTTTTAAGGGTTTTAGTAGTTGTGGTAGATTTTTCTAAGTTTTTTTGGCTTTATTGGTGGTTTCTGGTGGTTTTCTGGCTTCAGGGAGGCTGGCCGCTTCTAGGTGGGCCACCCACCTTGGTTATAGAAGGCTGAGAAGCACTTATAGAGGGTTTTTATTCAATTTGGCTGCCAAAAGCAACAAATTTGTTGCTTTGCATGAATTTTTTAGATGTTGGTCTGTGTTTACACACTGAATAAGACAGTTTGGGGCAACTTTAATTATCATACAACCATCTGGAGGTGATATCATTGTTTCTCACTTAGTTTTCACTCTTTTTTGGCCACAATTGGCTGTGTTTGTTTCAATTTTAGCTCTTCATTTAACTCAACTTTGGCAACTGGTTTCTCTGGTGTAGCTTTTCTACCTGCATCAAGTATTTTTGGTGTTTTCTGTGCAACAAGTGCACAGTGTTTTGGTTTTCTGGTGTGAATCTTTCTGCATTTCAGGTTTCTGGTTCTTTGGTTCTCAGTGGTCTGCTATTGGCTACTGTCTTGACATGTAAAGCAGTCAAGAAGTGTGTTGAAAGGGGTATAGTAACAGTCTCTAATTTTCTGTAGCAAATAAATCTCACCTGGTATTTCTCAAAGGGACAGGGGATTATCTCTCCAGTTTTACTCCAAATCCCTTGGTCAAGGCCTATAGCTAGTACTATAGGATTGTCTACAGCGGAGTTCAAAGAGGCTATATCAAAAGATGGATCAAAGGTTAGGGTAGTAATCATATATTATCCTGAAGCTGAAGGAATGGTAGAAAGAGGGCATCAATTATTAAGGATTCTGTAGTTAACATGCGTGGAGTAAGTGCTGAAATGTTAAGCCACTATTCAACATTAGTTTTATTTTCTGACAAAATCACTTCCAAAAGAACAACTGGATATTTACCATAAAAACTAGTTTTTGGAAAAAAAGCAGATTTACCAGTTGATATAGAGGCTGAATCATATCATGGAGTATACTGGGCCATTTTAAAAACTACTGAATAATCATTATGTACCAGAATGGCTCTGTGAGAAAAGAAATAAGATACTTTAGAAAAGGAATATTCAAAAATGATGAATATTAAGAATTATTCAGTTGGATATTGGGATAAGAGGTTGGCTCATAGGTTAAGGAATACTTTTTAAATTGGAGATATTTTCTTGGTAAATAATAGGAGTGTGGAAAGTCAGTGTGGAAGAATCCTTTCTGATATGTGGAATTGACCATACAGAGTTAGAGAACATGTATCTGGTGGCTCATATGTATTAGGGGAACTGGATGGAGTTTTTTTGAAGAAGAGGGTAACTTCTGATCAAGTCAAGAAGATCTATCCTAGGGGCACAAGGTTTGTTGAAGACTAACTCAGAAATAAAGAGAAACTACCTACCATTGTTTATGAAGATTTCCTCCAAAATGAGGATAAACTACTTTACTATCGCTTAAAGAAAATTTACTTGTTAAGAGAGTATAAAATAAAACTATCATTAAAATTATCCATCATTAAATTCAAATGTTAAAAGTTTATGGTGAAGAATCATTTAGGAATGTAACTATTTCTGGTAGAAGTTTTCATAGGGGAACCTTCTAAATTTAATGTTGGCAAGTTTGGGGGTAATTAATGGGTCAACTGCTCTATTCCCAATTACCTCAAAATGTTTTTTACCATAGTTTCCCTGTTTAAAGTTGAATTCTGTCTTTTTTTTGTTATATAGGAAGTCCACTAAGAGTATAAAATGGATTAATACCATTTCAATTGATTCCACTAGTTCAAAGCAGATTCAAGGAAGTTTTTATTTTTTATTTATGTAATTTTATTTTTGAATTTTTATGTTAGAATTTTATTTTATTTTAATTTTAAAATTTTTAAAATTTATCTTCTCAGAGATAATGATCACTGATGGTCTCCAATCATCTCAGAAATCGGAGGGAGCCCACCCAGAGATCATTTCCATTTTTGTTTATTATTTCATTCAAATTTAAAAAAAAAAATTATATTTATTTACAATTTATTTTCTTGTGTATTCCACATCAATGTGCACTTGGATTTTGGTATGATGTCAGGGGTACAGCTCATCAAAAGGCTGGGGAACTCTTTTATATATATTTTTATTTTAAATTTACAAACTTCATAATATCTCTGGAAATAATTATATTTGATTTTTTTTTAAATATTTTTATTTAATTTTAAAAAAAAATAAATTTAAGATAATATCTCTGCAAATAATTATATTTAATTTTTTTTTTTTAATATTTTTTTTAAATTTTTTTTTTTAAAAAATAAATTACAGATTCATATTATAAATTTTATATTTCAAAATTTCTCTACTTTACAAATTTTTTTGTTAAAAAGACAAAATAATAATAATAAAAATAATAAAATATAAAAAAATGAAAAACAAAATTAAAATTATTAAATAAAATAAAATTAATAAAATAGTAGTATGGTGTTTTAGGATTCTATATATATTCTTTACTTCAGTTTCTTTAAAATTACTAGCAGGATTCTGAAAAATTGAGGAAGTTTCTATTTTGATGAAGACAGCACAGTAAAGTTTTCAGGAAAGGCTCTTTTAAATCTTTCATATCTTTAAATTGACTACACTGTTTATGGCCAAGCCAAGTGGCCATTTTATAGAGAAATATCATAAATTTTTCTTTTGTGAATACTGATGCAGAATATTCTGGCAGATAATCTTTTTAATTGGCCAAGTTAGCTTTGAAAACAAAATATAATTGTTGATCAACCTCATTAAATTTCAGCATAGCTGAAGTGGGTTCTGGATCAGGGATAAAAAAAGGGGACAGAGAATAATGGGATCAAGAAGAATCTAGATAAGGTCATCAATAAAACTCAAGACATAAAATTTAAAAGAAATATGAGAATATTAATTGTTTACTAAAGTCAACTGTGTCAATCTCTAGATTTAAAGGCAGGCTTGGAAGAAGTTTTTCTTTAAGAAGGGAAGAGTAGGATTTTTAATGTTGTGATATGAAGGAAGTTTTAGGAAGGCTGTGATGCCTCTGGAAGGAGCAGGGATTAAAAATCCATAAACTGTTAAAATATTTCTTTTCTTACAGAAAATTATTGGAGGACTAGAAGATCTGGCTCTTTTTGATAAAGAGGAAGGACAACATGGGCTGCTAAATTTAGGCTGAGGAGTAAGAGTCTCTGCTGTAGGAGGTGGAGAGAAAGAAGAAGAAAAAAAATCCATAACTTATTCAGGTGGATTAAAAATTGCTTTTGGAGCAGTGGGAGCTCTAAGGATGAAAAAAGAGAGTCTTGATTGGAGAGAATGAGCAGCATAAAGAGCAGAAGAAGGTGGACCCAGAGACTCAGAGTCGGAAGGAATATTTAAAAAGCATGATGGTGTGAATTGAGTAAGAAATTTAGAGGTGAATAATTTTGGAGAAGGAGTAGAAAGCTTGCAATGTGAGGCAGATCTTGTAGAAGGAAGGTGGAATGAACCATATTTAATGCCAGAGCATTTTCTCTTCTTTTCAAAGCAGTTGAAACAGGCCCTGTAGTAGGTATATCTTTTCTGTTTATAAGTGTAGGTACACTATTTATGGGTAAAATATTAGTAATCACAGACTTGGTCACTAGAAGCAGTGAAGTTGGAAAGAGTCATCTTGAAAATGTGATAATTAGGTAGGAAAGAATAAGCTGGATAGGAAAACAGGAAAGGGAGAAAAATATGGTGAAAATGGGCTCAAGGAAAGTAGTAGGCAGTTAGAATCAACATAATCTTTAGTCCACTATGACCTAAAACAGGAAAAAAAACTATATTTTTTTTGGTCCACTATGACCTAAAACTGGAAATAAACTATAGGAATTTGGTCCACTATGACCTTAAACTGGAAAATAACAGAAAAATGTCAATTATTGGTCCCCTATGATATAAAACTGGAAAATTACCTTCACTTTGGTCCACCAAGACTATAAACTGGTAATCTATTAAAATTTTGGACTTCAAGGATATTAGGATGAAATTTTAATAAAGTGGAATATTCAATTCAGTCATTTGTAATTTATCTCTGGCTCATCAGTATTAAAACTGAAACTCACTCTTTGGCCAACTCAGTCATTAATGAAAATAGTGCAACTAAATTTAGGCAATGAAGATATTATTAAATAGAGTTATTTAGCATGAAAGAAAGATGGATATTTTAAAGGTTATTGATGAAAAATGTTAAAAGTCAAAAATATAGATGCTAAGAATGTCTGGTAAATTATGATTTATAATAAAATTTAGCAGTGATTTTATAGGGTAAGAAATTTTTTTGAAAGTTTTGATGCTAAATCATAAAAGAAGGATAGAATTTAAATTTAGTGGGTCTCTTTGGTAGCCTATTTAGGTGAAATCTTGGAGGACCTTAAGGCAAGAATGGAATCATAGTATTTGGCTCAGGGGGAATCCCAATGGGAATGGAATCAAAATGATTTGGATCATTAGGGAGGCCCACTCTCTCATGCTGTAAAAATGATGGAGATTTGTAGAGGACATTCTGAAGGGATTCAAACCTTGCTCTCAGTAGTGGAATAATCACAAGGAAAATAAGGTTTATTGAAATTTATTTCAAAATATGACAAATTTAAAAGATTTAAAATCAACCAGACAATAAAAGTTATCAGCACCAAAATAATTAAAGAATTAAAGTTTTAAAATTTTTTTAAAGAATAGAAGACAATTAAACTAAATAATCCCTTTGGAATCTTTAAACATTATTATCAAAGCTTTGCATCAAAATCATTCTCTTCATTAAATGTTTAGTATTATTAGAAGGAGTGTCCTGAAAATATGTTAAAAATTTAGGCTTCATATCATCACAAAAATCAAGAAAGAGATATCTATGGAAATTAGGATAATGATTAATGTAATCATTGTGCACCTGGCCAACATCATCCGTATTGGTGACTCCAATTGCTTAGGATTTGGAAGAGATATTAGTTGGATTTGGAAATAGTAGAAGAATTATTTAATTAAAATCAAAAGACTTACTTTTTGAGCCAAGAAATAATGTTTCAGAAAAACTGAATGGAGAAACTGGCACAATAGGATTGAGAACATGAGATGGAGGAGGAAGCTAAGGGTTGGGATTTTTAGAAGAAGAAGCTGTTTTGGCCTTTATATTACAAGAGAAGGTGGGAGCTTTTGATAGTCTCTTTTTGGGATTAGTTTGAGCAGGAAGAGCAGCTGATCCAGTATAAAAATTATTTTTGGAAGGTATAATTTTACAATTACACTTGATTTTCTTAATCCTGCAAAGATCACAGGGAGTTCTTCCAAGAGAACCAGGATTAGAAATCAGACAAGGAACCTGGTATTTGGCACAAAGCTCACATGGGACAGCAAGGTCTCTTGATGAAATAGTGATGATAATACTGATTTAAAAATAAAGCAAAAATATTCATGACTAGTTAAGGTAGCTGGTTGAAGAGGATGAAAAGAGGATGAATATGTGTTTGATCAACTATTCAAATTTAAAGAATGGGGACATTCTTCATTAAAGAGAGGATTTGGCAGTCTAATGCTTAGTAGAGAACTAAATTTTATTATAAAATGATTTTTAAAAGATGGTTGTTGAGATTGTAAAAGTGAATGAAATTTTAAAATGGTTATTTTTAAAATAATGAGTATTAAAAGTGGTTTAAAAGGGGTTTATTTTATTAATCAGGATTAAATGAATATTTAAAATTCAGGAAAAGTAATTAATGGTATAAAATTGCATGGAATTTGAATTCAGGAGTCTCAAGAATCTTTGGGAATTTTTGAGGAATTTTTATTTTTTTTCTACATTTTTTAATAATTGTATAAAGTTTTTATGTTTACATTTGATTTTTCATAATTTACTTATATTAGAAAATTCCTTACTAGATGAATAGGGTTTCCCAGACTATTTTAAATTGAATGGATTATAAAGGAGATATAGATCTATCATCTATAATTTTTCTACATATTAAAGTAGTATTTTAAGGTTCTAATTGAGTCCAGAAGTCTTTAAAAGCTCCAGAATGCCCAGACAATCTCTGTACAAACTCTGGAGATCTCCAGAAGAGCTCCGGAATGCTCCAGTTAGGGAAAATAGGGCACATGAAATAATATTTCTTTTGATTTAGTTCACAAGCATGGAAAGATGCTTAATATGCCTGATGGTTTATCAAGAAAACCACCTACTGAAGAGGATTCTGACTCAGACGAATTTGATGAAGATTTACATTTTATAAAAGCCAGTACCAAAAAGTTTCTGAAGACTTTTGTTACCTCCCCCATGAGGTTAAACTGGCAGGATTAATATCTATTAATAGTGATTATGAATACCTCCACCATGAGGATAAATTGGAAAAAAATAGAAATATGGTAAATTATTTTCTTTGGGAGTTTAATTATGGTGTAGATAAATTAGGTAAAAAAAAGGTTCAAGATATTGTGTATATGGGTGAGGATGGAGAAATTGTGTGGGATAGGAGAAAGTTGGTGAATGGTGTATATGTTAAACTTTTAGAAAATTTGGTTAAAGAGAGGTTGGGTGTTAAATATTTGGCTAAAAGGAGGTTAGACAAAGATGAATATAATTATTCTAAAAAGGATAAAAAAGGAAAAGAAGAAAATGTGGTTTCTAAAAGGTTGGAAGCTTCAAAGATGGAAATTTTAAAACTCTTTTATGATAAAAGGCAAAGTCAAGGTTTAAAGTTATTGACTTATTCATGTGCAGGTAATTTAGGAGATAGGTAAGTGCCTGTTGTTGTAATCCAACAATGGAAGAAGCCTTCATTGGTCTGTTTGGAACTGTTTTGGTATGTCTTAATTGACATTGGTTGAGTAATTGGGTGTTTCTCTGGTTTTATTCAGTGAATATTGGGACTATGGGTATGTGGGTACTACCATTGGATAGCCCCGGGTTTTCTCTATATTTTGTTTTTTGATAAAATTCTTCATATTCTAAATTTTAAGGGGTCATTTGCTCATTTTCCATTTCTAAAAGATAGCTGTTTAATTTTTTTTGTGTTTTATGGGCTAACCTTAAGTCTTAGGGTTAAGCACTTAGTACCATTAAGTAGAGCTAATTTGGCTCTATATTTCATGTCCAAATGTTGTCATAGCTCAATTTTGTGTTTTAAAGGTTTTAGTAGTTGTGGTGGATTTTTCTAAGTATTTTGAGCTTTATTGGATGTTTTTGGTGGTTTTCTGACTGCAGGGAGGGCTGGCTGCTTCTAGGCGGGCCACCCCCCTCAGTTATAGAAGGTTGGGGAGCGTTTCTAGAGGGTTTTCATTCAATTTTTCTTCTAAAAGTGCCAAATTTGTTTCTGTTCACGGATTTTTTAGGTGGTGGTCTGTGTGTACATACTGAATAAGACAGTTTGGGGCATCTTTAATTATAATACAACCTTCCAGAGGTGATATTATTGTTTCTCACTCAGTTTTCACTGTTTTTTGGCCACAATTGGCTGTGTTTGTTTCAAGTTTAGCTCTTCATTTAACTCAACTTTGGAAACTGGTTTCTCTGCTGTAGCTTTGAAGCCTACATCAAGTATTATTGCTGTTTTCTGTGCAACAAGTGCACAGTGTTTTGGTTTTCTGGTGTGGATCTTTCTGCATTTCAGGTTTCTGGTTCTTTGGTTCTCAGTGGTCTTCTATTGGCTACTTTCTTGAATTGTTAAGCAGTCAAGAAGTGTGTTTTAAGGGGTATAGTAACAGTCTCTAATTTGCTGTAGCAAATAAATCTCACCTGGTATTTCACAAAGGGACAGGGGTTTTTCTCTCCAGTTTTACTCCAACTCCCTTTGTCAAGGCCTATAGCTAGTACTATAGGATTGTCTACATTTCTGGCACCCAACATGGGGTGAGGATTTGCTAGCTTTTAAAATCTCTTTTACTGTTGCACTATCTTCTTTTGTGGACTCTTTGTGGATTTTAGATTTTTGGTGCTGTATCTGTCTGTGGTTGGTCTAGGGTGTCTTCTCTCTAGTTTTATTTAGTCCCTCCTTTGTCTCTGAAGGCTATTGGTGGGACTTTGGAAATCTTCAGTGGAAAGTTGGGGAGGTGTAATTAGAAATAGTTAGAATGGTCAGGATCAAGTCATGGAAAGGGTAAACTTGATTTGGAGAGGAGGCAAGGTTATTTTTGGAGGTCTTTGAAGCTTCTGCTGATGTGGAAGGGGCTTCTGATTTGAATAGGGTGAAGCAGGTGATCTTCTTCATTAATGATATAGAGGTGGTGAAGGAAGTTCTTTGGATGGAGGAATATAAGATCCAGGATTTGGGAAAGTTAAAGATGGAAATGATTAGGAGGTGGCCAACTGTGTTTTCAATAAATGATCTTTATGGCATTGATAGGAAATGGAAAATTGATGGTGGTGTAACTTCTCTAATTCAGTATGGTAAATTTATGGAGGAATATGAAGAGGTTATGGACTATTTCTATTATGATGGTATTTACTCTCATGAAATGGAAGCCAAGAGTTTATTCTGGAGTGACATGGGTCTGGAGGTCAAAAAGGAGATTCAGGGATTTCTGTTAAAGGATGGGCTGATGAAGACACTTCTAAATGGAGAAAGTAGGATTTCTGCTATAGGTGTTTTGAAGAAGGCTATTCTGGGGCATCTTGAACACCTTGTTTCTAAAAAGGTGGAAAATAAGAATGAAAGTTTAATGGGGAGAAATGTATAGGAAGAAGTGGCAGAAAATTCTGCTACAGTGGAAATTTTTGAATCACCCACTTTGGGAGGTGAGGATGTTTGTGATGTTTCAGAAATTTTTATTTCATTAACAGATTATGTCAATGAGTCTAAGGAGTGTGATTCATTTGATTTTTTGGATATGTACACACTAGATTATCAGTGTATCTTTTCAAAGGTGGATGAGATCTGTGGGAAGGAAAAACTGGATTTTCATGATGATATGGTTTCTTCATGTTTAGATAATGATTTTTGGATGAAGATGTTTCTTTAAGATCTAATTATTGTCAGCAAGCTCTTGTGTGTGATCTATTGCTCTTAGAGGAAGATTATTTTCTGGGTGCACCTTTAAGTTCAGAAGATGAATAATTGGAGGAGGATGTTAATTTTGATGTTATGGAGTCCATTCAGGAAGTTCTTTTGGACTCTCAGAGTAATCCTGAACTTAATGATTTGAATAATCATGAAAAATATTCTCAGTTTCTTCTTTCAAGTTCAAAGAATGGAAGAAATGGTGATAATATCTCTATACAAGGTTTGGATCTTCAGAATGATTATGTTCTGGATGTATGTTTGTTGGAGGAATATAATTCCAAGCTGATTCCCTCAAGATCAGAGGATGGTTGCTTGGGGAAAGACGGTTCTTTCAATTTTCTGTGTCCTGTTTAGGAGGATTTCATTAAACTTCTGAATATATTCTTGATTGATGATTTGGAGTTAGAGACAGTAAACTCTCAGCTTCTTCCATCAACTGTAGATGGTTTTTTTAGAAAAGAGGATAAAATTATTAATGCTGTAGATTGCTCTGTTTCAAAAGATATAGGGTGGGTGGACACTGGGAATGAAATTGATGGTGAATTCAGTTTATGGAGACAGAAGGGGATTTTGTTTAAAGGACTGATTATGGGATATCAGAATTGGAAGATGGGCTTAACTTTTTGTAGCCCTAGGGGAAAACATATCAGTTTCAACCAGGAAATTTCAAGAATCATATTCCTCCAAAATGAGGATAAACTTCTTAATTTGTTTTGGTTTTGTTTAATTTGGTCTGTATTTTTTTGGTCAGAATTTTTTTTGTTTTGTCCAATTCTTATCAGTATCTCTGGTTCAAGTCTATATATAAAAATATAAAAATAAAAATAAATCTTAGTATAGTGAAGATGGAGGAAAAGAAAAATTTGAGGGAAGATGGATATTTTATTTAAAAGAAAATGAAGATAAAAATTATGATCATTGGTTTTATCTAACCTCCAGCATAAGGTTAAAATGAAAAAATATAAAAGATATTTCTAAAGTGGATTTCTGGATTTCAAGAATTTTAATGGTTTTTTAATGGGTTTGGGCCATATAGGAGAATATTTGTGTTGGAAAATCCTTTTGTTAGAAGGTACCCAAGGGTGGGACTTTTAGATTTGATTTTTTCAAGTGTGGGGGTAACTGATAGGCTGGCTGCTCTATCAACAGTACCCGAGATTGTCTGTTTCCAACCCCTTCTCTTAATTTGGTTGAACCCTAGTATTGGCCCCTCTTCACAGGTTTTAGTCCTCTATTATTTTAAACCGGAAATTCTTTTAATCTTCAAGTGCTTTACTCTTCACATTATTGGTTTTGGTTTATTGGTTTGGATGTTGTGTTTTTTTAGAAAGTACCCAGGGGGGGCTTCTAAATTATATTTTGGCTAGTGTGGGGGTAATTGATGAGCTGGCTGCTCTGTAGAACAGTTACCCCATAATGTCTGTTTCAAGTATTTTTTTTCCTAGTTGAATACTAGTTCTTGTTTTTTCATTCAGGTTTCAAGTCCACAATGAATTTAAACTGGCTTTGGACTGGCTTCCATGGTCTATTTGGATTGGTGTTGGATCACTGGTGGTCTCTTATCATTTTTACTTATTGGAGGAAGCCCACCCAGTGATCATTTCCTTGGAATGGAATTTCTATGAAGCCAGAATTTTTCTTTTTCTTTCTTTGATTTTTTTGTCTATGGTTGTGTTAGATAGCAGTTTTAGATTATTTTATTTTTTTATTTTTTTCTTTTAATTTTTCAAGGGGGTTATTAGAATGTAAAGAGGGAAAAAATCACAAAATTATATTAAATGGGGTCACCACATCAGGCTCACCTGGTGTGGGCAAGTATTGGTGGGGAAAGGCTCATCAATTGGCCAGGAAACGCTATTTTTTTTCTTTTTTTATCCTTATCTCATTTTTTTATTTACTTTATTTTCTAATCATTTCATCTTATCTTTACTGATTTAATTGTGTATCCACATCAAGGTGCACTTGCATGTGTGTAAGGTATTAGGGGATCAGCTCATCAATTAGATGGGGGATACTAATATTTTTTTAATTATCTTATTTTCAAGTTTTTTTATTTTTTAGTATCTTAAGTAATAATAAATGAAATAAAATAATAAAATTAAAATTAAAATTAAAAAATTAAAAAATTAAAAAATAAAATAAAAAATAAAAATAAAAATAAAAATAAAAATAAAAATAAAAATAAAAATAAAAATAAAAATAAAAATAAAAATAAAAATAAAAATAAAAATAAAAATAAAAATAAAAATAAAAATAAAAATAAAAATAAAAATAAAAATAAAAATAAAAATAAAAATAAAAATAAAAATAAAAATAAAAATAAAAATAAAAATAAAAATAAAAATAAAAATAAAAATAAAAATAAAAATAAAAATAAAAATAAAAATAAAAATAAAAATAAAAATAAAAATAAAAATAAAAATAAAAATAAAAATAAAAATAAAAATAAAAATAAAAATAAAAATAAAAATAAAAATAAAAATAAAAATAAAAATAAAAATAAAAATAAAAATAAAAATAAAAATAAAAATAAAAATAAAAATAAAAATAAAAATAAAAATAAAAATAAAAATAAAAATAAAAATAAAAATAAAAAAAAAAATAAAAATAAAAATAAAAATAAAAATAAAAATAAAAATAAAAATAAAAATAAAAATAAAAATAAAAATAAAAATAAAAATAAAAATAAAAATAAAAATAAAAATAAAAATAAAAATAAAAATAAAAATAAAAATAAAAATAAAAATAAAAATAAAAATAAAATTGAAATTAAAGGTAAAAATATTTTTTATTTGCTAATTATAAATTTTTATGTTTCTTTATTAATTAATTATTTTATTTTATTTTATTTTATGTTTACAATAATTTATTGTTTGGAAGAAGAAGTTTCTGGAGGTTGATTAGGATTGTGTTGATGTTTTTTTTTTTTGGGATTGTGGCATGCACTGTGTTCTTTAAAGTGCAGTCTACCTCAAAGATGGTATGGGTTGTAGTGGTCTGGAACTGGTTTTGAAGGAAGCTTAATAGAGGAAGCAGAAGAGGCTGGGAAGGAATTTTTGAAGGTATGCTTAACTATTCTGGAAATCTTCCATTGGTCATGCAGAATTTTCTTTCTCAGTTTCTTCTCAAATTCATTTAAGGGTTCTTGAAGAGCAAAAGCCTTTAGAATTTTCGGACACATGATGCTTATGTTTTGTTTCATCTTTAAATAATGAAAGGTTGAAGTAGGTTCAAGTGGGTGGCCAACTCCAACAGTGTCTTCAGGAGGAGGAGTGCCATCTAAAGAAGAAGAAATTTTATCTGAAATTGTTTTTTGTAGAATAATTTTGATGAAATACTGTGGTACTTAAAGATGGGAAGTTTTGAAAAATGTAAGCCATTGGGGTATGGACTTCTGAAGGATTTTGAATGTTTCTGGTTGTTGGATTAGCCTGAGATGAATAAGGGTTGTCTTGATCCTCTTCAATAGAGTGTTGGGAAGGTGAACTGGGGTGGTACTTTTCCTGAGGCCTAGTTGGAGAAAAAAAAGTGTTACTGGTTTTTTTGGTGTTGTTTTTGTTGATACCCTGCTCAGTTATGTTGGTTTCTGGTGCAGGAGAACCAGAATTGTTGTGTGAGGGATCAGGAGATGGAGATTTGGGGGCTGATGGTTGCTCTCTAGATGAAGTTCTTGAAGAGAAAGAACTTTCAGATGAGTAATTGGCAGGTAATGGAGAAGTGTAGCATCTTTTTCTAGATAGAGAAGGAAGTTTAGGTACTGGGACTGTATTTGGTGTTCTGGTCTTTTCTTGGGAAGTTCTGGAAGGTCTTCTGGCAGGTTGAGATGTGTGGGAAGTTTTGGTCCTTAAAATGTTGGACTGCGTATCTCTGGAAGCACTAGGAGGTGGTTGTTTAAATGTTTGTTAAAAGAAGATAGATTTTGGTAAATTTCTGGGAATATTAGGTAATTTTCTGCCTGATTTTTGCTTCTGAGAAAGGCAGGAGGTCCACCTGGACCTGTTTTAAGAGCTTAGGAGCTGATTTGGGGGAATTTGATGTGGATTAGCAGAGAGGAAAGCAGAAGTTTGATAGGATAAAGATGGTCTTTTAGAATGGGCTCTGAGGACTGATCTTCTAGATTTTTTGGAAGGAGCAGAAGAGAGAGAAGAAGAGGCTGGCCCTAATTCCGGATATCTTGAAGGAGATCTATAAATATATTTATGAGAAGGTGAAGGTAGAGGAATGGGACAATTGTGATCTCTTTAACATCTTTTCTTCTTAGAGTTTCAGGAGTCACAAGCTCTGTTGTATAATTTGGCCTCAGGGGTTGGTAAGGAGAAAGTGCAGGGTCTTCACATATTAATGCATTACATGCAGGCATAGTCTTTGGGAAAAGTGAAACAAGGAAGATTGGAAGGGTCAAAATCTGTGGATCCAAGAGTTTTCATGATCCATGGTGAGAGAAGAATGAACAGAAAGAGATGAAGAGAAAATTATTTTCAGTGATGGTAGAAATTTAAGTGTTTGTTTAAGTCAACAATTAGAATGTGGGAGGTATGCATGAAAGCCATGCATGATTTATATGCAAGTATTCTGTTAGTCCATCAAGAATATAAACAGAAAAATGGTTTCAGTCCGTCAAGAATTTAAACTGAAAATTGGTTGTGTAGTCCCCCAAGACTATAAAGTGAGAATTGGTGATAAGTGAGTCCTTCAGGACTAAAAACTGATAATGTATTTGTTTTACTTGGGCAGAGGATATTCAAAGGGGGAGTCTCTGAATTTAGTTAAGGAAAGTGTGGGGGTAACTGATGAGTTGACTTCTCTTTAGATTAGTTACCCCAGAGTTTTAATTTGTTTCTTTGAGTCTTTAATGGTTTTATCTCTGGTTCTGTCTTTTTGAATTTAGGTTTAGAGTCCCCCAAGACTATAAACTGAGAATTTTGAGTTCTCCAAGACTTCAAACTGAGGGTGAGTCCCCCAAGACTTTAAACTGAGGAATTTTTTTTGTTTGATACATTCAGGAAGTCTGGAAAGTGGTCAAAAAATTTTGTTTCTAAGTTAAGGATTTCAGTCAAGAATCTAATTACAGATGAAAATCCAGAGATGAAACAAAGTGTTTAGAATTAGCCTTGAGCTGGTGGATGAGGTGTCTTTTTTTCTCAATGTCCTGTGGATCTTTGGCAGGAGTGGATTGGAAGTACCTTAGAAGAAGATGTTTTTTGAGATGAATGTTTTTGGGATTTGTCCTCAATGGTGGTCAAATGATTGGGTTTGGTGTTTCAATGGATCCCACATTGTCATCATCACTATCTGGATGGGAATAAACTCAAAAGTCATTAGTTTAAATTTAAGTATGGAGAAAAATTGGTTTTGCCATCAGAAGGACCAGGTATGGTGGAACTAGTGGTAGAAGTGGTGTTGAAACTCTTTTTGGAAGGGTGAAGTTTGGTGATTAATCTAGGCATAAGAATGAAAGGCCTAGATCTGTTAGTTTTTCTGGAAGAGTGACCAGGTTGAGGTGTAGATGAGAATTATTAAGAGGATGAAGGATCAGGTCTGGAGAAGGATTTTTTTTCTGGAATAGCAATCATTGCAAGAGGTACTTTTTGGATGAACTGGTGTTGGTATTGTAAAGGTAAGTTTGTGGTCAATGCAGTATTAGAAGGGACCCACTTCATAGATTGATTTTGACAAATGTTGGAACATGGTGGATGTTGGAGCAGAATGAATGTGGAAATTATTAATTGGAAGGAGGATGCGTTAATCCAACATTGTCTGGGGCCTTTGTTTTAGAGTTTGGTACTTTTTTTTGATGTCTTAAATGGCATGGATTTTTATTATTATGTTTTTCTGGATTCACAGGATGAATATTGGAGCTAAGGGGACAAGGCTATTATAATTGGTAGACGTGGTTTTTCTCTATATTTTTTGTTTCATGGTATTTTTATATTCCAAATTTTAAGGACTCTTTTGATCATTTTTTATTTTTTACTATAACTGTTTGATTTTGTTTTTTGAGTTTTATGGGCTAACCTAAAGTCTTATGGTTAAGTGCTTAGTACCATTAGATAGTCGTGATTTTTCTCTATGTTTTAAGTCGTGTGATTTTCAGCATAGTATATGGTTTAAAGTGTTTTCTGTTGTTTTCTGGTTTTTTAGTTGTTTTTGTGGTTTTATGGCTTCAGGAGGCCAGGCTGCTTCAAGGTGGCTGGCCTGTCTATACAGTAGAATTCTAGGAGCGCTTCTAGAGGGTTTTTATGAAATTTCTCTGACAGAAAATTCAAATTAGTTGCTTTAGCATAGATTTTTAGATGGGGTTCTGTGTGTACACACACCACGCAATATGGGGGGAGGACTTGCTAGCAAGTCCGCAACCTTGAACCCTAATTCATATCTTTTTCAGCACACATTGAGGTGGTGATGAAACAATCATGAAGAAATATTGAATTTACTTTGAAAACACCTTGAAACTGATTTGAACCTTCATTGAACCACAGTTGATTAATAGTTCAAAAAATATTCACAGCAGGAAAAAAGTGTGCACTAGATGTCTAGTGCTTTTTTTTGCTTCCTGAATTGATTCCTGGTAGAATTACAAGTGGGACTTCCATCTGATGCCTCCCTCCCCTAATTCTCCCTTATCTTCAATCTGACTTCCTATCCTACCCCCTTATCTCATTTCTAAACTTGCCATCTACTTACCCATTTTCCCTATTCCTTTCCTTCACAGTGAGAAAACAACTCTCCTCTCCTTCCCCCCCTCTCCCTTCTCTTCTCTTCATTTCTCACACCTCCCCCAGACCCTCACTCACCTTTCCCAGCCCACTGTCATTATTTAGTTTTATTTTACTTTGTATTTTTTTCATTTTTCATGTTTCTTCCCTACAAAAATCTTCCTTTTTCAACGATTGGCCACATTTTTTTAGTAAACACAAGCAACTCAAATTCTGAAATATGTATTTAGTTACATTATTTACCACTTGGAATGGGTTATAATTCCTCAAAATTTTATTCCTTGTTATTTCTAATTTATACATATTAATTATTCTCAAGTTTATAAAAAGTTGGCTACTTCCCAAGCCCTTGCATGCCTCCCCAACACTTTTTTCACCTCTTCAATCTCATCGCTCACCTCCCCCAGAAAAATAAAGGAACTGGGGAAGGCTGGGGAAGGTGAGAGAGGGGCTTTACAGGGCTGGGAGAGGTTATAAAATCCCCTAACCCACTTCGGGAAGGCTGGAAAAGGTGAGCAAGGGTCCTTAAAGGGCTAGGAGAGTTGATAAAAGCCTCTCACCTACTACTCACAGCCCTACTTAGTCTTTACAGCACCTCGTTCACATCTCCAGCCAAATTAAGGGACTTGGGAAGCTGGGGGAGGTGAGCGAGGGGCTTTGAAAGTCTGTGGGAGGTAATAAAAGCCTCTCACTCACTTCTCCCAGCCTTCCTTAGTCTTTACAGCACCTCGCTCACATCTCCAGCCAAAGTAAGGGACTGGGGGAGGCTGGAAGAGGTGAGTGAAGGGCTGGAAAGATTGGGAAGGTGAGAAAGGGCTAGGGGAGGTAAGCGAGAGCTGGGGGATGTGGACAATAAACTGGGGAGGTGAGTAATAGTTTTAGAATGTGAGAGAAAGGCTGGTGAGGGCTAATGGAGGTGAGTGGGGTGAGTGAGGGGAATGGGAGGTGAGCGAGAGGTTGCAAAAGGGGTGTAGTTGTGTTAAAAGTGAAAATAGAGTGGAGGGGAGTAGTGAGGAGGGCTTAAACATAGATTTTGAAGCTTAAAGGGTGTAGCAAATGTATCAGGAGGGCAATAAAAGGGTGGTGAGTGGTAATAGAATTAACAGAAATGAAAAAGCAGAAAAATTTGTGTGGAGAGATCGAGAGGTTGTCCATTGAGGTAGTGAAAAATGGAGTGTGAACTTTGTTCTTCGGGCGAACATCAGAGTCCACCCCCTCAATCTACAGCTCTATTCTGCCGATATGGAAAATGATTGATAATTATTTTTTATTGATATTTTTTAACTTAAACCTATAGTTTATACGTCTTTATTTTATATTTTTGATTTACAATGCACTTTAAGACTAAGAAAGTAATATAGTAAAATAATTGATAATGAAATACTATTTTGCTTTTTTACACAATAATTCACAGAATTCTTTTGATAACTATACATGATATAAATAAATAATATAATAGGAAAATTGTAGCAAAAAGTTAAAAACTAGAATAAAACATTTAAAGAAATTTTAAACTATTGAACTTATGTATTTTTTGAGTTTATTGTATTTATTTTTAAATGTAATAGTAAAATATGTTGGTTAGATTAAAAATAGCTTTGAATTAAATTAAATAATTAGGGTAAAGGTTGAGGAAAAGATTTATCCACATATATAACCATTTAGGCTTATTTCTTGTTTTGTGATTGCTATATATAACTGGATAATTGACTGTAATAACTGCAAATTTAAAAAACTTCAATAAGTTATCTACCTCAATATATTTATGATAATCTATTCAGTAACAGAATAAAATATCTGAGTCCTTTCTTTTACTAATTTTTTTCATTTCAATGACTATATACATTTTCAAAAAAATTATTTATCATGTTTTTGGTGGAACTTAGATTGAACTCTCAATGCAATCTTGTTTCCAAGTGTGGTTCATAATAATTTAAGCCATGAAAAAATTTATACTTTTTTAGAAGTTTTATTAATTACTTTTAAATATAAAAATAATTATATTTTTATATCAAAATATTTTTATTAAACACTTTGAAGTTCTAAAAATAAGTACATATTAAGAATTATTTTTAGATAATATTATATTAAAAAAAGTTTTAAGTTGATTATATATTATTATGATATGATTTCTTTCCATATTACGTATTACAAAACTACCTAAAAATCAATTTTATACAACTATATTACATAAAAAAGATATCAGCTCTTCTGCTTAGATTTAAAGTACTTCAAAAAAACATTATTTTTGCCTTAGGTACACATTATATAGAGTATTCAGAGCATCATATTAATTTTTTAGACTTACACATTTAAGTTTAATGGAAGCCTCACAGGATAAAATTGGTCATTTTGTAAAAAAAAAAATAAGTAAATATCTTTTAAATCAATATATATTTTTATAAAAAGTCAAATTTTAATATTTATGTTTAGTTTAAAATCTGTTATGAAGATTTGAAATATTGCTATTTAAATTAATTTTTATAACAATATAACCATTCCAGTATTGCTTTGTGATAAGGCCAATTTCAAGAAAATTTTTAAATTCTTCTGTTTAAATAAAATATCAAAGGGATTGTTTTTCATACACTTAGAAACTGAATAGAAACATCATATAAGATCTACCAATCAGCATAAATATCATAATTCCAATAAATCATTGATAAATCTTGAACCCATATATATAATTTTACAATTGCGTGTAAGTGTTCAGTTGTGAATTACTCCTATCAAAACTTTGATTCTAATGACTAAAAAAGCGTACCTGAAATGTTTCATTTAATTTATTTTTCAAAACCATAGAATTGAAATATTTTTTCTTTTCATTTAAAACATGGAATAATATTATTTTTAATAAAAAGATGATTGCCTTTACAGCTGCTTTTCTACATGGGTATAATCTAAATTACCTATTGTGTCTTTTTTACAAAATGAATATCATATAATAGTTTTTTAATTTGAAACTGATAGAATTATGAAAAATTACCACTTTTACCTATTTAATTCAGTTCTTGAACAATAATACAATCAAAATATCTACCTGAAGCACATTTTTTAACATGAGATCACTTTTCAAATTATATGGTGCTTATTCCCAGGTTGACACTGAAATTATCCCACAATACAGCATTGAAGCAAAATCAAGTACTAAAATTAAAGTTTAAATAAATTTATACTACTTTGTTTTAATTATCTTTAAATTTTTACATCTAGCTTGAATTTCAGTCTTTCATATGAAAAATTCACTAAGTAGTGATTAATTATTTCAACTCATGAGATTACTCTACCAAATAACCATATTTACATTGAATTTTGATGAAATACATCATGAAGAGTTCCAGAAAATCATATGTGTATTACATTGAATAAATTAATATTGTGAAAATTCTTAGTAGTTGAATATTCGATAGAAAAAAAAAGAGCAAAAAGATATTTCCTTTTAATTTTAATCATCTTCTTGCATCCAAAAATGGAAAAAACTGGATTAAAATTCACTTGTATAAGAATTATACTTCTTTCTAGACATATAATTAAACAATTTATCAATTATTAGTGCTAAGTGTAAAGAAGATATTAGAGAACTTCATTGAAACAGAAATTATGAAAACATATTTCTATCTTTTATTTTTCTTAATTATGAGTCTTTTCACAGTATTCTAGAATAGAAACTTGAGAATTTTTATGGTTCAATATTTTTATTAAATAATTCCATTGAGTTTAAAATAATTATATTGCATAATAAGAAATAATAAAAATACAAAAAAAAATATCAGGTAATATGGTTTAAATTAAAAAATAAAAGCTTCAAATTCTTGGTTAAAAGGAGTTATCATTAAAGAGAACCACTGATATTATTTTATATTTTTTCAAAAAAAATAGAATAAAATAATTAGAGAGGTTAAAAGTGATGTTTTTGAAATAAATAGTATAATTTTCAGTCTTTTAAGTGATCAGGTGAAATTCAAAATGAAAATGAAAATGAGTTTTGTGAAAAAAATTCTGTGAATGGATCAGATTATTAATCTTCCCTTGTTATTATTTCTATAAATTATTTATTAAACTTTCACTATTACTCAAGCACAGACTCATCCATGTTTGGTTAAGAGCCCAAGATGAGTTCAAAGTAAAGTTCAGTCTGAGTTCAGTCTGAGTTCAGTCTGAATTCCATCTGAATTCAAGTTGAGGACTTGCTAGCAAGTCCCCCCCAAATATTGAGTGGTGACACTGAATAAAACAGTTTTTGGACAACTTTATTTATCATACAACCATCTGGTAATCAGATAACTGTTTCTTACTCTGTTTTCACTGGTTTTTGGCCACAATTAGTTGTGTTTATGGAAAGTTTAGTTCTTCATTTAACTCAACTCTTGTCACTGTTCCTCTGGTATAGTCTTGAAAGCTATATCAAGTATCTAGCTGTCTCTGGTTAAGCTTTGCAACCTACCTTAAGTATCTTGCTTTCTCTGGTGTGGAAATCAGTTTACATTTCAGTTCTTTGGTGTGATAGTGTGTCTGGGGACTACTTTCTTGACTGATTAGACACTCAAGTGTTTTGGAAAGGGGTTTTAGCAATCAAAACTCAATTTAATTTAGCAGATAAATCTCACTTTAGTTTTCTAAAGGGACAGGGGATTTTCTCTCTGGTTTTTCTCCAACTTCCTTGGTCAAGGCCTATAGCTGGTAATTTATGATTTTCTACAACAGCACTAATTTTTATTTAAGAAGTATACTAGAATATTATTATAATAATTGTAAAGGTCAGTCTGAATTTATATAATTATTATTTTAAATAATGGATGGTATTTATGTTGAAAAGTGGTTACTTTTACAAGTGAAGATTAAATAAATATTTTACGGTCAAGAAATTAAGGTATAGGCTTAAATTTGCATGGATATAGAATTCAGGATTCTCAGGAATAATTGTGAACTTTTAATGAATTTTTCACTATTTCTCTACTATTATTAATAATTTTATAAATATTTTTGAATATTTTTGATTTTTCATAATTTACTTAAATTTGATGATTTTTAATTAGATGAATATGGCTGGGTGGATCATGAAAACTAGTTGGGAACGTATAAGAGAAGTAGTTCTATCATATTTAGTTTTTGTAAACTTTTTTTAAACATTATTTAAGATTCTAATTGAGTTCAGAAATCTGTATGAGATCCGGGATGCTCTGGGGGAAAATAGAGCCCATGACCTAACTATTCAAATAAAGCTGTAGACTCAAAATTAGAATGAGGGGGATCATAGTATCATATCTTATAATTTAGAAATCTAACAAAAATAAAGCATCTTATCTTATCATTAACAAGATCAACACATAAAAACAATAATTAATTTGTAATACCCTTATAAAATAACACTTTTATATAACACTTGAAAAATATTATTTCACAAAAAATTTACTTATACTTATAGGTTTTCATTGTAAATGTCTCATATTCAGGGACCTAATTTTAAAACCTGTTCACTGAAACTCATAGTTCGTTAAAATATAAATTTTAAATTATTTAAATAAATTTTCTGGTACAACTTTACTGTTGTATTCTCTTCATCAAAACTAAAAGAAGACTAATTCTTTATTTCAAAACTGTTTTTTTTCAAATATTCAACTGGTCTTTTTTTACCAAGTAGACTTATTAGCTTAGTTAAATTTGAACCCATATTTTACTTAAAGGGACAGGGTTTTCTTAGGTTTATCCAAGTCCCTTGGATTCTGCTTACAGTAAGGCAACTGTAAGAATCTATCTACATCAGCAAATGAGGTTCTTATGGAATGGATAATAAGGGAGAAGTAAAATGAAGAGGAAGTTCAGGAGTTAGCTGAGGTACTCTTATCTAAGGAGTTGAAGGTAAGGAAAGGATTGGAGGAGTATCACCTGGAGGAGGAAGTGCTGTATTGGAATGGGAGAATACTGGTGCCAAATAATGAAGAGATCAAGAGGCAAGTGGTAAGATCAGGGCATTACTCCCCAATGGGAGGACACCCAGGACTGCTGAAGAAAATAGAGCTGGTAAATAATAAAATTCTACTGGAAGTCCATGAAGGCATATTTCCAGCACTAATTAGCAGTGTTTGAATCTTTCTGGAGGAAGAAGGGCAGCCCAAAAGCCACCTTGTAGAAAGATAGCTCTTTAATACCAAACTATAGAAAAAATCTTAGATGGGTAGGTTCTCCTTTCAAAAATTGATTTGAAAAGAAGTGTCTGCCACTCAAATTTATAAAGACAGTGATACCAAGTATATAAGTGTGTTGAGAGAAAAGAAGAGTAGAAATAATTTTAGATATGAGAATAAATCAAGAAGTAATATATTTTAATATAAGTAATCCAACTTCTTCCTAGATATATTCTCAGTCACTCCCACTTTGAAGTTCTCTCTCTAATACTATCCTTTATTTAGTAATAAAATAATTCTACAGTGCTGTTTCTGCCTATGCACACCTGTTATGCACACAAATAAACAAGATATATATATGTTTCTTTATCTCTAATCTAATTATTCTATGTCTATAAATTTTTCACTCTCTTTTTTTATCAAAGAGTGTGCTTTCTTTTATATAACCTGTATGTTTAGTGCTCTTTATCTATGCTCTCTTTCCCTACTAGTTTTCCTGTGAAGTTTGGAACTAATATAATTATATCAAGTGTTAAACTAATTATCACAGTAATCTAAATGCTGAAATAGCATAAGTCTATTCTAATAGTGTCTTGAACATTTTTGGAAAAAATCAACTATTAGCTCCTTACACCACATCTATTCCTACATAAGATACACTTCGTGAGATTATCAGCTACACAATAAGTCTTTTACTACCTTCTGTACTTTTTATGGAAATATGGGCTTGAAATGTAAGTATCCACTAATCACACAACCCTCAGTGCTGATTAATTACTCTTCCTTATCTAGAGTCTTACTTTACTTTCTTATCATTGAGCATTGCATACCTTTCTTGTTTATTTTTTCATTTATTTTCCTAGAACTGTGTTTGATCATCCTTAAAATTCTCTATAATTCCAGAAATAAATACCCATGGACTATGTTTATGTACTTTTGCGCCTATTGAGGGATAAAAACTATAGCATCAATTGATGCTACTTTCTAAACCTATACTATGCCTTTTTTGCTAGCCAGGTTTTCCTCAAGTACATAGCATGCTCTTGTCCCATAGTCTAGTTTGTGCTTTTCCTGAAGCTTAACTTGCTGCAGCATGTATATCCATATTACTTTAAAATATTGTACATGGATAGTCTACTTTAACTAATCTTAGCATTAGTAGTTTTCCACCTTCTTAGATCTTAACACTTAATTAGTAGGGTTAGTAATATAAGAAAAGAAGGTTATAATCCTTCTAAAAATATAGGTAGACAATCAAAGTAAAGATTTTTAAAAACTTTGCCATTTTTATTATTCTATTTAATGATTTAACATATACAAGTCATTTATTTACTTCAGTTACTTAAGTGTTTAGAAAATAAGGCCATGATTCTGTGATATCATGCTTATGTTAATTTGTGACAAATTTTCTTGAATTGATTTGTGAATCACATTTATTTTCTTGAAGTCTAATTAATTTATCTCTGTGTCTTGCTCTAAATAAATGTTTTTTTCTTGATTTATAAATTTAAATTTAAATTTAATAGTCTGGAGCCCCTACCAGGATAAAAGTAGTTGGGAGGTATTTCCATTCTTTTAAATTGAAAATTAAAGAAAAAAGTCAGAAAAAAAGCAATTTATTGTATTTTAGATTTATAAAATTGAAAGGAATGTAATTTTAACATTAGACTTATATAAATTGATGCATTTATATGCATGAAACTTAGATTAAAAACTTGATATCAACAATGTGCCAGACTTTTATACTACTTAATTACATTTTTTACCAAAAAAATAACCATGTAAAGAAATGTTCTTGTGCATAAAATTTATCTAGTGAACAAAAGAATTGGTACTCTATAATTCAGAAACAAACACTTTTTTCTTTTGATAAAAATTCTTTAAACTTTCAAATCCTTACCAAGTGCTTTAAAATTTATTTAAATGAGTAGTTCCTCTTCTCCATCTACTTGGAGATAATACAGGGCACAAGGCTATCAGCTCATAAAAGCATGCTAAAAAAATTCAATCTTTTTGAAGGTTGTGATTACTATTGTGCTCAGTATACAGAAATTCATCAAAGTAGTATATGGTTTAAATTATTTCAATAGTTCTAAAAAATATGTGATGTCTTTTTTTTCAATCTAGACCCTTCAAAAATGTTCACATAATTAAAACATTGGACTCATGAGGAAATGAAGAAGATCTAGTAAGAGAAAAGTCAATAATTTTTTATGGATGTTATATGTGCACCAATGAAAATCATTTAATTAAATGAAATCTCTAAGACCATCAAGAATAAATTAATCAGAAGTTTCTCAAACTATTGATATTTATGATGAAGAGTCCTTTTCAAGTATAGAGCCTTGTGAGTTTAGAGAATTCTTATAAAATATAAATGTCATATTTAGCACCAAATAATATTTAATTGCTAGGAAACCTTCAAAACTGAAACGTAATTCTAGTAAAAGAAGTATTTGTTAACTCAAAGATTTAGAGTAGATTTAGAATATAAATACTAATCTTTGAGTTTCATTAATTTGCCAAAAAAAACACAAATTAAACATCTTATCAAAATTTCTAGTAAAGGATCAGTAAGAGAAAGGAAAAAGAAAATAAACAGAAGAATAAGATGAAGAATATATTTGGGATAAGACAAAAGAGTACAGAAAATGAAATAAGTAAAAGATCTGTGGAAGTTAATCAATAAGTATTTAAAAGGTATGATATCAGGAGTAAGGAAGAAGTTATAAGAGTTATGTGATTTGGAGAGTGATGAGTATATTGAATAGTTTGATGATGTAAAAAAGATATAATGGTATTTTTAAAAAATGTTAAGAAGATATCAAACTATAAATTCAGAAGGAATGATTCATACTAGAAGTAATAGTAGATCAAAACTAAATGAATTTATAAAAATTTAAAGAATATGTTAAATCTAAATCTCCCAATGTGCAGGTGTGATTTGAAGAAGTTTTTCCCTTATTTCAAAGAATTGAGAAATAGAATTTTTGGATATAGTGGGGGGTGGTTCAACTTCTTCATAATCATACAAATCAAACAATTTATCTTTGAGTTCTGCTAGGAGGTTATAAAGTATGGTGCAAAGTAAAGTTCATCTTATCTCTTTCTTATTTTTGGATTTTTTTCAAAGATGAAATCTCAATTTCCATAAAAAAGAAAAAAGAACCTTTCAAGATTCTGATAGATTTTTTAATATGGACTCTTGAATTTACCAAGTGATTGTTGAGCTTGGAGTTTTTTCTGACTTCTGAAGCTTGTTTACTATAAGCAGAAAGCACATACTTTTGGTTCACATATCCAGAATCTTCCAGAAGAGACTGATATTCATCATAGAATTTTTAAGGTTCTTTTAAAATTTTTATTCTCTGGAAGAAATAGAAATAATGAAATGATCCAGGATGGCTGGTGTAGACAATCCTATAGTACTAGCTATAGGCCTTGACCAAGGGAGTTGGAGAAAAACCAGAGAGAATATCCCCCGTCCCTTTAGAAAAATAGAGTGAGATTTACTTGCTAAAGTAAGTTGGTTCCTGTTTTGCTAAAGCCCTTTTTCAACACACTTGACTGCTTGATGAGCCAAGAAAGTAGTCCCTAGACAGACTACCAGACCAAAGAACTAAAATGTAGACCAATGTCCACACCAGAGAAATCAATTATACTTGATGTAGGTTGCGAATCCACACCAGAGACAGCAATAATACTTGATATAGCTTGCAAGACTATACCAGAGAACCTGTTGCTAAAGTTGAGTTAAATGAAGAACTAACCTTGCAACCAACACAGCCAATTGTGGCCATAAAACAGTGAAAACTGAGTGAGGAACAAGGATATCACCTCCGGATGGTTGTATGATAATTAAAGTTACCCCAAACTGTCTTATTCACTATTTAGACACAGACCACTATCTAAGAGCCCATTCACACCAACAAATTTGGCGCCTGTACCAGCCAAATTGAATAAAAACCCTCCAGAAGCGCTCCCCAACCTTCTAAAACAGAGGTGGGTGGGCCACCCAACGTCGGAGATGCTGCCTGAAGTGGCCCAGCCTCCCTGAAGCCAGAAAACTAATAAAAACACCTAATCTACTTAGAAAAACTAGCTACAACTACTAAAACCTTTAAAACACGGAATTTCACTATAACAACATTGAGACATGAAATATAGAGCCAAATTAGCCCTATCTAATGGTACTAAGTACTTAACCCTAAGACTTAAGGTTAGCTCATAAAACACAAAAAACAAAATTATACAGCTATCTTTTGTAACTGAAGAATGAGGAATTGACCCCTTAAAACTTAGAATATGAAAAATATTATCAAGACATAAAATATATAAAAAAACTGGCGCTATCCAATGATAGTACCCACATACCTGCAGACCCAATATCCACAGAATAAAACCAGAAAAATACCCAATTCTTCAACAGATGTCAATTAAGAGATGCACAAACAGCACCAAAACACACAACAAAGGCACCTGCCAATGTTGGAAGACCACATCCTCCCTCCAATTAAGAATGTCCACATTCTTTCTTCATCAAACCACCATGTTCAACCTAATTCCCAAATCTGCCTCTTAAATGGGTCCTTGCCAATACTGCATCAACAATAATTTAATCTGCACCATCACACCTCCTGTCCACCCATACAGAACGTCTTATGATGTCTGCCACTCCAGAAAGAAGTCCTGCTACAGACCTGGTCCATTATCTTCTGCAACAGCTTCACCTCCACCTCAACCTGGTCCATCTTCTACCAGCACCAAAAGATCTAGGCCATCCATCTTGATTCCCAGATTAATCAAAAAGCTACACCCTTCCCAGAAGAGTTCCAAAACCACTAAAATAACAAGTTCCACCATCCCTGGTCCATCTGATGGTAAAAACTTCCATTTCTTCTTTCCACTTTATAAAAATGATGACTTTTCAGTTCCTCCATCTTCTGACAGTGATGATAACAATGTAGGATCCATTGAACCAAAAACACCAAACTACTTGCCCACCATTAAGGCCAATTTCAAATAACACACGTCTCAACAGAAAACACCTTCTGCTAAACTACTTCCAATCCACTCCTGCTAGAGATCCACAGGAAATTGGGAACAGAAGACACCTCATTCACCAGTTCAAGGCTAATTCTGAACACTTCACTTCATCTCTTGATTCCCTCTTTAATTCCACTAGTACTTGAGTTTGATTCAGAAAAAAGAAAATTGACCTCACCCTCTATAGGATGTAACCACAAAACAACCTTCTGTTTTAAGTCTTGGGGGACCATCCTCATTTTATATTCTTGGGGGACTCAAAAACCCTCAGTTTAAAGTCTTGGGGGACTCAAAAACCCTCATTTTAAAGTCTTGGGGGACTCAAAAACCTAAATCATAAACTCAGAACCAGAGATCAACCACATTAAGACACAGAGAAAAAACTAACATTCTGGGGTAATTGTGAATAGAGCTGCCAGCCCATCAATTACCCCCAAACTTGCCTTTGCTAAATTCAGAGGCTCCCCCTGTAAATACCCTCTGCCAATCTTTCAAACCCATTCCAACAACAAAAACCAATTTCTCAGTTTATAGTCTTGGGGGACTACACCATCAAACAATCCTCAGTTTAAAGTCTTGGGGACTAATCTTGAAACCATAAATTTTTCAGTTTAGAGTCTTGATGTACTATTATTGAAACCAGCCAGTTTAAAGTCTAGGAGGACTGCCAGATTTTGCATTAAATAAATGCAGCCAATTTCACACAGAAAACACCTACAGCCAAACTGTTGAACTTCCACCTTCACTTCATCATCTACCCATCACTGACAAAAATCTCCTTCTTATCTCTTTCAATCATCTTTTCTCACCACAGATCATGGCTGGATCCCCTGATTTTGACCCATCTACTCTTCCTTGCTTCACTGCTCCCAAGGACTATGCCTTCAAACAGTTTATCCACATGTTCAGACATTTCACATTCACTCTTCCAATTCCTGAAGCCAAATTCAACAACAGGGCTTGTGATTCTTGCTACTCCAAAAAGAAGAAATGTGACAGAGAATCCAACTACCCTATTCCTCCTCCTTCACCTTCTCATAAATACCTCTCCAGATCCCCTACCACATCCCCAGAGCTTGTTCCAGCCTCTTCATCTTTATCCTCAGCACTATCCAGAAGAACAGGAAACTCAGTTTCCAGAACTTTCCCAAAAAGGCCTGCGTTAACTTCCCAAGAAACAGCTTTTATCTCTGCTAAATTAGCTCCAAATGCTTCCAAATCAGCTTATAGGCTTCTAGACCGCGTCTAGGAGGCCCAGCCAACATCGGGCGGCTCGCCCGCCTCACTAGACAGTGAAAATAAGGCTCAAAACCTCCAAAACCAACCAGAGAACAGCCGAATTCCTCCAATCAACGAAAACAACTCCACGCAGCAACCTCCCACTGCTCCCAGAGCAATGCAGCCAACCTTTCCAAGGTCCAAAAACTCCAAAATTTCCCAAACTTCTAGGAGACCTGCCAGAAGACACCAGGAAGACACCAGAGCACCCAACACTGAACCAAAGCAACAACTTTGCCCCCAGTTAAGGCAAAAAAACTACACCTCTCCTCTGTCAGCCATCTATTCTTCTGACAGTTCCATTCCTTCAAGAGCTCCATCCAGAAGAGATCAATCTGCTTCCAAATCACCCTTTCCTGCTCCATCTTATAAAAACTCTGGTACTCCATCACCAGCACCTCATCCAACTGAATCAAGCAGAAATATTAACAACAGCAACAGCAGACCTGCTGCTCCAACTAGTCCCCAGGAACATCAGCCTCCTAGTTCACCTTCTCAAAAACTTTCAGAGGAAGACCAAGAGAATCCATATCTTTCCCTGATTGATCCACCTACTATCACCATTCCCAAATCTTCAGAAGTCCAAATTCCAGACGCTTACAAATTTGATGAGCTTCCAATATGTAAGTACCACATTAATTCATCCGATTTCTTCAACAAAAAATAATTACTGATCCAATTCTTCTTGTCTAGTTAGCACCTTTCCTCCTGAATCTACTATTGCAGTCAGCCAACCTCTAGAGCCTTCTTTGACCCTGGATTATGGAGACATGAAACAACACCTCAGAATTATGTGTTCAAACATGCTGAAAGCCTTTGCCCTTCATGGACCTTTAAATGACTTTGAGAAAACCTTGAGGAAACAACTATTGGAAGACCACTGGAAGATTTCTAGGATCATTAAGCACACCTTCAAACAATCCATTCCTGCCTCATCTTCTTCCTCTTCTGAAATTCCATCCAAACCCATTCCTGCCCATTATAATCCATATAATCTCTCCAGCAGGATGCACTTCAAAGAACACAGTGCTTCCCACAACCCCAACAAAAAACAAAAACGACATCATAATCTAGACCAGCCTCTAGAAACTTCATCATCCAGACAATGAGCTCCAGCAAAAAGATTAAAAACATAATAATAAATAAATAATAAAAAAAATTAATGACTATAAATTCTATTTTTTTTTTGAATCACTCTACAAACATACTAAAATTCAAAATTGATAAATAAAATAAAAAATAAATGAAATAAAATAAAAGATAAAAAATAAAAAATAACACAAATGGTATCCCCCAGTCAATTGATGAGCTGATCCCCTGATACCTTGCCCACATCCAAGTGCACCTTGATGTGAATACACCTTAAATAATTTAAATTATTTGAAATAAGAAACAGAAATTAAGGGTAATA
This sequence comes from Hemileia vastatrix, assembly GCA_030280995.1. Taxonomy (NCBI): domain Eukaryota; kingdom Fungi; phylum Basidiomycota; class Pucciniomycetes; order Pucciniales; family Zaghouaniaceae; genus Hemileia; species Hemileia vastatrix. The sequence goes on from JASXTE010000005.1 coordinate 33,117,922, forward strand.
ATGAGAATAATAAAATAAAATAAATAAAAATAAAATAAATAAAAAAATAAAAAATAACATTAATGATAATAAAAATAAAAAATAAAATAAAATAAAATGATAAAAGAGCATTGCCCAGCCAATTGATGAGCCTTTCCCCACCAATGCTTGCCCACATCCAGGTGACCCTGATGTGGTAACACCCTATATTTTTGAATTTTTAATTTTAACAACTCTCATAAAAAAATTAAAAGAAAAAAAAGAGAAAAAAAGAAAATAATCTGAAACTACTATTTAGCAAAATCATAACTAAAAAATAAAAGAAAGTCCAGCTCCATGAATGGTCCAGATTAAGAGAAGGTTCAGTAAGATAAAGTCTAGTCAATAGAAATGATCACTGGGTGGGCTCCCTCCAATAAGTAAAAATGATGGGAGACCACCAGTGATCCACCACCAGCCCAAAAAAACGAAAGATAAAGAAGCCAGTCCCAAACTAGTTTAAATTCATAGTGGACTTGAAACCTGAATGATAAAAAACAGAACTAGAATTCAACTAGGAAAAACAAAAGACTTGAGACAGACATTCTGGGGTAACTGTTCTACAGAGCAGCCAGCTCATCAGTTACCCCCACACTTGCCAAAATAAAATCTAGAAGCCCCCCCTGGGTACCTTCTAACAAAAACACAACATCCAACACATTAAGCCAAAACCAATAAGAGTGAAGAGTCCAGCACTTGAAAACCAAAGGAAATTCCAGTTTAAAGTCATAGAGGACTTAAACCTGTGAAAAGAAACCAATACTAGGGTTCAACCAAATTAAGAGAAAGGGTTGGAAACAGACAATCTGGGGTAACTGTTCTACAGAGCAGCCAGCCCATCAGTTACCCCTACACTTGCCAAGATCAAATCTAGAAGCCCCACCCATGGGTACCTTGTAACAAAACGTTTGCAACACAAAATTTGCTTTGCAAAACCAAAAATTCCAAAATTTAAAGAGCTTTCCAAAGTTTATCCTCATCGCGGTGTCAATCTTCTTCATGTCTAATGCCTCTGGGATAAAACCTCTTCACCTGATCTGCAGCCACAGTCTTTTTTAAGACTGCACCATCCAACTCTTCCAAAACATAAGAATCTCCAGACGCCTGAGATCTGACCCTGTAAGGTCCATTCCATCTGTCAGCAAACATTTTTTCCCACTGACTCTCCAAACTTCTATTATACACCAAAACCAAACAACCAGGTTTCAAGGGATTCCTGAGTCTATGAGCCAACTTCTTGTCCCAGTATCTGACTTATTGATTCCTAATCTTAATCATTCTTGAGTATGCCTTCTCTTGACATTCCTCTCTACATTCCAACTGTTACATCCTGGCACAGAGCAATTCTTCTGTTGAGTGCACATTATCCCAATGATTCCAAGATAAGAGACAGCTTCCAAGTCCACTGGTAGAACAGCTTTCTTACCAAACATTAAATCATAAGGAGAATAGCCAGTTGTCCTCTTTACAGTGACCCTATCAGCAAATAACACCAAGGGTAAATAATGCCTCCACTTTTCAGCACTATTCCCACACATCTTTACCAAAGCATTCTTGATAGCTTGATGGCCTCTTTCAACCATGCCTTCAGCTTCAAGATAAAAAGGTGTATCCACTCTAAATTTAGAACAAACACTAGCCACAGCTTCTTTAAATTTGGCACCAAACTCTGGCCTGCCATCAACAGTCACCAACTTCATCAACCCATACCTATAAATCCACTCTTTCTTCAAAAACTCTGCCACATTCTTGGCAGTCAAATTAACCAGAGGCACTGCCTCAACCCAACCAGACAAATCATCCCTGGCAACAATTAAGTATTTATACCTGCCCTCTTTAATATGGACAGCATCCAGACTGACTCTTCCAAAACCAGTTGATTCACCAATAGCAAGGCCAAGCTCTTTAGGTTTCAAGTGACTTCTTCTTTGACATTCTTCACAAGATTGAACCCAACCCTGCACAGCCAACTTCATACCTGGCCACCAAAATCTGTCAGCTACTCTTCTATAAGTCTCCCCAAAGCCTCTATGACCAAGGTCTTCATGCAAAGACTTCAACACAACTTCTTGACCCTTCTCCTGAGTCACCACAACTTGAGGATTAGGATGCCTTCTCCTCATCAACCTTCTTCCTGACACATAAAATCCAGGACTCTTCTTCTTGATTGCCAACCAATTATCATCATCACAACTATCTGGCCTCTCCAAGGTCAACAGATATTCCACTATAATAAAATTAAACCCAGACTGAACCCAGGTCTAATCTTCAAAATCCAACAAAACAACATCCAAGGGTACAACTCAGTCATCAAAATCACCAGTGTGAACATGAGCCAATTGACCAGACCAACCAGGATAACAATCCTTAAATTTTGGTACATCCTTCTCTTTCCACTGAATCTTGTGAGAATCCAGTTCACTAACAAAAACACCATTTTACAAATTTGAGCAGTCCCAAACAAGAACTCCATCTTCAACAACAAAAACATCCTGATCACCAGAATCATGATCAGAAACAGGCAGTTTAGCCTCTTGGGGGAGGTAAGAAAAATCTTGATCACCCTTTGTGCTGGCCCTAACCACTGGAACATCTTAATTAAACTCTTCAGCCTCAGAATCATCATCTGTAGGTGGCCTCCTTGATAATTCATCAGGCATTGTAAAAGTTTTGCCTAGTTTGTGTACCAAGTCAAAATAAAAATGCTGAATAAATTCCACCCACCTAGTCATTGGAGCATTTGGAAGACTAGGTTGATCATCTGAACCAAAGATTTTGCATCCACCTGCAACTCAAAATGCTGCCCCCACAAAACTATCTGTATCTTCTTTAACATTTTTGCTACACCACACAATTCCAACATAGGTTGAGAATACCTAGATTCCACCTTATTAAAAACCACAGACTCGTATCTTACTGGCCCGACACTCCCAGTTTTATCTTCCTGAGACAAAACAGCACCAGCAGCAATATAGCTTGAGTCCACTTCCAAATAAATTTTTCCAGCATAAACACCATAATCCAACTTATGAAGAACAACATCTTCCCCAACAACCTTTTTCAACTTCTAAAAAGCCTCTTCACACTCTTCAGTCTATTCCCACTCTGCATCTTTCCTGGTCAACCTCCTTAAAGGTGAAGCCAACAAAGAAAAATCCTTAATAAAAATCCTGACATATACACACACACCCAAAAATCCCCTGACTTCAGTAGTATTTTTAGGCCTTGGCCATGACTGAATTTTATTAATCTTTTTCTTTGCCATAATCCTTCCCTCTTTACATACCACATGACCCAGAATTTCCAAAGCAGGAACACAAAAACAGAATTTTGACCCTGAAATGGTAAAACCAGCCTCTTCAATCCTAAACAACACTCTCTCTACAGTTATTGCATATTCCCAAACAAACCTCCTTATGCCCGGGTTCTCCACTAACACATCATTACCATAATCAGTAGATGGTCCTTTAATTCCACCATCATCAATAAAAATACCAGCATGAGTAGGAACCTCATCCTGCAAAATCCAAGCCATATGCGCTTGATATACTGCCACTGAATTAGTTGCTCCTTGAGGCAACCTAGTGAGCTGAAATCTTCCCAAAGAGTCTCAAAAGTTGTGAGAGGCCTTGAATCCGTATGAAGTTCCCACTCATTATAACCACCCATAATATCACCCAAATCATAACACACCCTTCCAGAAAAAGATTCAACAAAATCCTCTGCACTTGGTGGCATACCAGCGTCCTTGATAGTGACTCTATTCAAGGCTCTAAGATCATGAACCACCCTCAACTTTTCATTCTGCTTCTTTACACAGAAAACCGGACTTGAGTATCTGGATGTCGATTGTTTGTATAACCCTGTCCTGACTCTTTCCCTAACAAACTCCACAAAATCCTCTCTGATAGAAGCTGGAATTGGAATAGCTTTTATTTTCCAAGGTTCATGACAAACCAGAGGAATCAAGTAAGGTTCCCCATAAGAGTGCTTCAACACACCCCTTTCCTCCTCAACAAAAGCCACAGCTTTTTCCCTTAGCACAATAACGTGCAACAACAACTTCTTTTCTTCTTCAGAAAACCACCCATCAGGACCAAAATTAACAACTTTCAACCTTTCCACAGTCACCCTAGCCGTTGTGGTACGCGCCTCGCAGGAAGTGTAAATTTAGACCAATCAACACGCGTAGTCCAGGAAGAATAAAGGGGAGTTGGCGCAGCAGGAAGGGTAAAAATATAATATGTATTTGTGTGCTTAAAAGAACAAAGGAAATGGAGGCGCGGAAAGGATTAAGGGTCTGTGCGCTCGGATATTGCATCAAGATGTGCCGCACAATAGGGAATTGTGTGTTATCAACTAAGGACTATTACGCGCTAAACAAATATGGATTTGGGCTTTCCAAAAAAAAAAAAAAAGAATATGTGTTACGCATTAAGGAAAAAGTCATGGATTAAGGACGACTCAAGTGCATAGTATGCTGTACCGCGGCCAGTTGGGAAACTTACTGAGACAAGTAATGAAGAAGGCTAACTAGTTAAGCAAGCTGTCGGAACTTTGAACTTAGTATTAAAGCAAAGAGAGCGGGGACTCAATCATAAAACTACCCAAGAGTTAAGGCAACTAGACACAGCATTAGGATAAGTCAAACCTGGAACTAGCGCTGAAACAAAACAAAGGTATAGTTAAAAGTGCATATGTTGAGTATCAGTGAAACAAGTTAATACTAGTGTTAGTAATTATAGGGTATGATTTAGGCTCTGTAGTTGTTACAAGAAGTGTATATAGCTTACTAATAGATTAGTTATTGTTTTACTAATACAGCGCTAGAGCTAGCGTTGAAGATCCACTAGGGAACTGTGTCTTGAGTACCGTAAAAATATAAAAAGACGACTATTTGATAGAGTCTGGGGGAGTCATATACATATAAGATAGATATATATACACATATATAGTCTTTTAAGGAAGAGATTAATATATACAAAAATAGAGTAGTAAATTAGAGATTTTTCTGAATCCTTTAATTCGTGCGTCTGTGTGTGTATTTCAAAAAGCATAGTGAAAGAAGCGAAACATAGAGAGGTTATATAGATTCCGTAGGATTGATTATTACTAGAGTCATTTTATTGCTATAGCAAGGCATATTCAAAGAGAGCGCTTCAAGAGGGAGTAGCTGTGGATATTAGCGCTTGTTAAGAATAGAAAAATCCAGATAGTAATACTTGCTCTTTTTTTTTCTGTTCTCGAAAAAAACCCATCTCTCGACTCATAACTTTTTCTAATCAAAATATTAGTGTTACACATTATTGCGCTGTCTTTAAAAATAAGAGTGACAGGGGCTTCTTTTTAGAAATTGAAAAGAAGAACCAACCCATTTCGCATTGTGTCTACTGCTTAGTACTTTAGAACAGTCTACACCGCCTCTACAAATTCTGCAGGATTCTTCACCAAAGGAGTACAGTATGGATCTCTTGACAAAGGAGGTCTTTTCAAGGGCGGATTCAAACCCACAGGCATAGGCTCATTGACAGGCCTAATCTTCTGCGCTACCTTATTAAAATTCGCGGCTCCACCTTCAACTTGAGGTATGTTCAGGAAATCTTCACCACCAGAACTAGAACAAAAACCCAGGGTTTCCCCATTGCTCACATGTGTGGCCAAGGTAATGTTTTTGAAAGGTGTAGAAGAAACCCTAGCGGTGCACAATTGGGAGGACTTACATTTAGGCCCCAATCTCACCACTCCAATACTTTTCCCAATTCCAAATATTCATCTTCACTTCCGTCTTCCAAATCTTCAAATCTTGATTCATCTTCAGAATCAACTCTTTTTAAATTGTGCAGTTTAACCTCATGCTGGAGGCCCAAAGATTTATCTTGATGATCTTCTTTCTTAATAATTTTCTGCAGTTTAACCTCATGCTGGAGGTCCAAAAATTGATCTTGATGATCTTCTTTCTTCATAATTTTCTGCAGTTTAACCTCATGCTGGAGGCCCAAAAATTGATCTTGAAGATCTTCACAAAAATATTTTGAATCTTCTTTCTTCATTATCTTCAGATTTTTTTCTTGATTTTCTTATATTATCTTGAAATTTTTATTTTCTTTTCTTGAGCTTTCTTCTGACCTACAAAAATAACCAGGGGTTTCCCCAATGCTCACAAGTGTGGCCCAGGTAATGTTTTTGAAAGGTTTAGAAGAAACCCTAGCGGTGCACAATTGAGAGGAGTTACTTTTAGACCCCAATCTCACCACTCCAAAACTTTTCTGCATATCTTTCAATAAAGATACATAACCAATCTTATTCCTTGAGCTTGAATTAAAAATAATTGAGAATCTTGAGAGAGAACAGAGACTTGATAAAAAACTTGAAGAATACTTGCAGAGAAGAGAAACATTAAAAAGAGAAAGTTAAAAATCCACTTGGTATATCTCCAAGGGAGCTGACCTACTACAACCTGTGATTTCCTCATCTTGGGGAGAGATTGTAGCACTAGGGTGATCAGCCCACATTACTCTAAAAAAGAAAGACTTTCAAAAGAGCCTGAGCCACACTCCAGAAAACCAGAGGCGGCACCAACTTCTTTCCTTCTCCTGCAACAATCCATGCACTGGCACATTGAAGATATACCAGGCCTGGTCTCCCAACCATCCTCTCCAGGGGATGATAACCTCATGCAAAGCCTCCTTTTGTCTTCACCAGTCAACTCCAAGCTGATTCCCAAATCAAATTGATAACCAACTCTTGCCTGGAAATCCATCAAGAATGCCCCACCCAAAACAGCTTTAACTGCTCCCTTAGCAATATAAAAATGAACCTTCCCTGAGGCTCCACCTACAATCTAACTTCACAAACTCAGAAGTTCCAACCAATTCAGTGACATGGCCACCAATCCCTCTCAAATTCCCACCAATACCAGTTTTGATGGGGAGGCCCAAATGAGTTGCCTCAAACAAAGAAATCAGGTTTATCTGAGAACCTGAATCCACCGATGCCCTTGTCTCTCTGCCATTCCAAGTGACATTAACATATCCCAGAGGAGCAGAAAAATGAGTTTCCAACCCCTCACCAAACTTTTCTGCAGAATCACAGATGTATTCCACCTCCCCAGAGGAAACTCTTCTCCTGGTCAACAACTTTTTCTGTCTATCATCCAACCCTGGACTGATAGCATACAATTTCCCATAAAATAGGGAAACCTGACCCTGATTCATCTTTCCAGGACAGAGTCCATAACATTAACTTGACCAGAAACTATTGGCCTCTCAAAGTGAGCTATTTGCCTCACTACCTTGATCCTAGAAGCTTCTTGAGGACCAGCAACACCAACAGATTTACCATTAACAGGGACCAAACCAGATTCCTCCCCAGAACCTCTAACTCTGGCAGGCTTTGGCAATGAAGCCAAAGGGACATCCTCCTCAGAGTCAGAATCAACCTCCATTGGCATTGGCTCACCATTCATGTCTAATGCACCAAAACTATGGGGGCCCATGTCAGCCATACCCTTCTGCATCTTGTACAGCTCCTCTTTGCCATACCTCTTCCTAGCTGCACTCAGCTTAGGATCCACATTTGAAACCTTTGGCTTTGGTTGGGCCTGAGAACTGCTATTAGGCCTTCCCACCTTCCCTGCTTCCACATCATAAACACCAGCCAAGAATTCTCCACTTGACTGTCCACCACAGGAATACAACTCCAAACCACCAAAGGAAGTAGAAAAAGAGACCTTATTGACCTCCTTCCCCTTTCCCTTGATGTCACCATCCTCCTTACCAGAAGACTTCCCCTGATCAGGAATCTCCTCAAAACTTGGCCTTATTTGATTAAGACCACCCCTTCTCCTGACCAAATCAACAGGAGCCTGCCCCTCACTGGGCTTCACAAATGAACCGTCAGGGAACTTGAAAACCCTGCCATCAAACTCCACCTTTCCTCCAGACACATCCCTGTTCAATGCCCAACAATCATTGGAACTGTGCCCCCTCCTGCTGCAATAAGAGCAGACCAAATGATCACTCCTACCATCCCTCCTATCAAAATCTCTAGTCTGAGAAGGTGCCTTATTGACCTTCTTAGCCTCCTGAACAAAAATATGAAGCTGCTTTGTGAGATCAGCCAAATGCTCCACCACTGGGTCCCTCTACTGTTTGGGAACCTTCACCATATTCTTCTCCTCCTTCTTCTCCCTAACTTCCTCTTCAGCCAAAGCCTCACTGACTTTGCTGACATATTTGGCACACCCCTCCTGATAAGTGTCCACAGCCAATAACTTTAAATGGGCCTCAACAGCCTCCTTCACCTTATTCAAGGCAGGTAACTTCTGGTCCCCATTAGTATGAGTCTTCATCAAGTCCTTCCTTAACAGATCCTTCAACACATCCATCCTGACATCTCTAGCCAGGGCAGACCAAAAAACATCCTTGGCAGCGTTTTCATGTGCCAGCTCCTCCACTTCCACCAAGTATTCCACCACAGGATCAAATAGAAGCAGAAACTTTCTGTAACTATGCAAGTTACCAACACCACCATAAGATTTCCATTCACTGACAACCTTGTTCAGATCCACCATAGTGAACCTGACACCCCATCTATCTACCATCGCCCTACACAATAACTTCCAATCCCTCTTCTTGTAGCCAGACATGGACACAATCTCCTTCTCCACTGCCCTATCACCAATGAAGAAGATTATCTGCTTCACCATGTCCAGGTAGGAAGCACCATCCACTCCAGCAGCAGTTTCATACTTCTCCAGAAACCACTTGACATCCTCCCCATTAAACTTGGTACCATCCCAATTTTTAATCCTTACACACTCCTTGACCATCACAGCAGGAGGACCATCTTCCCCACTGACAGTCATCACAGGAATAGAGGAACAAGAAGCCATTCCTCCAGAACAAAAAACCAAAAAGAGCCAACCAATGAAAACAGAGATTCCAAAAAACTAGCAAGTTCTTCCCCCACTTTGGGTGCCAGAAATGTAGACAATCCTATAGTACAAGATATAGGCTTTGACCAAGGGAGTTGGAGAAAAACCAGAGAGAAAATCCCCTGTCCCTTTAGAAAAATAGAGTGAGATTTACTTGCTAAAGTAAGTTGGTTCCTGTTTTGCTAAAGCCCTTTTTCAACACACTTGACTGCTTGATGAGCCAAGAAAGTAGTCCCTAGACAGACTACCAGACCAAAGAACTAAAATGTAGACCAATGTCCACACCAGAGAAAGCAATGATACTTGATGTAGGTTGCAAATCCACACCAGAGACAGCAATAATACTTGATATAGCTTGAAAGACTATACCAGAAAACCTGTTGCTAAAGTTTAGTTAAATGAAGAACTAACCTTGCAACCAACACAGCCAATTGTGGCCAAAAAACAGTGAAAACTGAGTGAGGAACAAGGATATCACCTCCAGATGGTTGTATGATAATTAAAGTTGCCCTAAACAGTCTTATTCACTATGTACACACAGACCACTATCTAAGAGCCCATTCACACCAACGAATTTGGCGCCTGTACCAGCCAAATTGAATAAAAACCCTCCAGAAGTGCTCCCCAACCTTCTAAGACAGAGGCAGACGGGCCGCCCAACGTTGGAGATGCCACCTGAAGCGGCCCGGCCTCCCTGAAGCCAGAAAACCAATAAAAACACCTAATCTACTTAGAAAAACTATCTACAACTACTAAAACCTTTAAAACACGGAATTTCACTATAACAACATCGAGACATGAAATATAGAGCTAAATTAGCCCTATCTAATGGTACTAAGTACTTAAACCTAAGACTTAAGGTTATCCCATAAAACACAAAAAACAAAATTAAACAGCTATCTTTTGTAACTGAAGAATGAGGAATTGACCCCTTAAAACTTAGAATATGAAAAATATTATCAAGACATAAAATATATAAAAAAACCGGGGCTATCCAATGATAGTATCCACATACCCGCAGACCCAATTTTCATGAAATAAAACCAGAAAAATACCCAATTCTTCAACAGATGTCAATGAAGATATTCACAAACAGCGCCAAAACACACAACAAAGGCCCCTGCCAATGTTGGAAGACCACACTTGGAAGGAATGATATGAATTTTTTGCTTATTTCACTTATAAGCTGAACAGAAATTGAATGTCTACAGAGAAGATATAGATTTTTGTGTTAGTATCCAAAAGATAAATAAAATAAAAAGTACTACCTTTTTTTTATGAAATTAATTTTTTCCACCTTGAGAAGGTTTCTGACTCATTGGAATAGTAGTACCATCAACAAAACCAATACCTCCTGTAAAAACTTCTGCTTGAATAATTTGAGATGTTTCAAGTCACTCTTGTTTTGCTGGGAAGATAGGAAGTTGAGATTCCAAGGAGATGATAGAAGTGATGCATTGTTTTTAATAGCTATAAATTGAGCCATACCCTAAAGAGAAGATATTTTCTAAATATTTCCAGGCAGCTCCATTACCATTTGAGCCCAAATGACATAGTGAGACAGCCAATCGATTTGAAGAATCATATTGTTCTTTTTGAGAATTATAGGAAAACAGGGTAATCCTGAATAAGCTAAACCAAATTAAGTCTAAATTCCTGGGAAGTACTGAAAAGCTGTCTAGAACTGGGTGCAGATATGGTTTGGAGTGGTTGGATGGTGTACTTGGGGGTATGAAGTAATTGGGGCTTTCTGGGAAGAAGGTAAAACTTCCTGGCTATTTTAGATAAAACAACAAAATATATATCAAGATCTGAATCAGAATCCAAGAGGAGATCAATAGCTGTAAAAGTCATTTCTTATTGTAATTTATCATTATTTGAGAGTAACAAAGGCATGAATCTTACACCACAAGAGAGTCAATGGGGTTTTGTGCTTTTTTCCACCCAATTGTTTGAGCTGTCAGTCAATAAACCTATTATTTATTGTCTTGAGACATTTCAAATGACTTTTATTTTGACTCTGCAAGGTCAACAGTCTTTTAAATCTTGAGTTTATTCTTTTTTCAATTCATACTTTTTTTACCATAATGTAACCACCACTCCTAAAATATAAGTATTGGTATATCAAGTGGGAAAATAATTGTTGCCAAAATCTACAATCACAAGTGCTTTTATAAGTTGTTTTCTTCATTCTTTTTTTTTCTTCTATTAAAAATATCATGTTTCCATTATTTCAAAATATTGCATGACACAAGTGCAGGCTGGATATTTGATTTTTACTTGAAGTTCAGCCTGACAAGACTAAAAAAACTGGTGTGTTTAATGAAAGAGAAACATATCAGTAATTTGTTTTCAAAGAAAAAAATCTTAAATGATTTTTGTTAGAAGCATGAAAGCTTTTGTGTTGTGTATTCAGAAAGATCTTTCAATAGTAACTGGTTGAAGAAAAATATACAAGCTGAATAGTATATAGAAGGGTATAAAATGAAAAATGACAAATGGTATCTAGTTAAAAATGGTTATTTAGTGTTTTTTTATGAGGATGGAGGTTAAATTATGGTAAAAACCAGTATAAATTTTAAAAAATGAAAAAATGAGATGTAAAAGATGGTGGACCTTTTGGAGGCAAAATAAAAGTTATTTGGAATGTCTCAAGCCTTTAAATGATAGATTTCTTGGGTGCTAGTTCAAAAAATTGGGTGACAAAAAGCACAAAACATCATCAATTCTCTTGTGGTGTTATATATGAAAATAAAACTTTTGTACAATGTTTTGATTTATAAAATTTTATACTTCAGAGTGCTGTGTATGAATGGGATGATGCTGAAACATCATAAAACAATAAATGTTTGTTTTGCTTTGGGGCCCAACAACGGCGCAACAATTAGGCGATAGTTAAGTAACAATTATTTTTGGCACTTGAAGGTTTTAGGTGGCTCTTAAATGCAAAAAAAAAAATGTTTTGTAACTGTTGCACAACTGTTGTGTTATTGTTTTTCCCCATGTCAAATGAAACATGTGTTGTAGTGTCAGTCAAATGTGAATTTATGGTGAAACCAGCACTTTTGTTTGAGAAAGTGTAGATTTGAGTGAAATAAGTGACTTACTTCACTTTTGAAATACACCAGTTTTGGGGTTAGTGTGTTTTCAAAGCATGGATTTTGTCAGCCTGTATATCCCCAGGACTGAGTAAAAAGTGCTTATAAGTTATGTTAAACACATGAACTATACATGGGAACAAGAAATGAGAGTACACAAACAGTATACATAAGTAAAATTATGATAATACACATAAAATGCCATTATAACACCTTATATACACGCATATATCCACCTTTTATAAGTCTTATGTACTTAATATTAAGTTGGAATATGTTAGGGTAATCTTAAGAACCTTAGGTATAAGGCTACATAATTTTTAAGTACACTTAAAGCTGTTATATTCATTGTTTTACACAAAAAACAAGAAATGCGCTTTATTTCACTTAAAAGCTGACTATATGCGCTATAAAATTGAGAATATCAAAATTGCGCTTTGACAGATCAATTGGGCTCATTTAGAACTATTGATTTGGCTATTTAAATGCATAAAAATAACACTTTTCAAATTTGGTGTTTTTTATGCCAGAAATGGCTTCTGTGTACTGGCTACATACTGCCTGCTTTTTTCCCGTGTGAATAGCTTCATTTTTAGCAAAGTTAGCTTTTTCACACTATAATTACCCCACATTCTACGCCCACTGTGGGGAAACACACTAAAATTGGCGACAGGCGCTTATTTAGTGTCCTAGCTTAATTAATAATGCATTGACCTTGTTTATATGCACTAATTTCATTAATAACCTCACTCTTGGCACTTAATTTCATCACCACACTTAAATTCGCCTAATTTTAGTCAAGGATTTACCAGTGCAAGCGCCTGCCAAGGACTGCATGTAGTTACCCCACATCTCACGCTCTTTTTTAAGTTTTTGGGTAGTTTCTCAGTCAATTTTGGTTATTTTTGAATGGGAATTTCATGTAGTATAATGTCAGAATTAGCCCCTCCATTTCTACTGTAGATTCCCCTTATTATTAAGCTATAATTAACCTTAAAAAGTCTCCTTTCACCTTGTTATAATATTGTTTTCCACGCATATACTCTCTTTTTGTCTTTTCTTTAATTTTGATGGATCTTCCTTATTATTAATAGGATTTTAGTGGTTGTTGTTTGTTTAATTATGTTATTGGTCACTAGGGGCGTTGATGGAGGGGTCTATTACTTGTTTGAAGGCGTCATTAACATTGTATTGGATGGTACATCAAGGTGGTTATTGGGGAAACTTAGTGTGTATAAAAGGAGGGGGTTTTTGGTCTTGTTTTCTGCATTCTTTATCATTTACAATTTACACAATATAACCAAATCAATTACAATACATATCAATTAGTACTTTTATAAGACTTTTGAATAGTATCTGAATTATAAAATCTATTTTTCTACCAACTACAAAGATTGTAAGCCATATATAAAATTAGTGAGAATTATATTACTGATACCTTTAATTTTAATTAAATTTTACAACTTAGTGGATTAGTACTACAGTATTCATATAGGACCATTAAAATCTTCTAGACAACTGACCATTCAAGCTATTTCACGTCCTTGTACTTGACCTTAGCCTGACAATTGGGGTCCTTTCCTCAAGAATTCTGTTATAATCCAGGAAGTGAAATTTTCAAAAGAAGGTGCACATAAAAAATATCCCTATAGAAATATTTGGATAATTACAACAGGTTGGGGTCACTTATATAGTGATTTCAGAAAAAGAAGCCCTGTTATATAATAAAATTGTGATATTGAATCAACAATTTTGCCACTAATTTAACATAAAATTGTTATTAGTGGGAGTCTGTCAATAGACCAATTAAATTTGTGATCTTTGCAGATAATAAACCAAATAAACTGATTAATTGTTTTCTTTTAACAGGAATCTTAATCTTTTCTTTTTATTGGTTTGTAACATTCATTAAATATTTAGAGAGAATCTTATTAACAGTTGTTTTCTTTTAAATATAAAAACACAGCTACATATTGTAGACCAGTTAAATTAAGTGACCACATAAAAAGCATATTTTACTTTTGGCACTTAAAGATTCACTTCATACCAATAAGTAAGCAATAAAATTGTCTTCAGTGGTATTGATAAATACTGATAAATTTCCTTTTTGAAGTTTTTATATCTAAATTCTCAAATTCTTTAAATTCCACGTGAAAATGTGTGACAACAATGACATTGTAAGTAATAAGGCGAAACCTTATAACTTAAGACCTAGAGCTGAAAGACCTGTTACAGGACATTCAAATGGAGGGCCAGGACTCTCCCATAATCAACAACGCTCCACCAATATATCTGGAGGAAAGGGAAAAGCTTCTAAAGCAGGTTTCAATAAAGAAGTCAAAAAATACATTACAAGAACAAGTTCACTCCCTATCCACCCTAATGAACACCTTGACAATAAGAGTCAACAACATAGTTGACCAGATCAACAATCTGGAAAAGAGAGCAGCTCAAGGTTTCATAGAAGTCAACCAAGCTCTAGTGGACATAAAGACTCAACCACCAACAGTGGCATCCAACAATTCCATAGCAACACCTCCAGCCCAAGAGGAGGACCAAAAAATTACAGTAAGCAAATGGAAATGGGATTGGTACGCCCAAAATTACAACAATCCTCCTCAACAAGGATCCAGCAGTCACCCTTACAGGGGAAAGCCAAGGAGAGGAAGGTGAAATGGAGTAAGACCTTGGTGAGTCATCCAACTTCTTATGAACAATTACATCAACCTAACAATGAATTACTTATAGGTAATGAGATTGATAAGGAAATATTGGATATAATTGATAATGATTTAAAGGATTATTCATTTGAAAAAAATATGTTAAACTTGTCTTTGCACAAAGACAATGTAGATAGTTTTATTGATCACCAGGATAATGCTATTAAAATGGAATCAAATGATGAGTATTCTGAGTTGGACACTGAAAAAATAGAATATTTTTTAAAAGAAAATCCAATGGAATCAAAGATAATAAGTAAGTTATTATTGAGAATTAAAAAATTGGAAGAGTTCTCAAAAGAGTCAAACAATAATACAGAAAAGGTATTATTACAGCTAACACAATCATTGAGTGCAACAGCCAATAGATTAAAAATTATTGAAAATTCAAATAATGAATTAATCAATGAGAATAAGGGCTTAAAATCTGAGATTAGAGATTTAGAAAATAAATTAGAACACTCTCAGAATATTATGGCTACCATTGAGGGACGTGTTAAATTATCTTTTTCAAATGTAAATGACACCCTAAATCATGTACCAGTAATACAGGATAGGTTACAAAGAGTGGAAATAGAAGTAGCAAACATGTTTAAAAATACTGAAAGAATAAAAGATAACACTTCTTATGTAGCAAGAGTGCCTGTTTTCATGAAACATGCAAATGAAACACCAATGATGGAACATGAACATAGTATCATGGGCTCTGAGAAAAATAAATCAGTAAAAGATGAAATACATGATCATCTTTCTAAAGTAAGTGAATTACTCAATATTATTCAGGTTAAAGAAGCAAAAACTAGCCAAAAGAACTGGCCTAAGTTAGATCAGTACCCATCTTTTGATGGAGATTCAAAATCTGATTGGCAGCAATTCATACAAAGAATTGATAACTTAAAATTTTCATACAAATTACCTGATGAAGAAATTACTTCAAAGTTAATATCTTTATTTACAGATGTGGCCTTATTATGGTTTGAATCTGTATTGGGTGAGGGAATTAATTACTCCTGGAATGAATGGAAGGCACTAATTGAAAGGCAATTTGGTGGCCCAAAATTTAGAATCACTCAACAAAGATTGTATGAAAAGGCCAGATATAATCCAAATGCTGGAGATAAACCTATGGTATTTTTAATGAATTTAATAAAAATCATGAAAGCCATGGATCCAAAAATGGATTATGAAGAGTGGAAAGAAAAGATAATATACAAGTTACCTGTATCAGTTAGAGACATTATTGTAGCTAGAACTGAAACCATCAGAGATACCTCTGGGTTCATTAATATATGTAATGAAATATTATTAAACCACAAATGTGAAACCAAGTATATTAATTACAGGCAAAGTGTTGACGTGGTAAAACCCACTACAAGTAAATTACCAGTGGAGAAGAAAAAACCTTCAGCTCCCCTTGTCCCTAAAAGACAAGAGAATAACACTTGTTATAAATGTAATGAACCTTGGGTTAAAGGTCACATGTGTAAGAAAAGAATAAATGTTATTGAAACCTCCCAGAATTCTGAACCAAGTAATCATGAAGATGAAAATATGGAATCCAGTGAGGATTGTAAAAGTAACATATCTTACAGTGATGATGAAAATGAGATATTTGTATTAGAACAGGATATAATGTTCCTGAATGATGCTATACCTCATACAGATACATCTTTAACTTCCATTGAAGAAGCTGAAATAATTAAAGATGTATCTCATGATACTTACAAAATAACACCTATCAGAGCACCTGTTATTATATGTGGAAGAGAAATAAATGCCATTCTTAAAACTGGGGCTGCAGTTAGTGTAGTTTCTATTAATACATTAATGAAACTTGACAGTAAGTATAAGGAAAAACTAGAACCTGTTCAGACAAAGAACTGGAGGGGTTTTGGTTCAATATTAAATCCAATTGGCAAATACAAAACTGCTGTATTCTTTAAATATAATAATGGATATGTAAGAGCAGTTTGTGAATTTGTAGTAATGGATAATAATAATTGTAGTGATTGGTTTATTATTGGCAATGATTTATTGACAAAATTTGGAATTAAACTAGATCCTGCAAACAGTTGTTTCACCATAGGAGTGAATGGTAAGAGAAAATTCAAGATATGTTCTGAAAATTCAGTGTATGCCATTTCTCCTAGAGAAGAACAACTACAAGGTGGAAGAACCACCAATGAAATGGGTGAATTGGAAAATGAAATCCAAAAGGCCTCTTTCAGTCCTCAACTCTCAAAAATTGAAGAAGAAAATATTTTGAGATTGATTAAATCATATCCTATGGCATTTGCTCATGGTTCAAATGAATTAGGATTGGTCAAAGACCAAGAGATGAAAATCTCTCTAAGCTGTGATTTGGACAATATTCCTGGCAGCCTAAAAAAGAAACCTTACCCAGCATCTCCTGTAAAAAGGAAAGATATTGAAGACAATATAAAAATGTTGTTGGAAATGGGTATTGTTGAAAAAGTGGATGCAACACCTAAGTATTGTGCCATTTCACCAGTATTGATCTCCTATGAAAAAGATAAGGCAATATTATGCGGTGATTATAGAGCTCTGAATACATATACAGTAGATGATATTTACCCTCTTCCAAGGATAGCTTCTATCCATGCTACTTTACAAGGAGCAAAATATATTTCCTGTCTGTATGGAAACAAAGGTTACCACCAGATTCCTGTGGAAAGAAATTCTCAAAATTACTTATTAATAACCACACATATGGGTATATATAAGTATGTGAGAATGCCATTTGGCCCAAAGAATGCGCCTTCAGTCTTCCAAAAATTGATGGATAGTGGTTTTCATCAGGAAATGGTTGAAGGATGGCTATTGGTCTATATTGATGACATCATAGTGTTTTCAAAAACATATGATGAACATTAAAGTCACCTGAAAAGAGTCTTTCAAAGAATGGATGAAATTAATATGACAATTGCATTAAAGAAATGTAAATTTGGATTCCAATCTTTGAAAGTACTTGGACATGTTGTATCTGGATTAAAAATTTGTGTTGACCAGAATAAGGTGGCAGCAATAAAAAACATTGGTATACCTAAGAATGTAAAAGAAATTCAAAGTTTTTTAGGTATGTGTGGATATTATAGACAATATATAAAAAATTACCAATCTATTGCAGCCCCTTTGACAACATTAATCAGGAAAAATGAAGCTTTCATTTAGAATAATGAAAGACAACACACCTTTAATAAATTAAAGGAATTTCTAATGACAGCTCCAATTTCGGGACTGCCTGATTTCACCTTACCTTTTATCTTTTACACTGATGAAAGCTTCATAGGTTTAGGTGCTGCTTTACAGCAAAAACAGATAATAAATGGAAAATTATCTGAAATAGTTATCTGTTATATATCCAGAACCTTAAGAAAAACTGAATTAAGGTATGGTGCCACACAGATAGAATGTTTAGCTGTGGTGTGGGCTTTGGAGAAGCTTCATTACTATCTGGAAGACCAGAAGTTTGAACTTATAACAGATTGCAGTGCAGTAAAATCATTGCTAAACATGAAAACACCTAATATGCACATGTTTAGATGGCAACTAGCTGTACAAGAGTACAGAGGAAGAATGACAATCACTCACACAGCAGGAACATTGGATTCTAATGTGGATTTATTATCTAGAAGTCCTTTGCCAAATGATTCTGACAACCCAGCTTATGTACATGAAAATGAGGTTATACATATATTTGGGATTTATATAGTGGATTTAGAAGAAGAATTTATGCAAAATATATTAGAAAATTATTCATCTGATAAAGATTTGTCTAAACTATCTACCATTCTTAATGATCCAACAAATGCCTCCATGAGTGCATTAATTAAAACCTTTCCTCCAAAGTATAAAAATACATTGGAAAAAGGTAAATTATCAATTGAAGATGGATATATATATTACAGAAAAAAGTTAAGTAATGTTATAGTAACACCACCTTCTATGAAAGAGTTAATGTTGAGTACTTACCATGATGACATCTTAGCCGGTCATTTTGACTTTAACAAAACATTAACCAGAGTTAAAAATACAGCCTGGTGGATAAACATGAAAGAAGATGTACAAAAATTCATTGAAACATGTGACTCTTGTCAGAAATCTAAAAGATTAACTGGTAAGAGAGCTGGGTTGTTACAACAAATAGAGCAGCCAAAAGCTCCATGGGAAATTATAAACATGGATTTTGTAACTGGCTTGCCATTAGCAGGAAAAGAAAGTTTCAATTCTTGCTGGGTAATTGTGGATAGATTAACAAAAATGTGTAAGTTTATCACTACCCATAAAGAGGTATCTGCAAAAGACTTGGCATTATTATGGTGGAATCAGATGATGAATATTACTGGGTTCCCCAAAGCCATAATCTCTGACAGAGATCCTAAATTTATTTCAGAGTTCTGGACATCCTTGATGGAAGTATCAGGTTGTCAATTAAAATTGTCTACAGAACACCATCCACAAACTGATGGGCTGGCTGAGAGAATGATGCAAACTCTAGAAGACATGATCAGAAGATATTGTGCCTTTGGATTAGAATACAAAGACAATGAGAAATTCACACATGACTGGGTTACATTAATTCCTGGCCTTGAATTTGCTTATAATAGCACAACTCATTCTGTAACAGAGAAGAAACCATTTGAACTCTGGCTGGGATACGTACCAAATACCCCAGTAAATCATTTAAATAAATTACCAAGGTTAGATATACACCCTGGTACGAAATCCTTTATTCATATGCAACAAATGTGTAGAAAGCATGCTGAAGAATGCATAAGAAAAGCATTTGAATATGAAAAGAAAAGGTGGGACAAATCTCATAAAGAATTTGAATTTAAAAAGGGAGATGAAGTCCTCATATCAACACTACATTTTAACTTACAAGGTAATGTTAAATTAAAGGATCCCTTTGTAGGACCTTTTGTAGTAAACAAAATGGTTGGTAATAATGCAGTGGAAGTCATATTATATGCTCCATATGATAGGAAACATCCAGTTTTCCCTATCTCATTATTAAAACCTTACCATGCAAATGATCCTGACTTATTTCCAAAAAGAAGGGGAAGGCCTAAAAAGCAACCTGAAGAAATTGTGGAAAAAGAAGAGATTGAAAAAATACTCAAGAAAAGAATCCTTACTAAAGAAAAAGGAACTGAGTATTTACTAAGATTTAAAGGGAAATCAAATGAATTCGATAAATGGATACCTGAAATAGAAATTTCTAATTTATCCACCCTTCTTAAAAAATTTAAACAGAAATAAATTTCTGTTCAACCAGCTGAGGGGTTAAAAACCAGTACTCATAATATTTTATTATGTTTTATTTCTTTAAAGTTTAATCTTTAATACTACAGAATTATTCTGAATACCTGAAAATCACAAATAAATAAATAAAATGTATAACTTATCATTTTTTTATTGTTTTTTTTTGGGTGGGCGAGTGTCAGCCTGTATATCCCCAGGACTGAGTAAAAAGTGCTTATAATTTATGTTAAACACATGAACTATACATGGGAACAAGAAATGAGAGTACACAAACAGTATACATAAGTAAAATTATGATAATACACATAAAATGCCATTATAACACCTTATATACACGCATATATCCACCTTTTATAAGTCTTATGTACTTAATATTAAGTTGGAATATGTTAGGGTAATCTTAAGAACCTTAGGTATAAGGCTACATAATTTTTAAGTACACTTAAAGCTGTTATATTCATTGTTTTACACAAAAAACAAGAAATGCGCTTTATTTCACTTAAAAGCTGACTATATGCGCTATAAAATTGAGAATATCAAAATTGCGCTTTGACAGATCAATTGGGCTCATTTAGAACTATTGATTTGGCTATTTAAATGCATAAAAATAACACTTTTCAAATTTGGTGTTTTTTATGCCAGAAATGGCTTCTGTGTACTGGCTACATACTGCCTGCTTTTTTCCCGTGTGAATAGCTTCATTTTTAGCAAAGTTAGCTTTTTCACACTATAATTACCCCACATTCTACGCCCACTGTGGGGAAACACACTAAAATTGGCGACAGGAGCTTATTTAGTGTCCTAGCTTAATTAATAATGCATTGACCTTGTTTATATGCACTAATTTCATTAATAACCTCACTCTTGGCACTTTATTTCATCACCACACTTAAATTCGCCTAATTTTAGTCAAGGATTTACCAGTGCAAGCGCCTGCCAAGGACTGCATGTAGTTACCCCACATCTCAAGCTCTTTTTTAAGTTTTTGGGTAGTTTCTCAGTCAATTTTGGTTATTTTTGAATGGGAATTTCACGTAGTATAATGTCAGGATTAGCCCCTCCATTTCTACTGTAGATTCCCCTTATTATTAAGCTACAATTAACCTTAAAAAGTCTCCTTTCACCCTGTTATAATATTGTTTTCCACACATATACCCTCTTTTTGTCTTTTCTTTAATTTTGATGGATCTCCCTTATTATTAATAGGATTTTAGTGGTTGTTGTTTGTTTAATTATGTTATTGGTCACTAGGGGCGTTGATGGAGGGGTCTATTACTTGTTTGAAGGCGTCATTAACATTTTATTGGATGGTAAATCAAGGTGGTTATTGGGGAAACTTAGTGTGTATAAAAGGAGGGGGTTTTTGGTCTTGTTTTCTGCATTCTTTATCATTTACAATTTACACAATATAACCAAATCAATTACAATACATATCAATTAGTACTTTTATAAGACTTTTGAATAGTATCTGAATTATAAAATCTTTTTTTCTACCAACTACAAAGATTGTAAGCCATATATAAAATTAGTGAGAATTATATTACTGATACCTTTAATTTTAATTAAATTTTACAACTTAGTGGATTAGTACTACAGTATTCATATAGGACCATTAAAATCTTCTAGACAACTGACCATTCAAGCTAGTTCACGTCCTTGTACTTGACCTTAGCCTGACAGATTTGGCCAAACTTAAGTGCAGATTTTTAAGTGCAAATTTTCCAGAACTGTTACCCCCAATAGATTTTTTTTTCAAAAATGCTCATTAGTGAAGATTTTAATTATATAAAGATCTACAGAATAGTATAATTCCTGTAGTTTTCTGAAATATTTTAATTTAAATTGACTTATTTCCTGATGTATTACAGCAGAATTCAATTTCTATAGTTTTCTGAAATATCTTAATTTAAATTGACTCATTGACTGATGTGTTACAGAATAAAGCAAAATATCTACTCTAATAGTTACCACAAGGGAATCCCAAATTGAAAATTGAAGAAAATAAAAAAAAAAACATGGTGATGTTGGAGAATGAAAATAAAATATATTTAGAGAGCTATTCAGGATTCTGTGGTGTTTCAATGCTCTTTAGACTGAGTAAAGCATGGTTTCTTTTTCCTAAAACAGATGGTAGCTCTGATTGATACTCTCCCACGCAATGTTGTGGGGAATGTAGATGGAACTTTTCGTAACCTCCTTGTAAAATGTATATTTCTGGGAAAAACAGAGCGGGGAAACGTGAAATGTTTCTTTTTCGATCCTCATGTCGAATATATTTTACCATTTGAGGAGCTCTCATCCTTGAATACTCGCAGTGAAATAGTATTATCATTTTCTTTTCATTTTTGTAAGACTCTGTCGTACTCCCGAAACTAGGCATGGGTAAATGAGATAGCCCACCAAATAATCTGCCTTCTAAAATTTTCATTTTAGCATCTTCCTTTGTGTTGATGTTAATAGCAGATTTAATATGTCCAGCGTTAAATTCGTCTCTTGAGCGACAGTCAATAATAACCATGAGGTAAATTTGATGGTCGTACTTTCCGTTCAATAAATCACTCATTGTATCTGCGGATATCCGGGCTAAGGGATCTGCAAGGATTTGTCTGCATGGCAAAATTTTACCTTCAATCTCCTTACTCTTAGATTCAACCAGCGATTCTTCATATCTGAGCTCCTCGGATTTTTTCATCTGAAGGGAACTTAAAGAAACGGTTCGCTGAAATTGAGCAGCTATTTTACCTTCAGCATTATACAATCTACATTTAAACGTTTTTCGTCGGCTGACGCTAGCAGAATGGCCTTCATTTCCAATCAACAATCGAAATGTCTTTTTTTTACTTCCTGTACTTTGCGTTCCGGTTCGGACTAGTTTGTTGTGTCTCATACTTTGAGAAGGTGTTGAATATTGCATTAATGAGTTGGGTTGATGAGAAGGTGGTGAGCAAGCGTTTGGGGGTTGCGTTAATTCCATATTGCTTCTGCGTTAAGTTTCTTTTTCTTCTTTTCTGTATGAAACCTGTGCCGATTTTTAGAGCTCTTTAAACTTATACAAAAATGAGGGAATAAATATCAGCGTGGAAATTATGCTTTTATGTATTTTTGGCAGCTTGTGCCACAAAATGAAATAACGGCTCAGAAGGCGAAGTTTTAACCAAGAATCTCGATTATCAAGGGAGGCGCAGCTCAAAACTACACAATCGATTCGGGTCTCTTTTCAATAAGCCCATAGCGATCCCCTGTCCCCCTCCTTGCCCAATATGCTTCAGCATTAAGTTTCCAATTCTAATACCCTTTTAATTGCTCGTTTGTATTATACACCCGCTTTATCAGTCCTTTTGTACTTACACAGGAGGAAAAACTAGTGGGCCAGACGTCTAGTAGGTTTTTTGGTCGCCAGTCAATATCATTCTGTAATTCTTCTCCGAACTGTGGAGTAACTCTGGTTGAACCAGTCCCCTCCCATTGTCTCACTAAAGGGATGCACCAGACTCAGAGAGATTCACTACCAGAATCACGCACAAAATTGCCACATGAAGCCAAAAAAAGCACTAAACGTCTAGTGCACACTTTTTTCCCCTGTGTTAGTCTATCCTACTCAGCCATCCTTCCTTTATGCTCCTAAGCTGGGTGAGATTGTACGAAATAAAAAAAAAGCTCACAGCGAGCTGCGCGCAAATTCGTGCTGTCACATCTGCGCTATTCTAAAAAAATTTTGTTTTTAAACCAAGAATTCTTTATGTAAAAGTTGAGAATTTCCTTCAACTTGTCTAAAAACACTCTCAGCTTAGCTGTAATTTTAGAAGAGCTTGAGATAAATATTTTTCAAACTTTGTCATGCTAACTTCAAAGTTATTGAGATAATTCTTGGGTTTTCTAAAGTTCAACCAAGAAATCTCCTGGAGCGAGAAGAGTTATAAAAATTGGTATGATATGGTTTTATATAAACTCTCATCACTTGTGTGAATATTAGATTTTAAATATGTGGTTGTTTAAAGCATCGCCTGCCTTAGTAGGATAATTGAGGCAAATATTTAGCTTTTTAATATCATTTTAGCACTTTGTTCTGTGATTTCTTAGAAATCATAGGTACCTTAAAGTTTCCAAGGGAAGTTGAAATTTCTTTCATTGCACAAATTAGACGCAGCTTTTATAGGCGCGATAGACACAAGATGGCGAAGACAAATCCACATATAGGAATTAGATGTGAGCTTTTAGAGAAAAGCTTATGGTTTACAATATTATATCTTAAAAGTAGAAAGAAAGAAGGAAATTAGAATAGTATTATTATTATGTAAGAAAATATCTTAATAAGGCAATCATTAAGAAAAGAAAAGTAGAATAGAAATAATGGAATGACACCATCCACTCTTCAATGTGTTGCTCGACGTTGGCGAGGATGCCAAGCCATGTCTTCTGCCATGAAATAAATTTTTCTTTCAAGAAGATTTTCATCAACTTCACAAAATTAAGTCATAGGCAGCAGCCATTATTAGTTCTAGACCATGAAAAATTTCACGCTGAGTTCAAGTACAGAGACGTGAATAGCTTGAATATTCAGTTTTCTAGAAGATTTTAATGCTCCTATATGAATGATGTAGTACAAATCCAATAAGTATTAGAATATAACTGATTATAAGGGTTTCAGTAATTTAATCTCACTAATGATAACTGGTTTACAATTTATGATTGATAGAAAAATAGAGAATATAACTCACACACTATTCAAAGACTTTAAAAGAACTAATAAAATGTATTGTAGCTGTAATGGTTATATGATTTAATTTTAATGATATAAAATGTAGAAAATAAGACCAAAACCCCCCTCCTTTTATACCCAATAATTCTCCAATGTTTCCCCCTGGCTTACCAATCCTATACACGGCCAATGATGCTTCAATCTAGCTAATACACCTGCCTATGAACATAAAGAGTGACCAATAACGCAATTAGAATGATATCACCTGTCCAAATCCTGGAATAATAGGGGTAATCCATCAAAATTAAAGAATAAGCAAAAAAGAGAGTATATCCATGTAATATCTTAAAATAAAAGACTAAAAAAAAGAAAGAATAATACTAAATATAACATATAATTAAGAAGGATTAACAGTAGAAATGAAGGGGCTAATTGATCCAAGTTACTATGTGAAATCCCCATCCAATTACGACCAATATTGACTGAGAAACCACTGAGAAACTCAGAATATGATGTGAAATGTGGGGTAACTGAATGCAGTCTCCAGACAGGCACTTGAACAGGTAAATCCATAGTAAAATAGGCAATTTTAAGTGTTGTAGTGAATTAGAGGCTCCAATCTTGAGGCTGTTAATGTAATTAGTGCATATAATGAGGTAAATGCACTAATAATTAAATTAGGACACTAAATAAGTGCCTGTTGCTTAATTTAGCCTGTTTCCCCATAGAAGGCCTACATTGTAGGTTAATTATAGTTTAAAAATGCTTATTTTTCTAAGAATGAAGCTATTCATGTGGGAAAAATGCAGGAAGTATTTGCCAGTACACAGAAACCTTTCTAGCATAAAAAAACACCAAATGTGAAAAGTGTTTTTATGCATTTAAATAGCCAAATCGATAGTTCTAATAAAGAAAAATTGATTTATCAAGATGCATTTATTATATTATTCAATTTATAGTGCATATATTCAACTTTAAAATGATTTAAAGCACATTTCTTGTTTGTTCCATAAAACAATGAAAACAACACCTTTAAGTCTACTTAAGAATTATGTAGCCTTATGTTTAAGGCTCTTAAGACTACCCTGGAATATTAAAACTTAATGTTAAGAACATAAGACTTATAAAAGGTGGATATATGCATGTATATAAGGTATTATAATGGCATATATTGTATTTAATCATTAATTTCACTTATGTATACAACTTGTATGCCTTTATTTTTGTTCCAATGTGTAATACATGTGTTTAAAATAAATTATAAGCAATTTTTACTCAGTCCTGGGAATATCTGGGCTGACACTCTCCAACCCAAAAAAACAATAAGAAAATGATACATAATACATTTTTTTATTTTTATTTTTTAGATATTCAGAAAATCTGTAGCATTAAAGAGTGATTATTTAAATAAATACAACATAACAAAACATTATGAGTACTGTTTCTAAACTATCAGCTGCTAGAACAGAATATTATTTCCGTTTAAATTTTTTAAGAAGGGGGGGTAGATTTGAAATTTCATTTTCAGGTATCCACTTATCAAATTCATTTGATTTTCCCTCATATCTTAATAAATAATCAGCTTCTTTCTAATTAGTAAGGACTTTTTTCTTGAGTTTATTTCTAAACTGATATTTTTCCACAAATTCTTCAGGCTGTTTTTTAGGCCTTCCTCTTCTTTTTGGAAATAAAGCAGGATCATTTGCAAGGTAAGGTTTTAATAATGAGATAAGGAGAACTGGATTTTTCCTATCATGTGGGGTATATAATATAACTTCCGCAGTGTTATTACCAACCATTTTATTGATTACAAAAGGTCAGACAAAAGGATTCTTTAATTTAACATTAACTTGTATGTTAAATTGTAGTGTTGAAATAAGGACTTCATCTCCTTTTTTAAAGTCAAATTCTTTATGGGATTCATCCCATCTTTTTTTTCATATTCAAATTCTTTCTGAATGCATTCTTCTGCATGCATTCTACACATTCATTGCATATGAATAAAGGATTTAGTGCCAGGGTGTATATCTAACCTTGAATATTTGTTTAAATGATTTACTGGGTTTTTTGGAACATATCCCAGCAAGAGTTCAAATGGTTTTTTCTCTGTTACAGAATGAGTTGTGCTATTATAGGAAAATTCAAGGCCAGGAATGAATGTTACTTGGCCATGTGTGAATTTCTCACTGTCTTTGTATTCTAATCCAAAGGCAAAATATCTTCTGATCATATCCTCCAGAGTCTATATCATTCTATCAGCCAGCCCATCAGTTTGTGGATGGTGTGCTGTAGAAAATTTCATTTAAAAACCTGAAACTTCCATCAAAGATGTCCAGAATTCTGAAGTGAATTTTGGGTCTCTTTCAAAGATTATGGCTTTGGAAAACTCAGTATTTTTCATCATTTGAGTTCACCATATAAATGCTAAGTCTTTTACAGATACCTCTTTATGGGTAGGAATAAACTTACACATTTATTTTAGTCTATCCATAATTATCCAGCAATAATTTAAACTTTCTTTTCCCACTAATGGTAAGCCAGTCACAAAGTTCATGTTATAATTTCCCATGGGGTGTTTGGCTTCATTGTTTGTTGTAACAGCTCAGCTTTCTTCCCAGTTAATCCATTAGATTTTGAGGAAGAGTCACATGTGTTAATGTATTTTTGTACACCTTCTTTCATGTTTATCCACCAGGCTGTGTCTTTAACTATAGTTAATTTTCTTTTAAGATCAAAATGACCATCTGAAATTTCATCACAGAAGATGCTTAAAATTAACTCTTTCATAGACGAAGGTATAACATATACATTACTAAGCATTTTCCTGTAATATATGTATGAATCTTAAATTGATAGTTTACACTTTTCAAATGAATTTTTATACTTTGGAGGTAAAGCTCTAATTAATGCACCCATTGAGGCATTTGTTGGATAATTTAAGATGGTTGATAATTTAGACAAATCTTTATCAGAAAAATAATTTTCTAATATTGTTTGCATAAATTCCTCCTCTAAATCCACTATACAAATCCAAAATGTATGTATTACCTCATTTTCAGGCACATAAGCTTGGCAGTTAGTATCATTTGGAAAAGGCTTTTTGGATAACAAATCCACATTAGAATGAAATTTTCCTGCTCTATTGGTGATTTTAATTCTTACTCTGTATTCTTGTACAGCTAGTTTCCATCTAAACATGTGTCTATTAGGTGTTTTCATTTTTATAAATGATTTTACTGCACTACAATGTGTAATTATTTGAAACTACTGGTCTTCCAGATAGTATTGAAGTTTCTCCAGGGCCCATAAAGCAGCTAAATATTTAAGTTGAGGAGAAAATACCTTAATACATTCTTTCCCAAGGTTCTGGATATATAACAGATAACTACTTCAAATTACTTACCATTTAATATCTGTTTTTTCTGTAATAAAGCACCTAACCCTTTAAAGGTTGCATCAGTATACAAGATAAAAGGGAGGTTAAAATCTGACATTCCCAATATTTGTGCTGAAATTAAACATTTATTTAATTCATCAAACGCCTATTGTATTTCATTATTCCAAATGAAAGCATTATTTCAACCATTTACTGATGAAAAACACTATCCATCAATTTTTGGAGGACTTAAGGGGCATTTTTTGGGCCAAAAGGCATTCTCACATATTTATATATTCTCATGTGTGTATTTATGAGTAAGTAGTTCTGAGAATTCTTTTCCACATGAATCTGGCTCAAAACTTTGTTTCCATCCAGACAGAAAATATATTTTGATCCTTTTAGGGCAGCATGGATAGAAACTATCCTTGGGAGAATGTAAATATTATCAAAAGTGAATGTATTTAGAGCTCTTTAATCACCACATAATCTTGCCTTATCTTTTTCATAAGAGATTAAAAATGGTGAAGTAAAAAAATACTTAGGCATTGTGCCTACTTTTTCAAAAATAAATATTTCTAACAACATCTTAATGTTGTCATCAATTTCTTTCCTTTTTGCAGGAGATTCTGGGTAAGGTTTTTTTTAAGCTTTCAGGAATATTATACAATTCACAACTTAAGAAGATTTTTATCTCATGGTCTTTGACCAATCCTAGTTCATTTGAGCCATGAGCAAATGCCATAGGAAAATATTTCATCAATCTCAAAATATTGTTTTCTTCAATTTTTGAGAGTTGAGGGATGAAAGAGGCTTTTCAAATTTAATTTACCAATTTAACTGCTTCAGTGGGTCTTCCACCATGCAGTTATTTTTCTATAGGAGCAATGGAATAAATTGAATTTTCAGAGCAAATCTTGAATTTTCTTTTTCCATTTACTCTAATGGTGAAGCAACTATTTTCAGGATCTAGTTTGATGCCAAATTTGGTCAGTAATTCATTGTCTATAATAAACCAATCACTAAAATTATTATTATCCATTACTAAAAATTAACATACTGCTCTTATGTATCCATTACTATATTTAAAGAATACAGAAGTTTTGTATTTTCAAATTTGAAATAATACTGAACCAAAAACTCTCCAGTTTTTTTTCCAAGTTAGTTCCCTCAAGATTAGAGGATGGTTTCTTGGGGTGAGATGATTCTTTCAGTGTTCTGGGTCCTTTTTTGGAGAATTTTTTTAAATTTCAGAATAATTTTGTGATTGATGATTTGGAGTTAGAGACAGTAAACTCTCAACTTCTTACCTCAACTTTAGAAGGTTTTTTTGGAAAGGAGGATAAAATTATTGATGCTGTAGATTGCTCTATTTCAAAGGATATAGGATGGATGGACATTGGGAATGAAATTGATGGTAAATTCAGTGTATGGAGATGGATGGGGATTTTTTTTGGAAAGGAGGATAAAATTATTGATGCTGTAGATTGCTCTATTTCAAAGGATATAGGATGGATGGACATTGGGAATGAAATTGATGGTAAATTCAGTGTATGGAGATGGATGGGGATTTTTTTTGGAGGTCTGATTATGAGATATCAGAATTCAAAGAGGGGCTTAAATTTTTGTTGCCCTAGGGGCAAAACTACTGGTTTCAACCTGAGTATTTCAAGAATCTAACTCCTCCGAAGTGAAGATAAACTACTTAATTTGTTTGGTTTTGTTTAATTTTGCCTCTAAGTTTGTTCAAGATTTTTTTTGGTTTTTCCAATTCTTATCAGTCTCTCTTGTTCAAGTTTCTATATAAAAATATAAAAAAAAATCTTATTTTAATGAAGATGGAAGAAAAGAAAAATTCAAGGGAAGATGGATATTTTATTTAAAAGAAAATGAAGATAAAAATTATGATCATTGGTTTTATCTAACATCCAGAATGAGTTTAAATTTCAAAATATTTTATTTCTTAAGTGGATTTCTAGATTTCAAGAATTTTAATGGTTTTTTAATGGTTTTGGTTTTTTATGGGAGAAGATTTGTGTTGAGAAACCCTTTTGTTAGAAGGTGCCAAAGGGTGTGGCTTCTAGATTTGATTTTGGCAAATGTAGGGGTAACTGATGATCTGGCTGCTCTGTAGAACAGTTACCCCAGATTTTATGTTTCCAACCCCTTCACTTAATTTGGTTTAAATCTAGTATTGGTCTATCTTCACAGGTTTTAGTCCTCTATGACTTTAAACTGGAAATTCTTTTGGTCTTAAAGTGCCGTAATCTTCACACTTATTGGTTTTGGTTTATTTTGTTGGATGTTGTGTTTTTGTTAGAAGGTACTCAGAGGGGGCTCCTAGATTTAATTTTGGAAAGTGTGGGGGTAACTGATGAGCTGGTTGCTCTGTAGAACAGATATCCCATAACGTCTGTTTCAAGTATTTTGATTTTCCTAGTTAAATCCTAGTTCTGGGTTTTTTTTATTCAGGTTTCAATTTCACTATGACTTTAAACTGGCTTGGGACTAGCTTATTTGGTCTATTTGGATAGATGGTGGATCACTGGTGGTCTCCCATCATTTTTACTTATTGGAGGGAGCCCACCCAGTGATCATTTCCTTAGACTGGACTTTCTATGGAGCTGTATTTTTTTTCTTTTTCTTTCTTAGATTTTTGCGTCTATGGTTGTGTTAGATAGTAGTTTTATATTATTTTCTTTTTTTTTCTTTCAATTTTTATGGGGTTTATTTGGATATAAAAGCATAAAAAATTACAAATTATATTATATGGTGTCACCACATCAGGATTGCCTGGATGTGGGCAAGCATTGGTGAGGAAAGGCTCATCAATTGGCCTGGCAATGCTAATCACTTTTCTATCTCTATCTCATTTATATTAATTTTCTTTTATTTCTATTTATTACATCTTATCTTTATTGATATTATTTTTCTTAATTTATTTTTTATCTTTATTCCTTTAAAAATTATCTAAAGTTGTATCCACATCAAGGTGCACTTAGAAGTGGGTAAGGTATCAGGGGATCAGCTCATCAATTGGCTGGGGGATACCATTTGTAATTTTTATTTATCTCATCTTATTATTATTCTTTTCATTTTAATTTCTCAGCTCTCATATTTTTTTGGGTAATTTTCTTTAATTATTTTCAAGTTTTTTTAGTATGTTAGTAGTTTAAGTAAAAAATTTTTTTAAAAAAAATAAAATAAAATAAAAAAAAGATAAAAATAAAAAAAAATAAAAAATAAAAATAAAAACAATAATAAAATAAAAATAAAGCCAATTTTATACATATCTACTAATCATTATTGTTCTAACTATTAGTGAATTATTAATTTCTTTTTTTTATTTAATTTCTGGAAGAAGAAGCCTCCAGCAGGTGGTCCGGATTATGTTGGTGTTTTTGATTTTTGTTAGGATTGGAGGAAGAACTGTGTTCTTTATGGTGTAGGCAGCTGGAAAGAGTGTATGGGTTGTAATGGTCAGGAACCGGATAAGAAGGTAATTTTTGGGAATAAGTGGAAGAAGAAGAGATAGAATGTTGGAAGATGTGCTTGATTATTCTAGACATCTTCCAGTGCTCATCAAGGAGCTGTTTCCTCAGATTCTTTTCAAAATTTATTCAACCGACCATGAAGAGCAAAGGACTTGAGCATGTTTGAACACATCATTCTTAGGTGTTGTTTTGTGTCAGCATAACCCAGTGTTAAAGTAGTTTCTAGAGGTTGGCCAATCACAATTGCAGTTTAAGGAGGAGGGGTTCAAACTAAACAGAAGAATTAGATCAGTAATTGTTCTTTGTTGAAGAAATTTGATTTATTAATTTGGTACTTTCAGATTGGAAGCTCATCAAATTTGTAATTGGCCGTGATTTGGGTTTTTTAAGAATTATGAATGCATTTTGTAGGAGGATCAACCAGATGGAGGTATTGATTCTCATGATAATCCTCTAAATGGTGTTGAGAAGATGAACTAGAAGAAGGACATTACTGTGGCCTGGTTGGAGTAGCAGGGCTGCTGTTGTTTTTGATATTGTTTCTTGGCTCAGTTTGGTTGGATACTGGTGGTGGAGTACCAGGTTGCTTGTAGGATGGACCAGAAGAAGGTGACCTGGAAGCTGATTAGGATCTTCTGCATAAAGATCTGGAAGAAATGGAAATTTCAGAGGAGTATTTGGCTGGCAGTGGAGAGGTGTAGTTAACTCTTCTTGTTTGAGAGGGAGATTTTTGTCTGGGAGCAGTTTTGGGTGCTATGGTGTCTTCTTGAGTTCCTCTTGCAGGTCTTCTAGAAGTTTTGGAATTTTAGGAATTTTTGATGAAGAAATTGTTTTTTGCATTGCTCTGGGAGAACTAGGAGGTTGTTTCATGGAGTTTTTGTTGTTTAATGGTGGAGTTTGGCTGTTTTCTGGCAAAATTTGGAGGTTTTGAGCCTGATTTCTGCATCCTAAAGAGGAAGGCAGGCCTCCTGGATGCAGTCTAGCAGCTTTGGAGCTGATTTTGAAGTTGTTTTAGCTGAATTTACTGAGATAAATTTTGTCTCTTGAAATGATAGAGCTGGTCTTTTGGAGAGTGTTTTGGGAACAGAGCGGCATGATCTTCTTGATGAAGCTGAAGATAGATAAGAGGAAGATGGATCTAGTTCTAGGGTTCTGGTAGGAGATCTAGAGATGTATTTGTGTGAAGGTGAATGTGGTGGTATAGGATAATTGGGGTCTCTGTCATATTTTTTCTTTTTGGAGTTGCAAGAATCACAGGCCCTGTTGTAGAGTTTGGCTTCAATAGTTGGAAGAGTGAAAGTGCAAGGTCTGAACATATGGATACAATGTTTGAAATAATATTCCTTGTGAGCAGTGAAAAAAGGAAGGTCTGATAGGTCAAAATCTGGCGATCCAGCCATTATCTGTGATGGGACAACAATTAAGAGAAAAGAGATAAAAGAAAATTTTTTATCAGTGATTTGTAGATGATGAAGAGAATGTGGAAGTTCAGTATGTCATTTGTGGAGTATTGTGCATGGAATTGGCTCTGTCTTTCTTATGTAAAGTGTGGAAAATCCGTCAAGACTTTAAACTGAACACTGTGATAAGTCCATAAAGACTTTAAACTGAAAAATGGTATAGTCCTCCTAGACTATAAACTGAGGATGGCTTGATTGTTGAGTCCTTCAGGACTATATACTGATAATGTGATGTTGGTGAGATTCTGGCATAGGGAATCTAAAGGGGTAGTCTCTGAAGTTAGTTAAGGTTTTGAGTCCCCCAAGAATATAAAATTAGGGCTGTTAGTCCCCCAAGACTTAAAACTGGGGATGAGTCCCCCAAGACTTTAAACTGAGGAGTTTATTTTATTTTATTTCAAAT
Source organism: Hemileia vastatrix (assembly GCA_030280995.1). Taxonomy (NCBI): domain Eukaryota; kingdom Fungi; phylum Basidiomycota; class Pucciniomycetes; order Pucciniales; family Zaghouaniaceae; genus Hemileia; species Hemileia vastatrix. Next base: position 33,151,411 of record JASXTE010000005.1, read on the forward strand.
TCAAGAATTTTACGCAAGAATCAATTACAGTATAAAATCAAGAGATGAAACAAATTTTTCTGAATTAGTCTTGAACTGGTGGATGAGGTGTCTTTTTTTCTCAATTTCCTGTGGATTGGAAGTAGATTAGAATGAGATTTTTTTGTTGAGAAGAGTTTTGTTGGAATTGGTCCTTGATAGTGGGCAATTGATTGGGTGGTGGTGTTTCAATGGTTCCCACATTTTCATCATCACTGTCTGGTTGAGAATGAACTGGAAGTTCATCAGCTTAAATTTCAGTATGGAGAAGCATTGGTTTTACCATCAGAAGGACAAGATATGTTTGAGATAGTGGTTGTAGTGGTGTTGGCACTCTTTTTGGAAGGGTGTAACTTTTTGATTAATCTGGGTATCAAGATGGAAGGCATAGATATTTTGGTTTTCTGGAAGATGGACCAGGTTAAGGGGGAGGTGAATCTGTTGCAGATGATAATGGACCAGTTCTGGAGCAAGATTTATTTCTGGAATAGCAGGTTTCACAAGCAGATCTGTATGGATGAATCGGTGGTGATATGGTTCAGATGAGGTTATGGTCAATACAGTATTGACAGGGACCCATTTCATAGGTTGATTTTGAAAAATGTGTGAACTTGGTGGTTTTGGTGAAGCAGAATGCAAAAATGTTCAATTGGAGGGAGGATGTGGTCTTCCAACATTAGCAGAGGCCTTTGTTGGTCTGTTTGGTGCTCTTTTGGTATGTCTTAATTGACATTGGTTGAATAATTGGGTGTTTTTAGGGTTATATTCAGTGAATATTGGGACTATGGGTATGTGGGTACTACCATTGGATAGCCCCTGGGTTTTCTCTATATTTTATGTCTTGATGAAATTTTTTATATTCTAAGTTTTAAGGGGTCATTTGCTCATTTTTAAATTCTTAAAGATAGCTGTTTAATTTTGTTTTTTGTGTTTTACAGGCTAACCTTATTTATTGGTGTTAAGTGCTTAGTACCATTAAATAGAGCTAATTTGGCTCTATATTTTATGTCTCAATGTTGTCATAGCTTCATTTTGTGTTTTAAGGGATTTAGTAGTCATGGTGGATTTTTCCAAGTATTTTGGGCTTTATTTGAGGTTTTGGTGGTTTTCTGGCTTCAGGGAAGTCTGGCTGCCTTGCTTATAGAAGGCTGGGGAGCACTTCTAGATGGTTTTTATTCAATTTGGCTTCCAAAAGCACCAAACTTGTTGCTGTGCATTGATTTTTTTAAATGGTGGTCTGTATGTACATACTAAATAAGACAGTTTGGGGCAACTTTAATTATTATACAACCATCTGTAGATGATATCATTGTTTCCCACTCAGTTTTCACTGTTTTTTGGCCACAATTGGATGTGTTTTTTGCAAGGTCAGTTCTATATTTAACTAAACTTTGGCAACTGATTTCTCTTGTGTAGCTTTGCAACCTGCATAAAGAATTATTGCTGTTTTCTGTGCGACAAGTGCATAGTGTTTTGGTGTTCTGTTGTGGATCTTTCTGTATTTCTGGTTTCTGGTTCTTTGGTTCTCAGCGGTCTGCTATTGGCTACTGCCTTGACATGTTAAGCAGTCAAGAAGTGTGTTAGAAGGGTTATATTAACATTCTCTAATTTGCTGTAGCAAATAAATCTCACCTGGTATTTCTCAAAGAGAAAGGGGTTTTTCTCTCCATTTTTACTCCAACTCCCTTGGTCAAGGGCTATAGCTAGTACTATAGGATTGTCTACACCAGTTCCAGATCATTACAACTCACACTTTATTTTCAGAAGAAGGCACTTTAAAGAACACAGTGCATCCACCAACCCTAATAAAAAACAAAAATGTCAACACCATCCTAGCCAACCTCAAGATGATTCTTCTTTGCAACATTAAATTATTGAAAAAAGAGAATAAATTTGATTAATAAATAAAAAAAAACAAATTATAATTTGCAATTCAATTTTTTTTCTTTTTTAGCAGTTACTACCTATAACTACTAACACACTAAAGAACTTGAAAAGAACTAAAATTCAAAAAAAATGAGAGCTGAGAAAATAGAATGAAATTAATAATAATAAAATAAAATAAATAATAATTACAATTGGTATCCTTCAGCCAATTGATGAGCTGATTCCATGATACCTCACCCACATCCAAGCGCACCTTGATGTGGATACACCTTTAAGACATTTTAAAGATTTGAATAATTTTTAAGTGAAATAAAATATAAATAATTCTGAAAATGAAAAATAAATAAAATAAACTGATAAATAATAATAAAAAATGAAAATACCATTTCCTGGCCAATTGATGAGCTGTTTTTTACCATTGCTTGACAACATCCAGGTAACCCTGATGTGGTACACCCAACTATTTTTTTAATGTTATAAATTAACCCTCACTAAAAAAACAAAAGAAAAAAAGTAAATAATCTAAGACTACTACAATTTTACTCCATCAGAAAAGATCACAGAAGAAAATAAAGGTCCCAAGAAAAGATCACTGGGTGGGCTCCCTCCAATAAGTAAAAATAATGGGAGACCACCAGTGATACACTATTAAGAAAGAACCAAAAACCAAGAACCAATCCACTCCAGTTTTAAGTAATACAGGACTAAAAACATGGATAATAGCAGAGAACTTGGATTCAACCAAATAAAACAAAGGATTTGAAACAGAAATTTTGGGGTAACTGTTACACAGCACTACCAGCCCATCAGTTACCCCCACACTTTCCAATTCAAAATCTAGAAGCCCCTCCTCCTAGGTACCTTCTAACTAAAAACTTCCACCTCACAGTTCAATCAATCAACAAAAAAAACACCAGGGAACAGACCAGCACTTGAATACCACAGAAATCCAGTTTAAAGTCATAGAGGACTAAAAACCTGTTAAAGAAGACCAATGCTAGAGTTCAGCTAAATTAAGTGAAGGGGTTGGAAACAGATAGTCTGAATTAACTGTTATACAGAGCAGCCAGCCTATCAGTTATCGCCAAGCTTTCCAAAATAAAATCTAGATGCTCCCCCTGGGTACCATCTAACAAAAATTTTCCAACACAACAGATGCACAGCATCACCAAAAAAACAACCCAATAAAAAGAATGATTCATAGTTTATCCTCATTGCAGAGTAAGTTTTCTTCCCTTCTTGCGCCTCTAGGATGAAACCTCTTCACCTGGTCAGCAGCCACTTTCTTCTTCAAGACTTCCCCATCCAGCTCCTCAAATTGATATGATCACCTGAGAGTTGATATCTGACTCTATAAGGACCATTCTGCCTGTCAGAGAACATATTTCCCCACTGAATCTTCAAATTTCTATTATACACCAATACCACTCACACAGGCTTTGAAGGATTCATCAGCCTGTGAGACAACCTCTTTTCCCAATATCTAACTGACTGATTACTGTACTTCATCATCCTTTCTTAGGCTTTTTCATGAAATTCCTCCTTTCCTTCAAGCTGCTTCATTCTGAAACATAAAAAATCTTCAGTTAAACAAAATTCATACCAATCAATTCACAAATAAAGTTTTCCTCAAATTATTTTGGTAAAACTGCCTTCTAACCAAAAATAACCTCATAAGGTGAATATCCAGTAGTCCTCTTGAGATTAATTCTGTCAGAAAACGAAATAAAAGATAAATAATGCCTCCACTTTTCAGAACTATGCCCACACACCTTGACCAAAGCATCTTTCAAAACATGATGCCCTCTTTCAAACATGCCTTCAGCTTAATGATAATAAGAAGTAGCCACCTTCATTTTGGACCCAACACTAGTAACAGCTTCCTTGAATTAAGCTCAAAACTCTGGGCCTCCATCATCATTGAAAAATTTCATCAGCCCATACCTATAAGTTCACTCCTTCTTCAATAACTCTGCCACATTCTTGGCAGTCAAGTTAACCAGATGCATTCCCTCAACCAAACCAGATAAATAATCCCTGGCCACAATCAAATATTTATACCTTTGCTCCTAAATTTGCACCATATCCAAAATGAATCTTCCAAACACAATTGAATCACCAGTAGCATGGCCAATTTCTTTTGGTTTCAAATGAATTTTTCTTTGACACTCTTCACAAGTTTGGACACAAACCTGAACAGCCAACTTCATACCAGGCCACAAAAATCTGTCTGCTACTCTTCTATAAGTCTCCCCAAAGCCTCTATGACCAAGGTCTTCATGCAAAGACTTCATCACCACCTCCTGACCCTTCTTCTGAGTCACCACATTTTGTGGATTGAGATGCCTCCTCCTCATTAACCTTTTCCCTGACACATAAAAGCCAGGACTCTTATTCTTGATTTCTAACCAAGTATCATCATCACAGCTACCTGGCCTCTCCAAGGTCAACAGATATTCCATCATAAGAAAATAAAACCCAGACTGACCCCAGATCTTGCCTTCACAATCCAACAAAATAATATCCAAGGGCACAACCCTGTCATCAAAATCACCAGTATGCACATGGGCTAATTGACCCGCCCATCAAGGACACCAATCTTTAAGTTTAGGAACATCATTTTCATTCCAATGAATTTTTAGAGAATACAGTGTACCAAAAAATATACCATTTTCTATATTTGAGCCATCCCAAAAAATAGCCCATTCATCATCAATAAAAACATCCTGGTTACCAGAATCAAGATCAGATCCAGCCAGCTTAACCTCATGGGGGAGGGTTGAAAAATCATCACAGCCTCTTGTTCTGGCCCTAACAACTGGAACATCTTTATCAAAAACATTTGATTCTGAATCTCCTACTGTTGGTGGTCTTTTTGACAATCCATCTGCTATTGTGAATGTTTTTCCCAGCTTATGTACCAAACTAAGAAGAAGTGCTGGATAAATGCAACCCACCTAGTCATAAGGGCATTTCAAAGACTAGGAGTGTTGATCATCTGCACCAAAGATTTAGCATCCACCTGCATCTCAAAATTCTGCCCCCACAAAACAGTCTACAACTTCTTCAAAAAAATTTCCACACAAAAGAGCTCCAACTTTGGCTTATAATACCTAGACTCCAACTCATTTAAAACCACAGATTCACTCTTAACTGGCCTTACCTTCCTATCTATATCCTCCTGAGACAGGACAGCACTAGCGGCAAAATAACTTGAAACAACAGCCAAATAAATCTTCCCAGCCCCAACACCATAATCCAACTTATGCAACAAAATATTTTCCCTTACTACCTTCTTCAACTTCACAAATTCCTCTTCAAAATCATAATCCCACTCTTAATCAGGGTCCTTCCTGGTCAACTTCCTGAAAGGAGCTGTCAACAAAGAAAAAGTCCTTAATAAACATCCTCACATAAAAACAAACACCCAAGAATCCCCTGATTTCAGTAGTATTTTTTGGTCTTGGCCATGCTTAAATTTTATTAACCTTCTTCTTTGCCATAATCCTACCCGATTACACACCACATGACCCAAAATCTGCAATTTTGGTAGACAAAAACAAAACTTTGAACCAGAAACAGTCAAATAAGCCTCCTGTATCCTAAAAAATTATCTTCAGTGTCACAGCATACTCCCACACATAACTCCTAATGCCAGTATTTTAATTCAATACCTCATTATCATAATCAGATTTTGACCCTTTAATTCCACCATCATTAATAAAGATACCAGCATAAGTTGGTGCTTTATCCTGAAATATCCAACCCATCTTTTCCGGTTAAACAGCAAAAGAATTAGTAGCTCCTTGAGGTAACCTGGTCAATTGAAACCTTGACAAAGGAGTCTCAAAAGTAGTGAGAGGCCTAGAGTCCGCATGTAGCTCCCTCTCATCATAACCAACCATAATATCACTCAAACTATAGCACACCCTTCCAGAAAAAGCCTCCACAAAATCCTCTGCATTTGGGGGCATTCCAGCATGTTTGACAGTCACTCTAATCAAGGCCCTGAGATTATGAAACACACTAAGCTTTCCAATCTGCTTCTTAACACATAACACAGGACTAGAATAAATTGAGCTTGACTGCTCATAAAACCTTGTCCTGACCCTTTCCCTAAAAATCTCCACAAAATCATCCCAAATAGAAGCAGGAGTTGGAATTAGTTTTATTTTCCAAGGCTTATGAAAAATCACTGGAATCAAATAAGATGAAGCATAAGAATGCTTTAACACATCTCTTTACTCCTCCACAAAATAAATTTCCTTTTCCCTCAATACCTTCACATACAAAAACAACTTCCTCTCTACCTCAGATAGTCACCCATCAGGACAAAAATTCACCACCTCCAAACTTTTCCCAGTAATCCTAGCAGTTAAACAAAATAAGGTGGATTCTTCTCTAAACTTGTCACATAAGGATCTACTGAAAAAGGATGCCTCATAAAAGGTAGGCTCAGTACAACTGGAATAGGCTCATCAATAGGCGGAACCATCACTTCTAACTTCTTGTACTTAGCAGCATCCACTCCCAAATCTTCAGCTTCAACAGGGGCTTCTTCAATCTTCCCAAAAAAACAAACAGGGGTTTCCTTAACAACTCCGGGTTGATACCCAATCCTGGCTGCAAAATTTATCAAAAATGGGCCACCCAAAACTTCCCTAACAGTGCCTTTTTCAATATAATAGTGCATCTTCCCAAAATCTCCAACAACATTCAGCTTCTCAAACTCTGTTGTTCCAACCAATTAAGTCACATATCAACCAATCCCTCTCAAATTTCCACTAATACCAGTTTTGATGGGGAGGCCCAATTTAGTTGCCTTAGATAAAGAAATAAGATTGGTCTAAGAGCCAGAATCATTTAAAGATCTTATGGCCTTTCCATTCAGAGTGAAATTGACAAACCTCAGAGTAGCATATAAATGAGTCTCCAAATTCTCTCACAAACTTTTCAGAAGAATCACACACAAACTCCATCTCCCCAGATGAGACCCTTCTCCTGGTCTACATCTTCTTTTACTTGTCAGCCAAACCAGGATTGATAGAAAACAACTCTTCATAAGTCAAGGATATAGTCCCTTGATACATCTTCTCCAGCACAGAATGCCTCATACTTCTCCAAACAGCACTTCACATCTTTCACATTAAACTTGTCCCTATCCCAAGTTTTAATCCTTACAAACTACCTAACCACCACAGCAGGAGGGCCTCACTTTCCACTGACAGTCACTACAGGAATACAGGAACCAGAATCCATACCTGCAAAAAAATATAATCAAGTTCCAAACAAAAACCACAACCAAAGGGCCAACAAAAGACAATAAGGACTCCAAAGAACTAGCAGGTCCTTAACCCATTTTGGGCACCAGAAATGTAGACAATCCTATAGAGTTAGCTATAGGCCTAGACCAAGGGAGTTGGAGAAAAACCAGACAGAAAATCCCCTGTCCCTTTAGAGAAATAAAGTGAATTTTACCTGCTAAATTAAATTGAGTCTTGATTGCTAAAACCCCTTTCCAACACACTTGACTTCCTGATCAGTCAAGGAAGTATTCCTCAGATAGACTACCACACCAAAGAACCGAAATGTAGACAAATTTCCACACCAGAGAAAGTAAAATAATTGATTTAGGTTGAAAAGATACACCAGAGACAGAAAGATACCTAATATAGCTTGCAAGACTATACCAGAGTAAAAGTGACAAGAGTTTAGGTCAAGTTATAACTAACCTTTTCACAACCCATCCAAAAGATGCCTCAAAGCACACAAAAACAGTGAAGCACAGAGATTTCATATATACCAGATGATTGATGACAAACTAGAATTTTTCTGTTTCTTCTTTCTTTTTCTTTCTACTTTTACCTCCCATCCTCACACACAGACCACCCTGTCCATTTCCCAGCTAAACCCAGCTTTCCCACCTTCCTACATGCATAAAAGTGACATTAGGCACTTCCAAATGCACAGGAAGGTGGCCCCTTGCAGTCAGGGAAGCAGCTTAGAGACAGGAAGGCTTCCTGATGATGGGCCACCTCTTTTAAGCCCTTAAAGGCCCAAGAAACCCATAAAAACCCTTTAAAACAACAAACAACAGTAACCACACTTAAAAACAAGCTAATCACGCACAAAAAATACAAAAATGAAGAGAAAATAAAGGGAATAAATCTGAGAAATAATAAGTGACCCTATCTTAAGCCTCCAAAAACACAAATAATGATCTAACATCTAAAAAAATACTAATAAAAACACCATAACCCCAACTATATCCAACATACCAAATACCCCGGAATATGGACTCCAAAGGTCTACCCAGCTTTGGAAGACCACAACTTCTAGTTAGTAATTTGGAAGACAAAAAGTATTTCAAAGAATTTTGATCATTTAGGATTTGAAAATAAGTATTTAGACTAAGAATAAAAGAACACCATCTCTTAAGACAATGAAAAATAGCTAATAACTCTTTATCATGAATTTCATAATTTAATTCTTCTGCATTAAACTTGTGTGGTTTGAAAGAAACAGGGTGATACAATTTTGTTTTAGGGTCAAATTGGGATATTAACCCTGAAATAGCATAATTTCTAGCATCTGTCTCAACTATTTTTGAAGCTGTAGGGTCAAAGTGTAGAAGAATTTGAGCTGTGGTGAACACATATTTCAATAATTTCAATTCTTTCTGCTATATATCTGTGATGACAAAGTGAATATCTTTTTTAAGAAGAGAAGTAAGATTTTTTACAGTTTTAGAGTAATCTTTTGTAAATATTCTATAAAAATTTGCAAAACCTAAAAATCCCTGTAAAGATTTTAGGTTGGTTGGCTCAGTCTATTCCAAAAGGTTCTGAATTTTTTTATTATCCATGAATAAACCCTCAGTGGAAAATTTAAACACCAAAAAGTCCTTACATTTTAGGTTGAATTTGTATTTGGTATGCTTGGCGTATATTACTTGTTATCAAAGTCAAGTAAGAATAATTTTTACATGTTGGATATGTTCTTTGAGGGACTTTGAGGAGATTAAAATTTGATCTAGGTAGGTTACAACAAACTGTTTGACAATATCTTGAAAGATATAATTGAAAAATGTTTGAAAAGTTGATGGTGCATTGCACAATCCAAAGGGCATTACTAAATATTTTAAACTACTAAATCTGGTACTCATTGCAGTTAAAGGTTCATTACCTTCTGAAATACGTATAAGATTGCAAAAACCTCTCAGATCAAATTTAGAAAAGAAATTAGCACAATTAAACAAGGTAAGAATTAATGTCATAGGAGGAACTGGATATGTGTTCTTCTTAGTCACTGTGTTGAGTTTTATATAGTCAACACATAACATAAGACTTTCATCCTTTTTCTTAGTAAAAAAAACTGGAGATCTGTTTGGAGACTTACTTGCTCATATAAAACCTTTTGCTACATTCTCTGCTATGTAGTCTCAAAGGGCTTGGGATTTTTCCTTCAATAAAGAATAGAAAGGACCTGAAAATTGTACTGGACCTATTTACTCTATTGGATGATTGTAATGTTTATGAGGTGGTAGTTTTTTGGCCTTAAAGATTGAGACAAATTGATGAAGTCATGATGGGCTTCAGGTAGAGTTGAGTTAATGGCTTCAATACTGATTTGGTCATCCCACTCATCTTCAAAGAAGTCTGTCAAAGGTAGACCTTTATTTAGAGAGATAAATTGATTACTTTGAGTCTACTTAAATCATGTTTGTCAGTATAGTCTAGTATATAAGTATGATATAATAGTGTTATTTTATGGTCCTACTACTTATTAATAAATGATTTAGTGATTAAACCTCAGGGGAAGACTATTAGAATAGTTATACTCAAATAAAACTCACAATACTTGGATTTAAATGCGTGCTAGTGGTGGAAAATAGAAGAATAAAATATAATTATAGCTTATATAAAGATAATATCAATTTATAAGGGCTTTATAATATATTTCTGAATGCTAATAATTGTATTTTAGTGTTTGTTTGAAGTGTAGTAATTGAATGATGATAATAAACCGTCAAAATCCCTCCTTACTTATACCCAAATCCACTGGAGTGCACAGACCTTCAATCCAGATGATGTCACTGCTATCCCCAGCAATTACAGCACTGTGAGGGCCCATCACCTCCCCATGGCGTCCACTTCAAGCAGTTTCAACACCCAGACCTCCAGTAAGGACCCTCCATCACTATTAATAATAACACAGAGTCATACCATAAATAGAAAACCCAGATAAAAGCGGATACCATAAAGAAACAGGTAAAATAAATGATCAAAAAGAGATTTAATGAAACTAAAAGCATATAAAGAAACAAATAAAATTTCCAAGCCCCCAATAACATCCCTAAGCATCCACATTAACCCAAAAACATCTTTCCAACCCATAAATCCGTGAATAACCATCCAAGGAAGTAATTTTAGTTGTCCAAACTGGGTGTATGCGCCTGATATAGGTGTCTATGCTTCTGTAGGCGTTGTGAGTCCACTTATTTCGTCCATATGACCTAAAATAAGCAGAAAAACAAAGGTTATAGGCTATTAAGGGGCTAAAACCCACTTATATACCTAAATATACATAATATACTGCATATTTCACTGAATATGAGATTTATGTATACATATAAGCTTATGTATGTCAATAATTACTTCATATCACTTAAGATAAGTATATTATGACTCCATTAACACCTTAATAAGTATTATTAGGCCATGGATAAGCTATTTAAACTATTATAAATTATATAATAGAATAATAATTATATATATATATAATAAAATAATATATATTATTATTTTAACCTTATTTTTAAGATATAAGCTTAATCTAGTTAAGGTTATCTTATTTTAAGCATAAGAAATACTCAGTCCTAAGGATATTTAGGCTGACACTCCCTCACCCCAAAAAAAACAATAAAAAAAATGTTAAGACATTTTAATTAATCTTAAGGAATGAAATAATAAAATAAAAAATGATTTTTATAATACATATACTGAATGAACAGTATTATTTAGATTTAAATTTTTTCAAGAGATTTTTAAGATCAGAGATTTCATTTTCTGGAATCCACTGGTCATATTCACTTGATTTATTTTTAAATCTTAATAGATACTCGACTCCCTTTTTTTTTGTAAGGTGTCTCTTTTTAAGTATCTTTTCAATTTCTGCTTTTTCCACTATTTCTTCAGGTTGCTGTTTTATGCCTTCCTGATCTTCTTGGAAAGAGAGCAGTATCATTAGAGTGGTATGGTTTTATAAGAGAAATAGGAAATACTGGATGTTTTCTATCATAAGGTGCATATAGAATAACCTCAACAGCATTATTACCAACCATCTTTTTAACTACAAATGGTCCAATGAATGGATCCTTCAATTTAACATTACCATTTAAATTGAAATGTAGAGTTGAAATAAGGACTTCATCACCCTCTTTGAACATTTGTTCTTTATGGGCTTTATCCCATCTTTTCTTTTCATACTCAAAAGCCTTATTTATACATTCTTGAGCATGTTTTCTGCATAATTCCTGCATCTGAAGAAAAGATTTAGTACCTGGATGAATATCCAATCTAGGTAACTTATTAAGAGTTTTAGCAGGGGTATTAGGTACATAACCCAACCATAACTCAAATGGCTTTTTGCCAGTGACAGAATGTACTGTACTATTATATGCAAATTCTAAACCTGGGATAAGGGTTACCCAATCATGCGTGAATTTGTCATTGTCTTTAAAATTAAGACCAAAAGCACAGTATCTTCTTATCATATCTTCTAAGGTTTGTATCATTCTTTCTGCTAGCCCATCAGTTTGTGGATGGTGTGCTGTAGAAAGTTTTAATTGACACCCTGAAACATCCATAAGTGACGTCCAGAACTCAGAAGTAAATTTAGGATCTCTGTCAGAAACTATTGCTTTGGGGAAACCTGCTGTATTTAACATTTGTGTCCACCATAAAAAAGCTAAGTCCTTTGCAGAAACCTCTTTGTGGGTAGGAATAAATTTACACATCTTTGTAAATCTATCTACAATTACCCAGCAGGAGTTATAACTTTTATGCCCTGCTATTGGCAAACCTGTTACAAAGTCCATGTTAATGATTTCCCATGGAGCTTTTGGTTGCTCAATTTGTTGTAATAAACCAGCTCTTTTTCCTGTTAATCTTTTAGATTTTTGACAAGAATCACATGTTTCAACATATTTCTGAACATCCTCAGACATGTTAATCCACCAAGCTGTGTTTTTTACTCTGGTTAATGTTTTATGGTAGTCAAAATGACCTGCTAATATATCATCATGACATATACTTAACATTAACTCCTTCATTGAAGGGGGAATTACAATTACATTACTTAATTTTTTCCTGTAATATATAAAACCATCCTCAATGGAAAATTTTCCTTTCTCTAATGCCTCTTTATACTTATTTGGTAATGTTTTTATTAAAACATTCATTGAAGCATTAGATGGATCATTTAATATTGTAGTTAATTTACTTAAGTCAGGATCTGAATTATAATTATCAAGAATTGATTGCATAAATTCATCCTCAAGATCTACAAAATAAATGCCATAAATGTTAATAATCTCTGACTCAGGAACATAAGCAGGATTATCATCATTATTAGGCAGAGGTACTCTAGATAACAGATCTACATTAGAGTGCAAGGTTCCTGCTCTATGTGTAATAGTCATCCGTCCTCTGTATTCTTGTACAGCTAATTGCCATCTAAACATGTGTCTATTAGGAGTTTTCATGTTTAAGAGTGACTTAACTGCACTACAGTCAGTTATTAACTCAAATTTTTGGTCTTCAAGGTAATAATGTAGCTTTTCAAGAGCCCATACTACTGCCAAACATTCAAGTTGAGTAGCACCATATTTTAATTCACCACTTCTCAGAGTACGTGAAATATAGCAGATTACTACTTCTGACATTTTACCTTCAATAAGTTGTTTTTGATGCAAAGCAGCACCCAGTCCAATAAAACTTGCATCTGTATATAATACAAAAGGTAATTGGAAATCTGGTAATCCCAAGATAGGAGCTGTCATTAAACATTCTTTCAACTTATTAAAAGCTTGTTGTCTTTCATTATTCCAAATGAAAGCTTCTGATTTCTTTATCAGTGTGGTCAGTGGTGCAGCAATTGATTGGTAGTTTTTTATATATTGTCTATAATAACCACACATTCCAAGAAAAGATTGTACATCCTTCACATTTTGAGGAATACCAATATTGTTTATTGCAGCCACTTTATTTTGGTCTACACATATTTGTAAGCCTGATACAATATGACCAAGCACTTTTAAAGATTCAAACCCAAATTTACATTTTTTCAATGCAAGGGTCATTTTTATTTCATCCATTTTCTGAAATACTTTCCTTAAATGGATTAAGTGTTCATCAAAATTTTTAGAGAACACTATGATGTCATCAATGTATACCATTAACCATCCCTCAATCATTTCATTATGGAATGTTATATCCATTAACTTTTGAAATACTGATGGAGCATTCTTTGGTCCAAATGGCATTCTGACATACTTATAAATTCCCATGTGTGTTGTTATCAACAAAAAGTTCTGTGAATTCTTTTCAACAGGAATTTGATGGTACCCTTTATTTCCATCTAGGCAACTTATATATTTAGCACCTTTAAGGGTAGCATGTATAGAGGCAATCCTTGGCAAGGGATAAATATCATCTACTGTAAATTTATTTAATGCTCTATAATTACCGCACAGTCTTGCTTTATCTTGTTCATAAGAAATCAGCACTGGTGATATTACACAATATTTTGGTGTAGTTTCAACCTTCTCAAGAATGTTCATTTTTAATAACATCTTAATATTATCCTCTATGTCTTTCCTCTTCATTGGTGAAGCAGGGTATGGTTTCTTTTTAAGACTAGCAGGAATATTATCCATATCACAGGTTAAACTAATTTTCATTTCATGTTCTTTTACAAGGCCAAGTTCATTTGTACCATGTGCAAAAGCCATTGGAAAAGCTTTAATTAATTCCAAAATATTATCTTTCTCAGTTTCACTTATCTGAGTGCCAAATGATGCTTTTGAAATTTCTGTTTCCAGAAGTTCCATCTCATTGGATTCTCTTCCTTTAGACGGGGAATTCGTTACTGACTCAATGTGTAAGACTGTGTTAAAAGAATTTATTTTAAATTTCCTTTTACCATTCATGCCAATTGTAAAATTGTTATTAGCAGGGTCTAATTTTACACCAAATTTAGTCAGAATATCATTTCCAATGATAAAACAGTTACTACAATTTGTATTATCCATTACTACAAAGTCACAAGTTACCCTTACATAACCATGTTGGTGTTTAAAGAAAACAGCAGCTTTGTATTTACCAATGGGGTGTAGTACTGATCCAAAACCTCTCCAATTTTTATTCTGAAGTGGTTCAAGCTTAAACTTATATTCACTATCAATTTTCTGTAATGTATTAGTGGAAACAACTGAACCAGCAGCTCCTGTGTCCAATACTATATTAAAATTTTCACCAGAAATGATAGCTGGAACTGTGATAGGTGTCATTCTAAAGTTATCAGCTTGTATATCCTTAATGATTTCAGCATCCTCAAAATTCATTAAAGATTCATTTGAGTCCATATTTAATATTGGATTTTCAAAGATGGACAAATCATCTTCCAACATACAGACTTCATTTTCATCACTATATGAGATATTCCTGTCATAATCACTTGAATATTTAATTTTCTCTGTTTCAATAATATTTATATTCTTCTCACATTTGTGACCTTTCACCCAAGGTTTGTTACACTTATAACAAGTATTAGTTTCATACTTTTTAGGTACTACAGGTGCAGTAGGTTTTTTCTGCTTCTCCTGAAGTGTTTTTGAATTCTGAGTTTTTACAGGTTCAACATTTTGCTTATAAGTGGAATACCTTGATTCATACTTATGGTTTAATAATATTTCATTGCAAATATTAATAAAGTCAGAATATTCAGTAACATTTAATGTTCTAGCTACAACAATGTCTCTGACAGATATAGGTAATTTGTATATTATCTTATCTTTCCATAAGTTAAAATTCATATGAGGCTCAATGGCTTTTAATATTTTGTTTAAATTCATTAAAAATACCATAGGTTTGTCACCATTCAACGGATTATACCTAGTCTTCTCATACAGTCTTTTCTGAGTAAGCCTGAATTTAGAACCTCCAAATTGTTTTTCAATAAGTTGTTTCCATTCAGCCCAAGAGTAGTCTCTACCCTCACTTAAGACAGCTTCAAACCATAATAAAGCAACATCCTTAAATAAAGAAATTAATTTTGATGTTATCTCTTCATCTGGTAACTTATATGAGAATTTCAAGTTGTCAATTCTTTGAATAAAATGTTGCCAATCAGAGCTGGCTTCCCAATCATAAGTTGGGTACTGATCTATTTTAGGCCAGTTCTTCTGATTGGATTTTATCTCACTAATCTTAGGTAAATTCAACAACTCATTCACTTTTGATAAATGGTCTTGTATTTCTTCCTGCACGGATTTGTGACTTATATTTTCAGATTTGACACTACCACCAGATGGTTTTAATTGTGGTGGTACAGGGAAGGAATGAGATTCACTTTTGCCAATGAAAGGATTATTATTATATTGATTATACTTATGATTATCCTGGTTCATCAGTAGATTGGCAGTTTCAATCTCAACTTTAGTTAATCTTTGTAGCAGCTCAGAGACACTTTGATTTGTCTGTGCAATAGACAACTTTGTTCTTGATTCAGTCTTTAATAAGTGTGTTTCATATAATTTTTCTAACTCACAAAATTTGTTTGAAAGGTCATTATATTTATTACTCAATGAATCATATTTAAGAGTTAGAGACAAATGTTCTTTCTCTAATTCTTTATTACGTGTTTCTAATTGAGAAATGTTCAATGTTAAGGATGAAATTGTATCACTAGTGAGTTTAACTGTCTGTTCCTCACAATCAGTCATTCTATTCCACAATGCTGAAACAATTCTATGGACAGTTGGATTATTGTTAAAATATTCCATGTCCTCCTTTTCAATTCTCTCACTCTCCTGTGAACTTCTCATCTCACTAGTAGGTGGTTGCAACTGAGGATTAACTGTATTATCATTGTATATAGTACTGTTATTATGGACAAAAGACAAGTCAGGTGTATCTACTCTAAAACCTAAATTTCTTAAATCCTCCTCTATTTTTTGTACAGATTTAACATCAATAGAATTACCTATATTGTAATTATCAGTATTATGTCTAATCTGAGAGGGTAAGTTACTTACCAAGGGATGGTTGCCAGTCCTGATTTTTGGCGCTTTTTTCCCTTGTAAGGGTGAGCTGAGGAAGTCAGATGAGGGGGTGGATCCCTGTTGCAACTGTGGCTTGTCTACTGTTAGTGAAACCAGTCCCATTTCCATTTGTCTACCAGGATTTTCTCCTGGGAGTGAGTGGACCCTCCTTGGGTAGGGGGTTGCTGATTTGATTGACTGGGCTGGCCTCCCTTTAATTCTGCCATTGCCTGATTCATCTGCTGAAATCCTACCTTGCAATTGTTTTGCAACTGCTCTACTTCTTTGAACATGAGAGATTTTGATTCCTCCAAATTCAGAACCTGTTTGGCCAGGTGGGACAGTTGATCCTGAAGAGGAGGAGACGTCTTTTTTATAGTTATCTTTTTTAAGAGGGCGTCCTTTTCCTCTATACTCATGCTTTCTGGCTGGGGGTACTGTTGTCCCTCCATGGTGATGTCCTGGAATGTTTTTGTTAGCTTTAGACCTGGTATTATAAGCAGGCTGTTCACTTACACTATCCTGGGGAGGACTCATATTGTTCAGAATAACAATATTTTACGTCTACAAAAGGAAAAAACTCTATGGAATTAGTAGACAAAAGATATTAGTAATTATATTACTAATAAAAAAGCTGTGGAGCTTACCCTGAATTTATATCTTTATTTATTTAAATAAAATATAAGAAAAATTCGAAAAAATCTGTTAAAAATATAATAATAAGTTTAACTAGACCTCTATAAAGGTGAATAATTAGCTTACCAAGCTTTAGCCAAATACCAATTTAATTGGGTGTTATATTGGTGTCCAAATACCAAGTGAAATTGGGTTTATATTGGGTACAGTTACTACTGCAAATATCTAATTTTTATGGTAAAAAATTAGTACAATTATTATAAGGGTTCTTTTCCGCAATCAATGAGTTATGATGACCCACTAATATGCAGCAGCCCCAAATATTTGGTTAATTTTGAGTTGTACTAAGGTAAAAATCACGTCCCAAGGCTTATACTATATAATAAGTAAAATATAAGGAAAGACCCCCAATTGTCAGTATAGTCTAGTATATAAGTATGATATAATAGTGTTATTTTATGGTCC
This sequence comes from Hemileia vastatrix, assembly GCA_030280995.1. Classification (NCBI taxonomy): domain Eukaryota; kingdom Fungi; phylum Basidiomycota; class Pucciniomycetes; order Pucciniales; family Zaghouaniaceae; genus Hemileia; species Hemileia vastatrix. The sequence continues at coordinate 33,168,740 of JASXTE010000005.1, forward strand.
TACTACTTATTAATAAATGATTTAGTGATTAAACCTCAGGGGAAGACTATTAGAATAGTTATACTCAAATAAAACTCACAATACTTGGATTTAAATGCGTGCTAGTGGTGGAAAATAGAAGAATAAAATATAATTATAGCTTATATAGAGATAATATCAATTTATAAGGGCTTTATAATATATTTCTGAATGCTAATAATTGTATTGTAGTGTTTGTTTGAAGTTTAGTAATTGAATGATGATAATAAACCATCAAAATCCCTCCTAACTTATACCCAAATCCACTGGAGTGCACAGACCTTCAATCCAGATGATGTCACTGCTATCCCCGGCAATTACAGCACTGTGAGGGCCCATCACCTCCCAATGGCGTCCACTTCAAGCAGTTTCAACACCCAGACCTCCAGTAAGGACCCTCCATCACTATTAATAATAACACAGAGTCATACCATAAATAGAAAACCCAGATAAAAGCAGATACCATAAAGAAACAGGTAAAATAAATGATCAAAAAGAGATTTAATGAAACTAAAAGCATATAAAGGAAACAAATAAAATTTCCAAGCCCCCAATAACATCCCTAAGCATCCACATTAACCCAAAAACATCTTTCCAACCCATAAATCCGTGAATAACCATCCAAGGAAGTAATTTTAGTTGTCCAAACTGGGTGTATGCGCCTGATATAGGTGTCTATGCTTCTGTAGGCGTTGTGAGTCCACTTATTTCGTCCATATGACCTAAAAAAAGCAGAAAAACAAAGGTTATAGGCTATTAAGGGGCTAAAACCCACTTATATACCTAAATATACATAATATACTGCATATTTCACTGAATATGAGATTTATGTATACATATAAGCTTATGTATGTCAATAATTACTTCATATCACTTAAGATAAGTATATTATGACTCCATTAACACCTTAATAAGTATTATTAGGCCATGGATAAGCTATTTAAACTATTATAAATTATATAATAGAATAATAATTATATATATATATAATAAAATAATATATATTATTATTTTAACCTTATTTTTAAGATATAAGCTTAATCTAGTTAAGGTTATCTTATTTTAAGCATAAGAAATACTCAGTCCTAAGGATATTTAGGCTGAAAATGTTTGAGTAAAGTAGTCAAACTAGAATAATTAGACATATGCTGATTTAAAGATAGGTCAGATACTTGCAAGAAATCTGGCAGAGAAGCATCCTCTAGCTAGACTTTCTCAGATGAGTTGTTTAACTCCCTATTAACCTGCATTGATGAATCAGAAATATACCTAGAATGAGGGGTGATAAATCCCTGTGCCAATCAATTTTGGGATACCAATTCTGTAATAAGTCATGGCCAAGAATGGTACCATCCATCCTTGGGGCATCCAGGACTGTTAATTCCCACTCAAAAGATGGAAAATATCAGGGACTCCTTTGGTCTAGAAGATTTTGGTGGAGGTTCAACAGTGTTGGAAGGTGGATTTCAAAGGTTTCAAAGTCAAAGTCTGTATAATTTATCTTTTATTTTATTTTACTCAATTAAAGATGAAAATTTTTTTATAAATATTATTGTAATCAAGGATTTAGAATTATGTAGAAGTAAATACTAAAATCAATAACTAGTAGTAATAGATATCTGTTAAAATGGTTATTTAATAATTTAAGTAATAAATGAATAAAACAACACAAAAGGGAGGGCCTTTTATAGGCAAAAGGAGAGAGATAGCACATGGAGTTAACACCTAAAATACAGGAGTGTGTGAGAATTTTTTTTTTCAAAATAAGAGATTTCAAATAACAAAAGTGTACTATAAGGATGCATCAATAAAATATTTTTTTACTATATATCAATTTATTTGTTATACTTTGAGAGTTCACTTTTTAAGGTCACACTTAGTATAAAATAATTTGAATTAAAAGTTTTGAATTAATAGAATTTTAAATTGTTAAATAAAGAAATTTAAATTTTTAAAATTTAGTATTAATATATATTTATTTTCTCTTCCAACCTGTTACTGAGCACAGTGTTATGGAATAAAAATATGAGGGACATTATTATTAATTTTAAATATTTAATAAATTTATTAGTTGTAATTAGTTAGTTCATTTAAAGTAACAATGAAGTAAATAAAATATAATTAATAATATCATAAGAAATAAAAGGTGTGGCTTCATCCCAGTAAATAATTAATTATTTTACTGGGTAAGTCTAGTAGCCTGGCTGACACTACCTCACTCTAAAAAAACAATGAAAAAAATGCTATGATTTTTTCTTTTTATATTTCTTTAGCAGAGTAGGAGGATTAGATATCTCCTTCACAGTTATCCAAGAATCATATTCAGATGATTTATACTTGAATCTCAATAAGTATTCTTTACCTTTTTCAGAAGTAACTATTCTGTCATTTAGAATCATATCAATTACTGCTGTCTCAGTGATTTCATTAGGGGTTTTATTTGGTCTTCCTCTCCTTTTGTGAAATAAGCCACTATTGGATGTTTAAGGTTTCAAAAGGTATATTGGAAAAACAGGAATTTTTTTGTCATATGGGGCATAAAAGATACTTTCAACTGCATTATTACCAACCATTCTTCTGACAAAAAATTGACCTACAAATTGGTCTTTCAATTTTTGATTACCTTGTAAATTGAAGTGGACTGTAGAGATCTGTACTTCATCACCCTTTTTAAAATTTTATTCTCTATGGGACTCATCCCATCTCTTCTTCTCATATTCAAAGAATTTTTCAATACCTTTTTGAGCATGACTTCTGCAAATTTGTTGCATTTAAAAAAAGATTTTACACCAGGATGTAAATCCAATTTAGGTATTTTTTTTGAGAATTTAGGTAGGAGTATTTGGAACATATCCAAGCCAGAGCTCAAAAGGCTTTTTCTGAGTATCAGAATGAACAGTGCTATTATAAGCAAATTCCAAACCAGGAAGTAAGGTAACCCAATCATGATTAAATCTGTCATTGTCTTTGTACGCAACGCCAAAGGAACAATACCTTCTTATCATGTCCTCCAAAGTCTGAATCATTCTTTCTGCTAATCCATTAGTTTGGGGGTGTTGGGCAGTAGAAAGTTTTAGATCACAGCCACAAACATCCATCAGAGACATCCAGAATTCAGAAGTGAATTTATGGTCTCTATCAGAGATTATGGCTTTAGGAAAACCAGTAGTATTAAACATATGAGACCACCACAAGAAAGCTAATTCCTCAGTGGAAACATCCTTGTGAGTAGGGATAAATTTACACATTTTGTGAATCTATCAAAAATAACCCAACACGATTTATAACAGTATTTCCCAGAAATGGGTAATTCTCTTACCAAGTCCATGTTTATTATCTGCCATGGTGCATCAGGAGGTTCAATATTTTGCATTAATCCAGCTCTTTTACCAGTCAATCTTTTTGATTTTTTGCAAGAATCACAGGATTAAACATATAGTTTGGTGTCTTCAGACATGTTAGCCCACCAAGAAGTGTTTTTAATTCTGATAATTTTTTTTTTCAAGATCAAAATGTCCAGCCAATATGTCATCATGAAAAATTTTCAAGATGATCTCTTTCATAGAAGAAGGAATAACAATAACATTACCCACTTTTCTTCTATAATATAGATATCCTTCATCTATTGAAAATTTACCTTTTTCCAAATCCTTCTGGTACTTTGGTGGAAGGGTTTTAATTAATGCTTGTATTGAAGAATTGTTTGGATCACTTAATATGGTACATAAATTTTTAAGTCAGTGTCCTTATCATATGGATCCTGAATAAGCTGTAATAGCTCTTCTTCCATGTCAACCATATATATTGCATGAATATGAACTATCTCATCTTCAGGAACATATGCAGAATTTGATTCATCATTTAGAAAATGTTACCTTGATAACATATCTACATTTGAGTGATTATACCATCCCTATGAATTATTGTCATCCTTCCTCTGTATTCTTGAACAGCTAGCTGCCATCTGAAAATATGTCTTTTAGGTGTTCTCAAATTAAAGAGGGATTTAACTGCACTGCAGTCAGTGAAAAGTTCAAATTTCTGATCATCTAAATAATAATGTAGCTTCTCTAGAGCCCACACTACTGCTAAACACTCTATTTTAGTGTAACCATATTTCAATTCACAATTTCTCAAGTTTCTTGAAATATAAAGAATTACTACTTCTGATACTTTATCATTTATCACTTGTTTTTGATGGAGGGCAGCACCAAGATCAACAAAACTGGCATCAGTGTATAAAACCAATGGTTGATTAAAGTCAGGTAAAGAAAGAATTGGTAGTGACATCAAACAATTTTTCATAGTGTCAAAAGCTCTTGGTCTTTCACTATTCCAGACAAAAGGATTATCTTTCCTAGTCGATTGGTTAAGGTGTAATGCTATGAATTTTTAATTTTTAATATACTGTCTATAGTATCCACACATTCCCAAAAATCCCTGGAGCTCTCTAAATGTGGTAGGAGCCTTCACCTGTTGTATTTCTGCCACTTTGTTTAGGTCAACACATATATGTAAACCTTAGACAACATGACTAAGAACTTTTAAGGAATGAAAACTAAATTTACATTTCTTAAAAGCTAGTCTCATATTTATCTCATCCATCTTATGGAACACTTTACTCAGGTGGTTAAGATGGTCCTCAAATGTTTTAGAGAATATGATGATATCATCAATATAAACCATCAGACATCCTTCAATTATTTCTTGATAAAATGTCTTATCCATATCTTTTTGAAAAACTGAAGGGGCATTTTTAGGGCCAAATTGCATCCTAAAATACTTATAAATACCCATATGAGTAGCAATCATCAGAAAATTTTGAGAACTCTTCTCAACAGGTACCTGGTGATATCCATTGTTACCATCCAAAGAGCTGATATATTTAGCAACTTGTAGGTTAGCACATATATAGCTAATTATGGGTAAAGTATAGATATCATCAACAGTTTAAGTGTTCAATGCTCTATAATCACCACATAACCTGGCTTTATCTTTCTCATAAGAAATTATGACTGGTGAGATAACACAATGTTTAAGTGTTTCTACTACCTTTTCAATAGTATTCATTTTTAAAAGGGTAGAGATATTATCAGCCTAGGTATCTCCTGGACTGAGTAATTCTTATTTTTAAAATAAGATAACCTTAAATAAATTAAGATTAAATCATAAAAATAAGTTTAAAATACATATATATATGTTTATAATACATATATATAATTATTACACTATTATATAACTTATAGTAGTTTAAATAGCTTATCCATAGCCTAATAATACTTATTAAGGTGTTAATAGAGTAATAATATACTTATCTTAAGTTATATTAAGTAATTATTGACATAAATAAGCTTATATGTATACATAAATCTCATATTCAGTGAAATATGCAGTATATTATGTATATTTAGGTCTATAAGTGGGTTTTAATCTATTAATGGCCTAAAACCTTTGTTTTTCTGTTTATTTTAGGGAATATGGAAGTATTCAGTGGATTCACAACGCCTAAAGAAGCATAAACATCTATTTCAGGCACATGTACTCAGTTTGGACAACTTAATCTGTTTCCTTTGATGGATATTCACCAATTTATGGGTTGGGAGGTCATTTCTGGGTCAATATAGATGCTTGGAGATGTTATTGGGGGCTTTGACATTAAATTTTTTTCCTTTATATGCTTTTGGTTTCATTTTATTCTTTTGGATTAGTTATTTTACCTGTTTCTTTATGGTATCTGCTTTTATCGGGATTTTCTATTTATGGTATTGGTCTGTGATATCAATAAATGTGATGGAAGGTCCTTACTGGAGGTCTGGGTGTTGAATCTTCTTGAAGTGGATGCCATGGGGAGGTGATGGGCCCTCAAAGTGCTTTAATTTCCGGGGATAGCAGTGACATCATCTGGATTGAAGGTCTGTGCACTCCAGTGGATTTTGGTATAAGTAAGGAGGGATTTGACGGGTTATTAATCATCGCTTACTTACTACAATTCAATTAAACATTTAAACACAATTATTATGATTAAGAAATATATTATAAAGCCATTATAAATTGATATTATCTTTATATAAGCTATAACTATATTCTATTTATCTATTTTCCATCACTAGCACACATTTAATCCAAGTATTGTGAGTTTTATTTGAGTATAACTATTTTACTAGTCTTCCCCTGAGGTCTAATCACTAAATCATTTATAAATAAGTAGTAGGAACATTAATAAATACTATTTAAATCATACTTCTATACTAGATACACTGACAATTGGGGGTCTTTCCTTGATTATTATAGATTATTGAGTATAAGCCTTGGGATGTGATTTTTACTTTAGTATGGCTCAAACAAATCAAATATTTGGGTCTTCTGCACATTAGTGGGTCACCATAGCTCAATGATTACGGATAAGAACCCTTATAATAATTGTACAAATTTTTTATAATAAAAATTAGGTATTTACAGTTATAACTGTACCCAATATAAACCCAATTTCACTTGGTATTTGGTCACCAATATAACACCCAATTAAATTGGTATTTGATTTAAGCTTATTAAGATATTTATTCACCCTTATATAGGTCTAGTTAAACTTATAATTTTATTTTTAACAGATTTTTTTGAATTTTTCTTATATTTTATTTTAATAAATAAAGATATAAATTCAGGGTAAGCTCCAGACCTTTTATTAGTAATTGTATTGCTAATATTTCTTGTATACTAATTACCATATAGGTTTTCTCTTTTGTAGACGTAAAATATTGTTATTCTTATCAAGATGAGTGCTCCCCAGTACAATGTAAGTGAAAAGCCTGCTTATAATACCAGGTCTAAATCTAATAAAAACATTGCTCCAGGACATAAAAATGCACCACGGGAAATCTGGGGGTGAACTGCTAGCAGTTCCCTCTATTTGAAACTATCAGGAATTTGTCAGAAAACTGTTGGGAAACCATCATGAAACTTTCAGAAATATGTTTTTAAATCTTACGAAAAAACATTGAAAAAATAAACTGTCACAGATTGAATCCAGAACAATCCCTCCTTGAGCAGAGCTTAGGAACCACATTGAACATCTGTTAATCTCAGGTTTGGCAAAAGGTTGAACAACATCACTTAGCATACCTTAATATTCAAATATCAAACTTAAATATATGTTGCATGTATGATATAGATGCATATGCATTTGAATTTGCATGGTGGATACTTATTGCATGTTAAAAATTGATGTGAAATGCCTATCTAAAGTGTATGCATAATGACTATGAAGAATAAATATGCATAAAAAATATGCATAAAAATATGCATAAGAAATATGCATGGTGATTATGCATAAAAAATATGCATATTGAATATGCATAAAAAATATGCATATTGAATATGCATTAAAAATATGCATATTGAATATGCAAAAAAAAGGTGCATATATGTATATGAATAAAATATATTAATATGCATATAAATCTGTATAATGAATATTCATATGCATATCCATAAATATGCATAATGATTGAAAAATGCAAAAAAATGATGCTTAACGAGTATATTTTATGCATAAATAGAAATATGCAATATGAATTCATATTGCATACAGATAGCACTGGCAAACCAACTTGACCCAAACTCATACTAAATTTTTATTCTGGACTAAAGTTGTGAGGGAAGGAAGAAAAACAGTCTGACGTTAGAAAAATGCTACATGCACTCATTTTGTAGCAGAGCAAATGAGAAGTGCTGAATTATGGTTGGTGCCCATAATTTAGTATGATATCATAATTTTATTTAATTGTTTTTAATATTGAAAAGACTTTAGGTCGGTTGGTATGGATCTAGCTGTGCCAGGGTCTAATCTAATTATTTTAACAATTTCTTAATAATTAACGGGCTTTAATACAAAAACAGGTTGTATTTTTTGTGGGATATTGGATATGATAAGGTCTTTTGTAAAAAAAACTTATATTGTTCAAAAATATTCCTGAATCAGATGTGGGATAATCCCTACAAAAAATTGTAGTACTGTGGGCAATAAAATATATGCACAAGCAGTAAAGAAAGGACTGAGTGAACCCTTTTTGTGCAGTGGGAATCATTAGAGTGGAATTGTGGATGAAAAATATAATTCATTATTACCATTTTATTTAATCAAAAAATTTATAATATTAAAAAGAACTATTGATTAATTGGTATTTGACCTTTGTGCCTCACTCATATTTATCATTTGATTGATTTTTTGTCACCATTATGTTATTATTATTATAAGTATAGCAAAAACTCGTGTGCCCAACGCATACCAGGTGATGTTACAACTTTTATAATATTATTAAATAAAGGTAAAAAATATGAAAATGATTTGTTTTACAAAAAATAAATTGATATCCAAAAGCAATATGAGAGATAAAAAGGTAAAATTAAAGGGATCATATATGAAATAAAAAATTAAAGTAAAATTCCTGCCATCAAGAGCAAGTAGACATGATGGCGTGAATGCCCACCAGTGGCACAAAACTAGGACTATAATTTCTATTTTGTAAAAATAAAAAAAAATCCACTTGAGCTTTACCAAAACTTCAGGATGACAATTTCGCCATATCAAACAACTTCTAGTGCAATTATTGAAGAAAAATTTATTTTCATTGCAATAGAGAGAATTAATCACATCAGACTGCATGTGACAAAAAGTGTCCAGCACAAGTTTGGCCGAACTTGTGCTGGACACTTGTAAAATGGAGAGTAGCTAGAGTGGAATTTTTCTTCAGTTCATCTGGTATTTCTTATAAACATGTCCACTGGTATTTGATCTTTGTGCCTCACTCATATTTATCATTTGATTGATTTTTTGTCACCATTATGTTATTAATATTATAAGTATAGCAAAAACTCGTGTGCCCAAAACATACTGGGTGATGTTACACCTTTTATAATATTATTAAATAAAGGTAAAAAAATATGAAAATGATTTTTTTTACAAAAAATAAGTTGATATACAAAAGCAATATAAGGGATAAAAAGGTAAAATTAAAGGAAGCAAATATGAAATAAAAAGTTAAAATAAAATTACTGCCATCAAGAGCAAGTAGACATGTTGGGGTGAACGCTCATCAGTGGCACTAAACTTGGACATTAATTGCTTTTTTGAAAAATAAAAAAGTGCCAATCTGAGGTTTAAAAAAACTTCAGCAGAACCATTTAGCCATATCAAACAACTTCTAGTGCAATGATTGAGAAAGAATCGATCACACCAGACTGCACGTGACCAAAAGTGCCCAGCACAAGTTTGGCTGAACTTGTGCTAAACACATTTATGACATAGAGTAGCTAGGGTAGAATTTTTCTTCAGTTAATCTGGTACTTCTTATAAAAATGTCCATTAGTACTTGATCTTTGTGCCTCACTCATATATATCATTTGATTATTTTATTGTCACCATTATATTATTAATATTATAAGTATAGAAAGAACTCATGTGCCAAATGCATACCAGGTGATGTTACACCTTTTATAATATTATGAAATAAAAGTAAAAAAATATGAAAATGATTAGCTTTACAATAGTTTAAATAGATATTAAAAAAAAGAGAAATAAAAAAGTAAAATTAATCTCAAAGAGATCAATTTTGAAAAACAAAATACTAGTAAAATTCTTGCTCTCAAGAGCCAGTAGAAGTGTTGAAACAAATGGGAGCCATCAGGACTTTATTTTAATAAGTGACCTTTTTTTATAAAGATAAAAAATTATACACCTGAGGTTGGGAAGAACAACAGGTGGATGATTCAGCTAAAAAAAACTAATTGTAGTGAAGTTTAATAAAAAAATGTTTTTTTGTTGCCATACAGAGAATTGATCCCATCTGACTGCACATGACCAAATGTGTCAGCCAGGCTACTAGACTTAACTGGTAAAATAATTAATTATTTTACTGATTTAAAGCCACTCCCCTTCTTCTTACTAATAAGTAATTATCTACTTAAGTATTACTTACAATTAACTAGTTAAGTACAATAAGTAGTATAAGTAATTAGTGTAAATAAAATGTCCCTTACAATTTTACTCCCTAACACCATGCTCAATGGTATAAGTCAATTGGAATAGAATTTAATAATAAAATTATAATAAAAAAACTTTAAAACAATGATATTACCTCAGTGAGAGATCTGGAATCCCGTGAAAGTAATATAATTAATTAATTATTGTGTAATTAATTTTGACAGTCCAAGGAACTCAAACTTTATTGCTAATAAATTTGATGTCCTTGTTGACGTACCAGTTTATTTAATTCTTGTGTCATATATGTACTCCTTTCAGTAATTCTTTTTCTCACATGCTTACAATATATGGTGTAAATTCCGTATATTTTATTCCCTCATGTTTTGCCTATAAAAGGCCTCTTACTTTGTGCTTTTCAAATCATTACTTTATCACTTACTTTATTATTACAATTGCAACACAACACTTATTCCTATATTTTATAACTTTAGTATTTACAAAAGCATAATTCTAATCTATAATTTATATTAATATTTTAAAACTAACTCTTTTATTTGAGTAAAACCAATCCTATTGATTTAAAAATACGTACCTTTTGTTGAGAGACCCTTTAAACCCTTAAATATCCTGTGAAAACCTCAAACCAAGCTTCTAGACCAAAAGTACCCCTTGAAAATTGAAGGCCTTCCCAAATTATCAACGGCATAATTGAAGAGACCATCGGCGTTCGAATACCTGTAAGACAAGAAAGCGACGAAAACGACAAACGTCATACGTCACGTGAAAAAAACTTTTTCTGCAATTGGGAATCGAACGGCACTCCAAAAGTTAGGTTCATATATTGACTAAACGTCGTATATATTGTGGTAATTATTGACATTACTATTTGTGGGTTACTCTTCACTCTTCATTTGCTACATATTTCCTTTTACTCAGCACTCTGTAAGTGGCATTAATTTGCTCATTTCACAGGGGGAGGTGTCTGGTAATTTGGAATTTATTTTTATTATTATATTTTTTTTTATTTTTCCTGGTTGACCATAATAGAGAAATAAGTGTTCTTAGTCCCAGAAGTAATAAAATAATTATATTTTAATATTAATTATTATAATTTTTCAGTTGACATTTGTCCTGATTAATTTAAATTTTAATTGTTCCAGTTGACAAATAGTCCTGACAATAATATTTTTATTATTATTAATAAATAATTCATATTTAATTACTTCAGTTGACCTTGAGTCCTGGTAGTTCAATAATTTTTTTTTATTAATAAAACTCATATTTAATTACTTCAGTTGACATTAAGTCCTGGTAGTTAAGTGATCAGTTTAATAAAATTTTAAAAATAAAACTTCATATTTAATTACTTCAACTGACATTGAGTCCTGGTAGTTAAGTGATCAGTTTAATAAAAATTTTTTATTAATTAATAAAAATTCATATTTAATTACTTCAGTTGACATTAAGTCCTGGTAATAAATTAGTTGATTCATTTCCTGAAAATAATTAATTAAAATTATTAATAAAAATTTTAATTTATTTCTACAGTTGATTATATTATAATCCTGGTTTTAAATTAATTTTTTTTGAATTAATAAATTAATTTTATTCAGTTGATTTTTTATCTTAAAAAAGATTTTTTTTTATTATTTTTATTTTATTTTTTGTTAAATAAAAATCTAAAATAAAGACTAATTAATTAATCTTATTGTCTCTTTTCTTCATTTCAGTAAAATCTTAAAATGACTTACCAAAGTGGTTCTGCTGCACGTGAATAAGAACTGGACTTGATTAATTATGATGAGCCTACTTCTGTAAGTTCTCCTTTAACAAGAAGAATTTCTCAGACTAATAAATCCCTTCCCCAAAAAGGATGTAGAGATGGAAGAAGTAGAAATCCTAGTGGACACAACTCAGTATCAGAAGCCTATGATAAACCCACCAGAAGAGTTTCCAAAAGGCTTCAGGATAAAAAAGATGCCATTGTCTCAACAGGTAAAGAATCTTTCAACTCACATAAAGGAGCTAAGGACAGAAAACTTGAGACTAAAGGCAAGGGTAGATGCTCTGGAAGAAAAGGTGAGAAGAATAGATACCTTTCTTCAAGAGAAGAAGAAACCTCTTCCTCCCAGGGATCAACAACAAATGGCTCCCCAGTCTCAAGAAAAAGTGGAAGTGTCCAAGTGGCAGTGGGACTGGTTAAACACTCAGTGGGACTACCTGTCTCAAAATCAGCATCAGTTACCTCAGGCAGGTCCATCAAGCCTCAACCAGGTCAACCCCACACCTCCCCATCCCTATCAAGGAGGCAAAAGAAGAAGAAAGCCCAATATGGTGATACCCAGAAAACCCTGGTACGTCCCTCTATTTATTCTAAAGTGCCTTTTCTTGTGGCTGATTCTGTTCTTTCAGGTAAATCTGAGAGGGAAGAAGACACCTTGAGACCAGTAGAGGCTGGGAGCAGTAGACAGATAACTCATGTATCTAATCCATTACTTTTAATTGCTACCTCAATGATTAACCCTGATATGGCTGTAATTGATGAAACTCTTGACCCTGAGTTCTATGAGAGTCTGGAAAGTTACTCAGTTTCCTTATTGAGAAACACTCCAGTTGTAGCAAGGATTAATGATGAGTACTTGATAGACATTATTGTCAAACAAAATCATATAATGAACAATATTCAATTGACCCAGAGATATAATAGCTTGTTAACTGATCAGGGTTATCAAGCATTAAGAAGTGAATCACAGAGAGTCTCTGATGAATTGTCTCATTACAAAGCAACCCATGAAAAGAAATCTGCTTTACGGCAAAATATAAAAAATGATTTGTCTAAACTAAAAGATACAGTATCTGCCTGTTGCCTGGAGGTGGAGATAGATAAGATGAATCTGAAAAGATTGAATGACCATTTCTCATCTTTTCAAAATAAAAATCAGTTATCTTTTGCAACAATCAATGAGAGTTTATCTAGTCTTCCAAGAATGAAAACAAGACTAACAACCATTGAAGAAAAATTGAACTCATTGTTGAATGACCAAAAATATTCTGACATTTCTGTGAAGGAAAATATAGTGCAGGATGCTCAAGTATTACCTGTGGCTAGTTAATCTAAAGTAAAAATAGCTCCAGAAATACCTGTTGATAACACTGAGTTTCCATCAAAAACTGATGATGCACCAGGATCTTCAACAGAAGGATTAAACAATGAGATTACAGCCCAATTAGAAAAATTACAGCTGCTTCTTACTCAGAAATAAGCTAGTACTAAGGAGACTCCTTCAAATCAAAAGAATTGGCCAAAACTTGACCAATATCCTACATTTGATGGTGATTCTTCCTCTGATTGGCAACAATTTATTTGCAGAATTGATAACTTAAAAAATTCTTACAAAATCCCAGATGAGGAAATTGTGTCCAAGTTAATTTCTTTGTTCACTAATGTTGCCCTAATGTGGTATGAATCTGTTCTCCTGGATGGGAATGACTACTCATGGGAGGATTGGAAGAAATTAATTATAGCACAATTTGGTGGCTTCAAGTTCAGAATGGCTCAACAAAGGCAGTATGAGGAAACTAGATATAGCTCTTCTACTGATAAACCTATTGAGTTTTTAATGAAACTTGTAAAAATCTTAAGGGCAATGGACCCAAATATGGAGTTTGATTTATGGAAGGACAGGATCCTTTATAAATTACCAATGTCTCTGAGAGACTTGATAGTGGCTAGGACTGAGTTCTCCAAAGAAACCTCTTCTTTCATTAATAATTGCAATGAGATCCTTCTAAACAATAAGTATCATGCCAGAAGATTCATTCCTAGGACCGCTTTGGAGAAACCCTCCACTTACCAACAGAAACCTCTGGAAAAGGTTGGTAAACCTTCTGCCCCTGTTGCACCAAAGAAGTATGCAACAAACACATGCTTCAAGTGCAACAAGCCTTGGAAGAAAGGCCATGTTTGTGACAAGAAGATAAATCTTGTAGAACAAACAGAGGAGCATGCTGATGACACAGTAGCACTGGATGATACATCAAGTGATTGTGCCAGAAATATTTCATATGAATCTCAACAAGAAATCTTGATTCTGGAAGAGAATATTCATTATTTAAATACTATTGATATTGATAAAAATGCTTTATGTACAGTTGAAAATGCTGAAATCATAAAGAACATTGAGGATAACTAAATTGTTAATGCCCCTCTTAAGGCGCCAGTCTTGATTAATGGAACCAGCATAGAAGTTGCTCTGGATTCTGGAGCTGGAGGAAGTGTAGTTTCTGAAAGAGCACTTTCTTCAGTGGATAAAGACTATAAATCAAAACTAATGCCTATCATTTCTGAAAATTGGAGAGGTTATGGCTCTGTTTTGTGCCCCATTGGTAAATACAAAGCCACAGTGTTTTTTAAATATAAACATGGTTTTTTAAGAGCTACTTGTAATTTTGTTGTCATGAAGAATGATAACTTAAGCAATTGGTTTATTGTAGGGAATGATATTTTAACCAAGTATGGCATAAAATTGGATCTCTCAAACCAATGTTTCACAATGGGGATGAATGGGAAGAGAAAATTTAAGATTTTCTCCCCTAAAAAATTATTGAAACCAGAATTGAACACATGTAATTTTTTAGTTCAATGTAAAGGAAGATCTACAAAAGAGATGCATGCCCTTTTGTCTGAAATTGACAATGCCTCTTTTGGAGAACAACTTTCTGGTGAGGATAAAGATTCCATCCTTAACTTGATAAAGTCTTTTCCTATGGCCTTTTCTCATGGGTCACATGAACTAGGATTAGTTAAAGAGGAAATGAAACTTTCATTGTCTTTCCCATTAACTGATATACCACCTAGTTTAAAGAAGAAGCCTTATCCTGCTTCCCCCACAAAGAGAAAAGATATTGAAGACAATATCTCTACCCTTTTAAAAATGAATATTATTGAAAAGGTAGTTGAAACACCTAAACATTGTGTTATCTCACCTGTCCTAATTTCTTATGAGAAAGATAAAGCTAGGTTATGTGGTGATTATAGAGCACTTAATACTTATACTGTTGATGATATCTACCCTTTACCTAGAATTAGCTCTATACATGCTACTTTACAGGGTGCTAAATATATCAGCTGTTTGGATGGTAACAAAGGATATCACCAGGTACCTGTTGAGAAAAATTCTCAGAACTTTCTGATGATTGCCACTCATATGGGTATTTATAAGTATGTTAGGATGCCACTTGACCCTAAAAATGCCCCTTCAGTTTTCCAAAAAGTCATGGATAACACATTCCATCAAGAGATAATTGAAGGATGGCTGATGGTTTATATTGATGATATCATTATATTCTCAAAAACATTTGAGGACCATCTTAACCACCTGTGTAAAGTATTCCAGAAAATGGATGAAATAAATATGACACTTACTTTGAAGAAACGTAAATTTGGTTTACATTCTTTAAAAGTTCTTGGTCATGTTGTTTCAGGCTACAGATATGTGTTGACCAGAACAAAGTGGCAGCCATACAACAGGTGAAGGCTCCTACAACAGTGAGAGATCTCCAAAGTTTTTTGGGAATGTGTGGATACTATAGAAATTATATTAAAAATTACAATTCATTGCTTTACCCCTTACCCAATTAACTAGAAAGGATGTTGCATTTGTCTGGAATAGTGAAAGACAAAGAGCTTTTGACACTATGAAACACTGTTTGATGTCAGCACCAATTCTTGATTTACCTGACTTTAATCAACCATTTGTTTTGTACACTGATGCCAGTTTCATTGGTCTTGGTGCTACCCTCCATCAAAAAGAAGTGATAAATGATAAAGTTTCAGAAGTAGTAATTTGTTATATTTCGAGAACCTTGAGAAATAGTGAATTGAAATATGGTGCTACTCAATTAGAGTGTTTAGCTGTAGTATGGGCTCTAGAAAAGCTTCATTATTACCTAGATGACCAGAAATTTGAACTTGTCACTGACTGCAGTGCAGTCAAATCCCTTTTAAACTTGAAAACACCTAACAGACATATGTTCAGATGGCAGTTGGCTGTTCAAGAATACAGAGGGAGAATGACAATTATTCATAGGGCTGGTATAGTTCACTCAAATGTGGATATGTTATCTAGGTTAACTTTACCAAATAATGACTCTAATCCTGCGTATGATCCTGAGGATGAAATTATTCATATACATGGGATATATGTGGTTGATATGGAGGAAGAGCTATTACAGCTTATTCTGGATTCATATGATAAGGACACTGACTTGAAAAAGTTATGCACCATATTAAATGATCCAAAGAATGCTTAAATAAAAACATTAGTCAAAACCCTTCCACCAAAGTACCAAAAAGCTTTGGAAAAAGGTAAATTTTCAATTGATGAAGGATATCTATATTATAGAAGAAAGTTGAGTAATTTCATTGTTATTCCTCCTTCTATGAAAGAAATAATTATGAAAATTTGTCATGATGACATATTAGCTGGACATTTTGATCTTGAAAAAACAATGATCAGAATTAAGAACACTGCTTGGTGGGTTAATATGTCTGAAGACACAAAATTTTATGTTGAGTCTTGTGATTCTTGCCAAAAATCAAAACAATTAACTGGTAAAAGAGCAGGATTAATGCAACATATTGAACCTCCTGATGCACCATTGCAAAAAATAAACATGGATTTTGTAACAGGATTAACTATTGCTGGTAAAGACAGTTATAACTCTTGTTGGGTTATTGTGGACAGATTTACAAAAATGTGTAAATTTATCCCTACCCACAAGGATGTTTCCACTAAAGAATTAGCTTTCTTATGGTGGTCTCATATGTTTAATACTGCTGGTTTTCCTAAAGCCATAATCTCTGACAGAGATCCTAAATTTAGTTCTGAATTTTGGATGTCTCTGATGGATGTTTGTGGTTGTGATCTGAAACTTTCTACTGCCCACCATCCACAGCCTGATGGATTAGCTGAAAGAATGATTCAGACTTTAGAGGACATGATTAGAAGGTATTGTGCCTTTGGCCTTGAGTATAAAGATAATGACAGATTCACTCATAATTGGGTTACCTTACTTCCTGGGTTGGAATTTTCTTATAATAGAACTGTTCATTCTGTTACTCAAAGAAAGCATTTTGAGCTCTGGCTTGGATATGTTCCAAATACTCCTGCCCAAATTCTCAATAACAAAATACCTAAATTGGATATACATCCTGGTGTAAAATCTATTCTTCAAATGCAACAACTATGCAGAAATCATGCTCAACAATGTATTGAAAAATCATTAGAATATGAGAAGAAGAGATGGGACAAATCCCATAAAGAATACACTTTTAAAAAGGGCGATGAAGTGTTGATTTCTACAGTCCACTTCAACTTACAAGGTAATAAAAAATTGAAAGATCCATTTGTTGGTCCATTGGTTGTCAGAAGAATGATTGGAGATAATGCAGCTGAGGTTATTTTGTATTCTCCATATGACAGAAAACATCCTGTTTTTCCAATATCTCTTTTGAAACCTTACACATCCATTAGTGATTTATTTCCAAAAAGGAGGGGAAGACCAAAGAAAACCGCAAATGAAATCACTGAAACAGCAGAAATTGAAAAAATTCTAAATGACAGAATAGTCACTGCTGAAAAAGGTACAGAATACTTATTGAGATTACAGAATAAATCATCTGAATATGATTCTTGGATACCTGGGAAGGAGATATCTAATCTTCCTACTCTACTAAAAAATTATAAAAAGAAAAAATCATAGCATTTTTTTATTGTTTTTTTAGAGTGAGGGAGTGTCAGCCAGGCTACTAGACTTAACTGGTAAAATAATTAATTATTTTACTGAGTTGAAGCCACGCCCCTTCTTCTTACTAAGAATTAATTATCTACTTAAGTATTACTTACAATTAACTAGTTAAGTACAATAAGTAGTATAATTAATTAGTGTAAATAAAATGTCCCTTACAATTTTACTCCCTAACACTGTGCTCAATGGTATAAGTCAATTGGAATAGAATTTAATAATAAAATTATAATAAAAAAACTTTAAAACAATGATATTACCTCAGTGAGAGATCTGGAATCCCGTGAAAGTAATATAATTAATTAATTATTTTGTAATTAATTGTGACAGTCCAAGGAACTCAAACTTTATTGCTAATAAATTTGATGTCCTTGTTGACGTACCAGTTTATTTAATTCTTGTGTCATATATGTACTCCTTTCAGTAATTCTTTTTCTCACATGCTTACAATATATGGTGTAAATTCCGTATATTTTATTCCCTCATGTTTTGCCTATAAAAGGCCTCTTACTTTGTGCTTTTCAAATCATTCCTTTATCACTTACCTTATTATTACAATTACAACACAACACTAATTCCTATATTTAATAATTTTAGTATTTACAAAAGCATAATTCTAATCTATAATTTATAATAATATTTTAAAACTACCTCTTTTATTTGAGTAAAACCAATCATATTGATTTAAAAATATGTACCTTTTATTGAGAGACCTTTAAACCCTTAAATATCCTGTGAAAACCTCAAACAAAGCTTCTAGACCAAAAGTACCTCTTGAAAAAAAGTGTCCAGCACAAGTTCGGCCAAACTTGTGCTGGACACTTTTATGATGGAGAGTAGCTTGGGTGGAAATTTTCTTCAGTTCCTTCATCTTGTATTTCTCATAAACATGTCTACTGATATTTTATCAGTCTGTATCTTTCATATTTATCATCCTATTAATATTTTATCACCATTATATTATTAATGTTATTATTATAGCAACAACTTGTGTGCCAAATGCATACCATGTGAAGTTATACCTTCAATAATTTTTTAAAATAGACATAAATAAATATGGAAAGGATTAGTTTTACAGAAATTAAATAGAAATTTAAAAGTAAAAAGAGGAATAAAAGAGTAAAATAAAAGTCAAAGAGTTCAAATATGAAAAAAATAATAGTAAAATTCCTGCTATCAAGAGCCAGTAGAGGTGTTAAAGCAAATGGGAGCCATCAGGGCGTAATTGTAATAAGTGACCTTTTCTTTAAAGATAAAAAATTATACACCTGATATTGGGCAGAACAGCAGGTGGATGATTCAGCTAAACCAAACTACTTCTAGTGAAATTTGATATAAAATTTTTTTGTTTCCATACAAAGAATTTATCCCATCTGACTGCACATGACCAAAAGTGTCAAGAACAAGTTCCGCCGAACTTGTGCTGGACACTTCTATGATGGAGAGTGGCTGGGTTAGAATTTTTCTTCAGTTCATCTGGTATTTCTTACAAACATGTCTACTGGTATTTTATCTTTGTGCCTCACTCATATATATTGTTTGATTTATTGTTTGTCATAATTATATTATTCATTATATAATTATAGCAAAAAATAGTGTGCCAAATGCATACTGAGTGATGTTACACCTTTTATAATATTATTTAATAAATGTATAAAATTATTAAAATGATTTATTTTCAAAATTATTAATTGATATCCAAAAGCAATATGAGGAATAAAAAATTAAGTTAAAGGGATCAAATATGAAAAAAGAAATCTAAGTATTATTCCTAATATCAAAGGCCAGTAGAGATGTTGAAGCAAATGAGAGCCATAAGGGATAAATTTTACTAAATTGACTGTTTTTTAAAGATAAAAAGTTGTGTACCTGTGGTTTGGATGAACTCTAGGTGGATAATTCAGCTATATCAAACTACATCTAGTGAATTTTCTTATCAAATAACTTTTTCATTTCCATAGAGAGAATTGATCCCATCTGACTGCACCTGACCAAAAGTGTCCAGCACAAGTTTGGCCGAACTTGTGCTGGACACTTTTATAATGGAGAGTAGCTAGGGTGCAGGTCTTCTTCAGTGCAACTGTTATTTTTTTAAAACATGTCAAATGGTATTTGATATTTCTGTGTTATTCATATTTTATTATCTGATTAATTTTTTGTCATTAGAATTTTATTAATTTTATTAGTATAGAAAAAACTTGTGCGCCAAATGCATGCCATGTTATATTACACCTTTTATAATATTATTAAAAAATGTTAAAAAATATGAAAATGATTTTTTTCCAAAATTATAAATTAATATCCAAATTTAACATGAGTGATAAAAAAGTAAAGTAAAAAAGATCAAATATGAAAAAGAAAAATTCAAGGAAAATTCCTGCTTTCAAGAGCCAGTAGAGGTGTTGAGACAAATGGGTGCAATCAGGGCTAAATTTTATAAATTTTATTTTTTTTTAAAGATAAAAAATTTTTCACCTGAGGTTTGGAAAAACTCAAGGTGTATAATTCAGCCATACCAAACTACTTCTAATGTAATTATTTAGCATTTTTTTAGTTTAATTTCCACAGAAAGAATTGATCCCATCTGACTGCACCTTAACAAAAGTGTCCACTTATGCTGGACACTTTTATGATGGAGAGTAGCTAGGGTGGAAGTGTTTCTCAGTACATCAGTTTTTTGTTTTTCACATTTCTATTGGGTTTTTAACTTTTTTTAATCATTCATATTTATCTTATAATTAATTTTTTGTCACCATATATATTATTAATGTTTCTAGTATAGCAAAAACCTGCATGCCAAATGCAAAATTGGTGATGTTACACCTTTAATAATATTATTATATAAAGTTAAAAAAATATGAATATGTTTAGTTTTTAAAGAAAATTGATATTTAAAATTAAAAAGAGTAATAGAAAAGTAAAATGAAAATAAATGGGATCAAATACGAAATAAAAAATACAAGTAAAATTTTACTATCAAGAGCCAGAAGTGGTGTTGGGACAGTTGGGGACCCCTAGGTCAAGACTTTGTCTAAACTTACTTTTATGTATAGCTAACAAATTTTGAGCTGAGGTTTGGACAGACTTCCAGGGGACAATTTTACAATATTAAACATTCTTTACTTCAATAATTGAGTGAAATATCATTTTCATTGCCATAGAGAGAATTTATCTCATATGACTTCATGCAACCAAAAGTGCCCAGCTCAAGTTCGGCCGAACTTGTGCTGGAAACTTTTATAATTGAGATTAGGCATACAGCGAATTTTCTTAAATTCAAAAAGGATTTCTTATAAACATTTCCACTGGTATTTGATCTGTCTGTGTTATTTAAATTTACCATTTGATTAATTTTTTGTCATCATTATATTATTAACATTATTAATATAGTAATAACTTGTGTGAAAAATGCATACCAGGTGGTGTTCCACCTTTAATCATATATTATTAAATAAAGGTATAAGAGTATGAAAATTATTTATTTTAAAAATTAAAAATTGATATCCAAAGCAATATGAGCAATAAAAAAGTAAAATAAAAGGGATAAAATAAGAAAAAAAAATTTAAGGAAAATTCCCACTATCAATAACAAGTAGAGGTGTTAGATCAAATGTGCACCACCAGGGCTATACTTGGACTATATTTACTTTTTTGTTAAAGCAAAGAAAGTGTCTTGATGAGTTTTTAAAAATTGTCAGGAGGACATTTTGGCAATATCAAACTACTTATTGTGCAATGATTGAACAAAATGTCATTTTTATTTCCATAGAGTAAATTTATCCCATCTGACTGCATGCAACCAAAAGTTTCCAGCACAAGTTCCGCCGAACTTATGCCGGACACTTTTATGATGGTGAGTATCTAGGGTGCAGGTCTTCTTCAGTTGATCAGGTATTCCTTATAAAAAAATCCACTTGTATATGATCTTTCTGTGTTCTTCATATTTATCATTTGATTCATTGTTTTTCACCATTATACTATTAATTTTATTAGTATTGAAAAAAATTATAAGCCAAATGCATACTGGGAGATGCTACATCTTTAATAATCTTATTAAATAAAAGTAAAAAAAATATGAAAAGTATTAGTTTTACAATAAATAAATTGATATTTGAAAGCAAAAAGAGGAATAAAAAAGTAAAATAAAAGTGATTAAATATGAAATTAAACATTCAAATAAAATTTCTGCCATCAAAGAAAATTTGAGTTTTCAGACCAAAATTGCACCACCAGTTCTAGATTTGCAATATATTTTCATTTTTTTTAAATTAATAAAAGTTTCCACCTGAGGTTTTCAAAAAAATCAAGAGGATAGTATAGCAGTATAAAACTACTTCTTGTGCAATGATTGAGCAAAAATTCATTTTAACTTCCATTGAGTAAATTTATCCCATCTGACTGCATGCAACCAAAATTGCCAAGCACAAGCTCAGCTGAACTTGTGCTGGACACCTTTATAATGGAGAGTAGCTAGGGTGCAAGTATTCTTCAGTTAATCTTATATTCATTTTAAAAATGTCTATGGGTATTTGATCTTTCTGTGTCATCCATATTTATTATTTGATTATTTTTTAGTCACCCTTATATTATTAATGTTTTTAGTATAGAAAAAACATGTGTACTAAATGTACATTGTGTGATTTTACAACTTTAATAATATTATATAATTAATGTAAAAAAATGTGAAAGTTATCAGTTTTATCAAAATAAAATTGATATTTAAAAGCTAAAGGATAAATAAAAGGGGAAAATTAAAATTAAAGAGATCAAACATGAAATAAAGATATTCAGTATAATTTCTGCTCTCATGAGCCAGAAGAGGCTTCAGAAAAAATGGGCACCATCATAGATTAACATGGATCAAATTTACTTTTTACCAAAGTAAAAAATTGTCTACCTTAGGTTTGGACAAACTTCCGGGGGACATATTGTCCATATAAAACTACTTTCAGTGAAATTATAGAGTGATCATTCAGTATCATTTTCATAAAAAGAATTGATTGCATCTGACGGCATGCAACCAAAAGTGTCCAGCACAAGTTTGGCCGAAATTGTGCTGGACACTTTTATCATGGAGAGTAGCCAGGGTGCAAGTCATTTTAAATCATCTGGAATTTCTTATAAACATGTCCACTGTTATTGAATCTTTGTGCCTCACTCATATTTATCAATTGATTAATTTTTTATCACTATTATATTATTAATATTATCAGTATAGCAAAAACTTGTGTGCCAAATGAATACTGGGTGATGTTACACCTTTTACAATATTATTAAATAAAGGTGAAAAAATATGAAAATGATTTATTATACAAAAAATAAACTTCTATCCAAAAGCAATATGAGAGGAATTAAGTGAAATAAAAGAAATCAAAGATGAAAATTAAAATCCAAGTAAAATTCCTGCCATAAACAGAAAAAAGAGATGTTGAATCAAATTAGCACAATCAGGGCTAAAATTGCACTAAATTTTCTTTTTTGTAAAAATAAAAAAAAATCCACTTGAACTTTACCAAAACTTCAGCATGAAAATTTTGCCATATCAAACTACTTCTAGTGTAATTTTTTATCAAAAATTTATCTTCATTTCCATAGAGAGAATTGCTTCCATCTGACTGCACCTGACCATAAGTGTCCAGCACAAGCTCGGCCAAACTTGTGCTGGACACTTTTATGATAGAGAGTGGCTAGGGTATAATTTTTCTTCAGTTCATATAGTATTTCTAAAAAACATGTCTACTGGTATTTTATCTTTGTTCCTCACTCATAAATATCATTTGATTAATTTTTGGTCGCCATTATATTATTAATTTTATAAGTATAGAAAGAACTCATGTGCAAAATGCATACCAGGTGATGTTATGCCATTTATAATATTATTAAATAAATGTATAAAAATATGAAAATAGTTTATTTTAAAAATTATTAATTGGTATACAAAAGCAATATTAGGAATAAAAAATTAAGTTAAAGGGATCAAATATGAAAAAAGAAATCCAAGTAATATTCCTACTATCAAAGGCCAGTAGAGGTGTTGAAGCAAATGAGAGCCACCAGGGATAAATTTTACTAAATTGACTTTTTTTACAGATAACAAATTGTGCACCTGTGGTTCGGATGAACTGTAGGTAGAAATTTTGGCTATGTAAAACTACTTCTAGTGAAGTTTTTTATCAAATAATTTTTTTCATTGCCATAGCAAGAATTAATCTCATATGACTGCACCTGACCAAAAGTGTCCAGCACAAGTTTGGCCGAACTTTTGCTGGACACTTTTTTGATGGTGAGTATCTAGGGTGCAGCTCTTCTTCAGTGCAACTGGTAATTTTTTAAAACATATCCACTGGTATTTGATCTTTCTGTTTTATTAATATTTTATCATCACAATCAGCCACCAGATCACCATCTCCTGGTCCTCCCTTCAATCAACCTGGAACTCCTCTGCCAGTATCTACCAAACCTGCACCAAAAAATAATATAAACAATAACAACAGCAACAGCCCTGCGGCGGCAACCAGGTCACAGGAACCTCCTTTTTCTCCATTTGATCAATTTTTTGTCACCAGTATATTATTTTTTTATTAGTATAGCAAAAAAACATGTGCCAAATGCTTACAGGGTGATGTTAAACCTTTAATAATTTTATTAAATACAGGTAAAGAATTATGAAAATGATTTGTTTTACATAAAATTAATTGATATCCAAAAGAAAAAAAAGGGATAAAAAGAATGAGGTTGAATAAAAGGGATTTTATATGAAATTAAAAATTCAAGCTAAATGCCTACTTTCAAGGCTCAGAAGAGGTGTTGGATAAAATGGGCATCATCAGGAATAAAATTGTACTTAATTTGATTTTTTGAAAAACTAAATGAAGTTTTCAACTGATTTTTTTCCAATATTTAGTTCGACACTTTGTCTATATCAAATTACTTATAGTACCATGACTGACCAAATTAAATCCTCATTTCCATATGCAGAATTGATCCTATATGGCTGGACCAGGCCAAATGTGTCAACCACAAGTTTGAGAATTCTTCTGTTGGACACTTTTATGATGGACAGTAGTAGGGTGAAAGTCTTCTTTTGTTAATCTAGTATTCCTCATAAAAATTTCCAACTTATTTTTGGCCAAAAATCAGGTGGAAAGTTTTTCCATATCAAATTACTTCTAATGCCATGATTGACTAAAAATTGATTCTCATTGCCATATAGAGAGTTGATCCCATATGAATGGATCTGGCAAAAGTGTCACCACAATTTTTCATAAGCTTAAGTTTGAAAATTTTATGATGGAAAGTAATTGCAAGTCTTCTTCATTTCATCAAGTAATCCTCATAAAAATTTCCACCTGTATTTTGGCCAACCTTCAGGTGGACACTTTGGCCATATTAAATTAATTCTAGTTCCATGTTGATAAAAAACTGATACTTATTTCCATATATAGATATTAAACCCATCAGACGGTGCCTTTCTAAAAGTGTCTACCTGAATTATGGCTAAACCTCAGTTGGACACTTTTATGATGCAGAGTAGCTAGGGCAAAAGTATTCTTCAGTTAATTTGGTATTCATAATAAATTTATCCTCCTGAAGTTTAGCCTAACTTCAGGTGGACAATTTCGGAAAGCACCTGTTAGTCACTATCCATCAAAAAAGTGTTCACCAAAATTTTGGCTAAACTTGTGGTGGACCCCTTTGATCAGCCACAGTCAGATGAGATAAACTCTTTAGATGGAAATGAGGATGATGTTTTTGTCAATCATGGAAATAGATGTATTTTGATGTGGCCAAATTACCCCCCTGAAGGTCAGACAAACCTCAAAAGGACACTTTTTAGCAGGGAGTAACTGAGAAAAATCTATTTATCAGAAGGAAAATCGTTTATTGGATAGATGCCAAGGTTTCATACTTGTGTATTATGGTCAGTATTTATTTTGAAAGTGTCTGTCCAAGAAATTTCATTGCCGATCATGACACATTTTGTTTTAAATGTTTCAAACTGCGTGATACAGTATTAAGGTGTCACATAGTATAATTAAGTTCTATTAAGTGCCCTCCTATGATGCCTAAATTTATAATTTAATATCTTACATAATAATTTATATATATATAAATTCATCAATATTTTATTTTATTATCAAATTTAATAGAGCAAGTATCCTGAATTATTATATATGCATAAGCTTAGGTTAGATCAATTTGTGCTCAATTCGCGCTCAACAGAGGACCAAAATCAAATTCTGGAGGATCAACTTGTGCATAATTTGGAATCAGTTGATATTCTGTCTATAATCAATCTGAGAATAAATGTAAATCTAACTCTAATTTACTTATGTTTATAAAGTATTCATAAACCTGGCATAATTAAGGGACACTCTAAATTTAAAGAGAGGGGATTGCTAGCAATTCACCCCTAGATTTCCCGTGGTGATGGAGGGTCAATCATACCCCCAGCCAGAGAAAATGAGTATAGAGGAAAAAAAAACCCTCTTAAAAAATATTACAATAAAAAAGACGTCTCCTCCTCTGCAGGATCAACTTTCAAATCTTGCAAAACAGTTTCTGACGTTGGAGGAATCACAGTCTCTCATGCTGAAGGAATTAGAGTGATTGCAGAACAATTGCAAGGTAGGATTCCAACAGATGAACCAGACCTTGGCAGAGATAAAGGGAGGCTAGCCAAGTCAGAAACCCCCTACCTTAGGAGGGTCACATAACTCCCAAGAGAAAATACTGGTAGAAAAATGGAAGTGGTATTGGTTCCATCAACAATGGTCCAGTCACAGCTGCAACAGGGATCCTCCTCCTCATCAGACTTCCTCAGTTCACCCCTACAATGGAAAACAAAAGTGCCAAAAATCAGGACTGGAACAAATCCTGTGGTAAGTATATTACCCTCTCATATTGAACACAAAACTGATGATTACAGTATAGGTAATATTATTGATGTCAAATCTGTACAGAGAATTGAGGAGGACTTAAGAAAATTAGGTTTTGATGTAGATACACCTGACTTGTCTTTTGTCAATAACATCAGTACTATTTATAATGATAATATAGTTAATCTTCAGTTGCCACCACTTTCTAGTGAGATGTGAAGTTCACAAAATAGTGAGAGAATTTAAAAGGAAGACATTGAGTATTTTAACAATAATCCAACTGTCCATATAATTGTTTCAGCATTGTGGAATAGAATGACTGACTGTGATGAACAGAAAGTTAATCTCACAAGTGATACAATTTCATCCTTAACATTTAACATTTCTCAACTGGCAACAAAAAATAAATAATTATAGAATGAACATCTGTCTCTAACTCTTAAGTATGATTCATAGAGTAATAAATATAGTGAACTTTCAAAAAAATTCTGTGAGCTAGAAAAGTTGTATGAAGCAAATTTATTGAAAAGTGAATCAAGAACTAAGTTATCTTTTTCCCAGACAAAACAAAGTGTCTCTGAGTTACTACAAAGATTGACTAAAGTTGAGATTAAAGCTGCCAATCTACTAATGAACCTGGATAATCATAAGTATACTCAGTATAATAATAATCCTTTCATTGGAAAAAGTGAATCTCATTCCTTCCCTATACCACCACAACTAAAGCCATCTGGTGATAGTGTCAAATCTGAAAATTTAAGTCACAAATCCATACAGGAAGAAATACAAGACCATTTATCAAGAGTAAATGAGTTATTGAATTTACCTAAGATTAGTGAAATAAAATCCAATCAGAAGAACTGGCCTAAGATAGATCAGTACCCAACTTATGATGGGGAAGCCAGCTCTGATTGGCAACATTTTATCCAAAGAATTGACAACTTGAAATTCTCATATAAGGTACCAGATGAAGAAATAACATCAACATTAATTTCTTTGTTTAAGGATGTTTCTTTATTATGGTTTGAAGCTGTTTTGAATGAGAATAAAGATTACTCTTGGGCTGAATGGACACAAATAATTGAAAAACAATTTGGAGGTTCTAAATTCAGACTCACTCAGCAGAGACTTTATGAGAGAACTAGGTACAATCTGTTGAATGCTGAAAACCTATGGTATTTTTAATGAACTTAAATAGAAGATTAAAAGCTATTGAGCCTAACATGGATTTTAACTTTTGGAAAGATAAGATAATATATAAATTACCTATATCTGTAAGAGACATTGTTGTAGCTAGAACAATTAATGTTACTGAATATTCTTACTTTATTAATATTTGTAATGAAATATTGTTAAAACATAAGTATGAAGCAAGGTATTTCACTTATAAACAAAAAAATTAAACCTGTTAAAAATCAGAATTCAAAAACACTTCAGGAGAAGCAGAAAAAACCCACTGCACCTGTAGTACCTAAAAAGTATGAAACTAATACTTGTTATAAGTGTAACAAACCTTGGGTGAAAGGTCACAAATGTGAGAAGAATATAAATATTATTGAAAATCAACATGAATCTCAAATTGAAACAGAGAAAATTAAATATTCAAGTGATTATGACAGGAATATCTCATATAGTGATGAAAATGAAGTCTGTATGTTGGAAGATAATTTGCTTATCTTTGATGATCCAATATTAAATATGGACTCAAATTAATCTTTAATTAATTTTTAGGATGCTAAAATTATTAAAGATATAAAAGCTGATAACTTAAGAATGACACCTATAATGGTTCCAGCTAACATTTCTGGTGAAAATTTTAATATAGTATTGGACACAGGAACTTCTGGTTCTGTTGTTTCTACTAACAAATTACAAAAAATTGATAGTGAATATAAGTCTAAGCTTGAACCCCTTCAAAGTAAAAATTTTAGAGGTTTTGGATCAGTGCTACACCCCATTGGTAGATACAAAGCTGCTGTTTTCTTTATACATCAAAATGGTTATGTAAAAGTAACTTGTGACTTTGTAGTAATGGATAATACTAACTGTAGTAACTATTTTATCATTGAAAATGATATTCTGACTAAGTTTGGTGTGAAATTAAACCCTGTTAATAATAATTTTACAATTGGCATGAATGGTAAAAGGAAATTTAAAATAAATTCTTTTAACACAGTCTTACACATTGAGTCAGTAATAAATATTCTGTGCAAAGTAGGAGAATCCAATGAGATGGAACTTCTGGAAACAGAAATTTTTAAAGCATCATTTGGCACTCAGATAGGTGAAGCTGAGAAAAGTAATATTTTGGACTTAATTAAAGCATTTCCAATGGCTTTTTCACATGTTACAAATGAACTTGCCCTTGTAAAAGATCATGAAATGAACATTAGTTTAAACTGTGATATGGATAATATTCCTGCTAGTCTTAAAAAGAAACCATACCCTGCTTCACCAATGAAGAGGAAAGACAAAGAGGATAATATTAAGATGTTATTAAGAATGAATATTCTTGAGAAGGTTGAAACTACACCAAAATATTGTGTAATATCACCAGTGCTAATTTATTATCAACAAGATAAAGCAAGACTGTTTGGTGATTATAGAGCATTAAATACATTCACAGTGGATGATATTTATCCCTTTCCAAGGATTGCCTCTATACATGCAACCCTTAAAGGTGCTAAATATATAAGTTGCCTAGATGGAAATAAAGGGTACCATCAGATTCCTGTAGAAAAGAGTTCACAGAACTTTTTATTGATAGAAATACATATGTGAATATATAAATATTTCAGTGTTCCATTTGGACCAAAAAATGCTCCATCAGTATTTCAGGAGTTAATTTATATAACATTCCATAATGAAATGATTGAGGGATGGTTAATGGTATACATTGATGACATCATAGTGTTCTCTAAGAAATATGATTAACATTTAATCCATTTAAAGAAGGTATTTCAAAAAATAGATGAAATAAAAATGACCCTTGCATTGAAAAAAGGCAAATTCGGGGTTGAGTCTTTTAAAGTGCTTGGCCATATTTTATCTGGCTTACAAATATGTGTAGACCAAAATAAGGTGGCTGAAATCAAGAATATTGGCATTACTCAAAATTTAAAGGATGTACAATCTTTTCTTGGTATGTGTGGTTATTATAGACAATATATAAAAAACTACAAATTAATTGCTGCATCATTGACCACACTGATAAAGAAATCACAAGCTTTCATTTGGAATAATGAAAGACAACAGGCTTTTGATAAGTTGAAAGAATTTTTGATGAAAGCTCCTATCTTGGGTTTACCAGATTTCCTATTGCCTTTTGTATTGTATACAGATGCAAGTTTTATTGGTCTGGGTGCTGCTTTGCATCAAAAACAACTTTTTGAAGGAAAAATGTCAGAAGTAGTATTTTGCTATATTTCACGTACTCTAAGAAGTAGTGAATTGAAATATGGGGCTACTCAACTTGAATGTTTGGCAGTAGTATAGGCTCTTGAGAATCTAGATTCTTACCTTGAAGAGTAAAAATTTGAGTTAATAACTGACTTTAGTGCAGTTAAGTCACTCTTAAACATGAAAACTCTTAATAGACAAATGTTTAGATGGAAATTTGCTGTACAAGAATACAGAGGACAGATGACTATAACACATAGAGCAGGAACCTTACACTCTTATGTAGATTTGTTATCTAGAGTACCTCTGCCTAATAATGATGATAATCCTGCTTATGTTCCAAAGTCAGAGATTATTTATATTTATGGCATTTATATTGTAGATCTTGAGGATTAATTTATGCAATCAATTCTTGACATGTATGCTTCAGATCCTGAATTGAGTAAACTCACTACAATATTAAATGATTCATCTTATGCTTCAATGACTTTTATAATAAAAATATTGCCAAATAAGTATAAATAGGCATTAGAAAAAGGAAAATTCTCCATTGAGGATGGTTTTATATATTACAGGAAAAAATTAAGTAATGTAATTGTAATATCCCCTTCAATGAAGGAGTTAATGTTATGGATATGTCATTATGATATCTTAGCAGGTCATTTTGACTACAATAAAAAATTAAGCAGAGTAAAAAACACAGCTTGGTGGATTAACATGTCTGAGGATGTTCAAAAATATGTTGAGACATGTGATTCTTGTCAAAAATCTAGAAGATTTACATGCAAAAGAGCTGGTTTATTACAAAAAATTGAGCAACCAAAAGCTCCATGGGAAATAATTAACATGGACTTTGTAACAGGTTTGCCAATAGCAGAATATAAGAGTTATAACTCCTGATGGGTAATTGTAGATAGATTTACAAAAATGTGTAAATTTATTCCTACCCACAAAGAGGTTTCTGCAAAGGACTTAGCTTTTTTATGGTGGACACAAATTTTAAATATAGCAGGTTTTCCCAAAGCAATAGTCTCAGACAGAGATCCTAAATTTACTTCTGAGTTCTGGAAATCACTTATGGATGTTTCAGGGTGTCAATTAAAACTTTCTAGAGCACAGCATCCACAAACTGATTGGCTAGCAGAAATAATTATACAAACTTTAGAAGATATGATATGAAGATATTGTGCTTTTGGTCTTAAATTTAGAGACAATTACAAATTCACACATGATTGGGTAACCCTTATCCCAGTTTTAGAATTTGCATACAATAGTACTGTCAGCCTGCATATCTCCAGGACTGAGTAAAAAGTGATTATAAGTTATTTTAAACACATGAACTATACATGGGAACAATAAATAAGAGTACACAAATAGTATACATAAGTAAAATTATGATAATACACAAAAAATGCCATTATAACACCTTATATACACGCATATATCCACCTTTTATAGGTCTTATGTACTTAATATTAAGTTGGAATATTTTAGGGTAATCTTAAGAACCTTAAGTATAAGGCTACATAATTTTTAAGTACACTTAAAGCTGTTATATTCATTGTTTTATGCAAAAAACAAGAAATGCGCTTTATTTCACTTAAAAGTTGACTATATGCGCTATAAAATTGAGAATATCAAAATTGCACTTTGACAGATCAATTGGGCTCATTTAGAACTATTGATTTGGCTATTTAAATGCATAAAAATAACACTTTTCAAATTTGGTGTTTTTTATGCCAGAAATGGCTTCGTGTACTGGCCACATACTGCCTGCTTTTTTCCCATGTGAATAGCTTCATTTTTAGCAAAGTTAGCTTTTTCACACTATAATTACCCCACATTCTATGCCCACTGTGGGGAAACACACTAAAATAGGCGACAGGCGCTTATTTAGTGTCCTAGCTTAATTAATAATGCATTGACCTTGCTTATATGCACTAATTTCATTAATAACCTCACTCTTGGCACTTTATTTCATCACCATGCTTAAATTTGCCTAATTTTAGTCAAGGATTTACCCGTGCAAGTGCCTGCCAAGAACTGCATGTAGTTACCCCACATCTCACGCTCTTTTTTAAGTTTTTGGGTGGTTTCTCAGTCAATTTTGGTTATTTTTGAATGGGAATTTCACGTAGTATAATGTCAGGATTAGCCCCATTATTTCTACAGTAAATCCCCAATATTATTAAGCTATTATTAACCTTAAAAAGTCTCCTTTAGTCTTTTATATTATTGTTTTATATGCATATACTCTCTTTTTGTCTTTTTCTTTAATTTTGATGGATTTTCCTTATTATTACAGTATTTTGGCGGTTGTTACTTGTCTTATTATGTCATGGGTCACTATGGATGTTTATGGGAAGGTCTATTAGTTGTTGTGAGGCGTCATTAACTGTGTATTGGATGGTATATCAAGGGATTTATTGGGGAACTCAGTGTGTATAAAAGGAGGAGGTTTTTGGGTCTTGTTTCTTCATTCCTTATCATTACAATATAACCAATATAACCAAATCAATTACAATACATATCAATTAGTACTTTTATAAGACTTTTGAATAGTATCTGAATTTATATAATCTATTTTTCTACCAACTACAAAGATTGTAAACCATATATAAGAATAGTGAGAATTATATTACTGAGACCTTTATATTTGATTTTATTTCATAACTTAGTGGATTAATACTACAGTATTCATATAGGACCATTAAAATCTTCTAGACAACTGACTATTCAAGCTAGTTCACGTCCTTGTACTTGACTTTAGCCTGACAATTGGGGACCTTTCCTCAAGAATTCTGTTATAATCCAGTAAGTAAAATTTTCAAAGAAGGTACATGTAAATAATATCCCTATAGAAATATTTGGATAATTACAACAGGTTGGTGTCACTTATATAGTGATTTCAGAAAAAGAAGCCCTGTTATATAATAAAATTGTGATATTGAATCATCACTTTTACCACTAATTTAACATATAATTGTTCTTAGTGGGAGTCTGTCAATAGACCAATTAAATTTGTGATCTTTGCAGATGATAACCAATTAAACTGATTAATTGTTTTCTTTTTACAGGACTATTAATCCCTTTTTATTGGTTTGTAAAATTCATTTAATATTTGGAAAGAATCATACTAACAAATTTTCTTTTTTAAATATAAATACACGGCTACATATTGTAGACCAGTTAAATCAAGTGACCACATAAAAGCATATTTGACTTTTGGCACTTAAAGATTCACTTCATACCAATAAGTAAGCAATAAAATAGTCTTCAGTGCTATTAAAAAATACTTATTAAACTCCTTTTTGAAGTTTTTCATATCTAAACTTTCAATTCTCTAAAATTCAACGTAAAAATGTGTGACAACAATGACATTGTAAGTAATAAGGCAAAACCTTATAACTTAAGAATTAGAGCTGAAAGACCTGTTACAGGACATCCAAATGGAGGTTCAAGAATCACCAGTAACAATAAACAACACCCCACCAATGTCCATGGAGGAAAAGGAAAAGCTCTTAAAATAAATGTCAATAAAGAAGTCCAAAAACACCTTACAAGAGCAAATTCACTCCCTCTCAACCCTACTGAATACACTAAAAATAAGAGTAAACAATATGTTAGACCAGATCAACAATCTGAAGAAAAGGGCGGCACAGGGCTTTATAGAAGTCAACCAGGCTCTAGTGGATATAAGGTCTCATCAACAACCAGTGGCACCAAATACCACAGCAACACCTCCAGTCCCAGAAGAGGACCAAAAGATAATTGTAAGCAAATTGAAGTGGGATTGGTATGCCCAAAACTAAAACAGTCCTCCTCAACAGGGATCCAGCAGTCACCCTTACAGGGGAAAGCCAAGGAGAGGCAGGGGAAATGGAATAAGACCGTGGTAAGTCATCCATTTTCTCAGGATCAATTATATAATCCTAACAATGAATTACTTATCGGTAATGAAATTGATAGAGAGTTATTAGATATAATTGATAAGGATTTAAAAATTATTCATTTGAAAATAACATGTTAGACTTGTCTTTAAATGAGGACAATGTACATAGTTTTATTGACAACCAGGAAAATACTATTAATATAAAAATGGAATCAAATGAATTAAAACTTGACCCTGATGATGAATCTTCTGAATTGGAAACAGACAAAATTGAGTATTTTCTAAAAGAAAATCCAATGGATTCAAAAATAATTAGTAAATTAATATTAAGAATTGAAAAATTGGAAGAATTATCTAGAGAGTCCAACAATAATACGGAAAGTGTATTATTAAACATCACACAATCATTGAGTACAACAGCCAATAAGTTAAAAGTTATTGAGAATTCAAATAATGAATTGATCAATTAAAACAAAAGATTAAATTCTGAGATTAAAAATTTATAAATTAAATTAGAACATTCTCAGAAAATTATGGCCACCATAAAGGGACGTGTAAAATTGTCTTTTTCAAATGTAAATGATACCTTAACTCATGTACCTGTGATAAAAGATAGGTTACAAAGAGTAGAAATTGAAGTAGCTAACATTTTGAAAAATACTGAAACAATAAAAGATAATACCTCTTATGTAGAAAGAGTACCAGTTTTTATGAAACACTCTGATGATAAACCAATGATGGAACATGAACATAGTGTCATGGGCTCTGAGAATATAAAATCAGTAAAAGATGAAATAAATTATCATCTTTCTAAAGTAAGTGAATTACTCAATATTCCTCAGGTTAGGGAAGCAAAAACTAGCCAAAAGAACTGGCCTAAGTTAGATCAGTACCCTTCTTTTGACGGGGATTCAAAATCTGATTGGCAACAATTCATACAAAGAATTGATAACTTAAAATTTTCATACAAATTACCTGATGAAGAAATTACTTCAAAGTTAATATCTTTATTTACAGATGTGGCCTTACTATGGTTTGAATCTGTATTGAGTGAGGGAATTAATTACTCCTGGAATGAATGGAAGGCACTAATTGAAAGGCAATTTGGTGGCCCAAAATTTAGAATCACTCAACAAAGATTGTATGAAAAGGCCAGATATAATCCAAATGCTGGAGATAAACTCATGGTCTTCTTAATGAATTTAATAAAAATCATGAAAGCTATGGATCCAAAAATGGATTATGAAGAGTGGAAAGAAAAAATAATATACAAGTTGCCTATATCAGTTAGAGACATTATTGTAGCTAGAACTGAAACTATCAGAGATACCTCTGGATTCATTAATATATGCAATGAGATATTATTAAACCACAAGAATGAAACCAAGTATAGTAATTACAGACAAAGTGTTGACGTGGTAAAACCTACTACAAGTAAGTTACCAGTGGAAAAGAAAAAACCTTCAGCTCCCCTTGTCGCTAAGAGACAAGAAAATAACACTTGTTACAAATGTAACGAACCTTGGGTTAAGGGTCACACGTGTAAGAAGAGAATAAATGTTATTGAAACCTCACAGAATTCTGAACCTAGTAATCATGAAGATGAGAATGTGGAATCTAGTGAGGATTGCAAGAGTAACATATCTTGCAGTGATGATGAAAATGAGATATTTGTATTAGAACAGGATATAATGTTCCTGAATGATGCTATACCTCATACAGAGACATCTTTAACTTCCATAGAGGAAGCTGAAATAATTAAAGATGTATCTCATGATACTTACAAAATAACACCTATCAGAGCACCTATTATTATATGTGGAAAAGAAATGAATGCCATTCTTGACACTGGGGCTGCAGGTAGTGTAGTTTCAATTAATACATTAATGAAACTTGATAGTAAGTACCAGGAAAAACTAGAACCTTTCCAGACAAAGAACTGGAGGGGTTTTGGTTCAGTATTAAATCCAATTGGCAAATACAAAACTGCTGTATTCTTTAAATATAATAATGGATATGTTAGAGCAGTTTGTCAATTTGTAGTAATGGATAATAATAATTTTAGTGATTGGTTTATTATTGGCAATGATTTATTGACAAAATTTGGCATTAAACTAGATCCTGCAAACAGTTGTTTCACCATAGGCGTGCATGGTAAAAGAAAATTCAAGATATGTTCTGAAAATTCAGTATATGCCATTTCTCCTAGAGAAGAACAACTGCAAGGTGGAAGAACCACCAATGAAGTGGTTGAATTGGAAAATGAAATCCAAAAGGCCTCTTTCAGTCCTCAACTCTCAAAAATTGAAGAAGAAGATATTTTGAGATTGATTAAATCATATCCTATGGCATTTGCTCATGGTTCAAATGAACTAGGATTGGTCAAAGACCATGAAATGAAAATCTCTCTAAGCTGTGATTTGGATAATATTCCTGGCAGCTTAAAAAAGAAACCTTACCCAGCATCTCCTGCAAAAAGGAAAGATATTGAAGACAATATAAAATTGTTGTTGGATATGGGTATTGTTGAAAAAGTGGACACAACACCTAAGTATTGTGTCATTTCACCAGTATTAATCTCTTATGAAAAAGATAAGGCAAGATTATGCGGTGATTATAGAGCTCTGAATACATACACAGTAGATGATATTTACCCTCTTCCAAGGATAGCTTCTATCCATGCTACCTTACAAGGAGCAAAATATATTTCCTGTCTGGATGGGAACAAGGGTCATCACCAGATTCCTGTGGAAAGAAATTCTCAAAATTACTTATTAATAACCACACATATGGGTATATATAAGTATGTGAGAATGCCATTTGGCCCAAAGAATGCGCCTTCAGTCTTCCAAAAATTGATGGATAGTGTTTTTCATCAGGAGATGGTTGAAGGATGGCTATTGGTCTATATTGATGACATCATAGTGTTTTCAAAAACATATGATGAACATTTAAATCACCTGAAAAGAGTCTTTCAAAAAATGGATGAAATTAATATGACTATTGCATTAAAGAAATGTAAATTTGGATTTCAATCCTTGAAAGTACTTGGACATGTTGTATCTGGATTACAAATTTGTGTTGACCAGAATAAGGTGGCAGCAATTAAAAACATTGGGATACCTAAAAATGTAAAAGAGGTTCAAAGTTTTTTGGGTATGTGTGGATATTATAGACAATATATTAAAAATTACCAATCCATTGCAGCTCCTTTAACAACATTAATCAGGAAGAATGAGGCTTTCATTTGGAATAATGAAAGACAACACGCCTTTAATAAATTAAAGGAATGTTTAATGTCAGCTCCAATATTGGGACTGCCAGATTTCACCCTACCTTTTATCTTGTACACTGATGCAAGCTTCATAGGTTTAGGTGCTGCTTTACAGCAGAAACAGATAATAAATGGAAAATTATCTGAAGTAGTTATCTGTTATATATCCAGAACCTTAAGAAAAACAGAATTAAGGTATGGTGCCACACAGCTAGAATGTTTAGCCGTGGTGTGGCCTTTGCGGAAACTTCATTACTATCTGGAAGACCAGAAGTTTGAACTTATAACAGATTGCAGTGCAGTAAAATCATTACTAAATATGAAAACACCTAATAGGCACATGTTTAGATGGCAACTAGCTGTACAAGAGTACAGAGGAAGAATGACAATCACTCACAGAGCAGGAACATTGCATTCAAATGTGGATTTATTATCCAGAAGTCCTTTGCCAAATGATGCTGACAACCCAGCTTATGTACCTGAAAATGAGGTTATACATATATTTGGGATTTATATAGTGGATTTAGAAGAAGAGTTTATGCACACTATATTGGAAAAATATTCATCTGATAAAGATTTGTCTAAACTATCTACCATTCTTAATGATCCAACAAATGCCTCCATGAGTGCATTAATTAAAACCTTGCCTCCAAAGTATAAAAATGCGTTGAAAAAAGGTAAACTATCAATTGAAGATGGATATATATATTACAGGAAAAAGTTAAGCAATGTAATAGTAATACCACCTTCTATGAAAGAGTTAATGTTGAGTACTTGTCATGATGACATCTTAGCTGGTCATTTTGACTTTAACAAAACATTAACAAGAGTTAAAAATACAGCCTGGTGGATAAACATGAAAGAAGATGTACAAAAATTCATTGAAACATGTGACTCTTGTCAGAAATCTAAAAGATTAACTGGGAAGAGAGCTGGGTTGTTACAACAAATAGAGCAGCCAAAAGCTCCATGGGAAATTATAAACATGGATTTTGTAACTGGCTTGCCATTAGCAGGAAAAGAAAGTTTCAATTCTTGCTGGGTAATAGTGGATAGATTAACAAAAATGTGTAAATTTATCCCTACCCATAAAGAGGTATCTGCAAAAGACTTGGCGTTACTATGGTGGACTCAGATGATGAATACTGCTGGGTTCCCCAAAGCCATAATCTCTGACAGAGATCCTAAATTTACTTCAGAGTTCTGGACATCTTTGATAAGAGTATCAGGTTGTCAATTAAAATTGTCTACAGAACACCATCCACAAACTGATGGGCTGGCTGAGAGAATGATGCAAACTCTAGAAGACATGATCAGAAGATATTGTGCCTTTGGATTAGAATACAAAGACAATGAGAAATTCACACATGACTGGGTTACATTAATTCCTGGCCTTGAATTTGCTTATAATAGCACAACTCATTCTGTAACAGAGAAGAAACCATTTGAACTCTGGCTGGGATACGTACCAAATACCCCACTAAATCATTTAAATAAATTACCAAGGTTAGATATACACCCTGGCACTAAATCCTTTATTCATATGCAATGAATGTGTAGAAAGCATGCAGAAGAATGCATTCAGAAAGAATTTGAATATGAAAAAAAAGATGGGATGAATCCCATAAAGAATTTGACTTTAAAAAAGGAGATGAAGTCCTCATATCAAAACTACATTTTAACTTACAAGGTAATGTTAAATTAAAGGATCCCTTTGTAGGACCTTTTGTAGTAAGTAAAATGGTTGGGAATAATGCAGTGGAAGTCATATTATATGCTCCATATGATAGGAAACATCCAGTTTTCCCTATCTCATTATTGAAACCTTACCATGCAAATGATCCTGACTTATTTCCAAAAAGAAGGGGAAGGCCTAAAAAGCAACCTGAAGAAATTGTGGAAAAAGAAGAGATTGAAAAAATACTCAAGAAAAGAATCCTTACTAAAGAAAAAGGAACTGAGTATTTACTAAGATTTAAAGGAAAATCAAATGAATTTGATAAATGAATACCTGAAAAAGAAATTTCTAATTTATCCACCCTTCTTAAAAAAATTAAACAGAATTAAACTTCTGTTCAACCAGCTGAGGGGTTAAAAAAACAGTACTCATAATATTTTATTATGTTTTATTTCTTTAAAGTATAATCTTTAATGCTACAGAATTAATCTGAATACCTGAAAATTACACCTTAATAAATAAAATGTATAACTTATCATTTTTTTATTGTTTTTTTTGGGTTGGTAAGTGTCAGCCTGCATATCTCCAGGACTGAGTAAAAAGTGATTATAAGTTATTTTAAACACATGAAATATACATGGGAACAATAAATAAGAGTACATAAATAGTATACATATGTAAAATTATGATAATACACAAAAAATGCCATTATAACACCTTATATACACGCATATATCCACCTTTTATAGGTCTTATGTACTTAATATTAAATTGGAATATGT
Source organism: Hemileia vastatrix (assembly GCA_030280995.1). Classification (NCBI taxonomy): domain Eukaryota; kingdom Fungi; phylum Basidiomycota; class Pucciniomycetes; order Pucciniales; family Zaghouaniaceae; genus Hemileia; species Hemileia vastatrix. The sequence continues at coordinate 33,208,447 of JASXTE010000005.1, forward strand.
TAGGGTAATCTTAAGAACCTTAAGTATAAGGCTACATAATTTTTAAGTACACTTAAAGCTGTTATATTCATTGTTTTATGCAAAAAACAAGAAATGCGCTTTATTTCACTTAAAAGTTGACTATATGCGCTATAAAATTGAGAATATCAAAATTGTGCTTCGACAGATCAATTGGGGTCATTTAGAACTATTGATTTGGCTATTTAAATGCATAAAAATAACACTTTTCAAATTTGGTGTTTTTTATGCCAGAAATGGCTTCTGTGTACTGGCCACATACTGCCAGCTTTTTCCCCATGTGAATAGCTTCATTTTTAGAAAAGTTAGCTTTTTCACACTATAGTTACCCCACATTCTACGCCCACTGTGGGGAAACACACTAAAATAGGCGACAGGCGCTTATTTAGTGTCCTAGCTTAATTAATAATGCATTGACCTTGCTTATATGCACTAATTTCATTAATAACCTCACTCTTGGCACTTTATTTCATCACCACGCTTAAATTCGCCTAATTTTAGTCAAGGATTTACCCGTGCAAGTGCCTGCCAAGAACTGCATGTAGTTACCCCACATCTCACGCTCTTTTTTAAGTTTTTGGGTGGTTTCTCAGTCAATTTTGGTTATTTTTGAATGGGAATTTCACGTAGTATAATGTCAGGATTAGCCCCATTATTTCTACAGTAAATCCCCAATATTATTAAGCTATTATTAACCTTAAAAAGTCTCCTTTAGTCTTTTATATTATTGTTTTATATTCATATACTCTCTTTTTGTCTTTTTCTTTAATTTTGATGGATTTTCCTTATTATTACAGTATTTTGGCGGTTGTTACTTGTCTAATTATGTCATGGGTCACTAGGGATGTTTATGGGAAGGTCTATTAGTTGTTGTGAGTCGTCATTAACTGTGTATTGGATGGTATATCAAGGGATTTATTGGGGAACTCAGTGTGTATAAAAGTAGGAGGTTTTTGGGTCTTGTTTCTTCATTCCTTATCATTACAATTTAACCAATATAACCAAATCAATTACAATACATATCAATTAGTACTTTTATAAGACTTTTGAATAGTATCTGAATTTACATAATCTATTTTTCTACCAACTACAAAGATTGTAAACCATATATAAGAATAGTGAGAATTATATTACTGAGACCTTTATATTTGATTTTATTTTATAACTTAGTGGATTAATACTACAGTATTCATATAGGACCATTAAAATCTTCTAGACAACTGACTATTCAAGCTAGTTCACGTCCTTGTACTTGACTTTAGCATGACAAGTACAGTACATTCTGTCACTGGAAAAAAGCCATTTGAGTTATGATTGGGTTATGTACCTAATACCCCTGCTAAAACTATTAATAAATTACCTAGATTGGATATCCATCTAGGTCCTAAGTCTTGTCTTCAGATTTAAGAATTATGCAGAAAACATGCTCAAGAATGTATAAATAAGGTGTTTGAGTATTAGAAGAAAAGATGGGATAAAGCCCAAAAGAACAAATGTTCAAAGAGGCTGATGAAGTCCTTATTTCTACACTAAATTTTAATTTAAATGGTAATGTTAAATTGAAGGATCCATTCATTGGACCATTTGTAATTAAAAAGATGGTTGGTAACAATGCTGTTGAGGTTATTCTATATGCACCATATGATAGAAAACATCCAGTATTTCCTATTTCTCTTATAAAACCATACCATTCTAATGATACTGCTCTCTTTCCAAGAAGATAAGGAAGGCATAAAAAGCAACCTGAAGAAATAGTTGAAAAGGCAGAAATTGAAAAGATACTTAACAAGAGACACCTTACTAATGAAAAGGGAGTTGAGTATCTGTTAAGATTTAGAAATAAATCAAGTTAATATGACCAGTGGATTCCAGAAAATGAAATCTCTGATCTTAAAAATCTCTTTAAAAAATTTATATCAAAATAATACTGTTTATTCAGTATATGTATTATAAAAAATTAAAAAAAATTTCTATTCACTGCTTACTTTTAATTAAAATGTCTTAACATTTTTTTAATTGTATTTTTGGGTAAGAGAGTGTAAGCCTAGGTATCTCCAGGACTGAGTAATTCTTATGTTTAAAATAAAATAACCTTAAATAAATTAAGCTTATATCTTAAAGATAAGGTTAAAATACTTACATATATGTTTATAATACATATATATATAATTATTACATTATTATATAACTTATAGTAGTTTAAATAGCTTATCCATAGCCTAATAATACTTATTAAGGTGTTAATGGAGTCATAATATACTTATCTTAAGTGATATTAAGTAATTATTGACATACATAAGCTTATATGTATACATAAATCTCATATTCAGTGAAATATGCAGTATATTATGTATATTTAGGTCTATAAGTGGGTTTTAGCCTATTAATAGCCTATAACCTTTGCTTTTCTGCTTATTTTAGGTCATATGAACATATTCAATGGATTCACAACGCCTACAGAAGCATACACATCTATTTCAGGAGCATGTACTCAGTTTGGACAACTTAAGTTGTTTCCTTTGATGGATATTCACCAATTTATGGGTTGGGAGGTCATTTCTGGGTTAATATAGATGCTTGGGGATGTTATTGGGGGATCGTACATTTAATTTTTTTCCTTCATATGCTTTTGGTTTCATTTTATTCTCTTTGGATGAGTTATTTTACCTGTTACTTTATGGTATCTGCTTTTACCTGGATTTTCTATTTATGGTATGGGTCTGCGTTATCATTAAATGTGATGGAGAGTCTTTAATGGAGGTCTGGGTGTTGAATCTTCTTGAATTGGACTCCATAAGGAGGTGATGGCCCCTCACAGTGCTGTAATTTCCGGGGATAGCAGTGACATCATCTGGATTGAAGGTCTGTGCATTCCAGTGGATTTTGGTATAAGTAAGGAGGGACTTGACAGGTTATTGATCATCACTTACTTACTAAAATTCAATTAAACATTCAAACACAATTATTATCATTCAGAAATATATTGTAAAGCCTTTATAAATTGATATTATCATTATATAAGCTATAACTATATTCTATTTATCTATTTTCCACCACTAGCATGCATTTAATCCAAGTATTGTGAGTTTTATTTGAGTATAACTATTTTACTAGTCTTCCCTTGAGGTTTAATCAATAAATCATTTATAAATAAGTAGTAGGACCATTAATAAATACTATTAAATTATACTTATATACTAGATACACTGACAGATATTGTCTTCAATATCTTTTCTCTTTGTGGAAGAAGCAGGATAAGGCTTCATCTTTACACTAGGTGTTATTTCTGTTAATGGGAAAGATAATGAAATTTTCATTTCTTACTTTACCAATACTAATTCATGTGACCCATGAGCAAAGGCCCAAGGAAATGATTTTATCAATTTAATGATGGAATCTTTATCCTCACCAGAAAGTTGTTCTCCAAAAGAAGCATTGTTAATTTCAGACAAAAGCGCAGGAATTTATTTTGTAGATCTTCATTTATATTGAATTACAGCATGACATGTGTTCAATCCTGGTGTTAATATTTTTTTGGGGAGTTAATTTTAAATTTTCTGCTCCCATTCATCCCCATTGTGAAGCATTGGTTTTAAGGATCCAATTTTATGCCATATTTGGTTAAAATGTCATTTCCCACAAAGAACCAGCTACTTAAGCTATCATTTTTCATGACAACAAAATCACATATAGCTCTTAAAAACCATGATTATCTTTGAAAAATACTGTGACTTTTTATTTACCAATGGGGGACAAAATAGAGCCATAGCCTCCCCAATTCTCAGAAATGATAGGCATAAGTTTTGATTTATAATCTCGGTCCACTGAAGCAAGTGCTTTTTCAGATACCACACTTCCTCCAGCTCCAGAATCCATGAAACCCTTAACGTTATTTCCATTGATGAAGACTGGTGCCTTAAGAGGGGCAATAATAATTGAGCTGTCCTCAAGGTTTTTTATGATCTAAGCATCCTCTACTGTAGATAAATAAATTAATCTCAATATTAATATTATTTTAATAATTAATATCCTCTTCCAGCATTAAATTTTTCTGTTGAGATTCATATGAAATATTGCTGGCACAATCACTTGAAGTATCATCCAGTGCTATTGTGTCATCAGCATGTTCCTCTGTCTGTTCAACAAGATTTATCTTCTTGTCACAAAAATGGCCTTTCTACCAAGGCTACCTGCATTTGAAGCAAGGGTTTGTTGCATACTTTTTGGGTGCAACAGGGGCAGAAGGTTTACCAACCTTTTCCAGAGGTTTATGTTGGTAATTGGAGGCTTTATCCAATGAAGTTCTAGGAATGAATATTCTAGCATCATACTTGTTGTTTAGAAGGATCTCATTACAAGTATTAATGAAAGAAGAAGGTTCTTTTGAGAACTCAGTCCTAGAAACTATCAAGTCACTCAGAGACATAGGTAATTTATAGAGGAGCCTGTCCTTCCATAACTCAAACTCCATATCTGGGTCCATTTCCCTCAAGATTTTGGCATGTTTAATCAGGAACTCAATAGGTTTTTCAGTAGAGGAGCTATATCTAGTTTCTTCATACTGCCTTTGTTGAGCTATCCGTAACTTTGAACCACCAATTTTTGCTTTAATTAATTTCTTCCAATCTTCCTTTGAGTATTCATTTTTATCCAAGAGAACAGATTCATACTACATTAGGGATAAATTGGTAAATAAATAACTTCATTTTGACACAATTTCCTCATCTAGGAGTTTGTAAAAAATTTTAAATTATCAATCCTGCAAGTGAACTGCTTCCAATTAGAGGAAGAAGCACCATCAAATGTTGGATATTTGTCAGGTTTTGGCCAATTATTTTGATTTGAAGTAGTCTCCTGATTACAAGCTTGTTTCTGAGTGAGAAGGAGCTTTAAATTCTCTAATTGGGAAGTAATTTTATTGTGTGATCCATCTGTAGTTGATCTAGGTACATCATCAAGTTTTGATGGAAACTCAGTGATATTGTTAGGTATTTCAGGTATTAATTTTACCTTAGATGAACTAGGAACAGGTACAATTGGGGTATCCTGCACAACAGGTTCTTTCAACGAAATGTCAGAAAACTTTTGATCATGTAACAATGAATTAAATTTCTCTTCAATGGTTGTTAACCTAGTTTTAACTTATTGAATACTAGATAAACTCTCATTGATGGTTGTGAAAGATAGCTGGCTCTTATTTTGTAAAGATGAATAATGGTCACCTAATCTCTTTAAGTTCAACTTATGTCCCTCTAGCTCCTGGCAATAGGTAGACACAGTATCTTTTAATATAGACAAACCATTCTCAATATTTTACCACAAAGCAACTTTCTTTTCATGAGTTACTTTGTAGTTAAACAAATCATCAGAAACTCTTTGTAATTCACTCCTTAATGCTTAATACTCTTGTTCAGTTAACAAACTATTAAATTTCTAAGTCAATTGCATTTTGTTCATTATATGATTTTGTTTAGCAATAATATACCTCAAATGTTCATCATTAATTTTAGCTACATCTGGAGTATTTCTCAATAGGGAAACAGAATAACTTTCTAGATTCTCATAAAACTCAGGATCAAGTGTCTCATCAATAATAGCCATATCAGAATTAATCATTGAAGTAGCAATCAAAACGAAAGGATTATATAAATTAGAATATTGAGCAATTTGTCTACTATTCTCAGCCTCTACTGATCTTACAGTCTCATCTCCTCTTCCAGAATTACCTGAAGGATCTTAATCAGTAACAAGAAATGGTACTTGAGATTCAATAGAGGGGCTTGCCATGGCTTGGGCAAGAATTGAATGAATTTATTTTTTTCTTTCTTCCTCCTTGATAGAGGTGAGGAGGTTTGGGGTTGAGATGATTGGTTCTTGAAGGACCTGCCTGAGTTACTTGTTTTTGTTGTTGTTGGGATGGATAATCCCACTGGGTTTTCAGCCAATCCCACTGCCACTTTGAGAATTCCACATTTTCTTGTTGCTGGGGGCTGATTATGGAAGAACTTTTGGAGGAAAAGGAGCTTTCTTCTTCTCTTGAAGGAAGGACTTGTTTTTTCTTACCTTGTCTTCTAGAGAGTCTTTTTTTGACCTCAGTTTGAGATTTTCTGACCTCAACTCCTTTATTTGAGTGTAGAGATTTCTGACTTGATAATTCTAGGGCATCTTTATTATTTTGAAGCCTTTTGGAAGCTCTTCTTGGGGGTGATTGAAGGCTTTTGATCCTGAGCAGTTGTCTCCACTAATATCTCTATCTCTTGCATTTCTACATCCTGATTGGTCAAGTAATTGATTAATTTGAGCCAGTTTTGTAATCAAACGAGAAATTACAGTAGAAGCTTCATCATAATCAATTAAATCCAGTTCATCATTAAGGCAAGCAGAAGCACCTTGATTAGTCATAGTTGTAATTAACCTGAACTGAGAGAAAGAAATATTACAATTTAATCAGTTATTATTTTTACTTTTTTTAAAGAAAAAAAAGGAAAAAAACAATTTTTTATGTATATAAGTAATTATCAGGATTTTGTAATCAACTGGAATAATTAAAATATAATTTTTATCAGGACAAAAAATCAACTGAAATAATAATCACAATTTTTATTAATTAAAATAATTTTATAACAAGGATTAAAATAAATCAGCTTAAATAATAAAATAATTTATTAATTAGTAATTTATATGTTGATAATTATCAGGACTATAAGTCAACTGAAGAATTTAATTACCAGGACTTAATGTCAACTGAGAATATTTTTTTTACTAGGACTTAATGTCAACTGAAATAATTTAATTACCTGGACTTATTGTCAACTGAAATAATTTTAATATAATTAACTCATCTAATTTTAAATATTATTATTTTGCTTCCAGGACAATTTTTTAACTGAAGCAATTATATAATTTCTTAATTATCAGGACAGAGGTCAACTGAAATAATTAAAAAAATATAAAATAATTAATTTTATTTTAATATTACTTCTAGGACTAAGAAAAATATAGTTCTATCTTGGTCAACTAGGAAAAAAAAATTATTTTATTTACCAGACACCTCCCCCTGTAAAATGAGCAAGTTAATGCCACTTACAGAGTGCTGAGTAAAAAAGGTATATGTAGACAATGAAATGTGCAAAAGTGACCCAAAAATAGTAATTAATATGATTACCACAATAATATATGACTATTTCCAATATATGAGCCTAGGTTTTGGAGTGTGGTTTGATTCCCGGTGTGATCTTCCAACATTGGCAGAGCCCCTTGTTGGTCTATTTGGCGTTGTTTTGATATGGCTTAAATGGCATTGTTTAATAATTGGGTGTTTTTCAGGAATTATTTGGCAAATATTGGGACTGCAGGGATGTGGGTATTACCATTGGATAGCCCTGGCTTTTCTCTATATTTTATATCTTGATGACATTTTCATATTCTAAGTACTTAAGGGATTGTTTCTCATTTTTCATTTTAAAAGATTGCTGTTTAATTTTTTTTTGCATTTTACGGTCTAACCTTAAGTCTTAGGGTTAAGTTCTTAGTACCATAAGAGTGGGCTAATTTTTCTCTATGTTTCATGTCCCAATGTTATTATAGCCTAATTATGTGTTTTAAAGGTTTTAATAGTGGTAGTTTATTTTCTAAGTATTTTGGGTGTTTTTGGAGTTTTTTGGTGGTTTTCTGGCTTCAGGGTGGTCCGGCCGCCTCAGGCGGGCCTCTCAACATTGGGCAGACCTCCCACCTTGGTGCTAGAAGGCTGAGAAGCCTTTCTAGAGGGGGCTTATGCAATTTGTCGCTCAGAAGTGCCAAATTTGCTGGTGTGCATGGGCTCTTAGATAGTGGTCATTGTGTATATAGTGAATAAGACAGTTTGGCAAAACCTTAATCATCATACAACCATCTGGAGGTGATAACCTTGTTCCTCACTCAGTTTTCACAGTTTTCAGGCCACAATTGGCTGTCTTTGTTGCAAGGTTAGTTCTTTATTTAACTAAACTTTGGCAACTTTTTTCTCTGGTGTATTCTTGCAAGCTATATCAAGTATTATTGCTGTCTCTGGTGTGTACTTGCAACCTACATCAAGTATCATTGCTTTCTCTTGTGTTTACATTGGTCTACAATTCAGTTCTTTGGGTTGGTAGTCTTTCTGGATACTACTTTCTTGACTGATCAGGCAGTCAAGTGTATTGGAAAAGGGGCTTTTAAAAAACAAGAACCAATTTACTGTAGCAGGTAAATCTCACTTATATTTATATAAAGGGACAGGGGATTTTCTTTCTGGGTCTTCTCCAACTCCCTTTGTCAAGGCCTATAGCTAGTACTATAGGATTGTTTACATCTCTGGCGCCCAACCTGGGGTAGAACCTGCTAGTTCTTTGCAATCTCTGTTGTCTTTGGTTAATCCTTTTTGGTTATTTTGGTCTGGAAGAATGGATTACGGTCATCTATTCCTGTGGTGACTTTCAGTGGGGGGGAAGGTCCTCCTGCTGTGATGGTTAGGGAGTGTGTTAGGATTAAAACTTGGGATGGTACCAAATTTAATGGGGAAGATGTGAAGTGGTTTCTAGAGACATATGAAACTGCTGCTGGTGTGGATGGTGCTTCTTACCTGGACATGGTGAAGCAAATCATTTTCCTAATTGGTGATAGGGCAATGGAGAAGGATTTTGTGGCCATGTATGGCTACAAGAAGAGGGATTGAAAGTTGCTTTTCAGGGAGATGGTGGATAGATGGGATGTCAGGTTCACTATGGTAGATCTGAACAAGGTTGTCAGTGAATTGTAATCTTATGGTGGTGTTATTAACTTACTCAGTTACAGGAAGTTTCCGCTGCAATTTGATCCTGTGGTAGAATATTTGGTGGAAGTAGAGGATCTGGCTCATTAAAATGCTGCTAAAGATGTTTTTTGGTCTTCCCTGGATATAGATGTCAGGATGGATGTGTTGAAGGAGCTGTCAAGGAAGGACTTGATGAAGAATCTTTCCAATGGGGACCAGAAGTTGCCTTCCTTGGACAAGGTGAAGGAGGCTGTGGAAGGCCATTTGAATTTATTGGCTGTGGCTACCTATCAGGAGGGGTGTGATATGTCAGCAAAGTCAGTGAGGCTTTGGCTGAAGAGGAGAGTAGAGTGAAGAAGTGTCACCGATGACCTACGCACAAGGTCGAGGATGTTCCTGCAAGTGAGATAAAAGGTTCAGATACTTCTTCGAAGCACAGAGGGATAGTTCGAGGAAGTAATTCGAAGATGACTAGAAGGAAGAACTACTGCTTCAAGTTATGTTCGAGAAGGATTCTAATATAATTGAATGGTAATATTAAAATTCTTAAGATGTCACGAAGGGTTGGAAACTCAACAATCAAAGATTTAGGATTTAGATATGATTATTGAGAAAATAAAGAAAGATACAATAATAATGATTTTCACTTAGAGTTTTATCACTATTAACTATAAATACGTTTTATAATTTAATTCTAAGGAATGTCAAACCAAAAAACCCAGCCCTTTTTATATCCTTTACTCCTCCTTGCATTGACCTCATACCCATCCACTATTCCGCACACCACAAACCATTTAAAATATATCCGTTACACCTGGACCCTCCTCACTAACATCCGTTAACCCCTTAATACTTCACTAACCATTTCGTCCATGCTCACTACCCCTTAATAACCCACAGACATTTCATAAACCTTTTAATGTACTATTATATTAACTATTGCGATGTGCGTCGCTTATTGGGAAAAAGACTAAGACACACTATTGAGAGATTGATTAATTTAGATTTAGAGTTTTAGGCTAGCGCGATTGAATAGCGAGTACACAAAGGAAAGTTGCAGTCGCTATGGAGAGTTGCTTTCTGCGCTTCGAGTATGGATTTGAACCCTTTAGTATTGATTTAATGAGCTACTTTTGCCTCGAGTGTCACGTGGCGCGTGACAGATGCCTGGGTATAAGAACGCGAGCTCCGTTGAGCATAAAACATATTTCCCACACTAATTTTCCTTCCTATTTACTTAATTATTATTATTATTACTTTAACTCACTATGACGGATTTCCCTACACCGACTCCCACGCCTCCACACCCTAAAGCGGATGGGGGTGTTGTTACACAGCAATTTTTGAAGACTTGCACAGCTTGCGAGTTGATGGAGTATTTTTGCGTGGAGAGCACGGCGACATGAGGACCTCACCAGAAGTACGAGTTTTGCCGATAGAGAAGAGTGGCGTGTGACACCTTAGCAAAGAATGCTGACATTGAGAGTCGGTTTACTAAGACAAAGTATTGGGTGATCCCTAAAACAAAGGAAGTAGTTGAGGACATTTGGGATGTGTCCATTGGGGAAGATCAATCGGTGGGGGAAAATGAGGAAGAAGTTGAAGATGATATGAACATCTGGGTGGCTAGGGCTGCGAACAAGAGGGGGGTCGTTGAGGAGGAAGCTGACGAATTGGTCAAGGAGGAAGAAGAAATTCCTATCTCGAGAAAAACCCCAATAAAGCGACGGGTGGTCATCAAAGATGACGAAGAGAAAAGTGAGGTGGCAGAGACAGTCTCTTCTAGATTATTTTTGGAGCCTGACCCAATCTTCGAAGTAAGTTCACCTTTTTATAATTCATAAATTTAATTACTTATGATTCTGTTTTAGAATTCAGACATCATCATCGAAGTCCCTACGACAGAAGCTTCAAATGTGGAAGCGACCCTTGTGGGACCCACTGCTTTGGAAGTGGCAATGTCGGTGGAGGATAGATTACCGAATGTTACCTCGAGGGAGGAAAACGAAGAAACCCTCAATCAAGTATGGTCAAAGAAACCTTGTCAGGTTCGATGAGCAAAATATATTGAAGACTTGAGCGGCGAGATTGATAAAATTGTCGATGCGGCTTCCTTCGACGTAGCCAAGGAATTACTTGAACTTGGGGAATTGATTCCGGTAGGGGAGGGGGAGAACTTTGAAAAATGTAGAAGGGAGATAAGGGAAATTTTGGAGAAGATGAAGGGATTGGTTTGGGAGAAGATAAAAGAGAAAATTTAAAATAAAATGAGAAAAGAAAAAAAAGAATGTAGAAACAATTTGTATTTAATTATTTTATTTTGTTATTTTATTTAGAATTTTAATATTTATTTTTTTATAAGATTTTGAGAGAAATAAGAACCAAGAAAAGACAGAGAAAAAACAAAAAGAATTAAATAGAATTTTTTTTTTTTTAAATTTGAAAGAAGATGTCTGAATGAGAGAAGAAAGACAAAGAAAACAAAAAAAAATATATAAATGATTGAAAAAAAATTTGTGGTAAAGAAAATTTACTTAAAAGAAAAAAATGGTTATTTAAGTTTGTTAATTGAAGATTTGAGGGATTTTAGTTATTTGAAAAAAGAAAAGAAAGAAAAGAAGAGACAAAATAAATATTTTAAGAGGATTTTGAAGAAAGAAGTAATTTGTTTCAAAGAATTTAAAAAAGTGATTTAGAAGTTAAAGTAAAGTTTGAGAAAGATGGTCGTGTAATGTTCGTGAAGAATTTTGATAGTTCGAGGAAAATAAAATTTTAAAGAAGAATGTATATAGAAAATTGAGAAGAAACAATTTTTTTTTGTTTTTTTATTTGTTTATTTTTATTTTATTTTAATTTGGTTTTTATTTTATTTTATTTTATTTTTATTTGATTTGATTTTACTTTTATTTTAATTTAATTTAATTTAATTTTATTTTATTTTTTTTAAAGAAGGTTGAAACATTTTGAAAAGAAAAAGAATTTTTTAGAAATAAAAATGTTTTAGATTTTAAAAGAAAGAAAAAAAAACAGAGAATAGAAAAAGAGAGTTTTAAGGTTTTGGTTTTAAAGGGTATTTAAGATGAAAAGATTTTAGGAGTTCAGGGGCGTTAGAAACATTGATGGCTGGTTCCCAGGATGTTTTGTCTGAGTCAACGAGGAAGCCATCCCATTCCACAAAGTATTGAAGTTTCCCCTTGCGCATTCTTGAATCAAGGATACGGCTTACTTCCAACTCTAGATGGTCTTCGACTTCGACCGGTTCCGGAGGAGGTTGGTTCTTGCCCCGGTATGTTTCTAGAGCCAGTTCCAAGAGAGATATGTGAAAAACAGGGTAAATAGCCTGCCATTTAGGAGGTAGCTTGAGTCGAAATGCAGTTTTAGAGACTTCAGAGTCGATTTCAAATTGCCCTAAGCGTTTTTCAGCCAATTTCTTTGATGGTCGATTTGTTTGAATGTTCCGTGTGTCGTGCCATACTTTGTCACCTGGTTTAAAAGGAGGAGCAGTTTGTCAATGTTTGTCAGCCTGTTCCTTGTACCTTTGAACTGCTAATTCCAGATTTGATTTAAGTTCCTCTTGGAGTCGTGATATGGTTCAAAGATAATGTTCCGCAGGATGATTAGTTCCTACATGGATTGAATTGAATTGAGGATGTCTTCCATAAACAGTTTCAAAAGGATATTGTTGTGTCAAAGAATGAGTTGAGCTATTATAAGCTAATTCGGCCAATGGTAGCCATGTGGTCCAATCGTCTTGTTGGTAACTGACATACATTCGAAGGTATTGTTTGAGGATTTGGTTGACCCTTTCTGTTTGCCCATCGGTTTCGAGATGATAGGCTGTTGAGAGGTTCCTCCTGATATTGAGTTGTTGACACAGTTGAGTCCAAAATGTGGATACAAACAATGAGCCTCTATCTGAAATAATATCATTAGGTAAGCTGTGTTTGGAAAATACATATTCTAGAAACAATTTTGACAAATCTTCTGCTGTAGCAGTAGTAGTGGTTTTAATAAAAATAGACATTTTTAAAAATCTATCTACTATTACTAATATAGCATCAAAATTATTAGAAAGAGGAAGTTGAGAAATAAAATCCATCAATAAAGATTCCCAAGGTTTAGAGGGAATAGGAAGTGGTTGAAGCAACCCATACTTCCAGTGACGGGGAGCCTTATTCCTATTACTTTCGTAACAAGCTTTTATATAGGCCATGATTTCCCTGGTCATACCTGGCCAGAAAAAATCCCTCGCTATTAACTGGTAGGTTTTATCAACCCCAAAATGACCAGCTAATGGAGAATCATGTTGACTGTTGAAAATCCATAATTTTATCTCATTGTTGTCGGGTATTACTACTCTACCTTCGAAGAATAATATACCTGATTCAATACTAAATCTTTTGGCTCCTTGTTTTGAGAGTATTTTGTCTTTTAACCCTAAACAATAATCCTTCTTCGACTGAGCTTTGAGGATGTTGGATAGTGGATTTTGAAACGATTGAATTGTCATCAAATTAAGTTGATGAGTCGCTAACATTGATTCGTTGAAGATTGATTTCACATATGCTTGATTTTTGTCAGCAAATGCGTCCCCCCGCTGTGGGTAAACGTCATCCCGACGTGACAAGATATCTGGGACAATGCAGTTTTTACCTGGGCGATAGGAAGTAGAAAAGGGAAATTCAGACAGAATTTCAGCCCACCTGGCTTGACCCCTGGTTAATACTTCGGAAGACATAAATTACTTCAAAGCATTATGGTCTGTTAAAATTTGAAAAGGACTATCTAGGCTGAGAAGAAAAGAGTGCCATTTTTTAAGAAAATGAATAATAGCTAAAAGCTCTTTGTCATTAATTTCAAAATTTAATTCTGCTGCAATGAGTTTGCGTGACTCAAAAGCAACAGGATGAAACAGTTTTGTTTCCGGATTCAATTGAGAAATGACCCCTGCGATAGCATAATCGCTCGCATCTTTCTCAACTATTGTCGAAGCAGTAGGATCAAAGTGTCGAAGAATTGGAGCTGCGGTGAACGCCGTCTTCAATGCTTCGAATTCCGTTCGTGCTGTAGAAGTAAAAAAAAAAGGAATATCTTTTCTAAGAAGAGAAGTAAGATTGGAAATAGTTTTAGAGTAATCTTTAATAAATCTTCTATAGAAATTTGCAAAACCCAAAAATCCTTGGAGGGATTTAACGGATTTGGGCTCAGGCCATTCCAGGACCTTTTGAACTTTTTTGTTGTCCATGAATAAACCATCAGTGAATAATGTAAAACCCAAAAAATCAATAGATTTAAGATGGAATTTGCATTTATTATGCTTGGCGTAGAGTCCATGACCTCGAAGTTGATTTAAAACCTGTTGAACATGATGAATATGTTCATCCAGTGTCTTCGAGAAAATTAAAATATCATCTAAATAGACGACAACAAATTGTTCAACAACGTCTTGAAAGATGTCATCGACAAAAGTTTGAAAAGTAGATGGTGCGCTACACAATCCAAAAGACATAACTAAATATTCAAAACTACCAAATCTAGTGCGCATTGCAGTCAGTGGTTCATGACCTTCCGCAATGCAAATAAGATTGTAAGCGCCTCTAAGGTCAATTTTAGAAAAGTAATTAGCACCATTAAAAAGGGTAAGGAGCAATGAAAAAGGAGGAACAGGATATGCATTCTTCTTAGTGACTGTGTTGAGCTTTCTATAGTCAACACACAACCTAAGACTTCCATCCTTCTTTTTTACAAGGAAGACAGGGGAGCCGGTTGGAGATTTACTGGCTTTGATGAAACCTTTGGCTACATTCTCTGCAATGTAGTCTCAAAGAACTTGAGATTCGTCCTTCGACAAAGAATAGACAGGACCTGCCGGAGGTACTGGACCTATTAACTCTATCTGATGGTTGTAGGGTCAAAGAGGTGGTAACATATTGGCCTTGCGGATTGAAAAAACATCAAGGAAATCATGATAGATTTCTGGTAGAGTCAATTTAATGGCTTCAACGTCAATTTGGTTGTCCTCATCATCTTCGAGAGAATCTGTTGAGGGAAGACCAGAATTGAGAGAGCATAATTCGATTACTTCAAGACAATTTAAATCCTCTTTGAGTGAAGTCATCGAGCTAGAAGGGTTAGCCAATTGCTCATTTAAAGAAATATCAGATGCTTGCAAGTCATCTGGAAGAGATTTGTCCTCTAGCAGGACATTGTCAGGGGGGTTTTTTAATTCCCTATTGACATGCATTGAAGAATCAGAAATATACTTAGTCCGTGGGGTGATCAATCCCCATGTCCAATCAATTTCAGGATTCCAATGCATTAAAAAGTCATGGCCAAGAATGGTATCGTCCATCCTTGGGGCATCCAAGACTGTTAGTTCCCACTCGAAGGGGGGAAAATTCGGAAAGTTGAAAACCCATAAAACTTTCTTACTGACCCAATATTTGGGTTCCTCTTATTTGACCAAGTAAATTGGAGTTCGATCAATATCTGTAAATGTCAGCTGTAAATTCTCGGCAAAAGATAAACTGACAAAAGAAATTGAAGCTCCAGAGTCTATAAGACAACTGAAGGGGATATCCTCCTTAAAAAGAATGAATCTCAAGCGGTTTAAGGCCACTCCAGTCCTTAAGACATGTGGGTTCTGTGAACTGGGAGAGATAAGATAGTTTGCTTTGCACACAAGTAAATTATCTACTAGTTTTTTGGCTTCAAACTAGTACCTTCTCTTTCCTTCAATCTTACACAATCTTCCAGCTTGTGCTTACCCCCACAATACATACATAACCCATTATCTGTTCGCCTCTCCTCTTAGCTTCTTTAAGTTCACCTTTAGGATCCAGTACTTTACTGATATTGCCTGGGGTCAAGCTTTTTGGTCGAGGTTTGTCCTTTCCCTTAATAAGTTTGGATTGAGTCAAGGAGGATTGAGTTGTTTGTGGGTGTGAAGAAGGTCCTGATTTGAAATTTAAGCCTTGAGATTTGTTGGCGTATCTACGATGTTGAATTCGTCCTTGGCAAACGCCGTCAAGTTCGAGAGTTTGATCCATTAAATCTGTTAAAGTAGTCATCTTCTGACCGTGAAGATTTAACTGATCCAGAATCTTCGAAGGAAGTCCTTTTTTGAAATGATACTTAAGGGCAGCATCATTCCAGGCTTTCCTATTATCACTCATGCAAAGGAAATCAAGTTCAATTTCTGAGTTTTCAGTCTCATTAGGGTCACCAAACAACGTGAAGAGCTGGTCTTCAAACATTTCTTAGTTATTAATAAGTAAGTGGGTTTCGGTTGAAGAGAGCATGAGAAGATAAGTTTCAAACCATCTTGCTGCTTTTCCGGCCAGGAATGAAGAAGCATAAACAAGTTTCAATCGATCTTTATTGAAGGTTTGAGGGTCATTATGGAACAGGAGCTTGCAGGTTTGAAAGAAGGGTCACAATCTGTCTGGATGTTCTCCATCGAATTTATCAGGAGATTTCATAGAAGGAGTTTTGAATTTAGATCCCTCTGAAGACGTTGAATTTGAAAGGGTCTTCATGAAAAGTCTCATGAAATCTTCCAGAGAATTGGATGGTCCAGGTTCTGAAGGTTGACCAGAAGGGTGGTTATCAGGGGCAGATGGTGCCTCGTGCATTGTATCCTCTCCTTCTTCATCATCACTAGAATCATCGAAATCTTGTAGGATGTCTTCTACCGATTGGACTGAATGTTACCATTCCCTAAGGTCGAGTGGCTCCAAGGAGTGAGTGCGGGAAACAGTCCTAGTGACTGTTGGCCTGCCTCTGGCGCAAGCTCTAGTAGTAGCGCCTGTAGGAGGAGTGCGTTGAACCGGTGCCATTTTAAGAATTTAGAGAAAACACCTGAAAAGGGCCGTAGTAGTGCAAAGAATGAGAACTAAAGAGAATTAAATTATACTGTCTCCGGACGACCTACGCACAAGGTCGAGGATGTTCCTGCAAGTGAGATAAAAGGTTTAGATACTTCTTTGAAGCACAGAGGGATAGTTCGAGGAAGTGATTCGAAGATGACTCGAAGGAAGAACTACTGCTTGGAGTTATGTTCAAGAAGGATTCTAATATAATTTAATGGTAATATTAAAATTCGTAAGACCTCACGAAGGGTTGGAAACTTAACAATCAAAGATTTAGGATTTAGATATGATTATTGAGATAATAAAGAAAGATACAATAATTATGATTTTTACTTAGAGTTTTATCACTATTAACTATAAATATGTTTTATAATTTAATTCTAAGGAATGTCAAACCAAAAAACCCAGCCCTTTTTATATCCTTTACTCCTCCTCGCATTGACCTCATACCCATCCACTATTCCGCACACCACAAACCATTTAAAATATATCCGTTACACCTGGACCCTCCTCACTAACATCTGTTAACCCCTTAATACTTCACTAACCATTCCGTCCATGCTCACTACCCCTTAATAACCCACAGACATTTCATAAACCTTTTAATGTACTATTATATTAACTATTGCGCTGTGTGTCTCTTATTAGGAAAAAGACTAAGACACACTATTGAGAGATTGACTAATTTAGATTTAGAGTTTTAGGCTAGTGCGATTGAATAGCGAGTACACAAAGGAAAGTCGCAGTGGCTATGTAGATTTACTTTCTGTGCTTCGAGTATGGATTCGAACCCTTTAGTATTGTCTTAATGAGCTACTTTTGTCTTGAGTGTCACGTGGCGCGTGACAAGAAGGAAGAGAAGAATATGGTGGAGGTTCCCAAGCAGGAGAGGGACCCATTGGTGGAGCAGTTTGCTGATCTGAAAAAAAGCTACATATTTTTGTTCAGGAGGCTAAGAAGGTCAATAGGGCTCCTGCTCAGCCTAGAGATTTTGACAGGATGGCTGGTAGGAGTGATCTTTGGGTCTGGTCTTATTTCAGAAAGAGGGGGCACAAGTCCAATGATTGTTGGGCTCTAAACAGGGATGTGTCAGAAGGAAAGGTGGAGTTTGACTGCAGGGTGTTCAAATTCCTTAATGGTTTATTTGTGAATACCAGTGAGGGGAAGGCTCCTGTTGATTTGGTTAGGAGAAGAAATGGTCCAAATCAGAGGAGGCCAAGGTTTAAGGAGATTCCTGATCAGGGGAAGTCTTCTGCTAAGGCAGATGAAGATGTCAAGGGAGAAGGGAAGGAGGTTTATAAAGTATCTTTTTCTACTTTCTTTGCTAGGTTGGAGTTGTATTCTTGTGGAGGACAGTCAAGTGGTGAGTGCTTGGCTGGTGTCTATGACATTGAAGCTGGAAAGATGTTAAGGCCTAAGAGCAGTTCTCAGGCCCAACCAAAGCCTAAGGATTCAAAGGTGGATCCTAAGCTGAGTGCAGCCAGGAGGAAGTACAACAAAGAGGAGCTATAAAAGATGCAGAAGGGGATCGCTGATATGGGCCCCCCCAGTTTTGGTGCATTGGACATGAATGGTGAGCCAATGTCAATGGATGTTGATTCTGACTCAGAGGAGGATGTCCCTTTGGCTTCATTGCTAAAGCCTGCTTGATTTAGAGGTGTTGGTGAGGCATCTGGTTTTATTCCTGTTGATGGAAAATCTGTTGGCGGTTCTGGTCCTCAGGAGATTTCTAGGATCAAGGTAGTGAAGCCAAGGGCTCACTTTGAGAGGCCAGTAGTTTCTGGACAATCTAATGTTATGGACTTGGTTCTGGAAAGAATGAATCAGGGTCAGGTTTCCCTTTCTTATGGTGAATTGAACACTATCAGTCCTGGGTTGGCTGATAGACAAAAAAAATTGTTGACCAGGAGAAGGGTTTTATCTGGGGAGGTGGAATACAATTGTGATTCTGCTGAGAGGTTTGGTGAGGGGTTGGAAACTCATTTTTCTGCTCCTCTGGGTTATGTCAATGTCACTCTGAATGGCAGGGAGGCTAGGGCGTTGGTGGATTCAGGTTCTCAGATTAACCTGGTTTCTTTGTTTGAGGCTACTCATCTGGGCCTCCCCATCAAGACAGGAATTGGTGGAAATTTAAGAGGGATTGGTGTCCATGTCACTGAGTTGTTTGGGACAGCTGAATTTTTAAAGCTGGATGTTGGTGGAGCCTCCAGAAAGGTTCATTTTTACCTTGCTAAAGGTAATGTAAAAGCTGTTTTTGGTGGACCATTCTTGATGGATTTCCAGGAAAGAATTGGTTATCAGTTTAAAATGGGAATCAGTTTAGAGTTTACTGGTGAAGATTAGAGGAGGCTTCCCATGAGGCTATCATCTCCTGGAGATGAAAGTTGGGAGACCAGGCCTGGCTTGTCTTAAATGTGCCAGTGCATGGATTGTTGTAGGAGAAGAAAAGAAGTGGGTGCCGCCTATGGTTTTTTGGAGTGTGGTTCAGGCTCTTGTGAGAGTCTATCTTTTTTAGAGTAATAAGGGCCTATTTCCCTAGTGCTACAACCTCTCCCCAAGATGAGGAAGTCCCAGGTTGTAGTAGATCAGCTCCCTTTGAGATATACCAAGTGGATTTTCAACTTTCTCGTTTTAATGTTTCTCTTCTCTGAAAGTATTCTTCATGTTTTTTATCAAGTATCTGTTCTCTCTCAAGATTTTCAATTATTTTTAATTCAAGTTCAAAAAAGAATATTGGCTATATATCTTTATTGAAAGATATGCAGAAATCTGTGGAGTGGTGAGATTGGGGTCTAAAAGTAAGTCCTCCCAATGATTCACCGCTAGGGTTTCTTCTAAGCCTTTCAAAAACATTACCTTGGCCACATCTGTGAGCATTGAGTAAACCCTTGGTAATTTTTGTAGGATGGAGGAAAACTCATGAAAAGAAGATAAAATATGTCAAGATAACTGAAGAAAAGCAAGAAAAAAATGTGAAGATAATTACAAAAGATGAAAAGAATCATTTTTGTAAAGATCATCAAGATTAATTTTTGGGTCTTCAGCATGAGGCTAAACTGCACGAATTTCTGAAGAAAGAAGATCATCAAGATCAATTTTTGGGGCTCCGGCATGAGGATAAACTGCATAATTTTAGAAGATGTGATTCAGAAAATGAATCAAGATTTGAAGAATTGGAAGATGTGAGTGAGGATGAAGATGTGGAATTGCGGAAAAGTTGTGGAGTGGTGAGATTGGGGTCTAAAAGTAAGTCCTCCCAATTGTGCACTGCTAGGGTTTCTTCTTCACCTTTTAAAAACATAACCTGGGCCACATATGTGAGCAATGGGGGAACCCTTGGTTTTTGTTCCAGGTCTGGTGGTGAAGACATCCTGAAGATCCCTCAAGTTGACGGTGGAGCCTCAAAATACAAGAAGGTAGCACAGAAGATTAGGCCTGTCAATGAGCCTATGCCTGTGAGTTTGAATCCTCCTTTGAAGAGACCTTTTTTATCAAGAGATCCGTACTGTACTCCTTGGGTGAAGAGTCCTCCTGATTGTGTGGAAACCGCTTGGATGACTGTGGAGAGGTTGAAAGTCGTTAATTTTGGTCCTGGTGGGTGGTTGTCTGATGAGGAAAAGAAGTTTTTGTTTCACGTTATTGTGCTCAGGGAAAAATTGGTGGCATTTTTTGAAGAGGAACGGGGTGTGTTGAAACACTCTTATGGGGAACCTTATTTGATTCCTGTGTTTTTCATGAGCCTTGGCAAATCAAACCTATTCCAATTCCAGCTGCTATTATGGATGATTTTTTGGAGATTGTTAGGGAAAGAGTCATGACAGGATTTTATGAACAATCAACTTCTATTTACTCAAGTCTTATTCCTGTGTTAAGAAACAGAATGGGAAGTTGAGGGTGGTGCATGATCTTAGGGCCTTAAATAGAGTCACTATTAAGGATGCAGGGATGCCACCAAGTGCAGAGAGCTTTATGGAAGCTTTTGCTTGAAGGGTGTGTTATGGTTTGGGTGATATTATGGGTGGTTATGATGAAAGGGAACTTCACTCTGATTCATGGCCACTCACAAAGTTTGAGACTCCTCTGGGAAGATTTAAGCTCACTAGGTTGCCTCAGGGGCAACTAATTCAGTAGCAGTATATCAAGCGCAAATGGCTTGGATTTTACAGGATGAGGTCCAACTCATCATGGTATTTTTATTGATGATGGTGGAATTAAAGGACCCTCCACTTATTATGTAAATGAGGTGCTGAAGGAGAACCCAAGTATAAGGATATTTGTTTGGTAATATGAAATTACTCTAGAGAGATTATTTTTTAGAATGGAAGAGGCTGGTTTGACCATTTCTGGGTCAAAGGTTTGTTGTTGTGTTCCTGCTCTGGAAATTCTGGGTCATGTAGTATGTAAGGAGGGAAGGATTATGGCAAAGAAGAAATTTAATAAAATTCAGTCATGTCCAAGGCCCAAAAATACTACTGAAGTTAGGGGATTTTTGGGAGTTTTTGTTTACATCAGGATTTTTATTAAATATTTTTCTTTGTTGGCTTCACCCTTGAGAAGTTTTACCAGGAAAGATGCGTAGTGGGAATGTACTGAAGAGTGTGAAGAGGCTTTTCAGATATTGAAGAAGGTGGTAGGTGAAGATATTATACTTCACAAGTTGGATTATGGAAGGGAAGCTGGAAAAATTTATCTGGCAGTGGACTCAAGTTATATTGCTGCTGGTGCTGTTTTGTCTCAGGAAGATAAAGCTGGTAAATTCAGGCCAGTAAGGTATGAGTCTGTAGTTTTTAATGAGTTGGAATCTAGGCATTCTCAGTAAAAGTTGGAATTTTGTGGTGTAGCAAAAGTTTTGAAGAAGCTACAAACCATTTTGTGGGGGCAGCATTTTGAGCTGCATGTGGATGCTAAATCTCTTGCTCAAATGATCAACACACCTAGTCTTCCAAATGCTCCAATGACTAGGTGGGTGGCATTTATTCAAAATTTTTCTTTTGACCTGGTTCACAAGCCAGGTAAGAATTTTACAATGACAGATAGATTATTAAGAAGACCACCCACAGATGAAGATTCTGATTCTGAAGAATTTGATGAAGATGTTCTAGTGGTAAAGGACAGCGCAAAGGGTGCTGAATATTTTTCTCTTCTCCCCCAAGAGGTTAAACTGAATGATTGTTCTCGCCTCCACCAAGATGTGAAACTGGATGGTTCTGATCTTGATTCTGATGATCAGGATGTTTTTGTTGATGAAGATGGGGAAGTTGTTTGGGATGGCTCAAAATTGGATAAATGGTGTTTTTGTTGGTGAACTGGATTATTTTAAGATTCAGTGAAAGAAAAAAGAGGTTCCAAAGCTTAGGAATTGGTGTCCTGGATGGGCCATATGTGTTGCTCATGTGTACACTGGAGATTTTGATGACAGTGTTTTACCCTTGTATATTGTTTTGTTGGATTTTGAAGATGATACCTGGGGTCAGATTGGGTTTTATTTTATTATGTTTGAATTTTTGTTAACCTTAGAGAGGCCAGATACTTGTGATGATGACACCTGGGTGGCATTCAAGAAGAAGTGTCCTGGCTTTTATGTGTCAGGAAGGAGGTTGATGAGGAGTAGAAATCCAAATCCTCAAGTGATAGTGACTCAGAAGAAGGGTCAAGAATTGGTTTTGAAGTCTTTGCATGAAGACCTTGGTCATAGAGGCTTTGGGGAGACTTATAGAAGAGTAGCAGATAGATTTTGGTGGCCAGGTATGAAGTTGGCTGTGCAGTGTTGGGTTCAATCTTGTGAATAATGTTAAAGAAGAAGTCACTTAAATCCTAAAGAGGTTGGCTGTACTACTGGTGAAACAACTGTGTTTGGAAGAGTCAGTTTGGATGTTGTCCATATCAAAGAGGGCAGTTATAAATACTTGATCGTTGCCAGGGATGATTTATCTGGGTGGGTTGAGGAAGTGCCTCTGGTTAATTTAACAGCCAAAAATGTAGCAGAATTTTTGAAGAAACAATGGGTGTTTATGTATGGTTTGATGAAGCTGGTGACTGTTGATGGTGGGCCAGAGTTTGGAGCTGATTTCAAAGAAGCTGTGGCAAGTATTGGTTCTAAAGTCAGAGTGGCTACACCTTATTATCCTGAAGATGAAGGCATGGTTGAAAGAGGCCATCAAGTAATCAAGAATTCTTTGGTGAAGATGTGTGTAGATAGTCCTGAAAAGTGGAGGCATTATTTACCCTTGGTGTTATTTGCTGATAGGGTCACTATAAAAAGGAAAAGTGGCTATTCACCTTATGAATTAATTTTTGCGCAGAAAGCTGTTCTACTAGTGGATTTGGAAGCTGTCTCTTATCTTGGAATTGACTGGGATGATATACGCTCAACAGAAGATTTTCTCTGTGCAAGGATGCAACAGTTGGAATGTAGAGAGGAATGTCAAGAGAAGGCATACTCTAGAATGATGAAGATTAGGAATCTATCAGTCAGATACTGGGACAAGAAGTTAGCTCATACACTCAGGAATTCCTTGAAACCTTGTTGTTTGGTTTTGGTGTATAATGGAAGTTTGGAGAGTCAGTGGTGAAAGATGTTTGCTGACAGATGGAATTGACCTTATAAAGTCAGTTCTCAGGTGTCTGGAGGCTCTTATGTTTTGGAGGAGTTAGATGATGCAGTCTTAAAGAAGAGAGTGGCTGCAGATCAGGTGAAGATATTTTATCCTAGAGGCACATATGGTTGCATTTTTGATTTTTGTTAGGATTGGAAGAAGAACTATGTTCTTTTTTGGTGTAGGTGGCTGGAAAGAGTATATGAATTGTAAAGGTCAGGGACCGGAGTTGAAGGTAATTTTTGGGAAGAAGTGGAAGAAGCAGGGATAGAGTGTTGGAAGGTGTGCTTGATTATTCTATAAATATTCCAGTTTTCATCAAGGATCTGTTTTCTCAGATTCTTTTCAAAGTCATTCAACAGACTATGGAGGGCAAAGGCCTTAAGCATGTTTGAACACATCATGCTTAGGTGTTGTTTCATGTCAGCGTAATCCAGATTTAAGGTAGTTTCTAGAGGTTGGACAATCCCAATTGTAGTTTCAGGAAGCAGGGTCACAACTACATAGAAGAATTAGTACAGTAATTGTTATCTGTTAAAGAAATTGGATTTATTAATTTGGTACTTACAGATTGGGAGCTAATCAAATTTGTAAGTGGCTGGGATTTGAGCTGTTGAAGAAATCTGAATGGATGTTGAAGGAGAATCAATAAGATAGAGGTATGGATTCTCATAATCATTCTCCAAATGGTGTTGAGAAGATGAAGGAGAAGAAGGATGTTATTGTGGCCTGGTTGGAGCAGAAGGGCTGCTGTTGTTGTTGTGGATATTGTTATTGCTTGGCCCAGTTGGGTTGGACACTGTTGGTGGAGAACCAGGGTTGTTCAAGGAAAGATCAGGAGAAGGTGACCCGGAATCTGACTGGGATTTGCTATATGAAAGTCTAGAAGAAAGGAAACTATCAGAAGAATAATTGGTGGCCAGAGGAGAAGTGTATTTTGTTCTTCTTGAAGTAACCGGAAATTTTTGTTTGGAAGCAGTGTTGCGTGCTCTGGTGTTTTCAGAAGGTCCTCTGGCAGGTTTTCTAAAGATGTTAGAATTTTTGGGGTTTTCTTGGGAAGAAATTTTGTGTGTAGGCATTGCTCTGGGAGCACTAGGAGGAAGTTGTGTAGAGTTTTTGGTTTTTAATGGTGTATTTTGGCTGTTATCTGGCTGAATTTGGGAGTTTTGAGCCTCATTTTTGCTTTCTGGCAAGGCAGGCGGGCCACCCGACATTGGGAGGGCCTCCTGGACGCGGTCTAGCAGCCTGGGAGCTGATTTTGAAGCTGATTTGGCCAAAAATTCCCAGATAAAAGTAGATTCTTGAGAAGATAAAGCAGGTCTTTTAGGGAGTGTTTTGGTAATAGAATGGCATGATCATCTGGAAAGAGCAGAAGATAAAGAAGAGGAAGCAGGTCCAAGTTCTGGTGACCTGGTAGGAGATCTGGAAATATATTTGTGTGAAGGTGAAAGTAGAGCTATTGGATAGTTTGGGTCTCTGTCACACCTTTTCTTTTTAGAGTTGCAAGAATCACAGGCTCTGTTATAGAATTTGGCTTGAGGAGGAGGAAGAGTGAAGGTACAAGGCCTGCACATGTGGATGCACTGTTTACAAGTATAGTCCTTTTAAGCAATGAAACAGGGAAGGTCAGATGGGTCAAAGTCTGGGGATTCAGCCATGATCTGTGAAGGAAAAATAATGAAGAGAAAAGAGATGAATGAAAATTTGGTCATTGATGTGTAGATAATGAAGAAAGAGTGGAAGTTCAGCAGGTTGGCTGTGGAGCACTGTGCATGTAGGTGGCTCTGCCTTTATATGCAAAATGTGTAGTCTGTAAAGACTTTAAACTGAACACTGGTAGTCCATCAAGACTTTAAACTGAGAAATGTTACAGTCTCCCAAGACTATAAACTGAGGATGGTTGTTGGTTGAGTCCTTCAGGACTATAAACTGATAATGTGGAGTTGGTGTGATTCTGGCAGAGGGCATTCAAGGGGGAGTCTCTGAAATTTGCTAAGGCAAGTGTGGGGGTAACTGATAAGCTGGCTTCTCTGTAGAAAAGTTACCCCAGAATGTTAGTTTGTTTCTTTGGTCTTTAATGTTTTGATCTCTGGTTCTGTCTTTTGATTTAGGTTTTGAGTTCCCCAAGACTATAAAATGAGGTCTGTTAGTCCCCCAAGACTTAAAACTGAGGATTAGTCCCCCAAGACTTGGAAATGAGGATTTTTTTTATTTTTTTATTTCTAAATCAAGACTTTCAGGAAATAATAAATTACAGAAAAGAATCAAGAGATATAAAAAAATGTTAAGCATTGGCTTTGAGCTGGTAAATGAGGTTCTTCCTTTTCTCAAGGTCCTGTTGGTTCGTGGCAGGAATGGATTGGAAGTAATCTAGGATGAGATGCTTCTTTTGAGACGAATGTTGTTGGAAGTTGTCTTTGATGGTGGTCAATGGATTAGGTGGGGGTTCTTCAATGGTTCCCACATTGTCATCATCACTGTCTGGATTTAAATGAACTGGAAATTTGTCAGATTGAATTTCAGTATAAAGAAGTATCGGGCTTACCATCAGAAGGACCAGGGATTGAAGAGCTAGTTTTTGTAGCGGGGTTGGCACTCTTTTTTGAAGGGTGTAATTTGTTGACCAGTTTGGGGATCAGGATGGATGGTCTGGAACTTTTGGTGCTGGTGGAAGGCAGATCAGGTTGTGGAGGAGGAGAAGATGTTGAAGAGGATAATGGACCAGGTCTGAAACAAGTCTTCTTACTAGAGTGACAGGCATCACAGGAGGTTCTGTAGGAATGAGCTGGTGGTGTGATGGTACAGATGAGATTGTTGTAAATGCAGTATTGGCAAGGGCCCATGTCAGTAGCAGATTTGGAAAAAAAGCTGAACATGGTGGTTGTGATATAGGAGAATGTGGACATTCTCTATTGGAGGGAGGATGTGGTCTTCAAACATTGGCTGATCCCCTTGTTGGTCTATTTGGCGTTGTTTTTGATATGTCTTAAATGGCATTGTTTAATAATTGGGTGTTTTTCTGGAATTTTTTGGCAAATATTGGGACTGCGGGGATGTGGGTATTACCATTGGGTAGCCCCGTTTTTCTCTATATTTTATGTCTTGATGAAATTTTTCATATTCTAAGTATTTAAGGGATTATTTCTCATTTTTCATTTTAAAATATTGCTGTTAAATTATTTTTGCATTTTATGGGCTAACCTTAAGTCTTAGGGTGAAGTTCTTATTACCATTAGAATGAGATAATTTTTCTCTATTTTTCATGTCACTATGTTGTTAAAGCTTAATTATGTGTTTTAAAGGTTTTAGTAGTTGTAGTTTATTTTTCTAAGTATTTTGGGTGTTTTTGGAGGTTTTTGTTGGTTTTCTGGCTTCAGGGTGGTCTGGCCGCCTCAGGCGGGCCTCCTGACGTCGGGCAGACTGCCCACCTTGGTTCTAGAAGGCTAAGAAGCGTTTCTAGAGGGGGTTTATGCAAATTGGGCACTCAGAAACGCCAAATTTGTTGGTGTGCATGGGCTCTTAGATAGTGGTCTGTGTGTATATAGTGAATAAGACAGTTTTGTGCAACCTTAATTATCATACAACCATCTGGAGGTGGTATCCTTTTTCCTCACTCAGTTTTTACTGTTTTCTTGCCACAATTAGCTGTGTTGTTGCAAGCTTAGTTCTTCATTTAACTCAACTTTGGCAACTGTTTTCTCTGGTGTAGTCTTGCAAGCTATATCAAGTATTATTGCTGCCTCTGGTGTGGATTTGCAACCTAAATCAAGTATCATTGCTTTCTCTGGTGTAGACATTGGTCTACATTTCAGTTCTTTGGGTTGGTAGTCTGTCTTGAGACTACTTTCTTGGCTGATCAGGCAGTCAAGTGTATTGGAAAAGGGGCTTTTAAACAACAGGAACCAATTTACTGTAGCAGGTAAATCTCACTTATATTTTTCTAAAGGGAGAGGGGATTTTCTTTCTGGGTTTTCTCCAACTCCCTTGTTCAAGGCCTATAGCTAGTACTATAGGATTGTCTACACCAGTCACAGCAAAAAAAAATAAGTCACGTGGTTGATAATTTTTGTTGTTTTCATTATCCACTTGTCCTTATTGGTAACTTGACGTCAATATTCCCTCTGTTTCCAGCTTGAAGATAATGATGCGCTGTCAAATATTCGGAAAGGGCCTCAAGTATCGGGGACTCCTTTTGGTCTAGAAGATTTTGGTGGATTTTGAAGGTTTCAAAGTCAAAGTATGTATAATTTATCTTTTATTTTATTCTACTCAATTAAAGAGATAGAAAATTTTATAAATATTATTGTAATCAAGGATTTAAAATTGCATAGAAGTAAATACTAAAATCAATAACTAGTAGTAATAAATATCTGTTATAATGGTAATTTAATAATGTAAGTAACGAATGAGTAAAACAGCACAAAGGGAAGGCCATTTATAGGCAAAGAAAGAGAGAGAGCACATGGAGTTAACACCTACAATACAGGAGTGTGAGAGAAATTTTTTTTCCAAAATAAGAAATTTCAAGTAACAAAAGTGTACTATAAGGATGCATCAATAAAACATATTTTTTTCTATATATCAATTTTTTTGATATACTCTGAGAGGTCACTTTTAAAGTTCAAACTTAGTATAAAATAATTTGAATTAAATTTTTGTATTAATAGAATTTTAAATTTTTATATAAAGAAATTTTAATTCTTGAAATTTAGTATTACTCTATTTTTATTTTCTTTTCCAACCTGTTATTAAGCACAGTGTTATGGAATAAAAATATGAGGGACATTAGTATTAATTTTAAATATTTACTAAATTCAATTGTTGTAATTAGTTAGTTAATTGAAAGTAATAATAAAGTAAATATAATACAATTAATAATATCATAAGAATTAAAAGGTGTGGTTCCATCCCAGTAAATAATTAATTATTTTAATGGGTAAGTCTAGTAGCCTGGCTGACAGAAAATTTGAAAATTTGAAAACCCATAAAACTTTCTTACTAACTCAGTGTTTGGGCTCCTATGATTCAAACTGATAAATTTGAATTTTGTTGATCTCTGCAAATGTCAGCTTAAGTTTTTTGGAAAAAGATAAACTGATAAATAAGATTGAAGCTCCAGAATCTATAAGACAACTGAATGGAATATCCTCATTTAAAGGAATCAATCTCAAATGGTGAAGGACAACTCCAGTCATTAGGACATGGATTTTCTGTGCATTGGGAAATATAAAATAGTTTGCTTTTCACACAAGTAAACTATTCACTAGTTTTTTTTACTTTTAACCTTTACCTTCTCTGTCCTTTAATTTAGCACATTCATCCAACTTGTGCTTACCCCCGCAATACATAAACAACCCATTATCTTCTCTTCTTTTCCCATTAAGCTTACTTTAATTCCCTTTTGTATCCAATACCTTACTGAAATAACCTGGGGTTGAGCTTTTCAAAAGAGCCTTTTCCTTAACCTTTTGATTGGGCTTGGTTTGAGATGTGTTTTTAGTTGGTCAAGGATGATTTGAAGAAGTTCCATATTTAAAGTTTGAACTGTGAGATTTACTGGAATGACACCTTTGTTGAAGACAGCCTTGGTGAATACCATCTATTTTGAGGGTCCTATACATGAGATCCATCAATTTTTTCATTTTCTGACCATGAAGATTTAGTTGATCAAGAATCATCAAAAGAAGTCCCTTTCTAAAATGATACTTTAGGGCTGCATAATTCCAAGCTACTCAAATTTGTAGAGCCCTGAAATTTGAAATATATCCAAAAGCTTTACCATTATTGTTCATGAAAAGGATATCTTATTAACTTGCCATGTTATTGGTTTCATTAGGGTCCTCAAATAATGTAAAAATTTGATCCTTGAGTTTTTCCCAATTTCTGATTGGCAAATGGGTTTCTGTCAAAGAAAGAATGAGAAAATATGGCTCAAACTATTGTGATCTTTTCCCAGATAAGAATGATTAGGCATAAATTACCTTCTAAAATTTTGTATTGAAGGTTTGAGAGTCATTGTGGAACAATATTTTGCAGGTTTTCAAAAAAGGTATTAATCTATCAGGAATGTCTCCATCAAATTTGACCAGGGATTTCATTGAGGGAGTTTTAGATTTAGAGCTCTCTGAAGGAGAAGGATTAAAAATGGATTTTACTAATAATTTCATAAAATCCTCCATTGAAGCAGTTGCACAAGATTCATTGTTCTGGCCTGAAGGGTTCTCAGCCAGGTCAGATGGTGCCTTGTTCATTTTATCCTTGACTTCTTCCTCCTCACTTGAATCTTCAAAATCCTGAGGAATGTCCTCTGCAGATTGAATTGAATGTTCCTGTTCCCTTAATTGAAGAGGTTCAAAAGAGTGAGTGTGGGAATTAGGTTGAGTAAATTTTGTCCTATCCCTGGCACAAGCTCTTGCAGTAGCATCCATGGGAGGAGTGCATTGAATGGGTTTCATTTAAAGCTTAGCTCCTAAATACGTAGTAGTACAAAAAATGAGAACTAAAGTGAATTAAAGTATACTGTCACCAGATGGCCTACACAAAAGTTTGAGGGTGTTTCTGAGTAAGTGAGACTAGTAAGATTGATAAAGGACTACTTCAAATTACAGAGGAGTAATTTGAGGAAGTGATTTGAATATACATTGAAGATAAATTATGCACTTTGAGTAAGTTTGAGGTGTATAATAATGTATGGTAGAGTCCACTAAAATTCAAGGAATCTCACAAAGGGTTGTAATTTAATTATCAAAAGGGATTTAGGAGTTAAGAAGATTTTAAGAAAATTGATTATTAGTAAAGTTAGGATACAATAATAGCTTTATATAAATTCAACTACTATCACAAAAATATTTTAATTTATTTCTAAGGAATGTCAAACCAGATCCATCCCAATTATATAGACCACTCCACCTTGTATTGACACCTTTAATTATCTGCCCTTAATTTACCTCTGACCCTCCACTATGAATCACAGATCCTTTAACCTTACTCAATTCCTACTCAAAGACCTTTAATTACCCGTAATCACACAATAACCCAATATTAAAACTCTACTATTGATACAAGCACTAATACACTGTGAATTTGCTTAAAATTGAAAAGTATAAGCAGATGATTGAATAATTTATATTTAAGATTTTGATAGCACAGTTGCTGGTGTATTTGAATCGAGAAAACAAAGGAAAAAAGAAGTTGCTAGGTAGATGTTGCTCTCTGAACTTTGCGTATGGATTAGAAGATTGACTTTTACTTTGATTGTCACATGGGAAATGAAAATATGGAGCAAGTGATATTCTTAAAGAATGTGAAAGGTATGTTTTTTGCCACACAATATTTGGGGGGGGCTTGCTAGAAAGTCCTCAACTTGAAGTCAGATGGAACTCAGATGGAACTCAGACTGAAATCTTCCTGAAATAAGCTTGAAATATTCACAAAAAATGGGTGATTTTTATTGAAAGCATTATGAAAAACTATTCAAATTTGAATGGAAATAAGAATATTAAATTTTTTGAAATTTTCTCAATAAACAATACTTTTCAATGAAATGTAATCAGATGATCTTTTTGAATGAAAATTTATGAATAAAAATACATGAAATAAAACTCTTTTTTCTTAAGTATAAATTTTAATCATTCTAAGAAATATACTACATATTTTTGAAAAAATTTAAAAAATATTTCATGACTTCTTAATGTTTAAAACATCCATTTTTTCATAATACAAATCTTTCATTTTTTTCATGGAGACCATGTAAACTGAATTATTCTCATTTTTTTTCAGAATTTTAAGCTTATGCAATACATTTTTTTATAAAAATTAATCATATAACTAAAAAATTAAGCCTTAGTTCCTATCCCATATTATATTCTAAAGTTCTGTATAAAAAAAAATTATAAAAATTAAATTCAGTAGGATTTTATTTTCAAAAGATGGACATGATGAAGCACCCTCATTCATCCTTTCTCCAAATATATAAAAATTGTAGAATGATATTATATATGTTAAACAAACAAAAAATTCTTCAAGTGGTAAACTATAATATTTTTTTATAAAATTCAAAATGCAAGACAATGATACAAACAGTAAGTAAAGAAATTTTGGTCTTTTATAGGATAAAATGTGCTCAAATTCAAAAGCATTTTTTGTTATATTTTTAGTAAATCCAATACTTTTCATAATTATGAAGAAATTTTTATCAAATCCATAAATATTATTTAGGT
The DNA here is from genome assembly GCA_030280995.1 of Hemileia vastatrix. NCBI lineage: Eukaryota > Fungi > Basidiomycota > Pucciniomycetes > Pucciniales > Zaghouaniaceae > Hemileia > Hemileia vastatrix. The sequence goes on from JASXTE010000005.1 coordinate 33,239,921, forward strand.
CAATTTTCATTCTTTAAATTGATTTGATCAAGTCAAAAAAATTAACTTCTACTCAGTGAAATTTTCTCTTAAAATCATTCAATTATAAGGAATACAAAATATCAATGGGAAATTTAATATAAATCACCAATTATTCTTTAGAAATGCAAGCTGAATGCTTTGTTTTTCTTGAATTCGGTAATTGAAGATATCAATATTTTTCACCTGGGAATACACAGCACAAACTAAACATATTTCTATCATGCACTATGAGAGCTTTTAAATTTAAATATCAAGCTCTACTATTTTTCACAGACTCTATATTATGTATTAAGGTGAATTTTTATGTATCAATGCATGATTATATTGATAGAAGAATAAACATATGAGAGAATAGTTTGAAATAAGAAAAATTATATATTTATAGTGATACTCATAGAAAAGGCTAATATTAGAATAATTGAATTTTTATTAATTAAAAGTTAAGAAAATATTTTAAATAGAAGCATGAAATATTTCAATTTTTTCTTTTTGTCCTTTAAATTGAGTATAGTAGTGCAGAAATACATTCTTTTTTCAAGAACAAGAGTATTGACCATGTTAATTTACAATACAAAATACAAACATTTTAGTAAAGTGAAAAAATAAAGATTAATAATTTATTGAAGCTTTGTTAGTAACATGATTTTAACACCAATATTCAAAAAAAAGAAAAATATTTTGTTCTTTAGCAAATATAAAAAACAAAAATAATTTTAGATTTTATTGAACACTAAAAATTCATGCATCTTCTAAGTTATCTTTCTTATTAAGAAGATATACTTAAATAAATTAATTTTTTAAAAAACTAATTTTAACGGAATAGGTTTTGAAATTTTCATTTAATTTCAAAAGAGCAATTTAAGGCTGTAAGTTGAAATAATCTTCAATGTCAAGTTGATGAGAAATATTTTTTTCACATTTTTAAACTATCTGAATTCATAACTTTAGGTTTTCTTTAAAATTTGAAGTATAAATCTATGAAAAAAGATTTTTATAGTCAAAAGGAGCCAAATGTTTAATAAATACAAAAATAATATTTCTCAAATTTATTTTAAATAAAAAAAGAAAAAGTTCTGTCTTTTCATGTGCATTGTAGATAAAAACAATGAAATTTAGAAGCTTTTTTAATCTATCATATGAGAAAACTCACATTATAATAATTAAGAAGAAATTTAAAGATTTTATTATTAAAACAAAAATCAGAATATTTCAAAATTTTCATTTATGTTCAGCTTTTCATAGTATTTGGTATAAATCTTTTCAATAAAAAGATAAACCAGGGCATGAAATAAGGAATTTACAACCAAATTTTAAATAAAATAAATAAAATTCTCACAGATTAAATTATTTTGAAAAGTGGTCAGGAAAAGAATCGCATTGGGAGCTCAATCCAAGTCCCTTCACAACTAAGATTTTTATGTTAATAAAATTTTATATAATTCTCTGTGTGAAAAAATTTAAGCAATGAAAAGGGCTCAAGGGGATTATTATTTTACTAAATCAATATAATTAAATATATTGCAACATCTTTATTATTTAATTTTCTTAATTTTTTTTCATTAATTATAATTATTCAGATATTTATATTAATGATAGAACAAACAAAAAAAATATAAAAGGTTAAATATAGCGATTAATTTTTTGTTCAAGTCTCATCTGCACTCTATAAGGAAAGCAATAGCTATTTTTGACCTCACCAACAGCATTTAATATTAAATTAGAGGATAAATAATTTCACCTCATAATATAGAATAGGGATTTTTATCTTTTAATATCATAGTCTCTTCTTTCCATTTTTCAATTTTTTTCTAAAATTTACCTGTAAAATTCTTTTTTTTATCTTATGTATAACTATCAAAATTATTCCATGAAATCATTTTTATAAAATGTACAAGGGCTTTGTGGCTATTTTTAATATTTTTATAATTCTTCTACTTTGAATAAAGGTTTTTATTACAAACAGCCAATATATGTGTATTTTGAATTGATTAAGGATGTAAAATAGCCATACAACAGGTTTAAATATTATTTTTATAAGTGGAAGAAAAACATCATATTATTGAAGGGTGGACTCTATCCTTCAGCCAAAAGATAGAGTTAATATTCTGTTTTTCACCACCTTTTTTGATACTCACTCAACCCCTTTTTACATAATTTTCTGACTGTTCACCTGTTTCGTTTCTATTCCCTCCCCTTTCCTTTTACTCATCATCCTTTTAACTTTGTTTTGCTTTTGATGCCTTCAAACCTGAGCTTTTACTCTTCTCACCCTTCCTGACCTGTTTTTCTCACACTCCATCCTCTTCCCTTTCACTTTTCAGCCCATTTCACCCCTTTATCTCCAATCATGACCCTTCTAGCTCTTTGTTTTTCCTCTTTCTACCCCACCTTACCCCACCTCACCCTTTGGGATCCCAGTCCACACCACCATACCCCACACACTATTACTTCCACCCTCTTTCTAACCTTTTTTATCCCCCGCCACCTTTTTTTCTATCCTCCCCACCTCTATTTTTCTCACCCTAACTCTATTTCTCTCCAATACAATCCAACCCCCACACTTTCCAACTCCTCCCTTTTACTTTCTACCTTACCTCTTCCACTCTAAAGGAAGTAAAAGGGGGTGGAGAAGGGAGTGAAAAGAGTGATTTCAAGGTAGGTAGGATGGAGAGGTGTGGAAAGGCAACCACAAAGTGTGAAGATGAAATAAAACAGGTAAGATAGAATTGAAATGAGCATAAGTGGGAAGATTTAACAGGTGAAGAACATGATATGGTCCAGAAATTAAAGGAGACATATGGAAGGAGAATTTCAAAATAAAGTAAATAATATATATATATATATATATATATATAACATAACAAGGAACAGAAATGGGTTATATCCTGAAACCAAAAAATATAATAAAACCCAAACTCTAGTGTACTAATTATTAGACATATTGTTCATCATCATAAAATCTCACCCTTAATATTTTGATTTATTGATGAAGAAGGAAATTTATTATTTAAAAATAATAGTGACCATATCATTTTTTTCACATTATTAAAAAAATTATATGTGCTAATTTTATAAATGATACCTCTAAATTAATGTATTTTAATTGTTTTTCAGAGAAATATTTAAGTTTCAAAAATATTTTAAAGCATAAAAAAATCTATAATTCCTGATCAAAATATTAGAATAAATATATATATTTTCAATCTTTTAATGATGAAATCAAATGAAAAATATCAGTAACTTACATATTTTCTCTTCAAAAACTTCTTATGATATTAAGTAATTTCTCTATATATTAATAGCTCTACAAGCTTAAGTGAAGATGTAAAAAAGCTTTTGATTTTATTTACATTAGAAATTTACTATCACATATGAATTCCTAAATCAGAAGCACATTATTTTTTAAATCATATGCATTTTCCAGTCTGTTAATGTTATAGACTTCACTCATATCAAGATTCCTTTTATAATTAGAGTAAGTAAGATTATAAGACTCTTTTCAAAAATGATCAATTGTGCTTCAATAAGTATTCAACTTTTTATTGAGTTTATTTCAGAGATTTTTCAAGCTTGATTGTTGGTTGTTTCATTGCTGCCTCATATGTGCTCAATTAAATATGAATTTGGGTTTAAGTTTGTGGACTTGCTAGCAAGTCTTCCCCCCATATTGCATGGTGTTTAAATGACATGGAACCAAAAAAAGTGAAATATGTGAAAGCTTAAAGGGTGAAGAGGGAATAATGACCATGCCGAGAAGGGATGAAGAGTAGGATTATGGATCTAAAAAAAGAAAAAAAAAGAAGGAGAGAAGAAAAAAGCTTAACTTTATCTTGAAGATCAAAAAAAAAGTTACTAAATAAAATTAGATCCAAAAAGAAAAAAATAAACAGAAAAATAAATAAATAATAATAATAATTAGAAAACATATATGTGAAAATGAAAAAATGACTTACCTGGAGAGATGAGTTGAGAAAAAAATTGACTTAAAATTATTTGAGGTATGAAAGAGGAGATGAAGACATGGATATTAGTGATTAAAGAAAAAAATAATGACTGAAAAACAATCTGATTGGAGAAAATATGTGATTTCATTTTTAGTTGATGAAGGAATTCAAAGAGAATGGAATAAAAGAGACCAGGACAGAAAATTCAAAATTAAAGTGAGTATGCAAATATAAATAACCATTCTAAGGAAAAATTCTGGAGAGTTCATGAAAAAATGTCTTAAAGTGGGTACAGATAAATTAAGAAGTGTTTGGAAGGTGTTATTGGGGGTATGAAGTACTTGGGGCTTTCTTGGAAGAAGGTAATGTTTCCAGACCAATTTTGATATAAAAAGGAAATATTCTTCAAGATCAGAATCAGAATAGCAATCAGAGTTCAAGAGGATATCACAAGCTGTGGAATTCATTGCTTGATTTAGCTTAATATGATTTGAGAGCAGGGAAGGCATGGCTCTTATATGGTATAAAAATGTAAAATATTTACAATGTTTTGAATTATATAGTATTATGTTTCTAAGTGCTGTGTATGCATGGGATGATGCTGACAAATCAGTTAAATGAGATGCTATGGTGAAATAAGCACTTTTGGTTGCAAAAGTGAAGATTTGAGTGAAATAAGTGACTTATTTCATTTTTAAATCCGCCAGTGTTGGGGCTAGTGTGTTTTGGAAATCTGTACTTAAATATGTGCATATTTTCCAGAACTGACACCTCCTAATAAGTACAAAAGTTGGTAAAGTACTTGTTATGTAGCATAGGGTATGTGTAATGTATGGTGCTAATATTTGATCTTTCAAAAAATGCTTTAGATGCTATTAGAATACACTTGTGCTAGCCCTGTACTTAGATTACTGAGATAATTAGTTTACTGTTTGAAACATGTAGATTAGTGTTGAACTTGTGTATAAAACCAGTAGGTGAGATTAGAATAGGGGAAAGGCACTCAACATTCCATTTATATAAAAGTGAACTCACTCTTTAATAAAAGGGAGAAGAATTGGAGAAGCAGAAAAAGTAGTAGAAACTTGTTAGAAAATGATATAAAGTATAAGATAAGAGATAAGAAAAATGTAGATATATATATATATATATATATATATTGCTTAATGGGTGTAAATATCCAGAAGTAGCACTGTAGAGTTATTTTATTTCTACAGTAAAGATAGTTTTGGAGAGAGGACTTCAGAGTGGGAGGGACTGAGAGCTATAGCACTTACTAAGAATAGATTTAGCCAGCAGTAGGATTACTTATATTTAAAATATATAACTTTCTTTCTACAAGTCTCTTATAGAATGATTCTTTCTACTCTTTGTTTCTCCCACCACACTTACAATACTTGGCTATCACTGTATTTATAAATTTAAGTGGATGGTGCCTCTTTTTAAAAAGATTTTTAGAAAGGAAAACCAATCCATCTCAGATTGTGTCTATAGCTTAGTATAATAGAACTTTTTTTTCTTCACTGCACTTTATTATTTTACAAAAGGGAGATTTTTCACTGCCTCATTAGGAAAACTAGACTGTGTGCATTGAATTAATCCTTTCAAAATATATTGTATTCCCTGTTCCTCATAAAGACAAGTAGACTGTGTGCCTTTCCTCATCATTTAGGATAGGTAGAATGTGTGCCCTTTAGCACTTATCACCAGATACATCCCCTGGTTCAGTATCATTGTCAGATTCATCCCCCAAATCATCATCATCTCTGGATTTACCTGCTGATAAGCTCCGAATTCTTGGTCACCCTGAGGATCACATCTCAAAAGCTGATAATTGAAAAAGACATAATGTAGTTTTTTTGGTGTAAAATGGTATAAATATCAGAGGTTGTAAAGTGAAAAAGGGAATTATTTAAGAAGATAAATTGAGTGGGACTATACCCAGTTATTCAAATATTTAATCTTCATTTTTTGTTCATTTAATAATCATTAATGAGCTTAGTAGCTTTGAAAGGAATAATTAGTGGAATTCTCTTTTGCTCATTTTTTTAAATTCCTTGACTGTATGGTGTGTCCTCTCTGAAAAGAATGAATCAAAACTGGTTCAGGGAATCTTCATTTATTGATACACTTAGTTTATGCACACTAGCATAAAGAAGACTTTTTCCTTTAGGTGCAAGAGAAATATCTACTAGTATTTTAGCTTGCAACTAGTGCCATCTTTACATTTTAATTCAGTGCATTCTTCCAGCTTGTGCTTACCACCACAATACCCACACAAATTTACATTAAAAATTATTTTAAACTATGTTTCTTATTTTTCCCCTTTAGAATACAAGACCTTACTTATTTCAGAAATAATTCTGCTTGTCTCTCAGGTTATTTACTCTTAAATATAATGTTTCTTTTAACCATTTTTAGATTAGTTCTACTGATGGCTTCTAGTAGGGCTGGAGGTTTTCAAATACAACTCGTTCCTCTGAGTTACACCATGGGAACTTCTGAAAAATTATCTCTGGTTTTAAAGTCTTTCTCAATATTAATTATTAAGCTCAAGAATCCTATCCTTATTTTTTCTCACATTTAGAAGCTCTCATCCAAAAAGTTTTACTTGATATTGCTTCCTTGAGAGAAGTAATTTCTAAAATTATATTTTAGAGCTGAGTCATTCGAAGAGACTCTGTGGGCAGGTTGTCTAGAAGAAGGATGAAAGGAAGATGAAATAGAATGGAGAATAAGGGATTAATAAAGAAAGAACAACAATAGGAAGAGAAAAATGAAATAATTTTTTTTTATAAAAACAGTAATGACTGATTTATATATAAATACTTAATTAAGTAATTAGAGACTTCTCTGCGTGGCTAAAAAATATTATTATTGATAAACTTAAAGCAACCTTAGATTATTTATTGATTATTTATACTAGATTTGTGATACTAAAAAAAATAATAATGTATTGTAAGATTTAAAAGGTGTGTAATGTAAGTGATGTTTACCAGAGAGGATTACAAAGCCCTGTTATAGGCAAGAGGACCATCTGGGGTGTTTCAATATTATTTACAAGAGAGTAAGGTAACGTGAAACAAATTATTAAAAGAATTTAATTAAAAACATACAAAATAAGAAAATTGAAACAATAAATTAAACCCATGAATAAGAAACTACTTTTCCCACCATAAAGTTCCAAAAAAAATATAATGAATATAATGAATAACTATGTGAGCATGAAACCTGAGAATTTTGGGAAAGAAAATCCTAAATAGGAATTACAAATACATGTAAAGGCTTTAATTAAAACAAATAAAATTATTTTCACACCCAAATATATATAAATAATTTTAATTCAGTTATAAAGAGAATTTAATTAAGTGTTTCAACTATTTTAAGTATTTTAATAATCAGTTTAATTGAAAAAAATATTTAATTTAATAATATAACTTATTTAAAGTAAGAATTTAATATTATTATATTAAATAAGTGTTTTAATTTATTTGGTAACTTTAATGACACAATTAAGGGTCGAAAAATCGCCCATTATTTATGGATAATACTATATAATAAGTTGTTTTTAGTATATAAATTTTATTATTTAAATTGTAATTACATTATAGGTTAAATTTTTTATCACACTTATAATATAATTTTAAATAATTAATTTATTAGTTTAGAAATATGAACTAAATAAAAAATGAGCCATGATTTGATAGAATATAATATTCTTTTATGAAATAAAAAATTTACTTAATATTGAAATTAATATAATAATTATCTTACTTATTCATAAAATATTTATATTATTTTTATTATTCAATAAAGTATTTTAGTGTAACTACATAAAATATATAAAGTGATTCCTTTAATTGATTCCAGTGATTTATTATAAAAATTCACTAGGCTCCTGAGATAGCCTGGCTGACAGACTCAAATTTGATGTGTAGAAAATCTCAAAATAATTAAAAATTAATGTAAATTTCCTTCATTTTTAAGAAATTAAACTCAATTTCTGCATTTTTTTCTTATAAGAGTCACAAAGTATGGTGAAGATCTGATCCTCTGACTCAGTGGAGCTTTTGATGAGCATGATTTTGTTGGTTGGGCCAAAAGTTTGAGATATGGCTCAAATCATATCAAGATTTTTCCAGTCAGATATGTGGAAGCATAAATAAAATTGTCTTCATATTTACTAAGAGAAAAAGATAGTTTTGGAAAAAAAATAAGTTTCTCAAGTTGGAAAAAGTTTTTTAGGGGTGATCTCCATCTAATATTTCTGGAAATTAATTTGGAGGAGTTTTAAATTTTTCTTAATTTTACTTATTTAGAGACAAAATTATAAGAGACTTTCTTTATAAATAAACTCACAAAGCCTTCCAAGGAGAGTTAAGAATGGGATGTTCCTGGATTTTTTTGGAAACTGTAAAATTATTTTTGATGTCTCCCATAAATGTCTAATAACCTTCTTTATAAGAAATCAAAGTAAGTTTGAAAACATTTCATATTACACTTCATTCAAAAATCTCACCTGCCAGTTTCCATTTCCTTCATTTTTCATCAATAATAAAGAAAAATTACCAAAATATCAACCAAGATATTAAACATAGTAGAAAAACTGTTCTATAATACTGAGCTATAGACACAATGCAAAATTTGTTGGTTCTCCTTACTGATAAAATTATATGTCACTCTAATGTTTTTAAGTTAGTGTAATAAGTTTAAAGATGATATTTTAAGTAAGATTTCATCAAAACAAACAAACCAGTAAAGGTTTTAACTACTATCTATTCACAGTAATTGCTAAAATTCTCATCTATTCCCTCTTAAATTTCTCTCTCTTGGTACTAACCTTAATTTATCAATAAATAAAATAAATTTAACTCTAAAATGTTTCTCCCTTTATATCTGTTATAAATAATAACCTTTCCTGAAAATACAAACAAGTATAATTTAATATCTATTGTTATTAATTATAATAATCTTCATTTTCTAATTTCATATTCTAGACCTTTTCTTGAAGAGACTTTGACTTTATTATACATTTTTCTGTAACCAGTGCTCTTCACAAAAAACTAATTTCTCTATTAGTTCCCTTGCACAAGCTCTAGCCCTTCTTGGAAATATCAAACAGTAAACTAAGTGTCGCAGAATTTTTAGTTAGACTTCTTCTATAAGTTTGTAGAGTCCTATAATTCATAAAACTCTACTGTAGTTCTCCAACTACTATCTTACCATACATAACCTATTCTTCTGAGATTATTTTAAATATACAGTGAATAATGTACTTCCTCTTTTACTTACTTCAGAATGTGCACTTGTTGTAAAATTTCCTCACCTTTCACTGTGTTCCTTCAGCGCCTTTACTTGTAAAAGATTCTGTTAAGTTCTTCTCTATCTAATTTGAATTAAAGTTTTTGTATATGAAATCCTTTGAAAATTTCATTCTTTATCTGGTTTCAGTGATCCATATAACACTATTTCTATTTTGTGTATTAACTCCTGTGACTTATTTTCCTTCACACCATCAGCTGTTGCACTTACTTTACTAATTGATTTACTAAGGTCTCCTTAACTAAACCAGAACCATTGCACTTATTAGTTTTCCCAAAGAAACTCTGTAGAGAGTTCTACTATAGTAAGCAGTAGACACAATGCGAGATGGGTTGGTTCTTCCTTTCAATTTCTAAAAAGAAGTGCCTGCAACTCTTATTTTAAAGACAGCGCAAAAATGTGTAACTTTAATATCTGACTAGATAGTTTGTAAGTTTGAGAGATGAGTTAGAAGATAAGGAAAAACAAATATTACTATCTGGATACTTCTGTTCCTAATAAGCGCCAGTATCCACAGCTACTTCCTCTTGAAGTGCTCTCTTTGAATATTCCTTATTATAGCAAAAAATAGCTTTAATAATAGTTTATCCTACTGAATCTATATTCTCTCTATGTTGTGCTTTATTTTTTTTTCACTATACTATATGAAATACACACACAGATGCACGACCTCTAAAGACTCAAAATATTTCTACCTAACTTACTACTCTCTTCCATTAGATAGCCCTTTCCTTCTTATGCTTTTTTAGCACTCTGGACCCAGCTCCCTAGTGGATATCCAGTGCTGTCTCTAGCACCACATTAGTAAAACAACAGCTAATATATTAGTAAACTAAATACACTGCTTGTAACAACTACAGTGCCTAAACATACCCTATGCCTTCTAATACTAGTACTAACTTGTTTCACTCATGTTCCACATGCACGCTTATGACTATACCTTTGCATTGTTTCAGTGCTATTTCTCACGTTGACACCTTTTAGCGCTGACCCTTGCCTCTTCAACTCTTGGGTAGTTTTGAGATTGAGCCCCTATTCTCCTTGCTTCATTACTGAGTCCATAATTTTGAAAATCCACCTAACTAGTTAGACTCTGCAACTTACCTTACCTGTTTCAGTAAGTTACCACACTAGCCACAGTGCATTATACCATGTACTTGAGGCTTTCCTTGAGCCATAATTTCTTCCTTAGCACATAATTCACAATTATTGGAAAGTCCAAATCCATAATGTTTAGCATTTGAACTCCTAAGTCAATAGCACACAATTCCCATTGTGTGGCGCATCTTGCTGAAAAATCCAAGTGCACAGACCCTCAAACTTCTTCCATGCTTCCCTTTTCCTTTTTTCTTCTGAACACACAATTAAATAGTTATAATAGTGCTATCTTCTGCACTATGATTACCCTTTATTGTTTTAAAATATACAATCTGATTGGTCCAAAAAGTAGACTACCTGAAAGACGCGTACCACAACCCATACTGTCAATATTTTCTAATTACAAAGATATTACTATAGATTTTTCATCCCATGTGATAGTCACAATTGAATAAATTTCTGTAAGTACATAACCAATTTTCTATAGTTCTTAGCTCAGCCTTAGGCTACATAATTGAAATAATACCTAAAAAAATTGAGTGAAGAATACCTCTTTTCCAGAACTTTCACAGTGGGACAAAAGTATCCACTAGATTTCTAGTGCTTTTTTCTATCCCTTGTGGCTATTCTGGCCCCAAATTCAGTCTATTTCACTTAATGAACCTATTATATCTCCACATTACACTCACTAACCCCTATCAAAACCACCCTTACTTTACCTCCCCTTCCCTGTTGCTACCTCCTGTTTCTTTTTCTTCCCTTCACTCATTTCCCCTTGTTTTCAAATCTGATAATAAATTAAGTGGCTAGTTTTTTCATGATTAATGCACTACGCAATATAAGGGGTGGACTTGCTAGCAAGTCCTCAACCTGAACTCAGATGGAACTCAGATGGAACTCAGACTGAACTCATACTGAACCCATACTGAACTCTACTTGAACACCCACCTAAAACTGTTCTGCTGAGTGGTGTTCATCCCTGATTGTATGGTTCCTTTATCAATAGCTCAATGTGTGTTCAATCTATGGTGAGTTTGGGTCCAAGGTTGCGGACTTGCTAGCAAGTCCGCCCCCCATATTGTGTGGTGATGACTATTCAGTGAGCAACTCATATGATGCATATTTCCCCACCTTAGTAAATTAGGCATGAAATAATTATTCTGGATATAAATTCTATGTCTTGCTACCACACCTCAGTCACCTCCCCTTAAGCTCCCTACCACTCCCTACCACACCACAGTACCCCCTTAAAACTTTCTCATCTCCCCTCCATCTCCCTACCACTCCCCACTACACCAAAGCACTCCCTGAAATTTTTCTCATCTCCCCTCTAGCTTCCAACCACTCCCTGACACCTTTCTCATCTCCCCTTTATCTCTATACCACTTCCTAACATATCCCACATCTCCCTGACACGTATATCACCTCCTCTCCAGCCTTCTACAGCCCTTTACCACTCCCCAGAACTATTTGCTATCTCTCTCACCTCTCATCCAACTCTCTAAGATCCCCTACTACTCCCCAGAGTTTTTCTACCTTGTTCAGCTACCCACCAACTCCTCACCAGTCCTCTCTTCATTTCTCATCTCCTCATCATCTCCCTAGAACTCTAAATAAGTAGGAGCATGCAGTATCGAGCCATAGTGTTTTATTTGCACTCAATTACTTGGGAGTCTTACTTTTTAATTATATTTAATTGAAAAAAATGTAGTAATTTTAATTATTTTTAAAACCCTGAGCCTCTGCTCTATTTTTTTTGAAATATGTATCTTATCATACCATTTAATTGTGCATGGTTGTGAATGTGGCTTTAATATATCTTGAAACACTTCACCAAATACCTATTAAAGAAATTAATATGCACATTTACTTCCAGAATAAAAAAGATTTTTGGGATGGAAAACATAAGGAAATGGTGAGAAGAAAGACTTACCATGATGAAAAGGCCAAATAATGATTGAGAAATAGGAGAATTTGAATTTAGTCCTTACCAAGTTTGGAATCCTAATTAGTAAGGGAAGTTATGTGAGAGAAATTAGAGATAATTTATGTGAAAGTACAGAGAGGAGAAGTAAGTGGAGGTAAGTGAGAGGGGAGAGAATTTAGGGAAAAAGGAGTTAAGGAATGTGGAAGGGAGAAATAGGGGACAAGAGATAAAGGGAGAACAGTCAGAAGAGGAAAAGTGTCAGCCTAGGTGTCCCCAGCACTGTTTATTTCTTCTGTTTAAAAAAGATAACCTTAATTTCATTAAGCTTATAAGTAAACTTATGGTTATAATAGTTATATATGTGGTTTTTATTCTTGTATACATATTTATTACACTAGTAAATGACTTATATAAGTTTAAATAGCTTATTCATACCCCCATAATACTTATTAAGGTGCTAATAGAGTCATAAAATACTTATCATAAGTGATTTTAGGTAATTATAGACATACATAAGCTTATATGTATACATAAATCTCATATTCAGTAAAATATGTAGTTATAATATGTATATATAGGTCTATAAGTGGGTTTAAAACTCTAAATAGCCTATAATCTTTATTTTTCTGCTTGTTTTAGGTTCTATGGACGTATTCAATGGACTCACCACACCTACACAAGCATATACACCTTTTCCAGGCGCAATTATCCAGTTTGGACAACTTAATCTGCTTCCTTTAATAGATTTTCACATATTTATGGGTTGGAATATGATTTCTGGGTTAATATAGATGCTTGGGGATGTTATTGAAGCTTTAAAATTTGATTAAGTTCCTTTATATGCTTTGGGTTTCATTCTATACTCTTAGGATTAGTTATTTTACCTGTTTCCTTATTGTAGCTGCTTTTATCTGTTTTCTCTATTTATGGTATGGGTTTATTATATCATTAATAGTGATAGAGGGTCCTTACTGGAGGTCTGGGTGCTGAAACTTTTTGATGTGGACGCCATGGGGAGGTGATGAGCACTCAAGTGCTGTAATTTTCAGGGATATCATTGAGATCATCTAGATTGAAGGTATGTGCACTCAAGTGAATTTTGGTATAAGTAAGGAGGATTTGTCGGGTTATTGGAAATGACTTACTTACTATAAATCAAACAAACATTATGAAACAGTTATCATAATTTACAAATATATGATAAAGCCTTTATAAATTGATATTATCTTTATATTTTTATAACTATATTTTATTTACCTATTTTACACCACTAGCCCACATCAATCCAGATATTGTGAGTAAAAATTGAGCATAACTATTTTATTAGTCTTCCCCTGAGTTTTAATCACTAAATCATTTATGAATAAGTATTAGGACCATTAATATTTACTATTAAATCATAATTAAATACTAGCATACACTGACAGGAAGGTAAGTCAGAGGAGAGGGGAGTGGAGGGAAGACTGTGACAGGGTTACAGCCAGAATTACAGGAAGAATTCATACATGAAGCGAAAATAAGCACCAGATTTCTAGTGCACAGATTTTTTCTGCTGTGTTCTATTGATCACAGAAAATCCCCTTTTTTAGGTCTCCAGTGGAAGCTCATAATATTTAACCCTTTTTTAAATATCTCTGGACTTAGAATAATGTTTCACTTAATGCATTTTTATGTGATGTTGTGAGTTGTGTACCACAGCCTCTCTCTACTTGAAACTACCCCAGGCGCTATAAAACCCATTGCATATCTTGCTTATTTTTCTTCATTTTTCCTCTAATCTCTTTTCTTTTTTCCTTTCCTTCTTTTCTTCCTCTATATTCTTTTTTAGTTTATCTTACCACTTCCAACACTTCCCCCATCATTCAGACCTGCATGACTGGAACTGCTTGATGTTACAGGTGCCATGAAAGTGAAATTTACACTTTGCATTTCTTTAAAGCCATTAACTTTGGTGAATAACAAAATGTGAGTAATCTTATTATATTCTTATTTAATATTATTTTATTCATTAATCTATATCTTTCTTTTCTGTATATTTTAAATTTTGTAAGCAATGCAATAAGAGATGTAGCTACAAAAGGCTTCCTGCTGCTACCATATTCTATTCTAACACATTGAATTTGACACTGAGGAGTCAAATGACTATAAATTTCCCTCTTCATGCTTTTATAAAGCCTTCCCCCCATCTAAACACAATAGAGGGGTTTATTTTGTTTTACTCCCAGTAGCGCCACATATTTAACTCATTACTCCCTCTTTTCTGAGGAGACCTTTAAATCAGTAAGTAACCCATTATCTTTCATCATTACTTTTCCTTTAATACTACAGAAAAAAAGCCTATAGTACTATCTATAGGAGTTGAAAAAGGGAGTTGGAGAAATATAAATAGAAAACCCCCTGTCCCTTGGAGAAATAACAGTTGACATCAATTTTCTACAGAAAATTAAAGACTGTTGAAATACCCCTTCTAACACACTTCTTGACTGCTCAATAAGTAGATACAGTAGCCCAGGTGACTTTAAACAAAAAATAACTTGAAATGCAGATAAAATCCACACTGGAAACCAGAAACATAGTGCACTTGTTTCACAGATAACAGAAAAAATACTTGATGCAGGTTGAAAAGCTACACCAGAGAGAACAGTTACAACATTTTAGTTAAATAAAGAGATAAACTTGCAAAAAACACAGCCAAATTTTTCCAAAAAACAGTGAAAAATGGGTGAGAAACAATGAACTAACTACCATATGGTTGCATGATAAATAGAGTCACCCCTAACTGTCTTACTAAGTATTTATGCACAGACCACTACTAATCTTTCCAATTCCACCTTTTCCACCTCTGAAATTGATAAAACACCAAATCTGAGTACTTCCACCCTTCTAAGTACATATTTCTGTTTCAATTCAAAAACCTGCACCAATGCAAAACCCCACATTTGAGCCAAAATACCCCATATTATGACTAAAAAATCACAACATACTAAAAATCCTTTGAAACATGTAATTAAGCTAAAAAAGTGAAAAAATATAAAATATAGATAAAAGTTAGCCCTTTCAGGTGTTACTAAGCACTTTACCCTAACACTTAAGACAAGCCCAAAATACACAGAAATCAAAAGTAAACTGTTATAGTGAGAAGTGAAAACTGTCAAAATGTGCTTTTAAAAGTTAGAATAGGAAAAATATCATCAAGACGTAAATATATATATAGAATATTCAGGGCTGTCAAATTGTGGTAGCCATATCCCTAGGGTCAAAGTATCTATCCCAGGAATCCATAAAAACCAAAAAAAAATAAGGGGAAATGCTACTTTTGAAGACACCAAATACCCCTTAAATGCCAGAAAAACACCAGAGAGCCTTGAAAAATTTAAAACTTGTAAGAATAAGGGGATATAAAACTTTAGGATATCTTTTTTAGCCATAAAAAAGTACACAACTCCCTAAAACAGTCTAAAGCATGGTAACCATAGCCTATCCATTTCTGGCACACCACAACACTTTTCTTCTTACTTTCAGAATTCCCTACCAACACCCAATGCTATGACACTATCTACCCCTTTTTCCCCTTTCTTCCTTTCTGGAAAGAAACAATGATTCATTCTGGGTGAGATCTTCTCCTGCAGTAACATGGCCAAAATATTCTGCTAAACTTACTACAATCACACATCTGAATTGGCTGAATAATCCATAAATAAAAAACAATACATGCTCTGATTCTGAAGAATTCAGTCCTGATTCTAATGCTCCCCAGATCTAGCCCCCTTTCCTTGAAGACCAGAGAGTCCTCAATTGGGTTGTTAAAGCACCTTATTAGTGCACAGTAAATTAAGTAAATATCAGAATTGATTCAGTATTCCATTATCTCATAAAAACTTCTTCTCTGGATGAACAGGACCTCAACACTCACATTTTTTGGTAGATACACTACGCTTGTCACCAGACGACCTACGCACAAGGTTGAGGGTGTTCCTGGGAAAGTGAGATAGAGGAAGGAGTTTAGAGACTTCTTTGAAGTACAGAGGAAATACTCGAGGAAGTGATTCAAAGATGAGCTGAAGGAAAAGCTGCTTCTTTGAGATATTTTCAATAAGAATCTTAATATAAGTTAAAGGTAATATTAATATTCTTACGATCTCACAAAAGGTTGGAAACTCAATAATCAAAGATCTAAGTTTTAGAAATGATTACTGAGAAAATAAGGATATTTACAATAATAATGATTTAACCTCAAACTTTACCACTTTTAACTATATATACATTTTTTATAATTTAATTCTAAAGAGTTTCAAACCAAAATCCCATCCCTTTTATATCAACTACTCTTCCTTGCATTGAACTCATACCCATCTATCATTCCGCACACCACAGACCTCCAAAAAACACCCATTACACCTGGACCCTCCTCACTAACATCTGTTAACCCCTTGACCCTCCACTAACCATCCTGTCCATGCTCACTACCCCTGTTAGTAACCCACAGACACACAATAAACCTTTAACAGGATATTGCATTGGCCGTTGCGCTGTGCGTTGCCTATTGAAGAAAAAGACTGAAAACACTATTGAGAGATTAACTAATTTAGATTTATATTTTTAGATTAGCGCGGTTGAATAGTGAGTACACAAAGGAAAGTTGCAGTTGCTATGTAGAATTGCTTCTGCACTTTGAACATGGATTTAGACCTCATTATTATTAATTTAATGAGCTACTTTTGCCTCGAGTGTCATGTGGTGCGTGACAGATTCCGGGGTATAAGACACGAGCTCCTTTGAGCGTGAGAACACATTCTTCCCACACTATAATTTTCCTTTACTTCTTCTTTAAATTTTAATTATGTCTAACTGCCCCACTCCCGTTCCCACGCCTCCATACCCCAAAGCTGATGGCGGTATTGTTACTTGCCAATATACCCATGCTTGCACGTCTTGTGCATCAATGGAGTATTTCTGCGTCAAAAGAACGGCCTCATGAGGACCTTGCTGGAAATGCAAATTTTGTCGCTGGAGATGGGTTACCTGTTATTCCCTTACCAAAAAAGGGGATATTGAGAGGGGGTTTACGGGGACTAAGTACTGGGGAATTTCTAAGACCAAAGTGGTGGTCATAGATATTTGGGACGTATTGGTTGGGGATGATCGATAGGTGGAAGAAGAGGAAAACAAGGTCAAAGATACCGTGGTGACTTGGGTAGCCCAGGCCACAGGTCAAAAACAAGGGGTGGAAGAAGAGGTGAATGAATTACTTGAAGAGGATGAGGATGAGGTTACCATCTCAAACAGTCGTCAAAAAAAAAATGGATGATGATGAGGAGGAGAAGGGAGTGACAATAGAGGTCACTCTGAAGCTGTTTTTAGAACCTGATCCTGCTTTTAAAGTGAGTTTTACCTTTTTCTTGTCTCAAGTTTTTTTAATTTACACTGATGAATATATGTTATAATTTTAGAATTCAGATGTCATCAAAGAAGCTCCTATTGTGGAAGCTATTCCATCGCTGCCAGTTGAGGCCAGTCAACCAACAGTTGATTTAAAGGAGGAGGATGAGGAAACCCTTGACCAGGTGTGGTTGGAGAAGCCTCAGCAGGGTTGACAAGTCCGATTTGTCAAAAACTTAACTGACAATGTTGACAAGATTTTCAATGCCGCCTCCTTTGATGAGGCAGAAGAGTTACTTGAAATTGTAGAGGTGGTACCAGTAGGAGAGGAGGAAGTATTTGAAAAATGCAGAAAGGAAATAAGGGTGGTGTTGTAGAAAATGAAGAAATTTGTTTGGGAGAAAATGCAGGAGAAGATTTGAAATGGGTAGAGAGAAAAGAAAAGAGGGAAGGAAAAAAAAGTAGAAAGCAAATGTAAATTGTGTATTTATTTATTCTATTGGTTTTGTTGTTTTAATTGAAATTTTATTATATGTTTTATAAGATTTTGAAAGAGAAAAAAAAGAAAGAAAAAAATATTTGAATAGTAATTTTGTTTTAAATTTTGAAAGAAGAAAAGAAAGAATATTTAACTGAGGAAATTTTAGTTTAAGTTTTGAGAAGAAAAAAAAAATTTTTTAAGTAAAAAAAAAAAAAAAAAATAGTTGATTGAAAATTTTGGTTTTATGTTTTTAAATGAATATTTAATGAGAAAAAAGAAAAAGAAAAATGTTATTCATAAAAATTTATTTGAGGTTATTTTTGAGAATTTTGGTTATTTGAAGAGAAAGGAAAAAAATAGTTTTGAAGAAAAGAATTTGAAAGAAAAGAGTAATTTGTTCGAAGAATTTTAAAAGAGAGATTTAAAGGTTGAAGTGAAGTTTGAGAAAGGTTCTTGTATTGAGTTTGTGAAAAATTTTGATAATTCGAAGAAAAAGAAATAATGAAATAAAAATTGTATTTTAAAAAAATAAATAAAAGTTTGAAAGGAGAAAAGAAAGAAAATTAAAGGAATTATTGATTTTTAAGATTTTATATTAATGAATTTTTTAAGACATTTTTTTTGTTATTTTTTTTAAATTTGATTTTATTTTGTTTTGTTTTGTTTTATTTATTTTTAAAGAAGGTTGAAAAAACTTTTTGAAAGAGAAGAAGAAAAAAGAAAACAGAGTAAGGATTTTTAGAAGAGAAGAAGTTTTTAGAATTTTAAGAAAAGAAAAGAGAAGATAAATAAAAATAAAAGAGAGTTTTAAGGTTTTGGTTTTAAAGGATATTTAAGATGAAAAGATTTGAGGAGTTCAGGGGCATTAGAAACATTGATGGCTAGTTCCCAGGATGTTTTGTCTGAGTCATAGAGGAAGCCTTCCCATTCCAAAAGTTATTGAAGTTTCCCCTTGTGCATTCTTGAATCAAGGATACGGCTTACTTCCCACTCTAGATGGTCTTCTACTTCTACCGGTTCTGGAGGAGGTTGGTTCCTTCACGGGTATGTTTCTTGAGCCAGTTCCAGGAGAGATACGTGGAAAACAGGGTGAATAGCCTGCCATTTAGGAGGTAGCTTGAGTCGAAATGCAGTTTTAGAGACTTCGGAGTAGATTTGGAATGGTCCCAAGTGCTTGTCGGTCAGTTTCTTAGATGGTCGAGTTGTTCAAATGTTTTGTGCGTTGAGCCATACTTTGTTGCCTGCTTTAAAGGAAGGAGCAGATTGCCAATGTTTGTCGGCCTGTTCCTTGTACCTTTGAATTGCTAATTCCAAGTTTGATTTAAGTTCTTCTTGGAGTCATGATATGGTTTAAAGATAATGTTCCGCAGGATGACTAGTTCCTACATGGATTGAGTTGAATTGAGGATGTCTTCCGTAAACAGTTTCAAAAGGAGATTGTCGTGTCAAAGAATGAGTAGAGTTATTATAAGCAAATTTGGCCAATTTTAACCATGTTGTCCAATCATCTTGTTGATAACTGACATAAATTCGGAGGTATTGCTTGAGGATTTGATTGACCCTTTCTGTTTGCCCATCAGTTTCAGGATGATAGGCCGTGTAGAGATTCCTTGTGATATTGAGTTGTTGACACAATTGAGTCCAGAATGTTGATACAAACAATGAGCCTCTATCTGAAACGGTATCATTAGGTAAGCCATGCTTGGAAAATACGTGTTCTGGAAACAATTTTGACAAATCTTCTGCTGTAGCAGTAGTAGTGGTTTTTATGAAAATAGAAATTTTTGAAAATCTATCTACTATTACTAATATAGCATCAAAATTATTAGAAATAGGAAGTTGAGAAATAAAATCCATTAATAAATATTCCCATGGTTTAGAGGGAATAGAAAGTGGTTGAAGCAACCCATGCTTCCGGTGACGGGGAGCCTTATTCCTATTACATTTGTAACAAGATCTTATATAGGCCTTGCTTTCTCTGGTGATTCTTGGCCAGAAGAAATACCTCACTATTAACTGGTAGGTTTTATCAACACCAAAATGACAAGCTAATGGAGAATCATGTTGACTATTGAAAATCCATAATTTTATTTCATTGTTGTCAGGTATGACTACTCTACCTTCAAAGACTAATAGACCTGATTCAATACTAAATCTTTTGGCCCCTTGCTTTGAAAGTATTTTGTCTTTTAAATCTAAAAAATATTTATCCTTTGACTGAGCTTTGAGGATGTTGGATAGTGGATTTTGAAAAGATTGAATTGTCAGCGAATTAAGTTGATGAGTTTTTAACATTGATTTGTTGAAGATTGATTTCACATTTTCTGGCTTTTTGCCAGCAAATGCTTTCCCCCGCTGTGGGTAAACGTTGTCCCAAAGTGACAGGATATCTGGGACAATACAGCTCTTACCTGGACAATAGTAAATAGAAAAATAAATTTAGACAGAAATTCAGCCCACCTGGCCTGACGCCTGGTTAACACTTTAGAAGAAATAAAGTACTTCAAAGCATTATGGTTAGTCAGGATCTAAAAAGGACTATCTAGGCTGAGAAGAAAAGAGCGCCATTTTTTAAGACATTGAATGATAGCTAATAGCTCTTTGTCATGAATTTCATAATTTAATTCTACCACAATGAGTTTGCGGGACTCAAAAGCAACAGGATGAAACAATTTTGATTCAGGATTGAATTGAGAGATGACCCCTGCAATAGCATAATTGCTAGCATCTGTCTTGACTATTTTTGAAGCAGAAGGATCAAAATGATGAAGAATTGGAGCTGTGGTGAACGCAGTCTTCAATGCTTCAAATTCCTTTTGTGCTGTAGAGTTAAAAAGAAAAGGAATATCTTTTCTAAGAAGAGAAGTAAGATTGGAAATAGTTTTAGAGTAATCTTTGATAAATCTTCTATATAAATTGTCAAAACCTGCAAATCCTTGGAGGGATTTAACGGTTTTGGGCTCAGGCCATTCCAAGACTTTTTGGACTTTTTTGTCATCCATGACTAAACCATAAGTGGACAGCATAAACCCCAAAAAATCAATAGATTCAAGATGGAATTCACATTTATTGTGCTTTTCATAGAGACCGTGATCCCAAAGGCAATTTAGAACCTGTTGAACATGATTAATATTTTCATCAAGTGTCTTTGAGAAAATTAGAATATCATCTAAATAGACAACAACAAATTGTTTGACAACATCTTAAAAGATGTCATTAACAAAAGTTTTAAAAGTAGATAATGTGTTACAAAATTCAAAAGGCATGATTAAATATTCAAAACTACCAAATCTAGTTCACATTGAAGTCAGTGGTTCATGACCTTCCACAATGCGAATAAGATTATAAGCGCCTCTAAGATCAATTTTAGAAAAGAAATCAGCACCATTGAAAAGGGTAAGAAGCAATGACATAGGGGGAACAGGATATGCATTCTTCTTAGTGACTGTGTTGAGCTTTCTATAGTCAACACACAACCTAAGGCTACCATCCTTTTTCTTTACAAAAAGAACAGGGGATCCTGTTGGAGATTTACTGTCTCTGATGAAACCTTTGGCTACATTCTCTGAAATGTAGTCTTGAAGAAATTGAGATTTGTCCTTTGACAAAGAATAGACAGGACCTATTAACTCTATTTGATGGTCGTAGGTTCGATGATGTGGTAACTTATCGGCCTTGCAGATTGAGAAAACTTCAAGGAAATCGTGATAGATTTCCGGTAGATTTGACTTAATGGCTTCAACTTTGATTTGGTTGTCCTCATCTTCTTTGAGAGAATATTTTGAGGGAAGACCAGAATTGAGAGAGTATAATTCCACTACCTCGAGGAAATTTAAATCCTCTTTGAGTGAAGTGATCAAGCTAGAAGGGCTAGCCAATTGCTCATTTAGAGAAAGATCAGATGCTTGCAAGTCATCTGGCAGAGATTTTTCCACTAGCAGGGCTTTGTCAGGCGGGTTGTTTAACTCCCTATTGACCTGCATTAAAGAATCAGAAATATACTTAGCGTGTGGGGTGATTAATCGCCGTAATCAATTGATTTCAGGATTCCAATGAGCTAAAAATTCATGGCCAAGAATGGTATCATCCATTCTTGGGGCATTCAAGACTGATAATTCCCACTCAAAGGGGGGAAAAATTAGAAAGTTGAAAATCCATAAAACTTTCATACTTACCCAAAATTTGGGTTTTTCTGATTTGACAAAATAAATTGGAGTTCGGTCAATATCTGTGAATGTCAGCTTTAAATTCTTGGAAAAAGATCATCTGATAAAATAAATTGAAGCTCTGGAGTCTATAAGACAACTGAAGGGAGTATTCTCCTTAAAAAGAATGAATCTCAAGAAGTTTAAGGCAACTCCAGTCCTTAAGACATGGAGGTTCTGTGCACTGGGAGAGATAAGATAGTTCTCTTTGCACACAAGTAAACTATCTAATAGTTTTTTGACCTTGAACTAGTACTTCTCTTTCCTTCAACTTCACACAATCTTTTAGCTTGTTCTTACCCCCACAATACATACATAGCCCATTATCTGCTCATCTCTTCCTCTCAGCTTCTTTAAGTTCCCCTTTTGGGTCCAATACCTTACTGATATCGCCTGGGGTTGAGCCTTTCGGTCGAGGTTTTTCTTTCCCTTATTGGGTTTGGATTGAGTTGGCTGTGGGTGTGCAGAAGGTCCTGATTTAAAATTTAGGCCCTGAGATTTGTTGGCATATTGACGATGTTGTATTCGTCCTTGGTAAACGCCATCAAGTTTGAGAGTTTGATCCATTAAATACGTTAAGTTAGTCATCTTCTGACCATGAAGATTTAATTGATCAAGAATCCTTGGAGGATGTCCCTTTTTGAAATGATACTTGAGGGCAGCATAATTCCAACCTACTTGAGTTTGAAGCACTTTGAAGTTTGAGTAATATTCAGAGGCTTTACCATTATTACTCATGCAGAGGAAATCAAGTTAAATTTCCGTGTTGTCAGTTTCATTAGGGTCACCGAACAACGTAAAGAGTTGGTCTTTGAACTTTTCCCAGTTATTGATAAGTAAGTACGTTTCTGTCAAAGAGAGCATGAGAAGATAAGTTTTGAACCATCTGGCTGCTTTTCCAGCTAAGAATGAAGAAGAGTAAACAACCTTTGATTGGTTGTTATTGAAGGTTTGAGGGTCGTTATGGAACAGGAGTTTGCAGGTTTTCAAGAAGGGGCACAATCTGTCTGGGTATTCTCCATCAAATTTGTCAGGAGATTTCATGGAAGGAGTTTTGACTTTTTTCCCTCCAAAGACGTTGGATTAGAAAGCTTTTTCATGAAAATTCTCATGAAGTCTTCTAAGAAATTGGATGGTTCAGGTTCAGAAGGTTGACCAGAAGGGTGAGTAGCAGGGGAAGACGGTACCTCATGCATCGTATCCTCTCCTTCTGCTTCATCCCTAGAATCATCAAAATCCTGGGGGATGTCTTCCACAGATTGGACTGAGGGTTCCCATTCCCTAATGTTGAGAGGTTCCAGAGAGTGATTGTGAGAAACAGGCGGTGTGGCTGTTGGCCTGCTTCTGGAGCAAGCCCTAGTAGTAGCGCCCATAGGAGGAGTGCATTGAACAGGTGCCATTTTTAAAGAATTTATAAACACCTGAAAAAGGACGTAGTAGTTCAAAAGAATGAAAACTACGGATAATTAAATTATACTGCCACCAGACAACCTACACACAAGGTCGAGGGTGTTCCTGGGAGAGTGATATGGAGGAAGGAGTTTAGAGACTTCTTTGAAGTACAGAGGAAATACTCGAGGAAGTGATTCAAAGATGAGTTGAAGGAAAAGCTGCTTCTTTGAGATATGTTCAATAAGAATCTTAATATAATTTAAAGGTGTTATTAATATTCATAGGATCTCACAAAGGGCTGGAAACTCAATAATCAAATATTTAAGTTTTAGAAATTATTACTGAGAAAATAAGGAAATTTACAATAATAATGATTTAACCTGAAACTTTACCACTTTTAACTATATATACGTTTTTTATAATTTAATTCTAAAGAATGTCAAACCAAAATCCCATTCCTTTTATATCCACTACTCCTCCTTGCATTGACCTCATGCCCATCCCTCATTCCGCACACCACAGACCTCCGAAAAACACCCGTTACACCTGGACCCTCCTCACTAATATCTGTTAACCTCTTGACCCTCTGCTAACCATCCCATCCATTCTCACTACCCCTGTTAGTAACCCACAAACACACAATAAACCTTTAACGGAATATTTCTTTGGCCGTTGCACTGTGCGTTGCCTATTTAAGAAAAAGACTGAACACACTTTTGAGAGATTAACTAATTTAAATTTAAAGTTTTAGATTAGCACGGTTGAATAGTGAGTACACAAAGGAAATTTGAAGTTGCTATGTAGAATCGCTTCTGCGCTTTGAACATGGATTTAGACCTTGTTATTATTTATTTAGTTAGCTGCTTTTGCCTCAAGTGTCACGTGGTGCGTGACAAAGCTCCACAAATGAAACAATCTAAAATAATTGAAAGTACACCTTCCTAAGTAGGAAAAAATTTATGTTTCCTCCCTTTCTACTATTTGTCTTCATTATTTCTTTGAGTCCAAAAATTCCCTTCTTTTTTCTTAGGGAAAAACTACCCCATCTATCCCTTAATTTCTTTTCTTCTTTTTATTAATGTATTACTCTTATTAACTTCTACATAGTCTGTATAACCAAATATTTTTTTAGAAGTAAAAATACACTCTTCTTCTTGTGTCTTTTCTAAAAAACACAGCACTTCCTGTGAGATGAGTCATTTCTTAAGCCTTAATTGCTTCACTACAAGGTAAGCTCCCCTAAAAATGGGATTATGAAGAAGCTCCATAATCTTCATGAAGATTTCCTAAAATAAATTTTTAAAACTTTAATTAGAAATTAAACCATAAATTTAGTGTCTCCTCATGAAGATAGTCTGTTTCAAAAAATATCAATGTTGTGCTTCCAACACTTTACTTGTGTAGAGTGTCATCATTATTTTTTCCCAAAGATGTCTTAATCCTGTGAGAGACTTATATCTTCCCCTGTGATTATTTATATCTTCCATAAAATTGACACATCTTCTGTAGTGCTTGGGTACTCTAAGTGTTCTTTTTTCTTTTTCTCCCACTTACATAGGGTGGAAAAAATGGCAACCAGACATTGGGTTCAGTTCACATACTGAATTGAATAAATTCAACATGTGAACTGAAGCCAATTTCTGGTAGTTGCCATTTTTTTCCTGTTATAGATGCTTTTCAGTACATCTTCAAAAAATTGATTCCTTTTACCACATTCTCTTTTCATAATAGTGATTCTCTTCAACACATAAATATCATTCCTGAATCCTTATTTCTTTATATCCTCATTTAATCTTTTAGTTATCATAGACATATCAAATACATGGTACAATACTGTGCTGTAACTAGAGATCAATTATATGAATTTTTCCAATGCTTTAACTATAACTTTACTTTCTCTAAGTGGTGTGGCTATTCCACCTTTAAACCTGCTTATGATAGTTACTTTAAATACCAAAAACCATGTACATTTCTCTATTCTTATCCATTCTTTCCCAATAGATATATATAGTTCCACGCTAACAATACTACTAGCACCCCAAATATTCTTGCTAGTCCTAATATTACCTCCCTTTTTTTTTCAAAACTCTTCTTTCTGTAACTGCTGTTCTCCCAGCCTACCCCATTAAAGAATCTCAATTCAACCTAAATTGGAATCTTGTATTCCACCTATAATTGATATACCTATGCATACCCCCTCTAATTTTTTTTAAATGCAGTTTGCATCACTTCTGCTTCTGTGTCTCCTTCCAATTTAATTTTAAAAAGGTCTTCTTTCCCTATTCTCTTTTATATTGTAAATCACCCTCTGTTTTCTAGGTTTTAGAAAAACAATTTTCTTAGGATGGATTCCCAAACCCTGACCATTCATTCAATCTATGCACATCTTCTCATACCTTTCCCTTATTTATGGCACTATTTCACAATCTCATAACTTTTCTCCTGTGTTCTCCAAAAACCAGCTTGATTTTCATTATAAACATATTGAAATTATTTGTCATAAAATGAAAAAAATCAGCTCATCATAAATTCCTGGTTTCCCTGCAGATCTCAATAGCCTTTTTATGCCTGAAGTATGGAAGGGATGCTTCTCCAGTTTTGGTGGTTATTCTTACTAATTCATAGCCTCATAATTTCTTGGTTCCATTCAGAGCTCCATTTATGGCACTAGAACCCTATCCTTGTTTATAGCGTCTATTTAAAACTATGTCCCTCAAAAAATAAAAATTAGAATCTTCTAAGTCTGGAAAAAATGCACAGTGTTTTATGTCACCCTTTGCCTTTTTTTGTTATGTGTTGTAATGAACCCCTGACAATTCTCCCTCTACTTTCTTTAAAACGCTATTACCAGGTCTTCCTAAAAAATTAATCCTCAAGCCTCACATAACTTACAATAAAAGTTAAAGTTTATAACCAGATTTGTGATCCTCATTCCTTGATTACCACAAAAATATCTAATTTGGGTGCTCTATCTATCAATCATTTTTTAGCCTTAGTTTTCTCTGCCTTTGCTAGCTCTCTGTTAGCTTTTTCTCTTCTCATATTTTCTTATTTATCATAAATCCTAAATCAACTTCAGAAAATTCAGAGCTATCTTCTAGGTCCTCATCTGAGTGCTCATTCCAACTTTTTTTTAGTTATATTTTTCTTAACCTCTGTCAATGTCTCCTGTCTTTTATAAATGCATCAAGGCCTCCTGTGAGCCCTGCTTAGAAAAAATCCTTATTCCAAAAAAAATTCTGTGTTAGTTTATACTCTTTCAAGATTATAAAACATTTTTCAAGAAAAAAAAAGCCAAAATGAAATTTATAGTTTATCCTCATTCAGGAATTTTTTCTTTTATTAATAGAACTTTCCTAAGGTATAATTGTTTGGCCTGATCTTCAGCTACATGCTACTTTGATTAATCAACATTCAATTCCTCCATGAAGTAAGATACTCCAGTTATTTTTTTCATTATCCCATAAGTGCCATTTCACCTATCAGCTAACATTCCCTCCCATTGACTTTCTAGGCTTAAGTCAAAAACCAAGACTAAATCTGTTTGTTTCAATGGCTTCTTTAATCTATGTTCCAAGTGCTCATCCCAATATCAAACTGATTTGTAATGGATCTGTGTCATCCTTTTATATTTTTTTTTACAAACTAATCTTTTCTTTCCATTTGTGGCACTCTTTCCATAATTAAATCCTCTGTAGAGAACTTCTTGTCTCAATCACATCCTAAAAATGATCCCAATTCAAGGAAAATAGAAAATACTTCCCTCCAACCAAATATGAGCTCAAAAGGTAAGAGTCCCATAGTTCTCTTGACTAAAATTTTATCTAAAAATTATACTTATTGCAAGTACATCTTCCTCTTAGCCCCATTAGTTCTGAATAACTTGACAAGCACATTTTTAATGACATTATTTCCTTGCTAAACCATTTGCTCTTCCTCCAGATCATTAATCAAATTTTAGAAACAATCTCTTAACTATCTCTTTAATTTATCATGAAAATTTGGTGATAACATCCACAGTTACCATTTTCATTACTTCATACCTGTAAACCCACTTGATCTTGGGAAATTCAGATACATTAATTTCCTTGAGATTTACTAAAGACACTGTTTCCACCCATCTTGAAAAATTATCCCTGGCTACAACCAGGTATTTAAATCACCCTCATTTAAGATGAACTTTGACTAAGCTGATTTTTCAAAGATATTATCTTCTCCTGTTGCTTTTCCTTTCTCTTTTGAGTTTCTTTAATTCCTGTTCTGAAATTCCATACAAGACTTGACCCAATATTTCACCTCATTTTTACTCTAGGCCACTAAAATATCCCATTAACTCTGTGATAACTTTCATCATTTCCCCTGTGTCCTAAACTCTCATGTAGCTCTTAAAGAATTTTCTACTTTTTCTTGCTTGTCTCAATCACCTGCTGCAGAGTAGAACACTGATTTATCCATAATTTTCTATCCTTAGCAAAATAACTCTTAGTGTGCCTCTCTATCTTTTTCCAATTCTCTTTATCACAGTACTCTGGATGGCTGCTTACTTCCAGATATAAATTCAATCATTCTGCCCCCTTGAAATCAGATGAACTATCATCTAAATTTCCTTCCTCTATTGGAATATTACTTTCTTGACTCAATATTTAGTCATCATCCTCCTCTTAATCTTCAGACTTTTTTTCATGTGCACTTTTTGTTTCTGAAATAGATCCTGCTTCAAGCACTCAAGCCTCCTCTTCCAAAGATACCCCTTGCACATTTCTGTTGATCTTTTGAATCAATGCTTCTTTTGAAACCTCTCTAAAATCTTAACAGACAATATTTAATTTAATTTTTCCGTAAAGTTTCATCATATATTACCTTTCTAGTTTTTTATCATTGCAGATGGTCATCCAGTGGTTATATAGTTTAGCATCTTTGCAGAGCTTCATCCTAAGCCTCTGATAGAAATATTCAGTCCTATTTACCACTTTTTATTTTCTTCAAAATCTTCTGCCTCTGAATTCTCTTCTCGTTCTGGCTTTCTAGATAGAGAATCAAGCATTTAAAAGAATTCCCTGGCTTTTGAACCAAATCAAAAATAAAATATATTATTTTTTGCCACCCATCTAGTAATAGGCACATCTGATAAAATTGAGCTTCATATCATTTGATCTAATCATAGTTCATGAAATTCTAATTTAAATTTTTCCCCTAAAGCATCCATTTTAACCTCTTGAGAATTTTTCTCAACACTGCATAACACCAGTTTAGACAGAAGGTACCTGGACTCAAACTTTGTGAAATCCTTTGTTTCATATAGTCCAGACCTATCATTTTCTTCCTCATCCTCAAAAGAAGGTCTTTTCATAGATTCCTTTTCATTAATTCAAAATACTCCTTAAATTCCTTTTTCTAATCCCATTCAGAACTTCTCTTAGTAAAGCACCTCAAAGGAGAAAATAAAAAAGCAAAATCATGGATGAACTGTCTTAAAAACATGAAAATCTCCTAGCTCCCCCATAATTCCATAGTGTTTCTTGGTCTTGTCCATGTAATAGCAATGTTCTTCTATTTTTCTGAAATGATCCTCCCTTTAATACATACAACATGTCCTAAAAAGACTACACCTGGAACACAACAAGAAAATCTAGACCCTGAGACAGTTAATTCTGCTTCCTCTATCCTAAAAAGCACTCTTTCAAGAGTAAAATTATATTCCTCAATAAATATTCTAAGATAATGATTCTCCTCTCAAACCTTTCCATAATAATTTCTCTTTAGTCCTTATATACCACTGTTATCAATAAACATTCCTACGTGCTCTGGGATCTTGTCATGTAGTATCCATACCATATCACCACAGAAAAAATGGGGGGGTATTGCTAGCAATACCCCTTGCTTGAGCTCCGTTGAGCCACAAATCTATGCTTGAATTATGCACACATCATCACCATGTAGGAAATTGTTTGGCCTTACATTTAGTCAGAGATTTGTCACAAATTGAGCTCAAGATGAACCTACATTGATCACCGTTTGATCTTGTAAAATCCTAATTTGATCATCAGTTAAGCTCCCTTTGATCTCACTTTGATCTAACATAAGCTTTTGCATATCCAATATGTCAACTATTCACTTTCAAAAAGATTCGTAATGAATTTCACATGGAATATTAGAAACGAAACCAGTAATTTTGAGTAAATGTCTCATCAAAATGATTAATCTACAACAAAATACCATCAAAATTCAATCTGATTACTGAAAACTTTTGTTAAAATGACTAATAGATATTTAAATTGGAAAATAATATTCCATTTCTCAATTTCAAATTCAAAATATAAATCCTCGTTTGAAATGTGAATTTTGTAGATTCCTTGCCTTCCTATATTATGAGTAATATTTGAGGTATTTTACACCTTTGTAAATATGGTGTTGTGCTGCTAGAAATTATCTCTGTTTCAATTCAACTTTATTGAAGCTTGATTCCAGAATGATACATATTTTATAACTATTTTGAGAAAAAAGTCACTAGTAATGAATTTAGCCTTTTATCTGTCCTTTATTAAACCTCACTTAATCCTACTTAAATCCAAATTGACCCACAAAAACCTTATTTGGGATATTTTTTAGCCCAGGATGATTCAAGATTGGAGCAAAATATTATTTTAAATATCCAATATGCCTATTGATTAAATTTCTTCAAGCTTACTTTAAATTCACATTAACATTAACTTTCACAGGAAATATTAAACACAAATCTTGAAAATATAGTATTTAAAATCATAATAAATATAATATAATATGCTTACAACAAAATTTTCTTTCTGGATTAATTGAAACAAAAAATTTTTCATTTGTGAAAATAGAAAAAATACTATCCATCCTGAATTTAGAATTCATTTTTAAAAATTTAATGCCCCCTCACTTTCAAGTTTATCATGTATTTCGAAAATTATATTTTTAATAATTTTGTGAATAGTACACCTGAGATATAAACTTGGGGATATCAAAAACTAAAACATCAGCAAATTGAAATGTTTTTTATTGTTATGAATGGAAATAATGATTGAAAAACACCATTAGAGCAAGTTTGATTTTGAATAATAGGCATACTTTCTCATGTAAATTTCAGTAAAAATAATTTTTATTCTTACTTAAGTTGCGGTGGATACATTTGAGCTCAAAAAGAATTAAAATTGATAAAATAAGACTTCTATAGTTCATATTCAAAAATGAAATCACCCTTCATTATCTACCTGTAAACTATTTTAAATTGAATAATTTCAAAGTCAGTATATACTGATGTTATTTTTTCTTTTAAAAAATTTATTATATAGATTAATAGTCATAAACAGTTGACATAGATGTTAAATCTATATAAGCAATCTTTAATTCATAAAATGATAAAACTATCTTTTATGTAAAAAGTGATGAAGGAAAAAAATATTATTAAATTTTTGATGCACTATCAATAAAATTGAAGATAGAGCATATCAAAAGTTTAAACTTAATTTCAATTTTGATATCATCATTTTATTTTATTTTACTTGAGTAGAAAACAGATTTTAAATCTCAATATAATTTTAAATCCCATTAGTTTGTAGATTTCAACATTTGAAACTATGAAATAAATATTTATGAAAGAATTTTACAATATTTGCCCTTCTAAAAACTCATAAATCCAACTTCAAATCTTCTAACCTTCACAAGTAACCACAATGCATTCTGAAAATACTCTATATTTAAATAATTAAAGGTAAATAAAATTATTTTTTTATTCTTTATTTCAATTTTTGATAAATAATATATATATATACATATATATATATATATAATTTCTTAAAAAGTCTAAGAGGGAACTTAATAGTGGTTTTGGCATTAGATATATAGATTCAACTTTCAAAAAATTTGTTTGGAATAAATTACAAAGACAAAAAGGATATATTTTGATGAAAGAATACTGATTTAGGTTCTCTTAAAATATTATTAACCATTTTTATGGAATATTAATCCATGGTTATCATTCTTTATGATATTATCATAGAATTTTTTCCTTTTTTAATATAATGTTTTTCTATTGTGTGGTATGTAGGCTAAGATAAGTTTAAAAGATTTATTGAAGATATATATACCAGAAACAGTATAATTTGTAGATTTATAACTATAACTTACTTTTCTGATGTTTTACATCATTGATAAGTAGCTCATGCATTACACAAGTAAATAATTATAGTCTCTGGAAATAATTCCTTGTGAATTTCAAATTTTTTGTTATTCTTAAAATCATTACTCAAATAAACTAAAATTTCTTCAAATATTGATTGAAAGAAGGAGTTACAAAATCTTATTTTGTAGTTATAAAAGTTTGAGTTATTTTTCATATTATCAAGTATAATGAACATTTGTAAATTTTAACTTGAAAACTAGTGATCATAGCAAAGTAACACTGGAAGAATCAGATAAAAAGGGTGGAATAAAGTCATAGCACAACAGGAAATGATACAAAATTGTTGATTTTTATCTCATAAAATTCAACTTATTTTTAACATATTTTACCACCTTTAGATAATGTTTAGTGGATTTTAACATTATTATAACAAGCAAACTTAACAATTTTTTGATTTTTTTAACAAAAATAAATATTTTTAGATCATTTTTTTAAAAAATATGACTTATTTTTATGCTTTATCTACAATAGTTAGTAGTTTTTTTTGCAGAAATTACTTGTTTTGATATTCTATTTTTGAATTTTTTAAGAGACTTCATTGCATTAAAGTTTTGTAATAATTTTTCATTAAAGCATCATATTTTAAATCTAGAGAATTGGTTTTGAAATAATATATATTTTCATGTTAATTGACTCATTATTTTTGGATTGATAAATTATGTTAAAATTGGGATTGCTTATTTCTAGTGAGTGTACATCATAGTTTGTTTTCAAATCAAAGATTAATAAATGGTGAAATTTGGTAAAATTCTAAATATCTTTTAAACCTTTTTGATTTAAATAATGTTTAATGTTATGTAATCATTCTATAAGTAGAACACAGTTAAAATCTGATAATGGTACATTGCTTTCAATTTCTAATACTAAAATTCTTTTCTACTTGAAACAATGTAAACTAAAGCTTGGTATCTCATAAGAAACTCACAATTTTCAAAAATCATATTTCCAACTTTTTAAACATGATACACATTAAAATATATTTTTAGAATAATTTCCTAATTAGTTTCAAATACTAGAAAATAATGACCTCAATTTATTTTAATACTTAAACCATTCTGATGAGTGAATTTCACAATCCTCTAAGTAACATATGGTTACCATTTATACACATATGCATGATTTCTCCTTTTGTTTAATTTTAGCTGAATCTAAAAAGTAAAATCACATGTTGAATATCATCTATAGATAAACTTCTTATATTAGAAGCTAATATTTCATATGAGAAATTTGTTATTGAGTTTGGGAAACATTAATAAGTGTTGGGTATTATAATTGAGCCATTTATTCAAGTAAATAAAAAAGGATGACGTTCTAAATATTTCATATATATATATATATATATATATATATATATATAATAAAAATTAATTATATAGTAGCATTTAACCATGTTTTTATACTAATGTCATATAAAAAAAGGGATTGAACTAAAACTTTCAGTAAAGAAAATAAAAATAAGATAAGTTAATATTCTTGTTTATATTCTCATATTTTTGAAATGGCTTACTTAAGGGAGAAAATTATTTGGTTTTAGAGTACAAGAATTTCTAGATAAAAATCTTCACAATATAGTTTGACCCTCTCAAAAAGAAAATTCCTCAAATTTTACTATCACATTTTATATATTTGTTAAGTAATAGAAAATGGAGTTGTGTCTTTGACAATGAAGCTTTAGAAAATGAAATAAATGATTTAAATTTATAATATAATTTTTGAAACAATAAATCATGTATTCAAAAAAAATTATATATCTTACAATCAAGATAACAGTATTAATTAAGCAACTCTAACAACTTTGGAAAGAAACAAGAAAAAAATAATTAGTAAAATGCATAAGTTATTTTTAGAATTTAAGGAAACTTAATAGCTCTACCTGTAAACTAGCCTTAAAGCATGTTTGGATTTAACATGTGGAAATTCATACATATTACCCTTCCATCATTAGAGCAGAATAAAATTTATGTAGTTTTATTTTTTTAATTTATAATAGTATTTTTATTTTTGGCTTTTTCATTAGTATAACTATATATTTTTTAACTTTTTTGTTTTTCATAACATAAGTTCAAAGCTGCACATCACTACTTCAAGATGAAACTCCATATAATGTAATCAATGAATGATATATTATAATGAATTTTACTAGAGACTTTTCAAAAATGGTGATTAAGAATACTTATTATAATTTTTTAAATTTTTATTATTATTCTATCTCTTGAAAGGAGATGTCCATATCTCAATTTAATTAGTTTTTCCTCAGAAAAATTTATTCTTGATCTAAATAAAATTGCATCACTATTAACTAGATGTTATTATACAATTTTAACAATTTTTTATCTGAACATAGTTGAAAGTATGTATAAATTAAAGTGTTTCCACATAGTCTTACTATTATCCCACCATTATTTTCACATTTAGATTTCATTATAACTGTAAAATAAGTTTTTCAATAATTTTAATAATACCTTAATATTTAATAATTTAGTTACATAGTAGATTTTTTATCCTTTTTTTATATGAGGCTTATTATATAAACACTACTTTTAGATTTTATCCATTTTGATGTCTGATAATTTAAATTTTCATTTAACTACCCAAATTATATCAAAAAAAATTCAAAAGTATATTTTTTTAATGTACTCTTTTTGATAAACTTATCATTTCTTATAGGTTATTCTTCAACTATTTATTGTAATTAACTACCCACTCATTTATGGTCTGTTATTGTTGTTCATTACATACAGACAAAATAAGGATACTCTCATATTATATTGGAGTTTTAAATTAAAAAGTAAATACTAGTGGCTGGTATTAAATATGAAGTTGTTATAACTAAGTTGAACATTAATTAATTATTAAATGGCATTTTATATTACAAATTTTATTGAATGTATATAAAAATAACACTCAAGAAATATATATAAGATATATATATAACCATTGTATATCAAAAATGAAGTACTTATCAACATCGTCTTTTTAAATGATTTTCAAATTTACTTAAAGAGACATTAATATTACCAATTCAAATTTTATATCAAATACAACAATATTATTATTTCATTTTTAATTATTTTACAAAAAATTTGAGTTTCAAAGTAATTTAATTCAGTATTTAATGAATGTTTTTGAAAAATATTTTTAAAAATAGAAATAACCCCTCACAAAAAAAAATATAATTTTTTTTACTTACAATTTGCACCATATTTCTACCCTTAAAATATTTGTATTCTTCTAACAAAAATATTTTTTAAATAAATTTAAAATTTTTTTCATTATTCAATTACAAAATGTCAAATTTATAATTTATTTTACCTTACTAAAAAATTTAGTTGAAAATTTAATTTTGTATTTCCAAAAAATAAACTTAAATGTCAAAAATTAAAAAACAAAATTATAAATATAATGATGAGAAAGAGGTAGATTAAATTTAAAATATTCATATAAAAAAATTCATATATTTTATGGTGTTTGAATTTTAAATTTAATGTATTAAAAAATAATTATTAAATAACCAAGCCAAATGAAATTGGCTTGGATTTTTGGTATCACTAGAACTTATTTTTTTTCTTATACTCACATTTTAATTTTTAATTTTTTTTTTTTTTCTACATTTCTCATTTTTTTTTAATGATTTTTAATGTTTTTAAGACCGAAGTTGCTTTCAAACAACTTCGGTCTAACGTTTCTCTCACTTTCCCACCAGATTGCACCTGGTAGGGAAAGTCGCTTCCATTTTAGAGACCAAAGTCCCTTTCAGGGACTTTGGTTTCTCTGTGTGCATTGCACAGCCAGAATAAAACTGGCTGTGCAATGCACTGCATGAAGCACATGCAACTGGCATCGCTGCTGCAAGTAATGCGCATTGCATGCAACGCGCGTTTCTGCTGCATGCAGCGCGCATTGCACATGCTGCGCATATCTCATGCAGCTGACTTGATATCAGCTGCATGAAATATGGTAGCGATTGTGCAACGCGCGTTACTTGCAGCAGCAACGCGCGTTGCACACTGCTTTGGCCACCTCCCAGCCTAGTAAATTAGCTGGGAGGGTGGCAAACATTACAGCAAGCAATCGAAGTCGCTTTTAGCGACTTCGATTGCTTGAAAGAGACACTTCCAGCCAGGGGAAACCTGGCTGGAAGTACTAAATTGCAATGTAAGGGACCCAAGCCAATTTCAAAGGCTTGGGTCATAAATTAAGGTTTCTAAAAAGAAGCCAGTATAAATCTGGCTGCAATAAAAAGTAAATTTTTTAAATAAAATACATAAAAAAATAAAAATTTGTTCAAATAAAATATACAACACTCTTCAGCCAGTAAGAAACAGCCTTCGATTGTTACACATAGAAACAAAATCAAATGTTTCTTTCATCAACATTGGCCATGTTTCAATATTTTGAACCAAGTAAGATCAGGAAAAAGGTCACAGCAAAAAAATTGCATAATTAAAAGTCTCCCAATTTAATATGGTGCGGATGTTCATATTTTAGAAATAGGTGGTGCACATTATAGTTTCCTTTAAAAAAATTCAAAAATGAATTAATTTTGGCGCAATGTAAATTTAAATGTGATGAGTGTATGTTTTTTAGCTACGTGAAACATGGTAGCTAGAATTATGTGGCGTCAATTTTTTTTAGATGTGAAATTCAGTGTTCCACAAATGTGCATCTGTACAACATGCAGCCAAGTAAATTCTAGCTGGAATTAGTATATGCATAGGAAAAAATGATCATGCTGTGTACAGTGCCTTGGCAACATCATTCTTGGAATTTAGATGAAGTTTATCATATGACTTGGAGAGCTGCATTTTTTTGAAAATGTGATCAGTGAAAATTCATGATATATACATCTGTTTGCCACCCAATTTATTTTTCCTTTCTCTTTCTCACTTACCTTTTTCAAAAATTATCAATCATATTTTTGCTTTATCATTTTGAATTATTGGTACTATTTTCTTGACCTTATCTGATTACCGGTAAGCAAATTTTTCTTGCTATTGCATTTCATATCATTTTGGTTTGTTACACTTTTTTACACTTTTGACAAGTTAATCTAATGATTCTAATTCTGAATTTATTTTTATAGTATCTTTTACTGTACCCTTTCGATTCATTATAAAATAATTCTTTTTCAGTTAACTTAAAGTTTTTTTATTTGTTTGTCAATTTACTTTTCTTTATTCCTTATCAAAAATGTTCAATTTATTTATCTAACCATTTATTTTTTAAAACAGTGATTATAAAATAAACTTTATAATTAATTTTGATCAATCAGCTACAAATGGAAGAAGCTTTTATAGACATGTAAGTTCATGTTTTGCTTATCATTTTTCTATATTTCTTTAATACTTTCTCAACCATTATATTATTAATATGAAAAGTAAAACATCATCTCTTACTTGCTGAAAGCATACAGGATAATGTTTTGCTTTTCATAATAATAATTAGATTGTTTGTACTTTACCTTTAATTTATTGATTTTTAAGTTGTTTCAAAGTCTCGTACTTGCTGAAAGCATACAGGACAATGCTACAATTTAAAAATTAATAATTTATTGAAGTATAACTTTCTAAGTCAATATATTGATCAGAGCAAGATTTTTAATTTTATATATGTGGATATCATAATTCCATAAATTTTTTAATATTACTAGTGTATTGGAGTTATACTTTCATTATATTATTAATATTAAGTGTAGAGCCAAATCTTGTACTTGCTGAATGCATACAGGATAAAGCTATACTCTTTATATGTATAATTTAATAAAGTATACCTTTGAAATGCTTTCTTAATATTTGAAATAAAGAAAAAGTATATAAATTTACTAATATGTAGATATGCTAACTTTTGTATTTCTATTATTGAAGATATGATAAAGTTAAAGGTATCATTGACTGATAATTGAAATTATGTTACTATTTTCTAATTTTTGATTTTTTTCTATTTTAAATCAAAATTGAATTCTCTTAGGATTGAACCATCAATGAGTAACGATTTGAAAAAAAAAAAACGGCCAGGGAAGAACTCTAACAATAGGTGGGCGAAAGACATTGCTACTGGAATGAAACTTGTAAACGCTCTTGGAATGGATACAAACGGTAAGAAGCCACATTTCTATGCACGATCTTATGCAAATAATATGACAGATTGCAATAATTATTACAATTTTTTTCCTGGATGTAGTATTTATAAACCAAAAGGTGTCTTAATACCTAATGTTCTTGTGCAGACTTTTGAAATTCATGAGCTCAAAGAACTAGATATGTTAGAAGCTACGGTGCGATGCATTAAGGATCTTTCTTACTGCGAACATGAAATTAAAAATAATGGTTATCATCAAAGAGCTGGTGGTTTTGGAAAAATTTTTGGTGGTGGCTTTATTTTAGATAGAAAGAAATCTTTACATATTCGTAAGTATCACTTTTTTTAATTTAAATACTGAATTTTTGAATGCTTTTCCTTGCAGATGAATACACTGATGATATTGTAAAAACGGATGAATATAAAAAACGAATGAAGAGGATTGCAATGTACTTTGAATATTTTTTTAAAAAAATATCATATGTAAAGTACAATGAGGCAACTAATCTTTGGGCAAAACTTGGTATTCCTGGATTTTCAAAAGTTTCTAGTGAAGAAGAGGGTGTACCGTTTGCTAGTAATTTAACTTGGACATCTGGAGGGAATGGTAATGGGTTCTCTAATGAGGTTCATCTCAATAAGGATGCAAGTGAGTATACTTTAGGAATATTTTTTCCTAAAGATACAGAAAAAAACACCATTCATATGAAGTATGATAAGACCCAACCATGACAAATAGGTGGAGAACTTATGTTTCCCGAAATTCGAAGTAAAATCAACTTTGAAGCAACTAATGGAATAACAGTGACATTATGGCCTGCCAATCAACTAAGGCATTTTACCTCAAGATGTCATGAAATTCCTGGCTTCACTAGGATAGGTTCTTCTATTCAAATCAGCACTAGACTTTTTCATGCTATAGAAAAGCTTAATGTTTTTGATATTGATATTTCAGAATACTTAGAAATTAAAAAAGAAAAATTTAGGTTAGAATATTTGATTAGTGCTTTGAGAGTTTTTTTGAAAAGAGATGACTTAATA
This sequence comes from Hemileia vastatrix, assembly GCA_030280995.1. Classification (NCBI taxonomy): domain Eukaryota; kingdom Fungi; phylum Basidiomycota; class Pucciniomycetes; order Pucciniales; family Zaghouaniaceae; genus Hemileia; species Hemileia vastatrix. Next base: position 33,279,015 of record JASXTE010000005.1, read on the forward strand.
GAGGAAGAAATAGAATCAGCAAAGTATTATTTATCTAATGTTAAGACAAATCTAAAAAATCTAGATATATAAATATTAAAAATTTATATTATATATACACAACTTAATGCAAATTTAAACATGATAAATACTGGGAGTAGCTGTAACATTTTCAGTTTTGATAATTATAGTATTATCTATTTTTTTTATTTGTGAAATAAAATAATTTTTTTCATAATATTATAAGAAAATTTGATTTACTTTTGAGGAAATATATAAGTTGTGAAATCTTTAAATGTAATTTTTATTAAATTGGTAGCAAAGGTTCTAAAATAAAAAAAACTATAATAAAGAATTTGAAATATATTAGCCATAAAAATGTGCTTTTAATGCTACCAAATTAACTGTATAGTATTTTAGGTCAAACAGGCTTATTAATAAAAAAGGTAATAATAAAGAGTTGAAGAAAGAATTTTGAATCAATAATAGATTAAATTGTATTTTTTTAAGAATGTACTCATTTAATTATTTAAATTGTTCTACTTCTGATTAAAAATGTTACAATCAACGAAAATATTTGTAATAATTAATAGATTATATAATATTAAAGGTAAAGTAACAAAACTAGAGCAGTTATCATATTTTTATATAAACAATAAAATATTTAAGAATTTAATACAAGTATTTGAAATCATATAAGTAGATTTTAAAATCTTTGTTATTGCTGGACTTACAATAATTTTTTTTTATAATTACTTTAGAAAATCATGTCAAAGGTTACTTAATAAATTTCAAAGATGGTCACATTTTTGACATATTTGAAGGAAAATAACTTGAATTATACAAGATATATCATATAGACAGAACTTTATCTATTTACATGTTGGAATATTAATTTATTGAAAGGCTATGTTTAGCAAAAAAAGGTGATACTGGCTGAATGGAGCTCCAGTGATTAAGAAAATCTGCAGAAATAGCCCTAGCAATTCCTGGAGGACTTGGGGTATCAAATTTTAAAGGAAATGTATCACACTTGCCTATAAAAGGTTTTATTAATGTTAAAATATAGTTATTTAAATTTTTCCAAATTATTTCTTCCATCAAATGATTTTTTTTTTCATGTAAATTAAGAAACTTAACTTCTGATATTACCTCCAAGCAATCAGCTGCTGAAGCCAATCTATGATCTTGAGAGCTCAGAAATAAACCACAGACACCATCAATTATATAGAATGTGAAAGATTGATATCGGTGGTGGGAGTATTCAGAATTTATTTTGTTTAGTGCAGCCTTTTGTTTCTCTCTCATTATAGTCAGTTCAGTATTTTCGTTTTTCTCACTTAATTGTTGAGCTTCACTAGTCTTGCCACTTGATATTGTTGCAGCACAATATTTTGATTTAAGAATGATAATTGACATAATTATATCAATGATAATATTGCTGATTTGAAGAAGAGTTGACATTGATATATCACGGGTTTGAAGTGCAGTGGGACCAACTTCTAAGCCATCAGAAATCGGACTCTTCAGATTTGAAAGGTGAGCTAGAAGCTGAAGACCACGTTCAATTGGACAATCTGAGTTAATGTTTTGATGTGATGGAAGCTGGCTGAATTCATGTGCGGTCAGATAAAGTGAAGATGATATAAGAGATACCCATGAAGAACGGCAGTGGTCACTTGGGATCATTAATCTCATGAGCATTCGGATAAGATTGGATTCAGGGTGATCCGTTTTCTTTGTTGAGGAAAGAATTTCAGTATTTAAACCATCAGGATCACATAAATCTTCCATTTTTTTGAAATCAATATTATCGAGTACCCATAGCTGTGAGCTATCAATCTCTAAAAAAATATTTGCTACAAAAGGAAAAAAAAATAAGTAAAAGAACAAAAGTCAAGACTAAAAATTATGGTAACTTACATAACTCAGTAGGTTTTGAAAGCCAATCTTCTCCACAAGATTTTTCCCAATGAAAAGTAAACATTGGAATATTTGACATGGGTTCTTGGGAAGAAGTAGAAGAGCGTAATTCGAGGAGAGTAACAATTTCCAACCACGACCTGAGGACCTTTGCCGTGCTGATTCTACCTTTATAAAAATTATGAATTTTACAGAATTCCTCCTGCAAATCAGATGCTTTTAGAACTGAGGGTGAATTAGTTAGAGGTTTGTTCGATATCTTTATTGGAGTTGATTTCATTGTTAGAGAAGCTTTCAAAGAGGTCAAAGTAGGTAATTTAGGAGGTGATGGGTATTGCTTCTTAGAAATGAAGGAATTTGGTGATGAGCTTTTTGAATCATCATCTTTATCAAACATATCAACATGTCTTGAAGAAGATTTTAAACTTTGCTTTTTTTGATGAACAAGCATAGCTTCATATTCTGATAGTTGATCATCGCTATTTTCATTGCTCTTTTCATCATCTTCATCAGGGAGAGGGCGTTTATGGATGGAACAATCTACAGCAGGTGAGTTTCTGGTACAAAATATCAAAAGAAAGATAAAAAGTACAATATGTAAGCAATAAAAGAGATATATGATTGAATTTTAAAGATAAAATAATAACAATAAAAAAAAAGGAAACAAGAATATACTCATTATCAAAACATTTGCTTTTTTTTGAGATTTATTATTTGATACATCAGAAAATTCATTAGCAGAAGCCGGTTTAATACGTCGAACAAAAGAGGAGCCTTGGGATAATCTCTTTTTCTTGGAGCGGATAACAGGTGTTTCAAGATTTTCCTTAGAAGTTGAAGCATGAGTTGAAGCTGATGGTTCATCTGTCTCATCATCATCCCTAATGACAATGACTTCATCAGGAGGAATCATACCCTCCTCATAAGCTACAAATATATATGAAGAAAAAAAAATATTAATAATCTTATCTACTAATTTAAAAGGAGACAAAAAAGGTGATGAACATACATTTTTCAAGGCTTTTCACATATTGGAGTAATTCATTACAAGGGTTAGATAAATATGAAGGAGAAGGATTATTGTTAAGGATCTTGACAAGCTCTTCTGTTTTATCTCTAGCCAATTCAAGTAAATTGCGATACTGAACTCTTGTTATTTCCTGCCTCTCATTGCTAAGTACAGGAGGGTTAGGTGCCATGCCATGTGGCAGACATGGTGCAAGCTCAAAAGCTTCAAAGCGAGTATCAATCAGAGAGTGGGATGAAACACATTTGGGTGCTGGAAAATCAAATTTTTGAAAAAAAAAGATATAGAACATAAGTGAAATATATAAATTAAGAGAGAGGAACATGATATACATACAAAGTGGAGGTGTAGGATTTTGTATACTAGACATATTGATTAATGAATATTAAAAAAAAGTATTCGATATCAAAAAATTATGATGTAATATGATGAATAATTATAAGAAACTCTATTCTAGAAAATTGAAGTTGATATTTTAATAGGATAAAAAATTGAATAAGATTAAGATTAAAGTGAGGATGAAAGAAACAGAAAACATAAAGAGGGGGATTTTATATTATTTGAGCTTTTTTTAACATGTATTATTCATAGTGGGGTAAACTGAGTAACATGCTAAATCACAATCTGTTTATATTGAAGCGAAATTTGATGTAGCTAACAGAAAATACTAGTAATTCTTTGGGGACTTTTAGTGTGAAAAACAAATAATAACAAATGTATATCCCATATGCAAATTGCCACGGGTAAATACAAAATTTTTTAAATTAGAATTTACTCCTAAACAATGGAGATACACTTAATTAGTATATTATATGAAAAAAAAGGATAATCCTTTATGAATATTTGTTAAATTTAATTTCAGATGACAATGCGAGATTCACATATATACTGATATGCCTCATCAAACAAGAAATGAATTATAAATATAAAATTGGTAACATTAGAATTTAAGATAAGAATTTGTTTTTTAAGTGACAGGAGGAGTGTCAGGCTAGGGTGTGGGCACCATGACCAAACCTTTGATAAACTTGGATACAACTAAGGGAAAAAAAAAATTGAATAGTTTTATTTTGCAATATATCTTAGTCTGCACAAGATATTGCATTGTTGTCCCTAACTATACCAAAATTGTTACTTTTCAAAAGTTATAGGACTACTAAGTTGATAAAATATTATTATGAATCACCCAATGAAATACCTTAAGCAACATTCAAAATTATTAAAATATTAATATTCAATTTGAGATTTGGATTAGCTAATTTTTCACAACTTACCACAGTTTTGATTAATATAATAAAACTTGAAAAAAATTGTTGAGATAACCTAGAAATGGGTGCAAGAAAATGATGAAACATATGACTTGAAACTTAACTCATACACTATTGATAAACTTCATGGATCCTGATTAATTTCTATCGAAATTAATTTTGAGACTAGCATATTGAATTTTAGCTATGACCAAGTACTGTAAGTGCCATGGTTTGTATTCAAAATATTGGTGTTGAAATTAATTTTCATAGGAATCAACAAGTATCAGATGGCACCATGCATGAAACACTGACAGAAACCATCAAATTTATGAGGCAATGAACCTCATAATTTCAATCGAAATTAATATAGACCCCTGCATATTGAATACAAGCCATTTCACATGGACTACACAGACATAGATAAAATTCAACATGCATGGCTTAAAATTAATTTTGATCGAAATTAACCAAGGCATTAAAACATCAATTTTTATATGGTGTACTTGATCAAACCAGTTTATCTAACTGCTTAGCTTACCTATAATTATAGGAATTTTATGCATAGTCCATGTCCATATTAATTTCAATCGAAATTAATGTTGACTAATACATAATGAATACATGCTATGCCACTTACACTTGCCAGGCATAGCGACCATTAAATATGCCAGTATCAAAAATTAATTTCGATCTAAATTAATGAGCATGATAATCATGAATTTCTGGAGTCAACTGCTTATTTTTATGCATGGTGCCTTGCCAACATTAATTTCAATCAAAATTACTTTTGATACTGGCATATTGCATGTATATATGCCTGGAAAGTGTAAGTGGCATAGTGTGTATTCATTATGTATTGGTCAACATTAATTTCGATAGAATTTAATGTTGACATTTGCATATTGAACCCAAGCCAGAAAACAACCCAGAAGATTCTTCATAAAACTTCCCATTAATTTCGATCGAAATTAAGGCTCACCATATACATATTGAATGGTAGTTATATCTGGTCTGAGTAAGTGGAGATTACTTATATTCAATATGTATTGGTCAACATTAATTTTGATCAAAATTAATGAGCATTTTGATCATGAACTTTTTCAGTCAGTTAGTTGTTTCAATGCATAATGGCATTCCAACATTAATTTTGATCAAAATTAATGTTGAAATGATATAATGCTTTTTTGCATGACATGTAAAGGACGGCAAGTATTTTTAAGTATTGAAATTTACTATACATGTTGAGGGTAAATATAAAATTTACATATCCATATTAATTTCTATAAAAATTAATGTTGACTAATACATAATAAATAGTAAATATGCCTGGCTAGTGTAAGTGGCATAGCTTTTTTCAATCTGCACTTGGCAACATTAATTTCGATCGAAATTAAGGTTCATGATTATCATCAATTTATTCAGTCAGTTGCTTACTGTTATGCATGGTAACATGTCAACATTAATTTTAATAAAAATTGAATTTGACATGCTACCAAGCATTTTTATGTAAGATGAAAAGTAGGGCACTCTATTCTTAAGTAAACACATTACAATGCATATTGAGCATGTAAATATCATTTACACATTAATATTAATTTCAATCAAAATTAATGTTGATCAATAAACATTGAACACAAGCTTTACAACTTACACACACCAGATATAACTACCATTCAATATGTATATGGTGCTCACTAATTTCGATCGAAATTAATGAGCAGTTTTATGAAGAATTTTTTGGGTCATTTGCTGGTTTGGGTTCAATATGAAAATGTCAATATTAAATTCTATTGAAATTAATGTTGACCAATACGTAATGAATACACACTATGCCACTTACACTTTCCAGGAATAGACACCATGCAATATGCCAGTATCAAAAGTAATTTCAATCGAAATTAATGTTGGCAAGGCACCATGCATAAAAATAAGCAGTTGACTCCAGAAATTCATGATTATCATGCTCATTCATTTCGATCGAAATTAATTTTTGATACTGGCATATTTAATGGTAGCAATGCCTGGCAAGTATAAGTGGCATAGCGTGTATTCACTATGTATTGGTCAACATTAAATTCGATTGAAATTAATATGGATACATAAATGTGACATAAAGAGGTATGGACCATCAATTTGTTGAAAATACATTTTTATATCTCATACATTATTTGTTTTTCTTAAATAAAATGTTACTCTCTCTCAATATCACTTTATAACATTTACCAAGCTGCTTTGAAAAAAAACAGAATACATAAAATTCAATATAAGATAGCTATATTACACAGAAGATCACCGTTATACCTAAGTTATGATGATGTTGATGCTCTATTAATTGATTCCCGAATCTTTACAAGATCAATATCAGCTCCAACCCCAAGTGACTCACGTTCATTCACAGATAATCCTTGCAAAAATGTTGCTGAATAGCAATTCTTGGGGAGGTATTTGGGAACATTGAATATACCATTTTGTGCAACTGTCCTTTCTGATGACCGTGAATATGTTTTTAATGCTGATTTTTTTTGAGCTGGTGTATGGGCTAAGTCCTTTGTCATCTTATCCATTTTTTTAAACAAATCATTGAGTTCAGGATTTCACCAACCAGGAATAGCTCGGATAGGTGCAGTTGGGGCTGGTGCTGGGCCTTCCTCGATATCAGAGATGCACCTAGTATTGTGAAAAAGCACAACAAAACCTGGCACATCACTGCAGAGATCTCTTGCTAATTTGTAGCGTGCACTAGCAATCTGAATTCCAACTAAATCAGCTTCATAATAACAAAAAGCAAAGTAAAATAAAAAACTTACCTTGGTCCGATAACGTTTTACTTGTGCCCTTGCCCTCTTTTCAATCTTTTCTCTTGCTACCCTTTCCTCTTCTTGCCCAAACAACCTTATCATCTCCTTCCCCTTATTAACTACCCACTTCTCAATAACACATTGAGTGAACTGAAGCTTTGACTGATCGATTGTAGTCAAGGTGGTGAGCCATCTGGTACAGTGGTCGCATACTATGCTTCCAATGACTTGATTCCAAGTTGATTCTGAAAAATCACGGCAAGTCCAATCAAACGCGAATTTCCGAAAACCTTTTTCTTGCAATTCACGCTCTAAGTTTCTTTTGACAGAAAGTGGGATCGGTGCTCCTCCTTTTAGTCCTCGAGGCTCAGGTGCTGGAAAAAATTCGGGTAGTCGAATTTTGGATCGCAAGAAGGCTATAGAATTGGTTATCAGAAATTGTCGATAAGCTGCAGAATTGGCACTGTTAGAAGATTGGACTTGGGTTAGGACAGTTTGAATGGTTTTTAGTTTGAATTGGCTCCAATCTTTCCAATTTTCAATCTCCAAAGGTGTTGGGCTCGCAGGATATTTTGATATTTGTGTTGGTCCCCCAAGACAATACTTCAGAAAGTGGTAAATATTTCTATTTAGACTGTCCGAGCTCCTGGGAACATCATTCCTTCTAACTAAGCCTCTTACAGCCCTTAACCCCCGTTCTCGCTCATGAGACTCTGCTGAATTGAGTCTGTGGTAATCACTGATACCCATAATGATTGAGGGATTCACTAACAATTCAAATAAGTTAATTAAATTGGTTATTTTTCAATAAAAGAATACACTACAAATTTGACTTACCTGCTCCACTTGTGCTTGCTCCTTGGTTAGGCTGAGCAGATGATGATTGGTCTCCGAAAAATTCCCTCAATACTTCACTAGCCCAATCTCTTCCTAGCTGATCAGCTTGCTGATCAGCACTTTCAGAAGCAGAAGGATGATTGGGATTAAAATTTCTCGGTTCTGAATGAGACTCTTGGCCTGGATTGGGATTAGGTGGTACAGATTGAGATGCATCTGGAGGTGGATCAGCAGAGGGTGGTGGAGGAGTATTTCCAGTATTAGTATGTTGAGGCAGAAAACAATCAGAATCGGTTGGGTCAACAGACATCCCTTCAAAATTATCATCCATAATGAACTGTAATAAAATAAAATAAAATAAAAATAATAAGTTGTTAAAATTTATACCTATCAAAGCTAAAGTAAAAAAAGATACTATGTATATAGTCTTGTAAACGTGTATGTTCTCTTGTCAAAAAATAAAGTGAATAATATATAGCTATCAGCTAAAGTTGGAAGGTCAAACTATTTATAGTAGATGAATGAGCAAGAAGATCATTCATTAAGTAAAAATTTTATCATATTTCTCATTATCATGATTTTATTTCTTTCATTCTTACATTTAAGATAAAAATGACTCATTGAAAGCATGGGTTCTCTCGCAATAAAAGCAACCAAAGTAATTGTTCACTGGTTTATGATAAGGTAAGTTGGATGCATTGCATTTTTTAATCGAGCATTGAATTATTTCTTTCACCATTTACAAATATCACCAATCCTACAAATTTCCCCGATCCCAAATTAACACAAAGATGTTAGTCAACAGAAAATAAATTTGATTAATTTTTTCACTCACTACTGTCTGCAGTCCAATGGCAGTGACAACCTCGTCTTTGATTCCAAACATTCCTTTTTTGTGCTCGACAGTAGCTGCATGTCCAATTATTGCATCTTTCTTAATCACAATTTGAGTTGCTTTGGCTACTCTTACTAACCGACAATGCACTTGTGGGAAAAGCTCATAGGGATCCTTTGATGTTTCTTCTGGACGGAGCTCTTTGAAAGGACTTACTATTAAATATATTTGATCAATCTCTTCCTTTGATCTGAAAAGATCATCAATTTGCCCAAACTGGCTATCTTTTCCATAGTAGAATTCAATTGTTGAATTAGCAATGTGTCGATGGTAACTAGTAAACCTCTTTCCATGTATCAATATGCTTGCTAAATTTTCAACTACCCGATCCCCACTTTTCTCCAATGGTGTCAAAGCCCGTCTTGAAGTTTCTTTTCCCATTCGTGCCCTTACCCATTTAGTAAATAATGCCATACTTAGATGGATCCATTTGTTTTGTTTATCGAGATCAATATGGATTTTTTTAGTCTCACATTGATCATTATCTTCAGCTTCACCAAGATCTAATACCCTAGACTTCCGATACCAATGTTTGAGCATTGTTAGCGGTATCTCTCCTGTGGTAAATATTAATAAATTAGCACAGCTGAGTTTTTAAATCATTGCTTACAAACATTCGATACGTGGATGGTGATTGTTTGGAATTTCAGATAATATATGATTCACCCGCTCTCCAGACCAAGTAGCTGTACCTGATGGTGGACCAAGACGCTTTATCATTTCAGGATAATGTTGAGTGATATGCAGATTTGGCTTTGCATTAATATTCTTCCAACCCTCTTCAAGGCACTCATGATACTCTAACAGAAATTGGTCTAGATCATTAAGCTCATTAGTCTGTATATTTTTTAATGTCAAAAAATTGGTGATTGAGCATAATGTTACAAGTGACTTGAGAAGATAATATTCTCTTGGTTTATCAGCTGAGGAAGCTGAAGATTCAGATTCTTTAAATTTTTCAAACCAAAGGGGTATAAGTGACAAAGGGAAGTAGAGAGTATACAGCATGTGCCATTCTGCTGCCTTGAGGGATCCTGCCTTTTTAGATCCTACTGATTTTGGAACTCGTGTTAGCCAGGAAGGTCTTCTTACTTGATCAATCATCTTCCATACAACCTGTAGCTCTGCTGCTGTGATTCGTGGATTACTACTACCTTCATTTTCTTTCTCCTTACCTTTCCTTTTATTTTCTTCATCTCTAGCTGTCTCATTTGATGAGTGAGATCCTTCACTCTGTGATATGCTAATGCTTCTTTGCCTTAAGTTATACAATGAATTCCTACTGTCACTGCTGTGAGACTGTATTGAGGCCACATTGCTATATGGAGGAATAAATTTGGAGCTGGATGACCTACTCTGGCTTCTTGATCGATTTGTTCCCAATCCTTCATTATCTAGTCCATGATGACTTGATGACTGTCTTGAACTCGTACGTCTTTGCTGCTTGTGCTCTCTCGTGTGTCCTGTATCATCATCATCATTATTCGTGGTGCTTAAGCTACTTCTAAGTTTTTTCGAATGTTTGTGCAGTGAAGTATCAGAAAAGAAATCATCATCTTCTTCTCTTACATGCCAATTTTTATCCTTTTCCAGCTTTCTTTCTAGATCTTTTGCTGCATTTTGGATTTGAAAATAGCTTAGACTGTGATCTTTTAGGTTGCCAAGCATATGTGAATGCATAACATCAATTGAGCAATATTCAGTTGGACGCCAATATTCAAGGTTATTCAGCTCACTCCATCGTACCCCATGATTTTGAACAATTGATACACGCTCCCAATGTGACTTAGAATTTTTCCACTTTGTTGCCCAGCACATATGATCCTCATGATTCCGTAATGAAAAATTTCCCACATTCTTTTCACTAATTTCATCTTTAGAGATATTACAGAAAGAGCAGAACATTTTTGCAGAGTGACTCGAAAAGCCAGCCAATTTTCGTATTGCAGGAATGTCACCTATCAAAGAGAACAATGCAACTCTTAATTTCCGGCCTCGTGGATAAAGATGTGTCTTTTCAATCAATATACCATCCCATAGAGTTTGTAGATCATTAACCAGTGGTTTTAGAAGGTGATTAAGCTGTTCACTTGTGGGTTCTGTTGGTCCGGGTATAATAGAATACAAAAAAAGATTTTCCATTTTGTATCTATCTTCTTGAGGTAGGTTCATACACACCATCATAATATTGCCTACAGACTTCTGATGACCTCCAATCCTATTGCCACCAGGCCTAAACCAGTCGACATATAAAGTAAACATTAAGTTGCCTGAAGTTATCGTATATTCATCATCATTGCTATCCAGAGCTGGAGTGGTTATGGGAAAGTTTTTCCAAATTGAACCATCACAAACATCCTTCATCAAATCACACTCTACACGTTCTGCCACAGGGGTTTTCTTCTCAATCAGAAGCTCAAATTTGAACAGTTTGATCTTTTCCTTAAGCCAGTCGATAAAAGAATGGTGATGAAATGTTTTAAGAGATAAGTATTTTACATGTTCTTGATGTTCCTCCATCAAATACAGCCTTTCATCACATTTAACTGCAATTTGTCCTGCTCCAAACATTTTTAAATAGCGCTTTGATGATGAAAGAAACGGTTGATTGCAACATAGTATAGATGGTTGAGATTCAGAGTTATACTCATAAAGAGCAAAGCATTTAGGACAGCATGTTTTAGTGAAAAATGATTGATTGAGCTTTAATTGACTAAAAACTGTATCTATCGAGCGTGGGACCAGGCGGACAATGCTATCAGAATCCAGTATTCCACTATCACCTAGAAGTTTGAGCTTCTTAATTTCTTCATCCAAAAATTGAGTACAACCTTCTTTGCTCAAATGATGAATCAGAGAAAGCTTTGCTGCCTGCCACATAATTATTTGGCTATACCGTTCCCCAAGATTTGAGTTTCTAGAGACTGTTGAAGATACTTCTGCCCCCAATAGCAACTTCCCCTATGTAATGAATCATTGAAACATCATAAAGACTTTAATTCTCACATTGAACTATAGATATACAGCTTACTGCTTCTGTGGAGCGGGAACTTCCAATGTTGAGTGGATTGTTGGAAGAAATAACCATCTGGGCCTTCCTATTTCTTTCCTCTTGATGTTTTGCATAAGAATTAGAGCTTTTGAAAGCCATACCAACTTCAAAGGACCCAGAAGAAGTTTGATACTTTCTATTGACACATCCAAGATCTTGACATTGACATACATGAAAAAATGGAGGCATTGTAATTGTGATAATTGTAGGAATAAGTTAGCTATTCGAAGTTACCGATTGAAGGTATTCCTTTTTTTGAAAGGCACTAGCTAATATAAGCTACATTTTTTTATCAAAAGAATATGATGGAATATGTGTTGAAATTATTTAAGTTTAAATGTTTAATTTTTAATCGGATAAATTATATATTAATTTAAAGTTATGCAGTCTACTTTATTTGTATTCTGTATGCTCTCTGCATTTGTACAACAATGCATGCATGTTTATCAGAATATTTTCTATCATAGAAAAAATTCTGTTGTACGCACAAGCATCTTAATTATTTTTCTATCAAATGCCTTCTGAGTTATATCTAACTACCCTATAATTATTTGATTTTGATAAAAATTCTTAGTTATGGACTATAAGAAAAGTAATCCATATTTTTAACATAATTATTTAAAAAATTACCCCAAAAATCAAAGTTAAACCCAAAAATAAGTTTAATATTTTGTAAAAAACAATCACAAACATATTTCTTTCAATTTGAAAATTGGTCTGTACTAGGTAGAATTTTCTATAAAGAAAAAATCAAAAATACTCAAATAATAGGTGCTACAAAAGTGTAAACCTTAAAGAATTACATAAAAGCTGAAACCTTGTATAACTTTTCATACATAAATGTGATGAAGTGACACTCTAGTCTATTTATTCAGGTTGAAAAAAATTACTCAAAAGAATATGTATTACTATCATATTGGACCAAAAATAATTTTTTGGTAATCAAAAAATGAACATAGCCTCACATTTAACAAATTATTTTTGTGGAAGAATTTTTTGAAAAGAAAAAAAAATCCGTTTCTTAAATGAGTCTGCTTTTATCACATAATCATTCTCTTTATTTTATACCATTCCTTTTGAGTTCAAGTTGCATATAAAAATATAATTTATGCATATTATAATTCCATAAAGTCGAAATATTTCTTATTCTTAATTTTTGTGATATTTCTCCTTAAATCAACTTTGATCATAAAGTTTTGGATCTCAACAATTTATCCTTCCTCTTTGTTTAATTTAATTGAACACTTTCTTAATCTAATTATTTATGAACCCAAGTATCTCTTACTTTCCTCATGGAAACCTGCCCACAAACACAAGAACACTTAATAGAATTTTTAATGAGACTTTTCCTCCATTCAATTCTCACTTTTGTAGATCTATACACAATTTTTGTCGTTCACTTTTGGATATGTCACCAGAATCAAATGGATGGAAACAAAACCCTACTGAAGAGCAATTAGACAGATTTTCATCATTCAACATGAATTCTTGCAACATTGCCTTTGAACTACCTCATCCAGAATCAAATTCAGCAGTTTCAGAAAAGTTTCCACCAATTTTCCGTGAATATTTTATTGAGCACCTTCGCATGTGTGGTTTCCCAGGATCAACTTTTGCTTGGAACCTAGATTGGTTTGACAAATGGAACCAGGTCTTGGCAAATATTCTCATTAAACACTTGGACAATGCCTTAAAAACCAATAATTTGATTGCATATCCAATTGACTCAACTCAAATTAGCTTCTCAAATCAAATAGGAGTTCTTCACCGTTGGTTTTTAGGTCATGCTGATAGATTAAGACTTGGGAAGGATTCTCATAGCTCTCAAGAAATAATCAAAGTGAGAAAGCATAAATATAGAATAAAAAAAAAGTATGAAAATCCCTTTTTTTTCAACCGTTTTTATTTATGACCTTTATTTCAAATAACAAAGATTCTTAGAATTCAGTTAACCGAACTAAACTTCTTAAACAACTTCCACATTGTGAAACTTATCACAACCTTTTCAAAAACATCAAATGTTGTTCAGACACCGAAATTGATAATGATGGATCGTTAAGACGTATCTTAATGCAATGGAGGTCTGAAGATTTTTCTAAAGTTGCACAATATCTTGACCAACAACACTTTGATATTCGAGATAATTCAACCTACTCTGGCAGTGTGCTAAAGGACTTGGCCTTGTACAAAAGAATCAGTTTGGTTTCAACATTATCCCCTAACCTTAATCCTTCTCATGTCCCCCGGGGTTTGCCAAATGACTGTTATTCTCCCTTATATCTTGCATCTCTAAATCCTCAACAACTCAGACTTTTAAATCCTCAAAATCCCATAAATTTACCTTCTCTCCTTGAAATTCTTTCTTCCTCTAATGTGAGTGATTGACAAACTCCCTTAATAATAGGTTTGCACACTCATACTCCTCATTTCCACTGTTTGGGACACTTAGCCTTGAAAACAAAAACATAATTTTAATGATTACTATTATCATTAAAATTTATAGAAATGAAATTTGGCTTACATTGTTAGCTCCATTTTTTTCCTTTGAATCTTATACATGCTGAATTCTATACTTCCTTGTACAAAATAATTCAAAACATTTACTTCATTTTGCTGCCCCATTCTATACAACCAATCAACAGCCTGTTGCTCAACTGCTGGATTCCAATTTGGCTCCTATTTCAACATTGAACATATAAAAAATTTAATATTTTTGTTCTTAATATGAAATAAAAGACATTGAGCTCACCATTATATATACATTTTGAGCACACCTGAGATCTATACCCACTCCTGCAGCCTGAATCGTTCCAACCAAAACTTGGCAATTTTTATTAAAATGGAATTCATGCATATTTTTGTCTTGCTTTGTCCGGCTGAGTTCACCCGTAAGCTGGGTATACCTAATATTGTGGTCATCTAAAGCCATTTTTATTCTATTTTGAAATATTAGAAAATTGTTTTTAATAAGCCAACACAATTTTGTAAAACAATTCATTATAGAATCACTTACATCTGCAAAAAGTCTGCAAAGTTTGAGAATATAACAGCTTTTGGAAAATTTATATCCCTTTCACCAGACAAAAAGTTTTTTAAGTGGCCTATAAGATGACAAATCTTTGCGGAATGCTGCCAGGTGAAATCAAAAGTTGGAGTTTCATCCAGATTTTTGTAGATTGGATGGTTGCAGAATTTTCTTAAAATCATCAGCTCTCTTAGAAACTCAGATGAGTCCCAAGGGAAGTCAGTGCTTCTGGAGGGCCCATATCGCTCAGTGAATCCTTCTTGAAGCACATCAAGTTTAGACCTCCATGGATCTGCTAATTGAACCAATATCCCCCTTTGAATCTTTTTTGGAAGAGACAAAATTGCATCCTTTGTTCTACGTAGGCTTATGACTTTCATTAAGTGATTGATTGATTTAATAGAATTAGCCTTTCCTTTTTTCAAACCTGGAAAAAGGAAATTCTTCCATAACCAGTCTTCTTGCCACTTTTCGATTCTAAGAAAAAATATGAGACTTTGAAGGTCAGTGGGCCTGTTCTGAAGTGGAGTTCCAGTCAAGCATAGTCGGTGTTGGGATTCCAAGTCAAATATTGTTTGAGCCCTCTGCGAGTAAGGATTTTTAATGTAACTAAAAGAATATTTATAAAAATTGATTATAAAAATTAAGTTTTAAGTTTTAGATATAGAAATGGGCACTAACTGAGCTTCATCTAAAACAACTCTATACCAAAAGAGCATTTGAGTCACCGGTATCTTTTTTTGGCTTTGATTTTTTGACATCGTTGGGCTAGCTATTTCATAGGTCGTTAAAACAATAGCAGTGTCCTGTAGCTCATTGACATTAGTATTTTGACAATCCTTCCCATAAAGAACCTTGAAAGGAAGTGCATTATCTTCAAAGTGCACACTTATTTCATTGATCCAATTCGATAGTGTTGCCAGGGGGCATATAATCAGTGTGGCTGAACTCCGATTAATACCTTCTTGATTTTCTGATACCTGGAATTGTCTTGCTTCACCTTGAGTTGCACTTATAAGAGAAAGAGTTGAAAGTGTCTTTCCCAAACCCATATCATCAGCAAGTATTGACCCGTTTCCTTCAGGCGGCAATTGATTGTTAGGAAACTGATCTTTATAGTCATCGAATCCAGTTCTAAGCCAATGGTTGTCCTGGTGCCTCCACATGATATCCAACTTTTCCTTTAACATTCGTTCATTGTCAATCATAAAATTTATTGCTTGAAGTTGATGTGTTTTGAGAACTGTTTTGATTCCTCGGATAAGTTGATCAGCTTTCCAATCTTGAGTACTCTGAGATATTTGGAAAGAGCCTTCAAAAATTACATGCGGGATATTAAAAAAGATAGTGGAGTCGTAGTTCAGGATTGGACATAAATCGATTTGTGCAGAAGAAAATGCTTCTTTAGCAAGACTGATTAGTGTACTTGAAGAAAAGAGGCATCCCCAAAGTTGATACTGATTACCAAAAACTGGAACCAAGTAAGCATGAAAATAGAAAGGCTTCATAGGATTCAAGGCACTTCTTTGGTTTAAATGGTGAGATCCAGAGCCAATGTCACCCAATAGTGGTCCAATGTGCTGACTCTGCACTTGAGAAAGATTACCAACAAGGGTTAGTTTTCTTTCTTCAAATAGTCCAAAAATATGAACATTCGAATGGCCTCGCTGTAAAATCATGGGGGTCGGTGAGTTTTGAAATCTTGAAATTACATTCATATAAATTTGATCGATTGTTATTGAGAACTGTCCAACACATCTGAGACTTGACATATTAAGTAAGAATAGTATCTGAAGATAGTGGTTGTTAAAAGATGAATTGAAGCAAAAAATGAAGAATCAGTTTTGAATAAAACGACAAAATAACTTTTTAGCATATGCTATGCTAAGCTCATAATTCTTTCACATGTATTATTATTATCTTTTTAATAAATATTGGAAGTAAATCAATGATAACTGGAATGAATAATATGTCTTAAAAATAAATCTTGAGCCTATAGAGTAAATTTTGGTTTGTGGAGGAAGAAAAATTTTCTCAATAAAAATGTGCATTATTGTTACATTATAATCACAAAATAGAATAATTTCACTCTTATTAAACTTATTTATGTTTCTGTCTAATAGTAAAATGCTTTAGATGTCAGTTCAAAATCCAAATTGAAACTACTACCTAGAACGATATCTTGATACTAACATACTTTTTGTAAGTCTTTGGAAAGACACTTATGGTGATCTCAATAATATTAAAATTGATTTGAATTGTATGTTTTATCAAATATCTATGTAGTCTAGTGTAATAATTGAGATACTACAGTTTAACCTTCTGTTACCAACCTGGCAAGAAAATATATGTAGATATTCTTAGAACGAATATCAAATTTTTCTTTCCACAAGATGGGAAAGTGAATATTATGATATGTTAAGTGATATGTTCAAGCTTTGCTCAATCTGTGCTCAGCTCAAAATCAAAGGAATCACCAAGCTCCAAGAAACCTGTGATTGAGTTTGGTTGAACCTAGGTCTAACTGATTACCAAATCTTTGTCCAATTAATTTAAATCTGGTTTCAAAATGAACTCCCAACAGCCTTCCAACAGCTTTCCAACCACTTCCCAACATTTTTAAATGAGGGGTATTGCTAGCAATACCCCCCCCAAATTTTCTGTGGTGTATGTTCCTGATACACTTCCATTGAATTTTTAGCTCCCTGTGGCAACCTTGTTAACCTCAAGTTCCCCCATTGTGCTTCAACTATTGTCATGGGTCTTGAAAAAATATCTATCTTGCACTCATTCTACCCCCCCTTATATCCTCTAATATATAACATGCATGTCCTACAAACAATTCCACAAACTCTTTTGTTGTTGGAGTTATTCCTGCATCCTTTATTTTAACCTTGTTAATCTGTCTCAAATAATTAACCACCTCTAATTTGCCATTGTACTTCAAAACACATAATATTTGACTCAAATAATTTGAAATTTACTGCTCATACAAGCAAGAAAGTAACCTTTTCCTAACAAGTTCATTATACTCTTCCTTTAGAGCCACTAGTATATGAAATGCTTTCTTCTGCCAATTTCAGATGAGGTATATTTTGGCACAATATAGGGTTTTCCATATGAATTATTTAACATGCCTCTTTCTTCTCTTGATAATACAATATTATTCTCCCTTAGAACCATTGCATGCAGAAATAAATTCTTTTCTTCTTGTAATAACCAATCCTATGGTCCAAATTTTTCCATCTTTAATTGCTTATATGTAATATTCTTTATATGATTGAATGTAGGCAGAAACTTGGTTAATTGTGTATTTTAATTATTACTTGATAATACCAGCCTCTGTAAAGGAAAATTAAATTCCAGAATTGGAAAATTTAATAGTTCTTGCCTGACCACTACTGGCTGATACTTTATTAAAATAATAAATATTAAAAAACTAACTTAAATAACCTGTTAAGACCTAATAGGGAAGACTAATACTAGCACTAAAACTAGCCTGATATGGGACTGAAGATTCTGAATAAATATGTGAGACTAACTGAGACTGACTATGTTGAGGCAGCCAAAAGTGATTTTTACCACTATGGGAGACTAAGAAGTAGCTGAATTACTAAATAAGTTGTCCAATGAGGAGAACCCCTCAACACTTTCCCCATAAACCCCCTTATGCAATATCCCTCTCTACCAGATATTTAAGTGCTTAGCACCCATAGTGCTCCTCCTCCTCATCTCTCAACCCAAATCTTAACATTACCTCCCCTTTTACCCTTCCTGCCCTCTGCACTCCTTCTCAAAATTCTTCAAATTTCCCTTAGAATTACCTAAGCTCTCCTCTGGCTACCAATACCTATCTCCTAATCAATAACCTTTCCAGTGCACCAAATACTGAACCTTCCCCCTGTAAACCCTCTTAGCAATATTCTTTTCTACCTCAAACTCCTCTTCATTTCTTATGTAGACAGGGGCTGGCGGTTCTTCTGGACAACCTGGTATTTTACTTTTATGGCGCTTTGTGAGTAATGAAATATTGAAAACTGGGTGCACTGGTCTCATTGAAATTGGTAGTTCCAATTCATATGCTGAGTCAGATACCTTGTGCTTGATATTAACTGGGCCTACCTTTTTGTGATCTACATAGGTGCTTGGGAATAATTTTGAAAGGAATTTGAAGCTAAACCAAACTTCATCACCTACCTGTACCACCTGTTTTTGACTTTCCCCTTGATCATGGTGGAGCTTCATTGAAAGTTGGGATAGTTTGACCACTAATTATCACTCTTTACTTATTTCCAGTATTTTCTGAATCTATTCTTCAACTTCTGGAATGTTCAACATTGATGGGGTACAAATTGAGAATTTGTGGTGGTATCTATAGTTGGCATAGAAAGGTGAAATTTCAGTTGCAGAATTACAACTATTGTTGTATGAGAGCTCAGCCAATGGTAGAAGCTGCACCCAGTAATCTTTTTGGTAGTTAATGAAATGGTATGGGAATTGTTTAATTTCCTTATTCACCATCTCATATTTCCCATTTTTCTGTGAATTATATGCTGTTTACAAGACAGGCTTAATTTTTATTTTCTAATACATTTCCTTTAAAAACTCAGATTTAAAATTACTTCCCCTTTCTGATACTATACTTTCAGGATATCCTTTCCACTTTCAGACATATGCCACTATTAAGTCTGAAATGCTTTCTGATGTGAACTTGGTAGTGGTGGGGAAAAGGTGTGCTATCTTGGTGCAGTGGTAAAACACTGTGAGGATAGAATTCTTTCCTTGTGACTTGGGTCACTCCACTATATGATCATAAAAGATTTCCTTCCATAGATTCTTGGGTATGCTTAACAGGGGTAGTGGTGTGACTATGGACTTGACCTTTTTCCTCTGGAAAAAGTCACATACCAATATATAGTGCTGGACATATACCTTCATGGACTTCCAATAAAAGTTGAAATTTACCAGCTCCACTGTATTTAGGGGTCCTGGGTGTCCTGCCATTAGAGAATTTTGCCTTGATTTGACCACCTTCCTCTTGAGCTCTTCATTGATTGGCACCACTATCCTACCATTCCAATACAGCACTTCCCTTTCCAAGTGATACTCTTCCAATACCTTCCTTAAAAAAACCTCCTTAGATAAGAGTGCCTTCACCAACTCCTGCACCACCTCATTTGTTTACTGACCCCTCCTTACCCATTTCGTTGAATCCCCATCTTTCAATTCCACCTCATCCAGTCTTACCCCCTTTTCAATATTCCCCTCCAGTAAATTTTCACCAAGAGTGTGTTACTGGTTTGGTGCTTGGAATAAGTCAGGTAATTTCAATAGCATGTTGTGTTTTTCACTTTTCTTCCCTGGTCAGAATTGAACAATAAATTTACTCTACTTAAAAGCTCTTCCCAGTGTGCATGCCTTTGTGTCATCTTTTTTGTGTTCAGGAATGCTTCCAAGTTTTTGTGATCTGTATAAATTATAGCTTTCAAATGGTGTGGTCCTCCTTCCAAGTAGTGGTTCCATCTGTGTACAGCTTCTACTAATTCAAGTATCTTTTTTTCATAAATTTTTTAGTTCAATTCAACACCCAATATTGTACATAAAAAATATGCTACTGGGTTTAAGGCATTTTCAGAATTATATTGGGACAATACATTTCCTAGTGCAAAATATGAGAATTAACATTCCAGGACAAATGGCTTTAGTAAGTCTGGGATTCCAAGAATAGGGGCCATAACAAATTTCCACTTCAGGTAGTCAAAAGAGTCTTCTTGGCTACTTTTCCATGTGAATCATTCTTCTCTCTTTGTGATATTTTTTTTGGTTGGAAGATATGAGAATCATTTTCAACAAAGCAGTGGCAAAAATTTTCAAAACCTAAAAACAACTGGATCTCCTTTACTGAGTCTGATGTTGGCCACTCTGTTACTGCTTTTACCTTCTCCTGGTCCATCTGCACTCTAACATTTGATATTATCATATGCAGATAGGGGATTTCCTTTTTTGAAAAGACACACTTTTTGAGTTTCAACCATACTTGTGTCTTTCTCAAGCACTTAAAAAAATCATTAACTTGCATCTGGTGTTCCTACACTGATCTTTAGTAAATCATAATTTTGTCTAGATAAACTAGTACATTTATCCCTATTCTGTCTCTAGATATGCTATTAGTGAAGCTCTGAGATGTATCAGGTGCATTACATGGATCAAAATGTATTACCAACCATTTGAAATGATTGAATTAAGTGTGAAATTCCAGTTTGTTCCTGTCCCCTTTTTTTACACATATGTTTTAGAAAACTTCCCTGAGAACTAGGGATGAGAGAGTCTCTGCACCCTGAATAATTTCAATAAGCTCACTATTAAGAAGAATGGGATATTTTTTCTTAACTTTCAGCACATTTTATCTTCTGAAATACATGCATGTTCTCAATGATCCATACTTCTTACCTGAAAATATCACAGGGGCCACCAAGGAAGATTTTTATTATCTAATAGAGCCATTCTCCAATTTTCAATTTTTGACTCCAAGGTTGAAAATTATATTATGTGACAAAATTGAGGAGTTGCACCTGGAATAAGGTCAATTTCAACTTCATATGTTCAATGAGGTTGCAGGGTCTTGACTCCTCCAATGTCCAACCGTGGTAAGAGTTCAGAATTGGCTTCAGGGACCATTTCCTTTAGGCTTTTATTTTGGCTTTAAGGATTGGACCTTGGCTGAAATATTGCTAGATATTTTCCATGCTTTTGTGTTGCATTCAAGTTCCTCCTCTTCCTCAAACACCCCCTCCAAGTCCTGAAACTTGGCATCAAAAGAAATTGGAAGCTCTTTCAGATAGTCTACTGATGAGAATAAAACACCAGTAGATTGTCTGGGAGGGGCCATGGGACCAACTTATTCTCTGTGCCTTTCATCTTTTTATTTTGGTACACTTATTACCTTTCCTGGTCCACTCTAGTGCTCCCCATTGGTGCCCCATCCCCATCCTGCTGCTAAGAATCAAGATAAAGTATTGGTCCAGGTGTAAAGTAAACTGATGATAAAAGAGATCAAAAGAATTTGTAGGATGGGCCCCTGACCCCTGAAGGGGCCAGGGGGCCAATACTTTAGTGCCAGTGTCCCCTTTTCTTCCTATTCAAAACCTCATTTCCTTCCAGTCAGTTTTTGGCTTATATTGGTCCAGCCATTTCATACTGTTCTTTCAGGTTTTTCATGTATTCCATGCATTGAGACTCACTTCCTTTGTACCAGAATCTTCAAAAAATCTTTTTCTCTTACTTCTCCTCCCCCACCTGGGGATCTTTCAAACATAATTAGGTTCCTGGGGTAGTCAAATTTTTCTTTTTTTCTTTTTATTTCTCTGTAAAAACTTATTGGAAATAAAACAATCTGTGGCCCCACAGTCCAGAAGGACTTATATATTTGTTGTGATGTCAAGGGTTATTAAATTAAAGCTCAGTATAATAAAATTATCATCAATTTTTATTGGCTTACATGCCGATAATTCTATTTTTAGATCTCCCTTATCTTTTTCTTGTAATCCACTCAAGGAGCACACAACCTTCACTCCTGGGAATTTTCTTTTACCTGCATCTTTCTTGTGCTATCCTCCACTTCACTCACCGTTATTTTCCTTTTATACTCCCACATCAGAAACAGACCCTTGCTCAGATGCCTCTTGTATTTCTCATCCAATAACCTTCTCCTCCCACAAGAGCCACATGCACCTACTGAATTAATTTACATGAAGTTTGGGTCCTAGGTGCTGGCCCCACTTGATGAGGCATAGTTAAACCAATGACAAGAACCACTCCCATCATCCATTTACTAATTCATGAACATTTAATCAATTTTAATGGCTAGCTCCATAATTTCTTAGAGAGAGGCTGGACAAGGTTGACTTATTAGAGTATTCCCTATTTTTGGTGAGACTCCATTCCTGAATTGAAACATGAGCACTCTTTCTCTCCATGTTGTGAAGTAGCTGTTTTAGCCCATTTTCTGAGGTTTTTTTTAAATTGGGATCACCAAAGGCTAGTTCAAATGCTACCATAAACTAGCCAATAATTATTGCTGACTAAGTGATTTCAGGGAGCTCCTTGGTGTATGTCCCTGTCTAGAATTCCACCTCATTGATGAGGTAAAATATTTCAAATGCAATTTTTGATTACTCAACTGGGATTTGATGACCATTGAGCAAGACATAGAATTTTACCTGCAATGAATATTGATCTACCCTGAGGAGATGATTTCCATTAAAGATTATTGGGACCACAATATTTGGGTCTTTGACAAGTGGCACTGGTTTGGTAGGTGGTGACCGTGCTTTGGCTTCAGAAGTGTCCAACTCTGCTTCAGTGGGGCTGCAATATGACGCCTTTTTCTCTGTTGAAAATTCCATGAGTCTGGAGTTCTTTTTCTGAAATCAGGTTATTTTCTCTTTCATTGTGGTGGGGGGTGTTTCATCAGGCTTCCATGAGGGGTTCATGGTTTCTCTGTAGTGAGCTGGATATAGATTGGAAAACATGTTAAAGCTTAAGTGGGTGGACTACATCTAGCGCTAAAACTAGCCTAAGATGGTAGTGACCTTTCTGAATACAGAAGTGAGACTAACTGAGACTGACTATGTTAGGGCTTCTAGAAATGATGGTTACCACTATGGGATACTAAAAAGGAACTGAATCACTAAATAAGTTTTCCAATGAGGAGTGCCCCACAGAGCTTGCCCTTTATATACTTTTTATTCAGTATCTCTCCCTACCACCTATTACAGTGCATAGTGCCCATAGCACTGCTCCTCCTCACCTCTCACCAAAATGTCTCACACTGCCTTAAGTAAAAACTTAAACACAAAATCATTTTTCCTAGTTATGTTATCTTATTTTTTTTCCTTAAACCTCCATCACTAAATTTATTTAAAAGTCAGATTAAAGATATTCACTAAATGCTTAAAATATAAAAAAGACAAGAAATATAAAAAAAGGGAACCATGAAAAGAAATTGAACAAGCAAAAGACCATATAGTAATAATAATAATAATAATAATGATAATGATAATATTACTATAGTAATAAAAATAATGATATTAATTTAATAATAATATTAATATAATAATAATGTTAATAATAATAATAATATAATAATAATTATAATAATAATAATAATAATAAAATATGATATAAAATTTAAAATATAAAAAAGTAACAGTGCACAGAAATGATAAAATGACTTAATTTCTATGATTTGAGCACTCATTTCTTTTTCTTCTTTTTTGTTTTATTATTCTTCTTATTTATTTGTTTTTAAAAAACCCATCAATATGAATATTATTGGCCGGACGTCTAGAAGAAGGAGAAGAAGATGGAAAGAACAGAGAGGAGAAGGAGGAAAAATAGGAAAAGTTTTTGAAGGTATAGAAATTAATTAATAAATTAATATAATTATTTTAGAAAAAAGAAAATGACGAGAATTTCTTGGGATTTGACACAACGGTGAGGCTTATTAAATTATAATATATTTATTTAAAATAAGTATTAATATCTATGCACGGCAAACACTGTTATTATTAATAGACCTATTGCAACCTTAGATATTTAAATAGAATTTAGATTAGAAGTGTAGTACTAATAAAAATAATAATAAATGTTTTATATTAAAAAATATGGTTAAATGGTGAGTGTATAATAAGTGGTGAGGCTACAGGGGGTTACTAAAGGCCCTTATATAGGTAAGGGGCCCTCTGAAGCGACATAATAAAGTATATACAAAAAGTAATAAAAATATAAAAACCATTAAATGATTCTAAGTAAGTATAAGGGGAAATATGACACAATTAACTAAAACACATGATTTAGAGCCTAAATATCCACTAATTTAATCCCAAACAGTTACCATAAAATTAGTGAGTAATTAAATAAGTTTTAGACACATAAAAATAATTAAATTAATTTAAAACATGTCTTATAATCTTTTTAAATAATAACCAATTTAAGTGAAACATGAAAATAACTTATTTTAACATGTGAAAAATAATGTAATTAATTAATTTAGTATAAAAAATGAATAATCAATTATTTTAATTACTTTTTTAAGTGTAATAATTAATTTAATTTAAAACAAATACTTATTATAACAACATTACTAATTTTTAGGATGAAACATTAATAATATAATTAAATAAGTGTTTTAACTTGTTTAATATTTTGATGAAACAATAAGAGATCCGAAAGGGGGCCAATATTATTGTTTAATAACATAAGTTGTGGTCTTTCAACATTGGAAGGGGCCTTTGTTGTGTGATTTGGCGCTGTTTGTGCATGTCTTAATTGACATCTGTTAAGGAATTGGGTATTTTTCTTGTTTTATTCCGTGGATATTGGGTCTGCGGGTATGGGGGTACCATCATTGGATAGCCCCGGTTTTTCTCTATATTTTATGTCTTGAAGACATTTTTCATATTCTAAGTTTTAAGGGGTCATTTCCTCATTTTTCATTTATAAAAGATAGCTGTTTAATTTTTTTTTCATGTTTTACGGGCTAACCTTAAGTCTTAGGTTTAAGTGCTTAGTACCATTGGATAGGGCTAATTTTTCTCTATATTTCATGTCACAATGTTGTTATAGTGAAATTGCGTGTTTTAAAGGTTTTAGTAGTTGTAGCTAATTTTTCCAAGTAGATTAGTTGTTTTTATTGGTTTTCTGGCTTCAGGGAGGCCGGGCCGCTTCAGGAGGCACCTCCGACATCGGGCGGCCTGCCCGCCTCTGTTTTAGAAGGTTGGGGAGCGCTTCTGGAGGGTTTTTTATTCAATTTGGCGGGTACAGGTGCCAGATTTGTGGGTGTGCATGGGCTCTTAGATAGTGGTCTGTGTGTACATACTGAATAAGAAAGTTTGGGGCAACCTTAATTATCATACAACCATCTGGAGGTGATATCATTGTTTCTCACTCAGTTTTCACTGTTTTCTGGCCACAATTTGGTTGTGTTTGTTGCAAGTGAGTTCTTCATTTAACTTAACTTTGGCAACTGTTTTCTCCGTTATAGTCTTGAAAGCTATAGCAAGTATTATTGCTGTCTCTGGTGTGGATTTTCAGCCTACATCAAGTATCTTTGCTGTCTCTGGTGTGGACTTTGTTCTACATTTCAGTTCTTTGGTCTGGTAGTCTATCTGGGGACTACTTTCTTGGCTCATCAAGCAGTCAAGTGTGTTTAAAAGGAGCTTTAGCAAAACAGGAACCAACTTACTTTAGCAAGTAAATCTCACTCTATTTTTCTAAAGGGACAGGGGATTTTCTCTCTGGTTTTTCTCCAACTCCCTTGGTCAAGGCCTATAGCTAGTACTATAGGATTGTCTACATTTTTGGCGCCCAACGTGGGGGTGGAACTTGCTAGTTCTTTGGAATCTCTGTTTTCTTTGGTTGGCTCTTTTTGGTGTTTTGGACTGGAGGAATGGCTTCTGGTTCTGCTATTCCTGTGGTGACTGTCAGTGGGGGGGATGGTCCTCCTTCTGTGATGGTTAGGGAGTGTGTGAGGATTAAAACTTGGGATGGTACCAAGTTTAATGGGGAGGATGTCAAGTGGTTTCTAGAGAAGTATGAAACTGCTTCTGGAGTGGATGGTGCTTCCTACCTGGACATGGTGAAGCAGATTATCTTCTTCATTGGTGATAGGTCAGTGGAGAAGGAGATTGTGGGCATGTCTGGCTACAAGAAGAGGGATTGAAAATTGCTGTGTAGGGAGATTGTGGATAGATGGGGTGTCAGGTTCACTATGGTGGATCTGAACAAGGTTGTCAGTGAATGGCAATCTTATGGTGGTGTTGGTAACTTACATAGTTACAGGAATTTTCTGCTACAGTTTGATCCTGTGGTGGAATACTTGGTGGAAGTGGAGGAGCTGGCACATGAAAATGCTGCCAAAGATGTTTTTTGGTCTGCCCTGGCTAGAGATGTCAGGATGGATGTGTTGAAGGAGTTTTCAAGAAAGGAATAAATGAAAACTCTTTCTAATGGGGATCAGAAGTTACCTGCCTTGGATAAGGTGAAGGAGGCTGTTGAGGCCCATTTAAAGTTATTGGCTGTGGACACCTATCAGGAGGGGTGTGCCAAGTATGTCAGCAAAGTCACTGAGGCTTTGGCTGAAGAGGAAGCTAGGGAGAAGAAGGAGGAGAAAAATTTGGTGCAGGTTCCCAACTAGGAGAGGGACCCAATGGTGGAGCAGTTTGCCGATCTTACAAAGCAGCTGCACATTTTTGTTCAGGTCGCCAAGAAGGTTAATAAGGCACCTTCTCAGCCAAGAGATTTTAAAAGGAGGGCTGGTAGGAGTGATCCTTGGGTTTGCTCTTATTGCAGTAGGAGGGGGCACAGGTCCAATGATTGTTGGGCACTGAACAGAGATGTGTCTGAAGGAAAAGGGGAGTTTGATGGCATGGTTTTAAGTTCCCTGACGGTTCCTTTGTGAAGCCCAGTGAGGGGCAGGCTCCTGTTGATTTGGTCAGGAGAAGAAGTGGTCTCAATCAAAGGAGGCCAAGGATTGAGGGGATTCCTGATCAGGGGAAGTCTTCTGTTAAGGTAGATGAGGACGTCAAGGGAAAGGGGAAGGAGGTCAATAAGGTCTCTTTTTCTACTTCCTTTGGTGGTTTGGAGTTTTATTCTTGTGGTGGACAGTCAAGTGGTGAATGCTTGGCTGGTGTTTATGATGTGGAAGCAGGAAAGGTGGGAAGGCCTAAAAGCAGCTTTCAGGCCCAACCAAAGCCAAATGCTTCAAAGGTGGATCCTAAGCTGATTGCAGCTAGGAAGATGTACAGCAAAGAGGAGCTGTACAAGATGCAGAAGGGTATGGCTGACATGGGCCTCCCTTGTTTTGGCGTGTTGGACATGAATGGTGGGCCAATGCCAATGGAGGTGGATTCTGACTCTGAGGAGGATGTCCCTTTGGCTTCATTTCCAAAGCCTGCTGGAGTTAGAGGGTCAGGTGAGGGATCTGGTTTGGTTCCTGTTGACGGTAAATCTGTTGGTGGTGCTGGTCCTCAATAATCTTCTAGGACCAAGGTGGTGAAGCCAAGGGCTCACTTTGAGAGGCCAGTGGTTTCTGGTCAAGTTAATGTTATGGACTCTGTCCTGGAGAGGATGAATCAGGGTCAGGTTTCCCTATCTTAAGGGGAATTGTATTCTATCAGTCCAGGGTTGGCTGATAGACAGCAAAAGTTGTTGAACAGGAGAAGAGTTTCTTCTGGGGAGGTGGAATACATTTGTGATTCTGCTGAAAAGTTTGGTGAGGGGTTGGAAACTCATTTTTCTGCTCCTCTGGGATATGTCAATATCACTCTTAATGGCAGGGAGGCAAGGGCATTGGTGGATTCAGGTTCTCAGATTAACCTGATTTCTTTGTTTGAGGCAACTCATTTGGGCCTCCCCATCAAAACTGTTATTGGTGGGAATTTGAGAGGGATTGGTGGTCATGTCAATGAATTGGTTTGAACTTCAGATTTTGTGAAGTTAGATGTTGGCGGAGCCTCAGGGAAGGTTCATTTTTACATTGCTAAAGGTAACGTAAAAGCAGTTTTAGATGGGCCATTCTTGATGGATTTTCAGGCATGAATTGGTTATAAATTTGATTTGGGAATCAGCTTGGAGTTGACTGGTGAAGACAAAAGGAGGCTTCACATGAGGTTATCATCCCCTGGAGAGGATGGTTGGGAGACCAGGCCTGGTTTATCTTCAATGTGCCAGCGCATGGATTGTTGCAGGAGAAGGAAAGAAGTTGGTGCCTCCTCTGGTTTTCTGGAGTGTGGCTCAGGCTCTATTGATAGTATGTCTTTTTTAGAGTAATTAGGGCTGATCACCCTAGTGCTACAACCTCTCCCCAAGATGTGGAAATCCCAGGTTGTAGTAGGTCAGCTCCCTTGGAGATATACCAAGTGGATTTTCAACTTTCTCTTTTTAATGTTTCTCTTCTCTGCAAGTATTCATCAAGTTTTTTATCAAGTCTCTGTTCTCTTTCAAGATTCTCAATTATTTTTAATTCAAGCTCAGGGAAGAAGATCGTTTATATATCTTTATTGAAAGATATGTGGAAAAGTTTTGGGGCAGTGAGATTGGGGTCTAAAAGTAAGTCCTCCCAATTGTACACCACTAGGGTTTTTTCTACACCTTTCAAAAACATTACCTGGGCCACACCTGTGAGCATTGGAGAAACCCCTGGTTATTTTTGTAGGTCAGAAGAAAACTCAAGAAAAGAAGATAAAACTTTCAAGATAATTCAAGAAAATCAAGAAAAAAATCTGAAGATAATGAAGAAAGAAGATTCAAAATATTTTTGTGAACATCGTCAAGATCAATTTTTAGGCCTCAAGCATGAGGTTAAACTGCAGAAAATTATGAAGAAAGAATATCATCAAGATCAATCTTTGGGCCTCTAGCATGAGGATAAGCTGCACAATTTTAAAAGAGTTGATTCTGAAGATGAATCAAGATTTGAAGATTTGGAAGAAAAAAGTGAAGATGAAGATTTGGTATTGCGGAAAAGTTTTGGAGTGGTGAGATTGGGGTCTAAAAGTAAGTCCTCCCAATTGTGCACCGCTAGGGTTTCTTCTACACCTTTCAAAAATATTTCCTTGGCCACACATGTGAGCAATGGGGAAACCCTTGGTTTGTGTTCCAGGTCTGGTGGTGAAGATTTCCTGAAGATCCCTCAAGTTGAAGGTGGAGCGGCAAAGTATAAGAAGGTAGCGCAGAAGATTAGGCCTGTTAATGAGCCTATGTCTGTGGGTTTGAATCCGCCCTTGAAGAGACCTCCTTTTTCAAGAGATCCGTACTGTACTCCTTTGGTGAAGAATCCTCCAGAATTCGTAGAGATGGCTAGGGTGACTGTGGAAAGGTTGAAAGTTGTTAATTTTGGTCCTGATGGGTGGTTGTCTGAAGAAGAAAAGAAGTTGTTGTTGCATGTTATTGCGCTAAGGGAAAAGGCGGTGGAATTTGTTGAGGAGGAAAGGGGTGTATTGAAGCACTGTTATGGGGAACCTTACTTGATTCCTTTGGTTTGTCATGAACCTTGGCAAATCAAACCTATTCTGATTCCAGCTGCTATCAGAGAGGATTTCGTGGAGATTTTTAAGGAACGAGTCATGACTGAATTATATGAACAATTGACATCCAGCTACTCAAGTCCAGGTTTCTGTGTAAAGAAGCAGAATGGAAAGTTGAGTTTTGTTCATGATCTTAGAGCCTTGAATAGATTCACTATCAAGGACGCTGGTATTCCACCAAGTGCAGAGGATTTTGTTGAAGCTTTTGCTGGAAGGGTGTTTTATGGTTTGGGTGGTATTATGGGTGGTTATGATGAGAGGGAACTTCATACGGATTCAAGGCCTCTCACAACTTTTGAGACTCCTTTGGGAAGATTTCAACTCACTAGGTTGCCTCAAGGAGCAACTAATTCAGTGGCGGTATATCAAGCACAGATGGCTTGGATTTTTCAGGATGAGGTTCCTACTCATGCTGGTATTTTTATTGATGATTGTGGAATTAAAGGACCATCCACTGATTATGATAATGAGGTGTTAGCAGAGAACCCTGGCATAAGGAGGTTTGTTTGTGAATATGCAATAACTCTAGAGAGAGTGTTGTTTAGGATTGAAGAGGCTGGTTTGACCATTTCATGGTTAAAATTATGTTGTTGTGTTCCTGCTTTGGAAATTCTGAGTCATGTGGTATGTAAAGAGGGAAGGATTATGGCGAAGAAGAAGATTAATAAATTACAGTCTTGGCCGGGGCCTAAAAATACTACTGAAGTCAGGGGATTTTTGGGTGTATGTGTATATGTCAGGATTTTTATTAAGGATTTTTCCTTGTTGGCTTCACCTTTAAGGAGGTTGACCAGGAAAGATGCAGATTGGGAATAGACTGAAGAGTGTAAAGATTCTTTCAAGAAGTTGAAAAGGGTTGTTGGTGAAGATATTATTCTTCATAAGTTGGATTATGGCGTTGGTGCTGGAAAAATTTATCTGGCAGTGGACTCAAGCTATATTGCTGCTGGTGCTGTTTTGTCTCAGGAAGATAAAACTGGGAGGTTTAGGCCAGTACGATTTGAGTCTGTGGTGTTTAATGAGGTGGAATATAGGTATTCTCAACCTAAGTTGAAATTATGTGGTGTAGCAAAAATTTTAAAGAAGCTACAGACGGTTTTGTGAGGGCAGCATTATGAGCTGCAGGTGGATACAAAATCTTTGGTTCAGATGATCAATAGGCCTAATCTTCAAAGTTCTCCAATGACTAGGTGGGTGGCATTTATTCAACATTTTTCTTTTGACCTGGTACACAAACCAGGAAAAACTTTTACTATGCCTGATGGATTATCAATGAGGCCACCTACAGATGAAGATTCTGAGGCTGAAGAGTTTAATAAAGATGTTCCAGTGGCTAGGGCCAGCGCAAAGGGTGCTGAAGATTTTTCTGACCTCCCCCAAGAGGCTAAACTGGCTGGATCTGATCTTGATTCTGGTGATTGGGATGTTTTTGTTGACAAAGATGGAGTTGTTGTTTGGGACAGCTCAAATTTGGAAAAGGGTGTTTTTGTTAGTGAACTGGATTCTCACAAGATTCAGTGGAGAGAGAAGGATGTGCCAAAATTTAAGGATTGGTGTCCTGGTTGGGCTGGTCAACTGGCTCATGTTCACACTGGTGATTTTGATGACAGAGTTGTACCCTTGGATTTTGTTTTATTGGATTTTGAAGATGAGACCTGGGGTCAGTCTGGGTTTTATTTTATTTTGGTGGAATATCTGTTGACCTTGGAGAGGTCAGATAGTTGTGATGATGATACTTGGTTGGAAATTAAGAATAGTCCTGGATTTTATGTGTCAGGAAGAAGGTTGATGAGGAGAAGGCATCCTAATCCTCAAGTTGTGGTGACTCAGAAGAAGGGTCAAGAAGTTGTGTTGAAGTCTTTGCATGAAGACCTTGGTCATAGAGGCTTTGGGGAGACTTATAGAAGAGTAGCTGACAGATCTTGGTGGCCAGGTATGAAGTTGGCTGTGCAGGGTTGGGTTCAATCTTGTGAAGAATGTCAAAGAATAAGTCAATTAAAACCTAAAGAGGTCGGCCGTGCTACTGGTGAATCAACTGTTTTTGGAAGAGTCAGTCTGGATGCTGTCCATATTAAAGAGGGCAAGTATAAATACTTAATTTTTTCCAGGGATGATTTTTCTGGTTGGGTTGAGGCAGTGACTCAAATTAATTTGACTGCCAAGAATGTGGCAGAGTTTTTTAAGAAGGAGTGGATTTATAGGTATGGGTTAATGAAGTTGGTGACTGTTGATGGCGGGCCAGAGTTTGGTGCCAACTATAAAGAAGCTGTGGCTAGTGTTGGTTCTAAAGTTAGAGTGGCTACACCTTATTATCCTGAAGCTAAAGGCATGGTTTAAAGAGGCCATCAAGTTATCAAGAATGCTTTGGTGAAAATGTGCGGAGATAGTGCTGAAAAGTGGAGGCATTATTTACCCTTGGTGTTATTTGCTGATAGGGTCACTGTGAAGAGGACAACTGGCTATTCTCCTTATGAATTAATGTTTGGTCAAAAAGCGGTTCTACCAGTGGACTTGGAAGCTGTCTCTTATCTTGGAATTGATTGGGATGATGTGCACTCAACAGAAGATTTGCTCTGTGCCAGGATGCAACAGTTGGAATGTAGAGAGGAATGTCAAGAGAAGGCATACTCTAGAATGATGAAGATTAGGAAACAATCAGTCAGGTACTGGGACAAGAAGTTGGCTCATAGACTCAGGAATCCCTTGAAACCTGGTTGTTTGTTTTTGGTGTATAATAGAAGTTTGGAGAGTCAGTGGGGAAAAATGGTTGCTGACAGATGAAATGGACCTTACAGAGTCAGATCTAAGGCATCTGGAGGCTCTTATGTTTTGGAAGAGTTGGATGGTGCAGTCTTGAAAAAGAGAGTGGCTGCAGACCAGGTGAAGAGGTTCTATCCCAGAGGCACTAGGCATGAAGAAAATTGACTCTGCAATGAGGATAAACTATGGAACGTTCTTTATGTTTTGTATTTCTTTTGGTGTTGCAGAGCAACTTTTGTGTTGGAAACTTTTTGTTAGAAGGTACCCATGGGTGGGGCTTCTAAAAGTTTATCTTGGCAAGTGTAGGGGTAACTGATGGGCTGGCTGCTCTATAGAACAATTACCCCAGATTGTCTGTTTCCAACCCTTTCTCTTAATTTGGTTGAACCCTAGTATTGGTTTCTTTTCACAGGTTTTAGTCCTCTATGACTTTAAACTGGAATTTCCTTTGGTTTTCATGTGCTTTACTCTTCACTTATATTGGTTTTGGTTTATTGTGTTGGATGTTGTGTTTTTGTTAGAAGGTACCCAGGGGGGCTTCTATATTTTATTTTGGCAAGTGTGGGGGTAACTGATGAGCTGGCTGCTCTGTAGAACAGTTACCCCAGAATGTCTGTCTCAAGTCTTTTTTTTTTCCTAGTTGAATTCTATTTCTGTTGTTGTTAGTCAGGTTTCAAGTCCACTATGACTTTAAACTGGTTTAGGACTGGCTTCTTTATCTTTGGTTCTCACAATTGGTGGTGGATCACTGGTGGTCTCCCATCATTTTTACTTATTGGAGGTAGCCCACCCAGTGATCATTTCTATGGACCGGACTTTCTCTTATTTGACCATCTATCGAACTGGACTGTCTTTGATTTTGTAGTTATGTTTTTGCTAGATAGTAGATGCAGATTATTTTCTTTTTTCTCTTTTTTTCTTTTAATTTTTTTATGGGGGTTGTTAAATTTATAAAATTAAAAATATAGGGTGTTACCACATCAGGGTCACCTGGATGTGGGCAAGCATTGGTGGGGAAAGGCTCATCAATTGGCCAAGAAATGTTATTTTATCATTTTAGTTTATTTTATTTTTATTTTCTTTAATTTCATTTTTTATTTTTTTATTCTTATTATTACCCTTAATTTATGTTTCTTATTTCAAATTTTTTTTAATTTTTAAGGTGTATCCACATCAAGGTGCACTTGGATGTGGGCAAGGTATCAGGGGATCAGCTCATCAATTGGCTGGGGGATATCATTTGTATTATTTTTTATATTTTATTTTATTTCATTTATTTTTATTTTATTTTATTTATTAATTTTTAATTTTTGTATATTAGTACCTTAAAAAAAAAATAAATAATAATAATAATAATAATAATAATAATAATAATAATAATATATATTAGAATTTATAGTTATTAATTGTTTTTTTATTATTTATTTATTATTATGTATTTTTAATCTTTTTGCAGGAGCTCATTGTCTGGATGATGAAGCTTCTGGAGGCTGGTCTGGATTATGATGTCATTTTTGTTTTTTGTTTGTGTTGTGGGAAGCACTGTGTTCTCTGAAGTGCATCCTGCTGGAGAGATTATATGGATTGTAATGGGCAGGAATTGGATTAGAGGGAAGTTCAGAGGAGGAGGAGGAAGAGGAAGGAATGGAGTGCTGGAAGGTGTGCTTAATGATCCTAGACATCTTCCAGTGGTTGTCCAACAGGCGCTTTCTCGGGGATTTTTCAAAGTCATTCAAAGGTCCATGGAGGGCAAAGGCTTTTAGCATGTTGGAACACATGGTGCTTAGGTGTTTTTTCATGTCTCCATAATCCAGGGCCAAAGAAGTTTCTAAAGGTTGGCCAACTCAAATAGTAGATTCAGGAGGAGGGGTGCCAACTAGGCAAGAAGAATTGGATCAGTAATTATTTTTGTTGAAGAAATGGAATGAATTAATTTGGTACTTACAAATTGGAAGCTCATCAAATTTGTAAGCAGCCAGAATTTGGATTTCTGAAGATTTTGGAATGTTCATAGTGGGTGGATCAATCAGGGAATGATATGGATTCTCTTGGTATTCCTCTGAAATATTTTGAGAAGGTGAACTAGGAGGCTGATGTTCCTGGGGCCTAGTTGGAGCAGTGGGATTGTTGTTGTTGTTGTGTTTGATATTTCTGTTGAATTCAGCTAAAGGAGGTGCTGGTGATGGAGTACCAGGGTTGTTAAAAGATGGAGCGGGAGAGGGTGACTTGGAAGCGGATTGATCTCTTCTGGATGGAACTTTTGAAGGAATGGAACTGTCAGAAGAATAGTTGGCTGACAGAGGAGAGGTGTAGTTTTGTTGTCTTAACTGGAGACAAAGTTGTTGCTTTGGTGCAGTGTTTGGTGCTCTGGTTTCTTTCTGGGTTCCTCTGGCAGTTTTCCTAGAAGTTTGGTAAAATTTGGAGTTTTTGGACCTTGGAAGGGTTGGCTGCATTTCTCTGGGAGCAGTGGGAGGTAATTGCGTAGAGTTGTTTTTGTTGATTGATTGAATTTGGCTGTTTTCTGGTTGTTTTTGGAGGTTTTGAGCCTGATTTTCACTGTCTAGTGAGGCGGGCGGGACGCCTGGACGCGGTCTAGAAGCCTAGGAGCTAATTTAGCAGAGATAAAAGTAGTTTCTTGGGAAGAGTTCTGGAAGCTGAGCTTCTGGATCTTCTGGAAGGTGCTGAAGATAAAGAGGAAGAGGAAGAACCAAGCTCTAGGGATCTGGTAGGGGATCTGGAGATGTATTTATGAGAAGGTGAAGGAGGAGGAATAGGGTAGTTGTCATCTCTATCACATTTTTTCTATTTGGAGTAGCAAGAATCACAAGCTCTGTTGTATAATTTGGCTTCAGGAGTTGGAAGAGTGAATGTGCAAGGTCTGCACATGTGGATGCACTGTTTGCAGGCATAGTCCTTGGGAGCAGTGAAGCAAGGAAGAGTAGAGGGGTCAACATCAGGGGATCCAGCCATGACCTGTGGTGAGAAAAAAATGATGGAAAGAGATAGGAAGGAGACTTTTGTCAGTGATGGGTAGATGATGAAGTGAAGGTGGAAGTTCAGCAGGTTGGCTGTAGAGGTATTCTGTATGAAATTGGCTACGTCTATTTAATGCAAAATTCCATCAGTCCATCAAGAATTTAAACTGAAATCTGGTTTTTTTAGTCGCCCAAGACTTTAAACTGAGGATTTTTGTTGGTTCAGTCCCCCAAGACTATAAACTGAGGAACGGGTTTTGTTGTTGGAGTTGGTTTTGAAAGATTGGTGGAGGGTATCCACAGGGGGAGCCTCCAAATTCAGCAAAGGCAAGTTTGGGGGTAATTGATGGGCTGGAAGCTCTAATCACAATTCCCCAGAATGTTAGTTTTTTTTCTCTGTGTCTTAATGTGGTTGATCTCTGGTTCTGGGTTTGTGATTTAGGTTTTTGAGTCCCCCAAGACTTTAAACTGAGGGTTTTTGAGTCCCCCAAGACTATAAAATGAGGATGGTCCCCCAAGACTTAAAACTGAGGGTTGTTTGTGGTTACATCCTATAGAGGGTGTGGTCAATTTTTCTTTTCTTAATCAAACTAGAGTACTAGTGGAATTACAGAGGGAATCAAGAGATGAAATGAAGTGCTCAGAATTAGCCTTGAAATGGTGAATGAGGTGTCTTCTTTTCTCAATGTCCTGTGGATCTCTATCAGGAGTGGATTGGAAGTAGTAAAGCAGAAGTTGTTTCTGTTGAGATGTGTGTTGTTTCAACTTGGCCTTGATAGTGGGCAAGTGGTTTGGTGTTGGTGGTGCAATGGATCCTACATTGTCATCATCACTATCAGAAGATGGAGGAACTGAGAAGTCATCAGTTTTTTAAAAGTTGAAAGGAGAAATGAAAGTTCTTTACCATAAGATGGACCAGGGATGGTGAAACTTTTTGTTTTATGGGTTTTGGCACTCTTCTGGGAAGGGTGATGCTTTTTGATTAATCTGGGTATCATGATGGATGGCATAGATCTTTTGGTGCTGGTAGAAGATGGACCAGGTTGAGGTGGAGGTGAAGCTGTTGCAGAAGATAATGGACCAGGTCTGTAGCAGGACTTCTTTCTGGAGTGACAGACATCACAGGACGTTATGGTAAGGTAAACTCTTACAGTCACCTTGCTGTAAGCAGAATCCGGAGGAGATATGTGGATTTAGCTGAAAACCCCGTCCTTCAAATAAAAAATAACAAAATGGGAATTCTAAATCACTAAGCTAACCAGTCTACATGGATCTGATTGATAAAAAATAATGAAACTCTAAAATATTTAACGCTTATTGAGATTTAAATAAAAGTGGCTGTTGAGAAAGAAATACTGATAACAACAATTAAGGTGTGCCAGTGAAAGATCTGAAAAGGTTGAATTTTTTGTTTTTATAATAATTTGAATTTTTATGAGACAGCAATAATCAAGTCCCAGTGATGAAGACCTTTCTAAAGATACCCTGTATGAAGTGTGATTTAAACTGTTCAGTAGTATTTCTAAAATGTTATATATAAAATTAAAGTTATAAGGGTATTACAAATTTATTTAATTTGTTGAGTAATAAAAAATAAGACCGTGGTGGTTAATGATTAAGCTGTATGATGTATCCCCCCCCCCCCTCAATTTCGAGTTTGAGAGGCTCTTAAGTATTCCTAGTCATGTGCCTAAGTTTTCCCCTCCAGAGCTCACCCAGAGTCAATCCAGAGCCCGTACGGAGCTTGTACGGAGTCGAAGCGGAGTCCGTAAGGAGTCCAAACGGAGTCCAAGCGGAGTCTGTCCGGACTCAATTAGAACCTTTAAAACTATAATAAAAAATCTAGAAAAATTACACATAATAGAGCCACTTCCCCTTTACATCCCAAGCTAATTTTCGTAGTTTTTGCAGCTCTAATCACCCTGTGAAAATTCATCAAAGTTAAGTATTTTCTAAAAACGTAAATATTTCTATAAAACTTTAAAATTCATTTAAAAATATAAGAAAAATAGTAAAAATTCTGGGAAAATTTCCCAAGGTTCTTGAGTAACTCGACTTGATACTTATAAACTCTTCAGACCTTAAAAATAAGTTTTCTCTGTAAAATAAATTTTTTTCACGTAGGCATTTGCTCTTGACCAATCTCTTCATATTTAAAACTCAAATAAATTAAATAAAACCCTTTTATAAAAAAAAATAACGCCAATCTTGCATGCCGTAATAACTCCATTTACGTACTTAGGTTCCATACTAAACTTTAGGCTACCACATCCTCCCTCCAATTGAGAATGTCCCCATTCTTATAACTTTGCATAAGTGGTTGAGCAATTCCAAAAGAATTATCTTTTCTAATAAAATAATTTGATAAATTTGTTTTAGCTGGTCTTCTTTTAATTCTTTATAATAAAAACATTGTTTCTTCTTTCTTCTCTGGCTTAACATAACATAAAATAATAAATAATATAAATCTTGTGATGATTACACTACTGAGAGCAAGGTTTGAATCCCTTCAGACTCCCATATACCAGTCTTCCTTCTTGTCACAGCATTGAGAGAGTGGATCTTCCTATGAGCCGAATACTCCTGATTCCAACCTCATAGGGCCCTCCACTGAGCCAAATTCTATGATTCCAATCTCGCCATAAGGTCCTCCAAGCTTCACACCAAAAATGGCCTAACACTGAGGCACTAAAAAAATCATTCCCTAAAATCCAACTACCATCCTAAATTCTGATACCTTCATCACATTTTTCAAACTTTTCTATACAGCAAACCCATAAAATACTTTTTCCAGGCTTCCAATAATAATATTAACTTTAGACCATGTTAAAGCGCCACAAATTTCACCTAATTAACCATTATGCTTCCCTTAGCATCATCACCACCTGAAATTTTAACCTCCTAAAGCTTATCAGCACCCAATTCCAGAAATGATTGAATAACCAGTTTAGAGTCTTAGTGGACAGTGATAAATTAAAAGATTGAATTGAGTTATCCAAACAAGATTGACATTCCAGTTTAAAGTCTTGGTGGACCAAACATATAATCGATTGCCAGTTTATGGTCTTGGTGGACCAAAGATTGTTTAATTGCATAAATAACTTGATATATTCCTAAATAAGGCCTAGGCTTGACCAAAGATTGAATAAATTTGATAATCTAGTTTAATTTCATAGTGGACCAAACATTTGATCGACAAGTAATCCAGTATAAGGCCATAGTGGACCAATGAATATTGAATTATCCTGCAGATATTAATTTTCCAGTTTAAAGTCATAGTGGACTAAACAATGAATGAACTACCAGTTTAAAGTCATGGTGGACCAAACATTTGATCGATAAGAAATCCAGTTTAAGGTCATGGTGGACCCAACAGCTTGATAATAGTCCAGTTTAGGGTCTTGGTGGACCTAACAACTTCTCTATCCTTGAACCCAGATTTTGCCACCAGCTTTCTTCATCCTAGTTTCAAGTTTTCTTCTTCAAAAAAATATCTCCTAACAAGATGAAACCTACTGACTTCATTGCTTCAGCTGATCAATCTTGCAAATACTGTGCTTTCACCCATAGGGAATGTATCTTCACTTTCAACTGGAAAAAGCACACTTATAAAAGGGCCTGTTTATCCTGTTATGAGAAGAAAAGAAAATTTTCTGGCTTGAACTGTGGTTCTTTCCCCATCACTGCTACTAGCTTCACCACCTTCTGCAAACCTCTTCCTTCTTCTTCACCTTCTACTCCACCCCCTATTCCATCAACCTCTAAAGATCCCATCCCTTTTTCTCCATCAGCCTATTTAAATCTTTCTTCATCACCTAATCCTCTGGGTCCTTCTCTCCAATCTAGACTTGCTGCTACTCCCCCAAGAACTCTTACTGCTCCCAGGTCCATTCTTCAACCTTCAAAAAATTCTTCTCCCACTTCCAACATCTTGAAGCACAAAAGGTCCTATAATAGCCAGAAATCTTCATCTTCTCTTGTTGCATCCAAAAAGCCCAGAACATCTACTTCAAACTTCAAATCCAACACCAGTCCTCCTAATCTATCAAAAATTAAAAATCTTTTTTTAAACATAAAAAATCCCACTCCATTACCAAGTAAGCCATTTATCTATGATCTTGATAGTGTTGACAAAGGTTAGTTGTCCCTTTTTATTTTCTTAATCTTCAGGTTTTTAATATTGCTGATATTTTAATTTGATAAGCTTCACCGGTTCTCCAATTCCATATTCAGCTTATGAACTACCAGAACCTAATCCAAGCTTCCCTAGAGTTCCAATTCACCTAGTGTCTGAAAAGCTCTTTGCTAATTTTAATAACCTTATCGCTTATTTCCAACAATACCCGCCCTCTGATAGATCAGAATCTTGGATGAGAGAACAACTGTTAAGAGATCTTTTCAAAATAGCCAACTGGCTTCAACACTATCGTGAACGTGAAATAAGATTCAAATCCCAGGAAATTGATCAAGGTCCTTCTAAATTTTCTAATTTCGATTCTTCAAAAGATAACAACCCTTGATGGTGTTCTTCCTGGTACGTAGCTTTCTTGAATAATTTTTGAAAAATAAAAAATATAAACATCAAAACTACCTAAAACTAAAATACCTTTTATTTATTTATTTATTTTTATTTTTATTTTTATTTTTTTTATTTTTTTTTATTTTTTTATATTTTTAGTTATTTTATTATTTATTTTATTTTATTTATTATTTTTTTTATTTAAAATAAAGATTTTTTTTTAAAAAAAAAGATAGTTTTGAAATAAAAGTTAAAATTTAATTTTTAAAGAAAGATAAACAAATGTGAAAAGAAAGATAAAAATAAGTAATAAAAAAAAGTTTTAAAATAATATGTTTAAAAGATGCCCCCCGGCCATTTGATGAGCCGTAACCTCAACATCATACCCACATCCAAGTGCAACTTGATGTGGTTACACAATTTTGAGAAATTGAAAAGAAAAAAAATAAATGAAAGATTTTAGAGGATAATTTTTATAATGATGATCACTGGGTGGGATCCCTCCAATTTATAAAAAAATTAGAGACCACCAGTGAGCATCACCTTTACAATAATTCATAATATATGTTAAAGAAAAGAAATCACAATCTAACATAAAAAAAAAATTAAAAACAAAATAAAATAAAAAAAATCTTGAATCTGGTGTTGAGAGCGATGTCTCTTGATTCATTCCAGTTTATAGTCTTAGTGGACTTCCTATAATTAAAAGACAAAGCCAGGATTCAACTAGAAACAGGGAAAATTTTGGAAACAAACATTATGGGGTAATTGTGTATAGAGCAGCCAGCCCATCAATTACCCCCACACTTACCAATATTAAATTAAGAAGATTCCCCTGTGAGCACTTCTTCCAATAAATTTTTAAAATTTTCCCACACTATCTTCACCCATATTTTTAAGAATTTTAAATTCCGGAAATTTCAAAGAAGGTTTTCTTGCATTTCTTTAATTTTCATCACAGTTTCGTCACCCATATGCAGTGTAACGACAGTAAAGTATTTTGATAAAAAGAAGATAGTTTATCCTCGTTGCGGAGGAATCCATAAAATTTTGTTGGTATTATAGTTTATCCTCATTGTGGAGGGATCCATAAAATTTCGTCAATATCATAGTTTATCCTCATTGCAGAGGTAGACTTCGGCACTCCTGGTGCCTCTAGGATAGAACTGTTTCACTTGATCGGCCGCTACCCTCTTCTTCAATACTACTCCATCCAACTCTTCTAGCACATATGAACCGCCGGAAACTTGCTCCTTGATTTTATATGGTCCATTCCACCTATCTGCAAACATCTTTCCAAACTCCTATTATACACCAAGACCATATCACCTGGGTTCAAAGGTTTCCTTAATCGATGTGCCAACCGCTCATCCCAATATCTAACTGATTGATTTCTGATCTTCATCATCCGCAAATATGCCTTTTCTAAATATTCTTCTTTCTTTTCTAGCTGCATCATTCTTGCACACAATAATTCATCAGTAGTTTTGACTGTGTCCCAGTCAACTCCAAGATATGATTCAGCTTCTAAATCAACCGGTAAAACTGCTTTCTGTCCAAAAACAAGTTCATAAGGTGAAAATCTGGTCGTCCTTTTGGCAGTGATTTGATCAGCAAATAAAACTAAAGGTAAATAGTGCCTCCACTTTTCGGCACTTGTCCCACACATGTTAACTAAAGCATCCTTGATAACTTGATGCCCTCTTTCAACCATGCCTTCAGCTTCAGGATAATATGGGGTTGCTACCCTAACCTTTGATCCAACTTTAAATACAGCCTCTTTAAACTCTGTCCCAAATTTAGGACCTCCATTTACCGTCACCAACTTCATCACCCCATACCTATATACCCAATTATTCAACAAAAATTCTGCCACATTTTTGGCAGTTAAATTAATAAGAGGCGCTGCCTCTACCCAACCAGATAAATCATCTCTGGCCACAATTAAATATTTATACAGTCCCTCTTTTATATGAATGGCATCTAAACTAGCTCTCCCAAAGAGCGTATATTCACCGGTCGCGCGTCCAGGTTCTTTTGGCCTTAAATAACTTTGTCTTTGACATTCCTCGCATGACTGAACCCACTGTTTAACAGCCATCTTCATGCCAGGCCACCAAAATTGATCAGAAATTCTTCTAAAGGTTTCTCCAACGCCTCTATGCCCGAGATCTTCATGCAGTGATTTCAAAACTAAATCTTGCCCCTTCTGTTGAGTTATAACTACTTGAGGATTTGGATACCTTCTCCTCATTAAACGTCAACCAGATAGGTAAAACGTAGATGACTTCCTCTTGGTAGCCACCCATTCATCGTCTTCACAATCTTCTGGCCTCTCTAAAGTCAACAAATATTTGACTAACAGAAAATAAAAACCAGTCTGACCCCAGACTTCATCTTGAAAATCTATTAATATAACATCAATAGGGACTTCTCTATCACCAATATCACCTGCACATGAATGAGCCAATAATCTTTGACCCCTAAATAAATCTTTAATCGAGCTATGTCGACATTTTTCTTCTGAACCTTTGGATCCTTCGTAAACTGTATTTGAAAATACCTCTTTCTCTTTATCCACCTTTTTATTTAAATTCTCTAATTCTCCAACATATACACCATTCCTTAGCTTACTACTATCCCTTACTACCAATCCATCTTCCTCTACATACACCACATCTTCTTCTACCTCCTTTCTACCGAATTTATCTACACGTTTTCCAACTCCTTTATTAACATAAAAATTATTTTCCAGTTTATCCTCTTGGTGGAGGTCATCATCACCATAATCTAAACACAATAGTCCTGCCAGTTTAACCTCATGGGGGAGGTATGGAAAGTCTTCAGCTTCTTTAGTGCTGGCTTTGATAATAGGTACATCTTCATCGAGCTCTTCTGAGTCTGAATCTCCTTCAGTGGGTGGTCTCCTTGATAAACCATCTGGCATATTAAAAGTTTTGCCAGGCTTATGAACTAAATCAAACGAAAAATGTTGAATAAAAGCTACCCATCTCGTCATGGGTGCGTTTGGTAAACTTTGGGAATTAATCATCTGGATTAACAATTTCGCATCCACTTGCAACTCAAAATGTTGCCCCCACAAAATATGCTGAAGTTTCTTCAGTATTTTCGCCAAACCACATGATTCCAATTTTGGTTGAGAATATCTTGATTCGACTTCAGTAAATACTACAGATTCATACCTAACTGGCCTGATGTAA
The DNA here is from genome assembly GCA_030280995.1 of Hemileia vastatrix. Lineage (NCBI taxonomy): Eukaryota > Fungi > Basidiomycota > Pucciniomycetes > Pucciniales > Zaghouaniaceae > Hemileia > Hemileia vastatrix. The sequence continues at coordinate 33,322,362 of JASXTE010000005.1, forward strand.
CCAGCTTTATCCACCTGAGACAAAACCGCCCCAGCTGCAACCTGACTTGAATCAACTGCTAAATAAATTCTGCCAGCTTCTTTTCCATAATCCAACTTGTGCAGGACTAAATCCTTCCCCACAACCTCCTTCAACTTCACAAACGCCTTCTCACACTCTTCATCCCACTCCCAGTCTGCATCCTTTCTCGTTAACCATCTCAATGGAGCTGCCAATGAAGAAAAGTCTTTGATAAACACTCTAACATATACGCAAACTGTCACGCGCCAAGTGACACTCGAGGCGAAAGCAGCTCATTAAATCAATAATATCGAGTCCTAAATCTATACTCAAAGCGCAGAAAGCAATTCTCCATAGCAACTGCGATTTTCCTTTGTGTACTTACTATTTAACTGCGCTAGCCTAAACTCTAAATCTAAATTAGTCAATCTCCCAATAGGGTGCCTTAGTCCTTTTCAATAAGCGACGCACAGCGCTAGGTTCAACGAAATAGTACAGTAGTAGTTTTCATTAAAGTTTTGTTAATTAATTAAAAAGGGGTAAATTGAGCATGGACGGATATTTAGCGAAGAGGGTCTAAGTGTATGTTAGTAATGGTCAATGGAATGGGAATGGTGTGATGGAAGGGAGGTCAATGCGAGGAGGAACAAAGGATATCAAAGGGGTTGGGTATTTGGTTCGATATTCCTTAGAATTAAATTATAAAATCGTATTTACATTAATAGTGGTAAATCTTTAAAGTTAAAATCATTGTTATTGTATCTTTCTTTATTTTCTCAATATTCATTTCTAAATCCTAAATCTTTGATTATTGAGTTTCCAACCCTTTGTGAGATTTTAAGAATTACAATTACCTTTGAAACTAGTCTATAATTCTTCTCGGACGAACCTCGAACCTGTAGCTCTTGCTTCGAGTGACCTTCGAATCATTTCCTCGAATCATTCCTCTGTTCTTTGAAGAAGTTTCTAAATCCCTCATCTCACTTTCAGGAGCATCATCGACCTTGTGCGTAGGTTGTCCGGTGACACAAACACCTAAAAACCCTCTAACTTCGGTCGTATTCTTGGGTCTTGGCCAGGACTGAATTTTGTTAACTTTCTTCTTGGACATAATCCTACCCTCTCTACATACCAAATGGCCTAATATTTCTAAGGCTGGCACACAACATAAAAATTTTGAACCTGAAATAGTTAAACCAGCCTCTTCAATTCGAAACAAGATTCTTTCTAAAGTAATTGCAAACTCCCAAATGAATTTGCGTATCCCGGGATTCTCTTCCAACACCTGGTTATCATAGTCGGTTGTTGGTCCCTTAATTCCTCCATCATCTATAAAGATTCCAGCATATTGTGGAATTTCGTCTTGAAGGATCCAAGCCATCTGAGCTTGATAAACTGCAACCGAATTTGTTGCTCCTTGAGGTAATCTTGTTAACTGTAAACGTCCTAGTGGCGTATCAAATGTAGTGAGAGGCCTTGAGTCCGGATGTAACTCTCTCTCATCATATCCACCCATAATATCTCCCAAACCATAACACACTCTCCCTGCAAACGCTTCGACAAACTCCTCAGCACTAGGCGGTATCCCAGCATCCTTTATTGTAACCCTATTAAATTCCCTAAGATCATGAACAACTCTAAGCTTGCCATTCGGTTTCTTGATACAAAATACCGGACTAGAATAACTTGACGTTGATTGCTCATACAGTCCAGTGCGTATTCGTTCTCTGAAAACTTCAATATAGGCTTCTTTTAATGCAGCTGGAATAGGAATTGGTTTCTGCTGCCATGGTTCATGACACACCACAGGAATCTTGTAAGGCTCCACATAGGAATGCTTCAAAACACCCCTCTCCTCTTCTACAAAAGCAATGGCCTTCTCTCGCTTGACCATCACATCCAACAACAACTTCTTCTCTTCACCAGACAACCAACCATCAGGTCCGAAATTAACAACACCCAGTCTCTCAAAAGTGATTCTTGACGTCTCAGAAAATTCAGTCAGATTCTTTACCAAGGGACTTTCATAAGGATCTCTTGATAACCTTGGTCTTCTCAAGGGTGGATTTAATTCTTCAGGTAGCGGTTCATTAATAGGTTGAACTTTATTTGCTACTTTCTTATATTTGGCTGCGTCCACATCTAAATAAACTTGAGGTATAACATTTTCTTTTGTATTGCCATTAAAAATTTCATCAAATGAATCTTCTTCATCTTCAGAATCGGAATAAGAAAAATTTGAAAAATATTTTACTTCATATTTAAATTTTACCCTTTTCTCCTTTCCCTCGTCTAATTTATAAACAGATTTTCCAACACCTTTGCTTCCCTTATCCAACAGGAAATCGCTTGTAAAGAAGGTTGGCAGTTTAACCTCTTGCTGGAGAACCAGAATTGAATTTTCACAAAAATTATTTTTTTGTTTTTTAATTATACTGAGATTTTTTATTCGATTTTGATAAGATTATTGGAGTTTACCCTCTTGCTGGAGGTCCATAATAGAAGGAGATACTTGCAGTTTAACCTCTTGCTGGAGGCCCGGAATTGAATTTTCACAAAAATTATTTTATTGTGTTTTAATTATACTGAGATTTTTAATCGGTTTTTGATGTGATATTTGCAGTTTACCCTCTTGCTGGAGGTTCAAAAACATACCCTTCCAATTTTTATCCAACCTAATTTGGCCCATTTTGCCTTTTTCACTATTTTTAAATTTAATAGAAAAACAGGGTAAATCCAACAAACATATAGAAAAGTCCAAAACGTATTTGCACTCCAAAGTAATATTAACAGAAAATAATTGAGAATCCACTTGAATTATCTCCAAGTGAGCTGACCTATTGCAATCCGGGATCTCATCCTGAGGAGAGATTACAACATTAGAGTGATCAGCCCCTGCTACACCAAAAAATGAGGGCATTCATCCCTTTCCAACAAACATAATTCACCAGAAGCCGTCTTTTTTTATGCCGCTTCTTGGTACAAACACAACACTGGCACAGAGTAGTAATCCCTGGCCGTGTTTCCCAACCTTCATCTCCAGGAGGCGCTAACCGCATATGTAACCTCTGCATATCTTCACCAGTGATCTTAAAACTAATCCCCATGCCAGCTTGATACCCTATCCTGGCCTCAAAATCCATCAAAAAAGGACCACCAAGAACAGTTTTGACTGCTCCTCTGGCCACATAAAAGTTAACCTTACCAACAGATCCACCAATGCCTAACCTGACATGCTCAGCTGTGCCCATCAGCTCTTTTGCATGCCCTCCAATACCTCTGAGGTTTCCCCCAGTCCCACTTTTAATTGGCAAGCCTATACTCGTTGCTTGCTCCAATGAAATTAAATTAATGTGAGACCCTGAATCAACCAAGGCCTTTACTTCTTTACCGTTAAGAGTTACCACCAGGTAACCCAGGGGAGCGGAAAAATGTGTATCTACATCTTCCCCAAACTTTTCAGCATTTTCACAAATATATTCCACCTCTCCAGTGGAAACCCGACGCCTCATCAAATGCTTCTTTTGATTTTCAGGAAGCGCCGGACTAATCGTAAATAACTCCCCCAAAAATAAGGGAATCTGAAGTTGATTCACCCTATTCAAAACTGCGTCCATTGCATTAGCTTGACCAGAAACTACTGGCCGCTCATACTGGACCTTTGATTTAACAACCTTGGCCCTGGGTACCTCTTGAGGTCCAACCAAGCCATCTTCACCCCCCATAATAACATCTTCACTTTCTATAACCCTAACTCCGTCACCAGCTTCTTGCACTAATCCTGATCCATCGCTAGTCCTTCTTACACCCTCCATTGGGATGGAACCACTAAAACTTGGTCTGGGTAGAGAAGCCAACGGTACGTCCTCCTCAGAATCCGAATCATCCTCTGGCATAGGCTCACCATTTAAATCAAACTTGCCATAACTAGGGGGCCCCATATCAGCAATCCCCTTCTGCATTTTATATAATTTGTCCTTAGAGTAAGGGTTCAATTTGTTGGCGGCAGTTTGAGCACTAGAATTTTTGTCCTTAGAGTAAGGGTTCACTTTGTTATTGGCCTTTCCAGGATTAGCCCTCAATTGGCTCTGAATGCTACTCTTTGCCTTAGTAGCAGCTGCTCTTCTAGCAGCATTAACATCATATTTGCCAGCCATACAGCTAACCTCCACCTGGGAAACTGTCGCCAGCTCTAATCCTCCAAAAGAAGTAGAAAATGTGGCTTTACTGACCTCTTTCTCCTTGCCCTTGTCAGCTTTACCACCATTATCATTACCATTTTTGCCACTCTTGGCATTAACATCTTCATCCGTCACCTCTTCAAACCTGGCTCTCCTTTCAGCCGTTGTGGTAGCCTAAAGTTTAGTATGGCACCTAAGTACGTAATGGAATTATTACGGCATGCAAGATTGGTGTTATTATTTTTATATAAAACGGTTTTATTTAATTGAGTTTTAAAAATGAAGAAATTGGTCATGAGCAAATGCCTACACAAAACAATTTATTTTACGGAGAAAACTTATTTTTAAGGTCTAAAAAGTTTATAAGTATCAATTCGAGTCACTCAAGAACCTTCGGAAATTTTCCCAGAATTTTTACTATTTTTCTTATATTTTTTAATAAATTTTAAAGTTTTATAGAAATATTTACATTTTCAGAAATTACTTAACTTTTATGAGTTTTCATGGGGTAATTAGAGCTGCGCAGACTACGAAAATTAGTTTGGAATATAAAGGGGAAGTAGCTCTATCATGTGTAATTTTTCTAGATTTTTTATTATAGTTTTTAAGGTTCTAATTGAGTCCGGAAGTCCGGATGGACTCCGTACGGACTGCGGATTGACTCTGGGAGAGCTCTGGAGGGGAAAAGTTAGGCACGTGACTAGGAATACTTATGCGTGTTTCTCAAACTCGAAATTGAGAGGGGGGATACATCATACAGCTTAATCATTAACCACCACGGTCTCATTTTTTATTAATCAACAAATTAAATAAATTGTAATACCCTTATAACTTTATATTTTATATAACATTTTAGAAATACTACTTAACAATTTAAATCACACTTCATACAGGGTATCTTTAGAAAGGTCTTCATTGCTGGGACTTGATTATTGCTGTCTCATAAAAATTCAAATTATTATAAAAACATAAAAGTCAATCTTTTCAGATCTTTCACTGGTACACCTTAATTGTTGTTATCAGTATTTCTTTTATCAACAGCCACTTTCTTTAAATCTCAATAAGCGTTAAACATATTAGAGTTTCATTATTTTTATCAATCAGATCCAAGTAGACTGGTTAGCTTAGTGATTTAGAATTCCCATTTTGTTATTTTTGTTGGAAGGACGGGGTTTTCAGCTAAATCCACACATCTCCTCCAGATTCTGCTTACAGCAAGGCGACTGTAAGAGTTTACCTTACCATAGTTGGCGCCCAACGTGGGGTTCAATTTCTCTAGCTTTCTTCAAAGACTTACTTGGATCAAGAACGTTATTAGCCTGCAAGAGGCTTATTTTCTGGCACTCTAATTGGATTTTTGTTATTGGCCTGCAAGAGGCTTGTTATTTTATCGATTGTTAACGCTTTTCATTACTTATTGGGATGTCTTCTTCTGCTGTTGCTTCTGGATCTTCTAACCCTCTTACTCCTTCAGTTAGAATTGTTTCTTGGGATGGCCCAAAGTTTGATGGGGGGGAGTTTAAATGGTTCATTAGCAGGTATGAAGCTGCTGCTGCTGTTGATGGTGTTTCTCATGTGGATATGGTGAAGCAAGTTAGGTTTTTTATTGCTGATAGGGAGGTGGAAAAAGAGGTTATTGCTATGCAGGCATTCAAGGACAAGGATTGGGTTAAGCTTTCTAAAGCTATGGTTGATAGATGGGGTGTTAGGTTTACTATGATGGACCTCAATAAAATTGTTGGTGACTGGCAAGCAAAAGGTGGAGTTTCTTCTATGGCTGACTTCAAAAAGCTCTTGTCACGCACCACGTGACACTCAAGGCGAAATTAACTCAATAAATCAATAATATCGAGTCCTACATCTATACTCAAAGTGCAGAAAGCAATTCTCCATAGCAACTGCGATTTTTCCTTTGTGTACTTACTATTTAACTGCGCTAGCCTAAACTCTAAATCTAAATTAGTCAATGTCCCAATAGGGTACCTTAGTCCTTTTCAATAAGCGACGCACAGCGCTAGGATCAACGAAATAGTACAGTAGTAGTTTTTCATTAAAGTTTTATTAATTAATTAAAAAGGGGTATATTGAGCATGGACGGATATTTAGTGAAGAGGGTCTAAGTGTATGTTAGTAATGGTCAATGGAATGGGAATACTGCGATGGAAGGGAGGTCAATGCGAGGAGGAACAAAGGATATAAAAGGAGTTGGGTATTTGGTTCGATATTCCTTAGAATTAAATTATAATATCGTATTTACATTAATAGTGGAAAAACCTTAAAAGTTAAATCATTGTTATTGTATCTTTCTTTTACCTTCTCAATATTCATTTCTAAATCCTAAACCTTTGATTATTGAGCTTCCAACCCTTCGTGAGATTTTAAGAATTATTATTACCTTGGAACTAGTTTATAATTCTTCTCGATCAAACCTCGAACCTATAATTATTACTTCGAGTGACCTTCGAATCATTTCCTCGAATCATTCCTCTGTACTTCGAAGAAGTTTCTAAAATCCCTCATCTCACTTACAGGAACATCCTCGACCTTGTGCCTAGGTCGTCCGGAGACAGTATAATTTAATTCTCCGTAGTTCTCATTCTTTGCACTACTACGTCTTTTTTAGGTGCTTCTAAAATTTTAAATGGCACCTGTTCAACGCACTCCTCCTACGGGCGCTACTACTAGAGCTCGCGCTAGAGGCAGGCCAACAGCCACAAGGTCTGTTTCTCGCACTCACTCTTTGGAACCACTCGACCTTAGGGAACGGCAACACTCAGTTCAATCTGTAGAAGACATTCCACAAGATTTTGATGATTCTAGTGATGAAGAAGAAGGAGAGGATACAATGCATGAGGCACCATCCGCCCCTGCCAATCATTCTTCTGGCCAATCCTCAGAACCAGGACCATCTAACTCTCTGGAAGATTTCATGAGACTTTTTATGAAAACCCTTTCAAATCCAACGTCTTCAGAGGGATCTAAGTTCAAAACTCCTTCTATGAAATCTCCTGACAAATTTGACGGAGATCACCCCGACAGATTGCGACCCTTCTTGCAAACCTGCAAGCTACTGTTCCATAATGACCCTCGAACCTTTAACAGCGACCGATCAAAGGTTGTTTACGCTTCTTCATTCCTAGCCGGGAAAGCAGCAAGATGGTTCGAACCTTATCTACTCATGCTTTCTTTGACAGAAACCCACTTACTTATCAATAATTGGGAAAAGTTCGAAGACCAACTTTTTACGTTGTTTGGGGACCCTAATGAAACGGATAACGCAGAAATTGAACTTGATTTTCTTCGCATGAGTGATAATGGTAAAGCCTCTGAATATATCTCGAACTTCAGAGCACTTCAAACTCGAGTAGGTTGGAATGATGCTGCCCTTAAGTATCATTTCAAGAAAGGACTTCCTTCGAGGATTCTGGATCAATTAAATCTTCACGGTCAGAAGATGACTACTTTAACGGATTTAATGGATCGAACCCTGGAACTTGACGGCGTTTATCAAGGACGACTTCAACATCGTCGATATGCCAACAAATCTCAAGGCCTAAATTTTAAATCGGGACCTTCTTCACACCTACGACCAAATCAATCCTCCTCGACTCAATCCAAACCCAATAAGGGAAAGGATAAAACTCGACCAAAAGGCTCAACCCCAGGCAATATCAGCAAAGTACTGGATCCTAAAGGGGAACTTAAAGAAGCTGAGAGGAAGAGAAGAGCAGATAATGGGTTATGTATGTATTGTGGGGGTAAGCATAAGTTGGAAGACTGTGTAAAGTTGAAGGAAAGAGAAGGTACTAGTTCGAAGTCAAAAAACTAGTAGATAGTTTACTTGTGTGCAAAGCAAACTATCTTATCTCTCCCAGTGCACAGAACCTCCATGTCTTAAGGACTGGAGTTGCCTTAAACCGCTTGAGATTCATTCTTTTTAAGGAGGATATCCCCTTCAGTTGTCTAATAGACTCTGGAGCTTCAATTTCTTTTGTTAGTTTATCTTTTGCCGAGAAGCTTCAACTAACATTTACAGATATCGATCGAACTCCCATCTATTTGGTCGAATCAGAGGAACCCAAATATTGGGTAAGTAAGAAAGTTTTATGGGTTTTCAACTTTCCGAATTTTCCCCCCTTCGAGTGGGAATTATCAGTCTTGGACGCCCCAAGGATGGACGATACCATTCTTGGCCATGACTTTTTAACGCATTGGAATCCGGAAATTGATTGGACCCGGGGATTGATCACCCCACGCTCTAAGTATATTTCTGATTCTTTAATGCAGGTCAATAGGGAGTTAAACAACCTGCCTGACAACGTCCTGCTAGAGGACAAATCTCTGCCAGATGACTTGCAAGCATCTGTACCTTCTTTAAATGAGCAATTGGCTAACCCTTCTAGCTCGATGACTTCACTTGAAGAGGATTTAAATTACCTCGAAGTAATCGAATTATGCTCTCTCAATACAGGTATCACCTCGACAGATTCTCTCGAAGATGAAGAGGATGACCAAATCAACGTTGAAGCCATTAAATCAACTCTACCGGAAATCTACCACGATTTCCTCGATGTTTTCTCAATCCGCAAGGCCGATAAGTTACCACCTCATCGACCCTACGACCATCAAATAGAGTTAATAGGCCCAGTACCTCCGGCAGGTCCTGTCTATTCTCTATCGAAGGACGAATCTCAAGTTCTTCGAGACTACATTGCAGAGAATGTAGCCAAAGGTTTCATCAGAGCCAGTAAATCTCCAACCGGCTCCCCAGTCCTCTTTGTAAAAAAGAAGGACGGTAGTCTTAGGTTGTGTGTTGACTATAGAAAGCTCAACACAGTCACAAAGAAAAATGCATATCCTGTTCCTCCTATGTCATTACTTCTTACCCTTTTCAATGGTGCTAATTTCTTTTCTAAAATTGATCTTAGAGGCGCTTACAATCTTATTCGCATTGCGGAAGGTCATGAACCACTGACTGCAATGCGCACTAGATTTGGTAGTTTTGAATATTTAGTTATGCCTTTTGGATTATGTAACGCACCTTCAACTTTTCAAACTTTTGTTAATGATATCTTTCAAGATGTTGTTGAACAATTTGTAGTCGTCTATTTAGATGATATTTTAATATTCTCGAAAACACTGGATGAACATATTCATCATGTTCGACAGGTCCTAAATCGTCTTCGAGATCATGGTCTCTACGCCAAGCATAATAAATGCGAATTCCACCTCAAATCAATTGATTTTTTGGGGTTTACGTTGTCCACTGACGGTTTAGTCATGAATGACAAAAAAGTCCAGAAAATCCTGGAATGGCCTGAGCCCAAAAACATGAAATCACTCCAAGGATTTTTGGGTTTTGCAAACTTCTATAGAAGATTTATTAAATATTACTCTAAAACTATTTCCAATCTTACTTCTCTTCTTAGAAAAGATATTCCTTTTGTTTTTACTTCTACAGCACGAAAGGAATTCGAAGCACTAAAAACGGCGTTCACCACAGCCCCAATTCTTCAGCATTTTGATCCTTCGGCCTCGACAATAGTTGAGACAGATGCGAGCGATTATGCTATTGCAGGGGTCATCTCCCAATTAAATCCTGAAACAAATTTGTTTCATCCTGTTGCTTTTGAGTCACGCAAACTCATAGCCGCGGAATTAAATTATGAAATTCATGACAAAGAGCTTTTAGCTATTATCCATTGTCTTAAAAAATGGCGTTCTTTTCTTCTCAGCCTAGATAGTCCTTTTCAAATTTTAACAGATCACAATGCTTTGAAATACTTCATGTCTTCTAAAGTGTTAACCAGGCTTCAAGCCAGGTGGGCTGAATTTTTGTCTGAATTTTCTTTCTCTATTTCCTATCGCCCAGGAAAAAACTGCATTGTCCCAGATATCTTGTCACGTCGGGACGACGTTTACCCACAGCGGGGGGACGCATTTGCTGACAAGAACCCAGCAAATGTGCAATCAATCTTCAACGAATCAATGTTAACAACTCATCAACTTAATTCGATGACAATTCAATCTTTTCGAAATCCACTATCCAACATCCTCGAAGCTCAGTCGAAGGACGATTATTGTTTAGGGTTAAAAGACAAAATACTCTCGAATCAAGGGGCCAAAAGATTTAGTATTGAATCAGGTCTATTAGTCTTCGAAGGTAGAGTAGTCATACCCGACAACAATGAGATAAAATTATGGATTTTCAATAGTCGACATGATTCTCCGTTAGCTGGTCATTTTGGGGTTGATAAAACCTACCAGTTAATAGCGAGGGATTTCTTCTGGCCATGTATGACCAAGGAAATCAAGGCCTATATAAAAGCTTGTTACGAATGTAATAGGAATAAGGCTCCCCGTCACCGGAAGCATGGGTTGCTTCAACCACTTCCTATTCCCTCTAAAACTTGGGAATCTTTATCGATGGATTTCATTTCTCAACTTCCTATTTCTAATGATTTTGATGCTATATTAGTAATAGTAGATAGATTTTCAAAAATGTCCATTTTTATTAAAACCACTACTACTGCTACAGCAGAAGGTTTGTCAAAATTTTTTCTAGAATATGTATTTTCTAAACACGGCTTACCAAATGATATTATTTCAGATAGAGGCTCATTGTTTGTATCCACATTCTGGACCCAACTGTGTCGACAACTCAATATCATGAGGAATCTATCCACGGCCTATCACCCTGAAACCGATGGTCAAACAGAAAGAATTAACCAAATCCTCAAACAATATCTTCAAATGTATGTCAGTTACCAACAAGACGATTGGACCACATGGCTACCATTGGCCGAATTTGCTTATAATAACTCGACTCATTCTTCGACACGACAATCTCCCTTTGAAACCATTTATGGATGACATCCTCGATTCAACTCAATTCATGTAGGAATTAATCATCCTGCGGAACATTATCTTCGAACTATATCACGACTCCAAGAAGAACTTAAAACAAATTTGGAATCAGTGATTCGAAGATACAAGGAACAGGCCGACAAACATCGACAATCTGCTCCTTCCTTTAAACCAGGCGACAAAGTATGGCTCGATGCACGAAACATCCGAACAACAAGACCATCAAAGAAACTGGCTGAAAAGCGCTTGGGACCATTCAAAATCAACTCTGAAGTCTCTAAAACTGCATTTCGACTCAAGTTACCTCCTAAATGGCAGGCGATTCACCCTGTTTTCCATGTATCTCTCCTGGAACTGGCTCGAGAAATATACCCGGGCAAGAACCAACCCCCTCCGGAACCGGTCGAAGTAGAAGATCATCTAGAGTGGGAAGTAAGTCGTATCCTTGATTCAAGAATACGCAAGGGGAAACTTCAATACCTTGTGGAATGGGAAGGCTTCCTCAATGACTCAGACAAAACATCCTGGGAACCAGCCATCAATGTTTCCAATGCTCCTGAACTCCTAAAATCTTTTTATTTGAAATATCCTTTAAAACCAAAACCTTAAAATTTCTTTATTTAAAATTTTCTTTTCTTTTCTTTCTTTCTTTAAAATCTAAAACACCTCTTAAATTTCTTAGCCTTGTTTTCTTTTTTCTCTCTTTTTTTTCTTTCTTCTCCTTCTATAAATTTCCTCCAAAACCAACCAAAAATAAAATCAAAATTAAAATTAAATACAATAAAATAAAATAAAATAAAATTAAAATTAAAATTAAATAAAATTAAATTAAATTAAATAAAATAAAATAAAATAAAATAGAATAAACATAAATAATAAAATAAAATAAAAAACTCATAAATCTCTCTAAATATTTTCTTCTTTTCTTTTTCAATTCTTTAAATACATTCTTTTCTTAAATTTAAAATTCTCTTCAAAATTTTCTCTTTCAAAAATTTTTTATTCTCTCTTTTAAAGACTTTCTTTTCTTCGAATCATCAAATCCTGTATGGCACGACCATTTCCTCGAACTTAACTTCAACCCCTGAATCTCCCTATTATAATTCTTCGAAACAAATAAATCTTCTTTTCAAACTCTCTTAAATTCTACACTTTGTTTTTTTCTTTTCTTTCTCCTCTTTTTCAAACTAAAATTTCTTTTAAAAAAAAAAAAAAATTTTTTTTTAAAATCCTCAATTTAACAACTCATCTCAATCACAAAACTGTTTCTTTTTCTCTCTCTTTTCTTACATAAAAATTTTCCTTTTAAAAACACTAAAACTTCCTTCAATTAAAACAACCTTTTTTCTTTCTTTAAAATTCTTCTTTCAAATTCTAAAATTTTTTATTTAAAACTTCTTTTTTCTTTTTTTTCTCTTCTTTTTCTCTTTCTCAAATCTTGTAAAATTAACAACATTCACCTACAATATATAAAAAAAATAATACTAATAATAAAATAAAATAAAAATAAAATAAAACTAAAATACAATTTTTTCTTCTACTTCTTTCCATCTCCTTTTCATTTTCAAATTTTTTCTTTTAATTTTCTCGAACCAATCTTTTCATTTTCTCCAAAACTACCCTTATCTCCTTCCTGCATTTATCAAATACCTCCTCCTCTCCTACCGGAACCACCTCTCCAATCTCCAAGAGCTCCTCCGCCACGTCGAAGGAAGCAGCGTCAATAATAGCGTCGACCTCCCCACATAGTTCTTCCGCAAACCTTACTTGTCAACCTTGACGAGGTTTCTTCGACCACACCTGGTCCACGGTGTCTTTGGGCTCTTCAACCACTTCCGTGGCTGGAGGGTTTGCCTCAGTTGGTATAACCGGCGCAGGCTCCGCAATCAGTTCTTCCAGGTTATTCGATGTCTAAAACACGACTCATCAGTAACTTCATCCTTGAAATAAAACAATTAAAACTTACCTCGAAGATGGGATCAGGCTCCAGAAATAACCTGGGCGCCACTTCGACTTCTACCTCTCTCTCTTCCTCATCGTCCTCGATGACCACCCGACGTTTCTTGGGTGCCCGCCCTGGAACAGGGACTTCATCTTCATCCTCCTCCACCAATTCATCGACCTCTTCCTCAACACCTCGCTTCGAACTCGTGGCCTGGGTTACCCAGGTTGAGATCTCGTTGTTCATCTCCTTATCATTTTCCCCCACTGATTGTTCATCTTCGATCGAGACATCCCAAATGTCTTCGACCACCTCTTTGGTCTTTGGAACTACCCAAAATTTTGTTTTTGTGAATCGTTTTTCGATTTCGGCGTTCTTCGTCAACGCATCGCACGCCACTCGCCGCCAACGGCAAAACTCGCATTTCTGGCGAGGGCCTCGAGTCGCCGTACTTTCGACACAGAAATATTCCATGCTTTCACAAGCCATGCAAGTCCGTGAAAACTGTCGTGTGATTATTCCCCCATCCGCTTTAGGGTGTGGAGGCGTGGGTGTGGGGGTAGGGCAGTTCATTATAAAATAAATAATTGAGAGATGAGGGAAAAAAGTATTAGACAAGTGAAATTAGTGTGGGAAGATGGTTCAAGCTCAACGGAGTTCGCGTTTTTTATACCCGGGCATCTGTCACGCGCCACGTGACACTCGAGGCGAAATTAACTCAATAAATCAATAATATCGAGTCCTACATCTATACTGGAAGCGCAGAAAGCAATTCTCCATAGCAACTGCGATTTTTCCTTTGTGTACTTACTATTTAACTGCGCTAGCCTAAACTCTAAATCTAAATTAGTCAATCTCCCAATAGGGTACCTTAGTCCTTTTCAATAAGCGACGCACAGCGCTAGGATCAACGAAATAGTACAGTAGTAGTTTTTCATTAAAGTTTTGTTAATTAATTAAAAAGGGGTATATTGAGCATGGACGGATATTTAGTGAAGAGGGTCTAAGTGTATGTTAGTAATGGTCAATGGAATGGGAATACTGCGATGGAAGGGAGGTCAATGCGAGGAGGAACAAAGGATATAAAAGGAGTTGGGTATTTGGTTCGATATTCCTTAGAATTAAATTATAATATCGTATTTACATTAATAGTGGAAAAACCTTAAAAGTTAAATCATTGTTATTGTATCTTTCTTTTACCTTCTCAATATTCATTTCTAAATCCTAAACCTTTGATTATTGAGCTTCCAACCCTTCGTGAGATTTTAAGAATTATTATTACCTTGGAACTAGTTTATAATTCTTCTCGATCAAACCTCGAACCTATAATTATTACTTCGAGTGACCTTCGAATCATTTCCTCGAATCATTCCTCTGTACTTCGAAGAAGTTTCTAAAATCCCTCATCTCACTTACAGGAACATCCTTGACCTTGTGCGTAGGTCGTCCGGTGACAGCTCTGTGTTCAGTTTGATGAAGTGGTGGAATATCTCATACTGGTGGACGAGTTAGTGCATGAGAACCAAGCAAAAGATTTGTTTTGGACAGCATGCAGCAGGGATATTCGTATGGACGTCTTGAAGGATCTTTCAAGAAAAGATTTGATGAAGGAACTGCCTAATGGTGAGCAGAAACTGCTGGCTCTGGAGGTTATCAAGGACAACATTCAAGCCCATCTAAAGTTATTAGCATTGGACAAATATCAAGAGTCCTGCACTCAATATGTTAGCAAGGTTAGTGAAGTTTTGGCCGAAAACAATGATATTATGGTCAAAGCCCAGGAGGCCAAGAAGGCACAAATGGGATTACCTGCTGCTAAAGTGGAGGGCAATGTAGATAATAAGATGGTCGATCACTTGGCCAATTTAACGAAACAATTAAAAATATTTGTTCAAGAAACCCAGAAGGCTAACAAGGCCCCAATCGCTTCTTTGTCGACGTCGACTTCTTATCAATCCAGAGGTTATGAGTGTCGAAATTATAATGGCAATAATAATGGTAACCGCTTCCCAGGCAATGGGAGAAATGGTGGGAATGGTGGTAGTAGTTATAGAGGTGGCTATGATGAGCCAAAGGTGTGCTCCTACTGTAATAGGAGAGGGCACAGAGCAACAGTTTGTTTTGCTCTTGATAAGGATATGGATGCTGGGCGAGTTTTATTTGATGGTAAAGTTTATAAATTTCCTGATGGTTCGTTCATCAAGCCCAGTGATGGACAGTCTCCTTCTGATTTGGTCAGAAGAAGTTTAACGGCTGAAAGGAGAGCCAGATTTGAAGAGGTGACGGATGAAGATGTTAGTGCCAAGGGTGGCAAAAATGGTAATGGTAATGGTGGAAAAGCTGACAAAGGCAAGGAGAAAGAGGTCAGTAAAGCCACATTTTCTACTTCTTTTGGTGGTTTAGAGCTGGTGACGGTTGCCCAGGTGGAGGGTAGCTGTATGGCTGGCGAATACGATGTTAATGCTGCTAGAAGAGCAGCTGCTACTAAGGCGAAAAGTAGCATTCAGAGCCAATTGAGGGCTAATCCTGGCAAGGCCAATAACAAAGTGAACCCTTACTCTAAGGACAAAAATTCTAGTGCTCAAACTGCTGCCAACAAATTGAACCCTTACTCTAAGGACGAATTATATAAAATGCAGAAGGGGATTGCTGATATGGGGCCCCCTAGTTATGGCAAGTTTGATTTAAATGGTGAGCCTATGCCAGAGGATGATTCGGATTCTGAGGAGGACGTACCGTTGGCGTCTCTACCCAAACCAAGTTTTAGAGGTCCCATCCCAATGGAGGGAGTAAGAAGGACTAGCGATGGATCAGGATTAGTGCAAGAAGCTGGTGACGGAGTTAGGGTTATAGAAAGTGAAGATGTTATAATGAGGGGTGAAGATGGCTCGGTTGGACCTCAAGAGGTACCCAGGGCCAAGGTTGTTAAATCAAAGGTCCAGTATGAGCAGCCAGTAGTTTCTGGTCAAGCTAATGCGATGGACGCAGTTTTGAATAGGATGAATCAACTGCAGATTCCCTTATCTTTGGGGGAGTTATTTACGATTAGTCCGGCGCTTGATGAAAAGCAAAAGAAGCATTTGACAAGGCGTCGGGTTTCCACTGGAGAGGTGGAATATATTTGTGAAAATGCTGAAAAGTTTGGGGAAGATGTAGATACACATTTTTCCGCTCCCCTGGGTTACCTGGTGGTAACTCTTAACGGTAAAGAAGTAAAGGCCTTGGTTGATTCAGGGTCTCACATTAATTTAATTTCATTGGAGCAAGCGACGAGTATAGGCTTGCCAATCAAAAGTGGAACTGGGGGAAACCTCAGAGGAATTGGAGGGCATGCAACGGAGCTGATGGGTACAGCTGAGCATGTCAGGTTAAGCATTGGTGGATCTGTTGGTAAGGTTCACTTTTATGTGGCCAGAGGAGCAGTCAAAACTGTTCTTGGTGGTCCTTTTTTGATGGATTTTGAGGCCAGGATAGGGTATCAAGCTGGCATGGCGATTAGTTTGGAAATCACTGGTGAAGATATGCGGAGGTTACATATGCGGTTATCGCCTCCTGGAGATGAAGGTTGGGAAACATGGCCAGGGATTACTACTCTGTGCCAGTGTTGTGTTTGCACCAAGAAGTGGCATATAAAACGGACGGCTTCTGGTGAATTATGTTTGTTGGAAAGGGATGAATGCCCTCATTTTTTGGGGTAGCAGGGGCTGATCACTCTAATGTTGTAATCTCTCCTCAGGATGAGATCCCGGATTGCAATAGGTCAGCTCACTTGGAGATAATTCAAGTGGATTCTCAATTATTTTCTGTTAATATTACTTTGGAGTGCAAATATGTTATGGAATTTTCTATATGTTTATTGGATTTACCCTGTTTTTCTCTTAAATTTAAAAATGGTAAAAAAGGCAAAATGGGCCAAATTAAGTTGGATAAAAATTGGAAGGGTATGTTTTTGGACCTCCAGCAAGAGGTTAAACTGAAAGTATCTTCTTCTACTTTGGACCTCCAGCAAGAGGGTAAACTGCAAATATCACATCAAAACTCAATTAAAAATCTCAGTATAAGTAAAACACAAAAAAATAATTTATGTGAAAATGTTATTCCGGACCTCCAGCAAGAGGTTAAACTGCAATTATCTCCTTCTATTTTGGGCCTCCAGCAAGAGGGTAAACTGCAAAAATCACAGCAAAATCCGCTTAAAAATCTCAGTATAATTTAAACACAAAAAAATAATTTTTGTGAAAATTCATTTCCGGTTCTCCAGCAAGAGGTTAAACTGCCAACTTTCTTTACGGGTGATTTACTGTTGGATAAGGGAAGCCAAGGTGTTGGAAAATCTGTTTATAAATTAGACGAGGGAAAGGAGAAAAGGGTAAAATTTAAAAATGAAATAAAATATTTTTCTAATTTTTCTTATTCTGATTCTGACGATGAAGAAGATTCATTTGATGATATATGTAATGGTGATACAAAAGTAAATGTTTTACCTCAAGTTTATTTAGATGTGGACGCAGCCAAATATAAGAAGATAGCAAATAAAGTTCAACCTATTAATGAACCGCTACCTGCTGAATTAAATCCACCCTTGAGAAGACCAAGGTTATCAAGAGATCCTTATGAAATTCCCTTGGTAAAGAATCCGCCTGAATTTTCTGAGACGTCAAGAATCACTTTTGAGAGACTGGGTGCTGTTAATTTTGGACCTGATGGTTGGTTGTCTGGAGAAGAGAAGAAGTTGTTGTTGGATGTAATGGTCAAGCGAGAGAAGGCCATTGCTTTTGTAGAAGAGGAGAGGGGTGTGTTGAAGCATTCCTATGGGGAGCCTTACAAGATTCCTTTGGTGTGTCATGAACCGTGGCAGCAGAAACCAATTCCTATTCCGGCTGCATTAAAAGAAGCTTATATTGAAGCTGTCAGAGAACGGATATGCACTGGACTCTATAAGCAATCAACGTCAAGTTATTCTAGTCCGGTATTTTGTATCAAGAAACCAAATGGCAAGCTTAGAGTTGTTCATGATCTTAGGGAATTTAATAGGGTTACAATAAAGGATGCTGGGATACCGCCTAGTGCTGAGGAGTTTGTCGAAGCGTTTGCAGGGAGAGTGTGTTATGGTTTGGGAGATATTATGGGTGGATATGATGAGAGAGAGTTACATCCGGACTCAAGGCCTCTCACTACATTTGATACGCCACTAGGACGTTTACAGTTAACAAGATTACCTCAAGGAGCAACAAATTCGGTTGCAGTTTATCAAGCTCAGATGGCTTGGATCCTTCAAGACGAAATTCCACAATATGCTGGAATCTTTATAGATGATGGAGGAATTAAGGGACCAACAACCGACTATGATAACCAGGTGTTGGAAGAGAATCCCGGGATACGCAAATTCATTTGGGAGTTTGCAATTACTTTAGAAAGAATCTTGTTTCGAATTGAAGAGGCTGGTTTAACTATTTCAGGTTCAAAATTTTTATGTTGTGTGCCAGCCTTAGAAATATTAGGCCATGTGGTATTTAGAGAGGGCAGGATTATGTCCAAGAAGAAAGTTAACAAAATTCAGTCCTGGCCAAGACCCAAGAATACGACCGAAGTTAGAGGGTTTTTAGGCGTTTGCGTATATGTTAGAATGTTTATTAAGGACTTTTCTTCATTGGCAGCTCCATTGAGACGGTTAATGAGAAAGGATGCAGACTGGGAGTGGGATGAAGAGTGTGAGAAGGCGTTTGTGAAGTTGAAGGAGGTTGTAGGGAAGGATTTAGTCCTGCACAAGTTGGATTATGGAAAAGATGCTGGTAGAATTTATTTAGCAGTTGATTCAAGTCAGGTTGCAGCTGGGGCGGTTTTGTCTCAGATGGATAAAGCTGGTTACATCAGGCCAGTTAGGTATGAATCTGTAGTATTTACTGAGGTCGAATCAAGATATTCTCAACCCAAATTGGAATTATGTGGTGTGGCAAAAATACTGAAGAAACTTCAGCATATTTTGTGGGGGCATCATTTTTAGTTGCTAGTGGATGCGAAATTGTTAATCCAGATGATTAATTCCCCAATTTTACCGAACGCACCCATGACGAGATGGATAGCTTTTATTCAACATTTTTCGTTTGATTTAGTTCATAAGCCTGGCAAAACTTTTACTATGCCAGATGGTTTATCAAGGAGACCACCCACTGAAGAAGATTCAGACTCAGAAGAGTTTGATGAAGATATACCTATTATCAAAGCCAGCACTAAAGGAGCTGAAGACTTTCCATACCTCCCCCATGAGGTTAAACTGGCAGGATTATTGTGATTAGATTATGGTGATGATGACCTCCACCAAGAGGATAAACTGGAAAATAGTTTTTATGTTAATAAAGGTGTTGGAAAAGGTGTAGATAAATTCGGTAGAAAGGAGGTAGAAGAAGATGTGGTGTATGTAGAGGAAGATGGATTGGTAGTGTGGGATAGTAGTAAATTAAGGAATGGTGTATATGTTGGAGAATTAGAGAGTTTAAATAAAAAGGTGGATAAAGAGAAAGAGGTAATTTCAAATACGGTTTACAAAGGATACAAAGGTTCAGAAGAAAAACGTCGACAAAGCTCGATTAAAGATTTATTTAGGGGTCAAACATTATTGGCTCATTCATGTGCAGGTGATATTGGTGATAAAGAAGTCCCTATTGATGTTATATTAATAGATTTTCAAGATGAAGTCTGGGGTCAGACTGGTTTTTATTTTTTGTTAGTCAAATATTTGTTGACTTTAGAGAGGCCAGAAGAGTGTGAAGACAATGAATGGGTGGCTATCAAGAGGAAGTCATCTACGTTTTACCTATCTGGTCGATGTTTAATGAGGAGAAGGTATCCAAATCCTCAAGTAGTTTTAACTCAAGAGAAGGGGCAAGAATTAGTTTTGAAATCACTGCATGAAGATCTTGGGCATAGAGGCGTTGGAGAAACATTTAGAAGAATTTCTGATCGTTTTTGGTGGCCTGGCATGAAGATGGCTGTTAAACAGTGGGTTCAGTCATGCAAAGAATGTCAAAGATGAAGTTATTTAAGGCCAAAAGAACCTGGACGCGCAACTGGTGAATATACGCTCTTTGGGAGAGTTAGTTTAGATGCCGTTCATATAAAAGAGGGACGGTATAAATATTTAATTGTGGCCAGAGATGATTTATCTGGTTGGGTAGAGGCAGCGCCTCTTATAAATTTAACTGCCAAAAATGTGGCAGAATTTTTTTTGAATAGTTGGGTATATAGGTATGGGGTGATGAAGTTGGTGATGGTAGATGGAGGTCCTGAATTTGGGACAGAGTTTAAAGAGGCTGTATTTAAAGTTGGATCAAAGGTTAGGGTAGCAACCCCATATTATCCTGAAGCTGAAGGCATGGTTGAAAGAGGGCATCAAGTTATTAAGGAGGCTTTAGTTAAAATGTGTGGGACAAGTGCCGAAAAGTGGAGGCACTATTTACCTTTAGTTTTATTTGCTGATCGAATCACTGCCAAAAGGACAACCGGATTTTCACCTTATGAGCTTGTTTTTGGACAGAAAGCAGTTTTACCGGTTGATTTAGAAGCTGAATCATATCTTGGAGCTGACTGGGACACGGTCAAAACTACTGAAGAATTATTGTGTGCAAGAATGATGCAGCTAGAAAAGAAAGAAGAATATTTAGAAAAGGCATATTTGCGGATGATGAAGATCAGAAACCAATCAGTTAGATATTGGGATGAGCGGTTGGCACATCGATTAAGGAAACCTTTGAACCCAGGTGATATGGTCTTGGTGTATAATAGGAGTTTGGAAAGTCAGTGGGGAAAGATGTTTGCAGATAGATGGAATGGACCGTATAAAATCAAGGAGCAAGTTTCCGGCGGTTCATATGTGCTAGAAGAGTTGGATGGAGTAGTATTAAAGAAGAGGGTAGCGGCCGATCAAGTGAAACGGTTCTATCCTAGAGGCACCAGGAGTGCCGAAGTCTTCCTCCGCAATGAGGATAAACTATGAAATTTCTTAAATTTTATGGATACCTCCGCAACGAGGATAAACTATGATATCAATGAAATTTTATGATGACCTCCGCAACGAGGATAAACTATCTTCTTTTTATCAAAATACTTTACTGTCGTTACACTGCCTATGGGCGACAAAACTTTGATGAAACTAAACGAAATGCAATAAAATCTTCTTTGAAATTTTCAAAACTTAAAATTCTTAAAATATGGGTGAAGATAGTGTTGGGAAATTTTTAAAATTTATTAGAAGAAGGGTTCACAGGGGAACCTTCTTAATTTAATATTGGCAAGTGTGGGGGTAATTGATGGGCTGGCTGCTCTATACACAATTACCCCATAATGTTCGTTTCCAAAATTTTCCCTGTTTCTAGTTGAATCCTGGCTTTGTCTTTTAATTATAGGAAGTCCACTAAGACTATAAACTGGAACAAATCAAGAGACACCGCTCTCAAAGCCAGATTCAAGATTTTTTTATTTTATTTTGTTTTTGATTTTTTTATGTTAGATTGTGATTTCTTTTCTTTAATATATATTATGAATTATTGTAAAGGTGATGCTCACTGGTGGTCTCTAATCATTTTTATAAATTGGAGGGAGCCCACCCAGTGATCATCATTATAAAAATTATCTTCTAAAAACTTTCATTTATTTTCTTTTCTTTTCAATTTCTCAAAATTGTGTAACCACATCAAGTTGCACTTGGATGTGGGTATGATGTCGAGGGTACGGCTCATCAAATGGCTGGGGGGCATCTTTTAAAATTTTATTTTAAAAAAATTTTTTATTACTTTTTTTTATCTTTCTTTTCACATTCGTTTATCTTTCTTTAAAAATTAAATTTTAACTTTTATTTCAAAACTATCTTTTAAAAAAAAAAAAAAAAAAATCTTTTACTTTAAATGGTAAAAAAAAAAAAAAAAAAAATAACTAAAAATTAAAAATTAAAAATTAAAAATGAAAAAATGAAAAGATAAAAAAATAAAAAAATAAAAAATAATAAAAAATAATAAAAAATAAAAATAAAAAAATAAAAAAATAAAAAATAAAAAAATAAAATAAAATAAAATAAAAGGTATTTTAGTTTTAGGTAGTTTAGATGTTTATATTTTTTTTATTTTTCAAACATTATTCAAGAAAGCTAATACCAGGAAGAACACCATCAAGGGTTGTTATCTTTTGAAGAATCGAAATTAGAAAATTTAAAAGGACCTTGATCGATTTCCTGGGATTTCAATCTTATTTCACGGTCACGATAGTGTTGAAGCCAGTTGGCTATTTTGAAAAGGTCTCTTAACAGTTTCTCTCTCATCCAAGATTCTGATCTATCAGAGGGCGGGTATTGTTGGAAATAAGCGATAAGGTTATTAAAATTAGCAAAGAGCTTTTCAGACACTAGGTGAATTGGAACTCTAGGGAAGCTTGGATTAGGTTCTGGTAGTTCATAAGCTGAATATGAAATTGGAGAACTGGTGGACGCTTATCAAATTAAAATATCAGCAAATTAAAACCTGAAGATTAAGATAATAAAAGAGACAACTAACCTGTGTCAACACTATCATGATCATAGATAAACGGCTTACTTGGTAATGGAGTGGGATTTTTTATGTTTAGAAAAGTATTTTTTATTTTTGATAGATGAGGAGGACTGGTGTTGGATTTGGTGTTTGAAGTAGATGTTCTGGGCCTTTTGGATGAAAAAAGAGAAGATGAAGACTGCTGGCTATTATAGGACCTTTTGTGCTTCAAGATGTTGGAAGAAGGAGAAGAATTGTTAGAAGGTTGAAGCATGGACCTGGGAGCAGCAAGAGTTCTTGGGGGAGTAGCAGCAAGTCTAGATTGGAAAGAAGGACCCAGAGGACTAGGTGATGGAGAAAGATTTAAATAGGCTGATGGAGAAAAAGGGATGGGATCTTTAGAGGTTGATGGAATAGGGGGTGGAGTAGAAGGTGAAGAAGAAGGAAGAGGTTTGCAGAAGGCGGCGAAGCTAGTAGCAGTGATGGGGAAAGAACCACAGTTCAAGCCAGAACATTTTCTTTTCTTCTCATAACAGGATAAACAGGCCCTGTTATAAGTGTGCTTTTGCCAGTTGAAAGTGAAGATACATTCCCTATGGGTGAAGGCACAGTATTTGCAAGATTGATCAGCTGAAGCAATGAAGTCAGAAGGTTTCATCTTTTAGGAGATATTTTTTTGAAGAAGAAAACTTGAAACTAGGATGAAGAAAGCTGGTGGCAAAATCTGGGTTCAAGGATAGAGAAGTTGTTAGGTCCACCAAGACCTTAAACTGGACTGTTATCAAGCTGTTGGGTCCACCATGACCTTAAACTGGATTTCTTATTGATTAAATGTTTGGTCCACCATGACTTTAAACTGGTAGTTCATTCATTGTTTAGTCCACTATGACTTTAAACTGGAAAATTAATATCTGCAGGATAATTCAACATTCATTGGTCCACTATGGCTTTATACTGGATTACTTGTCGATCAAATGTTTGGTCCACTATGACATTAAACTGGATTATCAAATTTATTCAATCTTTGGTCAAGCCTAGGCCTTACTTAGGAATATATCAAGTTATTTATGCACCTAAACGATCTTTGGTCCACCAAGACCATAAACTGGAAATCGATTATATGTTTGGTCTACCAAGACTTTAAACTGGAATGTCAATCTTGTTTGGATAACTCAATTCAATCTTTTAATTTATCACTGTCCACTAAGACTCTAAACTGGTTATTCAATCATTTCTGGAATTGGGTGCTGATAAGCTTTAGGAGGTTAAAATTTTAGGTGGTGATGATGCTAAGGGAAGCATAATGGTTAATTAGGTGAAATTTGTGGCGCTTTAACATGGTCTAAAGTTAATATTATTATTGGAAGCCTGGCAAAAGTATTTTAAGGGTTTTCTGTAAAGCAAAGTTTGCAAATTGTGATGAAGGAATCAGAAGTTAGGATGGTAGTTGGATTTTAGGGAATGATTTTTTTAGTGCCTCAGTGTTAGGCCATTTTTGGTGTGAAGCTTGGAGGACCTTATGGCGAGATTGGAATCATAGAATTTGGCTCAGTGGGGGGCCCTATGAGGTTGGAATCAGGAGTATTCGGCTCATAGGAAGATCCACTCTCTCAATGCTGTGACAAGAAGGAAGACTGGTATATGGGTGTCTGAAGGGATTCGAACCTTGCTCTCAGTAGTGGAATCATCACAAGATTTATATTATTTTATTTTATGTTATATCAAGCCAGAGAAGAAGAAACAACATTTATGTTGAAAGTTAAAGAAGACCAAGCAAAAACAAAATTTTATCCAGTTATACTGTTAGAAAAGATAATTTCTTTGAAATTGTTCAACATCATTATCAAAGCTTTGCATTAAAATTCTTCTTTTCATGAGTTCTTCATGGTTATTAGCTGGAGTTTCTTGAAAATAGGCCAGCATTTTTTGTTTCAACTCATTAGTAAAGTCAAGAAAAAGATAGCGATGAAAATTTGGATAATGATTGATATAGTCCGTCTTCACTCTACCAACATCATCAGTGTTGGTTATTTCGACAGCTAGAAGTTCAAATATGTTATTAAGTCATAGGTTTAGTCAATTTTGATTAAAAGTTTTTTTAGTAAGATAATAGGGTCTTACATTTAGAGCCAGGAAACATAGTCTCAGAAAAGTTGGTTGGGGGCACTGGCGTTATAGGATTAGGATCTTGTGAAGGCAAAATTAGGCCGGGATCCGCTGATGAAGATTGAACTTTTGAAGCTGTTTTTGATCTTATTCGTTTTAAGAAGACAGGAATTTTTGATTGCTTTTTAGAAGTTGAGGGATCAGGGAGAGCTGCTGGTCCTAAGTATATGTTTGTTTTAGAAGGAACTAATGGCCGGTTACATTTGACTTTTTTCACACGGCATAAGTCGCAAGCTGTCTTGCCAGGAAGATTAGGGTTGGACATTAAACAAGGTACCTGGTATCGAGCGCAGAGTTTACATGGAGCGACAAGTTCTTTGGAAGACATATTGATGAAGATTAATTTTATAGTTGATTAAAGAAGATGGTGGTTGAAGGTTAAAGATGAATATTGTGTTCGACCACTTATGCAAAGTTATAAGAATGGGGACATTCTCAATTGGAGGGAGGATGTGGTAGCCTAAAGTCTAGTATGGCACCTAAGTACGTAAATGGAGTTATTACGGCATGCAAGATTGGTGTTATTATTTTTATATAAAAGGGTTTTATTTAATTGAGTTTTAAAAATGAAGAAATTGGTCACGAGCAAATGCCTACACAAAACAATTTATTTTACGGCGAAAACTTATTTTTAAGGTCTGAAAAGTTTATAAGTATCAAGTCGAGTCACTCAAGAACCTTGGGAAATTTTCCCAGAATTTTTACTATTTTTCTTATATTTTTCAATGAATTTTAAAGTTTTATAGAAATATTTACGTGTTCAGAAATTACTTAACTTTGATGAATTTTCACGGGGTAATTAGAGCTGCGCAGACTACGAAAATTAGTTTGAAATATAAAGGGGAAGTAGCTCTATCATGTGTAATATTTCTAGATTTTTTATTATAGTTTTTAAGGTTCTAATTGAGTCCAGAAGTCCGGACTGACTCCATATGGACTCCGCTTCGACTCCGTACGGACTCCAGATTGACTCTGGGAGAGCTCTGGAGGGGAAAACTTAAGCACGTGACTAGGAATACTTAAGCGCCTCTCAAACTCGAAATTGAGAGGTGGGATACATCATACAGCTTAATCATTAACCACCACGGTCTCATTTTTTATTACTCAACAAATTAAATAAATTGTAATACCCTTATAACTTTATATTTTATATAACATTTTAGAAATACTACTTAACAATTTAAATCACACTTCATACAGGGTATCTTTAGAAAGGTCTTCATTGCTGGGACTTGATTATTGCTGTCTCATAAAAATTCAAATTATTATAAAAACATAAAAGTCAATCTTTTCAGATCTTTCACTGGTACACCTTAATTGTTGTTATCAGTATTTCTTTCTCAACAGCCAATTTTATTTAAATCTCAATAAGCGTTAAACATATTAGAGTTTCATTATTTTTATCAATCAGATCCAAGTAGACTGGTTAGCTTAGTGATTTAGAATTCCCATTTTGTTATTTTTGTTGGAAGGACAGGGTTTTCAGCTAAATCCACACATCGCCTCCGGATTCTGCTTACAGCAAGGTGACTGTAAGAGTTTACCTTACCATACCGTTAAACTTCTTCTGACCAAATCAGAAGGAGACTGTCCATCACCTGGCTTGATGAACGAACCATCCGGAAATTTATAAACTTTACCATCAAATAAAACTCGCCCAGCATCCATATCCTTATCAAGAGCAAAACAAACTGTTGCTCTATTCCCCCTCCTATTACAATAGGAGCACACCTTTGGCTCATCGTAGCCACCTCTATATCCATTACCACCATTACCACCATTTCTCCCATCCCCTGGGAAGCGGTTACCATTATTATTGCCATTATAATTTCGACGTTCATAACCTCTGGACTGATAAGAAGTCGACGTCGACAAAGAAGCGATTGGGGCCTTGTTGGCCTTCTGAGTCTCTTGAACAAATATTTTTAATTGTTTCGTTAAATTGGCCAAGTGATCGACCAATTTATTATCTACATTGCTCTCAACTTTAGCAGCAGATAATCCCATTTGTGCCTTCTTGGCCTCCTGGGCTTTGACCATAATATCATTTTTTTCAGGCAAAACTTCGCTAACCTTGCTAACATATTGAGTGCATGACTCTTGATATTTTTCGAACGCCAATAACTTTAGATGGGCTTGAATGTTATCCTTGATAACCTCCAGAGCCAGCAGTTTCTGCTCACCATTAGGCAGTTCCTTCATCAAATCTTTTCTTGAAAGATCCTTCAAGACGTCCATTTGAATATCCCTGCTGCATGCTGACCAAAACAAATCTTTTGCTTGGTTCTCATGCACTAACTCGTCCACCAGTATGAGATATTCCACCAGTTCATCAAACTGAACACAGAGCTTTTTGAAGTCAGCCATAGAAGAAACTCCACCTTTTGCTTGCCAGTCTCCAACAAGTTTATTGAGGTCCATCATAGTAAACCTAACACCCCATCTATCAACCATAGCTTTAAAAAGCTTAACCCAATCCTTGTCCTTGTATGCCTGCATAGCAATAACCTCTTTTTCCACCTCCCTATCAGCAATAAAAAACCTAACTTGCTTCACTATATCCACATGAGAAGCACCATCAACAGCAGCAGCAGCTTCATACCTGCTAATGAACCATTTAAACTCCCCCCCATCAAACTTTGGGCCATCCCAAGAAACAATCCTAACTGAGGGAGTAAGAGGGTTAGAAGATCCAGAAGCAACAGCAGAAGAAGACATCCCAATAAGTAATGAAAAGTGTTAACAATCGATAAAATAACAAGCCTCTTGCAGGCTAATAACAAAAATCTAATTAGAGTTCCAGAAAATAAGCCTCTTGCAGGCTAAGAATGTTCTTGATCCAAGTAAGTCTTTAAAAAAAGCTAGAGAAATCGAACCCCACGTTGGGCGCCAACTATGGTAAGGTAAACTCTTACAGTAGCCTTGCTTTAAGCAGAATCCGGAGGAGATATGTGGATTTAGCTGAAAACCCCGTCCTTCCAATAAAAAATAACAAAATGCGAATTCTAAATCACTAAGCTAACCAGTCTACTTGGATATGATTGATAAAAATAATGAAACTCTAAAATATTTAACGCTTATTGAGATTTAAATAAAAGTGGCTGTTGAGATAGAAATACTAATAACAACAATTAAGGTGTACCAGTGAAAGATCTGAAAAGATTGACTTTTATGTTTTTATAATAATTTGAATTTTTATGAGACAGCAATAATCAAGTCCCAGTGATGAAGACCTTTCTAAAGATACCCTGTATGAAGTGTGATTTAAATTTTTCAGTAGTATTTCTAAAATGTTATATATAAAATTAAAGTTATAAGGGTATTACAAATTTATTTAATTTGTTGAGTAATAAAAAATAAGACCGTGGTGGTTAATGATTAAGCTGTATGATGTATCCCCCCCCCTCAATTTCGAGTTTGAGAGGCTCTTAAGTATTCCTAGTCACGTGCCTAAGTTTTCCCCTCCAGAGCTCACCCAGAGTCAATCCGGAGCCCGTACAGAGCTCGTACGGAGTCGAAGCGGAGTCCGTACGGAGTCCAAACGGAGTCCAAGCGGAGTCTGTCCGGACTCAATTAGAACCTTTAAAACTA
Organism: Hemileia vastatrix; assembly: GCA_030280995.1. Lineage (NCBI taxonomy): Eukaryota > Fungi > Basidiomycota > Pucciniomycetes > Pucciniales > Zaghouaniaceae > Hemileia > Hemileia vastatrix. The sequence goes on from JASXTE010000005.1 coordinate 33,350,624, forward strand.
TAATAAAAAATCTAGAAAAATTACACATAGTAGAGCCACTTCCCCTTTACATTCCAAACTAATTTTTCGTAGTCTGCGCAGCTCTAATCACCCTGTGAAAATTCATCAAAGTTAAGTATTTTCTAACAACGTAAATATTTCTATAAAACTTTAAAATTCATTTAAAAATATAAGAAAAATAGTAAAAATTCTGGGAAAATTTCCCAAGGTTCTTGAGTGACTCGACTTGATACTTATAAACTCTTCAGACCTTAAAAATAAGTTTTCTCTGTAAAATAAATTTTTTTCGCGTAGGCATTTGCTCTTGACCAATTTCTTCATATTTAAAACTCAAATAAATTAAATAAAACCCTTTTATAAAAAAAATGACGCCAATCTTGCATGCCGTAATAACTCCATTTACGTACTTAGGTGCCATACTAAACTTTAGGCTACCACAACGTTCTGTATGGATGGACAGGAGGTGTGATGGTGCAGATTAAATTATTGTTGATGCAGTATTGGCAAGGACCCATTTCAGAGGCAGATTTGGAAAGAAGGTTGAACATGGTGGTTTGATGAAGAAAGAATGTAGACATTCTTAATTGGAGGGAGGATGTGGTCTTCCAACATTGGCAGGGGCCTTTGTTGTGTGATTTGGCACTGTTTGTGCATGTCTTAATTGACATCTGTTAAGGAATCGGGTATTTTTCTGGTTTTATTCTGTGGATATTGGGTCTGCAGGTATGTGGGTACCATCATTGGATAGCCCCGGGTTTTCTCTATATTTTATGTCTTGTAGACATTTTTCATATTCTAAGTTTAAAGGGGTCATTTCCTCATTTTTCATTTATAAAAGATAGCTGTTTAATTTTGTTTTTCGTGTTTTACGGGCTAACCTTAAGTCTTAGGTTTAAGTGCTTAGTACCATTGGATAGGGCTAATTTTCTCTATATTTCATGTCCCAATGTTGTTTTAGTGAAATTCCGTGTTTTAAAGGTTTTAGTAGTTGTAGCTAATTTTTCTAAGTAGATTAGTTGTTTTTATTGGTTTTCTGGCTTCAGGGAGGCCCGCCCACCTCTGTTTTAGAAGGTTGGGGAGTGCTTCTGGAGGGTTTTTTATTCAATTTGGCGGGTACAGGCGCCAGATTTGTGGGTGTGCATGGGCTCTTAGATAGTGGTCTGTGTGTACATACTGAATAAGAAAGTTTGGGGCAACCTTAATTAGCATACAACCATCTGGAGGTGATATCATTGTTTCTCACTCAGTTTTCACTGTTTTCTGGCCAAAATTTGGCTGTGTTTGTTGCAATTGAGTTCTTCATTTAACTTAACTTTGGCAACTGTTTTTTCTGTTATAGTCTTGCAAGCTATAGCAAGTATTATTGCTGTCTCTGGTGTGGATTTGCAGCCTACATCAAGTATCTTTGCTGTCTCTGGTGTGGAAATTGGTCTACATTTCAGTTCTTTGGTCTGGTAGTCTGTCTGGTGACTACTTTCTTGTCTCATCAAGCAGTCAAGTGTGTTGAAAAGGGGCTTTAGAAAATAGGAAACAAATTACTTTAGCAAGTAAATCTCACTCAATTTTTCTAAAGGGACAGGGGATTTTCTCACTGGTTTTTCTCCAACTCCCTTGGTCAAGGCCTATAGCTAGTACTATAGGATTGTCTACAACTTAAGTTTTTATATAACATATAAATTTAATTAATTAATTTAATTACATTATAAGTTAATTTTATACATATAATTATAATATATGTTTATAATTAATTAATTATTTATTTATATTTATTAAATACATCAAAATGTGCAATAATTTATAGAATATAATATTTATTATGCTTAATTTAAATGTATATAGAATTTATATAATAATGAAATTAATATAATACTTATTTTATATATATTCAATAAAATACTTATATCATTTCATTATGTAATATAATATTAATTTATATACATAATAAGCATATTTTATGCCCTCTTTTAATTCCAGTTAATTTGCATAAAATTTACTGGGCTCCTGGTATAGCCTGGCTGACAAATATAAACCAACAAAATAAACCAAAAAAGGCACCAAATATATATATAAAAGAAGACTTAACCCATTTCACCCACATGAAAATCTTGCACCACACCACCCAACACTCTAAAATACTATACTATAATATGCTATACTATGTAATGTACGCTAGTGCAATGGAATTTAATGTAATATAGCTTAGCAAAACAAATCTACACCTAGCTCAAAACTTAATGTGAAAGAAAAAACCAAAGATAGTGATAAATAATCCAATCAACTTCAACCATCATTGTTATTATTATTATCATCATACCATGATTATGAAAAAATAGGTTAAATAAAAAATATAAAATATAAAATATAAAATATAAAATATAAAATATAAAATATAAAATATAAAATATAAAATATAAAATATAAAATATAAAATATAAAATATAAAATATAAAATATAAAATATAAAATATAAAATATAAAATATAAAATATAAAATATAAAATATAAAATATAAAATATAAAATATAAAATATAAAATATAAAATATAAAATATAAAATATAAAATATAAAATATAAAATATAAAATATAAAATATAAAATATAAAATATAAAATATAAAATATAAAATATAAAATATAAAATATAAAATATAAAATATAAAATATAAAATATAAAATATAAAATTTAAAATTTAAAATTTAAAATTTAAAATTTAAAATTTAAAATATAAAATATAAAATATAAAATATAAAATATAAAATATAAAATATAAAATATAAAATATAAAATATAAAATATAAAATATAAAATATAAAATATAAAATATAAAATATAAAATATAAAATATAAAATATAAAATATAAAATATAAAATATAAAATATAAAATATAAAATATAAAATATAAAATATAAAATATAAAATATAAAATATAAAATATAAAATATAAAATATAAAATATAAAATTTAAAATTTAAAATTTAAAATTTAAAATATAAAATATAAAATATAAAATATAAAATATAAAGTATAAAGTATAAAGTATAAAGTATAAAGTATAAAATGAATATAAAATATAAAATATAAATATATTAAATATTAAATTTAAAAAATTTAAAAAATTTAAAATAAAAATAAAAAACAAATAAATAAATGAATAAAAGAATAAATAAATTTAAGCAAAATAACATAAAAAGCTGAGCTTTGAGGATACAGTGTAGTGATTAGCATTTTGTTTCAGGCACATAATTAGGCACAACTATCAATTCAATTGTTTTTTTTGAACTCCTAACCTCTTTACTACCTCCCAAATCCTCATCAACATCAAGTAACCAAGTGGCCAAATTTTCAATATCAAAATCTTCAGTGTGTGTAAAAGTTTCTGTCACTATCTCCTTCACCTTTAGAATTAAGAGTTAGTTTACAATGACTTTTCTTTCTCTTTGATGTTATTGTTCTCACTCTAGTATCTAGTTAAGATGAAATGGCAAAAAGATGAGACTAAAAATAAAAATAAAAATAAAAATAAAAATAAAAATAAAAATAAAAATAAAAATAAAAATAAAAATAAAAATAAAAATAAAAATAAAAATAAAAATAAAAATAAAAATAAAAATAAAAATAAAAATAAAAATAAAAATAAAAATAAAAATAAAAATAAAAATAAAAATAAAAATAAAAATAAAAATAAAAATAAAAATAAAAATAAAAATAAAAATAAAAATAAAAATAAAAATAAAAATAAAAATAAAAATAAAAATAAAAATAAAAATAAAAATAAAAATAAAAATAAAAATAAAAATAAAAATAAAAATAAAAATAAAAATAAAAATAAAAATAAAAATAAAAATAAAAATAAAAATAAAAATAAAAATAAAAATAAAAATAAAAATAAAAATAAAAATAAAAATAAAAATAAAAATAAAAATAAAAATAAAAATAAAAATAAAAATAAAAATAAAAATAAAAATAAAAATAAAAATAAAAATAAAAATAAAAATAAAAATAAAAATAAAAATAAAAATAAAAATAAAAATAAAAATAAAAATAAAAATAAAATTAAAATTAAAAATAAAAATAAAAATAAAAATAAAAATAAAAATAAAAATAAAAATAAAAATAAAAATAAAAATAAAAATAAAAATAAAAATAAAAATAAAAATAAAAATAAAAATAAAAATAAAAATAAAAATAAAAATAAAAATAAAAATAAAAATAAAAATAAAAATAAAAATAAAAATAAAAATAAAAATAAAAATAAAAATAAAAATAAAAATAAAAATAAAAATAAAAATAAAAATAAAAATAAAAATAAATATAAATATAAATATAAAATAAATATAAAAATTAAAATTAAAATTAAAATTAAAATTAAAATTAAAATTAAAATTAAAATTAAAATTAAAATTAAAATTAAAATTAAAATAAAAATAAAAATAAAAATAAAAATAAAAATAAAAATAAAAATAAAAATAAAAATAAAAATAAAAATAAAAATAAAAATAAAAATAAAAATAAAAATAAAAATAAAAATAAAAATAAAAATAAAAATAAAAATAAAAATAAAAATAAAAATAAAAATAAAAATAAAAATAAAAATAAAAATAAAAATAAAAATAAAAATAAAAATAAAAATAAAAATAAAAATAAAAATAAAAATAAAAATAAAAATAAAAATAAAAATAAAAATAAAAATAAAAATAAAAATAAAAATAAAAATAAAAATAAAAATAAAAATAAAAATAAAAATAAAAATAAAGACAGTTTCAGGCTGAGTTCAAGTACATAGAAATTAATAGCTTGATTAGTCAGTTGTCTAGATGATTTTTATGGTCCTATATGAATACTGTAGTACAAATCCAATAAGTATCAAAATATACTTCAATATAGGGGTCTCAGTACTTTCAATCTCACTATTTATAAATTGTTTTCAATCTTATAGATGGTAGAAAAATAGAGTATATAATCCAAACATTATTACAAGACTTTAAAATTACTAATATAATGTCATTTAATTGTAAGGTTTATATGTTTTAATTGTAATTATAAAGAATGTAGGAAATAAGACCAAAACTTTCAGATTAGATATTCCTAGGACTGAGTATTTCTTATACTTAAAATAAGATAACCTTAAGTACATTAAGCTTATATCTTAAAAATAAGGTTAAAACAATAATACATATGATTATATTGCATATATATATAATTATTACTCTATTATATAAATTATAGTAGTTTAAATAGCTTATCCATAGCCTAGTAATACTTATTAAGGTGTTAATGGAGTCATAGTATACTTATCTTAAGTGATATCAAGTAATTATTGACATACATAAGCTTATATGTATACATAAGTCTCATATTCAGTGAAATATGCAGTATATTATGTATATTTAGGTATATAAGTGGGTTTTAGCCTCTCAATAGTCTTTAAACTTTGTTTTTCTGCTTATTTTAGGACATATGAACATATACTATCAACTCACAATGCCTACAGGAGCATATACATCTATTTCAGGCGCATACACTCAGTCTGGACAACTTAATCTGCTTCCTTGGATGAATATTCACAAATTTATGGGTTGGGAGGTCATTTCTTTGTTAATATGGATGCTTGGGGATGTTATTGTGGGCTTGGACATTTCATTTCTTTCCTTTATAGGCTTTGGGTTTCATTATATTCTCTTTGTATGAGTTATTTTACCTGTTTCTTTATGGTATCCGCTTTTATCTGGATTTTCTATTTATGGTGTAGGTCTTTGTTATCATTAATTGTGATGGAGGGTCCTTACTGAAGGTCTGGGTGTTGAATCTTCTTGAATTGGACGCCATGGGGAGGTGATGAGCACTCACAGTGCTCTAATTGCACGGAATAGCAGTGACCACATCTGGATTGAAGGTCTGTGCAATCCAGTGGATTTTGGTATAAGTAAGGGAGGATTTTGATGGTTATTAGACATCATTCACTTACTAAAATTCAAATAAAAATTTTAACACAATTATTAGAATTTAGAAATATATTATAAAGCCATTATAAATTGATATTATCTTTATATAAACTATAACTATATTATATTTATCTATTTTCCACCACTAGCACACATTTAAATCCAAGTATTGTGAGTTTTATTTGAGAATAACTATTTTATTAGTCTTAAACTGAGGTTTAATCAATAAATCATTTATTAAAAAGTAGTAGGACCATTAATAAATACTATTAAATCATACTTAAATACTAGATACACTGACAATTGGGGGTCTTTCCTTAATTTTTACTTATTATTTAGTATAAGCCTTGGGATGTGATTTTTACTTTAGTATAGCTCAAAACAAACCAAATATTTGGGTCTGATGCATATTAGTGGGTCATTATAACTCAGTGATTGCGGAAAAGAACCCTTATAATAATTGTACTAATTTTTTATAATAAAAAGTTGGTATTTACAGTAGTAACTGTACCCAATATAAACCCAATTTCACTTGGTATTTGGTCACCAATATAACACCCAATTAAATTTTTATTTGGTTAAAGCTTGGTAAGCTATTTATTCACCCTTATAAAGGTCTAGTTAAACTTATTATTTTATTTTTAACAGATTTTTTTGAATTTGTATTACATTTTATTTAAATAAATAAAGATTTAAATTCAGGGTATGCTCCAGTGCTTTTTATTAGTAATAATATTGTTAATACTTTTAATCTACTAATTCCAATAGGTTTTACCTTCTGTAGACGTGATACATTGTTATTTTTATCAATATGAGTGCTCCCCAGGACAATTTAAGTTAAAAGCCTGCTTATAATACCAGGTCTAAAGCTAACAAAAACATTGCTCAAGGACATAACCATGGAGGGTCAGTCATACCCCCAGGTAGAGCAAATGAGCATAAAGGAAAAAGACACCCTCTTAAAAAAGATAACCATAAAAAAGATGTCTCCTCCTCTTCAGGATCAACTATCCCATCTGGCAAAACAGGTATTGAAGTTGGAGGAATCAAAGTCCCTCATGCTCAAGGAGGTAGAGCAATTACAGAACAATTGCAAGGTAGGATTTCAGCAGATGAACCAATCATTAGCAGAGCTAAAGGGAGGCCAGCCAAGTCAGCAACCCCCTACCCCAGGAGGGTCACATCACTCCCAGGAGAAAATACTGGTAGACAAATGGAAGTGGGATTGGTTCCATCAACAATGGTCCAGTAACAACTGTAACAAGGATCCTCCTCCTCTTCAGACTTCCTCAGTTCACCCCTAAAAGGGAAAACAAAGGTGCCGAAAATCAGGGCTCACACAAATCCCATGGTAAGTAGATTAACCTCTCAGATTGAACACAATACTGATAATTACAATTCAGGTAATATTATTGATGTCAAATCTGTGCAGAAAATAGAGGAGGACTTAAGAAAATTAGGTTTTAATGTAGATACACCTGACTTGTCTTTTGTCAATAACAACAGTAGTATTTATAATACAGTTAATCCTCAGTTGCCACCACTTACTAGTGAGATGAGAAGTTCACAAGAGAGTGAGAGAATTGAGAAGGAAGACTTGGAGTATTTTAATAATAATCCAACTGTCCATAGAATTGTTTCAGCATTGTGGAATAGAATGACTGATTGTGAGGAACAGACAGTTAAGCTCACAAGTGATACAATTTCATCCTTAACATTAAATATTTCTCAACTAGCAACACGTAATAAAGAATGAGAGAATGAACATTTGTCTCTAACTCTTAAATATGATTCATTGAGTAGTAAATATAATGAACTTTCAAACAAATTCTGTGAGTTGGAAAAATTGTATGAAACACATTTATTGAAAACTGAATCAAGAACTAAGTTATCTTTTGCACAGACAAATCAAAGTGTCTCTGAGCTGCTACAAAGATTAACTAAAGTTGAGATTGAAACTGCCAATCTACTAATGAACCAGGATAATCATAAGTATACTCAGTATAATAATAATCCTTTCATTGGAAAAAGTGAATCTCATTCCTTCCCTATATCACCACAACTAAAACCATCTGGTGGTAGTGTCAAATCTAAAAATGTAAGTCACAAATCCGTACAGGAGGAAATACAAGACCATTAATCAAGATTAAATGAGTTGTTGAATTTAGCTAAGATTAGTGAAATAAAATCCAATCAGAAGAGCTGGCCTAAGATGGATCAGTACCCAACTTACAATGGGGAAGCCAGCTCTGATTGGCAACATTTTATCCAAAGAATTGATAACTTAAAATTCTCATATAAGTTACCAGATGAAGAAATAACATCAAAATTGATCTCTTCATTTAAGGATGTTGCTTTATTATGGTTTGAAGATGTTTTGAATGAGGGTAAAGATTACTCCTGGGCTGAATGGAAACAACTAATTGAAAACCAATTTGGAGGTTCTAAATTCAGACTCACTCAGAAGAGACTTTATGAGAAAACTAGGTACAATCCTTTGAATGGTGACAAACCTATGGTATTTTTAATGAATTTAAATAAAATATTAAAAGCCATTGAGCCTAACATGGATTTTAACTTATGGAAAGATAAGATAATATATAAATTACCTATCTCTGTCGGAGACATTGTTGTAGCTAGAACAATTAATGTTACTGAATATTCTGACTTTATTAATCTTTGCAATGAGATATTACTAAACCATAAGTATGAACCAAGGTATTCCACTTATAAACAAAATTTTGAACCTGTAAAAAATAAGAATTCAAAAACACTTCAGGAGAAGCAGAAAAAACCTACTGCACCTGTAGTACCAAACAAGTATGAGACAAATACTTGTTATAAGTGTAACAAACCTTGGGTTGAAGGTCACAAATGTGAGAAGAATATAAATATTGTTGAAAATCAATGTGAATCTGAAACTGAAACTGAAAAAAGTAAAGATTCAAGTGGTTTTGACATTAATATCTCATATAGTGATGAAAATGAAGTCTGTATGTTGGAAGATGATTTGTCCATCTTTGAAAATCCAATATTAAATATGGACTCAAATTAATCTTTAATGAATTTTGAGGATGTTGAAATCATTAAGGATATATATAAGAAAATATTGTGCTTTTGATCTTGACTTTAAAGACAATGACAAATTCACCATGATTGGGTTACCCTTATCCCAGGTTTAGAATTTGCATACAATAGTACAGTATATTCTGTCACTGGCAAAAAGCCATTTGAGTTATGGTTGGGTTATGTACCTGATACCCCTGCTAAAACTCTTAATAAATTAACTAGATTGAATATCCATCCAGGTACTAAATCTTTTCTTCAGATGCAAGAATTATGCAGAAAACATGCTCAAGAATGTATAAATAAGGTGTTTGAGTATGAGAAGAAAAGATGGGATAAAGCCCATAAAGAACAAATGTCCAAAGAGGGTGATGAAGTCCTTATTTCTACACTACATTTCAATTTAAATGGTAATGTTAAATTAAAGGATCCATTCATTGGACTGTTTGTAGTTAAAAAGATGGTTGGTAACAATGCTGTTGAGGTTATTCTATATGCACCTTATGATAGAAAACATCCAGTATTTCCTATTTCTCTTATAAAACCATACCATTCTAATGATACTGCTCTATTTCAAAGAAGATCAGGAAGGCATAAACAGCAACCTGAAGAAATAGTTGAAAAGGAAGAAATTGAAAAGATACTTAAAAAGAGACACCTTACTAACAAAATGGGAGTTGAGTATCTATTAAGATTTAAAAATAAATCAAGTGTATATGACCAGTAGATTCGAGAAAATGAAATCTCTGATCTTAAAAATCTCTTGAAAAAATTTAAATCAAAAAAATACTGTTTATTCACTATATGTATTATAGAAAATTTAAATATTTTTCTATTCACTCCTTACTTTTAATTAAAATGTCTTAACATTTTTTTATTGTTTTTTTGGGGGGTTGAGGGAGTTTCAGCCTAGATATCCCTAGGAATTAGTATTTCTTATACTAAAAATAAGATAAACTTAAGTACATTAAGCTTATATCTTAAAAATAAGGTTAAAACAATAATATATATGATTATATTACATATATATATAATTATTACTTTATTATATAAATTATAGTAGTTTAAATTGCTTATCCATAGCCTAGTAATACTTATTAAGGATTTAATGGAGTTATAATATACTTATCTTAAGTGATATTAAGTAATTATTGACATACATAAACTTATATGTATACATAAATCTCATATTCAGTGAAATATGCAGTATATTATGTATATTTAGGTATATAAGTGGGTTTTAGCCTCTTAATAGCCTATAAACTTTGTTATTCTTCTTTTTTTAGGTCATATGGACGTATCCAGTCGACTCACAACGCCTACAGAAGCATATACATCTATTTCAGGCGCATACACTCAGTCTGGACAACTTAATCTGCTTCCTTGGATGAATATTCACAAATTTATGGGTTGGGAGGTCATTGCTGGGTTAATATAGATGCTTGGGGATGTTACTGGGGGCTTGGACATTTCATTTGTTTCCTTTATATGCTTTGGGTTTCATTATATTCTTTTTGTATGAGTTATTTTACCTGTTTCTTTATGGTATCCGCTTTTATCTGGATTTTCTATTTATGGTATGGGTCTGTGTTATCATTCATTGTGATGGAGGGTCCTTACTGGAGGTCTGGGTGTTTAATCTGCTTAAATTGGACGCCATGGGGAGGTGATGGGCCCTCACAGTGCTGTAATTTCCCGGGATAGCAGTGACATCATCTGGATTGAAGGTTTGCGCAATCCAGTGGATTTTGGTATAAGTAAGGGTGGATTTTGATGGTTATTAGACATCATTCACTTACTGAAATTCAAATAAACATTATAACACAATTATTAGCATTTAGAAATATATTATAAAGCCATTATAAATTGATATTATCTTTATATAAGCTATAACTATATTATATTTATCTATTTTCCACCACTAGCACACATTTAAATCCAAGTATTGTGAGTTTTATTTGAAAATAACTATTTTATTAGTCTTTCCCTGAGGTTTAATCAATAAATCATTTATTTATTAAAAAGTAGTAGGACCATTAATAAATACTATTAAATCATACTTAAATACTAGATACACTGACAAAAAACTCCCTACTTTTATACCCAATAATCCTCCAATGTGTCCCCCCCATTTACCAATACTACACATAGCCAATGACACCTCATTCTAGCCAACACACCTGCCCATTAAACTAAGGAATGACCAATAACATAATCAGAATGATATCACCTGTCAAAATGCTAGGGTAATAGGGATAATCCATCAAAATAAAAGAAAAAGCAAAAAAGAGAGTATATGCATGTAATACCATTAAATAAAAGACTAAAAAAAGAAAGAATACCACTAAATATTACACACTATTTAGGGGGATTAACAGTAGAAATGAAGGGGCTGATTATTTCAAATAACAATGTGAACTCCCCATCCAATTATGACCAATATTGACAGTGAAACCACTGAGAAACCCAAAATAAGACGTGAAATGTGGGGTAACTGAATAAAGTCTCCTGGCAGGCACTTGAACAGGTAAATCCTTGACTAATTTAGGCAAATTTAAGCATGGTAGTGAATCAAAGGTGCCAATCTTGAGGTTGTTAATGCAATGAGTGCATATAATGAGGTCAATGCATTTATGATTAAATTAGGATATTAAATAAGTACCTGTTACCTATTTTAGCCTGTTTTCCCATAGTGGGTGTACAATGTGGTGTAATGAAAGTGTGAAATTGCTAACTTTGCTAAAAAAAAAAAATGAAGCTATTCACATGGGAAAAATGCAGGCAGTAAGTGGCCAGTTCACAGAAGCCATTTCTGGCAAAAAAAAAAAAAAAAAAAAAAACACACACCAAATTTGTAAAGAGTTATTTTGATGCATTGGAGTGAGTAGCCCAAATCAATAGTCCTAATTAATTAAGATAAATTGATCTGTCTAAGCACAATTTTTAATCTTATTAAAATTCATAGTACATATCTTCAACTTTTTTAAAAGTGATGTAAAGTGTATTTCTTGTTTTTTTTCTATTAAACAATGAAAACAACAGCTTTAAGTTTACTTAAAAATTATGTAGCCTTATGTTTAAGGCTCTTAAGATTACCCTGACATATTTCAACTTAATATTAAGTACATAAGACTTATAAAAGGTGGATATATGCATGTATATTAGGTATTATAATGGCATATATTGTGTTTAATCATTGATCTCACTTATGTATACAACTTGTGTACCTTTACTTATTGTTCCCATGTATACTACATGTGTTTAACCTATTTTATAATCAGTTTTTACTCAGTCTTGGGAATATCCAGGCTGACAGACAGTCTCCAAAACCACTAAAAAGGTGGTCACTTTAAGGCCTCCCTAACTAATCATCTTTTCTCATCTGCTTGTGATAAAACAGAAAACAGCAATCATCATTTGAATTCACAGATTTGAAACTCTGCTGCAAAGTTGATCACTTAGTTACCAGAATTTGATGGAAATTCAGGAGGTTATATAGATGTTGCAGTTCCAAAAAAAAAAAAAAAAAAAAAAATTGAATTGATGGTGGTGTGCAAGTCTGTGCCAGAACCAAAATATTAATAATTACTGCTCACCAACAAAAATTCATTCATAATACAATGAGCTCCAGTTTCATCAATTTCAAAAAAAAAAAAAAAAAAAAGGAATGTAAGAAAAAAGAAAAAGCAGCAATATCACATTTACACACACATACACACACACACACATATATATATATATATATATATATATACAATGACTTGCAAGCACACATCATGTCATGTCATATGTATATAGATATAATTCCATAAACAAATATACATATATGTATAAGATAACAAAGAATGAATGAATGAAAAAAATAAAGCTGGGTCATGTTCACATGTAAAGTATATTTTTTAACATATTTATTCCTTTTTTTTTTTTTTTTTTTTTTTTTTTTTTCCAATCAACCTATCAATCAAGCAACTATCTATTTAAGAACCAGAAACCCCCCAAAAAAACGTTAACTATGAGATGCTGCCTCCTGTTGTTGTTTAACATGTTCATGTTCTCTTATTTGAGTTTGCACAAATGATGTTGACAAAGTTTCTTGATCCAAGGAAGAAACAGAACAATCAGTTATCCCCTCTTTACCTTCTTGCTCTCTCCAATTTTCTTCACTTCCAACGTAACTATGTTCCAAACCAGATATACTCTCAAGATCCACACTGGGTACCAAAATTTCACTCGCTCCTGTTGCTCCCTCTCCCCCACCACTTAAAGCTTTAATGAGGTTAAGGTGATCATTAGATGTGGAAGAAGGAGGACAAGTTGGTAAAGTTCTCGATCTTTTTCCAACCACATTTTCAGGACTTCCATTTCCCATAACATTTTCAAGAAACCAGCTATTAATTTTATCCACACCTTTAATCCAAGTTTCCAGAATGAAATTAGGCATTTGACGAAGAATGTAATATCGCCAAACATCTTTTCCAGCAGATAACTTTGAACCTCTAGAGCGATTGGGATTGAGTAGGAGAAAAAGGACTCGTTTTGAAAGTTCTGACATTGGGGAACCATTTGGAGCCAAGACAGGTGTGTTGGGGACCGGCCAGTGACGACTCAAGGCAGGAGCATATAGAGAGTAAAGATGAGGTGGAAGAGTGGGATGGTTAGAATTAATAGAAGGGTTAGACGTGGGAGAAGGAATCTTGAAGGATCCTATAAACTCATTAACCACTTGAACGCGACCAGAAACCCAGTTGGCTGAAGATAAATCAGCTTCTCGTCGCAAAGAAGAAGTAAGAGATTCAAGAGCTTGGTTTGCAAGAGAAGAAGCCGAAAGAAAAGGCAAAGAAATCGAAGTAGATTTTGTTGGAACTAAAAAAAAAAAAAAAAAAAAAACACAAGATGGCATGTTCATGTCAAAAAAAAAAAAAAAAAAAAAAAAAAAAAAAAAAGATCAAAAGTGAGTGATTTGTGAGGACCAAGAGTGAAGGAGAGGTTAGGTTAAAAGGACTGACACAGGGTGATTATCATTCCATCTGGGGCACCAATTCTAGTAGTAGAATTACGCATAATGGGCAACACGAATTTCATGACACTGAGACTGACGGACACTCGCTCATGAAAGCAGGCAGTCAATTCATTGACCTCTAGATCTTCGACGGGAGTCAAAAGATCTTTGCGAACTACCGGTAAACAATTAATCAGAGCGACCAATTTAAGGGAGCGAGAAGGATCAGAGATATAGTGTTCGCCACTTTGACCGATAGGAAACTTAATATTCAAAGCGGGGCCCAAGGAGCGAGTGAAATGGGGGACACAAGTAGGATCAAAAGGATCAAGAACCAAAGCTTTTATCCAACCAGCCCCATCATTTTCCAAAACGGAGACATATTCAAGACGCGAAACAGAAGCGAAGACGACAAAGCTAGCGTCGTTGTTTGACAAATGAAGGGCGAGATGATAAGCGACAGTGTGAGGATCAGCCCCAAGGATAAGGACGGCCTCCAGCCTAGAAAGGAGACCTTCTGAATGACGAGGACGAGGAGGAGGAGGTCTTGAAGGCAGCAAAAAAGCAGGACAACAAGCTCTAAGGAAAGGATGAGCGAGCAGAAAATGGTGGACATAAAACGGCGGAAGGAGAAGTTTGCAGACGAGAGAGGAAGCCAGAAGGGTGGAAGCAGAGCCGATGACGAGTTTAGCGGAGGTGGGAAGACGACTAGCGACGAGAACGTTGGACGAGCAGGCGGCCAAAGGATGCGAATCAGCCAGAGAAGACGACGACGTCGAAGGATCGGCGACAGAACGGGGTAGAAAAGAAGACACCGAGGAGACGTGAGAATCGATGAAGCCGAGCAGACGATCGAGTCCCTCGACCGACAGACGCTGAGTTGTCGCCGCAATCGACCACGCCCCGTCAACCACGCCAGGCAGATGGCGATGGGTGTGGTCGAGGGCGGCGTGGAGGTGGCGTGCAAGGGACGAGAGCGGATGGTCGTCTTCGCTGGTCGGCATGGCTGGCGTCAGTTCAGTGAGGAGGGGAACGAAAGTGCCGATTGAGTGCAGTTTCTCTTTTTCTCGCTTTCGACTCCTCTTCGTCACATCTCAGGAGCAGACTCCAGCAAGAACATTCCGCCACGTTGTTTGAGAGTGGGACTATGAAATGTCATCCATCTGAAGTCAACATAAAGATAAAAATAAAAGTCAGGTCACTGAGAGTTTCACAAAATAAATAAATAAATCGAGTCCACAGCAAAAGAGTTTGGTAACTCATGATGGTGTTAAAGAACCCATGAAATAGTTTGAAGTCATTATTGTCAGAATGTTTGGCTCTGCTGGTTCTTATTATTTTTACTTTGCTTAATCTTTGATTTGGATTATGCCTTTTATAAATTTCCCCAATTACTCTGATCTATCTATTTGCATACCTATGTACACACTTATATATATATATATATATTTAGTGCTTTATGTCATCACATCAATGATTCACTACATCATATTTAGCCCTAATCACACCCTGACCTATTCTGATGATGGTTGTAAAGTATACAATGATGAAAATGTTCACTTTTATCACCATCCTTGTAATCATCAGGTAATGTCATTATTTAAATCTTGTAGACTTTGACTCACAAACTACACTTGTTATAGTGATAAACTACTATGGAAAAATATTTATCCTTGTTGCTTTCCTCTAATCATCAGCCCTGTGATCCTTTTTTCACACCTTGTGTCATAATTGTATCTTAAAAGTTGAGTACAGTTATTCCTCATTGTATTATCAAGCTGGGTAGAGTTAATCCCCCCCCCCCCTGTCATGTGCCATGTGACACTCAAAGCAAAAGTACCTCAATTACACCACTATTCAAGCCTAACTCCTAGCAATACGTGAAAAGCAATCTTGGAACAATTACATTCTATTGTGTTCTCAAATTAGCTGCGTTATTCAAAGTGTAAAGTATCCTAAATTTAAATATGCTATACTTTTCAAACATAAGCAATCTATGCGCACTCTAGCGCTAGAGTCAAGGCAATATTCAAAAGGGGTAATTGTGGGTCTGAGGGTAAATTAGGAGGTCTGTGATAGAAAGAGCAGGATAGAAGGGATATATAAAGTTAGATGATTGATGGGAATTTGTCACTGGACAACCTACGCACAAGGTCAAGGGTGTTCCTGGAAGTGAGATGAGGAGAGTAGTTTAGAAACTTCTTTGTAGCACAGAGGAAATGTTTGAGGAAGTGTTTTGAAGGTGACTCAAAGGAAGAGCTACTGCTTCAAGATATGTTCGATAAGAATTCTAATATAATTTAAAGGTAATATTAATATTCTTAGGATCTCACAAAGGGTTGGAAACTCAATAATCAAAGATTTAGGATTTAGATATGATTACTGAGAAAATAAGGAAAGATACAATAATAATGATTTAACCTAAAGCTTTACTACTATTAACTATATATATGTTTTATAATTTAATTCTAAAGAATGTCAAACCAAAAATCCAACCCCTTTTATATCCATTACTCCTCCTCGCATTGACCTCATACCCATCCATTATTCTGCACACCACAGACCACCAAAATTACACCCGTTACACCTGGAACCTCCTCACTAACATCCGTTAACCCTTTAATTCTCCACTAACCATCCCGTCCATGTTCACTACCCCTTTTAATAACCCACAGATATTTAATAAACCTTTTAGCGGACTTGTCAGCCTGTATATCCCCAGGACTGAGTAAAAAGTACTTATAAGTTATGTTAAACACATGAACTACACATGGGAAAAATAATTAAGAGTACACAAACAGTATACATAAGTAAAATTATGATAATATACAAAATATGCCATTATAACACCTTATGTACACGCATATATCCACCTTTTATAAGTCTTATGTACTTAATATTTAGTTGGAATATGTTAGGGTAATCTTAAGAACCTTAAGTATAAGGCTACATAATTTTTAAGTACACTTAAAGCTGTTATTTTCACTGTTTTATGCAAAAAACAAGAAATGCGCTTTATTTCACTTAAAAGTTGACTATATGCGCCATAAATTTCAGAATATCAAAAATGCACTTTGACAGATCAATTTGTCTCATTTAGGACTATTGATTTGGCTATTTAAATGCATAAAAATAACACTTTTCAAATTTGGTGTTTTTTATGCCAGAAATGGCTTCTGTGTACTGGCCACATACTGCCTTCTTTTTTTCCCGTGTGAATAGCTTCATTTTTAGCAAAGTTAGCTTTTTCACACTATAATTACCCCACATTCTACGCCCACTGTGGGGAAACACACTAAAATAGGCGACAGGCACTTATTTAGTGTCCTAGCTTAATTAATAATGCATTGACCTTGTTTATATGCACCAATTTCATTAATAACCTTACTCTTGGCGTCTTATTTCATCACCACACTTAAATTCGCCTAAATTTAGTCAAGGATTTACCCATGCAAGCGCCTGCCAAGGACTGCATGTAGTTACCCCACATCTCACACTCTTTTTTGAGTTTTTGGGTGGTTTCTCAGTCAATATTGGGTATTTTTGGATGGGAATTTCACGTAGTATAATGTCAGGATTAGCCCCATTGTTTCTACAGTGAATCTCCCTTATTATTAAGCTATTATTAACCTTAAAAATTTCCTCTTTAGTCTTTTATATTATTGTTTAATACGCATATACTCTCTTTTTATCTTATTCTTTAATTTTGATGGATTTTCTTTATTAATACAGGATTTTGACGGTTGTTACTCTTCTAATCATGTCATGGGTTACTGGGAATGTTGATGGGCATGTCTATTGGTGGTTTGGAGGCTTCATTAACTGTGTATTGGGTGGTACATCAAGGGAATCATTGGGGAACTCAGTGTGTATAAAAGAAGGAGGTTTTTGGGTCTTGTTTCTACATTCTTTATCATTACAATTTAAACATTATAACCAAGTAAATTACAATACATATCAATTAGTACTTTTATAAAACTTTTGAATAGTATCTGAATTATTAAAATCTATTTTTCTACCAACTCCAAAGCTTGTAAGCCACATATAAAGATAGTGAGAATTTTATTACCGAGACCGTTATTTTTGATTATATTTTACTATTTGTTGGATTTATACTACAGTATTCATATAGGACCATTAAATTCTTCTAGACAACTGACTATTCAAGCTACTTCACGTCTTTGTACTTGACCTCAGCCTGACAGGACTATTACATTGACTATTGCGCTGTGTGTTGCTTATTGAGGAAAAGACTAAGACACACTATTGAGAGATTGACTAATTTAGATTTAGAGTTCAGACTAGCGTGGTTGAATAGTGAGTACACAAAGGAAAGTCGCAGTTGCTATATAGAATTGCTTTCTGCACTTTGAGTATGGATTAAGACCTCTGTATTATTGATTTAATGAGCTGATTTTGACTCAAGTGTCACATGGCGCATGACAGAATTCCAGTGAATTAAATGGGTCTGTGGGTATATGGTAGCTGGGTAATTAATGGGTCAGTTCCAGGAGGAATAGGATATTATTAAAAGGGGTTACTTTGGTTTGACTTTCTCTAGAATTAAATTATAAAATATATTTGTGATAGTAGTTAAATTATCACCACGCAATATGGGGGGTGGACTTGTTAGCAAGTCCGCAACCTTGGACTCAAATTCACCACAGATTGAACACACATTGAGCTATTGACAAAGGAACCATACAATCAGGGATGAACACCACTCAGCAGAACAGTTTTAGGTGGGGTTTCAAGTAGAGTTCAGTCCTATATTGCATAGTGGGAGTTGTGGATATTTAGGATTCAAGGAATTTCTGTGCCTACTCTTTGTAACATATTTTATATATTTTATATTTATTGTATGTTTATTTTGTATTACTATCTTCTTTTATCTTCTTTTTTTACTCCCTCTCAAGAATATCCCACTCTTTTCCCTTTGAAATATTTCTTTATCCTCACCTCATCTTTCTCCCCAACCTGTTCACTCCCTTTGTCATCATTTTCAACCCCTATCCACATTTGCCTCTCCCTCTCCACGCCTCTCTACCCCTCTCCACTCCTCTCCTTCCAGCTTGCTTACCTCCCCATTTCTTCCTAACACTTTATTTTTATATACAGAAATAGGGACTGAGTAGAAAGGGAGGAAATTGGAGTTCAAGGATTGTGGAGGCGAGGTAAAGGGAAGGAATGGGGCTACAAGGGTTGGGGAGGCTGGAGAGAGGGGTGAGGAAGGGTATATGGGGTAGCAAAAAGGTTGGGAAAGAGTTGGAAGAGAAGATTAAGGGTTCCGAGGTATTTTGAATGAAGAAAACGGCCAGTGAGAGGTTGAGAGGGGTGAAATGGGGATCAAAAGAGAATGGCATACAATGGGGCTGGGAGGGTAGCAAAAGGGGTGGGGAGGGAAGACAAGCATGTGTTGATAGAATTGAAAGGGATGGGGATTGGTGCAAACAGAGTGTGAAAATAGGAGGATGAGCTCTGTTCTTCAGGCAAAGAACAGAGTTCACTGCCATAAAATATTATCTGAAACATAGTTTTCAATTCTGTAAAGACAGTTTTAGGTAATAGAAAAAGTCACTGATTTTTTTTATATGTAATCTGAAAGTTTTTAATAAAATCATTGTATTTAAGAATTGTGATATTTCCAATCGATTTTTATTGATCAACTTAATTTAATAAATTATTATTTAAATATGTTGCTTTAAAAAATACTGTGCATTGAGTAGACTCATGGAATGATTTTTTCTAGCTTCCATTCAGTTATCCTCACACTTTCACTATGTTTTCAATATAGATCCATTATTATTTGTGTGATACTTCAAGTGAAAGTTCAGTATTACTTCAATCTGAGTTCCATATGATTTCCATCTGACTTCAAGTTGAGGACTTGCTAGCAAGTCCCCCCCCCACAAATATTGTGTGGTGAATGTTTTAAAATACTTTATGTCTTCCAAAGTCTTGATTCAACTTCAAGCTAGATGGGCAGAATTCTTATCTGAATTTTCTTTTACTATTAACTATTGTCTGGGAAAAAATTGCATAGTTCCAGACATATTGTCACATCAGGATGATGTTTACCCAGAGCAGGGGGAGGCATTTGCTAACAAGAACCCAGTGAATGTCAAATTAAATTTCAACAAATCAATGTTAAAAACTCATCAGCTCAATACAATGAAAACTCAAAAAATTAAAAATCCACTATCCAACATTCAAGAAGCTCAATCAAAAGATGATTATTGTGTAGTGGTAAAAGACAAAATACTATCAAGGCAAGGGGCCAAAAGATTAAGTATTGAATCAGGTCTATTAGTCTTTGAAATTAGAATAGTCATCCTCAATGATAAGGATGTAAAATTATGGATTTTCAATAGTAGACATGATTATCCATTGGCTGGTCATTTTGGGGTTGATAAAACCTACCAGTTAATAGTGAGGGATTTCCTCTGGCCAGGAATGACTAGAGAAATTAAGGCCTATATTAAAGCCTGTTATTAATGTAATAGGAACAAGTTACCTTGACATAGGAAGTATGAGTTGCTTCAACCACTTCCAGTTCCCTCTAAACATTGGGAATTGATTTTGATGGATGTCATTTCTCAAGTACCTCCATCAGATATTTTTGATAGTATACTAGTTATAGTTGATAGATTTTCTAAAATATCTATTTTGTTAAAACTGTTACTACTGCAACAGCAGAGGATTTAGAAAAGTTATTTTTAGAACATGTATTTTCTAAACATGGATTACCCAATGATATTATTTCAGATAGAGGTTCTTTGTTTGTTTCTACTTTCTGGACTCAATTATGTCAACAATTAAATATTAAAAGGAATATCTCTACTGCTTATCATCCTGAAACCAATGGGAAAACCAAAAGAGTTAATCAAATCCTCAAAAAATATCTTTGAATATATGTTAATCATCAACGAGAAAATTAAACCACATGGTATACATTGGCCAAATTTGCGTAAAAGAACTCAACACATTCTTCAACAAAACAATCTCCCTTTGAAACTATCTATGGACAACATCCTCAATTCAATCTTATTCATGTAGGAATAAATCATCCTGCTGAAAATTATCTTTGAACAATTTCACAACTTCAAGGCTAACTTCAATCTAACCTGGAAGTGGTAAATCAAAGGTATAAGGAGCAGGCTGAAAAACATCCACAATCTGCTCCACTATTTAAACCAGGCAACAAAGTATGGCTTGATGCAAAAAAATATTTGAACAACTCAGCTCTCTAGGAAACTATCTTAAAAACGCTTGGGCCCATTTGAAATTGATGCTTAAATCTCAAAAAATGCATTTTGACTCAAGCTACCTCCAAAGTGGCAATCAATTCATCCTGTTTTTCATGTATCTCTCTTGGAACTGGCTTGAGAAATATACCCTGGAAAGAACTATCCTACTCCGGAACCTGTCAAAGTAGAAGATTATCTAGAGTGGGAAGTAAGCTGGATTCTTGATTCAAGAAGGTGAAAAGGGAAACTTCAATACCTTGTGGAATGGGAAGGATACCTCAATGATACTAATAAAATATCCTGGGAACCAGCCATTACACTTTTGAATGCTCCTGAACTTATCAAATCTTTTCATTTAAACCTAAACCTTAAATTATTTCATTTTTTTCTTCTCTAAAAAACTTAAAACTTTAAATCTTCAACATATCTTTTTCTTTTAAACTTAAAACTTTGTAATCATTTATAAACTTAAATCCTTTTATATATTCTTTTTAATTTCAAGTTTCTGTATATTTATTTAAACTAAATTTAAAACTTTAAAATAAAAATAAAACCAAAATAAAATATAATAAAATATAATTACACAATAAATAAACCGTATATTAAAAAACATTAATTTTCTCTTTTTTTTCTTTCTTCTAAAAAACTGATTTGCATATTATTTATCATATTCTCTTCCAAAATTCTTTTCTTTCTTTTTCTTTTCAAACATTCAAAAATTTTTTATTTTCATTTCATTTCTGTTTTCCTCAAAAATAAAACCCTCAAAAACACTCAAAAAATCAACACAACTTTCTTCAACAATCAATCTCAAATCAAATCTCTTTGAAATTCTAAATTTCCTTTACTTTCTTAGCACTAAATTTTCTTTCTTAAAATTTTTCTTTTCTCTTTTCTTCTCTCAAACTTTTTCTTTCTTAAAACAGAAATTTTTCTTTTTTCTTTATATTCTTCTATTTACATAATTAACAAAAAAAATATAAATAAAAAAATATTCAAGAATAAAACAATATACAAAAAAAAAAAATCCTTTCCTTTTCTCTACATTATTTTTTCTTCCAATTTTCTTTGAATCAATTCCTTCATCTTTTCCATCACTTGCCAAATCCCCTTTTGGCTCTTTTCAAATACCTCATCAAATTCAAAAAAAAAAAACCACCTCCCCAATATCCAACAATTCCTTGGCTATATCATACTAAGCAGAATCCACAATTTTTCCAAGCTCTTCACATAAATCCTTGACAAATGACATTCAACAAGTTTGAAGGGGTTGCTTGGCCCATAATTGATTTAAGACTTAAATGGCTAATTTTGCATCCTCAATGTTTGACGGAACACTCTCAATCAGCCATTCAACCTCAGTGGGAACCTCAGGGACTGGCCCACTGGTTGATGCTACGGGTACCTCTTCCATGGTCTCCACACTCTAAAAAGAAAAATCAGTTACTGTCAAAGTAATAAAAATTAAATTAAATTGTTCACCCCAAACTCAGGGTCATCTTTGAGAAATAAAGGTTTTTTCTCTACCACCTCTACTTCATTTTTGTCATCATCCTCATTGATAAATTGTTTTTTTGATGGGGTGGCTTCATTCCCTGCTTATTCTGAAGCATCCTCAATGACCTTTTACACTTTGTCATCCACCATCCTTTGCTTCCCTGAAGCTACATCCATAGCCCAACCAGATATTTCCAATCTCTCCTCCTGACTCAAACCCTCTAATTCATTGACAGTCAAATCACTAGTGGTGTGAATGTCACAAATATCCTTGACAAAAACTTTTGTGTCAGCAATGGACCAAAAATTAGTAGTAGTAAATGGCTCTGCATTATTATTACTAACCAGTGCATTAAACACTGTACACAATCCTATAGTACTAGCTATAGGCCTTGACCAAGGGAGTTGGACTAAAACTGGAGATAAAAACCCCTGTCCCTTTGAGAAATAGCAGGTGAGATTTATTTTCTACAGAAAATTAGAGACTGTTACAATACCCCTTCCAACACACTTCTTGACTGTTTAACAAGTCAAGAGAGTAGCCTAGATAGACCACAGACTAAAAAGAGCCTGAAATGCAGAAGCAGAAAGATCCAGACCAGAAAAACAAAACACTGTGCACTAGTTGCACAGAAAACTGCAATAATACTTGATGCAGGTTGCAAAGCTATACCAGAGAAACCACTTGCCAAAGTTGAGTTAAATGACGAACTAATCTTGATACGAACACAGCTGATTGTGGCCAAAAAACAGTGAAAGCTGAGTGAGAAACAGTGATATAATTACCAGATGGTTGTATGATAATTAAGGTTGCCCCAAACTATCTTATTCAGTATGTAAACACAGACCACCACCTTAAAAATCCATGCACAGCAACAAATTTGTTGCTTTTGACAGCCAAATTGAATAAAAACCCTCTAGAAACGCTCCCTAGCCTTCTATAACCAAGGCAGGCGGCCCACCTAGAGGTGGCCAGACCTCCCTGAAGCCAGAAAACCACTAAAAACCTCCAATAAAGCCCAAAATACTTAAAAAAATCCACCATGACTACTAAAACCTTTAAAACACAAAATCAAGCCATGAAAAATTGAGACATGAAATATAGAGTCAAATTAGCTCTACTTAATGGCACTAAGCGCTTAACCCTAAGACATAAGTTTAGCCCGTAAAACAAAAAAACAAAATTAAACAGCTATATTTTAGAAATGAAAAATGAGGAAATGACCCCTTAAAACTTAGAATATGAAAAATGTCATCAAGACATAAAATACAGAGAAAAACCGGGGCTATCTAATGGTAGTACCCACATACTCATAGTACCAAATATTCTCTGAATAAAATTCAAAAAACACCTAATTCTTCAACCAATGTCAATCAATACATACAAAAACAGCACCAAACAGACCAACAAAGGCCTCTGCCAATGTTGGAAGAAACAACACCACTTTCCACCATCAGCAAAACTCACACTTCTTGGGAGGACCTTGAGACACCATACTCTCAATGCAAAAAAAATCCATGGCCACACAGGCCATGCATGTAGTTTTGAATTGACAAGTGGGGAGTCCCCCATCAGCTCAAGGGTGAGGGGAGTAGGGGTAGGGCTGGTGTGTTCAGGCATTGATTTTAAAATAAATGTAGTTGAAATTAAAAAAATAAGAGATGATTGTAAATTTTTGGTAATAAAGTATTCCCATGCTCAAAAGAACTCATGTTTTATACCTGGGCATCTGTCACACAATACATGACACTCAAAGCAAAAGTACCTCAACTACCCCACTATTCAAGTTTTAACTCCACTAGCAACATGTGAAAAGCAACCTTGGGACAATGACATTCTATTGTGTTCTTGAGTTAGCCACACTATTTAAACTTTTAAGTATAGTAAAAGTAAAGACATTTATACTTTTCAAGCATAAGTAATGTACACGCAATATAGCACTAAGATTGAGGCAATATTCAAACAGGGGGTAATTGTGGATCTGAGGGTAAATTAGGAGGTCTGTAAAGTAGGAACAGGGAAGAAGGGATATAATGTTAGATGATTGGTAAATGGGAACTCCGGTGGATTAGATGGGTTTGTGGGTATATGGTGGCTGGTTGATTAATGGGTCAGTGCGAGGAGGAATAGGATATTTAAAGGGGATTAATTTTGTTTCACATTCTCTAGAATTAAATTATAAAAATTATATTTGTGATAGCAGTCAAACTCTTATAAGGCTATTATTATATTTTTCCTTTTTTTTCTTAATAATTAATTTAATTAAATCCTAAAATACTTAAATTTTCCCTTTGATTATTAAGTTGCAACCCTTTGTGAGATTTACCACAATAATTAGTATCCTTACCCTATAAATTAATTATTCCTCAAAGATTATCTTGAACCATTATAGGTTACTTAGACCTATCCTCAAAATCACTTCCTCAAAGTAGTCCTCTGTGCTTTGAAGTTGTACTCCCCTTCATTATATCTCACTTACTTTGTGATCACCCTTGACTCCTTGTGTAGGTTGACCTGTGACATGAAACCATAGTGAACTCTACTTGAACACCCACCTAAAACTTTTCTGCTGAGGGGTGTTCATCCCTGATTGTGTGGTTCCTTTGTAAATAGCTCAATGTGTGTTTTATCTGTGGTGAGTTTGGGTCCAAGGCTGTGGACTTGCTAGCAAGTCCACCCCCCATATTGTGTGGTGACCCTACTCTTCATCCCTCCTTGGCATGGTCATTATCCCCCTTTCCTCCATTTCACTTTTTTTTGATTCCATGTCATTAAAACACAAAAATTGCACATTTTTTATGCTTTTCACTTACTCCATATGCAATTTCCCCCAAATTCCAACATCAATCTTTCTCACTCTATTTTTCCTACTTTTCAATCAAGTTAAGTTTTGTCTACTTTTTTCATGCCTATATGATATCTCCTTCCTTCTATGAAAGTTTCATACTTAAATATATGTATGATTCTTCTCTGGATAAAAGTTGACTTATTAAACTCCTCTTGTTCTCATCTCCATTATCACTTTTATACACCACAGAAAAAATGGGGGGGTATTGCTAGCAATACCCCTTGCTTGAGCTCCGTTGAGCCACAAATCTATGCTTGAATTATGCACACATCATCACCATGTAGGAAATTGTTTGGCCTTACATTTAGTCAGAGATTTGTCACAGATTGAGCTCAAGATGAACCTACATTGATCACCGTTTGATCTTGTAAAATCCTAATTTGATCATCAGTTAAGCTCCCTTTGATCTCACTTTGATCTAACATAAGCTTTTGCATATCCAATATGTCAACTATTCACTTGCAAAAAGATTCATAATGAATTTCACATGGAATATTAGAAACGAAACCAGTAATTTTGAGTAAATGTCTCATCAAAATGATTAATCTACAACAAAATACCATCAAAATTCAATCTGATTACTGAAAACTTTTGTTAAAATGACTAATAGATATTTAAATTGGAAAATAATATTCCATTTCTCAATTTCAAATTCAAAATATAAATCCTCGTTTGAAATGTGAATTTTGTAGATTCCTTGCCTTCCTATATTATGAGTAATATTTGAGGTATTTTACACCTTTGTAAATATGGTGTTGTGCTGCTAGAAATTATCTCTGTTTCAATTCAACTTTATTGAAGCTTGAGTCCAGAATGATAAATATTTTATAACTATTTTGAGAAAAAAGTCACTAGTAATGAATTTAGCCTTTTATCTGTCCTTTATTAAACCTCACTTAATCCTACTTAAATCCAAATTGACCCACAAAAACCTTATTTGGGATATTTTTTAGCCCAGGATGATTCAAGATTGGAGCAAAATATTATTTTAAATATCCAATATGCCTATTGATTAAATTTCTTCAAGCTTACTTTAAATTCACATTAACATTAACTTTCACAGGAAATATTAAACACAAATCTTGAAAATATAGTATTTAAAATCATAATAAATACAATATAATATGCTTACAACAAAATTTTCTTTCTGGATTAATTGAAACGAAAAATTGTTCATTTGTGAAAATAGAAAAAATACTATCCATCCTGAATTTAGAATTCATTTTTAAAAATTTAATGCCCCCTCACTTTCAAGTTTATCATGTATTTCGAAAATTATATTTTTAATAATTTTGTGAATAGTACACCTGAGATATAAACTTGGGGATATCAAAAACTAAAACATCAGCAAATTGAAATGTTTTTTATTGTTATGAATGGAAATAATGATTGAAAAACACCATTAGAGCAAGTTTGATTTTGAATAATAGGCATACTTTCTCATGTAAATTTCAATAAAAATAATTTTTATTCTTACTTAAGTTGCGGTGGATACATTTGAGCTCAAAAAGAATTAAAATTGATAAAATAAGACTTCTATAGTTCATATTCAAAAATGAAATCACCCTTCATTATCTACCTGTAAACTATTTTAAATTGAATAATTTCAAAGTCAGTATATACTGATGTTATTTTTTCTTCTAAAAAATTTATTATATAGATTAATAGTCATAAACAGTTGACATAGATGTTAAATTTATATAAGCAATCTTTAATTCATAAAATGATAAAACTATCTTTTATGTAAAAAGTGATGAAGGAAAAAAATATTATTAAATTTTTGATGCACTATCAATAAAATTGAAGATAGAGCATATCAAAAGTTTAAACTTAATTTCAATTTTGATATCATCATTTTATTTTATTTTACTTGAGTAGAAAACAGATTTTAAATCTCAATATAATTTTAAATCCCATTAGTTTGTAGATTTCAACATTTGAAACTATGAAATAAATATTTATGAAAGAATTTTACAATATTTGCCCTTCTAAAAACTCATAAATCCAACTTCAAATCTTCTAACCTTCACAAGTAACCACAATGCATTCTGAAAATACTCTATATTTAAATAATTAAAGGTAAATAAAATTATGTTTTTATTCTTTATTTCAATTTTTGATAAATAATATATATATATACATATATATATATATATAATTTCTTAAAAAGTCTAAGAGGGAACTTAATAGTGGTTTTGGCATTAGATATATAGATTCAACTTTCAAAAAATTTGTTTGGAATAAATTACAAAGACAAAAAGGATATATTTTGATGAAAGAATACTGATTTAGGTTCTCTTAAAATATTATTAACCATTTTTATGGAATATTAATCCATGGTTATCATTCTTTATGATATTATCATAGAATTTTTTCCTTTTTTAATATAATGATTTTCTATTGTGTGGTATGTAGGCTAAGATAAGTTTAAAAGATTTATTGAAGATATATATACCAGAAACAGTATAATCTGTAGATTTATAACTATAACTTACTTTTCTGATGTTTTACATCATTGATAAGTAGCTCATGCATTACACAAGTAAATAATTATAGTCTCTGGAAATAATTCCTTGTGAATTTCAATTTTTTTGTTATTCTTAAAATCATTACTCAAATAAACTAAAATTTCTTCAAATATTGATTGAAAGAAGGAGTTACAAAATCTTATTTTGTAGTTATAAAAGTTTGAGTTATTTTTCATATTATCAAGTATAATGAACATTTGTAAATTTTAACTTGAAAACTAGTGATCATAGCAAAGTAATACTGGAAGAATCAGATAAAAAGGGTGGAATAAAGTCATAGCACAACAGGAAATGATACAAAATTGTTGATTTTTATCTCATAAAATTCAACTTATTTTTAACATATTTTACCACCTTTAGATAATGTTTAGTGGATTTTAACATTATTATAACAAGCAAACTTAACAATGTTTTGATTTTTTTAACAAAAATAAATATTGTTAGATCATTTTTTTAAAAAATATGACTTATTTTTATGCTTTATCTACAATAGTTAGTAGTTTTTTTTGCAGAAATTACTTGTTTTGATATTCTATTTTTGAATTTTTTAAGAGACTTCATTGCATTAAAGTTTTGTAATAATTTTTCATTAAAGCATCATATTTTAAATCTAGAGAATTGGTTTTGAAATAATATATATTTTCATGTTAATTGACTCATTATTTTTGGATTGATAAATTATGTTAAAATTGGGATTGCTTATTTCTAGTGAGTGTACATCATAGTTTGTTTTCAAATCAAAGATTAATAAATGGTGAAATTTGGTAAAACTCTAAATATCTTTTAAACCTTTTTGATTTAAATAATGTTTAATGTTATGTAATCATTCTATAAGTAGAACACAGTTAAAATCTGATAATGGTACATTGCTTTCAATTTCTAATACTAAAATTCTATTCTACTTGAAACAATGTAAACTAAAGCTTGGTATCTCATAAGAAACTCACAATTTTCAAAAATCATATTTCCAACTTTTTAAACATGATACACATTAAAATATATTTTTAGAATAATTTCCTAATTAGTTTCAAATACTAGAAAATAATGACCTCAATTTATTTTAATACTTAAACCATTCTGATGAGTGAATTTCACAATCCTCTAAGTAACATATGGTTACCATTTATACACATATGCATGATTTCTCCTTTTGTTTAATTTTAGCTGAATCTAAAAAGTAAAATCACATGTTGAATATCATCTATAGATAAACTTCTTATATTAGAAGCTAATATTTCATATGAGAAATTTGTTATTGAGTTTGGGAAACATTAATAAGTGTTGGGTATTATAATTGAGCCATTTATTCAAGTAAATAAAAAAGGATGACGTTCTAAATATTTCATATATATATATATATATATATATATATATAATAAAAATTAATTATATAGTAGCATTTAACCATGTTTTTATACTAATGTCATATAAAAAAAGGGATTGAACTAAAACTTTCAGTAAAGAAAATAAAAATAAGATAAGTTAATATTCTTGTTTATATTCTCATATTTTTGAAATGGCTTACTTAAGGGAGAAAATTATTTGGTTTTAGAGTACAAGAATTTCTAGATAAAAATCTTCACAATATAGTTTGACCCTCTAAAAAAGAAAATTCCTTAAATTTTACTATCACATTTTATATATTTGTTAAGTAATAGAAAATGGAGTTGTGTCTTTGACAATGAAGCTTTAGAAAATGAAATAAATGATTTAAATTTATAATATAATTTTTGAAACAATAAATCATGTATTCAAAAAAAATTATATATCTTACAATCAAGATAACAGTATTAATTAAGCAACTCTAACAACTTTGGAAAGAAACAAGAAAAAAATAATTAGTAAAATGCATAAGTTATTTTTAGAATTTAAGGAAACTTAATAGCTCTACCTGTAAACTAGCCTTAAAGCAGGTTTGGATTTAACATGTGGAAATTCATACATAGTACCCTTCCATCATTAGAGCAGAATAAAATTTATGTAGTTTTATTTTTTTAATTTATAATAGTATTTTTATTTTTGGCTTTTTCATTAGTATAACTATATATTTTTTAACTTTTTTGTTTTTCATAACATAAGTTCAAAGCTGCACATCACTACTTCAAGATGAAACTCCATATAATGTAATCAATGAATGATATATTATAATGAATTTTACTAGAGACTTTTCAAAAATGGTGATTAAGAATACTTATTATAATTTTTTAAATTTTTATTATTATTCTATCTCTTGAAAGGAGATGGCCATATCTCAATTTAATTAGTTTTTCCTCAGAAAAATTTATTCTTGATCTAAATAAAATTGCATCACTATTAACTAGATGTTATTATACAATTTTAACAATTTTTTTATCTGAACATAGTTGAAAGTATGTATAAATTAAAGTGTTTCCACATAGTCTTACTATTATCCCACCATTATTTTCACATTTAGATTTCATTATAACTGTAAAATAAGTTTTTCAATAATTTTAATAATACCTTAATATTTAATAATTTAGTTACATAGTAGATTTTTTATCCTTTTTTTTTATGAGGCTTATTATATAAACACTACTTTTAGATTTTATCCATTTTGATGTCTGATAATTTAAATTTTCATTTAACTACCCAAATTATATCAAAAAAAATTCAAAAGTATATTTTTTTAATGTACTCTTTTTGATAAACTTATCATTTCTTATAGGTTATTCTTCAACTATTTATTGTAATTAACTACCCACTCATTTATGGTCTGTTATTGTTGTTCATTACATACAGACAAAATAAGGATACTCTCATATTATATTGGAGTTTTAAATTAAAAAGTAAATACTAGTGGCTGGTATTAAATATGAAGTTGTTATAACTAAGTTGAACATTAATTAATTATTAAATGGCATTTTATATTACAAATTTTATTGAATGTATATAAAAATAACACTCAAGAAATATATATAAGATATATATATAACCATTGTATATCAAAAATGAAGTACTTATCAACATGGTCTTTTTAAATGATTTTCAAATTTACTTAAAGAGACATTAATATTACCAATTCAAATTTTATATCAAATACAACAATATTATTATTTCATTTTTAATTATTTTACAAAAAATTTGAGTTTCAAAGTAATTTAATTCAGTATTTAATGAATGTTTTTGAAAAATATTTTTAAAAATAGAAATAACCCCTCACAAAAAAAAATATAATTTTTTTTACTTACAATTTGCACCATATTTCTACCCTTAAAATATTTGTATTCTTCTAACAAAAATATTTTTTAAATAAATTTAAAATTTTTTTCATTATTCAATTACAAAATGTCAAATTTATAATTTATTTTACCTTACTAAAAAATTTAGCTGAAAATTTAATTTTGTATTTCCAAAAAATAAACTTAAATGTCAAAAATTAAAAAAACAAAATTATAAATATAATTATGAGAAAGAGGTAGATTAAATTTATAATATTCATATAAAAAAAATTCATATATTTTATGGTGTTTGAATTTTAAATTTAATGTATTAAAAATTAATTATTAAATAACCAAGCCAAATGAAATTGGCTTGGATTTTTGGTATCACTAGAACTTATTTTTTTTCTTTTACTCACATTTTAATTTTTAATTTTTTTTTTTTTCTACATTTCTCATTTTTTTTTTTATGATTTTTAATGTTTTTAAGACCGAAGTTGCTTTCAAACAACTTCGGTCTAACGTTTCTCTCACTTTCCCACCAGATTGCACCTGGTAGGGAAAGTCGCTTCCATTTTAGAGACCAAAGTCCCTTGCAGGGACTTTGGTTTCTCTGTGTGCATTGCACAGCCAGAAAAAAACTGGCTGTGCAATGCACTGCATGCAGCACATGCAACACGCATTGCTGCTGCAAGTAATGCGCATTGCATGCAGCAGAAATGCGCGTTGCATGCAGCCTGCATTGCTGCTGCATGCAACGCGCGTTTCTGCTGCATGCAGCGCGCATTGCACATGCTGCGCATATCTCATGCAGCTGACTTGATATCAGCTGCATGAAATATGGTAGCGATTGTGCAACGCGCGTTACTTGCAGCAGCAACGCGCGTTGCACACTGCTTTGGCCACCTCCCAGCCTAGTAAATTAGCTGGGAGGGTGGCAAACATTACAGCAAGCAATCGAAGTCGCTTTTAGCGACTTCGATTGCTTGAAAGAGACACTTCCAGCCAGGGGAAACCTGGCTGGAAGTACTAAATTGCAATGTAAGGGACCCAAGCCAATTTCAAAGGCTTGGGTCATAAATTAAGGTTTCTAAAAAGCAGCCAGTATAAATCTGGCTGCAATAAAAAGTAAATTTTTTAAATAAAATACATAAAAAAATAAAAATTTGTTCAAATAAAATATACAACACTCTTTCGCCAGTAAGAAACAGCCTTCCATTGTTACACATAGAAACAAAATCAAATGTTTCTTTCATCAACATTGGCCATGTTTCAATATTTTGAACCAAGTAAGATCAGGAAAAAGGTCACGGCAAAAAAATTGCATAATTAAAAGTCTCCCAATTTAATATGGTGCGGAGGTTCATATTTTAGAAATAGGTGGTGCACATTATAGTTTCCTTTAAAAAAATTCAAAAATGAATTAATTTTGGCGCAATGTAAATTTAAATGTGATGAGTGTATGTTTTTTAGCTACGTGAAACATGGTAGCTAGAATTATGTGGCGTCAATTTTTTTTAGATGTGAAATTCAGTGTTCCACAAATGTGCATCTGTACAACATGCAGCCAAGTAAATTCTAGCTGGAATTAGTATATGCATAGGAAAAAATGATCATGCTGTGTAAAGTGCCTTGGCAACATCATTCTTGGAATTTAGATGAAGTTTATCATATGACTTGGAGAGCTGCATTTTTTTGAAAATGTGATCAGTGAAAATTCATGATATATACATCTGTTTGCCACCCAATTTATTTTTCCTTTCTCTTTCTCACTTACCTTTTTCAAAAATTATCAATCATATTTTTGCTTTATCATTTTGAATTATTGGTACTATTTTCTTGACCTTATCTGATTACCGGTAAGCAAATTTTTCTTGCTATTGCATTTCATATCATTTTGGTTTGTTACACTTTTTTACACTTTTGACAAGTTAATCTAATGATTCTAATTCTGAATTTATTTTTATGGTATCTTTTACTGTACCCTTTCGATTCATTATAAAAAAATTCTTTTTCAGTTAACTTAAAGTTTTTTTATTTGTTTGTCAATTTACTTTTCTTTATTCCTTATCAAAAATGTTCAATTTATTTATCTAACCATTTATTTTTTAAAACAGTGATTATAAAATAAACTTTATAATTAATTTTGATCAATCAGCTACAAATGGAAGAAGATTTTATAGACATGTAAGTTCATGTTTTGCTTATCATTTTTCTATATTTCTTTAATACTTTCTCAACCATTATATTATTAATATGAAAAGTAAAACATCATCTCGTACTTGCTGAAAGCATACAGGATAATGTTTTGCTTTTCATAATAATAATTAGATTGTTTGTACTTTACCTTTATTTTATTGATTTTTAAGTTGTTTCAAAGTCTCGTACTTGCTGAAAGCATACAGGACAATGCTACAATTTAAAAATTAATAATTTATTGAAGTATAACTTTCTAAGTCAATATATTGATCAGAGCAAGATTTTTCATTTTATATATGTGGATATCATAATTCCGTAAATTTTTTAATATTACTAGTGTATTGGAGTTATACTTTCATTATATTATTAATATTAAGTGTAGAGCCAAATCTCGTACTTGCTGAATGCATACAGGATAAAGCTATACTCTTTATATGTATAATTTAATAAAGTATACCTTTGAAACGCTTTCTTAATATTTGAAATAAAGAAAAAGTATATAAATTTACTAATATGTAGATATGCTAACTTTTGTATTTCTAATATTGAAGATATGATAAAGTTAAAGGTATCATTGACTGATAATTGAAATTATGTTACTATTTTCTAATTTTTGATTTTTTTCTATTTTAAATCAAAATTGAATTCTCTTAGGATTGAACCATCAATGAGTAACGATTTGAAAAAAAAAAAACGGCCAGGGAAGAACTCTAACAATAGGTGGGCGAAAGACATTGCTACTGGAATGAAACTTGTAAACGCTCTTGGAATGGATACAAACGGGAAGAAGCCACATTTCTATGCACGATCTTATGCAAATAATATGACAGATTGCAATAATTATTACAATTTTTTTCCTGGATGTAGTATTTATAAACCAAAAGGTGTCTTAATACCTAATGTTCTTGTGCAGACTTTTGAAATTCATGAGCTCAAAGAACTAGATATGTTAGAAGCTACGGTGCGATGCATTAAGGATCTTTCTTACTGCGAACATGAAATTAAAAATAATGGTTATCATCAAAGAGCTGGTGGTTTTGGAAAAATGTTTGGTGGTGGCTTTATTTTAGATAGAAAGAAATCTTTACATATTCGTAAGTATCACTTTTTTTAATTTAAATACTGAATTTTTGAATGCTTTTCCTTGCAGATGAATACACTGATGATATTGTAAAAACGGATGAATATAAAAAACGAATGAAGAGGATTGCAATGTACTTTGAATATTTTTTTAAAAAAATATCATATGTAAAGTACAATGAGGCAACTAATCTTTGCGCAAAACTTGGTATTCCTGGATTTTCAAAAGTTTCTAGTGAAGAAGACGGTGTACCGTTTGCTAGTAATTTAACTTGGACATCTGGAGGGAATGGTAATGGGTTCTCTAATGAGGTTCATCTCGATAAGGATGCAAGTGAGTATACTTTAGGAATATTTTTTCCTAAAGATACAGAAAAAAACACCATTCATATGAAGTATGATAAGACCCAACCACGACAAATAGGTGGAGAACTTATGTTTCCCGAAATTCGAAGTAAAATCAACTTTGAAGCAACTAATGGAATAACAGTGACATTATGGCCTGCCAATCAACTAAGGCATTTTACCTCAAGATGTCATGAAATTCCTGGCTTCACTAGGATAGGTTCTTCTATTCAAATCAGCACTAGACTTTTTCATGCTATAGAAAAGCTTAATGTTTTTGATATTGATATTTCAGAATACTTAGAAATTAAAACAGAAAAATTTAGGTTAGAATATTTGATTAGTGCTTTGAGAGTTTTTTTGAAAAGAGATGACTTAATAGAGGAAGAAATAGAATCAGCAAAGTATTATTTATCTAATGTTAAGACAAATCTAAAAAATCTAGATATATAAATATTAAAAATTTATATTATATATACACAACTTAATGCAAATTTAAACATGATAAATACTGGGAGTAGCTGTAACATTTTCAGTTTTGATAATTATAGTATTATCTATTTCTTTTATTTGTGAAATAAAATAATTTTTTTTCATAATATTATAAGAAAATTTGATTTACTTTTGAGGAAATATATAAGTTGTGAAATCTTTAAATGTCATTTTTATTAAATTGGTAGCAAAGGTTCTAAAATAAAAAAAACTATAATAAAGAATTTGAAATATATTAGCCATAAAAATGTGCTTTTAATGCTACCAAATTAACTGTATAGTATTTTAGGTCAAACAGGCTTATTAATAAAAAAGGTAATAATAAAGAGTTGAAGAAAGAATTTTGAATCAATGATAGATTAAATTGTATTTTTTTAAGAATGTACTCATTTAATTATTTAAATTGTTCTACTTCTGATTAAAAATGTTACAATCAACGAAAATATTTGTAATAAATAATAGATTATATAATATTAAAGGTAAAGTAACAAAACTAGAGCAGTTATCATATTTTTATATAAACAATAAAATATTTAAGAATTTAATACAAGTATTTGAAATCATATAAGTAGATTTTAAAATCTTTGTTATTGCTGGACTTACAATAATTTTTTTTAATAATTAATTTAGAAAATCATGTCAAAGGTTACTTAATAAATTTCAAAGATGGTCACATTTTTGACGTATTTGAAGGAAAATAACTTGAATTATACAAGATATATCATATAGAAAGAACTTTATCTATTTACATGTTGGAATATTAATTTATTGAAAGGCTATGTTTAGCAAAAAAAGGTGATACTGGCTGAATGGAGCTCCAGTGATTAAGAAAATCTGCAGAAATAGCCCTAGCAATTCCCGGAGGACTTGGGGTATCAAATTTTAAAGGAAATGGATCACACTTGCCTATAAAAGGTTTTATTAATGTTAAAATATAGTTATTTAAATTTTTCCAAATTATTTCTTCCATCAAATGATTTTTTTTTTCATGTAAATTAAGAAACTTAACTTCTGATATTACCTCCAAGCAATCAGCTGCTGAAGCCAATCTATGATCTTGAGAGCTCAGAAATAAACCACGGACACCATCAATTATATAGAATGTGAAAGATTGATATCGGTGGTGGGAGTATTCAGAATTTATTTTGTTTAGTGCAGCCTTTTGTTTCTCTCTCCTTATAGTCAGTTCAGTATTTTTGTTTTTCTCACTTGATTGTTGAGCTTCACTAGTTTTGCCACTTGATATTGTTGCAGCACAATATTTTGATTTAAGAATGATAATTGACATAATTATATCAATGATAATATTGCTGATTTGAAGAAGAGTTGACATTGATATATCACGGGTTTGAAGTGCAGTGGGACCAACTTCTAAGCCATCAGAAATCGGACTCTTCAGATTTGAAAGGTGAGCTAGAAGCTGAAGACCACGTTCAATTGGACAATCTGAGTTAATGTTTTGATGTGATGGAAGCTGGCTGAATTCATGTGCGGTCAGATAAAGTGAAGATGATATAAGAGATACCCATGAAGAACGGCAGTGGTCACTTGGGATCATTAATCTCATGAGCATTCGGATAAGATTGGATTCAGGGTGATCCGTTTTCTTTGTTGAGGAAAGAATTTCAGTATTTAAACCATCAGGATCACATAAATCTTCCATTTTTTTGAAATCAATATTATCGAGTACCCATAGCTGTGAGCTATCAATCTCTAAAAAAATATTTGCTACAAAAGGAAAAAAAAAATAAGTAAAAGAACAAAAGTCAAGACTAAAAATTATGGTAACTTACATAACTCAGTAAGTTTTGAAAGCCAATCTTCTCCACAAGATTTTTCCCAATGAAAAGTAAACATTGGAATATTTGACATGGGTTCTTGGGAATAAGTAGAAGAGCGTAATTCGAGGAGAGTAACAATTTCCAACCACGACCTTAGGACCTTTGCCGTGCTGATTCTACCTTTATAAAAATTATGAATTTTACAGAATTCCTCCTGCAAATCAGATTCTTTTAGAACTGAGGGTGAATAAGTTAGAGGTTTTTTCGATATCTTGATTGGAGTTGATTTCATTGGTAGAGAAGCTTTCAAAGAGGTCAAAGTAGGTAATTTAGGAGGTGATGGGTATTGCTTCTTAGAAATGAAGGAATTCGGTGATGAGCTGTTTGAATCATCATCTTTATCAAACATATCAACATGTCTTGAAGAAGATTTTAAACTTTGCTTTTTTTGATGAACAAGCATAGCTTCATATTCTGATAGTTGATCATCGCTATTTTCATTGCTCTTTTCATCATCTTCATCAGGGAGAGGGAGTTTATGGATGGAACAATCTACAGCAGGTGAGTTTCTGGTACAAAATATCAAAAGAAAGATAAAAAGTACAATATGTAAGCAATAAAAGAGATATATGATTGAATTTTAAAGATAAAAGAATAACAATAAAAAAAAAAGGAAACAAGAATATACTCATTATCAAAACCTTTGCTTTTTTTTTGAGATTTATTATTTGATACATCAGAAAATTCATTAGCAGAAGCCGGTTTAATACGTCGAACAAAAGAGGAGCCTTGGGATAATCTCTTTTTCTTGGAGCGGATAACAGGTGTTTCAAGATTTTCCTTAGAAGTTGAAGCATGAGTTGAAGCTGATGGTTCATCTGTCTCATCATCATCCTTAATGACAATGACTTCATCAGGAGGAATCATACCCTCCTCATAAGCTACAAATATATATGAAGAAAAAAAAATATTAATAATCTTATCTACTAATTTAAAAGGAGACAAAAAAGGTGATGAACATACATTTTTCAAGGCTTTTCACATATTGGAGTAATTCATTACAAGGGTTAGATAAATATGAAGGAGAAGGATTATTGTTAAGGATCTTGACAAGCTCTTCTGTTTTATCTCTAGCCAATTCAAGTAAATTGCGATACTGAACTCTTGTTATTTCCTGCCTCTCATTGCTAAGTACAGGAGGGTTAGGTGCCATGCCATGTGGCAGACATGGTGCAAGCTCAAAAGCTTCAAAGCGAGTATCAATCAGAGAGTGGGATGAAACACATTTGGGTGCTGGAAAATCAATTTTTTGAAAAAAAAAAGATATAGAACATAAGTGAAATATATAAATTAAGAGAGAGGAACATGATATACATACAAAGTGGAGGTGTAGGATTTTGTATACTAGACATATTGATTAATGAATATTAAAAAAAAGTATTCGATATCAAAAAATTATGATGTAATATGATGAATAATTATAAGAAACTCTATTCTAGAAAATTGAAGTTGATATTTTAATAGGATAAAAAATTGAATAAGATTAAAATTAAAGTGAGGATGAAAGAAACAGGAAACATAAAGAGGGGGATTTTATATTATTTGAGCTTTTTTTAACATGTATTATTCATAGTGGGGTAAACTGAGTAACATGCTAAATCACAATCTGTTTATATTGAAGCGAAATTTGATGTAGCTAACAGAAAATACTAGTAATTCTTTGGGGACTTTTAGTGTGAAAAACAAATAATAACAAATTTATATCCCATATTCAAATTGCCACGGGTAAATACAAAATTTTTTAAATTAGAATTTACTCCTAAACAATGGAGATACACTTAATTAGTATATTATATGAAAAAAAAGGATAATCCTTTATGAATATTTGTTAAATTTAATTTCAGATGACAATGCGAGATTCACATATATACTGATATGCCTCATCAAACAAGAAATGAATTATAAATATAAAATTGGTAACATTAGAATTTAAGATAAGAATTTGTTTTTTAAGTGACAGGAGGAGTGTCAGGCTAGGGTGTGGGCACCGTGACCAAACCTTTGATAAACTTGGATACAACTAAGGGAAAAAAAAAATTGAATAGTTTTATTTTGCAATATATCTTAGTCTGCACAAGATATTGCATTGTTGTCCCTAACTATACCAAAATTGTTACTTTTCAAAAGTTATAGGACTACTAAGTTGATAAAATATTATTATGAATCACCCAATGAAATACCTTAAGCAACATTCAAAATTATTAAAATATTAATATTCAATTTGAGATTTGGATTAGCTAATTTTTCACAACTTACCACAGTTTTGATTAATATAATAAAACTTGAAAAAAATTGTTGAGATAACCTAGAAATGGGTGCAAGAAAATGATGAAACATATGACTTGAAACTTAACTCATACACTATTGATAAACTTCATGGATCCTGATTAATTTCTATCGAAATTAATTTTGAGACTAGCATATTGAATTTTAGCTATGACCAAGTACTGTAAGTGCCATGGTTTGTATTCAATATATTGGTGTTGAAATTAATTTTGATAGGAATCAACAAGTATCAGATGGCACCATGCATGAAACACTGACAGAAACCATCAAATTTATGAGGCAATGAACCTCATAATTTCGATTGAAATTAATATAGACCCCTGCATATTGAATACAAGCCATTTCACATGGACTACACAGACATAGATAAAATTCAACATGCATGGCTTAATATTAATTTTGATCGAAATTAACCAAGGCATTAAAACATCAATTTTTATATGGTGTACTTGATCAAACCAGTTTATCTAACTGCTTAGCTTACCTATACTTATAGGAATTTTATGCATAGTCCATGTCCATATTAATTTCGATCGAAATTAATGTTGACTAATACATAATGAATACATGCTATGCCACTTACACTTTCCAGGCATAGCTACCATTAAATATGCCAGTATCAAAAATTAATTTCGATCGAAATTAATGAGCATGATAATCATGAATTTCTGGAGTCAACTGCTTATTTTTATGCATGGTGCCTTGCCAACATTAATTTCGATCAAAATTACTTTTGATACTGGCATATTGCATGTATATATGCCTGGAAAGTGTAAGTGGCATAGTGTGTATTCATTATGTATTGGTCAACATTAATTTCAATAGAATTTAATATTGACATTTTCATATTGAACCCAAACCAGCAAACGACCCAAAAAATTCTTCATAAAACTGCTCATTAATTTCGATCGAAATTAGTGAGCACCATATACATATTGAATGGTAGTTATATCTGGTGTGTGTAAGTTGTAAAGCTTGTGTTCAATGTTTATTGGTCAACATTAATTTTGATCAAAATTAATGAGCATTTTGATCATGAACTTTTTCAGTCAGTTAGTTGTTTCAATGCATAATGGCATTCCAACATTAATTTTGATCAAAATTAATGTTGAAATGATATAATGCTTTTTTGCATGACATGTAAAGGACGGCAAGTATTTTTAAGTATTGAAATTTACTATACATGTTGAGGGTAAATATAAAATTTACATATCCATATTAATTTCTATAAAAATTAATGTTGACCAATACATAATAAATAGTAAATATGCCTGGCTAGTGTAAGTGGCATAGCTTTTTTTCAATCTGCACTTGGCAACATTAATTTCGATCGAAATTAAGGTTCATGATTATCATCAATTTATTCAGTCAGTTGCTTACTGTTATGCATGGTAACATGTCAACATTAATTTTAATAAAAATTGAATTTGACATGCTACCAAGCATTTTTATGTAAGATGAAAAGTAGGGCACTCTATTGTTAAGTAAACACATTACAATGCATATTGAGCATGTAAATATCATTTACACATTAATATTAATTTCAATCAAAATTAATGTTGACCAATAAACATTGAACACAAGCTTTACAACTTACACACACCAGATATAACTACCATTCAATATGTATATGGTGCTCACTAATTTTGATCGAAATTAATGAGCAGTTTTATGAAGAATTTTTTGGGTCGTTTGCTGGTTTGGGTTCAATATGAAAATGTCAATATTAAATTCTATTGAAATTAATGTTGACCAATACATAATGAATACACACTATGCCACTTACACTTTCCAGGAATAGACACCATGCAATATGCCAGTATCAAAAGTAATTTCGATCGAAATTAATGTTGGCAAGGCACCATGCATAAAAATAAGCAGTTGACTCCAGAAATTCATGATTATCATGCTCATTAATTTCGATCGAAATTAATTTTTGATACTGGCATATTTAATGGTAGCAATGCCTGGCAAGTATAAGTGGCATAGCGTGTATTCACTATGTATTGGTCAACATTAAATTCGATTGAAATTAATATGGATACATAAATGTGACATAAAGAGGTATGGACCATCAATTTGTTGAAAATACATTTTTATATCTCATACATTATTTGTTTTTCTTAAATAAAATGTTACTCTCTCTCAATATCACTTTATAACATTTACCAAGCTGCTTTGAAAAAAAACAGAATACATAAAATTCAATATAAGATAGCTATATTACACAGAAGATCACCGTTATACCTAAGTTATGATGATGTTGATGCTCTATTAATTGATTCCCGAATCTTTACCAGATCAATATCAGCTCCAACCCCAAGTGACTCACGTTCATTCACAGATAATCCTTGCAAAAATGTTGCTGAATAGCAATTCTTGGGGAGGTATTTGGGAACATTGAATATACCATTTTGTGCAACTGTCCTTTCTGATGACCGTGAATATGTTTTTAATGTTGATTTTTTTTGAGCTGGTGTATGGGCTAAGTCCTTTGTCATCTTATCCATTTTTTTAAACAAATCATTGAGTTCAGGATTTCGCCATCCAGGAATAGCTCGGATAGGTGCAGTTGGGGCTGGTGCTGGGCCTTCCTCGATATCAGAGATGCACCTAGTATCATGAAAAAGCACAACAAAACCTGGCACATCACTGCAGAGATCTCTTGCTAACTTGTAGCGTGCACTAGCAATCTGAATTCCAACTAAATCAGCTTCATAATAACAAAAAGCAAAGTAAAATTAAAAACTTACCTTGGTCCGATAACGTTTTACTTGTGCCCTTGCCCTCTTTTCAATCTTTTCTCTTGCTACCCTTTCCTCTTCTTGCCCAAACAACCTTATCATCTCCTTCCCCTTATTAACTACCCATTTCTCAATAACACATTGAGTGAACTGAAGCTTTGACTGATCGATTGTATTCAAGGTGGTGAGCCATCTGGTACAGTGGTCGCATACTATGCTTCCCATGACTTGATTCCAAGTTGATTCTGAAAAATCACGGCAAGTCCAATCAAACGTGAATTTCCGAAAACCTTTTTC
Source organism: Hemileia vastatrix (assembly GCA_030280995.1). Lineage (NCBI taxonomy): Eukaryota > Fungi > Basidiomycota > Pucciniomycetes > Pucciniales > Zaghouaniaceae > Hemileia > Hemileia vastatrix. The sequence goes on from JASXTE010000005.1 coordinate 33,393,217, forward strand.
TTGCAATTCACGCTCTAAGTTTCTTTTGACAGAAAGTGGGATCGGTGCTCCTCCTTTTAGTCCTCGAGGCTCAGGTGCTGGAAAAAATTCGGGTAGTCGAATTTTGGATCGCAAGAAGGCTATAGAATTGGTTATCAGAAATTGTCGATCAGCTGCAGAATTGGCACGGTTAGAAGATTGGACTTGGGTTAGGACAGTTTGAATGGTTTTTAGTTTGAATTGGCTCCAATCTTTCCAATTTTCAATCTCCAAAGGTGTTGGGCTCGCAGGATATTTTGATATTTGTGTTGGTCCCCCAAGACAATACTTCAGAAAGTGGTAAATATTTCTATTTAGACTGTCCGAGCTCCTGGGAACATCATTCCTTCTAACTAAGCCTCTTACAGCCCTTAACCCCCGTTCTCGCTCATGAGACTCTGCTGAATTGAGTCTGTGGTAATCACTGATACCCATAATGATTGAGGGATTCACTAACAATTCAAATAAGTTAATTAAATTGGTTATTTTTCAATAAAAGAATACACTACAAATTTTACTTACCTGCTCCACTTGTGCTTGCTCCTTGGTTAGGCTGAGCAGATGATGATTGGTCTCCGAAAAATTCCCTCAATACTTCACTAGCCCAATCTCTTCCTAGCTGATCAGCTTGCTGATCAGCACTTTCAGAAGCAGAAGGATGGTTGGGATTAAAATTTCTCGGTTCTGAATGAGACTCTTGGCCTGGATTGGGATTAGGTGGTGGGTTAGGATTAGGTGGTACAGATTGAGATGCATCTGGAGGTGGATCAGCAGAGGGTGGTGGAGGAGTATTTCCAGTATTAGTATGTTGAGGCGGAAAACAATCAGAATCGGTTGGGTCAACAGACATCCCTTCAAAATTATCATCCATAATGAACTGTAATAAAATAAAATAAAATAAAAATAATCAGTTGTTAAAATTTATACCTATCAAAGCTAAAGTAAAAAAAGATACTATGTATATAGTCTTGTAAACGTGTATGTTCTCTTGTCGAAAAATAAAGTGAATAATATATAGCTATCAGCTAAAGTTGGAAGGTCAAACTATTTATAGTAGATGAATGAGCAAGAAGATCATTCATTAAGTAAAAATTTTATCATATTTCTCATTATCATGATTTTATTTCTTTCATTCTTACATTTAAGATAAAAATGACTCATTGAAAGCATGGGTTCTCTCGCAATAAAAGCAACCAAAGTAATTGTTCACTGGTTTATGATAAGGTAAGTTGGATGCATTGCATTTTTTAATCGAGCATTGAATTATTTCTTTCACCATTTACAAATATCACCAATCCTACAAATTTCCCCAATCCCAAATTAACACAAAGATGTTAGTCAACAGAAAATAAATTTGATTAATTTTTTCACTCACTACTGTCTGCAGTCCAATGGCAGTGACAACCTCGTCTTTGATTCCAAACATTCCTTTTTTGTGCTCAACAGTAGCTGCATGTCCAATTATTGCATCTTTCTTAATCACAATTTGAGTTGCTTTGGCTACTCTTACTAACCGACAATGCACTTGTGGGAAAAGCTCATAGGGATCCTTTGATGTTTCTTCTGGACAGAGCTCTTTGAAAGGACTTACTATTAAATATATTTGATCATTCTCTTCCTTTGATCTGAAAAGATCATCAATTTGCCCAAACTGGCTATCTTTTCCATAGTAGAATTCAATTGTTGAATTAGCAATGTGTCAATGGTAACTAGTAAACCTCTTTCCATGTATCAATATGCTTGCTACATTTTCAACTACCCGATCCCCACTTTTCTCCGATGGTGTCAAAGCCCGTCTTGAAGTTTCTTTTCCCATTCGTGCCCTTACCCATTTAGTAAATAATGCCATACTTAGATGGATCCATTTGTTTTGTTTATCGAGATCAATATGGATTTTTTTAGTCTCACATTGATCATTATCTTCAGCTTCACCAAGATCTAATACCCTAGACTTCCGATACCAATGTTTGAGCATTGTTAGCGGTATCTCTCCTGTGGTAAATATTAATAAATTAGCACAGCTGAGTTTTTAAATCATTTCTTACAAACATTACATACGTGGATGGTGATTGTTTGGAATTTCAGATAATATATGATTCACCCGCTCTCCAGACCAAGTAGCTGTACCTGATGGTGGACCAAGACGCTTTATCATTTCAGGATAATGTTGAGTGATATGCAGATTTGGCTTTGCATTAATATTCTTCCAACCCTCTTCAAGGCACTCACGATACTCTAACAGAAATTGATCTAGATCTTTAAGCTCATTAGTCTGTATATTTTTTAATGTCAAAAAATTGGTGATCGAGCATAATGTTACAAGTGACTTGAGAAGATAATATTCTCTTGGTTTATCAGCTGAGGAAGCTGAAGATTCAGATTCTTTAAATTTTTCAAACCAAAGGGGTATAAGTGACAAAGGGAAGTAGAGAGTATACAGCATGTGCCATTCTGCTGCCTTGAGGGATCCTGCCTTTTTAGATCCTACTGATTTTGGAACTCGTGTTAGCCAGGAAGGTCTTCTTACTTGATCAATCATCTTCCATACAACCTGTAGCTCTGCTGCTGTGATTCGTGGATTACTACTACCTTCATTTTCTTTCTCCTTACCTTTCCTTTTATTTTCTTCATCTCTAGCTGTCTCATTTGATGAGTGAGATCCTTCACTCTGTGATATGCTAATGCTTCTTTGCCTTAAGTTATACAATGAATTCCTACTGTCACTGCTTTGAGACTGTACTGAGGCCACATCGCTATATGGAGGAATAAATTTGGAGCTGGATGACCTACTCTGGCTTCTTGATCGATTTGTTCCCAATCCTTCATTATCTAGTCCATGATGACTTGATGACTGTCTTGAACTCGTACGTCTTTGCCGCTTGTGCTGTCTCGTGTGTCCTGTATCATCATCATCATTATTCGTGGTGCTTAAGCTACTTCTACGTTTTTTCGAATGTTTGTGCAGTGAAGTATCAGAAAAGAAATCATCATCTTCTTCTCTTACATGCCAATTTTTATCCTTTTCCAGCTTTCTTTCTAGATCTTTTGCTGCATTTTGGATTTGAAAATAGCTTAGACTGTGATCTTTTAGGTTGCCAAGCATATGTGAATGCATAACATCAATTGAGCAATATTCAGTTGGACGCCAATATTCAAGGTTATTCAGCTCACTCCATCGTACCCCATGATTTTGAACAATTGATACACGCTCCCAATGTGACTTAGAATTTTTCCACTTTGTTGCCCAGCACATATGATCCTCATGATTCCGTAATGAAAAATTTCCCACATTCTTTTCACTAATTTCATCTTTAGAGATATTACAGAAAGAGCAGAACATTTTTGCAGAGTGACTCGAAAAGCCAGCCAATTTTCGTATTGCAGGAATGTCACCTATCAAAGAGAACAATGCAACTCTTAATTTCCGGCCTCGTGGATAAAGATGTGTCTTTTCAATCAATATACCATCCCATAGAGTTTGTAGATCATTAACCAGTGGTTTTAGAAGGTGATTAAGCTGTTCACTTGTGGGTTCTGTTGGTCCGGGTATAATAGAATACAAAAAAAGATTTTCCATTTTGTATCTATCTTCTTGAGGTAGGTTCATACACACCATCATAATATTGCCTACAGACTTCTGATGACCTCCAATCCTATTGCCACCAGGCCTAAACCAGTCGACATATAAAGTAAACATTAAGTTGCCTGAAGTTATCGTATATTCATCATCATTGCTATCCAGAGCTGGAGTGGTTATGGGAAAGTTTTTCCAAATTGAACCATCACAAACATCCTTCATCAAATCACACTCTACACGTTCTGCCACAGGGGTTTTCTTCTCAATCAGAAGCTCAAATTTGAACAGTTTGATCTTTTCCTTAAGCCAGTCGATAAAAGAATGGTGATGAAATGTTTTAAGAGATAAGTATTTTACATGTTCTTGATGTTCCTCCATCAAATACAGCCTTTCATCACATTTAACTGCAATTTGTCCTGCTCCAAACATTTTTAAATAGCGCTTTGATGATGAAAGAAACGGTTGATTGCAACATAGTATAGATGGTTGAGATTCAGAGTTATACTCATAAAGAGCAAAGCATTTAGGACAGCATGTTTTAGTGAAAAATGATTGATTGAGCTTTAATCGACTAAAAACTGTATCTATCGAGCGTGGGACCAGGCGGACAATGCTATCAGAATCCAGTATTCCACTATCACCTAGAAGTTTGAGCTTCTTAATTTCTTCATCCAAAAATTGAGTACAACCTTCTTTGCTCAAATGATGAATCAGAGAAAGCTTTGCTGCCTGCCACATAATTATTTGGCTATACCGTTCCCCGAGATTTGAGTTTCTAGAGACTGTTGAAGATACTTCTGCCCCCAATAGCAACTGCCCCTATGTAATAAATCATTGAAACATCATAAAGACTTTAATTCTCACATTGAACTATAGATATACAGCTTACTGTTTCTGTGGAGCGGGAACTTCCAATGTTAAGTGGATTGTTGGAAGAAATAACCATCTGGGCCTTCCTATTTCTTTCCTCTTGATGTTTTGCATAAGAATTAGAGCTTTTGAAAGCCATACCAACTTCAAAGGACCCAGAAGAAGTTTGATACTTTCTATTGACACATCCAAGATCTTGACATTGACATACATGAAAAAATGGAGGCATTGTAATTGTGATAATTGTAGGAATAAGTTAGCTATTCGAAGTTACCGATTGAAGGTATTCCTTTTTTTGAAAGGCACTAGCTAATATAAGCTACATTTTTTATCAAAAGAATATGATGGAATATGTGTTGAAATTATTTAAGTTTAAATGTTTAATTTTTAATCGGATAAATTATATATTAATTTAAAGTTATGCAGTCTACTTTATTTGTATTCTGTATACTCTCTGCATTTGTACAACAATGCATGCATGTTTATCAGAATATTTTCTATCATAGAAAAAATTCTGTTGTACGCACAAGCATCTTAATTATTTTTCTATCAAATGCCTTCTGAGTTATATCTAACTACCCTATAATTATTTGATTTTGATAAAAATTCTTAGTTATGGACTATAAGAAAAGTAATCCATATTTTTAACATAATTATTTAAAAAATTACCCCAAAAATCAAAGTTAAACCCAAAAATAAGTTTAATATTTTGTAAAAAACAATCACAAACATATTTCTTTCAACTTGAAAATTGGTCTGTACTAGGTAGAATTTTCTATAAAGAAAAAATCAAAAATACTCAAATAATAGATGCTACAAAAGTGTAAACCTTAAAGAATTACATAAAAGCTGAAACCTTGTATAACTTTTCATACATAAATGCGATGAAGTGACACTCTAGTCTATTTATTCAGGTTGAAAAAAATTACTCAAAAGAATATGTATTACTATCATATTGGACCAAAAATAATTTTTTGGTAATCAAAAAATGAACATAGCCTCACATTTAACAAATTATTTTTGTGGAAGAATTTTTTGAAAAGAAAAAAAAATCCGTTTCTTAAATGAGTCTGCTTTTATCACATAATCATTCTCTTTATTTTATACCATTCCTTTTGAGTTCAAGTTGCATATAAAAATATAATTTATGCATATTATAATTCCATAAAGTCGAAATATTTCTTATTCTTAATTTTTGTGATATTTCTCCTTAAATCAACTTTGATCATAAAGTTTTGGAGCTCAACAATTTATCCTTCCTCTTTGTTTAATTTAATTGAACACTTTCTTAATCTTATTATTTATGAACCCTAGTAGCTCTTACTTTCCTCATGGAAACCTGCCCACAAACACAAGAACACTTAATAGAATTTTTAATGAGACTTTGCCTCCATTCAATTCTCACTTTTGTAGATCTATACACAATTTTTGTCGTTCACTTTTGGATATGTCACCAGAATCAAATGGATGGAAACAAAACCCTACTGAAGAGCAATTAGACAGATTTTCATCATTCGACATGAATTCTTGCAACATTGCCTTTGAACTACCTCATCCAGAATCAAATTCAGCGGTTTCAGAAAAGTTTCCACCAATTTTCCGTGAATCTTTTATTGAGCACCTTCGCATGTGTGGCTTCCCAGGATCAACTTTCGCTTGGAACCTAGATTGGTTTGACAAATGGAACCAGGTCTTGGCAAATATTCTCATTAAACACTGGGACAATGCCTTAAAAACCAATAATTTGATTGCATATCCAATTGACTCAACTCAAATTAGCTTCTCAAATCAAATAGGAGTTCTTCACCGTTGGTTTTTAGGTCATGCTGATAGATTAAGACTTGGGAAGGATTCTCATAGCTCTCAAGAAATAATCAAAGTGAGAAAGCATAAATATAGAATAAAAAAAAAAGTATGAAAATCCCTTTTTTTTCAACCGTTTTTATTTATGACCTTTATTTCAAATAACAAAGATTCTTAGAATTCAGTTAACCGAACTAAACTTCTTAAACAACTTCCACATTGTGAAACTTATCACAACCTTTTCACAAACATCAAATGTTGTTCAGACACCGAAATTGATAATGATGGATCGTTAAGACGTATCTTAATGCAATGGAGGTCTGAAGATTTTTCTAAAGTTGCACAATATCTTGACCAACAACACTTTGATATTCGAGATAATTCAACCTACTCTGGCAGTGTGCTAAAGGACTTGGCCTTGTACAAAAGAATCAGTTTGGTTTCAACATTATCCCCTAACCTTAATCCTTCTCATGTCCCCCGGGGTTTGCCGAATGACTGTTATTCTCCCTTATATCTTGCATCTCTAAATCCTCAACAACTCAGACTTTTAAATCCTCAAAATCCCATAAATTTACCTGCTCTCCTTGAAATTCTTTGTTCCTCTAATGTGAGTGATTGACAAACTCCCTTAATAATAGGTTTGCACACTCATACTCCTCATTTCCACTGTTTGGGACACTTAGCCTTGAAAACAAAAACATAATTTTAATGATTACTATTATCATTAAAATTTATAGAAATGAAATTTGGCTTACATTGTTAGCTCCATTTTTTTCCTTTGAATCTTATACATGCTGAATTCTATACTTCCTTGTACAAAATAATTCAAAACATTTACTTCATTTTGCTGCCCCATTCTATACAGCCAATCAACAGCCTGTTGCTCAACTGCTGGATTCCAATTTGGCTCCTATTTCAACATTGAACATATAAAAAATTTAATATTTTTGTTCTTAATATGAAATAAAAGACATTGAGCTCACCATTATATATACATTTTGAGCACACCTGAGATCTATACCCACTCCTGCAGCCTGAATCGTTCCAACCAAAACTTGGCAATTTTTATTAAAATGGAATTCATGCATATTTTTGTCTCGCTTTGTCCGGCTGAGTTCACCCGTAAGCTGGGTATACCTAATATTGTGGTCATCTAAAGCCATTTTTATTCTATTTTGAAATATTAGAAAATTGTTTTTAATAAGCCAACACAATTTTGTAAAACAATTCATTATAGAATCACTTACATCTGCAAAAAGTCTGCAAAGTTGGAGAATATAACAGCTTTTGGAAAATTTATATCCCTTTCACCAGACAAAAAGTTTTTTAAGTGGCCTATAAGATGACAAATCTTTGCGGAATGCTGCCAGGTGAAATCAAAAGTTGGAGTTTCATCCAGATTTTCGTAGATTGGATGGTTGCAGAATTTTCTTAAAATCATCAGCTCTCTTAGAAACTCAGATGAGTCCCAAGGGAAGTCAGTGCTTCTGGAGGGCCCATATCGCTCAGTGAATCCTTCTTGAAGCACATCAAGTTTAGACCTCCATGGATCTGCTAATTGAACCGATATCCCCCTTTGAATCTTTTTTGGAAGAGACAAAATTGCATCCTTTGTTCTACGTAGGCTTATGACTTTCATTAAGTGATTGATTGATTTAATAGAATTAGCCTTTCCTTTTTGCAAACCTGGAAAAAGGAAATTCTTCCATAACCAGTCTTCTTGCCACTTTTCGATTCTAAGAAAAAATATGAGACTTTGAAGGTCAGTGGGCCTGTTCTGAAGTGGAGTTCCAGTCAAGCATAGTCGGTGTTGGGATTCCAAGTCAAATATTGTTTGAGCCCTCTGCGAGTAAGGATTTTTAATGTAACTAAAAGAATATTTATAAAAATTGATAATAAAAATTAAGTTTTAAGTTTTAGATATAGAAATGGGCACTAACTGAGCTTCATCTAAAACAACTCTATACCAAAAGAGCATTTGAGTCACCGGTATCTTTTTTTGGCTTTGATTTTTTGACATCGTTGGGCTAGCTATTTCATAGGTCGTTAAAACAATAGCAGTGTCCTGTAGCTCATTGACATTAGTATTTTGACAATCCTTCCCATAAAGAACCTTGAAAGGAAGTGCATTATCTTCAAAGTGCACACTTATTTCATTGATCCAATTCGATAGTGTTGCCAGGGGGCATATAATCAGTGTGGCTGAACTCCGATTAATACCTTCTTGATTTTCTGATACCTGGAATTGTCTTGCTTCACCTTGAGTTGCACTTATAAGAGAAAGAGTTGAAAGTGTCTTTCCCAAACCCATATCATCAGCAAGTATTGACCCGTTTCCTTCAGGCGGCAATTGATTGTTAGGAAACTGATCTTTATAGTCATCGAATCCAGTTCTAAGCCAATGGTTGTCCTGGTGCCTCCACATGATATCCAACTTTTCCTTTAACATTCGTTCATTGTCAATCATAAAATTTATTGCTTGAAGTTGATGTGTTTTGAGAACTGTTTTGATTCCTCGGATAAGTTGATCAGCTTTCCAATCTTGAGTACTCTGAGATATTTGGAAAGAGCCTTCAAAAATTACATGCGGGATATTAAAAAAGATAGTGGAGTCGTAGTTCAGGATTGGACATAAATCGATTTGTGCAGAAGAAAATGCTTCTTTAGCAAGACTGATTAGTGTACTTGAAGAAAAGAGGCATCCCCAAAGTTGATACTGATTACCAAAAACTGGAACCAAGTAAGCATGAAAATAGAAAGGCTTCATAGGATTCAAGGCACTTCTTTGGTTTAAATGGTGAGATCCAGAGCCAATGTCACCCAATAGTGGTCCAATGTGCTGACTCTGCACTTGAGAAAGATTACCAACAAGGGTTGGTTTTCTTTCTTCAAATAGTCCAAAAATATGAACATTCGAATGGCCTCGCTGTAAAATTGTGGGGGTCGGTGAGTTTTGAAATCTTGAAATTACATTCATATAAATTTGATCGATTGTTATTGAGAACTGTCCAACACATCTGAGACTTGACATATTAAGTAAGAATAGTATCTGAAGATAGTGGTTGTTAAAAGATGAATTGAAGCAAAAAATGAAGAATCAGTTTTGAATAAAACGACAAAATAACTTTTTAGCATATGCTATGCTAAGCTCATAATTCTTTCACATGTATTATTATTATCTTTTTAATAAATATTGGAAGTAAATCAATGATAACTGAAATGAATAATATGTCTTAAAAATAAATCTTGAGCCTATAGAGTAAATTTTGGTTTGTGGAGGAAGAAAAATTTTCTCAATAAAAATGTGCATTATTGTTACATTATAATCACAAAATAGAATAATTTCACTCTTATTACACTTATTTATGTTTCTGTCTAATAGTAAAATGCTTTAGATGTCAGTTCAAAATCCAAATTGAAACTACTACCTAGAACGATATCTTGATACTAACATACTTTTTGTAAGTCTTTGGAAAGACACTTATGGTGATCTCAATAATATTAAAATTGATTTGAATTGTATGTTTTATCAAATATCTATGTAGTCTAGTGTAATAATTGAGATACTACAGTTTAACCTTCTGTTACCAACTTGGCAAGAAAATATATGTAGATATTCTTAGAACGAATATCAAATTTTGCTTTCCACAAGATGGGAAAGTGAATATTATGATATGTTAAATGATATGTTCAAGCTTTGCTCAATCTGTGCTCAGCTCAAAATCAAAGTAATCACCAAGCTCCAAGAAACCTGTGATTGAGTTTGGTTGAACCTAGGTCTAACTGATTACCAAATCTTTGTCCAATTAATTTAAATCTGGTTTCACAATGAACTCCCAACAGCCTTCCAACAGCTTTCCAACCACTTCCCAACATTTTTAAATGAGGGGTATTGCTAGCAATACCCCCCCAAATTTTCTGTGGTGATAGTTTTTCTAAAATTTTGAAAATCTGATTCAGAAGTAGAGTCAGGTTTATTTAAATTTAATGTCCTTTAAAATGAAGATTTTCCTGAAGGCTACCTATCAATTCTGACAAACAGATTTGAAACTGGTCCAGTGGTTGCTGAGATATTGTCTTTAAACGTTAACCCTTTTTTTCTTAATTTGAATCTTTTTATTTCATGTTTCTATGTAACAAAATAGGGTTAAGTTTATTTAAATCACATTTCCCTTAACTGAAGATTCTCCTGATGTCTATCTTTCATTTTCCACAAATGGTTTTTAATTTGGTTCAGTTCTTGCTGAGATTTTGACCTTTAAAGTTGAGCCTTTTTTTCCAAATTTCACTTAATTTATTTAATGTTTTTATACTAAATAATTAGAATATAAAGCTTCTGATACTCTAATCTGATGTTTATCTAGGCTTTTATCTCCCTCTTGTTGGAAATTTCATTATCAATTTTCTAGTTTTTGTGAAGTTTTGAAAAGCAGAGTCAGAATTAGGGTTAGGTTTATTTGATTCTAACACTCTTTTAGCTAAAAATTCTTCTGAAGCCTATTTTTCATTTCCTATTAACAGATTTGAATTTGGTTGAGTGGTTTCTAAGATGTTGACCTTTATAGTTGAGCCTTTTGTCCAAATTTCACTTAATTTATTTAATGTTTTAAATCACATAAGTGGAGAATAAGGCTTCTGAAACACTTATCTGATGATTATCTAGGCTTTTACCTCCCAAAGACTTAGGATCACTCAATCACTTCTTGGCCAATTGATTGAAAAATTATATATTTGTGCATTTCAATCTAATCGTAGACTTTTCAAGAAAGCTGGACTTTCCAATTGTACAGATATGGAATTTGTTGAACTCAGTAACAACTATATCTTTTATTCTAATGTTATCATAAACTATGGAGGACTTTATAACTGGAGATATGTTGAAAAAACCTATTCTAATATGCCTACTTTTTAGCTTTTCTGTTATATTGATCCTATTTGCTAGTGGGTTGTCTAGAAGATGAAGGAAAAATATAACAGAAAGAGAAGGAAAAAAAGGAAATAAGAAGAAAAGAACAACAACAAAAAGTAACTACAAGATTTTATAAGGAATTTAGCAATAACAACTTTTGGATGAGAGGATTTATTTCAGCTAGTAAGTAAGTTTTTATTTCTCTGCAATAACAAAAAAAATAAAACACTTTAAAATCTGTTAAAGAAACCTGTATATTGAGTTATTCCTCAAATTTTAGTATGTTATAACACAATAATAAAATTGATAGAAAGAAATTTATAAATGCAACAAAAAAGTTTAATTGTAAATTTTAAGGTAATGTAAGTAATGTGAACTACAAAGTGAGAAATAAAAGCCTTTAAATTGGAAAATGAGGCACTCTGAAATGTTACTAAGTGTATGAAAGAAGGTAATCAATTCAAATGAAATGTTACATGGAAATAAGGGTTGCTATGAAAATATTTACAAAAACAGAATAAAAGAACCCAATGTATTCAGCCCTTTAAACCCTGTAAAAATGTAATAGCTTAAATAAGATACTTATTTAGTAAACAACAGAAAAAATGTAACTATAGTAATTACAAAACTTGTTACATTTTTCTGTATTTTTAAAAAAAACTCAATTTTTTGTGAAACAAGAAAATCATACTAATTTTTGACGTAAAATTTTTAATACTTATTTAATATAGTTTAAAATAAGATTGAGTAAGTACTTTAACAACTTGTACTTGTATAATAATCATTGATATTTAAACAAGTAAGTATATAAATAAAAGTATTATTTTATTAAAATAATTAAAATAAATGTTTTACTTGTTTTAATTTATTTATGTATGGATTTATTTATTTATTGAACCCACTGTGAGTATAAAGAGTGCTCAATAACTTTGTAAAGTAATTTTATTTATATGATTTAATCTATACAACTAAACAATTAATTAATTAACTTATAAGTTGATGTTACTACTTATAATATTTTTTAATTAATTAATTATTAATTTATAATCATTAGGGGGTATCAAAGTTAGAAATCTTCTATTTTAAAATACCTCTTTTTTTCACCAAATCAATCATGAATAGTGTTTCATATATGGCATATATTGCTCTAAAAACACCTTTTTACTCAGAAATAATGTCAACTCTGTAACTTTATTTTTGTGTTGTTAAATACATTATAAATAATTACAAATTTCTAACTTTGATACCCCCTATTAAGTGCATAAAATATACTAACCTTTTTATAGAATATATTTTTATATTGTATTTAAATGTATATAAAGTATATATAGTAATAAAATTATTATAAATATTTTAATATAATATTTTATTTGTATATATTTAAATCCAATTTTTATCTTATTGTAATTGAACATCAGATTTTACTTGACTCTCAGTATAGCCTGCCCAACACTATTACTGGAAAACCAATCCCTTCACACAATAAAATCAAAGGCCATGGAATATACTTTCCAGATCATAAATGTATTATGGGCTTTGGTATAGGAAACATGAATATGGAAGCAATTTGGAATTCTTCAAGAGATAATCATCAAACTACTAAGGCACCTCCTGGATTTGAATCTTGAAAAAAGTTTACTCATTTTGGATTTTCTTTTCAAATAAATCAAAGTTCAATAAACCAGGTAAGTAAGGTAAGGGGTTAAGGGCCTATGGCTACAAAATTATTAGGGAGAGGTTCTAAATACAGTAATTAAATGATTTCCTAATTTTTGTTTATTTTCTTAAATTTTTAATTTATCAGTTATTAATTATAATAAATAAATTTAAGTACTATAGCATCAGGCCCTTGTGCTGTATAAAGGTGTTCTTTCAATTATATTCAATGAATGAGTTCATAATACCATTTTTTTCATATGTTCTCATTGACTTTGCTCATGAAATCATTGGCAGTTGGTATTTGAGATTCTTTACTTGGTTGCTTATCTTTTTTTAATTGATCTACTTAGTTATTTATGAAATAAAATAAAAATTTGGTACTCCTTACCCCCTCCCAGAGTGAATTGAAAGGTGGGGGGGAGGGAACATTGCCAAATTTTCCAATATAACGTGTAAAATTGTTGACTTGAAAAAATTTGGAATGAAATATGAATGAAAAAATAAAAAAAACTAGTCATCAAAAATTTTAATTAAGCTTTTAATTTCCTTGACAGATTTATTAGCTTTAATGCATTCTATCTAAAAAACTTTCTAAAAAAATTTGGAATAAAATATGAGCAAAATAAAAAAAACTAGGCATAAAACATTTTCATAAATTGTTCAATTTCCTCAACAGAATTATTAGTTTTAACACATTATATCAAGAGAAATTTCTTTTTTAAACCATCTTCAAGTTGATTCTTGAGTTTTATCTGATCCAATAGGAAATTGTACTTGAGAGTCTTCCCATCTTTCTTTTTCAAAAATATCTTCTCCTCCAAGTCTTTTTCCCTCTCTTCCCTCTGCAAAGAGAGCTTGACATTCTTCTCCTCCAAGTCTTGTGTCCTATCATCCCTGTGTAACAAGAGCTTCTATTGTTTCATTTGAAATTTAAAAGTATCTCTTGAAACTTAAAATTTAAATAGAGTGAAAAGGAATATTAACAAAAGAAAAGAAAATCTCACTTAATTATTAAGAGTTATGCTATCACTTACCAGCATCATGTTTCTTAAAAAAATTATCAATGGATGAAAAAGGTGTTTGGGAAAAACTATCTCTGTTTTGTTTTCTTTGAATTTTGAAATTCAAAGTAGTTGACACTACAAAATATAGGGGGTAGACTTGCTAGCAAGTCCTCAACCTGAACTCAGATGGAACTCAGACTGAACTAATACTGAACCCATACTGAACTCTACTTGAATACCCACCCTAAACTGCTCTTCTGAGTGGTGTTTATCACTGAATTTATGGTTCCTTTGTCAATAGCCCAATGTGTGTTCAATCTGTGGTGAGTTTGGGTCCAAGGTTGCGGACTTGATAGCAAGTCCGCCCCCCATATTGTGTGGTGTGATGTTCTTTGCTTTTTTTTGGAGGTAAAATTTTCTTCATCATCATTGATGCTAGCTTCAAACTCTCTTGCTTGAGGATCCTGTGTTTGTTCATTAGCCTTTTTAGAAATAAAAAAAAACAACTAGACAAGAAATAAAGTCTTACTGGAGTGAGATTAGGTTGGTCTATATTTCCATAAGGATATATTTAAAAGATATCTTAATTGGTGGATGTTAAAAGAGGGGAGGCTTGAGTAGAAGAGGAAGGAAAAAGATTTCTTTCAACATCATGTTTGGAGATATCATCTTCTCCATCCAACATTTTTGAAGGATTGAAATTGGCTTGCTTTCCAAATATAGAATCCATCTCTTTATAGTAAGGACATAAAGAATCAATTTTATTATCTATAGATATGATGCACTTGCTGATATCAAGGTCAGTAATACTAACACCAGTGGAAGATTAAAGAATTATATCCTTCTTGTTTTTGGCTCAATAGTGCTTGAAGTGTTCTGACATTTTTTAGGTAAAAGATCAATCCTTCCATTTGTCTTATTTTGCTATTCATTTGCCACTAGAAGATATACATTTACTTTTGATGGAGGGTGCTGTTCTACTTTAGTTGAATTCTCAGTACTATGACAAGAATCATAATTAGATTTAGTTTTCAGCCAGTTGATAAGTATAAGATGATCATCTTTTTTTAGATGAATGATGTAGAAAGAAATTTCTATAATACTAAGCTATAGACACAGTTTGAGACATGTTTGCTCTCTTTTATAAAACTAAATTAAAAATGAAGTTCCTGACACTCTAAAAAAAGACAATTATATCCCATATTGTAAGTGTGGTTATACATATATATAATTGTCACGCGCCACGTGACACTCGAGGCGAAAGCAGCTCATTAAATCAATAATATTGAGTCCTAAATCTATACTCGAAGCGCAGAAAGCAATTCTCCATAGCAACTGCAATTCTCCTTTTTGTACTTACTATTTAACTGCACTAGCCTAAACTCTAAATCTAAATTAGTCAATCTCCCAATAGGGTGCCTTAGTCCTTTTCAATAAGCGACGCACAGCGCTAGGTTCAAAGAAATAGTACAGTAGTAGTTTTCATTAAAGTTTTGTTAATTAATTAAAAAGGGGTAAATTGAGAATGGACGGATATTTAGCGAAGAGGGTCTAAGTGTATGTTAGTAATGGTCAATGGAATGGGAATGGTGCGATGGAAGGGAGGTCAATGCAAGGAGGAACAAAGGATATAAAAGAGGTTGGGTATTTGGTTCGATATTCCTTAGAATTAAATTATAAAATCGTATTTACATTAATAGTGGTAAATCTTTAAATTTAAAATCATTATTATTGTATCTTTCTTTTATTTTCTCAATATTCATTCCTAAATCCTAAATCTTTGATTATTGAGTTTCCAACCCTTCGTGAGATCTTAAAAATTACTATTACCTTTGAAACTAGTTTATAATTCTTCTCGAACGAACCTCGAACCTGTAGCTCTTACTTCGAGTGACCTTCGAACCGTTTCCTCAAATCATTCCTCTGTGCTTCGAAGAAGTTTCTAAATCCCCTATCTCACTTTCAGGAACATCCTCGACCTTGTGCGTAGGTTGTCCGGTGACAATAATGAGAAGAGAAGAGTAGAATGGTTTAGAGATCTTTAAAGAAAGAGATAATATATTTTTATATAAGTAATCTATCTTATGGCTAGATTTATTCTCAGTAGGCACTAGTATTATCAGTCACTCCCACTTGAAGTGCTCCATCTAATACTATCCTTACTGTAGCAATAAAATAACTCTACAACCCTACTTCTGGTATGCACACCCATTATTTAATATATATATATATATATATATATATATCTACAATTCTTTATCTCTATATATTCACTCTTAATAATTTCCAGTATCTAATAATTTCTTTTAATTTCTAATGTAATAATAGTATAATTTACACACCTCTAATTCCCCTCTTTTTAAGAGTGAGTTCTCTTTTATATACCTTGCATGCTTAGCACCCTTCCCCTACTGGCATTCCTACATAAGTTTAGCACTAATACAAGTATATCAAACAGTAACTAAGTATCTCAATAATCTATGTACAATAATTAGTATAACTCTGGTCATAATAGTGCTTGAAACATCTATGCAAGGACAACTATTAGCACCTGACACTTCACCTTTCTGTAAATACCCTATACTTCTTGAGATTCTTAACTACATAATAAGTACTGTACTTCCTTCCATACCTATTATGACAGCCTGTGCTTACCATTTGATTATCCACTAACCATGAAAACCTCCATGCTAAGTAAGTGCCCTTCCCTATCTTGAGTCTTACTTTTTTTATTATTGAACACTGCCTACTGACCCTCTTGCTAATTTCTTGGTCTTGTGGCTCTAATTTTTTTTCTCCAACAGGGTTCTATAAGAAATGGGTGTATTTAGCTTACATCTAAGAGCTTCCACATCTATATAAGTGTGAAACTCATACCCTTTCTTCACGCTTCTTCCTAAATCCATACTATCTTGCTAGTGCTAGCCATGGCTTCCTCAAAAACATACCACACCTTTTTATTTTATAGTTTAGTATGCAATTTCATCTAACCTTTACTTGCTGCGGCTTGTATATCCATACTACACTAAAAAACTTTGGGTGGAGAGTCTACCTTTTCTGCACTTTTTAACACCCCATTGTTGTGCTTCCATAACCACCCTTCATAGAAACCCCATTGTTGCACTTGCTGCAGACTCAGATATTTGATGTGTTACTGTAAGATGTGTACCACAAAAGTCTTTGATTTATCATCTGAGCAGGGGAAAGAGGAATTAATGGGATTTTGAAAAAACACTGGGGGAAGGCTGACTTTGAGAAGATCTATGATGATGAGGCATGATAAGATATTTGAAGATGAAAAGGAGAAGAAAAAAACAGATGAGATGGGAAGGGGTTCTGAGCAGATAGAATGAATAGACAGGATGAGAATGTGAAGTAAGGCAGGAAGCCTGGGATATCCAGAAAGTTGTCAAAGACATGGTTACAAAAAATTGAGGATAAAAATTTCAGAAAGAGGTGAAAATTGACACATAAAAGGTCTAATAACCCAATTATTAGCAAAAATAATTGCAGAAGGTAATTGGGGTATAATAACTTATATCAAAAATTAATTTAATTGTCAATTGGTTAACATTGATACCGCCTAATAATAAAATAATAATAGGGGGTATCAAACACCACCAAATACGCCACATAAACATGCCACAAAAAAGGTGCCAAACCTGCCATCAAAAAATGAAATACACCTGCCCTGGAAAGGTGTATTTCAACAAAATATTTGTCCCCAAACATGTCCTCTTTTGGGTCAAACAAGTCATCAAAACACTTCCCTTTATCATCATGATTAGTCAACACTAGGTACAAAGATGCCAACACTAGGTATAAAAGTGCCAACACCTAGATTTTTTTTCCACCTAATCCTTAAGGGCTTATTTATATGAGAAAAGTATATGACTTACAAGAACTTAATCTATCCTGTAATCATACACTTACCTTTAATCTTTACCACTGTTCACTAACATAACATGCCACTTCTAGTCTACCATCAATGAACAGTTCACCTTTATGAAAATTGAGTCACTCATTTGGAGGGCCTAGCTTAACTAATTTACATTTTTTTTTGTGTAATAATTTTTCCCAATGAAATCCTAGTTTCTCAGTTTTATTTGTTTTGGTTCAGCTTCCAGAATTGAGATTGCATAACATTTGCAAACACATAATATTTCTAAGATTCTATCTCACTAAGATATTTCATCTTCTCTTCATCTCTAGCTTCTATAATCCATTGTTGGTTCTGATACTTTACACTTCACAGCACTCAAAGTAAGACACTTTCTTATTTTTTTAAATTTAATTTCTAATTGAAATGTCATTTTTCTTGTCTCTTTTCTTTGTTTCTTTTTTTATCATCTTTTTTGTTTTGATTGCTAATTTATCTGTTCTTTTCTCCCTTTTCTCCCTTTTCTCCTTTTTTTCTTGTTCTCTATCATTTTTATTATTGATTTATTGACTTTTTTGGTGTTTCATGGTAATTTTTAAGAATTATAACTTTATTGGCCTTTTTCTTCACTAAATCACCTCAGAATCATTTGGAAACACTTGAAAAATATTTTCTGAGAGATCTCCACTTACTTTGAGGTGTTTCTGGCCTGTTTTTGGTATTTTACTTTGTTAAAACCTTCCAGAAACATTTTCCAAGCATTTCTCAGTGAATTTTAGGTGTTTTTGGGCTATTAGAGGTTTTTTTTCACAAAATAAATTTGGAAACACTAAGGAACCTTTGGAAACCATTTGGAAACATTTTGAAAGTATTTTAAAGAGTTTTGATGATGTTTTGGCACTTTTTTGGACAATTTTTAAAATTTTTTTGGTACTTTTTGGCACTTTTCTGGAAACCTTTTGACACTTTTCTATAAATTTTTGGGGAGGTTTTGGGGGACTTTCAGGACAATTTTTTTTTTGGAAAATTTTAAAACACCTTTAGGTGAATCTTGGGACAATTTTTTGGAAACTTTTGCAACACTTTTTGAATACTTTTGTGACTCTTTTTTAGAAACTTTTGGGGCTCTTTTGTCACCGGACAACCTACGCACAAGGTCGAGGATGTTCCTGCAAGTGAGATGAGGGATTTATAAACTTCTTCGAAGCACAGAGGAATGATTCGAGGAAATGATTCGAAGGTCACTCGAAGTAATAGCTACAGGTTCGAGAAGAATTATAGACTAGTTTCAAAGGTAATAGTAATTCTTAAAATCTCACAAAGGGTTGGAAACTCAATAATCAAAGATTTAGGATTTTAGAAATAAATATTGAGAAAATAAAAGAAAGATACAATAACAATTATTTAACTTTAAGGATTTACCACTATTAATGTAAATACGATTTTATAATTTAATTCTAAGGAATATCGAACCAAATACCCAACTCCTTTTATATCCTTTGTTCCTCCTCGCATTGACCTCCCTTCCATCGCACCATTCCTATCCCATTGACCATTACTAACATACACTTAGACCCTCTTCACTAAATATCCGTCCATGCTCAATTTACCCCTTTTTAATTAATTAACAAAACTTTAATGAAAAACTACTACTGTACTATTTTGTTGAACCTAGCGCTGTGCGTCGCTTATTGAAAAGGACTAAGGTACCCTATTGGGAGATTGACTAATTTAGATTTAGAGTTTAGGCTAGCGCAGTTAAATAGTAAGTACACAAAGGAAAATCGCAGTTGCTATGGAGAATTGCTTTCTGCGCTTCGAGTATAGATTTAGGACTCAATATTATTGATTTAATGAGTTGATTTCGCCTTGAGTGTCACGTGGCGCGTGACAGATTCCCGGGTATAAAAATTGCGAACTCCGTTGAGCTTGAGCCATCTTCCCACACTAGTTTCCCTTTTTCTAATACTTTTTTCCCTCACCTCTTAATTACTTATTTTTATAATGAACTGCCCCACTCCCACACCCTAAAGCGGATGGGGGAATGATCACACGACAGTTTTCACAGACTTGCACGGCTTGTGAAAGCATGGAGTATTTCTGTGTCAAAAGTACGGCGACTGGAGGCCCTCGCCAGAAATGTGAGTTTTGCCATTGGCGGCAAGTGGCGTGCGATGCGTTGACGAAGAACGGGGAAATCGAAAAGCGATTTACCAAGACTAAGTTTTGGGTAGTTCCAAAAACCAAAGAGGTGGTCGAAGACATTTGGGATGTCTCGATCGAAGATGAACAATTGGTGGGGGAAAATGATAAGGAGTTAAACAACAAGATCTCAACCTGGGTAACCCAGGCCACGAGTTCGAAGCGAGGTGTCGAGGAAGAGGTCGACGAGTTGGTGGAGGAGGATGAAGATGAAGTCCCTGTTCCAGGGCGGGCACCAAAGAAATGACGGGTGGTCATCGAGGACGATGAGGAAGAGAGAGAGGTAGAGGTCGAAGTGACTCCAAGGTTATTTCTAGAGCCTGACCCCATCTTCGAGGTAAGTTTTATTTGTTTATTTTAAGGATGAAGTTACTGATGAGTTTTGTTTTAGGCATTGAATAACCTTGAAGAGCCAATTGCGGAGCCTGCGCCGGTTATACCAACTGAGGCAAACCCTCCGGCCACGGAAGTAGTTGAAGAGCCCGAAGACACCCTGGACCAGGTGTGGTCGAAGAAACCTCGTCAAGGTCGACGAGTAAGGTTCATGGAAGAACTATGTGGGGAGGTCGACACAATTATCAACACTGCTTCCTTCAACGTGGCAGAGGAGCTCTTGGAGATGGGAGAGGTGGTTCCGGTAGGAGAGGAGGAGGTATTTGAGAAATGCAGGAAGGAGATAAGGGTAGTTTTGGAGAAAATGAAAAGATTGGTTCGAGAGAAATTAAAAGAAAAGATTTGAAATGAAAAGGAGATGTAAAGAAGTAGAAAAAAAAAATTGTATTTTAGTTTTATTCTATTTTTATTTTATTTTATTATTATTATTTTTTTATTGTAGGTGAATGTTATTAATTTTATAAGATTTGAGAGAGAGAGAAAAAGAAAAAAAAAGTTTTAAAATAAAAATTTTAGAATTTGAAAGAAGAAATTTTAAAGAAAGAAAAAAGGTTGTTTAATTGAATGAAGTTTTAATGTTTTTAAAAGGAAATTTTTATGTAAGAAAAGAAAGAGAACAAAAAAGAAACAGTTTTTTGATTTGAGATGAGTTTGTTAAATTGAGGATTTAAAAAACTTTTTTTTTTTTTTTTTTTTTAAGAAATTTTAGTGGAAAAGAGAGGAAGAAGAAAGAAAAGAAAAAAACAGAATTTAGAATTTAAGAGAATTTGAAAAGAAGAATTATTTGTTTCGAAGAATTATTATAGGGAGATTTAGAGGTTGAAGTTAAGTTCGAGGAAATGGTAATGTCGTACAAGATTTGATGATTCAAAGGAAAGAAAGTTTTTAAAAGAGAGAATAAATTTTTGGAAGAGAAATTTTTAAAGAGAATTTTAAATTTAAGAAAAGAATGTATTTAAAGAATTGAAAAAGAAAAGGAAAGAAAATATTTAGAGAGATTTAAGAGTTTTTTATTTTATTTTATTATTTATGTTCATTCTATTTATTTTATTTTATTATTTATATTTATTCTATTTATTTTATTTTTATTTTATTTTATTTTAATTTATTTTATTTAATTTTAATTTTAATTTATTTTTAGTTGGTTTTGGAGGAAATTTTATAGAAGGAGAAGAAAGAAAAAAGGAGAGAGAAAAAAGAAAACAAGGCTAAGAAATTTAAGAGGTGTTTCAGATTTTAAAGAAAGAAAGAAAAAGAAAAGAAAATTTTAAATAAAGAAATTTTAAGGTTTTGGTTTTAAAGGATATTTCAAATGAAAAGATTTTAGGAGTTCAGGAGCATTAGAAACATTGATGGCTGGTTCCCAGGATGTTTTGTCTGAGTCATTGAGGAAGCCTTCCCATTCCACGAGGTATTGAAGTTTCCCCTTGCGTATTCTTGAATCAAGGATACGACTTACTTCCCACTCTAGATGATCTTCTACTTCGACCGGTTCCGGAGGGGGTTGGTTCTTGCCCGGGTATATTTCTCGAGCCAGTTCCAGGAGAGATACATGGAAAACAGGGTGAATCGCCTGCCATTTAGGAGGTAACTTGAGTCGAAATGCAGTTTTAGAGACTTCAGAGCCGATTTCGAATGGTCCCAAGCGCTTTTCAGCCAGTTTCTTTGATGGTCTTGTTGTTTGAATGTTTCGTGCATCGAGCCATACTTTGTAGCCTGGTTTAAAGGAAGGAGCAGATTGTCGATGTTTGTCGGCCTGTTCCTTGTATCTTCGAATTGCTGATTCCAAACTTGTTTTAAGTTCTTCTTGGAGTCGTGATATAGTTCGAAGATAATGTTCTGCAGGATGATTAGTTCCTACATGGATTGAGTTGAATCGAGGATGTCGTCCATAAATGGTTTTGAAGGGAGATTGTCGTGTCGAAGAATGAGTCGAGTTATTATAAGCAAATTCGGCCAATGGTAACCATGTGGTCCAATCGTCTTGTTGGTAACTGACATACATTCAAAGATATTGTTCGAGGATTTGGTTAACTCTTTCTGTTTGACCATCGGTTTCAGGGTGATAGGCCGTGGAGAGATTCCTCGTGATATTGAGTTGTCGACACAGTTGGGTCCAGAATGTGGATACAAACAATGAGCCTCTATCTGAAATAATATCATTCGGTAAGCCGTGTTTAGAAAATACATATTCTAGAAACAATTTTGACAAATCTTCTGCTGTAGCAGTAGTAGTGGTTTTAATAAAAATAGACATTTTTGAAAATCTATCTACTATTACTAATATAGCATCAAAATCATTAGAAAAAGGAAGTTGAGAAATGAAATCCATCGATAAAGATTCCCAAGGTTTAGAGGGAATAGGAAGTGGTTGAAGCAACCCATGCTTCCGGTGACGGGGAGCCTTATTCCTATTACATTCGTAACAAGTTTTATATATGCCTTGATTTCCCTGGTCATACCTGGCCAGAAGAAATCCCTCGCTATTAACTGGTAGGTTTTATCAACCCCAAAATGACCAGCTAATGGAGAATCATGTCGACTGTTGAAAATCCATAATTTTATCTCATTGTTGTCGGGTATGACTACTCTGCCTTTGAAGACTAATAGACCTGATTCAATACTAAATCTTGTGGCCCCTTGCTTTGAGAGTATTTTGTCTTTTAACCCTAAACAATAATTGTCCTTCGACTGAGCTTTGAGGATGTTGGATAGTGGATTTCAAAAAGATTGAATTGTCATCAAATTAAGTTGATGAGTCGTTAACATTGATTCGTTGAAGATTGATTGCACATTTGCTGGGTTCTTGTCAGAAAATGAGTCCCCCCGCTGTGGGTAAATGTTGTCCCGACGTGACAAGATATCTGGGACAATGCAGTTTTTTCCTGGGCGATAGGAAATAGAGAAAGAAAATTCAGACAAAAATTCAGCCCACCTGGCTTGACGCCTGGTTAACACTTTAGAGGACATGAAGTATTTCAAAGCATTATGATCTGTTAAAATTTGAAAAGGAATATCTAGGCTGAGAAGAAAAGAACGCCATTTTTTAAGACAATGGATAATAGCTTAAAGCTCTTTGTCATGAATTTCATAATTTAATTCTGCGGCTATGAGTTTGCGTGACTCAAAAGCAACAGGATGAAACAAATTTGTTTCAGGATTTAATTGGGAGATGACCCCTGCAATAGCATAATCGCTCGCATCTGTTTCAACTATTGTCGAGGCAGAAGGATCAAAATGTGGAAGAATTGGGGCTGTGGTGAACACCGTTTTTAGTGCTTCGAATTCCTTTTGTGCTGTAGAAGTAAAAACAAAAGGAATATCTTTTCTAAGAAGAGAAGTAAGATTGGAAATAGTTTTAGAGTAATCTTTAATAAATCTTCTATAGAAGTTGGCAAAACCCAAAAATCCTTGGAGTGATTTAATGTTTTTGGGCTAAGGCCATTCAAGGATTTTCTGGACTTTTTTTTCATCCATGACTAAACCGTCAGTGGACAACATAAAACCCAAAAAATCAATTGATTTGAGGTGGAATTTGCATTTATTATGCTTGGCCTAGAGACCATGATCTTGAAGACGATTTAGGACCCGTTGAACATTATGAATATGTTTATCCAGTGTTTTTGAGAATATTAAAATATCATCTAAATAGACGACTACAAATTGTTCAACAACATCTTGAAAGATATCATTAACAAAAGTTTGAAAAGTTGAAGGTGCATTACATAATCCAAAAGGCATAACTATATATTCAAAACTACCAAATCTAGTGCGCATTGCAGTCAGTGGTTCATGACTTTCCGCAATGCAAATAAGATTGTAAGCGCCTCTAAGATCAATTTTAGAAAAGAAATTAGCACCATTGAAAAGGGTAAGAAGTAATGACATAGGAGGAACAGGATATGCATTCTTCTTAGTGACTGTGTTGAGCTTTCTATAGTCAACACACAACCTAAGACTACCGTCTTTCTTTTTTACAAAGAGGACAGGGGAGCCGCTTGGAGATTTACTGGCTCTGATGAAACCTTTGGCTACATTCTCTGCAATGTAGTCTCGAAGAACTTGAGATTCGTCATTCAATAAAGAATAGACAGGACCTGCCGGAGGTACTGGGCCTATTAACTCTATTTGATGATTGTAGGGTCGATGAGGTGGTAACTTATTGGCCTTACGGATTGAGAAAACATCGAGTAAATCGTGGTAGATTTCCAGTAGAGTTGATTTAATGGCTTCAACGTTAATTTGGTTGTCCTCTTCATCTTCGAGAGAATCTGTCGAGGGGATACCTGTATTGAGAGAGCAGAATTCGATTACTTCGAGGCAATTTAAATCCTCTTCGAGTGAAGTCATTGAGCTAGAAGGGTTAGCCAATTGCTCATTTAAAGAAGGATCAGATGCTTGCAAGTCATCTGGCAGAGACTTGTCCTCTAGCAGGATGTTGTCAGGCGGGTTGTTTAACTCCCTATTGACCTGCATTGAAGAATCAGAAATATACTTAGAGCGTGGGGTGATCAATCCCCTAGTCCAATCAATTTCGGGATTCCAATGCGTTAAAAAGTCATGGCCAAGAATGGTATCGTCCATCCTTGGGGCGTCCAAGACTGATAATTCCCACTCAAAGGGGGGAAAGT
The DNA here is from genome assembly GCA_030280995.1 of Hemileia vastatrix. Lineage (NCBI taxonomy): Eukaryota > Fungi > Basidiomycota > Pucciniomycetes > Pucciniales > Zaghouaniaceae > Hemileia > Hemileia vastatrix. Next base: position 33,418,166 of record JASXTE010000005.1, read on the forward strand.
TCGGAAAGTTGAAAACCCATAAAACTTTCTTACTTACCCAATATTTGGGTTCCTCTGATTCGACCAAATAGATGGGAGTTCGATCAATATCTGTAAATGTTAGTTGAAGCTTCTCGGCAAAAGATAAACTAACAAAAGAAATTGAAGCTCCAGAGTCTATAAGACAACTGAAGGGGATATCCTCCTTAAAAAGAATGAATCTCAAGCGGTTTAAGGCAACTCCAGTCCTTAAGACATGGAGGTTCTGTGAACTGGGAGAGATAAGATAGTTTGCTTTGCACACAAGTAAACTATCTACTAGTTTTTTGACTTTGAACTAGTACCTTCTCTTTCCTTCAACTTTACACAGTCTTCCAACTTGTGCTTACCCCCACAATACATACATAACCCATTATCTGCTCGTCTCTTCCTCTCAGCTTCTTTAAGTTCCCCTTTAGGATCCAGTACTTTTCTGATATCGCCTGGGGTCGAGCCTCTTGGTTGAGGTTTATCCTTTCCCTTATTGGGTTTGGATTGAGTCGAGGAGGATTGATTTGGTCGTGGGTGTGAAGAAGGTACCGATTTAAAATTTAGGCCTTGAGATTTGTTGGCATATCGACGATGTTGAAGTCGTCCTTGATAAACGCTGTCGAGTTCGAGGGTTCGATCCATTAAGTCCGTTAAAGTATTCATCTTCTGACCGTGAAGATTTAATTGATCTAGAATCCTCGAAGGAAGTCCTTTCTTGAAATGATACTTAAGGGCAGCATCATTCCAACCTACTCGAGTTTGAAGTGCTCTGAAGTTCGAGATATATTCAGAAGCATTACCATTATCATTCATGCAAAGAAAATCAAGTTCAATCTCCACGTTGTCCGTTTCATTAGGGTCCCCAAACAACGTAAAAAGTTGGTCCTCAAACTTTTCCCAATTATTGATAAGTAAGTCGGTTTCTGTCGAAGAAAGCATGAGTAGATAAGGTTCGAACCATCTTGCTGCTTTCCCGGCTAGGAATAAAGAAGCGTAAACAACCTTTGATCGGTTGCTGTTAAAGGTTCGAGGGTCATTATGGAACAGTAGCTTGCAGGCTTGCAAGAAGGGTCACAATCTGTTGGGGTGATCTCCGTCAAATTCGTCAGGAGATTTCATAGAAGGAGTTTTGAACTTAGATCCCTCTGAAGACGTTGGATTTGAAAGGGTTTTCATGAAAAGTCTCATGAAATCTTCTAGAGAGTTAGATGGTCCAGGTTCTGAGAATTGGCCAGAAGGGTGATTGGCAGGGGCGGATGGTGCCTCGTGCATTGTATCCTCTCCTTCTTATTCATCACTAGAATCCTCAAAATCTTGTGGAATGTCTTCTACAGATTGAACTGAATGTTGCCGTTCCCTAAAGTCGAGTGGTTCCAAAGAGTGAGTGCAAGAAACAGACCTTGTGGCTGTTGGACTGCCTCTAGCGCGAGCTCTAGTAGTAGCGCCCGTAGGAGGAGTGCGTTGAACAGGTGCCATTTAAAAATTTAGAAACACCTAAAAGGACGTAGTAGTACAAAGAATGAGAACTACGGAGAATTAAATTATACTGTCACCAGATGACCTACGCACAAGGTCGAGGATGTTCCTGCAAGTGAGATGAAGGATTTATAAACTTCTTTGAAGCACAGAGGAATGATTCAAGGAAATGATTCGAAGGTCACTCGAAGTAATAGCTACAGGTTCGAGAAGAATTATAGACTAGTTTCAAAGGTAATAGTAATTCTTAAAATCTCACAAAGGGTTGGAAACTCAATAATCAAAGATTTAGGATTTTAGAAATGAATATTGAGAAAATAAAAGAAAGATACAATAACAATGATTTAACTTTAAGGATTTACCACTATTAATGTAAATACGATTTTATAATTTAATTCTAAGGAATATCGAACCAAATACCCAACTCCTTTTATATCCTTTGTTCCTCCTCGCATTGACCTCCCTTCCATCGCACCATTCCCATCCCATTGACCATTACTAACATACACTTAGACCCTCTTCACTAAATATCCGTCCATGCTCAATTTACCCCTTTTTAATTAATTAACAAAACTTTAATGAAAAACTACTACTGTACTATTTTGTTGAACCTAGCGCTGTGCGTCGCTTATTGAAAAGGACTAAGGTACCCTATTGGGAGATTGACTAATTTAGATTTAGAGTTTAGGCTAGCGCAGTTAAATAGTAAGTACACAAAGGAAAATCGCAGTTGCTATGGAGAATTGCTTTCTGCGCTTTGAGTATAGATTTAGGACTCGATATTATTGATTTAATGAGTTGATTTCGCCTCGAGTGTCACGTGGCGCGTGACATCTTTTTTGGCAATTTTTGGGACTATTTCTTTCAGGTAGTTTGAGTAGAGCTCTTTAGGTAAGTTTCATCCAATTTTGATTAAGTATGGGGTGTAATATAGGATCTCAACTTTTATTTTTATTTCACAAATTAACATTTTAAAAGTCATATATGATTCTCTACTTACCTAAATTAATGAGCCATCAAGCCATGTGTCATTGTAGAGTTCAAACCTGACCTTAGGGGCTACCAATGTAGAAAGAATCTTAAAATTGCCTTTCTGTAAGCAGAATCTGAAGGAGTTGTATAAAACAAAGAAAACCCTGTCCCTTTAATTAATAAAGAGTTCACAATTAACTAAGCTAAAAATTCTACTTGATAAAGAAAGACAAGTTTATTATTTAATATTATTGGTGTTGAGATTTAGAGCTGATTTTTTTATGCTTGGTGAAGTAAATACAACAGCTATGTTGTACTAGAAATGATATTTAAATGATTGAAATATTTATATTTTTGTGGAAAGTTAATATGGTCAAGTCCTTGAATTTGAGAACTTTATAATGATACCCTATAAGTATAAATTAGTGTGTTGTGTAATTAAATTAATCAAATGTTATGTAAAAGTTATACAATTATAAGGGTATTACAATTTATAATTTTTTATGTAAAATAATAATGTTGGTTGTTAATATGTGTTGTTGTGGTTAAGGGTTAACATGTATTTATGTCCATTTTTTATATAATTTCAATCTACAAGCTTTATATGCATAGTATGTCACATGCCATATTTTTCCTAACTAGAGAATCCCAGAGCTTTTCCAGGGATCACCAGAGTTTGTATGGAGCATTCAGAGCTTGTATGGACTTCTGGACTCAATTAGAACCTTAAAACCCTAATAGAAAAACTAGAAAAATTTCAGATGATAGAGCTACTTCTCATTTACAATACCAACTAATTTTAGTAGTCCGTGAAGCCCTATTCATCTATTTAAAAATTATAAAATTTAAGTAATTTATAAAAAATCAAAAATAAACAAAAATACTTTATTAAATTTTTAAAATAGAGGAAAAATAGTAAAAATTCCCTAAATATTCCCAAAAGTTCTTGATAAGCCCATATCTTATTTACATGCTTTTTTAAGCCATTACTTGCATTTCTTGTCCATTAAATAATTTTTTAATATTGACTTATAAAATTAACCCTTTTAAACCATTTTTGACACCTATTCTTTCAAATATAAATCATTATAAAATTAGATTATATTTTCCAATATCTATAATTAACTCCCAAAATCTTCTTTTAATAATACTTAGTGTCTTTCTAATATTTAGAATGCCACATTTTATAACAGTAATCATGAGAAAATTTTTTTTTCTCATGAGGTTCATGTATACAGTTGTGTTTGATTTCATTGACTTTGGTCACAGAAATTTTCCACACACATTTTTACTTGAATTTTCATTAATTTAGGGTTTTTAATTATCTTATAAGACTTTTTTACATGTTAATTAATGCAATGCATATAGATTTTGGCAATCTATGCCCCTACTTCAATAAAACACAGGTGAGGGTATTGCCATTTTTTTGTCATAAATTTTTTTTGAATTAGAAAAAAAATGATGATCCCCACCCCCTGTTATGGTAAATAGAAGGGGAGGGTATTTGGAAAAAACTTTTTTTTACATAAATTTTTTTGACTTAGAAATAATTTGGTGGTCTGGACCCCATAATGAAGTAAATTTTAGGTTAATTAAATGTAATTAATGAAAAAAAAGAAAGCATCATTGACAGAGTAGGATCTAGATTATTGGATATAAGTTAATTAGTTGGAATAGTATTTTTTTATGTGTTTAAAAATCTAAGGAAGGATATATGTGAATTGTTGGAAGAATTTCATTTTGATGTTGAAGAAGAAATTCAGAAAGAAATGTATTAATACTTACTTAATTTTAACTAAGTAAAGAAAAAAAATCTTTAATTTAAAAATTCAACTTGTCTCCCTCTCTAAATCTAAATGATCTTTCTCAATTTCTAAAATAATTTCTTCCTTTGATTGTGAATGAAACCACTTCTTTTCCTCAAAAATTAGTTGACATTCTGTAGTTTTTTCATGAGACTCCAACTTCATGATTTCATTTGCCCTTTTTCTTTTTCTGCAAAAATTTTAACTTTTAAGAGTAAGAGAAATAAATTATGAAAAATTCTTTAGTCAAAAGAAAAATAAAAAATATAACCTTTTTCCTGTTTATTAACAATCTCCCCATAAGCAGAAAAGAGAGCCTTTGATGTTTATTGAGCTTTCCCAAAACTAGCAGATAATCTTTGCTTAAGTATTTTTCTAAGGGGGTTGATTCTTTATCTTCTAATATTTCATTGTCAGTTACTTCCTTACAAATTTCTAGATTTGATGAGGCTTGCGTCTGGTTATACATGAGGAGTAAATCAGCACTAAAAAATAAAAAATAATAGCAAAAGTAGTTTGGTTTTACTACCATGGGCTCATCAAGCTCAATGTCCAAATAGACAGATTGTTCTCCAAAATTTTGAGAGTCAAGTGAAGGATCTAAAGGAAAATCTTGACTATTCATGTCGGTCAGTTGTCTAGAGGAGGGAAAGAAAAGGGGAAAAAAGAAGAGAAACAAATAGGAAAAGGTACTAAAGGTAAATAGAAAGATAAAAGTAATAATAGAAACAATTTATTTAAAATGAAGCAACGACGAGTGAGTTGGGAGATGAAAAAGTTGAGGTTTTATTTAATATTAATATTATTTAAGTAAGAGTTCTGCGTGGCAAACACTATAATTCCTATCAGACTTAAGGAAACCTTTAATTTGTTATTGAGAATTTTTAATTAGATTGTAGTACTAAATAAAAATAATAATAAACGTGATAAAATTATCTTTTAAATTGTTGAGTGTGTAGTAAGTGATGAGGCTACAGGGGATCATCCAAGGCCCTTTTATAGGAAATGGGTCCTCTGAAGCGCCACTATGTTTGTAAATACAATAATTATAATAGAATAAAACAAGTATATCAAAGAGTAAGTGAAACATAACAATGTAGAGAAAAATATGAAACAAATAATTAAAAACCCCATTGTAGAATCCAATTTTCCCGCCATTAATTCCCAAATCAGTAAGTAGAGATAGTGAATAACTTAACAAGACTGGAACATAGGAACTATGAGAAAAATAATTCCAAACAGATGGTACAGTCTGATTTAAGGATATTTTAAGTGAAACAAAAAATACTTTGACGCAACAAAACATGTAATTAATCTCAATTTAGTATAAATTAATTAATTGGTTTTTCCTGACACAATTAAGGGTCAAAAGAAGCGTCATTAATTATTGTTTAGTATTATATGAAAGGTGTTATTTAATATATAAATTTAAATAATTAATTTAATTATATTATAAGCCAATTTTACACTTATAATTATAATATATGTTTTTCAATTAATTAAATATAAATTTATAATTATTAAATACATAAAAAGGTGCCATTATTTGTAGAATATAATATGTATTATGTTTAATTTATATGTATAAAAAATTTATATAAACAATAAAATTAATATAACACTTATATGTAATAAGAAACTTATATAATTTTATTATGCAGTAAAATATTAATTTATATATATTAAATACAATTCTTACGCCCTCTTTCAGGTCTTATAAGATAACATATCATTTAATGGACTCCTGGAATAGCCTGGCTGACACTCCCTCACTCTAAAAAATAATAAAAAAAAATGCTAAGATTTTTTCTTTTTGTACTTTTTCAACAGAGTAGGGAGATTTGAAATCTCCTTGCCTGGTATCCATGCATCATGTTCAGATGATTTGTTCTTATATCTCAATAAATATTCAGTACCTCTTTCAGAAGTGATAATTCTATTATTGAGAATTTTATCAATTTCTGCTGTTTCTGTGACTTCCTGAGGGTTCTTCTTAGGTCTTCCTCTTCTTTTTGGAAATAAGTCACTGTTGGAAGTATAAGGCTTAAGCAAAAGAAATGGGAAAGACAGGATGTTTCCTATCATATGGGGAATACAATACAACTTCTACTGCATTATCACCAACCATTCTTTTAACAACAAATGGTCCTACAAAAGGATCTTTTAATTTGTGGTTACCTTGTAAATTTAAATGGACAGTAGAGATCAACACTTCATCACCCTTGTTAAATGTGTATTCTTTATGGGATTTATCCCATCTTTTCTTTTCATATTCAAATGCTTTATCAATACAACTCTGAGCATGTTTTCTGCATAGCTGTTGCATTTGCATAAAAGATTTTACACCAGGGTGTAGTTCCAACTTAGGTAATTTATTATTGAGAATCTGAGCAGGAGTGTTTGGGACATAACCTAACCAAAGCTCAAAAGGCTTTTTCTCAGTGACAGAATGAACAGTGCTATTATATGCAAATTCAAGACCAGGCAAAAGAGTGACCCAATCATGAGTAAATATGTCATTGTCTTTATATTCTAAACCAAAGGCACAATACCTTCTAATCATATCTTCCAGATTTTGAATCATTCTTTCAGCTAGACCATCAGTCTGAGGATGGTGAGCTGTAGACAATTTTAACTCACAGCCACAAATATCCATCAAAGAGGTCCAAAACTCAGAAGTGAATTTTGGATCCCTATCAGAGATAATGGCTTTTGGAAAACCAATAATATTAAACATGTAAGACCACCATAAGAAAGCTAATTCTTTGATGGATACATCTTTGTGGGTTGGAATAAATTTGCACATTTTTGTGAATCTATCCACTATCACCCAACAAGAGTTAAAGCTGTCTTTACCTGCAACAGGAAGACCAGTGAAAAAATCCATATTAATTATTTGCCAGGGAGCACTAGGTGCTTCAATATGTTGTAATAACCCTGCTCTCTTACCTGTTAACTTTTAGATTTTTGGCAGGAATCACAAGATTCAACATATAATTTTGTGTCTTCAGACATATTAGCCCACCATGCCGTGTTTTTGATTCTAATCAATGTTTTTTCAAGATCAAAATGACCAGCTAATATGTCATCATGACAAAGTTTGAGGATAGTTTCTTTCATTGAAGGAGGAATTACAATTACATTGGTAAGCTTCCTTCTATAATATATATAACCATCTTCAATAGAGAACTTTCCTTTATTTAAAGCATTTTGGTACTTTTCAGGAAGAGTTTTTATTAATGCTTGAATTGAAGCATTCTTAGGATCATTTAAGATAGTAACCAATTTAGTTAAATCAGAATCTTTATCATATGAATCCAGTATTAACTGTAATAACTCCTCTTCCATATCAACTATAAATATACCATGGATATGAAAAGTATCATCTTCAGGTACATAAGCAGGATTTGAGTCATTATTTGGCAGAGGCAATCTGGAGAGCATATCAACATTAGAGTGAACATTTCCAGCTCTATGGATAATTGTCATCCTTCCTCTGTATTCTTGAACAGCTAGTTGCCACCTGAACATATGTCTGTTAGGTGTCTTTAGGTTTAAGAGGGACTTCACAGCACTACAGTCAGTTACCAACTCAAATTTTTGGTCATCCAAATAGTAATGAAGTTTTTTAAGAGCCCAAACAACTGCTAAGCACTCCAATTGAGTGGCACCATATTTCAATTCACTATTTCTTAAGGTTCTTGAAATATAACAAATTGCAACCTCTGAGGATTTATCATTAATAATTTGCTTTTGGTGAAGGGCAGCACCCAGACCAATAAAGCTAGCATCTGTATATAGGACAAATGGCCTGTTAAAATCTGGAAGAGCCAATATAGGGGCTGTCATCAAGCAACTTTTTAATGTATCAAAAGCTTTTTGACAGTCATTATTCCAGAGAAAAGCAACATCTTTTCTGGTCAGTTTTGTAAGAGGCAAGGCTATGACCTGATAATTTTTAATATATTGTCTATAATAGCCACACATACCCAAAAACTTTGGATTTCTCTTACAGAAGTTGGTGCTTTCACATTTTGAATGGCAGCAACTTTATTATGGTCTACACAAATTTTTAAGCCTGACACAACATGGCCAAGGACTTTCAAAGATTGAAAACCAAATTTACACTTTTTTAAAGATAAGGTCATATTGATTTCATCCATTTTTTGGAAAACTTTATTCAAGTGAATCATATGTTCATCAAAAGTTTTAGAAAAAACAATAATATCATCAATATAAACCATGAGCCAACCTTCAATAATTTCTTGATGGAAAGTGTTATCCATAACTTTCTGGAAAACTGAAGGAGCATTTTTAGGGCCAAATGGCATCCTATCATACTTATATATTCCCATATGAGTAGCAATAAGCAAAAAATTTTGAGAATTTTTCTCAACTGGAACTTGATGATAACCTTTATTACCATCCAGACAACTAATAAATTTTGCACCTTGCAAGGTAGCATGTATTGAATTAATTCTGGGTAAAGAATAAATATCATCAACAGTATAAGTATTTAAAGCTCTGTAATCTCCACATAATCTAGCTTTATCTTTTTCATAAGAAATCAAGACTGGGGAGATGACACAATATTTGGGGGTGACATCCACTTTCTCAATGATATTCATTTTCAATAATGTTTCAATATTATCTTCAATATCTTTTCTTTTTGATGGAGAAGAAGGATATGGTTTTTTCTTAAGGGTAGGAGGAATATCACTCAAATTACAGGATAAGGTAATTTTCATCTCTTCCTGAACAATTCCCAAGACATGAGAACCATGAGCAAAAGCCATAGGAAAGAGGTAATAGAGGCAACAATAGAATCCTTTTGTTCACTAGTCAACTGATCACCAAAAGAAGCGGTATTTATTTCATGTAATAAATCATCCATTTCAGTTGTTGTTCTACCTTTACACTGGATCAGTGAGTTACAAGATTTCAATAAATGCCCAGAAGTTCTAGGAGAGGAAATTTTGAGTTTTCTTTTCCCATTCATTCCTAAGGTAAAGCAATTATTTTCTGGGTCCAGTTTCACACCAAACATGGTTAAAATATCATTTCCCATAATAAACCAATTGCTCAAATTATCATTTTTCATGACAACAAACTCACAAATAGCTCTGACAAAACCATTATTATATTTGAAGAAAACAGAGGTTTTGTATTTTCCAATAGGAAATAAGGTAGAACCATACCCTCTCCATTTTTCAGAAGTTATAGGTAATAATTTACTCAAATATTCCTTATCCACTGAAGCCAAATCTTTTTCAGATACTACACTTCCTCCAGCACCAGAATCAAGAACTACATTAACATTTTTACCATTAATGATAACAGGTGACTTTAAAGGGGATATAGGAATAGAATTGTTAGTAATATCTTTAATTATCTCAGCATTTTCTACTGAAGATAAATTCAATACACAATCTTCAGATATATTATTTAAATAATGGACATCATGTTCCAACATTAAAACATCTTTAACAGATTCATTGTCATAGGAGATATTACTTTCACAGTCACTGGAAGAATTATTGAAATCAAGTTCAACTTCATCAGTGTCTTCATTTTGTTCAACAAGATGAATTTTCTTGTCACAAACATGACCCTTCTTCCACGGTTTGTTACACTTATAACAAGTATTTGTTGCATATTTTTTAGGTGAAACTGGGGCAGAGGGTTTACAAGATTTTTCTGGGAGCTTTGTAGAAGGTTTATTCTGATCATTATAATATTTACCAAGGTAATTCTTTGGTTCATATCTATGGTTGAGCAGTACCTCATTACAGATATTAATGAAAGAAGAATGTTCCCTTACATGCTCAGTTCTAGCAACAATCAAATCCCTAAGAGAATTTGGTAATTTATACAAGATTTTATCTCTCCAAATATCATAATCCATCTTTGGATCAATTGCTCTAATGATTTTTGTTATTTTCATCAGAAAAACAATGGGCTTTTCAACAGAGGAGGATACATATCTAGTATTTTCATACAGTCTCTGTTGAGCTAACCTGAACTTTGAACCACCAAACTGATTCTCAATCAAGGATTTCCAATCATTCCATGTATAATGATTGTTATCTAAAAGAACAGATTCATACCACATCAAGGCTACATTGGAAAATAAAGAAATTAGCTTAGAAACAATTTCCTCATCAGGTAGTTTATAAGATCTCTTTAAATTATCAATTCTTTGGATAAAGTGTTGCCAATCAGAGGAAGAATCACCATCAAAGGTAGGATATTGGTCTAACTTAGGCCAATTTTTCTGACTACTGGGATGGTCCACTTTTTGGTTTGAATTATTCATTATTAATAATTCCTGAAGTTTAGCCAGGTGTTCAGGAATTTCATTATTTACAGAAACAGCTGGTGCATGACCATCACAAGATTTTTTGCTAGTAGCAAAAGATTATACAGACTCATTGTCAGTTTGTTTAATGGTTGAAATATGAGGAAGAAAGGATGAACTTTGCTCAGGTTTTTTCCCTTTATTATTAAGCAGCTTATTGACAGCAATCTCATTTAATTCATTATTGATGGTTAAGGTTGAGAACTTTTCCTGCAGGTCAGACACATAGTTTCTTATTCTTGGAATTTCAGACATCTGGTCATTTACTTTTGCAAGAGATAGAACATTTCTGTCCTCAGAAACTGAGTGTTTGGTACTTAGTGCATGGAAATCATTTTTTAGCTTTTTAAACTCATTTTGCAGAGATTTTATTTCATTTTTGAATGAATAATTTTCTTCAATAAGGGGTTTCAATTCACTCAAGGTCTTATTTAGACTGATATTTCTATCTGAGATAGCTCTATGGTCACTTCTTATTTGCTTTTGTTGACTAAGAACAATATTCAAGGTTTCTTTGATTTTTAAATAAGCTGTATCTTGTACAGAAGAGCTCACTTTACATTGCAAGTATAAATTATTTAATCTATCATTTTCATGGATTAACACATCTTTCACATGTTTGTCTTTCACAACATTAAAATCAAGGGTATCTTTCAATATTTCCTCAGAAGTTTTTTCAATTAAGGTATAGATTTCAGGGGGAACAGAGTCATTCTTAATTGCAAGAGAAGGATTAATTAAAGAAGTAGAAGTTAAATGTAAAGGTTCATCAAATGACAATTTGCTAATTACATCAATAGGGCTACTAGTTACAGGAAGCTGTCTTTTAACAGGTTTAACTGTTCTTTCACCATGTTCAATAATATTACCTGCAGAAGAAGATTTATTAGAAAACATACCCAAGTGACTATCAACCAAATTACTTACCATGGCAGAGGAGGAAACTTCCCCTGAGACTGGGTTTGGGATTGTGCTTGGGCCTTCTTTATCCTGCCTTGTTGGTAGGGATGAGGAGGTGGATGGAAATTGGGTGTTCTGGATGGGCCAGGCTGATGATGAGGAGGGTGTTGCACATTCTGTTGGTAGTGACTCATTAGATAATCCCATTTCCATTGCTCTACTTCCATAGTATTTGGATTTTGGATGGTTGAGCTGGGTGGCTGTGAAGGTTGAGCCTGAAACTGAGGCTGATTGGGAGGCAACTGAGGAGGGGTCTGGGCCTGAATCTGGTGCCTGAGTTCTTGAACCTGATCCCACAAGGTGTCTACTTTTGCTTTGTACGTCATATTTTCTGTCTTCAACTCTTTTATATGACTTGACAGGTTGCTGATTTGTTGTGGCAGAGGAAGCTTTTTTATTTTGAATCCTTTTGGAAGACCTTCTTGAGGTACTAGAGGCTTTACTTCCTTCTGTGGTGCTGGGGGAAGGGGGTTTGGTTTGTTTACATTTCCTGTAATTTCCACATCCTGAAGCATGTGAATTCTTTGTGTTAGCATAAGATTTTTTATGTCCAAGTTTAGAAGAACTTACAGTGTCAGAATCATAGTCAATTTCAATTTCATCCACTTGCATGTTATCCGTTTTTTCAGCCAAATTGTTGGACATAATAGTGGTAAGATTTTAATTTACTTCTTATTTTTTTAAAAAAAATAATAAAATTTAGTTAATAATTGCTCCAAATAATAGAAAAAAAAATTTTATTAATTAAATTATAGAAAAAAAAATTTTCAATATAAAGTAATAATTATAAAAATTAATTTTTTTAAAAAATGGATTGCAAGGTTAAATTGGGAATAAAAAATCAAGTTAACTCAACCAATTAATTACCAATATTAAATATGGCAATATATTTGGGACTAAGCACAAAGTACTTTTAAGTCAACCAAAATTAACAATAATTAATAATAAAAAAAAAATTAAATTAATAATTCAATTTGTATTAATAAAAAATGTCAATTCTTCTAGGAATAATAGGATTTAACACTCTATAATGGTCAACTAGGAAAAAAAAATTTTAAAAATTGAACACTTACACTCAGTGAATCAGCAATTAAGCCACAATCACTGTTATTGCAGTAAAAATATAGTAATATGAGTGAGAGGTGCAAGGTGAACTTACTATAGTGATTGAAAAATCACTTCAAAATAATATAAGAATTAATATAATATAAACCTAAGAAATCGAACCCAAGCTCGAAACACAGTCGCGGCAAAGTTTTTGTTTTTTGCTAGGTGGTCCGTGCATTTGTCGTTCGTCGCAGGGCTCGATCGTCGTCGTCGTTTGGAAAGGCCCTCAGTTGTCGGTCAGTTGTCTAGAAGAGGGAAAGAAAAGGGGCAAAAAAGAAGAGAAACAAATAGGAAAAGGTACCAAAGGTAAATAGAAAGATAAAAGTAATAATAGAAACAATTTATTTAAAATGAAGCAACAACGAGTGAGTTGGGAGATGAACAAGTTGAGGTTTTATTTAATATTAATATTATTTAAGTAAGAGTTCTGCGCAGCAAACACTATAATTCATATCAGACTTAAGGAAACCTTTAATTTGTTATTGAGAATTTTTAATTAGATTGTAGTACTAAATAAAAATAATAATAAACGTGATAAAATTATCTTTTAAATTGTTGAGTGTGTAGTAAGTGATGAGGCTACAGGGGATCATCCAAGGCCCTTTTATAGGAAATGGGTCCTCTGAAGCGCCACTATGTTTGTAAATACAATAATTATAATAGAATAAAACAAGTATATCAAAGAGTAAGTGAAACATAACAATGTAGAGAAAAATATGAAACAAATAATTAAAAACCCCAATTAAGAATCCAATTTTCCCGCCATTAATTCCCAAATCAGTAAGTAGAGATAGTGAATAACTTAACAAGACTGGAACATAGGAACTATGAGAAAAATAATTCCAAACAGATGGTACAGTCTGATTTAAGGATATTTTAAGTGAAACAAAAAATACTTTGACGCAACAAAACATGTAATTAATCTCAATTTAGTATAAATTAATTAATTGGTTTTTTCTGACACAATTAAGGGTCAAAAGAAGTGTCATTAATTATTGTTTAGTATTATATGTAAGGTGTTATTTAATATATAAATTTAAATAATTAATTTAATTATATTATAAGCCAATTTTACACTTATAATTATAATATATGTTTTTCAATTAATTAAATATAAATTTATAATTATTAAATACATAAAAAGGTGCCATTATTTGTAGAATATAATATGTATTATGTTTAATTTATATGTATAAAAAATTTATATAAACAATAAAATTAATATAACACTTATATGTAATAAGAAACTTATATAATTTTATTATGCAGTAAAATATTAATTTATATACATTAAATACAATTCTTACACCCTCTTTCAGGTCTTATAAGATAACATATCATTTACTGGACTCCTGGAATAGCCTGGCTGACAATTCATATGAGACTCAGTGATTCTTGGACCTTGATTCATGTGCATGGGGTTGAAATCTGGCCTTTTTCCAAAGATTTTGTCGATTTAATCATGAAAAGGACACATGGAGTTGAGTTTTTTAGAAACAGATGTGATTCCATGTATTTTTATCAACTTCTGTATTTTCAAACCCAGTTGAAAAAGAAGCCATATTTTCTTTACTTTATTTTTTTGATAGTTTTTGAATCTTTCCCTCATTTTATTTGTTGTCAAATCCAACTTACCTTTAGTTTTTGATTTCAACTCCACTTCCAATTGATTAAAGCCACTAAAATTTAATGCAGGTAGACAACCAACTTTAGTGGAATTTTCACAGCCAAAAAAGGCATCAAAATTAGATTTAATTTTCAGCCAGTTAATTAAAATCTGTAGGTCAGACAGTTTCAATTTAGTGAATTTCTGAGAAGTGGATTTAGGGAAAGGCATGATAAATTAAAACTAAACAAAGAAATTAGTTAAAAAAGAAAAATTTTGTTGGAGAAAAAAGAAACTAACAAAGATTTTAGATATTTATGATGCCTTGTATAAAATAAGAAGTTGTGAGTATAGAAATTTGAGTAGGAAATTTTTTTAAAAAAAGAATAAAATATAATAGGCTTACTGTGGTGTGAAAGAAAAAAAATTTGATTTTGGAAATGAACTGGGGGAGAAGAGTTGTGATGTGGATTATATGGGTGAGGATGGAAGGAAGTTGATGCGCATCTGATTGGGAGGATGTGGTTACTTGTGCCCTGAATTATGGTTAAGAGAATTGTACAAAAGTAGGACATATTAAACCCCGTTGTGGTACACATCTTGCAGCAAGCGCAAAAAAAAGGGTTGTCAAGTAGGATGGCTACATGAGTGCAACAAAGGGGTGTGATAGCACAGAAAATGTAGACTCTCCGTGCACACTTTTTTTTGTATTATTGAATTATGAGCCGTGACAGGAAAAAGGTTAGGGTAAGTACATAATGGGCTAAATGAAAAGGAAATATGGTATGTACTTTCAAGAAGTTGTGGGAAGTGCTAGATGTATGATATAGACTTAAGAGGTGGCAATAGAGGGTTCATGGAAATTTACACTTAAGTTAGCAGCAATGCTTTTGGGAGAAGCTGTTCCCGACCATGAAGATAGAAAATGTGTTAGGAAAGATAAGTAGAATAGCTATAAAATAAAAGGCTTTATCAATAGCTCTCAAGACAGATAGGACTTGAGATAGGAAAGTCATTTGTGGAAGCACAAAGGGTTTCACAATTAGTGGATACTTGTGTTGCCAGCATGGGTCATTGAAATAGGTATGAAAGGCAGTGCAGTACCTATTATTTAGTAAGGGATCTTAAGAAGTGTAGGTCTCAGGTGCTTTTGGAGCCAAAAAATCCATGCTAATAAATTCTCAGATATTTGAGATATTTAGAAACCATTTGATATATTTGTATTAGCTCTGAGCTTGTGTAGGAAAATATGTAGGGCAAGGAAACATAGGAAAGTGGCTCTGGACATAAAAATGTATAAAAGTACTCACTTGTAAATAGTAGAGGTGTGTGTGTGTGTGTGGGAGATCAGTAATTAATAGAAAAATAGATATATTTTATTTTTTTGTAAATATTGGGAGTGCATACCAGAAGTAGGTCTGTAGAGTTATTTTATTGCTACAGTAAGGATAGTATTAGATAGAGCGCTTCAGAAGGGAGTGACTGAGAATACTAGCACTTACTGAGAATAGATCTAGGCGACAGTTTGATTGCTTATATTAAAATATATTCACATTTTATTTCTTTTATTGATTGTCATTCCATATCCACACCCAAAATAAATAACCAGACTTAAAATACATGCTTTCACTGTCTTTAAATATTAGAGTGGCAGGTGCTTCTTTTTAGAGTTACATTTAGGAAGGAGAACTAACCCATATCTGAATTGTGTCAATAGCTTAGTATTAAAGAACTCTTTCTTGTCTACAATTGGTGTAACAACAGCAGCAGTCAGATTGTAAGTACAGTTATTATTTTCTTATTTTTTGTAGGGTTTTTTCAGAGAGGACTTTGTGGTCTTCCAACATTAGAAGAGGCCTTTGTTGGTCTTTTTGACGCTGTTTTTTATGTCTTAATTGACATTGGTTTAAGAGTTAGGTGTATTTTGGTTTTAATTCAGTGAATATTAGGACTATGGATATGCGGGTACTACCATTGGATAGCCCGGAATTTTCTCTATTTTTGATGTCTTTTTGATATTTCTCATATTCTAAGTTTTAAGGGGTCATTTGCTCACTTTTCATTTCTAAAAGATAGCTCTTTAATTTTGTTTTTTGCATTTTATAGGCTAACCTTAAGTTTTAGGGTTAGGTGCTTAGTACCATTAAGTAGAGCTAATTTGACTCTATATTTTATGTCTCAATGTGGTCATAGCTTAATTTTGTGTTTTAAGGGTTTTAGTAGTTGTGGTGGATTTTTCTAAGTATTTTGGGATTTATTGGAGGGTTTTGGTGGTTTTCTGGCTTCAAGGAGGTCTGGCCGCCTTGGTTATAGAAGTCTGGGGAGTGTTTCTAGAGGGTTTTTATTCAATTTGGCTGTCAAAAGATCCAAATTCATTGCTGTGTATGGATTTTTTAGGTGGTGGTCTGTGTTTACATACTGAATAAGACAGTTTAGGGCAACCTTAATTATCATACAACCATCTAGTAATTATATCATTATTTCTCACTCAGGTTTCACAGTTTTTTGGCCACAATTGGCTGTGTTTGTTGCAAGGTTAGTTCTTCATTTAACTCAACTTTGGCAACTGGTTTCTCTGGTGTAGCTTTGCAACCTGCATCAAGTATTATTTCTGTTCTCTGTGCAACAAGTGCACAGTGTTTTGTTTTTCTGGTATGGATCTTTCTGAATTTCAGGTTTTCAGGTCCATTTTTTCTCAGTGGTCTGCTATTGGCTACTGTCTTGACTTGTAAAGCAGTCAAGAAGTGTGTTGGAAGGGGTACTGTAACAGTCTCTAATTTGCTGTAGCAAATAAATCTCACCTGGTATTTCTCAAAGGGACAGGGAGTTTTCTCTCCAGTTTTACTCCAACTCCCTTGTTTAAGGCCTACAGCTAGTACTATAGGATTGTCTACATTTCTGGTGCCCAACGTGGGGTGAGGATTTGTAGGCTTTTTGAATTTTCTGTTACTTTTGGACTCTCTTCTGTGGTTGGAGATTGGTTTTCTGGAATATATTGGACCATGGCTTCTGGACCCTCTTTCTCTAGTGGTGGCAGCGGCACTGTTGGTGCTGCTTAGGTTGGTAATCCTACTGTTTCTGTTAGGCCTTCTGTCAGAATTAAGTTTTGGAAGGGGCCTATTTTTATGGGGGAGGTTGTGAAGTTGTTTCTGGAGCTGTTTGAGGCAGCTGGGAATGTGGATGGTGCTTCTCACTTGGAAATGGTGAAGCAAGTCATCTTCTACATTGGTGACAGGGCTCTGGTGAAAGTTGCTGCTATGTAGGGTTATACGAGGAAATATTGGAAAATGTTGTGTCTGCAGATTACAGACAGGTGGGGATCCAGGTACTCTATGAAGGATCTCAATATGATTGCAAGTGAATGGCAATCTTATGGAGGGGTGGATAACCTCCATACTTATAGGAAGTTTCTGGCTCAGTTGGAGCCAGTGGTGGATTATATGGTTGATATGCAGGAGTTGGATAGTACTGACTCTCAAAGGGATATTTTCTGGTCTGCTTTGGCCAGGAGTTTTAGAATTGATGTGCTGAAGGAGTTGGAAAGGAAGGATAAGATGAAGATTCTTCCTAATGGGAATCAGAAATTTCCTGCCCTCTCTGTGGTAAAGGAGTGTGTGGAGGGTCATCTAAAACTGTTAGCAGTGGATTCTTGCCAAGAAGCTGGCACCAAGTATGTTAGCAAGGTCAGTAAAGCTTTTTCTGAAGATGTGGAGGAATCTAGGAAGAAGGAAAGTGTGAAAAAGGCAAAGGCTCCTGAGAAGCCTAAAGAGGTTGATCCAGTAGTGGAGCGGTTAGCTGATCTGACAAAGCAGCTACATATTTTTGTTCAGGAGGCTCAAAAGGCCAATAAGGCTCCTTCTCAGCCTAGAGATTTTGATAGGAGGGCTGGTAGAAGTAATCCTTGGGTCTGCTATTATTATAACAGGAAGAGCCACAAGTCTAATGATTGTTGGGCACTGCTTATGGATGTGTCTGAAGGAAAGGTAGAATTTGATGGGAAAGTGTTCAAGTTCCCATATAGTTCTTTTGTGAAGCCTAATGATGGTCAGGCTCCAGTAGACTTGGTGGAGAGGAGACATAATGTCAACTCAAGGAGGCCAAGATTTGACAAGTTGCCTAATGAGGCTTCTTCTTCTGGTAAAAGTGGAGATGATGGAAAGGGCAAGAGAAAGGAGGCTAATAGAGTCTCATTTACATCTTCTTTTGGTGGTTTGGAGTTGTATTCTTGTGGCGGAAATTTAAGTGGGGAATGCTTGGCTGCTTTTTATGATGTGGAAGTAGGAATGGTGGGAAGGCCTAAGAGAAGTGCTTAGGCCCAACCAAAGCCTAAGGCTTCAAAGGTGGATGCTAAGCTGAGTGCAGCTAGGAAGAAGTACAGCAATGAGGAGCTGTATAGAATGCAGAAGTGTATGGCAGATATGGCCCCCCTTAGTTTTGGGGCATTGGACATGAATGGTGAGCCAGTGCCTATGGATGTTGATTCTGACTCTGAGGAGGATGTCCCTTTGGCTTCATTGCCAAAGCCTTCTGGAGTTAGAGGTTCTGGTGAGGGATCTGGTTTGATTCCTGTTGGTGGTTCTGGTCCTCAAGAAGCTTAGAGGACCAAGGTAGTGAAGCAAAGAGCCCACTTTGAGAGGCCAGTGATTTCTGGACAAGTTAATGTTATGGAATCTGTCCTGGAAATTATGAATCAGGGTCAGGTTTCCCTTACTTATGGGGATTTTTATGCTAACAGTACTGGGTTGGCTGATAGTTAAAAAAATTTGTTGACCAGGAGAAGGGTTTCTTCTGGGGAAGTAGAATACATTTGTAATTCTTCTGAAAAATTTTGTGAGGGGTTGGAAACTCATTTCTCTGCACCTCTGGGTTATTTCAATGTCACTCTGAATGGCAGGGAGGCTAGGGCATTGGTGGATTCAGGTTCTTAGATTAACATGATTTCTTTGTTTGAGGCTACTTATCTGGGCCTCCCCATCAAGACAGATATTGGTGGAAATTTAAGAGGGATTGATGGCCATGTCACTGAATTGGTTGAAACACCTGAGTTTCAAAGTTAGATGTTGGTGGAGCCTGAGGGAAGGTTCATTTTTATATTGCCAAAAGAAGAGTAAAAGCTGTTTTGGCTGGGCCATTCTTGATGGATTTTCAAGCAAGAATTGGCTATTAATTTGATTTGGGAATCAGTTTGGAATTGACTGGTGAAGATAAAAGGAGGCTTCACATGAGGTTATCATCCCCTGGAGAGGATGATAGGGAAACCAGGCCTGGTTTTTCTTCAATGTGCTAGTTCATGGACTGCTGTAGGAGAAGAAGGGAAGTGGGTTCTGCTTCTGGTTTTTTGGAGTGTGGCTCAGGCTCTATTGGGAGTCTGTATTTTTCAGAGTGATGAGGGCTGAACACCCCAAGTGCTACAAGCTCTCCCAAAGATGAGGAAATTCCAGGCTGTAGTAGGTCAGCTCCCTTGGAGATATACCAAGTGGATTTTCAACTTTCTCTTCTTAATGTTTCTATTCTCTGCAAGTATTCTTCAAGTTTTTTATCAAGTATCTGCTCTCTCTCAAAATTCTCAATTATTTTTAATTCAAGTTAAAATAAGATGACTGGTTATATATCTTTATTGAAAGATATGCAAAAAAGCTGTGGAAAGGTGAGATTGTTGTCTAAACGTAAGTCCTCCCAGTTGTGCACTGCTAGGGATTCTTCTACACCTTTCAAAAACATTACCTTGGCTCCTTCTGTGAGCATTAAGGAAACCCCTGTGTATTTTTGTAGGATGGAAGAAAACTCAAGAAAAGAAAAGAAAAATTTCAAGATAACTGAAGAAAATCAAGAAAAAAATCTGAAGATAATCAAGAAAGAATACAAGAATTATTTTTGTAAAGATCATCAAGATCAATATTTGGGCCTCCAGCATGAGTTTATACTGCACATAATTTTGAAGAAAGAAGATCATCAAGATCAATTCTTGGGCCTCCAGCATGAGGATAAACTGCACAATTTTAGAAGATTTGATTCATCAGATGAATCAAGATTTTAAGACTTAGAAGATGGAAGTGAAGATGAAGATGTGAAATTGTGGAAAATTTTTGGGTTGGTGGGATTGGGGAATAAAAGCAATTCCTCCCAATTGTGTACCGCTAGGGTATCTTCTACACCTTTCAAAAACATTATCTTGGCCACACATGTGAGCAATGGGTAAGCCCTTTGTTTTTTTTCCAGGTCTTGTGGGGAAGATTTTTTGAATATTTCTCAAGTGGAAGGTGGAGCTTCAAGGTATAAGAAGGTAGCACAGAAGATAAGGCCTGTCAATGAGCCTATGACTGTAGGTTTTAATCCTCCTTTGAAGAGACCTCCTTTGTAAAGAGATCTGTACTGTACTTCTCTGGTAAAGAATAATCCTTATTTCTTGGAAACTGCTAGAGTTATTGTGGAAATATTTAAACTTCTTAATTTTGTTCCTGATGGGTGGTTGTCTGATGAGGAAAAGAAGTTGTTGTTGCACGTTATTGTGCTGAGTGAGAAAGAGGTGGCATTTGTTGAAGAGGAGAGGGGTGTGTTGAATCACTCTTATGGGGAACCTTACTTGAATCCTGTGGTTTGTCATGAACCTTTGAAAATCAAACCTATTCCAATTCCAGCTGCTATTAGGGATGATTTTGTAGAAATTTTTACAGAAAGAATCAGGACTGGGTTATACAAACAATCAACTTCTAGTTACTCAAGTCCAGTTCTCTGTGTAAAGAAGCAGAATGGGAAGCTAAGGGTGGTTCATGATCTTAGAGCCTTGCATAGAGTCACTATCAAGGATTCTGGGATTCTAACAAGTTCAGAGGACTTTGTGGAAGATTTTTCTGGAAGGTTGTGTTAGTTTTGGGTGATATTATGGGTTGTTATGATGAAAGGGAACTTCAAACAGATTCACAGCCACTTACAACTTTTGAGACTCCTTTGGGAAGGTTTCATCTAACTAGGTTGCCTTAAGGAGCAACTAATTCAGTAGAAGTATATCAAGCACAAATGGCTTGGATTTTATAGGATGAGGTTCCTACTCATGCTGGTATTGGTATTTATTATGGTGGAATCAAAGGTCCATGCACTGATTATGGGAATGAGGTACTGAAGGAGAAAGCAGGTATAAGGAGGTTTGTTTGGGAATATGCAATTACTCTAGAGAGAGTATTTTTTATGATTGAAGAGGCTGGTTTGACCATTTCTGGGTCAAAATTCTGTTTTTTTGTTCCTGCTCTGTAAATTTTGGGTTATGTGGTATGTAAGGAGGGAAGGATTATGGCAAAAAAAAAGGTTAATAAAATTCACTCATGGCCAATGCCTAAAAATACTACCAAAGTCAGGGGATTTTTGGGGGCTTGTGTGTATGTCAGAATTTTTATCAAAGATTTTTCTTTGTTGGCTTCACCTTTAAGGAGGCTGACCAGGAAAGATTCAGAGTGGGTATGTACTGAAGAGTGTGAAGAGGCTTTTCAGATGTTGAAAAAGATGGTATGTGAAGATATTTTTCTTCACAAGTTAGATTATGGTGTTAAAGCTTGAAAAATATATCTGGAAGTGGATTCAAGTTATATTGCTTCTGGTGCTGTTTTGTCTCAAGAAGATAAAACTGGGAGGGTCAAGCCTGTAAGGTATTAGTCTTTGGTATTTAAGGAGGTTGAATCATAATATTCTCAACCTAAGTTGGAATTGTGTGGTGTAGAAAAAATTTTGTAGAAGCTGCAAACTGTTTTATAAGGGCAGCATTTTGAGCTTCAGGTGGATGCAAAATATCTGGTTCAAGTGATTAACACACCTAGTCTTCCGAATGCTCCTATGACTAGGTGGGTGGAAATTATTTAGCATTTTTCTTTTGAACTGGTACACAAACCTGGAAAAACTTTTACAATTCCTGATATATTATCAAGGAGACCACCCACAGATGAAGATTTGGACTCTGAAGAATTTGATGAAGATGTTTCAGTGGTTAGGGCCAGAACAAAGGGTACTGAAGATTTTTACTACTCCCCCATGAGGCTAAACTGGATGATTGCTCTCTCCTCCCCCAAGAGGCTAAACTGGCTGGGTCTAATCTTGATTCTGGTGATCAGGATGTCTTTTTTGATGAAGATGGGGCTGTTTTTTTGGAATGGCTCAAAATTAGGTAATGGTGTTTTTTTAGTGAACTGGATTCTCTTAAGATTCAGTGGAAGGAAACAGGTGTACCAAATTTTAGGGATTGGTGTCCTTGTTGGGCTGGTTGTGATGCTCATGTGCACACTGGAGATTTTGATGACAGGGTTGTACCCTTGGATGTTGTTTTGTTGGATTTTGAAGATGAGACCTGGGGTCAAACTGGATTTTATTTTACTTTGCTAGAATATCTAATAACCTTGGAGAGGCAAGATACTTGTGATGATGATTCTTGGGTGGCAATCAAGAAGAAGAGTCCTTGATTCTATGTGTCAGGAAAAATGTTGATGAGGAGGAGAAATCCAAATCCTCAAGTAGTGCTGACTCAGAAGAAGGTTCAAGAAATTGTGATGAAGTCTTTTCATGAAGACCTTGGTCATAGAGGCTTTGGGGAGACTTATAGGAGAGTAGAAGATAGATTTTGGTGGCCAGGTATGAAGTTGGCTGTTCAAGGTTGGGTTCAATCTTGTGAAGAATGTCAAAGAAGAAGTCACTTGAAGCCTAAAGAGGTTAGCCATGCTACTGGTGAATCAACTTTGTTTGGAAGAGTTAGTCTGGGAGCTAGCCATATTAAAGAGGGCAGGTATAAATACTTGATTTTTGCCAGGGAAGATTTGTCTGGTTGGGTTGAGGCAGTGCCTCTGGATAATTTGACCGCAAAAAATGTGGCAGAATTTTCGAAGAAGTAATGGGTGTTTAAATATGGGTTGATGAAGTTGGTGACTGTTGATGGTGTTCCAGAGTTTGAAGCTGAATTTAAAGAAGCTGTGGCAAGTATTAGTTCTAAAGTTAGAGTGGCTACACCTTATTATCCTGAATCTGAAGGCATGGTTGAAAGAGGAAATCAAGTTATCAAGAGGGCTTTGTTGAAGATGTGTGTAGATAGTCCTGAAAAGTGGAGGAATTATTTACCCTTGACATTATTTTCTGATAGAGTCACTGTGAAAAGTTAGACTGGTCATTCTCCTTATGATTTAATGTTTGGTCAGAAAGCTGTTCTACCAGTGGATTTGGAAGCTTTATCCTATCTTGGAATTAAGTGGGATGATGTGTGCTCAACAGAAGATTTTCTCTGTGCCAGGATGCAAAAGTTGGAATGTAGAGAGGAATGTCAAGAGAAGGCATACTCTAGAATGATGAAGATAAGAAATAAATCATTCATATACTGGGACAAGAAGTTGGCTCATGGACTCAGGAATCCCTTGAAACCTGGTTGTTTAGTTTTGGTGTATAATAGAAGTTTGGAGAGTCAGTGTGGAAAAAAATTTTCTGGCATATGGAATGGACCTTACAGAGTCAGATCTCAGGTGTCTGGAGGTTCTTATGTTTTGGAGGAGTTAGATGGTGCAGTCTTAATGAATAGAGTGGCTGCAGATCAGGTGAAGAGATTTTACCCAAGAGGCACTTGAATTGAAGAAGATTGACTCCACAGTGAGGATAAACTATGGAACATTCTTTAAATTTTGGATTTTGGTGATGCTGTGCATCTGTTTTATTAAAAACTTGTTTGTTAGAAGGTACCCATGGGTGGGGTTTCTAAATTCGATCTTGGAAAGTATAGGGGTAACTGATAAGCAGGCTTCTCTTTAGAACAGTTACCTCAGATTTTCTGTTTCCAACCCCTTCTCTTAATTTGGTTGAACCCTAGTATTGGTTTCTCTTCACAGGGTTTAGTCCTCTATGACTTTAAACTGGAAACTCTTTTGGTCTTCAAGTGCTGGAATCTTCATGCTTATTGCTTTTGGTTTACTGTGTTGGATGTTTTATTTTTGTTAGAAGGTACACAGGGGGAGCTTCTAGATTTTATTTTGGGAAGTGTGAAGGTAACTGATGAGCTGGTTGCTCTGTAGAAGAGTTACCCCATAATGTCTTTTTCAAGTATTTTTTTTGTCCTAGTTTAATCCTAGTTCTGGTTTTTGTTATTCAGGTTTCAAGTCCACTTTGACTTTAAACTGGCTTGGGACTGGCTTTTTTGACCTATTTTGATTGGTGGTGGATCACTGGTGGTCTCCCATCATTTTTACGTATTGGAGGGAGCCCACCCAGTGATCATATCTTTGGACTGGACTTTCTATGGAGCCAGACTTTTTTTTTCTTCCTTTGATTTTGTGTCAATGGTTGTATTAGATATTGGTTTTAGATTATTTTATTTTTTCTCTTTTTTTCTTTTAAATTTTTATGGGGGTTAATAGGATATAAAGAGGGAAACATCACAATATTATATTATATGGTGTCACCACATCAGGGTCACCTGGATGTGGGCAAGCATTGGTGGGGAAAGGCTCATCAATTGTCTGGGCAATGCTATTTTCTTTTTTATCCTTATCACATTTTTTTATTATTTACTTTAATTTCTATTCATTTCATCTTATTTTTATTGATATTATTTTTCTTAATTTATTTTTGTCTCAATTCATTTTAAAATTATTTAATGGTGTATCCACATCAAGCTGCACTTGGATGTGGGTAAGGTATCAGGAGACCAGCTCATCAATTGGCTGGGGGATACCATTTGTAATTAATATTTATTTCATATTATTATTATTTATTTCATTTTAAATTCTCAGCTCTCATAACTTTTTGGGGAAATATGTTTAATTACTTTCAAGTTTTCTTTAGCATGTTAGCAGTTTCAGTAATAATCAGTAAAAATAAAAAATAAAAATAAAAATAAAAATAAAAATAAAAATAAAAATAAAAATAAAAATAAAAATAAAAATAAAAATAAAAATAAAAATAAAAATAAAAATAAAAATAAAAATAAAAATAAAAATAAAAATAAAAATAAAAATAAAAATAAAAATAAAAATAAAAATAAAAATAAAAATAAAAATAAAAATAAAAATAAAAATAAAAATAAAAATAAAAATAAAAATAAAAATAAAAATAAAAATAAAAATAAAAATAAAAATAAAAATAAAAATAAAAATAAAAATAAAAATAAAAATAAAAATAAAAATAAAAATAAAAATAAAAATAAAAATAAAAATAAAAATAAAAATAAAAATAAAAATAAAAATAAAAATAAAAATAAAAATAAAAATAAAAATAAAAATAAAAATAAAAATAAAAATAAAAATAAAAATAAAAATAAAAATAAAAATAAAAATAAAAATAAAAATAAAAATAAAAATAAAAATAAAAATAAAAATAAAAATAAAAATAAAAATAAAAATAAAAATAAAAATAAAAATAAAAATAAAAATAAAAATAAAAATAAAAATAAAAATAAAAATAAAAATAAAAATAAAAATAAAAATAAAAATAAAAATAAAAATAAAAATAAAAATAAAAATAAAAATAAAAATAAAAATAAAAATAAAAATAAAAATAAAAATAAAAATAAAAATAAAAATAAAAATAAAAATAAAAATAAAAATAAAAATAAAAATAAAAATAAAAATAAAAATAAAAATAAAAATAAAAATAAAAATAAAAATAAAAATAAAAATAAAAATAAAAATAAAAATAAAAATAAAAATAAAAATAAAAATAAAAATAAAAATAAAAATAAAAATAAAAATAAAAATAAAAATAAAAATAAAAATAAAAATAAAAATAAAAATAAAAATAAAAATAAAAATAAAAAAAATAATATTAAAAATAATATAAAATAAAATAAAAATAAAAATAAAATAATTTTTTTATAATGGCTAATTAATATTGTTTCCTCAATTTAGTAATTTAGTAATTTATTAATTTCTTTTTGTTTCAATAATTTATGTCAGTAAGAAGAAGCCTCTAGCAGTTGGTCCAGATTATGTTTGTGTATTTGTTTTTTGTTGGGATTGGAGGAAGAACTATGTTCCTTGTGGTGTAGGGGGCTGGAGAGAGTGTATGGACAGTAATGTTCAGGAAACGGATTGGAAGGTAATTTTTTAGTAGAAGTAGAAGAAGCTGGGATGGAGTGTTGGAAGGTGTGCTTAACTATTCTAGAAATCCTCTAGTGGTCATCAAAAATTTGTTTCCTCAGGTTCTTTTCAAAGTCATTCAAGGATCCATGAAGAGCAAAGGCTTTAAGCGTGTTTGAACACATCATACTTAGGTGTTGCTTCATATTTGCATAACCCAGTGTTAATGTGGTTTCTAGAGGTTGGCCGATCCCAATTGCAGTTTCAGGAGGTGGGGTGCCAACCAAACAGAAGAATTGGATCAGTAATTGTTTTCTAGTGAATAAATTAGATCTATTAATTTTTTACTTACAGATTGGAAGCTCATCAAATTTGTAAGCGGCCGGAATCTGGACTTTTGAAGGATTTTGAATGGATTTAGTAGGAGGATCAACCAGATGGAGGTATTGATTTTCATGAAAATCCTCTAAATGGTGTTGAGAATATGAACTAGAAAGAGGACGCTCGTGTGGCCTGGTTGGAAGAGCAGGGCTTTTATTTTTATTGTTGATATTGTTGCTTGGATCAGTTTGGTTGGATACTGGTGGTGGAGTACCAGGTTGTTTGTAGGATGGAGCAGGAGAAGGTTACCTGGAAGTTGATTGGGATCTTCTGGATGAAGATCAGGAAGAAATTTAACTTTCAGAAGAGTAATTGGCTGGCAGAGAAGAGGTGTAGTTAATTCTTCTTGTTTGAGAGGGAGATTTTTTTCTGGGAGTAGTGTTTGGTGCTCTGGTGTCTTCTTGAGGTTCTCTGTACGGTCTTCTAGAAGTTCTAGAATTTATGGCATTTTTGGATGAAGAAATTGTTGAGCTTATTTCTCTCAGAGAACTAGGAGGTTGCTGCATGGAGTTGTTGGTGTTAACTGGTGGAATGTGGCTGTTTTCTGGCTGAATTTGGAGGTTTTGAGACTTATTTTTGTTTCCTAGAGAGGCGGGAAGGCCTCCTGGACACAGTCTAGAAGCCTGGGAGCTGATTTTGAAGCTGTTTTAGCTGAATTTTCTTAGATAAAGGCTGTTTCTTGAGATGATAAAGCAGGTCTTTTAGAGAGTGTTCTGGGGACGGAGCGGCATGATCTTCTGAATGGAGCTAAAGTTAAAGAAGAGGAAGCAGGACCTAGATATGGGGATCTGATAGGATATCTAGAGATGTGTTGGTGTGAAGGTTAAGGTGGTGGTATAGTATAATTTGGTTCTCTGTCACATTTTTTATTTTGTAGTTGCAAGAATCACAGACCCTGTTGTAGAGATTGGCTTCAGGAGTTGGAAGAGTGAAAGTGCAAGGTCTGCACATGTGGATACAATGTTTTCAAGCATAGTCCTTGGGAGCAGTTAAACAAGGAAGGTCTGATGGGTCAAAATCTGGGGATCCAGCCATGATATGTGATGGGACAACAATGAAGAGAAAATAGATAAAAGAAAGTTTTTATCAGTGATGGGTAGATGATGAAGAGAAAGTATAAGTTCAGTAGGGTGGTTGCGGAGTATTGTGTATAAAATTGGCTCTGTCGTTTTATGCAAGGTGTGGAAAGTCCATCAAAAATTTAAACTGAAAACTATGGTCAGTCCATCAAGACTTTAAAATGAAGAATGGTATAGTCCCCCAAGACTATAAACTGAGGATGGTTTGATGGTTGAGTCCTTCACGACTATAAACTGATAATGTGGTGTTGGTGTGATTCTGGAAGAGGGAATCCAAAGGGGAAGTCTCTGAATTTAGGTAAGGCAAGTTTGGGGGTAACTGATGAGCTGGCTGATCTGTAGAACAGTTACCCCAAAGTTTTAGTTTATTTTCTTTGGTCTTTAATGGTTTGATCTCTGGTTCTGTCTTTATGATTTAGAATTTGAGTCCCCCAAGACTATAAACTGAGGGTTTTGAGTTGCGCAAAACTATAAAATGAGGGCTGTTAGTGCCCAAAGACTTAAAACTGAGCATGGGTCCCCCAAGATATTAAACTGAGGAATTTCTTATGATTGGCTATATTCAGGAAGTCTGGAGATCGGTCAAGAATTTTTCATTTCTAAGTCAAAAATTTCAATCAACAGTCAAGTGGTATAGAAGGTTTTTTGTTCAGAGGAGTGTTTTTGGAACTTGTCCTTAATGGTGGGCAAGTGGTTAGGTGTTGGTTGTTCAATGGATCCTACATTTTCATCATCACTGTCAGAATATGGAGGGACTGAGAAGTCATCAGTTTTATAAGTAGAAGGAAGGAATAAATTTTTCTTTTACCATCAGATGGACCAAGCATGGTGTAAGTGGTTTCTGTAGTTATGTTGGCACTCTTCTTTGAAGGGTGTAGTTGACTAATCTGGGTATCAGGATGGATGGCCTGGATCTTTTGGTGCTGGTAGAAGATGGACCAGGTTTAGGTGGAAGGGAAGCTGTTGAAGATGATAACAGACCAGATCTGAAGCAAGTATTCTTTCTGGATTGTCAGACATCACAGGAGGTTCTGTATGGATGAGCTAGTGGTGTTATGGTGCCGATTAGATTGTTGTCAATGCAGTATTGGAAAGGGCCTATGTCAGAGGCAGATTTTGAAAGAAAGCTGAACATGGTGGATGTGATGAAGGAGAATGTGGACATTCTCAATTGGAGGGAGGATGTGGTCTTCCAACATTAGAAGAGGCCTTTGTTGGTCTGTTTGGCGCTGTTTTTGTATGTCTTAATTGACATTGGTTGAAGAATTAGGTGTATTTTGGTTTTTATTCAGTGAATATTGGGACTATGAGTATGTGGGTACTACCATTGGATAGTCCAGTATTTTTTCTATATTTGATGTCTTTATGATATCTTTCATATTCCAAGTTTTAAGGGGTCATTTACTCACTTTTCATTTCTAAAATATAGCCGTTTAAATATTTATTTGTATTTAATGGGCAAACCTTAAGTCTTAGGGTTAAGTTCTTAGTACCATTAAGTAGAGCTAATTTGGCTCTATATTTTATGTCACAATGTTGTCATAGCTTAATTTTGTGTTTTAAGGGTTTTAGTAGTTGTGGTGGATTTTTTTAAGTATTTTGGGCTTTATTGGAGGTTTTTGGTGGTTTTCTGGCTTCAGGGAGGTCTGGACGCCTTGGTTATAGA
The DNA here is from genome assembly GCA_030280995.1 of Hemileia vastatrix. NCBI lineage: Eukaryota > Fungi > Basidiomycota > Pucciniomycetes > Pucciniales > Zaghouaniaceae > Hemileia > Hemileia vastatrix. The sequence goes on from JASXTE010000005.1 coordinate 33,447,617, forward strand.
AGGCTTGGGAGTTTTTCTAGAGGGTTTTTATTCAATCTGGCTGTCAAAAGTGCCAAATTTGTTGCTGTGCATGGATTTTTTAGGTGGTGGTCTGTGTATACATACTGAATAAGACAGTTTGGGGCAACCTTAATTATCATACAGTCATCTGGTAATTATATCATTTTTTCTCACTCAGTTTTCACGGTTTTTTGGCCACAATTGGCTGTGTTTTTTGCAAGGTTAGTTCTTAATTTAACTCAACTTTGGCAACTGGTTTTTCTTGTGTAGCTTTGAAACCAGCATCAAGTATTACTGCTGTTTTCTGTTCAACAAGTGAACAGTGTTTTGTTTCTCTGGTGTGGATCTTTCTGAATTTCAGGGTTTCAGGTTCTTTGGTTCTCAGTGGTCTGCTATTGGGCTACTGTCTTTACTTGTAAAGCAGTCAAGAAGTGTGTTGGAATGGGTATTGTAACAGTCTCTAATTTGCTGTAGCAAATAAATTTCACCTGGTATTTCTCAAAGGGGCAGGGGTTTTTCTCTCCAGTTTTACTCTAACTCCCTTGGTCAAGGCCTATAGCTTGTACTATAGGATTGTCTATAACATAGTCAAGTTGGTGCTTCAGTGGAAGAGTTGTAGGATCTATAAAGAGTGGATAAAGAGCTGTTATCAGAGTATAGTGTAGGGCTGTATTAAAGAAGAGCATAGTTAATATAGGCTTTTAGTGCTTATTTGTTTTTGCTTATAATTAGAGTAGTTAAAAAGGTAGAATGGATCCTACAGCTACTACATCCAAGGTCACTCAGGAGAGGGTCAAATTGCCAAATTTGACAGATTTGTTACTACCAAGGATAACTACAATTATTCAATGTAAAGATGAAATCTTGTGTTTTGTGGGAATCAATACCAACAAGATCTTACATAGGTTTGAACAAGCAGTTGAAGTTCATGGTGCAACTGAATATGATATCGTGTTCTGAGTATTTTTCTTTGTATCAAATAAGTGCATGGATGATCTGGAGGAACTAAAAGGTGACAAAGAGTGTGATTAGTCAGCTCTAAAGGAACAGATGCTTAAGAGATGTCTAAAGATTACCAAGGAGACTAGGTACATGATTAAGGATCTAGATGCCTTGTTAAATAAGGTTAAAGCTAGAGGGGGGTCTGAGACCCTAAGGAATTTTAAAGCTTCAGGGAATAGTTTGATTTTATGGTCAAATATTTGGTTAGTAACAAAGACTTCAGTGATAATAATGTGTCTTTAGATTGGTTTTTTGAAGCTTTAGCACCAGAAGTTGAAGACTGGGCAAAGAGATGCTTAGATAATGAAGGAATGTTAGTAAAGAAGAGGGACGGTGTGGTAGCCTAAAGTTTAGTACGGCACCTAAATACGTAAATGGAGTTATTACGGCGTGCAAGATTGGCGTTATTATTTTTTATAAAAGGGTTTTATTTAATTATTTGAGTTTTAAATATGAAGAAATTGGTCACGAGCGAATGCCTACACGAAAACAATTTATTTTACGGAGAAAACTTATTTTTACGGTCTGAAAATTTATAAGTATCAAGTCGAGTCACTCAAGAACCTTGGGAAATTTTCCCAGAATTTTTACTATTTTTCTTATATTTTAAAATGAATTTTAAAGTTTTATAGAAATATTTTCGTTTTCAAAAATTACTTAACTTTGATGAATTTTCACGGAATAATTAGAGCTGCGCAGACTACGAAAATTAGTTTGGTAGGTAAAGGGGAAGTAGCTCTATTATGTGTAATTTTTCTAGATTTTTTATTATGGTTTTAAGGTTCTAAATTGAGTCCGGAAGTCCGGACGGACTCCGTTTCGACTCCGTACGGACTCCGTACGGACTCCGCTTTGACTCCGTACGGACTCCGTACGGACTCCGTTCCGGCTCCGGATTGACTCTGGAAGAGCTCTGGAGGGGAAAATTTAGGCACGTGACTAGGAATACTTAAGCGACTCTCAAACTCGAAATTGAGGGGGGGGACACATCATTCAGCTTAATCATTGACCACCACAGTCTCATTTTTTATTACTCAACAAATTAAAATAACTTGTAATACCCTTATAACATTATTATTTTTTTTTACATAACATCTTAGAAATACAATTCAACAGTTTAAATAACACTTCATACAGGGTATCTTTAGAAAGGTCTTCGTCGCTGGGACTTGATTATTGCTGTCTCATATAAATTTAAAATATTATAAAAACATAAAAGTCAATCTTTACAGATCTTTCACTGGTACACCTTAATTGTTGTTATCAGTATTTCTTTCTCAACAGCCACTTTCATTAAATCTCAATAAGCGTTAATTATTTTAGAGTTTCATTATTTTTATCAATCAGATTCAAGTAGATTGGTTAGCTTAGTGATTTAGAATTCCCATTTTGTTATTTTTATTGGAAGGACGGGGTTTTCAGCTAAATCCACATATCTCCTCCGGATTCTGCTTACAGCAAGGCGACTGTAAGAGTTTACCTTACCATAGTTGGCGCCCAACGTGGGGTTCGAAATCTCTAGCTTTTTCTAGGACTTACTTGGATCTAGGACTTTCTTAGCCTGCAAGAGGCTTATTCTCTGGAACTCTAATTGGATTTTGTTATTGGCCTGCAAGAGGCTTGTTATTTTAACGGTTGTTAACGCTTTTCTTATGTTTTGGGATGTCTTCTACTAGTGGAACTGCTGTGTTGGCTGCTGGTGTAACTGTTAGGGCATCAGTAAGGATTGTATCTTGGGTTGGGCCCAAGTTTTCTGGAGATGATTTAGAAGGATTTTTACATAGGTATGAAACTGCAGCTGCGATTGATGGTGCTTTACCTTTGGATATGGTGAAGCAGATTAGGTTCTTTATTTTGGACAGAGAGGTGGAAAAGGAGGTTATTTCTATGGATGGTTATAAAGATCAAGATTGGAGAAAGCTCAAGATGGAAATGGGAAAAAGGTGGCCAAAAGTTTATTCATTGGAGGATCTAAAGGATATAGCTAGGAAATGGGAATCAAAAGGTGGTGTAACATCTCTGCATCAGTATCATCAGTTTATGGTTGAATTTCAGGTGGTTCTGGATTATTTGTTGGAGTATGAAATTTTATTTCATGATAATGCATCAAAGTATATTTTTTGGGATGCTATGGGGGAAAAGGTTAAGAAAGATGTTTTGATGGTGCTTATTAATGCGAATTTAATGAAGGATCTTCCCGATGGAGAAACTAGGATTCCTGGTATGGAGGTGCTAAAGAAGGTTATTTTGGAACATCTGGATACTCATAACTCTGTTGATTTGGACTCTGGAGAAGACACTGAGGTCGCTCAAGAGATAGAAGAGGATGGTTTAAAAGAACTAGTTTCTGATGAAATTTTGGATTCAGCCATTCCTGAAGATTTCGTCCAGCCTGAAGATATTATTTTTGTTGACTCTTCTGTTTGGAAAGAAGAGATTTTTGAAGATGAAGATATTGTTGTCATTAATGACAAAATTTTGGATGATGGGGATAATTTTGTGTTGAATGATTTGGAATTGGATTTAGAGGATTTTTCGCCTCAGTTTTTGTCTTCAGAAGCAGAGACTGTCTGTAATGAAGATATGGATATGGTGGATTTGTTACAATCTCAGGGAGAGATTGTTAAGGAGGATATGGTTTTCCCTGCACTAATAAAGAGTGTAGTGGTATTTGATAATAGAGTGCATAAATTGGATGCACTCATATTTTTGAAAAGGGTAGTTTATTTTTTATGTCCAATGGTAGGACAAATTATGGGGGTTTATTTTTGGGTTTTATGGAATTGGTGGATAAGCCCTTGGGGCAAAATTATGGATTATCTCCAGGGGATATCAAGAATTTAATTCCTCCGAAATGAGGATAAACTACCTAAACTCGGCTGAAATTTTTTTTATCGTTATGTCTTCAATTTATTCAGGATTCAAATTATTATGAATGCCCTCATTTTTTGGGGTAGCAGGGGCTGATCGCTTTAATGTTGTAATCTCTCCTCAGGATGAGATCCCGGATTGCAATAGGTCAGCTCACTTGGAGATAATTCAAGTGGATTCTCAATTATTTTCTGTTAATATTACTTTGGAGTGCAAATACGTTTTGGACTTTTTTATATGTTTATTGGATTTACCCAGTTTTTCTATTAAATTTAAAAATGGTAAAAAAGGCAAAATGGGCCAAATTAGGTTGGATAAAAATTGGAAGGGTATGTTTTATGACCTCCAGCAAGAGGTTAAACTGCAATTAACTCATCAAAACTCAATAAAAAATCTCAGTATAAGTAAAACACAAAAAAATAATTTTTGTGAAAATTCATTTCCGGACCTCCAGCAAGAGGTTAAACTGCAATTATCTCCTTCTATCACGGGCCTCCAGCAAGAGGTTAAACTGCAATTATCTCCTTCTATTTTGGACCTCCAGCAAGAGGGTAAACTGCAAAAATCACATCAAAATCAAATAAAAAATCTCGGTATAATTAAAACTCAAAAAAATAATTTTTGTGAAAATTCAATTCCTGTCCTCAGCAAGAGGTTAAACTGCCAACTTTCTTTACGGGTGATTTACTGTTGGATAAGGGAAGAAAGGTGTTGGAAAATCTGTTTATAAATTAGACGAGGGAAAGGAGAAAAGGGTAAAATTTAAAAACGAAATAAAATATTTTTCTAATTTTTCTTATTCCGATTCTGACGATGAAGAAGATTCATTTGATGAAAGTTTTAATGGCGATGTTTTACCTCAAGTTAATTTAGATGTGGACGCAGCCAAATATAAGAAAGTAGCAAATAAAGTTCGACCTATTAATGAACCGCTACCTGCTGAGTTAAATCCACCTTTGAGAAGACCAAGGTTATCAAGAGATCCTTATGAAAGTCCCTTGGTAAAGAATCTGCCTGAATTTTCTGAGACGTCAAGAATCACTTTTGAGAGACTGGGTGTTGTTAATTTTGGACCTGATGGTTGGTTGTCTGGAGAAGAGAAGAAGTTGTTGTTGGATGTGATGGTCAAGCGAGAGAAGGCCATTGCTTTTGTAGAAGAGGAGAAGGGTGTGTTGAAGCATTCCTATGGGGAGCCTTACAAGATTCCTGTGGTATGTCATGAACCGTGGCAGCAGAAACCGATTCCTATTCCGGCTGCATTAAAAGAAGCCTATATTGAAGTTGTCAGAGAACGGATACGCACTGGACTTTATGAGCAATCAACGTCAAGTTATTCTAGTCCGGTATTTTGTATCAAGAAACCGAATGGCAAGCTTAGAGTTGTTCATGATCTTAGGGAATTAAATAGGGTTACAATAAAGGATGCTGGGATACCGCCTAGTGCTGAGGAGTTTGTTGAAGCGTTTGCAGGGAGAGTGTGTTATGGTTTAGGAGATATTATGGGTGGATATGATGAGAGAGAGTTACATCCGGTTTCAAGGCCTCTCACTACATTCGATACGCCACTTGGACGTTTACAGTTAACAAGATTACCTCAAGGAGCAACGAATTCGGTTGCAGTTTATCAAGCTCAGATGGCTTGGATCCTTCAAGATGAAATTCCACAATATGCTGGAATCTTTATAGATGATGGAGGAATTAAGGGACCAACAACCGACTATGATGACCAGGTGTTGGAAGAGAATCCCGGGATACACAAATTCATTTGGGAGTTTGCAATTACTTTAGAAAGAATCTTGTTTCGAATTGAAGAGGCTGGTTTAACTATTTCAGGTTCAAAATTTTCATGTTGTGTGCCAGCCTTAGAAATATTAGGCCATGTGGTATGTAGAGAGGGTAGGATTATGTCCAAGAAGAAAGTTAACAAAATTAAGTCTTGGCCAAGACCCAAGAATACGACCGAAGTTAGAGGGTTTTTAGGCGTTTGCGTATATGTTAGAATGTTTATCAAGGACTTTTCTTCATTGGCATCTCCATTGAGACGGTTAACGAGAAAGGATGCAGACTGGGAGTGGGATGAAGAGTGTGAGAAGGCGTTTGTGAAGTTGAAGGAAGTTGTGGGGAAGGATTTAGTCCTGCACAAGTTGGATTATGGAAAAGATGCTGGCAGAATTTATTTAGCAGTTGATTCAAGTCAGATTGCAGCTGGGGCGGTTTTGTCTCAGATTGATAAAGCTGGTTACATCAGGCCAGTTAGGTATGAATCTGTAGTATTTACTGAGGTTGAATCAAGATATTCTCAACCAAAATTGGAATTATGTGGTGTGGCGAAAATACTGAAGAAACTTCAGCATATTTTGTGGGGGCAACATTTTGAGTTGCAAGTGGATGCGAAATCGTTAATCCAGATGATTAATTCCCCAAGTTTACCGAACGCACCCATGACGAGATGGGTAGCTTTTATTCAACATTTTTTGTTTGATTTAGTTCATAAGCCTGGCAAAACTTTTACTATGCCAGATGGTTTATCAAGGAGACCACCCACTGAAGAAGATTCAGACTCAGAAGAGTTCAATGAAGATATACCTATTATCAAAGCCAGCACTAAAGGAGCTGAAGACTTTCCATACCTCCCCCATGAGGTTAAACTGGCAGGACTATTGTGTTTAGATTATGGTGTTGATGACATCCACCAAGAGGATAAACTGGAAAATAGTTTTTATGTTAATAAAGGTGTTGGAAAAGGTGTAGATAAATTCGGCAGAGAGGAGGTAGAAGAAGAAGTGGTGTATGTAGAGGAAGATGGATTGGTAGTGTGGGATAGTAGTAAATTAAGGAATGGTGTATATGTTGGAGAATTAGAGAATTTAAATAAAAAGGTGGATAAAGAGAAAGAGGTATTTTTGAATACGGTTTTCGAAGGATCCAAAGGTTCAGAAGAAAAACGTCGACATAGCTTGATTAAAAATTTATTTAGGGGTCAACGATTATTGGCTCATTCATGTGCAGGTGATATTGGTGATAGAGAAGTCCCTATTGATGTTATATTAATCGATTTTCAAGATGAAGTCTGGGGTCAGACTGGTTTTTATTTTTTGTTAGTGAAATATTTGTTGACTTTAGAGAGGCCAGAAGATTGTGAAGACGATGAATGGGTGGCTATCAAGAGGAAGTCATCTACGTTTTACCTATCTGGTCGACGTTTAATGAGGAGGAGGTATCCAAATCCTCAAGTAGTTATAACTCAACAGAAGGGGCAAGAATTAATTTTGAAATCACTGCATGAAGATCTCGGGCATAGAGGCGTTGGAGAAACATTTAGAAGAATTTCTGATCGATTTTGGTGGCCTGGCATGAAGATGGCTGTTAAACAGTGGGTTCAGTCATGCGAAGAATGTCAAAGACGAAGTTATTTAAGGCCAAAAGAACCTGGACGCGCGACCGGTGAATATACGCTCTTTGGAAGAGTTAGTTTAGATGCCGTTCATATAGAAGAGGGACGGTATAAATATTTAATTGTGGCCAGAGATGATTTATCTGGTTGGGTAGAGGCAGCGCCTCTTATTAATTTAACTGCCAAAAATGTGGCAGAATTTTTTTTGAATAATTGGGTATATAGGTATGGGGTGATGAAGTTGGTAACAGTAGATGGAGGTCCTGAATTTGGGACAGAGTTTAAAGAGGCCGTATTGAAAGTTGGATCAAAGGTTAGGGTAGCAACCCCATATTTTCCTGAAGCTGAAGGCATGGTTGAAAGAGGGCATCAAGTTATCAAGGATGCTTTAGTTAAAATGTGCGGGACAAGTGCTGAAAAGTGGAGGCACTATTTACCTTTAGTTTTATTTGCTGATCGAATCACTGCCAAAAGGACGACCGGATTTTCACCTTATGAACTTGTTTTTGGACAGAAAGCAGTTTTACTGGTTGATTTAGAAGCTGAATCATATCTTGGAGTTGACTGGGACACGGTCAAAACTACTGAAGAATTATTGTGTGCAAGAATGATGCAGCTAGAAAAGAAAGAAGAATATTTAGAAAAGGCATATTTGCGGATGATGAAGATCCGAAATCAATCAGTTAGATATTGGGATGAGCGGTTGGCACATCGATTAAGGAAACCTTTGAACCCAGGTGATATGGTCTTGGTGTATAATAGGAGTCTAGAGAGTCAATGGGGAAAGATGTTTGCAGATAGGTGGAATGGACCATATAAAATCAAGGAGCAAGTTTCCGGCGGTTCATATGTGCTAGAAGAGTTGGATGGAGTAGTATTAAAGAAGAGGGTAGCGGCCGATCAAGTGAAACGGTTCTATCCTAGAGGCACCAGGAGTGCCGAAGTCTTCCTCCGCAATGAGGATAAACTATGAAATTTCTTAAATTTTATCAACTCCGAAATGAGGATAAACTACAATTTTAATGACTTTTATTAAATTTATGGATTCCTCCGCAATGAGGATAAACTATGATATCAATGAAATTTTACGGATTCCTCCGCAATGAGGATAAACTATGAAATTTCTTAAATTTTATCAACTCCGAAATGAGGATAAACTACAATTTTAAATGACATTTATCAAATTTTATACCTCCGCAACGAGGATAAACTATCTTCTTATTTTTATCAAAAATACTTTACTATCGTTACACTTCCTATGGACAACGAAATTGTGATGAAACTTAACGAAATGCAAGAAGACCTTCTTTGAAATTTTCAAAATTAAAAATTCTTAAAATATGGGTGAAGATAGCGTTGGAAAATTTTTTTTAAAATTTATTGGAAGAAGTGTTCACAGGGGAACCTTCTTAATTTAATATTGGCAAGTGTGGGGGTAATTGATGGGCTGGCTGCTCTATACACAATTACCCCATAATGTTCGTTTCCAAAATTTTCCCTGTTTCTAGTTGAATCCTGGCTTTGTCTTTTAATTTTAGGAAGTCCACTAAGACTATAAACTGGAACGAATCAAGAGACACCGCTCTCAACGCCGGATTCAAGATTCTTTTTATTTTATTTTGTTTTTGATTTTTTATGTTAGATTGTGATTTCTTTTCTTTAATATATATTATGAATTATTGTAAAGGTGATGCTCACTGGTGGTCTCTAATCATTTTTATAAATTGGAGGGAGCCCACCCAGTGATCATCATTATAAAAATTATCTTTTAAAAACTTTCATTTATTTTCTTTTCTTTTCAATTTCTTAAAAAATTGTGTAACCACATCAAGTTGCACTTGGATGTGGGTATGATGTCGAGGGTACGGCTCATCAAATGGCCAGGGGGCATCTTTTAAAATTTTATTTTAAAATTTTTTTTTTTTAGTACTTTTTTTTATCTTTCTTTTCACATTCATTTATCTTTCTTTAAAATTAAATTTTAACTTTTATTTCAAAACTATCTTTTCTAAAATCTTTTATTTTAAATTTAAATAAAAAAAAAATAAAAAAAAAATAAAAAAATAAAAATAAAAAAATAAAAAAAAATAAAATAAAAATAAAATAAATAAAAAAAATAAAATAAAATAATAATAATAATAATAATAATAAAATAAAAATAAAAATAAAATAAAAATAAAATAAATAATAAATAATAAAATAAAAATAATAAAATAAATAATAATAAAAAAAAAAAAAAAAAAAAAAATTAAAATTAATTAATTAAATCAAAATTATTATTATATTTCTTAGTTTTATTTTTTTAGTTTTCATTCTTTTTAGTTTTATTCATTTAGTTTAGACAGGAAACAGGGTCTAGGGGAACTCAATACGTATGGGATTTTACTTCAAGACATCTGTTAGTCCTCCAAGACTATAAACTGGCTACTGTTCAAGACTTTCCTTAAGGGTTTTATACAAATTTTGGAGCTGTTAGTCCTCCAAGACTTTAAACTGGCTACTTTTCAAGACGTTCTTTAAGGGTTTTTTTTTTAATACGAATTTTGGAGCTGTTAGTCCTCCAAGACTTTAAACTGGCTAATTTTCAAGACTATCGTTAAAAATTTTTTTTGGATTTGTTAGGTCCACCAAGACCTTAAACTGGACTATTATCAAGTGTTGGGTCCACCATGACCTTAAACTGGATTTCTTATCGATTAAATGTTTGGTCCACCATGACTTTAAACTGGTAGTTCATTCATTGTTTAGTCCACTATGACTTTAAACTGGAAAATTAATATCTGCAGGATAATTCAACATTCATTGGACCACTATGGCCTTATACTGGATTACTTGTCGATCAAATGTTTGGTCCACTATGACATTAAACTGGATTATCAAATTTATTCAATCTTTGGTCAAGCCTAGGCCTTACTTAGGAATATATCAAGATATTTATGCACTTAAACGATCTTTGGTCCACCAAGACCATAAACTGGCAATCGATTATATGTTTGGTCTACCAAGACTTTAAATTGGAATGTCAATCTTGTTTGGATAACTCAATTCAATCTTTTAATTTATCACTGTCCCCTAAGACTCTAAACTGGTTATTCAATTATTTCTGGAATTGGGTGCTGATAGCTTTAGGAGGTTAAAACTTTAGGTGGTGATGATGCTAAAGAAAGCATAATGGTTATTTAGGTGAAATTTGTGGCGCTTTAACATGGTCTAAAGTTGAAATTATTATTGGAAGCCTGGCAAAAGTATTTTATGGGTTTGCTGTATAGCAAAGTTTGAAAATTGTGATGAAGGAATCAGAAGTTAGGATGGTAGTTGGATTTTAGGGAATGATTTTTTTTAGTGCCTCATAGTTAGGCCATTTTTTTTTGGTGTGAAGCTTGGAGGACCTTATGGCGAGATTGGAATCATAGAATTCGGCTCAGTGGGGGGCCCTATGAGGTTGGAATCAGGAGTATTCGGCTCATAGGAAGATCCACTCTCTCAATGCTGTGACAAGAAGGAAGACTGGTATATGGGAGTCTGAAGGGATTCAAACCTTGCTCTCAGTAGTGGAATCATCACAAGATTTATATTATTTTATTTTATGTTATATCAAGCCAGAGAAGAATAAACAACGTTTTTATTATAAAGAATTAAAAGAAGACCAGCTAAAACAAATTTATCAAATTATTTTATTAGAAAAGATAATTCTTTTGGAATTGCTCAACCACTTATGCAAAGTTATAAGAATGGGGACATTCTCGATTGGAGGGAGGATGTGGTAGCCTAAAGTTTAGTACGGCACCTAAATACGTAAATGGAGTTATTACGGCGTGCAAGATTGGCGTTATTATTTTTTATAAAAGGGTTTTATTTAATTATTTGAGTTTTAAATATGAAGAAATTGGTCACGAGCGAATGCCTACACGAAAACAATTTATTTTACGGAGAAAACTTATTTTTACGGTCTGAAAATTTATAAGTATCAAGTCGAGTCACTCAAGAACCTTGGGAAATTTTCCCAGAATTTTTACTATTTTTCTTATATTTTAAAATGAATTTTAAAGTTTTATAGAAATATTTTCGTTTTCAAAAATTACTTAACTTTGATGAATTTTCACGGAATAATTAGAGCTGCGCAGACTACGAAAATTAGTTTGGTAGGTAAAGGGGAAGTAGCTCTATTATGTGTAATTTTTCTAGATTTTTTATTATGGTTTTAAGGTTCTAAATTGAGTCCGGAAGTCCGGACGGACTCCGTTTCGACTCCGTACGGACTCCGTACGGACTCCGCTTTGACTCCGTACGGACTCCGTACGGACTCCGTTCCGGCTCCGGATTGACTCTGGAAGAGCTCTGGAGGGGAAAATTTAGGCACGTGACTAGGAATACTTAAGCGACTCTCAAACTCGAAATTGAGGGGGGGGACACATCATTCAGCTTAATCATTGACCACCACAGTCTCATTTTTTATTACTCAACAAATTAAAATAACTTGTAATACCCTTATAACATTATTATTTTTTTTTACATAACATCTTAGAAATACAATTCAACAGTTTAAATAACACTTCATACAGGGTATCTTTAGAAAGGTCTTCGTCGCTGGGACTTGATTATTGCTGTCTCATATAAATTTAAAATATTATAAAAACATAAAAGTCAATCTTTACAGATCTTTCACTGGTACACCTTAATTGTTGTTATCAGTATTTCTTTCTCAACAGCCACTTTCATTAAATCTCAATAAGCGTTAATTATTTTAGAGTTTCATTATTTTTATCAATCAGATTCAAGTAGATTGGTTAGCTTAGTGATTTAGAATTCCCATTTTGTTATTTTTATTGGAAGGACGGGGTTTTCAGCTAAATCCACATATCTCCTCCGGATTCTGCTTACAGCAAGGCGACTGTAAGAGTTTACCTTACCATAACGGTAATTATAAGTACCCTGGACTAGAAGAAGTAGAGACAGCAGTGTAAGAGGAAATGAAATTGCGACAAGGGTAGTGCCATGTGGCTAGAGTTTCTTTGGATATCAAGAAAGTTGTAGAGGTTGTGTCTGGTGTAAGACTGCCTCTGCAAGTTTTGTCTCCTAAAGCAAAAGTCTTTTCTAAAGATATGGATTCTGTGATGGCTAGGATAGACGAACTGGAGAAGAAAATGATGGGTGCGGCAAAGGCAAAGGACCTATGTAGACCCAAGAGTTCTCCCCAACTGTTGCACTTTGCTAATATGGTATGTTATTATTGTAATAAAGAGGGACATACTAGGATGAGGTGTAACATGCTTCAAAAGGATAAAGAGGAGAGGGTTGTTTACGAGGATGGTACTATGCTTATTTTAGAAGATGGTACTAGACTTATTAAGGATAAGGATCAGAGGATGCAAGCTATTGTCATTGATCATATTAATAAAAAGTTTATGGAGGGAAAGTCAAGTAAGGGAAAGGAGCCTAAAGTTAAAGAGAAGGGAAAGGACACAAAATCAGTTAGTTTTGCAGTTACTTGCAAGGTTTAGATTTTAAGGTAAAAGAGGGAGCGGCTGTGGCATCACTTACTTCAGCGTGTTTGGAAATGTTTGCAGAGAAGCACAAGAAAATGGCCCCACCAACTATTTTTAGGCCAAGAAGAACTGGTGCTATATATGCAAATCCAGAGGATATGGAGGAAGTAGGGTATGCTACAAGGGAGAATACATTTGCACCTATGGAGGATGTTGAAATGGATGGTGTGGAATATGTTGGGTATGGTATGGATCATCAGGCAGAAGAGCAACTGGCAATGATGGAGGACCCAGAGGTAGTGTAGCAAAGAGAGGTGACTGCTGAAGGAATGCCAGGAGCAAGGCATAATACTCCAAAGAACCCACCTGGAAGAGAAAAAGCAGGTGCAAAGTGGACTCAACCTAAGTGGAGGAAGCAGCGCCCAGTAGACCCTAAGGATTTAGTTGCGCAGTGTTTAAAAACTATGGTTTTGATTCCATTGGAGGTATTGACAGTAGTAGCACCAGATGTAGCAAATAGAATTGTGGATAAGTGTAGAAAGCAAAGGCTTGCTAATTGCGTTGAGCTTAATGTAGGAGAGCAGTCATTTCAGCCGGTTGCTGGATCGCCTAGGGCTCCACATTATGCAGGCTCTTTAGGATATTTGACAATTACTGTAAATGGTAAGCAAATTAGAGCTTTAGTTGACACAGGTTTGCAAATCAATGTGGTTTCAGTGGATGATGCTGTGGAGCTAGGTCTTCCATTAAAATATGGTGAAGGTACCTTTGCAGGAATTGGTGGAGTCAGGTTACCTGTTATAGGAGTAGCAGAGTATGTGCGCACTATATTTGCGGGAGAAACAAGGGATATACATTTTTATGTTCCAATGGGTGTAGTTAAACCAGTCTTATGCACACCATTTTTAATGGATTATTCTGCAACTATTGATTATTGTTAAAATAAGACTATTTGAATTAGTATTGTGGGTGATGATTATATTCTTGTGACAGCAGTCTTAGTTTTTCACAAGGATGGTGGCTGGGAAACTCAGTTTTCTGGAGCTGCAACGTTGGAGAAAGAAAGAGATGTTTATGAGGAAGTCTCAGAAGATGAAATAAGGAAAACACTAGGAAAGCACCAATATTTTCATAAGGGACTAGCATTTTAGGTGTTACTATCTTCCAAGATTAGAGGAACCTGGATAGTGACCAGTCAGTCCAACAAGAGGGGATACATAAAGCGGTACTTCATAGGTGTCTTGGTTATACTACAGTAGAATGTATTATACCTAGGCTTTTTTGATTGATTTTATTATGGACTTATTTATACTTATATTAAGAAGAAAAAACAAAAACAGAATGTAGGTACAACCTTTAGTTATATCAGGAAGGGTTTTATTTTAAGTAATGAAGGATGCAGCAGGTGCTGTTGTGCATCAAAGTATAAACCAGTAGTGGTCAAGGTTAAACCAGTTAATATTCCCATTTCAGATATTAATCCTCCTTTTCAGAGGCCAGCGCTGACTAGGAATCTTATGATACTCCTTTAACAAAGTTTCCACCAGAATTTATTCCTACTAATAGAATCACGATGGAAAGGCTTCAGATGGTTAATTTTGGACCAGAAGACTGGTTATCTCAGGAAGAAAAGAAGTTATTGTTACATGTTATGGTTCTTAGGGAAAAGAGTAAAGGGGTTTGTTAAAACACTCTTATGGTAAACCTTATATTGTTCCAGTAATACCTCATGTGCCATGGCAAAAGAAGGCTTTTCCAATACTGGTCACGATAAGGGAAGAATATATGGAGCTAATAAGGGAATGATTAAGGTCTGGTTTTTATGAACAGTCAATGTCTAGTTACTCAAGTCTAGTATTTTGTGTTGTCAAGAATAATGGTAAGTTAAGGGTTGTTCACAATTTAAGAGAAATGAACAAGGTTATAGTTAAGGATGCAGGGCTGCCACCAACACCAGAGGAATATTTGGATTTATTTGTGGGATTCTCATGTTATGTATTAAGAGATATAATGGTAGGATAAGATGAGCGCAAGTTGGATATTACTTCAAGAACCATGACTATTTCTGAAACTCCAATGGGGCCCTTTAGGTTGACAAGGTTACCGCAGGGTGCTAAAAATTAAGTGGCAGTGTATCAGGTGCAGATGATGTGGATATTTTAGGATGTAATCACAGAGAATGTGGGAGTCTTCATTGATGATGGCGGTATAAAAGGACCAGCCAGTGATTATGATGGGGAGGCTCTAGAGGAGAACACCTACATTAGGAGGTTTAGTTGGGAATATGCTTTTACTCTTGAAAGAGTACTATTTAAGATAGAAGAGGCTGGTTTGACAGTCTCAGGGAAAAAGTTTTTGTGTTTTGTACCAGTGCTAGATATTGTTGGTCATGTTGTATGTAGGAAATGAAGAATCATTTCAGAAAAGCAGAAAAACAAGGTGCTCACATTGCCAAGACCAAGATATACTATGGAAGTTAGGGGTTTGTTGGATATTTGTATCTATGTGAGAAGATTCATTTGCAATTTTTCCTTGTTGTCTTCACCATTAGGGCACTTAACAAGAAAAGGTGATGTATGGGATTGGACAGAAGAATGTGAAGAGTCATTTGAGTTGTTGAAAAGGAATGTAGGAAAAGATTTACTTTTGAAAAAATTGGAGTATGCACCAGGTGCTGGAAAAATTACTCTAGCAGTGGATTCTAGTGTGTCTGAAGTAGGCGCAGTTTTAATGCAAGAGGATGAGGAAGGTAACAATAGACCTGTCCTATATGACTCTAAGACTTTTACTAAAGTGGAGTCCAGGTACTCTCAGTCTAAGCTGCAGTTATGTGGTGTAGCCAAAATTCTTAAGAAGCTACAATGGATGCTTTGGGGGAAACATTTTTAGTTTCAGGTTGATGCACTGTTGTTGGTGCAAATGATTAGTAGCCCCAGTTTACCAGATGCGCCTATGACTAGGTGGGTAGCACAGATTAATTTATTTTCTTTTGATTTAGTACATAAGCCAGAGAAGTCTTTCACAATTCCAGATTCATTATCTAGAAGGCCTTTGTGTGAAGAAAATTCTGAGGCAGAAGAGTTTGAAGAAGATAAAAGGTGTATAAATGGGATAGATTATTTTTATCAAAGATTTAGGAATAGGAACGTCCATGAAGACTTAAAAATAATGACGAGTGTCCGTAAAAACATAAAACTAAATAAGTATGATAGGAGGGATGTCCAGGACAATGATAAACTAGCAGCGCGGGATGTCTGCAAGGACATTAGATTAAATGTGTGTAGCAAGGATAAATTACGACTGGATTTAAGGGGAACTGATTTCAATGTAGCAACCAGGAGCCTGCTAGATGAGACAGCGGAAGAATCAGATGAAAAAGACAACTCAAGGGGAAGTCAACATAGTAATACACTTTCAAAAGATGGGAAGTATTCTGAAGATGATGTGTCTGCTGATGAGGAAGTGGAGTTGTTAAGGTTATATATGGAAGGTAGTAGTCAACCAGATTATTGTGATAAAAAGGTTTGGAGCAACATCAAGAAGCATGTAAAAATTTATTTTATTAAAAATGGAAAGTCATGGAGGAATAAATCTTTTTTTCCTCAGTTAGTAGTTTGAACTAGGGAAAAAAAAGAGAGAATTCTTAGGGAGCTACATGAAAATATAGGTCATAGAGGTCAAGATAAGACGTATTTCAGAGTCAAGGAAAGATTCTGGTGGCCTAATATGAGAGCAGAGGTCAAGGATTGGGTTAAATCTTGCCCAGAATGTCAGAGCAGGAGCTTCAGAAAGCCTAAAGAAAAATGGAAAGCAACACATGAAGATAGTATTTTTGGCAGAATTAGTTTAGATGTGGTTCATATTAAAGAAGGAAACCTTAAGTACTTGGTAGTAGCCAGGGAAAATCTGTCAGGATGGGTTGAAGCCGAACTGCTGGTAAACCTTAAGGCAAGTAATGTAGCTGAATTTTTATAGAAGGAATGATTATATACATATGGTGTAATGAAAATGGTAACTGTGGATGGTGGTGTGGAATTTGCTGGTGAATTTCAAGAAATTGGCCCTAAAATTTGAGTTGCAACACCGTATTATCCTGAGGCAGAAGGAATTATTGAGAGAGGGCATCAAGTAATAAAGAATGCACTGGTTAAGTTACATGGAAAAAATGGTGCAAAGTGGAAGAACTACTTGCCATTAGTTTTTTTTGCAGATAGGATTTCAGTTAAAAGGACAACTGGGTTTTTACCATATGAACTTATGTTTGGTCAAAGGGTGGTATTACCTATTTATCTAGAAGCTTTATCTTTTTAGGATGTGATTGGGATCAATTGTGCTTGACTAAAGATTTAATTCTAGAAAGGGTAGTTCAACTTGAAAGAAAAGATAAGTTTGTGGAGAAGGCATATGAAAGAATGATGCAAATCTGGGACAAATCAGTTGAATATTGGGATGAGAGTTTAGCACATAGATTAAGAAAACCATTGAACCCAAGAGATATGGTGCTGTTCTATAATAGAAGCCTAGAAAGCCAATGTGGTAAAAATTTTTCTGACAGATGGAATGTTCTGTATAGGATAAGGAAGCAAATAACTAGAGGATCTTATTTACTGGAAGAATTAGATGGTACTGAATGGAAGAAACATGTAGAAGACAATCAGATAAAAAGATTCTACCCAAGAGGGATATCAGTAACATAAGAATCACCTCCGGAAGGAGTGAAAACTACCACAATTTCCTCTGGGATGAGGATAAACAATTACAAAGTTGAACATTTTATATATGCTCCGGAAAGAGTATAAGATATCATTATGATTTATTGAAACTATGTGAGGCTATGACGCAGCTGTGGCAGGTAGGGCACAAGCATTGGAGAAAATATTATGGCTGGATAAGCAGGTGGAATTAGCACTCAATATAGATTTATGAATGGAATAATTGTTATCCTTTGAGGAGATATGAAGAAAAGGGCAAACTGGATAGAGGAACGGCTGTCTGGGTGAATCAGAAAGCTACTGTACGCTTAGAAGAAGGCAAGTAACTTAGCTGAAGAAGATTTGCATATAGAGCGCCCAAATTCAGGAACCCATTTTCATAAATAATCTCTAAATAAAAAGTTAAACCGCAGGGTTGAAAATTGTTTAAAGATAGTAGAGGGAGTTCTAGAAAGCGCTCTCTAGAAAAATTGTATGAGGCAAAAGGCAAGTTTGTTGCAAAGCTCTACACACTTTTATCATAATTTTAAGCATAATTACAAGTATATTATAATTATGAATGATAATGAGAATTATAGTTTAAGAGGAACTATGTACAAGTGTTAAAGTAATGACACTAATCAGAAAAGAAAATGAAGAAGAAAAATAAAGACTAATTGGAGTCTGCTTCAAAACTACTGGAGAATCCTTTCCACTCTTCTGGCATAATAAATTTTTTGGGATCCTCAGGAAACCCTGGAGTAGAAGTGGAACTAATTTCATTCATTAATTGTCTGATAATTTCTATATGATTATAACAAGCATTCAATTTGTCATCTGAGAACGCAGGAGCATGATTAAAGGAAGATGACATAGATTTTTAAATGAGATGAAGGCATGAGAAGATTTGCATGGAATGAACAAAGGGAAGAGGTTGAGGAACCCATCCTAAGGAAATGAATTTTTTTAAACCTTAGGATAGAGTAATATTAGGAATAGTTAATGAGAAAATATGATGAATGAGCTTACTTGCAAGTAAATTTGAAGGCCGTGCTGAAGGGTAAAGCACTCTTACAGTGTTGGGTAAAAATGTAGAGGAAGATTGCATGACAGATTCTTGTTCAGAGGAAGAAGGTGATTCAGCTTTAGGTTGGATGGAGATTTTTTGTTGAGAGCATGCAGTAAAAGACATGCTATAAATGAGTAAGGTTTCATTTGAAGTAGCGCTAGTAGGTCTATCCAGTACAGTAGAAGCACTGGATGTATCTCCTGTAGGAAACTGTACAAATTATTTAGGCGATGAATGATAATTATAGGAAAAGGTGCAGGTTTTATGATATCTGAAACAAATATAACAGGCAGGTCTGAAGGTGGCATAACCACAAGGCTCAGAAAATTTACAGTTAAAATTATGTTGGTGTCAAAAATTGCAAGCTTGATCTCTAGGTAAGGTACAATATTGGGTCATGTCTAATCATATTTGAGAAAGCATTGGGTTTGGATAAGAAATGAGCAGGGAATACAAGGTCTATTTATAAGCACTATTTAGACATAAGCAAGGTTAAGAGTTGAATACTATCCAAGTTGGGATGCTAACCAGCAGAAGAATATAGTGTTAGAAGGTTTATGGGACAAAAGGTTTAGCGCTAAGGAGCACAAGATCTTGGGAAGATCTGAATTTAATTCAGGAAGACTAGGTCAAAGAGGCATGACACTAATAAATTAAGATATGTGGGAAGATTTTGGTCTCAAGGTTATTTCAAAAGGAGTCAAGAAAGAAAATTTGAAAAATAAATCTAAAAATTTCTTAAGAATTTATAAGACTTTTTCACTCTCACAGACTTATTATGAACAATATGTGTCAACGTTTTAAGATAAGAAAAGAATAATTTATTGCAAAATAAAATAAATACTAGGTACATATTTTTATAGAGAATAATGAAAAAGAAACGTTCTGAAGGAAGAATGTAAAAATTAGCACTAGAATTAAGGAATAAGAGAAGAGATCAGAACTTACTTTAGCTTCTATCAAGGAAAGTGTACTCCCAGTCATTGTAGATGTTATTATAAGTCAAATTCAAAGTTTCCACTAGGGTGACATGGTTTTGGATGTCTTGCTTGTCAAGGGCTGGCGTATTTTCAAGATACATGTATACTGCTTCAAAAGCAGTATTGAATCAATCAAAAGTGTGGTAGTAAGGTGCCACAAACACTTGATTTAGGACTTTCCAATCTTGAGGGAAAGGAAGGTGGATTCAAGAAGCCTCTTCCTCAAAATTTGACTTTATTTTGGTGGAGCCAAGAGTCAATTGTTGGGAATGAAAGGTGGAGGTGTAGCCTCTTGTTCAGGCCAGGTGATAGTGTCTTCTGTGACTGGGGAAAAGCAAGCGCCAGGCATTATAGCCCAGAAAGGATCTTCTTCCAGACCTGGGATAGTATAGTCAATTCAGGATGTTGAAGGTGTCACAGTGTAGGGGGTTTTAGGGATGTCCTAAGAAAGAAAGGAAGAAAAATATTGTTGTCAGAAAGGAAAAATTAAAAGAGGGAATGAAAATGAAGAGCAACTTATGGTTTGAATTAACTCTTCAGATAAGAATGAATGAAGCATCATATGAGAGGCAGTGCTCAGTGTAGGCGAGTGATGATCTGGTCTATCTCTCTTAAGAGAAGGAGTAGGAGTTGTAGGAGCAGGGCGCTTAAGGGCCAGCTTGCTCATGAGGTTTGAAGCTGACGCATGAGGATTGACAGTAGAAGTGGCAGTCAAGTTTTCAGCAATGGAAGGGGGACCATTATGGCTGCATTTCTTCTTGCAACTTTTGAAAAAGTCGCATGACTAGCAAAAAAAGAAAAAGAGGAAACTAGTGCCAAAAGTTTGAAAGGAAGATAAAAGAAGAAAAACTTACTGTGAAAAAGCTGTTACCACAACAGGCTTTTGAAAAGCTGCACAGGGTAATTCTGTTCTCAGTACAGCGTTTGCAACACTTGACACCGGTAAGAACAGTTTGTACGGTAGGAGAAGCAGGAGAGGCAGCCTTTTGTGCATCAACAAATTGACCTGTGGAATTGACAATTTCTTGGTTGGTGTCCATGATAAATTTAATTAAAGTTAAGAAGATGAGAGAAGAGAAGAAGAAGTATTGAGGTAAAAGTGTGAGATATGCACCTGGTTTTATAGCCCCTGAGGAAAGTCATGAGTAGAGGGAGACTATGGTACACATTTTTCAGCAAGCTCAACAAAGGGGTTGTTAAGTAGGATGGCTACATGAGGGCAAAAAAGGGGTGTGATAGCCCAGAAAATGTAGACTCTCCATGCACACTTTTTTTTGTATTATGGAATTATGAGCCATGGAGAGAAAAAGGTTAGGGTAAGTACATAATGGGCTAAAGAAAAGGAAATATGGTATTTACTTGAAAGAAGTTGTGAGCAGCACTAGATTTATGATATGGACTTAAAAAGCAGAGATAGAGGTGGCATGGAAATTTACGCTTAAACTAGAAGCAACGCTTTTGGGAGAAGCTGTGCCTGCCCATGAATATAAAAAAAGTGTTAGGAAAGATAAGTAGAAGCGCTAGAAAAAAAAGGCTTTATCATTAGTTCTCAAGAAAGATAGAACTTGAGATATGAAAGTCATTTTCTGAAGCACAGAGGGTTTCACAAAAAGTGGATACTTTTGTTGCCAGCATGGGTTATTGCAATAGGTATGAAAGGTAGTGCAGTACCTATTATTTAGTAAGGGATCTTAAGAAGTGTATGTTTCAGGTGCTATTGGAACTGAAAACCCATGCTAATAAATGTACTTAGATCTTTGAGATATTTAGAAGCCATTTTATATACTTGTATCAGCGCTGAACTTGTGTAGGAAAACCTGTAGGGCAAGAAAACATAAGAAAGGAGCACTGAACATAAAAATGTATATAAGTACTCACTTGTAAATGTCAAAAATAAAATTTGTCTCCTATTTCATCATTTATTTCTCATGCCATCTTATGACGACTACCTCTTTTGGTTAGCCAAGATGTCATCATGCCATATTGAGTAATTGCCATATGTTAAGAGTGCTTTTTTAGTAGCTCTAGTGATTACGTAAGAGATCAATGAAGTGATTGTTATTTTTATTTATATACCATGCTCTATTTGTTATTTTGCTCCATTGATCTCATTCTTATTTCATTTTGATCATCTAGATTATTTTACTTATCCTTGGCAATTTTATATTATTACATTGCCTCTTACAATTGGCATTACAGGTATTGCATTTGTTAGAATCATTTTCACTCATTTATTTAAATAATTAGTATTCCACTCTTAAATAGGTTGGTTGAGAATAATATGTTACCACTGAATCTATTTTAATAACTGATTGGGATTAATTGGCTCTTGAATAAAGGTTAGAATTAGTTTTTTTTCATTTATCTCATTCTTATTTTATTTTGGTCATCTAGATTATTTTAATTATCCTTAGCAATTTTATATTATTACATTGCCTCTTACAATTGGCATTACAGGTTGGTTGAGAATCATAAGTTTCCACTGAATCCATTGTAATAACTGATTGGGATTCATTGGCTCTTGAATAAAGACTCTTTAATTTTTCTAACAGATTATAAGTCTAAAGCTCTAATAATTGATGCTTCATCCAATAACAACGTCAATGATATTCCACTTCTTGGAAACAATAATTATCCAACATGGAAATTCAAGATGCTATTTTTTCTTTCTCAACTTGAACTTGATGAAATTGTTGAAGGAAAAGAGCTTGAGCCTAGAGAAAATTAAGAAGGATTCAAATTACAATGTAAATGTGCTGCCAACGTTATTTTTCAAAAACTTGATCCAACCAACATTACCGCCTATTTCAAATCACAAAATAAAGTTAACTCAAGTGCATTATGGAAAAGATTACAGAAGCGTTATACTGGAGCTCATCCTTCCACTGCGTCAATGGTCTATACCAAATTTACTGATCTTGAATTTACTGAAGGAAATTTATGAAGCTTTGTTACAGAATTACAGGAATCCATTAATTCACTTGCACAAGTTGTAGAAAAGCTAGAGTCACCAATATTTGCTTATTCAATTCTTCAAAAATTACCACAATCTGTTGAAATGCATTGCTCAATGATGATAAATTCAGCAGATGAAACCAGTAAATCACTTACTCTCAACACCATCTTATTAAAACTGTTTCAATAAGAGGATGACTTGATAACTCACAAAAACAAAATTCTGCTCTGCTCACAACCAGAAAAATATCTTCTGGAAACAAAGGAAAACATAATCGAAAACTACACATTCCAAAGCTCAATGTTGGGCCTTGCATCCAGATCTTGGACCTCAAAGCAAATCAAAGGCTAAAACTAACTCTAAAGATGAATCCGCAAGCAAAACTGCTAATATCATGGATTATCTTTATTACGTTTATCATACATTGATTGATACAAACAGAAGTTCTTACAACTTAATTTTTGATTCATGTGCATCAAGTCACATGTTCAACAAAAAATGCTCATTCACTACTATTCATAACATTAAAGTTCCAGTTAGAATAGGGAATGGAAAAGGAATTGGTTCTGTAAAACTTGTTAATTTTAAAATCATCCAATTCTCCTTACCAACTGTCTTTACATTCCCAAATTAAGCTGTAATCTTATTGCCTTATCTCCTCTCACTGCTAAAGGAGTTTGTTTCACTTCTGGCACTGATGGTAATCTTTACTTCGAAGAAAATGATACCACTGTTTTAACGGGGGCAAAGAAAGCTGGTTCCAATCGCTACAAAATCAATGCTTCTCTCAGTGAGTCAACTCATTCATCAATTACTGCATCAATCAGCCCTAACTTAAGTCTTTGGAATAATTGACTTGGTCACACCAACCAATATTATTTAAAAAGGCTCTTGAATAGCCTAAATATTGATGTCAACTGTAGTAATAATAATATTACTTTCCAACCCTGTGTTAATGCTAAAATGCATAAGTTGCCATTCCTTGGACATTTTTGAAGAGCAACTAGACCACTTGAGTTTGTTCATTGTGATTTGGTGGGAAAGATATTTGAAACTGTTGGGAGGCATCACTATTATTTAAGATTGACCAACTCATTTACTTCTTATTGTTTTGCTTATTTATTTAAAAAAAATCTGATACATTTGAAAAATTCATACAATTCAAGAATTACGCTGAGAATTTGACTGATTTCAAATCGCTCAATCTTGTTTGTGATGGAGGAAGAGAATTTGTAAACAAAGATTTTGAAGATTGTTCATCCAAAAAGGGGTTTCAGGATTATCATTACAGCTCCCTATACTCCCCAACAAAATCCTATTTCTGTCACACGCCACGTGACACTCAAGGCAAAAGCAGCTCATTTAAATCAATAATAACAAAGTCTAAATCCATGTTTGAAGCGCAGAAGTGATTTTACATAGCAACTGCAACTTTCCTTTCTGTAATCACTATTCAACCGCACTAATCTAAAACTTTAAATATAAATTAGTTAATCTCTCAATAGTGTGTTCAGTCTTTTTCTTCAATAGGCGATGCACAGCGCAACAGCCAATGAAATATTCCGCTAAAGGTTTATTGTGTGTCTGTGGGTTATTAACGGGGGTAGTGAGCATGGATGGGATGGTTAGTGGAGGTTCAAGGGGTTAACAGATGTTAGTGAGGAGGGTCCTGGTGTAACTGGTGTTTTTTGGAGGGTCTGTGAGGATATAGGGAGGTCTGTAGTGTTCAGAATGATGTATGGGCATGAGGTCAATGCGAGGAGGAGTAGTGGTTATAAAAGGGGTGGGATTTTGGTTTGACATTCTTTAGAATTAAATTATAAAACGTATATATAGTTAATAGTGGTAAAGCTTCAGGTTAAATCGTTATTATTGTACATTTCCTTATTTTCTCAGTAATCATTTCTAAAACTTCAATCTTTGATTATTGAGTTTCCAACCCTTTGTGAGATCCTAAGGATATTAATATTAACTTTAAATTATATTAAGATTCTTATCGAACATATCTCAAAGTAAAAGCTTTTCCTTTGACTCATCTTCAAATCACTTCCTTGAGTATTTCCTCTGTACTTCGAAGATGTCTCTAAACTCCTTCCTCCATCTCACTTTCCCAGGAACACCCTCGACTTTGTGCGTAGGTTGCCCGGTGACAGTTGCTGAGAGAGGGAATTAAACCACCATTGAGTTAGAAAAAGTGCTCTTGTTTAAATCAAATTTATCATTAAAGTATTGGGGAGAGGCAGTCATTACCTCTGTCTTCATTGAGAATTGACTTCCAATTAAAGAAAACAAGAGCATGACAACACCATACAAAGCCTTATTTCAAAAAAACCCAATATTCACATTCTTAAAACTTTTGGCTGCTTTGCCTACTCTCTCATTTACAAGCACATTTGTGGAGGAAAACTAAATCAAAATTCTGTGAAGTGCTGCCCACTTGGCTTTAATGAAGGGCATAAATCTTATTGATTGTTGAATTTAGAAACCAAAAAGGTGCTTTACTCACACAATGTTATCTTTAATGAAAACTCATTCCCTGCCCTCAATGAGGATATCCCATATGAATAATCCCAAAATTTGACAAGTGACATTCTTTCATTCACTCCTTATTCACCAAAAGAAAGTGAATCTCATGTGCCCCCAGAGTCCAATGGAACAGATAATTATGCATCACAACAAATGGAAGATGACTCTGATGTATCATCTCCAGCAGATGATAATCTTGATGAAATTAATCCTTCACCTTCCGATAATGCACAATCTTACTCAACATCTAAATATTGGGATTATGGTATTACCAGCAACACTGATGCAAAAAACATCTCCTCAGACATTGATACAAATAATATTATTGAAGGCAAACATCAAAGAGCACCTAGAGCGCTGTTATGTGAAGCAGAATCATTGGATGCACTGGATTCAGCACTTGAAGCCTACGTCCCTATCTCTGAAATTCACAACACTCCATCTCATTATGATGAAGCTGTGAACTCTGCTAAAATTGAAAATTTTTTAGCTGCTATTGATTCTGATATTCTTTCCCTTCAATCCCGGGGGGTATGCGAAATCGTTTCATGCCCCAATAATATTTGACCAATTGGAAATACATGGGTTTTTCAAAATTAAACTTGATCATGATGGAAATTTTAGCAAATACAAAGTCTCTTTATGTGCTCAGGGATTTTCTCAAAAATATGGTATCAATTATAATGAAACGTTTGCACCGACTGGTTGGCTTACCACTTTGAGATGTTTAATAGCGCTTGCTACTGCAGAATATTGGGATTTTCATCAGATGGATGCTAAAAGTGCATTCACCAATGGTATCCCAGATGAGATAATTTATATAAAAGTACCAAAAGGATTATCATGTCCATCAGATATAAAACAACCCTTTCTCCTTTTAAAACATCACTCTACGGATTGAAGCAGGCATTAAAATGCTGGTACCAATTAGTACACTCATTCTTCACTAAAAACAATATCTTCTGAAGTTCAGTATATTCAGCTCTTTATATTCATCAAGACCAGTAAAAACTTTGCAATGTCCATGTACACATTTATGACTTCTCAATTTTTGGAAAGAATATATCTTGGTTTAAAGAATTAATCTCAAAGGAATTTGAAATGGAAGATTTGGGCAAGGCAAGAATGATTCTAGGTATCAGAGTTATTAGAAACCTAGATAAACATGAACTTCAATTATCTCAATCATCTGGAATCAACACAATTTTGAATACATACAACATGACCGATTGTAACATCATTTCATCACCTATGGATCCAAAAAGAGTGCTTACTCCTGCTGATGAAGATGATCCTCAATTTTTTTAAAAAACTGGTCTCAATTGTGGGAATTCAAAAACCAATGTTTCCTAACTCAACGCCAACCTTACTCTCAACATCTATTTCCCATTATACATACTATTAATCTGATATAGAGGCATAGTTGATAGTTTTGTGACATTCATCACATGATAGGTTCTAGATAGGTTAACATCAATGATAATACTATATTTACTCATAGCTCATCATTTGTATACTCATTGATTTCTCTCCTTATCTTTAATCAATCACTATTAAAATCACTACTGCTTGTTCACAACAAATCACTTGCAACGCTCCGTTACCATTGCGTCTAGGTATAATTATTTTCACCATTAGTTCTTACACTCTTACAAAACATATTCACTGACAAGTATCACCTACTATCAGGTTGGCAGACTAATTGCGCCAACTATCATTGACCAATTTTTGTAACTTATCAAAAATCAATACATTTATTTTTAAAGGTTAGACTAAAACAACACTCATAGCTTGTCATTTGTATTCCAAATTGATTTCTCTCCTTATCTTTAATCAATCACTATTAAAATCACTACTGCTTGTTTGCAAAAAATCACTTGCAACGCTCTGTTACCGTTGCGTCTAGGTTGGCAGACTAATTGCGCCAGCTATCATTGACCAATTTTTGTAACTTATCAAAAATTGATACATTTATTTTTAAAGTCCCATAGATTAAAATTCCAAAAAGACTCAGCTAGCCAACATGGAATTGACGAATCATTCTGGCCAGTTACTTCAGGACATTCCCATTTTTACCTCATCAAATTACCTTACATGGCGTCGGAAAATGATATTCTATCTCTCTCAGTGTGAGCTCAACGACCTTGTAGAAGGAAAAGTTCCGATTCCTAGTGAAGGGGAAGCAAAAGTTAATTACCTGGCAAAATGTCGCCGAGCTTCCAACATCATTGTTCAAAAACTGGACGACACCAATTTAAATTCCCTTGTTAATAAAACAGAAAAGTCGAATCCAATGGGCTTATGGAAGAAGCTAGCTGATAGATTCTCAGTGAGTGGTCCAACCAATGTGGCTGCAGCCTACACTAGACTCTCCGCTCTCAAGTGCGCCAAAGGAAATGTGCGAGGCTTCCTTACGGAACTCCAATCGTCCATAAACAAACTTACCCTTATAGGCCAAAAATTCAAGGATCAACACTATCCCTACTTCATCCTCGATAAAATCCCTGATTCGCTTGAAATGCACCGAGCTATGATCATAAACACGTCAGAAGACACAGGAAAACCACTCACCGTGGATTTCGTTGTTAAAAAACTTTCACTTATCGCTGACCGGTTGGATTCGAGCGAAACCGCACTCATCACTACCAAGAAGGCAAAGAATAATCAGTCTAAAAAACGGGAGTACTGCTCTAACGGCAAACACAATGAAAAATGCCCTCACTCTGAGGACCAGTGTTGGGCTCTTCATCCTGAGTTACGCCCTAATTTCAAACCAAAGTCAAAAACAGAGTCAACAAGCACTGAAGTTTCCAACTTCTCACACGAAATTCTCCACTTGTATTTGGCGGTTGTTGAAAAATCCTCTCATCCCCCCGAATTCATTTTTGACTCAGGCGCATCTTCACACATGTTTTCTCGAAGCAATATATTTATCTCATACAGTAAATCCAAAATACCCATTCGTGTTGGAAATGGAGAAATGATTTACGCCGCCGGAATTGGTTCTGTTCACCTCCTCAATAATGACAACGAAGGAGTGAAGCTGTCCAACTGCCTGCACGTACCAAAGATCAATTGCAACCTTATTGCTCTTGCCCCTTTTGTTAAAGGAGGTTGCCGTATGAGTGCTGAGCCTGATGGATCCATCCTCATTGAAAATAAAGGCACAAAAGTCTTATCCGGCGCACTAATCCCTGGATCGAACCTTTATCAAATCCATGCGAACAATGGTAAGCACAACACTCATCAAATCATGATTGTGTCCGTGATAAGATCTGATTTATTATCATGGCACAAACGTCTTGGTCACATTAATATTGATTACGTAAAAAAATTACTCAGGCATCTGAAAATCCATTTCGAAGACAATGGCAGTCCTATTTTCTGTGAACACTGCGTCAAAGCAAAGCTCCACAAACTCCCTTTCTCAGGACATTTTCCCAATGCAATTAGGCCACTACAATTTGTGCATTGCGACTTGAGTGGAAGATTAGTGAAGAAAACGTCAGGGAATGAATATTATTTTAAGTTGACAGATGCATACTCTTCATACAAATTTGTGTATTTACTTAAAAATAAATCAGAAGCATTTGAAAAATTTGTGCAATTTAAGAAATACTCTGAAAATCTCACAAAGAATAAGCTCTTGAACTTAGTATGTGATGGAGGTAGAGAATTCATTAATAAAAAATTCAGCGATCTTGCCCAAATTGAAGGTTTTAAAATCATAGTAACATCTCCTTATACCCCTCAGCAAAACCCAATAGCTGAAAGAGGCAATCAGACCTCAGTCGAAATGGCTGAGGCCATTCTTTTTAAGGCCAACATGACAGAGAATATGTGGGGAGAAGCAATAACAACATCAGTCTTCATTGAGAATCACGTTCCGACAAAATCAAACCCAAATTTTTTATCCCCTTACCAAAGACTGTTCAACGTCAAACCAAAGATTGCAAAACTCCGAGTTTTCGGTTGCTTGGCATATGCCTTAATTGATAAGAAGATTCGTTCCGGGAAATTCAGCAGTAATGCTGTCAAAGCATGTCTTCTGGGTTTTCATGAGGAACACAATTCTTACCGGTTATTAAACTTGGAAACCAATAAGCCATTTTACTCACATAACGTCGTGTTCCATGAAAATATCTTCCCTTTCTCTGAACCAAGTAAACCAAAAATCACATGGCCAAATTTGTTTGTCAATGAGGAGCCTGGAGACCCTGCTGATCCCCAACAAGATAATCTCAGTGATCATTACACTGACATTCGCAATGAATCTGATGAAGATGAATCAGCACAAGACCCCAAAGAACCTGAACTGCCTGAAGTCAATAATGAGAGACCTTCTTCCAGATTCTGGGAATATCGAGTGACTAATGGTGTTTCCCCACAAAATATATCCTCCGATGTTGATCTTTCCAACATAATTCAATGTGGACGCACAAGAAGTGAAAGAGCCATTGCACACATAAATAATCAAGACTTACAAAGTAACGAAAATGCTTTTCAAGCATACATTCTAATATCAGAAACGTACTTCACACCTACTAGTTACAAGGAGGCAGTAAGAGGAGACAACAGCGACAATTGGAAACATGCCATTGGTGTTGAACTCAATTGCTTGGAAAGAAAAAAAGGTTTGGGAAATTATTGAGTTTCCTAATGAAGCACGCCCAATTGGCAGTACTTGGGTGTTCAAAATCAAGCTTGACCACAAAAACAAAATCAGAAAATTCAAAGCACGCTTGTGTGCTCAAGGATTTTCTCAAAAATTTGGAATCGACTACACCAAAACATTTGCTCCCACAGGAAGGCTTACTACCTTATGCGTGCTGCTTGCTCTTACTGTCGCAGAAAAGTGGGATTTCCAGCAAATGGATGCAAAATCAGCATTTTGCAATGGAATTCCAGAAGAAACAATATATATGCGTCCACCTAAGGGAATATTGGTCCCTGACGGTATCAAAAAACCTGTACTTCTACTTAAGAAATCATTGTATGGCCTGAAGCAAGCCTCACGCTGCTGGTACCAGCTCATCAAGGCATTCTTCACCAAAAACAACTTTAACTGCAGTTCTGTAAATCCATCCCTGTTCATTCACAAGGACCCTGATAGACCTTGCTACGTCCATGTCCATGTCGATGATTTTTCCATTTTTGGCAAAGACATTCAATGGTTCAAGGATTTAATCTCAGAAAGCTTTGACATGGAAGACTTGGGTAGATCTTAAATGATCTTGGGAATAAAAATCGCTCGAAACCTAGACAATACCATCATATCCCTATCTCAATCTAATGAGATTGAAGCCATACTCAACCTTTACGGCATGGATAACTGCAAATCTATATTTACCCCCATGGACTTTAACTCAAATCTGTCTGCTGCAACAGACAAAGACCATGAGGATTTCCTGAAAACAAAACAAAACTATCGATCAGCCATAGGACACCTGAATTATCTAGTCCAGTGCACAAGACCTGACCTTGCTTTTGCTTGCAGTCAGCTGTCGCAATTCCTCAACAAGCCTGGCTTGACCCATTGGAATGCATTCATTCATGTGCTCTGTTATCTCAAGGGAACTCAACATTATGGAATTTTGTTTGAGCCTTTGACAAACAACTCAGTACCCCTAACAGGATATTGTAATGCAGACCACGGATCATGCTTGGATACTCGACGATCAACCACTGGCTATATTTTCACCTTTAATAATTGTACCATCAGTTGGAAGACTAAAAAACAAAGTTCAGTCTCCATTAGCACTTCCGAGTCAGAAGCCAAAGCCGTAGTAGAAGCAGGCCAAGAAGCAATCTGGCTTACTCACCTTCTGCGAGACATCAATTTGTCAAAGTACAAATGCGAAAATCCAGTTCAAATATTCAATGACAACCAAGGCTACATTTCTTTAACTAAAAATCCTCTGTACCATGCTCAAACCAAACATTTAGATATCCAACTTCACTGGATCCGCGTGCAAGTAAGCAACAATGTGTTTGGGGTCCCTTTCATACCCACTGACAAAATTCCGGCTGACATCCTCACCAAGGCTGTCAATCGAGTTAAACTCAAAACGCACCTCACAAAAATCCACGTTGGCGATGAGTTACTCAACACGGGAGGGTGTGGGAATTCAAAAACCAATGTTTCCTAACTCAACGCCAACCTTACCCTCAACATCTATTTCCCATTATACATACTATTAATCTGATATAGAGGCATAGTTGATAGTTGTGTGACATTCATCACATGATAGGTTCTAGATAGGTTAACATCAATGATAATACTATATTTACTCATAGCTCGTCATTTGTATACTCATTGATTTCTCTCCTTATCTTTAATCAATCACTATTAAAATCACTACTGCTTGTTCACAACAAATCACTTGCAACGCTCCGTTACCATTGCGTCTAGGTATAATTATTTTCACCATTAGTTCTTACACTCTTACAAAACATATTCACTGACAAGTATCACCTACTATCAGGTTGGCAGACTAATTGCGCCAACTATCATTGACCAATTTTTGTAA
Organism: Hemileia vastatrix; assembly: GCA_030280995.1. Classification (NCBI taxonomy): domain Eukaryota; kingdom Fungi; phylum Basidiomycota; class Pucciniomycetes; order Pucciniales; family Zaghouaniaceae; genus Hemileia; species Hemileia vastatrix. Next base: position 33,479,122 of record JASXTE010000005.1, read on the forward strand.
CTTATCAAAAATCGATACATTTATTTTTAAAGTCCCATATCAATTACTGAAGTGCAATAGGTCATCTAAATTATCTTGTGCAATGCACAAGACCAGAATTAGTGTTTGCCTGCAGCCAACTGTCTCAATACTTCAATAAACCTTCTCAATCACACTGGGATGCATTTTTACAGGTTTTATGATATTTAAAGGGAACCATCAATAAAGTAGTAACTTATCAATGCTCAATGAATTCCCAAAATGAACTTCAAGTTTATTGTGATTCTGATTGGGGATCATGTAAGGAAACGAGACACTCTACCACAAGTTATGTCTTTACCATCAATGGCACTGCTGTCAGTTGTCACACTAAAAACAAACTAGTGTATCATTAAGCATCACTAAGGTTGAATATTAATCCCTTACAGAATCAGGGCAAGAAGCCATCTCAATTAAAAATCTACTATCTGAATTCAACCTATCAACACTAGATCTCACCAAACCAATTATTTTACACTCCAAAAATCAGCAGGGTATTTCTTTAGCAAAAAATCCGACATATCACTCCTGAATCAAGCATATCAATATACAAATTCACTGGATCTGTGAGCAAGTTTCTAACAAAAAAATCATCCTGAAGTATCATCCCACAGAGGATATGCCTGCTGATATGCTAACCAAAGCTGTTAAAAAAGTAAAGCTCTGCAAAAAACTAAATTTCATTAAAATCAATGATGAATTACTCAAGGAGAGAGGGTGTCAGAAATAAAATTTGTCTCCTATTTCATCATTAATTTCTCATGCTATCTAACAACAACTACCTCTTTTGGTTAGCCAAGATGTCATCATGCCATATCAAGTATTTGCCATATGTTAAGAGTACCATTTTAGTAGCTCTAGTGATTACGTAAGAGATCAATGGAGCGATTGTTTTTGTTAGTTATATACCATGCTCTATTTGTTATTTTGCTCCATTGATATCATTCTTATTTGATTTTGATCATCTAGATTATTTTACTTATCCTTAGCAATTTTATATTATTACACTGCCTCTTACAATTGGCATTACAGGTATTGCATTTGTTAGAATCATTTTCACTCATTTATTTGAATCATTAATATTTCACTCTTAAATAGGTTGGTTGAGAATCATACGTTGCCACTGAATCCATTGTAATAACTGATTGTGATTCATTGGCTCTTGAATAAAGGTTAGAATTAGTTTTTTTTTCATCAATCTCATTCTTATTTCATTTCAATCATCTAGATTATTTTACTTATCCTTAGCAATTTTATATTATTACATTGCCTCTTACAATTGGAATTACAGGTTGGTTGAGAATCATAAGTTTCCACTGAATCCATTGTAATAACTGATTAGGATTCATGGGCTCTTTAATAAAGACTCTTTAATTATTCTAACAGTAAATAGTAGAGGTGTGTGTGTGTGGGAGATTAGTAATTAATATAAAAATAGATATATTTTATTTTTTGTACATATTGGGTGTGCATACTAGAAGTAGCGCTGTAGAGTTATTTTATTGCTACAGTAAGGATAGCATGAAATAGAGCGCTTCAAGAGGGAGTAACTAAGAATACTAGTTCTTACTGAGAATAGATCTAGCTGACAGTTTGATTGCTTATATTAAAATATATTCACATTTTATTTCTTTTATTAATTGTCATTCCATCTCCACACCCAGAATAAATAACCAGACTTACAATACGTGCTTCCACTGTCTTTAAATATTAGAGTGGCAGGCGCTTCTTTTTAGAGTTACATTTAGGAAGGAGAACCAACCCATCTCGGAATTGTGTCTATAGCTTAGTATTAAAGAACTCTTTCTTGTCTACACCATGTTTGAGACCCTAAGTACCAAATCAGCAATGTTTCATGGTGTGCTTGCGTGGTGTTTTTTAAATAAAACATGCTAGGTGTGTTTGGTAATGTTTGAGACCCCCTAATAATAATTGAAAGGCAGAAGATTGGAATAGGCTAATGCAAATTAAAAATTTTCAAATGATGATTCAGATAATTACATAAATTCAAAAAACTTCTTCTTATTTTTATGTCCGATGCACTTAGGTTTATTAAGAAGAAAAATTCTTTAAAAATGGAACCATGTAAGAAAATTGTGATGGAGTAAAAAATTTAATCAAGTTGTGAAATATAGAGAAACCCCCCCCCCAAAAAAAAAAAATGGTAAGCTGATTGAATCAAAGGGAATCCATATTTGTAGAGTATCATAAAAAATGTGGTGAGGATATTTAGCTTTTGAGCTGTAAAACTTGAGGTTAATTGAGTGTGATTAATAACCAGAGGGTGATTCCAGAGATGATAATGAGTCAGGGGGTGGATCTGAAAATAAATGATAAACTAGAGGGAAAATTGGTATTTATGTTGAGGAAGGGGGTGGATATGTTGATAAATGATAAACTGGAGGATAATATAGTGATGATGTTGAGATAAAGGGGCACACAATCTACCTATCTCACTCATAGATGCAAGGAACTGAGTCTACTCATCCTATGGGGGGTTAAGGGAACACATTCTACCTAGCCAATGATTGATGCAAGGACCACAGCCTACTTGTCTTAATAATATGAGGAACAATCAACCTAGCTTGGAAATAATACAATACGGGGTTGAAGCAAAGAATCTCAGGATGATGTTAATTAGGAGCAAACACAATCATTTTATATTTCATGTTGGTAAATAAAAGGAATATAGCATGAAATAATAATGACAATCAAAATATAAATTCACCTGATGTTAATTGGGAGCACACAAAGATGGCAAAAATTATGGGTGTTGGAATCAATATATACTCTCAATTATCATCAGTGTAGGTTAAACACTAATGTAGGTTTCAAAAAATGTAATGTAATTATGTTCACAAAAAAAATGTATTTGCATGTAGCCATACATATAAATTTAGCTGAACCAATGACACATAATGACGTTTTTAGATGCTCTATTAACAATAGAAAAATAATAATAAAATAGATAAGGTGTCCAAGGAAGACCACTGAGAAAACAGCTTAAAAGCTAACAAGGATTCGATACTTCAGAAATTACCGAAAAGATACAAACCTGTAAAAGATTGGGATAAACTAGGAAAAACGTGTATAATTACAAAGAATGTTAGAATTTAAATAATCCACATACTTTTTTTAAAACATGATATTTTGATATATTGTTTTTATCAGGTGTTTCGGCCAATTTATAAAACAATTTATTCGCTCCAAAATATTAGGGGGTATCAAAGTTAGAAATGTGTAATGATTTAAAAGGTATTTCACAACACAAAAATAAAGCCACAAACTTGACATTAATTCTCAGTAAAAAGGTGCTTTGGGGGCACAATATGGAATATTTAAAAAAATAATCATGGTTGATTTGGTGGAAAAAATAGGTATTTTGAAATGGAAGATTTCTAACTTTGATACCCCCTATTAGGGAGAACTTACTTCCAAACACACAACTAAATTGAATTGAACCAGTTGAGTTCATTTATGAACCGGCTAACAAGTCTCACTCTCTAATTTTTTGTGGTGACTATTGAGAATGAATTTTAATTGATATATAATTTTTCAGTAAAATTTACATTTTGAGGGGTTGAAATAATGATTACTATATCGTTTAACTTTTTGAGAAACAAAAGAATTCTGGTTGTTTAGGTTTTGAAAGAAACAACCTTGAATTTTCGCAGGATCAATATATAGGTTGAATCACTAGAAAAAAAACATGGGCACCTGATAGCAGGTGCCAATCCCTATCTTTGATTTAACTCAATTTCAGCTCAGCTGTAATTCTTCTTGAAAGACTGCACACTGAACAATGAGCACACTAGCTCACGCAACATCAAATCAAATTTACTCTTAAATCAAAACTGGATATAGGGATAGGCACCTGCTAGCAGGTGCTACTTGATTTTTTGAGGTGAATGTTCATTTGATTTCTTTTTCTTTTTTTTTTTTAAAAAAAAAGGAAAGCACCAATGTGTGGAACTCGTGCTTTTAGATTTCAAGTGCGCAAAGAAGGGACACTAATTGTTGCTGCGAATTGAAGTGAATTTATCGCGCTAAATCCAATTAAGTAAAAATAACAAAAAGAAGTTATACTTGTTATCACAGTGTTGGTAGGCATTCCTGTAAGAACCTGCAGCTAATAGTTAGACCATGATAAAATTTCGGTTAGAGCATTGCCGAGACGGCGATATTAATTTTGGCGCGGCAGCAGTTTCTAATTCGTGCCATGTCATTGATAGTAGCCAAGAATATAAGATTAGAGCACCTAACATGTAAGTAGCACAGATAATTATGTTCCAATTTGTTTAAGGTTAAAGATTTCAAATCCAACACAAACTTCAAACATCCCGGGAATGAAAAAAGAATCTTTTCTATCATTTATCTTACACTTTTTATATTCATGATCACAAGAAAATTATCTAAAACTCTCTCTTCGTGGTAAGCCCAGAGAAAATGTAAGTCCCCATCGAAACTGTGTTGCGCCAAGGCTAGAGTCGGGATGAAGGATTTGTTTCCGTGGGTAGATTTCGGTTTGCTATTCACACCCTTTTACTGCCTCATACATTGTTTCAAGATACGTGATGTGTCTTTTGAAAGTAAGAAATCTCTTGTTTCTAAAATTTGTTTAGACAAATGATAACAATTAGTAGATTGTATTAGTGACTAAAGACTTAAGTGGACAAGGACAGAAATGGACGAGGGAGGACGGTGACAGACGAGCGAGGACAAGACAAGAAATGAAAGATAAAAAGATATTTTACCTGATAACAATTAGTAGATTGTATTAGTGACTAAAGACTTAAGTGGACAAGGACAGAAATGGACGAGGGAGGACGGTGACAGACGAGCGAGGACAAGACAAGAAATGAAAGATAAAAAGATCTAAATAAATAGATAGAGTGAGCGGACAGTGGCTAAGTAAAATAAAAGGGAGAAGAGTGAATTCATTGCAGTCGTAGAGCACATACATTTTACCTGATAACAATTAGTAGATTGTATTAGTGACTAAAGACTTAAGTGGACAAGGACAGAAATGGACGAGGGAGGACGGTGACAGACGAGCGAGGACAAGACAAGAAATGAAAGATAAAAAGATCTAAATAAATAGATAGAGTGAGCGGACAGTGGCTAAGTAAAATAAAAGGGAGAAGAGTGAATGCCGACTCAATACTGAGCAGACATTCTTAAATATGTTGGTGTTAGGGTATGCAAATAAATGGTGATACGAAAGTATGCTTTAATAATAGGTTTGTCAAGTCTATTGTTTAATGTATATAGATATATATATATATAAGTAAATGTATGACAATAATAATATGCTTATAAGATATTTACACCCACCCGTGCTCAAGACGGCAAGGGTTTTAAATTTAAATTAGATAGAAATTCATGATGTTTTATTCTGGGTAGCGATTTAGTGAGAATATCAGCTATCATAAGGTTAGTGGAAATATAGATGATTTTGAGTTGTTGAGTATTGACTAACTCTCGTAGCCAACATACTTTTGTATTGATATGTCGGGTACGATGTTGATATAGGGGATTTAGAGCTCGATTAATTGCACCTTGGTTATCACCGAACAGTTGTGTGGACTCTAGAGGAACAGAGAAATCATTGAATAATTCTTTTGCCCACAATAGGTCCTGACCACACTCAGTCATGGCATAATATTCTGATTCTGATGTTGATAACGAAACTGATTGTTGTTTGCAGGAACGCCAACTGAGTAATCCAAGATGAAATATCAATGAACCAGAGGTTGATTTAGAGTCAGGTGATTTATTGAAGTCAGAGTCAGCGTAACCAGTTAGAGTACCGATTTTGCTGTTTGGTACGTTACCAAGAGTCAAGCCGTGATTTTTTGTCAATTGAAGGTATCGTAATATGTGAAAGAAAGCAGTAATTTGTTCATCAGTCGGCTTATTGAGATGTTGTGCCAAGGAGCTAGCGGCAAAGGCTAAATCAGGCCTTGTGCATAGGACTAAGTAATTCAAGAGACCAATGGCCCTTCGATAATTAAAGAGATGAGTCAGTTTAGTTTCATTGTTTTGTGAGAATTGAGAGTTTGGTACTAATGGAGTGGTGACTGTTCGACAATTGGAGTGATTAAATTCATTTAAGAGCTTCTGAACATATAGCTGTTGAGTGAGGGTGATGGTTCGTGCCGAACGATTTCTAATAACTTTCATTCCAAGGATCCAATTCAAATCACCTTGATCACCAATGTCAAAGGCTTTAGAGATTTTTGATTTGAAGTCGTTGATTGAATTACCTCCAATGATAAGATCGTCGACATGGATGAAAACATAACAAGGTTGTTTTGGGTCGTTATGAAAGAATAAGCAGGGATCTGCGATACTAGCTCTGAAATTGATACTGGTGAAGAAATCGACGAGTTTGTTGTACCAACAACGTGGACTTTGTTTTAATCCATAGAGAGACTTTTTGAGATGTAGGCATTGGTTATTATTTTTGGGAGTGTAGCCGTGAGGGTAACGAAGGTATATGTCTTCTTCTAAATTTCCGTGAAGAAAGGCTGATTTTACATCCATTTGGCCTAATTCCCAGTCATTATAAGCTGCAAGGCCAAGTAAGAATCGAAGGGTGGCTAGTCGACCAGTCGGGGCATACGTTTCGTTATACTCAATCCCTTCAATCTGTGAGAAGCCTTGTGCGCAGAGTCTAGCTTTATATTTGATGATGTTGCCCTCGGAATCTGTTTTCTTTTTGAAAGTCCATGTTGATCCTATTAAATGATTATTTGAAGGCAGAGGTGACTCTTCCCAAACTCCATGTTTACTTATACTATCCAACTCGGTTTGAATTGCTGTCTGCCATTCATCACTTTCGGGTGAGTTGATTGCCTCGTGATAATTTTGTGGTGTGTCAAAAGGAGTCACTATCATGCATGCAACATTAGCTCTACGTTTGGATGTTAGAATATTAGAAGTGTCTATTTCAGAAGAGATCTCTTTTAAAGGTTTGGTGTTGAATGGAACATAGTCGTAATGTTTTGTTTTACTTTTTTCGTCTTTAGAATTGTATGCCTCAAAATCTTCAGGAATCGGAGTTAACAATTCAGTCAAACCTTCAGTGTCTTCTTGAGTAGGTTTAGTGAAATTAAATCCTTTATCTATGGCTATATCAGGAAATTGAAGGGTTTCGATTGAGTTGCCATTGGAAATCTGGCTGGCTAAATGAAAAGTGTTTAAGAATTTTACGTCATGTGTGGTTATGATGGAGTCCGAAGCTGGTGAGTAGATTCGGTAGTTGATATGACCTTCACAATAACCTAGAAAAATTCCTTCTTCCCCACTCTTGTCAAACTTTCCTGTTCGTTTATGTTTTTGAAGATAGAAGATAACATCTGATCCAAATGGATATAACTTGGATGGCAACTTTGTATTTTTGTGCCAAAGTTCCCAAGGGGTTTTGTTATGTTCAAGAGCAGAGGATGGTAGGATATTTAGGAGAAAAGTTGCAGTATTGACAGCTTCGGCCCACCAGTGTGCGTCTAATCCAGATTCAATGAGTAAGCACTTAGCTTTTTCGACGATTGATCGGTTACCTCTTTCGGCAATAGGGTTTTGTTGGGGAGAATAAGGTGCTGTGCGTAAATGAACAATTCCTTTACTTTTGATGTGATTTTTCATTGACGTGCTAATGAATTCTCCACCATTGTCTGAGACAATACACTTCACTTTTCGTTCAAGTTGATTCTCAACTAGGGTTTCAAAGTCTTTATAGTTTTCAAAGGTTTCGGATTTGAGTTGAAGAAATTGAACATGTCGAAACCTAGAGTGACCATCAACGATTTGAAAGAAATAAGACTTTCCACCTTTGGATTCGGGAGTAATTGGACCACACAAGTCCATGTGAATAACGTCCAAGGGTGATTCGGGAGTTGGAAAGGTACCAGAAAAGGGTAATATATGAGCTTTAGCAAGGGCACAAGTTTTACATGAAAAACTAGAGAAGTTCAAACCTGGAAATAGTTTATCCATGGTTTGATTATTGGGATGTCCATAATTGTGATGAAGTAATCTCATTTTCTCGTCCATTGAGTTGACATTGTTAATTGATTTAAATATTGAGTTACTAACTAGAGGAAATGTAAGGATTCGTCCTTTTGAGGAACATTCTATGAGGGTAGTATTACCATTTTTGATCTTAAATCGTCCATTATCATTGATGATGCTCCAACCGTCTAGTAATATGTCCACTAATGAGATTAAATTAGCCTTTACGTTAGGAGCATAGAGAGCGTTTTTGATACTGAAGTCGTGGCCTAAATTTGAGGAGAATAGAGCATTGCCTTGTCCAAGGGCAGTAAGCTCATCTCCGTTGGCCATTGAAAGGGCAGTTCTTGAGTTGCAATAATTGTTGAAAAATTTTCGATTGTTAAATATTGTGAATGAAGCGCCGCTGTCTAGTATAGCGTGGTCCTCAGGTAGGTCGTTGAATACTGATAAGGCCTTGTGAGAATTGTCTGTTCCTCTACTTTCTCTCTCCTTTTTCCTTTTTAGAAATTCGTCACGTTTCTCAGGATGGAGTTGAAAACAAGATGCTTCGGAATGGGGTGCTAGGGGATTGTGCTTGCCTTTCGAGCATAGGGGTTTGGTCTTGGTGTCCATGGCCAAGACTGTACCAGAAGTTGATAAATTAAGAACCTTTCGTCTAGTGACTTCAGTTTCTATATCAGAAAAGATGTTTTCGATGGTGGGCCGTTGATTGGTGATATCATATTTACTCAAGATGATGGTGGCAGTGGTTTGATACGATTCAGGTAAAAGATTGAGTACGTAATTTCCCATGATGTAGGAGAGAATGTTGTCCTTAAAAAGGTCTGGAGCTACTTCTCGTAGTAATTTCATTGTCCCTCTGAAGTCGTTCATTGCCTCAAGCAGATTGCCTTCGGTAAATTTAATTTTGAATAGTTGATTGACAACGTATGAACAATTTTGAGTGGATTTAGAAGCATAGTGATCTCTAATTTGTTTCCATAGTTGAGCTGGTTCCACTACATCGTCATCTAGAATAAATTTATGTTGATTCGGCCTGTCCATAAACATTTTAATTATAGTGTTTGTTTGTCTTTGTCGTATGTTGAATAGATTTAGAAGATCAGGATCGGTAGGTATAGGGCAATCCTCTAAAAGAAATTGATCTAAGTTTCGCACAGTTAGAGCATATTTGATGTCGGTTTTCCAGGTGCTGTAGTTTTTATCATTTAGCTTTTCGATACCCTTAATTTCAGAGTACGTGGAAGAATCCTGCAAATAAGAGAAATTGGGAGGAGATGGATTCGGTGATGATGAAGACATTCTTGGAGTGATAGTGTGCAAAGATGTATGCGATGGACTCTGAGGTGGAGATGAAGTATTTGTAGATTGAGGGGTTGCCAGTTTATTTCAAATGCAGGGGCGCTGGGCCCATAACCCTGATAACAATTAGTAGATTGTATTAGTGACTAAAGACTTAAGTGGACAAGGACAGAAATGGACGAGGGAGGACGGTGACAGACGAGCGAGGACAAGACAAGAAATGAAAGATAAAAAGATATTTTACCTGATAACAATTAGTAGATTGTATTAGTGACTAAAGACTTAAGTGGACAAGGACAGAAATGGACGAGGGAGGACGGTGACAGACGAGCGAGGACAAGACAAGAAATGAAAGATAAAAAGATCTAAATAAATAGATAGAGTGAGCGGACAGTGGCTAAGTAAAATAAAAGGGAGAAGAGTGAATTCATTGCAGTCGTAGAGCACATACATTTTACCTGATAACAATTAGTAGATTGTATTAGTGACTAAAGACTTAAGTGGACAAGGACAGAAATGGACGAGGGAGGACGGTGACAGACGAGCGAGGACAAGACAAGAAATGAAAGATAAAAAGATCTAAATAAATAGATAGAGTGAGCGGACAGTGGCTAAGTAAAATAAAAGGGAGAAGAGTGAATGCCGACTCAATACTGAGCAGACATTCTTAAATATGTTGGTGTTAGGGTATGCAAATAAATGGTGATACGAAAGTATGCTTTAATAATAGGTTTGTCAAGTCTATTGTTTAATGTATATAGATATATATATATATAAGTAAATGTATGACAATAATAATATGCTTATAAGATATTTACAACAAAAACTCACGTTATCTAAAAACAGGTGAATAATTCTCAAAGTGGGCTCTGCGTTATGATTGACCCAAGCAAAATGTGGATCCTTCAAAGTAAAAAACAAACTAATTTATCAAAAATCATATCTTCTTCGCAGCAGCTAGTCATAACCGCGCATGTTCGCACGCGCTCAAAGCTCATGAGACAAAACGGCCAGTGAAAATTTGATATCTCGATGCGTCATACCATGGTGGGCAGAACACATTTCTCACTAGTTTATAAAATGCTTCCACATAATTTTTTTTCTAGCCCTTGATATCCTCTGACAATTTTTTAATAACCCCTCATCCCATTCTCCTCTGATTCTCAAGTTTGTCTCATCCTTTCTCGTGAAAAAATATTTTTCAAATATTTGCGCGAAATACTGGTGCGTAAATCTTCTGTTTGTAAATGTAAAAAAAAAAAAAAAAAAAAAAAAAAAAGAGGAAGAGGAAGAAGAAGAAGAAGAAAAAAAAACGTTACTTGTTACGGAACTTTAGGAACATACCTGAACATATTTATTAATTTATTTTTTTGCTATTAAGCCTTGATTGCTTAAGATGACAAGTTCCTTACCAAGGTCTGTTCGGTCGACCGCCATGCCAATTGCTCCAGTTTCCACACCCGCCCCTAATATTGCCTCCCCCAAATCTGATACACTTGCAACGACTTCATTTTCATCTTCTTCAGTTTTACCTTCTCCTAAATCAAATAAAAATACTGCTCCTCTGCTGAAAACAGAAGGCTCCTCAAATTCTTTTGAAAACGAATCCAATTTATCTTATGCACCTGCGATACCAAATAATAGTCCACCAATCTCAAATCAGCCAAGCCAATCAGGAGGCGTAAATTCTGCTGTGTTGGTAGCCATAATTTTGTCTGCTCTTCTTCTCATGGGTGGGCTCGCTATTATGGTATTTGTTCGTCGAGTGCGGAGACAACATTCAAAGGCTTCAAATGATTTCTTCAGCACTATTCAATCTCCAATGGAAGTAAAACTTCCACAAAAGCAGGCGAAAATTGCAACTATTCCCCGCCTCAGAGACACTTTAATAGTCCAAAATAGGTCATCACAAAATAAGTCCAATATAGAAGACAGAAATCAACAATCTTCTGGAGAAAAACAGACTCGCAGCTGGGTGAGCTCATCAAAGGTCAATATGAGACATAAGAAAATTTCCTAAAAGACTAAAATGTTCACTAAAAAACATGCGCTTTAGATCCGGAGCTCCAACGACCCTCGAAATTCATCTACAAAGACACCCAAGCACTCAAGTTTTCGAAGCTCGTTACGGAGAAGCTTATTTCCTCCATACTTACCTCTAAGATCTCCATCACCCCAAAGTTCAGATGGATTCTATGTGCTTCAAGGTACAGATAATTTTCTTCAGTCAGGATCTCCCTCTGCTTCGGATTCGAAAGGGTTCGATTTTGAATCGGTTGTAATTTTTCATAAGGAGGACAAACCTAAGAAATAAAAGGAAACAGAATTCTAATGTCAGTAACTTTAAAAGAATCTAAATATTTTTATTCAATAAACATATTAAAGTCTAATTGTGGTTTTGACCTCATATGAAAATTGTTTCCGGCTGTTTTTCTCTAATCTTTATCAATTGTAGACATATTTAAAGTCAAACATAAAACAAGCCTAGAATTCCTTGAATAAATACTAGTATTAATAACTTATTTTAAGAATAATACAAAAATATATTGCATTTAACAAACTGAATGTTATAAGTCATCACGATAAAAAATTAGGAGGGAATAACAATTCAAATGCAGAGGTTTGGGATCTCTTCAATGTAACTATATTTAATCAAAACTTGTTTTTTTGGCATTGCTATGCATAAAATATGGTAAATATAAACAGGAAAATATATATTTAAGCAATTTAGTGGGAAATAAATAAACAAATAACTCTATACGTATGTTCATCTATTTAGCTAGAAACTCAGCTTACAAAAACTTGAAATGCTTGGTTGAAATTGAATAGGCAAATGATATAATTATTCATACAAGCGGAAATAATAAAAATTTTAATTTTGAACTGTTAAATAATCTAATTCACTTACTTTTGAACATTGACTAACAATCGGTTAACATTTAATTTTTTTTTAAACTTGAGATAAAGTTGTAATTTCATCAAAGTACCAATTGATATCAAATTGAGTCACTTCTAATTATTCCTGAAATTCATACCTTTTTCTTTTTTCTTTTCTCTTCTTCTTCTTCTTCCTTTTTTGTAAATTCAATATTGTATTATTATATAACTGCTCTGCAACAGAAAGGCCAGGACAAAAGAATAGAGAAGTGTATTTAAAAAATCAATCACCACAGGAAATTGGGGGGGGGGGATTGTTAGATTTTAAAATGTTTTCTCAGTTGTCTCCTAAGGGCACCTTATCTACTTTATTATTATTATCTTATTGTTAATAGAGCATCTAAAAACTTCATTATGTGTTACTTGTTGAGATAAATTTATACATATGGATACTGTCAAGGAGAAGCCTTTGGTATAAAGCCAATGAACAAATCAGTAATGTGTGACTTATTCAATTAAATGAGCCAGTTATACCTTTGGTATAAAGCCAATGAACAAATCAGTAATGCGCGACTTATTCAATTAAATGAGCCAGTTATACCTGTAAATAGGACTGACTCGCTTGAGTAAATTTCAATAAATATATAAAAGTAAATACATCAAGGAAAAAGACCTTTGGTATAAAGCCAATGAACAAATCAGTAATGCGCGACTTATTCAATTAAATGAGCCAGTTATACCTAATGATCATGGTAATAGTAACAACAATTTAGTATATTTGAATATATTAAAGATGAAAGAAATACACACCTGTAAATAGGACGGACTCGCTTGAGAGAAAAAGCAAAGGAAGGCAACGCTTTTTAACCTAGAGAGTCTGACCATTTACAGGGGTAAAATAGAAGTGGGATTACATGATGGAGATGCAGGGATACTGGAATTGAGGTAAGCACGACTAAAGCATGAAATCATATATTCAGAATTACGAGAGCATCAAGTTATTAATGCATGACGATATAGTACCTCAGGAGATGATAAAGCCCTTGGCATATGTAATCTAGTAGAAAAGAAAAGAAAAAAGAACGCATATGGAAAGAGAGAAAAAAGAAATCTAAGTGAGATTACTATAGTGAGATTACTATTCTGACAGATACATACAAATGCATATATCTATGAACATAATTACATTATATTTATTGAAACCTACATTAGTTTTTAACCTATACTGAAAAAAATTGAGAGTATATATTGAATGTGACACTCATAATTTTTGTCATCTTTTCTTGCTCCTAATTATCATCAGGTAAATTTATAATTTATTTCTCATTATTACTTCATGTTATATTCCTTTTATTTACTAACATGAAATATAAATTCATGTTTATTTCTCCTAATTATTATTCAAGCATGAGATCCATCACTTTCACCCTGCACCATATATTTAAGCCAAGTTGAAATTTTTCTTTGCATCATTTTGAGCATTGATAGACTATGTGCCATTTTTTGGAATTTAAGGGTTGTTTTAGACTCCTTTGGCCACTTTTTTTATATTCTATAGTGAATTTACTTATTTCTATCTATTGTTCTTTTCTATTGATTAGTACCTGCCATTATAATACTCTAAAGCTTATTAAGGCACTTAAATCATATGGAAAAATATTGTGGGACATTTCTTTGGTGGTATTAAGTGATTATTTTGTGTTTAAATTAATTTTATAATGAAGAAAATTGGTTGGCTAAAAGGTGAAAATTTACTATTTTAAAGCACAGTTTAAAAAATTAATTTTATGGTCAAGAATATTTTTAAGAGCCTAAAATTATATGGAAAATAAAGTACAGGACTGAAAGAAAATTCTGTAATTTTTCTGGATTTTTCCTGATTTTTTTTTTTTTTTTTAGTAATTTTATGAATTTTCGATTTTTGTCAATTTACTTAAATTTTATAACTTTTGGTTTAATAATTAGGGCTGCACAGACTATGAAAATTACCAAAAATTACTTTTAAGATGGGTAGATATCATCCATAAATTTTTTAGATTTTTTTAGTTTAATTTTGTGTTTTCAATTAAGTCTGAACATCCAGATTAGCTCTGTGGACATCTGGACAAGCTTTGGAACATGTCTGGAAGGTGAAATTGGGACATGTATCTGGGTTATGCATAGTTTGGCTTAGAAATTCAACGATTTGGAGTATCAATCATTAACTTTAACAACCAATAATGCACAATACCAACCATTGAACATAGTAATTATAGTATTGTAACTAACATTATAAAAATTAACCTTTTATTAAATATAACAATAATTTCAATTAAAAATTTATAAATATATACTTGTAGGGTACAATTAGAAAGATCTCTTCCTTGGGAACTCAAATTTAATTTTTTTTTTCATAAAGTATAAACTCTGTTAAAACACATAAATTCAATCATTTAAATATCTTTTCTCCAATGTTACTTTTGTTACATTTCAGTTATTTTTCTTTAAAAACAGATTCTAAACATCACAAAACTATTAATAAAATTTGGTTGAAATGTCTTTTTCATATATAGTAGACATTTAAGCTTAGTTAATTTGGTACTCACTTTTTACTTAAAGGGACAGGTTTTCCTCTTGTTTATCCAACTCCCTTAGATCCTGTGTCTTTATACACCATCATCACTAGAAAAAAACATGAGAACATGATAGCAGGTGCCAATCCCTATCTTTGAATTAAATCAATTTCAGCTCAGTGGTAATTCTTCTGGAAAGAATGTGCACTGAAAAATGAGCACACTAGCTTGTGCAAAATCAAATAAAATCAAATCTTGAATCAAAACTGAATATAGGGATAGGCACCTGCTAGAAGATTCCACTGGATTTTTTGCAGAGTATGCACCATTTAAAATTTTGTGACACTTTTTCAACATACCCTCATAATCATACATATAAAAAACATAGAATATTAAAAAATACACACATATTTATATACATATACATCTATTTATTTAAAAGATTTTCTCACATAACTTAGTGCTAGTTTGTTTCCATCACTAAACTATTGATTATTGGGGAGAATAAAAGATTCAGACATTGATTTTTTAAACACTATCTTTTTTTCCACCAATTATCATAAGTTAATTTCAACTTTACTTACAGCTTTCATACACTAATTATATTTATTTTATTAACAATTGAAATTTATTTGATCTTTTTTAACCACCAATTATCATAAGCCTTGAGATCCATTGTGCTTTTTCCCACTTTTCTAAACCATCAAAACCCAGCAATTGTCCTGGAATCATCATTTTAAGTCAGGACTTGGTTTCCTCACATCTTCATTAAGACTGTCCATTAGTCCTGGAACCATCACATTAAATTGAACATTTTCCTCCACCTAATCATCATCAAGACCCGCCTTTGTCCTGGAATCATCAGTATACTGGCCCTTTCCAGGGAACCACCATCAATTCTGGCCATTATTCCCAGATCAGCATAAAATTTGGTATAATCTCCCTGAATCACCAATTCAGTCTTGCAATTGGACCATTTTCTCCAGCTCATCATACATAATTATATTATATTGGTTTTTTGTCCCCATTTAAGTCCTATCATTTATTTTTATCCATATATTATCTTTATTATTGTATTGTCCCATTCAATACAGAATATTGGGGTGGATTGCTAGAAAGTCCTAAACCTGAAATCAGACAGAACTCAGACAGAACTCATACTGAAATCCAATTGAAAACCCACTTAAAACTGTTCTTCTGAGCAGTTTTAATTCCTTATTGTATGGTTCCTTTGTCAATAGATCAATGTGTGTTCAATCTGTAGTGAATTTGGGTCCAAGGTTTTAGACTTGTTAGCAATTCTGCCCCTGATATTGAATGGTTATTTTTTCCAATTTATTTATCATTAAATTTAAATTTAAAACTCAAAATCAAGAACCCTTTAGGTATAATCACCAGATGCATCCCATGGTTCATTGTCATCCTTGGGTCCATCCACTGATTTACCAACATCACCAGCACATTCCCACTTCATTATCACCATCAGCTACATCCCCAAAGTCACCAATTCATCCCTGTTTTATTATCACTTTTGGATAAAAACACAGATTCAACATCATCATAGATTACCCTCTGGTTTATCATTTATTGTTGCATCCACCTCTCACTAATCATCCTCTCCAGCATCCCCATTTGGTCCATTCATTGCTCTTGGTTATCCCTGAGATTTAAAGCCCAAAATTTAATAGTTATTTCTAGAAATAACATTGATTTAATTGGGTGTATCAGTTTTTCCAAATCTAGCTTTAAAAATCTGAAATTGGGTTTAGGAGTTTACAAAATACCACATTGGATTTTGGAGTAACATACTACTCCAAAATACTACTCTGCATAGTATTTAAAGACTTTTGGGGAATTTATAGCCTAATAAAACCCTAAAATTTTATTATCATTATGTGCTTCATTCATCCAGTTTTATTTCTGTATTTCAATCCTATTTTTAGACTATTTTTTGCCACTTGAAAATGTAAATGAAAAATTCTTTGAGCTCATCTTATATATCACTTAAATTATACTTAGAAAACGATCATTTCCCCTCCCATATATCTTGAATTCATGGAATTGATATGAATCTCTGCATTTTTGTTAATTATTTTGTATATCTTATCACATATTTATTTTTTCCTTATCCTAAAATCATGAATATAGTATGTAATGATAATTTCTATTTAAGTTCCAAAAGTAATAAGCTTATATAAGATAGGTGATTAATTGGAGAATAAAGTTTATATGCTATGATTAAAGGGAGGTTTAATGGGAAGTGGTGATTATATATACCACAATTTTTTTGAAATTTCATGTTGGAAATCCAGTCAATTTTTTTTGGAAATCTAACAATAAATTCCAAAAAAGTTCTAGTTTTTATACCCATTAATAATTATAGGAAGCGCTTGAGAATATTTTGGGAATCCATTGGGAAACCATATTTAGACAATTAAAAACTGTATTTTGTCAGAAATTTGACATAGGTTGATTCATATTTAATCCCAACTTGATCAGAGCTTGAGCATCACTTGACTCACAGTTGAACTCAGTTTGAAAAATATAAATGCAATATGAATATGGAAAATTAAATGTCCATATATGCATACTATTATGCAATATGAATATTAAAAATTAGATGTTCATATATGAACATTATTATGCAATATGAGATGTACAGTACCCCACAATAGGTCCTTGAAATTTGCTTTGTATACACTCTTCCACTATCTATCACCCTGCTCAACTTCTCACTACGTCATACTCATCATTTAATTATGTGTTTCAGTTTAAAATTTCATTTAAGATATTTAAAAAACTTTCTTATTGGAAATAACACAGACTATTGGATGCTCATCCATCTTCTAGCACTTACCCAAAATCTTTTCAAACATCTTTAAATCTTGCTTCAGTCTTTATTTTTGAGTATTTTTTTTCTTGTAATGGAATCTCACTCTCTAAAAAACATGAATATCAATCCACAATTTCAAACATGGTAGTTTAATTAAACCTGAGAAACAAAAAGAAAATAATATGCAATTTTGTAGATGAATTCTATTTGGTTCAAAATGTTTTTCACCACCATAAAAGGATGAAATTATTAATAGATTATACACAATCTGGGACAACATGCCAATTTCACTTTTTACAAATCTTGATTTTTCAATTTTTAAAAAAATGGAGGAGTAATTATAGAAAGTGGGAGTCTACTTGCTGGTGATTGTTGTTAACATTAGGATATAGTTTACCGTTAGCATTTGCTTGTGGAAAGTTTAGATTAGCGACTTCCACAGTGATGTTTTTCAGAAGTTTTTAATACAAAAATAGAGGTGAGATATGTTTAATTTATAAGATCTAGTAGAAACATGTGATACAGTATGGAAAATCTGAGTGCAAGAGTAAGTATGAGGAGGTGAGAAGTAAGGCCAGATGGTGGCTGGCAGAATAGTACATGCACAAAAATTGCAAGGACGTCTTGCAGGGTACTGTAAAATATTCAAAAATTTTGCATGAATAATGTGTATTCAAAATGCATGCATAATATGTGTTCAAACTCCAAGCATAATAAATATTTAATATAGATACATAATGCATACTCAAAAGTCTGTTTGATGTGAATTTTAAATTGAAAAAGATGCATATTCAATATGCATATATCATTGATTTATTCTGTAAAAATTCTTCAATTAAAAGACCTCAGTATAAGTCAAGCATTAATAGTATAATTTTTAGGAAATATTAATTAAATATTTATAAAAATAAAAAAGCATTATTAAGTACACCAATTGAAACTAGAATATTCTATTTCATATAAAAATATAAATTGATAGAAGAAGCACCAAAGACCTATGGTGAGATTATTGCCATATAAAATTGGGAGAGACTTTCTAGGAAGTGCCCTCACCAGAGGAAATATAGGGGGGTGAAATTTCAAGCAATTCCCCTCACTGAGCACTTTTTAGAACAGTTTTTTATATACTTATTGAAACCAGTTTGAAATTTTTTTTTCACAAAGACACAAAAATGTGAAAATTGTTTTCCAAAACTCATCTGATCACCTTCCAATAATTTCCAAGCTGAGATAAAACAAAGTTACACAAGAGGACCTTCCACCAAGTCCCCCCATTCATCTCCTGGTGACTTTTTTAGTAAAAATAAAAAAAAATTATTTAAAATTTTAAATATATTTACCACAGGAAGTGTATGCAAAAAATCCTTTCAGAGATCCACACTTCCTACTTGTTCAATTACCCGTTGATCCATGGGTGAAACCCACTATGAGTCTGTTTATGAAGAAAGGCACTTGTCCACTTTTTTATGAACCTCTTACAACCACCTTCATTTTACTTCTAAAGTAAGCCTTAATGGTTTTAAACAAGCTCATTTATCACCTTGTAGATTTTCAATTTTTTCACACTTTTTCACCAGGAAAGAAAATTTTGGTTCCTTCTAGGAGGTGCCTCCCCCAATTGAACTACCATAGTTCAGTGAGAGATGGGAACCTGTTAGAAGGCTCCAGATTTCTTTTACTGGTTTTTATTAAAAAAATACTATTGGAAAAAGTGAATTGATAAATCAACACTCAAATTATTTAAAAATCATTATTTATAGCATACAATAATCAAAGACACATAGGCATTTCTTTTAATGGTGTAAAATGTAAAAAATGTCCATTGGTCAGTTAAATGTGAAAATACAAGAAAGTCACCATGAAATATGGGGGTGCACTTATGTGAAATTCTGATACCATGAACTCTAAATAATCAAAAATTGAACATTAATGAATTTTTTGATAAAGAAACAAAGGTCAACTTTTTTTGAACTTCCAGTGAAGAAAACTTGAACTCTTATGAATTTACAGAAAATAATTACTTAAAAACATCTTTAAGTGTGACCAATATGATTTTTTATTAAATTTTTAAATCAGTGTGCCTTACAATCAATGTAGGCTGCTAAATATGTAAGATCCAAAAATATTCTTTTTTTTCTTGTATTTTTTCAAATTAATAGACAACTCCATGTAGATTGAATAAAATTCCACTTTACATAATCATATACATTTTTTAGCTCAAATATATAGATAAAGTTTAAGATATTATGAGAAATCATTCAAGAAATAATATTTAGTGCATTCATACTATTAGGCATCCTCAAAAGTTACCAAATACACCACAAAAACACACCACAAAAAGGTACCAAACCTGCCATCAAAAAAATGAAATGCACCTGCCCTAGAATGGTGTATCTCAAAAGCATATTTTTCCCCAAAAATGTATTTTTTTGGTCAAAAAGTCATCAAATTACCTTTCTTCTTCATCATGATCAGTCAGAAATAGGTACAGAGACACCAACAATAGGTACAAAAACATCAACACCTAAATTTTTTCACCTATTCCTAAAGAGAATATTTATACAAGTGAGGTAAAGACCTACCAGAAATTAATAAAATCCTTAATAATAAACTTTGCCTTAATCTTCATCACTTCTTCATCACATTTCATTTTTGTTTAAACTAATTTTGTCAGTTTCCCAGTTTCATTTGTTTTGGTTCAGCTCCCAGCCTTGAAATGGCATAAAATTCCTAAGATTCTGCCTCACCAAGATATCTCATCTTCTCTATATTTCTCCCTTGAATCACTCATTTTTGGTACTGATACTTTTCACTCCTCAAATATCAAGGCAATTCACTTTCTAATTTTTTGTTTTTTAATTGGTGATTGAAACACCAGAAAAATAACATGGGCACCTGATAACAGGTGCCAATTCCTATCTTTGACTTAACTCAATTTCAGCTTAGCTGCAATTCATCTGGAAGGACTGCGCACTGAGCTGTGAGCACACTAGCTCTCACAAAATCAAATCAAATTTACTCTTAAATCAAAACTGAATATAGGGATAGTCACCTGCTAGCAGTTGTCACTTTATTTTTTTTGGTTAAATATCTTTTTTGTCTCTTTTTTCTTGTTTTATTATAATCTTTTTTACTTGATTGCTTATTGAAATATTCTTTTTTTACTTTTCCTTCTCTTTTTTCCCATTTTTTACCCATTTTTTCCCATTTTTTTCTCATTCTTCTCCAATATCCCCCATTTTCCCCCAATTTTTCATTAATTTTTTTAAAAAAAATTCCCCATTTTTTTACCATTTTTTTTACCATTTTTCAATTACTTTTACCCCTTTTTTTCACCGTTTTCTTCTCTTTTTATTTCCTTTTTTCTCCCTACTTTTTCCCTTTTTCTCCCTTTTATCCCTTTTTGCTCCCTTTTTTTTCCCTTTTTCACCATTTTCTTCTCATTTTTTCATTTTTTTCATTTTTTTCTCCATTTTTTCCTTTTTTCTACCTTTTTTCCCTTTTTTCCCTTTTTTCTCATTTTTTCTCCTATTTTTTCCCATTTTTTCCCCATTTTTTGCCCATTTTTCCCATTTGATCCCATTTTATCCCTTTTTTTCCCTTCTTCTCCATTTTTCTACACTTTCACCTTTTTTTTCCCTTTTTCTCCCTTTTTTTCCCTTTTCTCTATTTTTCTCAACTTTTCCCTTTTTTTCGCTTTTTTTGCTTTTATTTCCATTTTTCCCTTTTTTTCCTTTTTTTTTCCTTTTTTGCCCCATTTTTCACCTTTTTCACCCTTTGTTTTTCACTTTTTTTCACTTTTTTAACCTTTTTTTCTTTTTTTTCCCTTTTTGTTCTCCTTTTCTCCTTGTTTTCTTGTTTCTCAATTTTTTTTCTTGTTTTATTAATTTCTGGTGTTTTTCAGTTACGTTTGGCTTTTTTTTGGAATAATCTGGAAACAAGTTTGAAACAGTTTTCAAGCATTTTCAACTCTTTTTTAAGTGTTTATGGACTATTTTTAAACTACTTTTTGGGTAAATTATATTGAAACGGTTTCCGAGAATTCCCAAAATGTTTTAAATGTTTTTGGGATATTTTGGTTATTTTTTCACTAAAATGATGTGGAAACAATACAAAAATGAATTAAAAGTATTTTCAAGTGATTTTTGGGAATTTTTTGTAACTTTTCTGGATATTTTGTAAAAAAACTTTTTGGAACTTTTTGCCACTTTTTGAGGAAAGCTTGAGAATTATTTTTTGGAGACATTTGGGCACTTTTTTTTTGTGGGAAATTTTTGGAAACCTTTGGGGACTTTTTTAGAGACTTTTTTACTTTTTTTTTCGATATTTCTTGGAACTTTTGGTTGTTTTTTGGAACTTTTTGTAAAATTTCAGGAGACTTTAGGAGACTTTTTTGGTAATTATTTGGACTAATTCATTTAGTTAGTTTGAGGAAATCTTTTCAGTCATGTTTTATCCAATTTTTATCACAGGGGGGGGAAATCCCTAAACTAGATTTCTATTTCAGTTTTTGGTTTCCAGGTACAACTCTGGGTTTGATTTGTGGAGTTACCCTGCTTGACCCCACCTTATTTTTTTACTTTTCTAACATTTTAATCTCCTTGGCTCATGTCCTCTCATCTTCATGGATTCACACAAAAATTATATTTTCACCTCCTCTTCCCTTCTATTACAAGCATACATGCACCACACCACCTTCATCATTTTCCTAAGGCAAAAAATAATGAGGGCTCAAAAAGTGACATTCAATGGTTTGTCACAAAAAATTTCCTTAGGAATGGAATAGGGTCACAATACTGAACTATACATCTAGTTCACCCTTTTTACTCCTGTGATAGTAAAAAGCACCCTCAATGAAAGAGGAATTTGAAGCTTATTTGCTTTACCTAAAACAAAATCCATTACATTCTCTTTACCAGCCACAACTAGCCTTTCATACTTCACCTTTGATTTCACCACTTTTGTCCTAGGAACCTCCTGATAACCAACAAACCATCCTCAACAGGTATTTTGAAATCTTCAAAATTAATAATATTTACCCTATCACTGACTTTACCCAAGCCAGAACCGTCTCTTGTCCTCCTAAATCCCTCCATTAGAGTAGGACCACTAAAACTTGGCTTTTGTAGAGATTTCAAAGGTATATCCTCTTCATAATCTGAATAATCAGCCACTGGAATCAGCTCACTATTTAAATCCAAAGCACAAAAACTAGGAGTCCCCATTTCAGCCATCCCCTTCTGCATCCTATAAATTTCATCTCTAGAATAATTTTTCTTCTCCACATTTTTTTGGTTTGACCTTGCCAGGTTTAGGCCTAAGTTGAGACTGAATGCTAATTTTAGCTTTAATAGAAACTTCTCTTCTAGAAGCATCCACTTCATAATCACAAGAAATATAATTTCCATCTATATTTTCAACAAAGAACAACACTAAAGCACCATATGAAGTAGAATATGTGGCCTTACTTACATCCTTCTCTTTATCCTTATCACTTCCAACATTAAAATTTCCATTTCCATAACCAGGTAATTCCTCAAAACTTTTCCTCTTTTTACCCATAGAATCTCTCCTAACCAAATCAGAGGTGGCCTAACCTTTACTGGGCTTAATAAAAAATCATCAGGAAATTTATTAAAAAATTTATCAAATTTGAATCTACCAGAAATCATGTCCCTCTCCAAATCAAAAACAATCACAAGCTCTTTTCCTACTCCTATTACAATAGGAGAATGATTTCAATTTACCATGACCACCATTATAGACATTACCACAAAAACCATTTTTTCCACCATTAAAACCATAATTCCTCCTCTCATAACCTCTAGACTGATAAGATGAAGAAGTAGCAGCAACTAGGCATTATTGATGTTTTGAGTCTTTTGAACAAAAATTTTTAGTTGTTTAGTTAAATCAGTAAACTTATCCCCCATCTTATTTTTCATATTTTCATCTAATTTATAAACCAGTTTTCTCATCTGAGATTTCTGGCCTCTTGAGCTTTAATCATTAAATCATAATTTTTTTCCAGAACTTTGCTAATCTTTCTGACATATTGAGTACAATACTCTTGATAGATGTTCAATGCCATAATTTTAAGATAGTCCTCCACAGCCTCTTTAATAACAACTGAAGCAGATAGTTTCTGCTCTCCATTATATAAATTCTTCATCAGATAGGTTCTAGATTAGTCCTTCAACACATAAATCCTATCAATCCTACCAAAAGCTGACCCAAATAAATCCTTTACATATTTTTTATGAGCCAGTTGCTCTATATTGATAAGATAATCCACCACTTCATCAAAATGTCCATGTAGTTTCCTATAGTCCATCTATGAAGTAACACCAAGTTTAGAATTACAATCACCAAAAGGATTGTTCAATTTCACCATAGTACACCTGAAATCCCATCTATCTATCATCTGGTTATATAAGTGAGAGCATTTCCACTTTTAATAACCATCCATAGCAATGACCACTTATTCCACCTCTCTGTGCACAATAAAAAACCTGATTTTATTCATCATATCCAAATGATAAGCCCCATAAAAAGTAACAACAGATTCATACCTGATCAAAAACAATAAAAACTCCTCAAAATTATTCTTGGGCTCATCCCAAGTTTGAATCCTAACTGATTACATAACAGAAGCAGCAACAACAGCAACACCAGATCAAGAAATCAAAGACACCCCAAAGTCAAAAGAGCAACAATAACAGCCTCTTTCAGGAAATTAAATTCAAGATATCAAGTTACTTTGTTAAAAGCTAGAGTATTTGAAACCCCACATTGTGTGCCACCCATGTAAAAAGACTCTTAAAGCTGACTTGCTGTAAGCAGAATCCAACAGAGTTGGATAAATAAGAGAAAACCCTGTTCCTTTAAAGTAAATGTGAGAACTCAATTAACTAGGCTTTAGTGTCTACTTGATAAGAGAACGGATTTGTTGAAAAATTTTTATTGAAACTTTTTAGGTATTTAGAATCTGTGTTTAAAGAAAAATAACAGAAAGAAAACAAAAAAATTGCACCAGAGAAAAGATATTTGAATAATTGTATTATATTTTTCTAGAGAGTCTTTATTGTATACAATTAATGTTATTTTTAAGTAACCAATGTAGAAAAATTCAAAATGGTATGCTACAAGTATATATTTAAGAGTTTTTAAATGGAATTCTTTTTATTTTTAATAAAATATTAATATTTTTAAGGCTAGTTATAATACTTTAATTGTCATTTTAAATGGTTGTTAAATTTAATTTTTAAAACTCTACATAGTTCAGTTTCCCAGTATTGTTATGCATATCCAGCTCAAATGCTCTAAATACCCTTCCAGATGCATTCCAGAGATCATTCAGATGTCCATAGATGTCCACATAGCTTATCTGGAAATCTGAACTAAATTAAAACCTAAAAATATCACTAAAAAGTCTAAATAAAGTAGAGAGGATAGATACATATCTTAAATTTATTTTCTGATAATTATTGTATTCTGAGAAGCCCTAATTAGTTGAATTAAAAATTATTAAGGCTGAGTAAAGTGAAAAAAATTGAAAACTCATAAAAATACAAACCAATTACAAAAAAAAAATTGAAAAATATGAGAAAATCTGAAGAAATTCCAGAAATTTCTTTAAGACCTGGAACTTTTTTTTGGTGCACTTTTTGATCTCATGAAAAATATTCTTTGCCATAAAATTAATGTTTTAAACTTGGCTTTTTAATAACTTATTTTCACCTTATAGATAAACAACCAAATTTCTTCATTATAGAATTAACATGAGCACAAAATAACCACATGATATCATTCAATTAATGTCCAAATAAAATTTATGTACACTTTTGTTCTTTTTTAAACTTTGGATTACCACACCAGTCATTAGACTTATGACAGGAGTTATCTTTCTGTCTTGAGTGGAAAGAGTTGTTGTGCAGATTTATTGGATGGAGCTCCCAAATACCCAAAGATTGTCTCTTGGTTTCATGCCTTAATGAAATTCTAGTAAGTATGTTGTTGTATGTGATTTATTTGGGTGTTCTGATTTGTTATATCTGTTGATTGTTGGTTTAGTTTTTTTATTTAATGAGATTAGATCAGTGAGTCTAGTGGGTAGTTCTAGTGATTAGTTTATTATTTTATCTTTCCTTCAACTATAGATTATATTTTTGACATTTTTAGAATTCAGTAGCTATATTGGTTTTTTTAAGTTTTACTGGTTTACTTGCTATTGTTTTAGAATGGTCAGGAAGCCCACAGAACATCTACCTACATAAGGCTATGACTTTCCCATGACATTTCTGGCTATGGAATGTTACTCACAGCACAACAGGGCTGTCTGTTGGAGAATAGGGGGTTTTTCAAGGGGGAGCTCAAGATCATAAGAGAGAAACCTTTTACTAAAAATTCTAATAAGTTAAGGGATTATTATTAGTGAACACATCACAGAGATATAGAGTTAAAATTAGATATCTTAATTATTGTGTATGTGCTGGTATACATAATAAAGTAACAGAACTGTAGAGTGATTTTATTGCTACAGTAAGGATAGTATTAAAGAGAGCACTTCATAAAGGATTTGCTAAAGAGTACTAGTGCTTACTAAGATTGGATCTAGCCAGGCAGTGATATCATCTTATTTTCCCAATATTTTTCTAGAATTCTCCTTAGTATCTATATTTTTAATAAACTCTTCTCTCACTCACAACACCATACACATAATTACACTGTATTTGAAATATTAGAGTGGAAGGCACTTCATTTCATTAAAGGAGAACCAATTCATCTGGAACTATTTCTATAGATTAAAGTTATAGAACAGTTGTTCTACAATTGGTGTCCCAACAGTGGCATATTTTTAAGTGCTTTTGTTTTAGATTATACTGTTTTTCAGGGTTTTTTAAGAAGGTGTAATCAAGATGGAGCCTCAGAGAAACAGTTGTAGGGTCTAAAAAACATGGATAAAGAAGTGTTTATCAAAGGATAGAGTAGGGTTGTATCAAGAGATATAGTCAGGATAGTTTCTTAGTCCTTTTTTGAATTTAGTTTTTTTAAAGTCTACAGGTTAGTTATGGAACTAACAGCCACATTAGATCAAAATTAAAAGAACTTGCAGCAATGTGGTTTTTTAGGACCTGCGGAGTAATCTGAGTCAAACCTGTTCTGGAAATTTGGTTGGACAATTTTTCATCATGACACATAGCTCATATTTGAGTCATCAAGACCAATTTGAATTCTTCACACAATTATCCTTGAATAATCTCCAACAGGAAATATATCATACTGTGGTTTCTAGAAATCATATAATTAATTCATAATGCACATTATAAATCTGATTAATAGGAACCAGATATATTAATTAATGATATTATACAGACAGTATCTTCTAAAACACAACCATAGCCACTTTGGTTGATTGTTCCTGAGACATTTCCAATAATATCTTTATTAGTAACAATAAAGTTCTTAGACCATCTATTGTAACACCAAGAAACTTTGAATCCTGCTTTTGAGAAAGGATTTTCAATTTTAATCTCTACAAAATCATACAACACAACTAAAATAAGGATTTGATCTTGCAGAATTATTGACTCCCAGATTCTCAAAACAACTCCAAACTTTTTTCCTTTTGATAATTTAATCTCAATATTCTCATTACCTTGATGTTTTGTGTATAGTGGAAAGAATTTACCACAAATTTTGTAGTATTAGAGACCAGTAACTTTATATTTAAGAAATTTTAAAGCACCACTGAATTTATCTCTTTAAAAAATATAGAAAAAAGAAATTTTTCCATCAATCTTGTTTACATATTCCAGCCATGAATCATATTCTTTATAGTGCAAAATGAAATTTCATATTAAAGTCTTTTTTATTTTCTATATTGAAAGAATCTTTTATTTTGTTTTCAAATGAATTCTCATTCCTCTCAAAAGGATATTTAAGCTTCCTTGTAAATATTAACTTTTTTTAAAAGGTTTTTTCTATTTCATCTAAAATTATGAAGAATAATGTAAATGATTATGGTTAATAAAAAGAAATTTCAAAAAATTACTTTTTTTATTATTGTGTGAGATGGATCGTAACATTCCCTTTATATACTCATTAGCCCAAGCTTCTGATGATGGTGCTGGTCCAAATTGCTGCAGAACTTTTGGAAAGGTGGGGCTAGGAGGACATTAGGCTTGATCTCAATGTGCTGCCAAAATTCTTTATAACATTTCATAAACTCCTTCAGATAATTATGAAAAGATATAATTTGATATTAATTGATTTCAATGGAAGACAAAAGGTTGATTATTGATACCAAAATTGATAAAATTTTCCACTTCTTCTTTTGACTTTCAAAATTTTCTATATTCCAAACTGGGAACAAAGCAACCAAATAATAAAGTTTGTTTAAAAAAATCCATTCTGATGCTTTGAGACTTGTTCCAGTCTGCTCCACATGGTTTCGAAAACTGATTTACCATGAGGGAATGATTGTATCAAAAATACAATTTTGAACAATCATTAATTCACTAGGTCTTAGACTTAAGTCAGAAGTTATATCATTTGGTGTTTCATCTGATCCCAATTAGTTTTTGGTCTAAAACAGGAAGAAAATTCATGAAATGTGGACTATAGAGCACATATCTATTAGTGAAAAATTTATCTGATGATGGGTTAGCTTAGCCTACTGGAACTATCTACATCAGAACTATAATTTTCTTTATCTGAGCTGGGTTTCACACCCAGAGGATTAGCACTTCTTTATAACTCAACCATTTTTAGAGATTCTTCTACCTTCTCTCAACCAATTTCTTAATAATATATATTTTGCTTGAGGATTTTTCTCAGTGGTGGTATCACTACACAAAATTTACTTCTTGTTTCTCTAATTTTACTTGAATCACGAGAAGAATAATTTGAGGGGAAAGATGGTATTTTTGAAAAAAAATTAACATATCTTTGGATATGAATTTTGTCTTTGTGTTTGAACCTTTCTCTTTTTCTGTATTATAGTTTAGCAGTTTTTGTTTAAATTTTGTAGTTTTATTGTTTCATATGCTGGAATTTGTCATATAATCAGGCCTCTTCTTACTTTTTCCATTTTCCCTATCAAAATTATTTTCTTTCTATTCTCTCTATCTCTTCCATTTCTATCTCCTGTCCACAGATTCCCCCTCAGAAATACCTGACATTCCCTACACTGTGTGTGGAGAATAGATTCTTTTGTCTAGGTTCAGTGCTTTTCTTTAATGTTTTCTTTTCTGCTTATTCTTTTAATCCTAACCACATTAAATCATCTTTGTGTTTGTTATATTTTAAGAACACACTCTTTTGTAGTTACTTTTTTTAAGGCACAGAGTTGCTGATTGTCCTGTGATTAGGTATTTTTATTTTTGCAATTAAATCCAAATATTTTTCTCTCTATTCTCTTTATTCCTTATATTTCTCCCTCCTTTCCACTGCTTCCGCTTTGGCTGCATCTAAAATTTGTTGCACACTGTGGGGAAAATAGTCTTTTATTCAGTTTTAGAATATGCTTTTTTATACTTACTTACTGTTATAATGTTCAAAGGTTCTTATTGACCTTTTTTTAGCCTTCTTCTGTGCTAAAAACACTTCATTGATGTTCTTTATAGGATGATAAGGTTTGATAGGAAATATGAAATCAGGGGAGATAGAAGATAGATGATTTTTTTGATTGAATATATCTTCTACAAGACAGTCCAAATAAATTGATGGGCTATAGTCTGGAAGAAGAATAATTATGTTGGAGAGTGACTCAGGTGCTGGGAGATGGTGACTAGGAAATGAGAATGACAGAAAATCAGAATTCTAATTGGTAGGAGACAGTTGGTATCATTTTAAGGTAGTAAGGTAGCTTCAACCTATATAGGGGGAAAATCCTTCCCTGGAAGCTCTCCCCCAATAGTAGCAACTAAATTTTAATAGCCTGGTAGGCTAATTAGGTTGAGGAGGATTTGGGAATGAGTAGGGCATATTTTACCGATGTTAATATCACTACGGTGTGGTCTTCCAACATTGGCAGGGGCCTTTGTCATGTTGTTTGGTGCTTTTTGTGCATGTCTTAATTGACGTCTTTTGAAGAATTAGGTGTTTTTATGGATTTATTCCGTGAATATTGGGACTGCGGGTATGTGGGTACTATTATTGGATAGCCCCAGTTTTTCTATATATTTCATGTCTTGATGATATTTTTCATATTCTAAGTTTTAAGGGGTCATTTCCTCATTTTTCAGTTACAAAAGATAGCTGTTTAATTTTGTTTTTTGCGTTTTACGGGCTAACCTTAAGTCTTAGGGTTAAGTGCTTAGTGCCATTAGATAGGGCTAATTTAGCTCTATATTTCATGTCACAATGTTGTTATAGCGTAATTTTGTGTTTTAAGGGTTTTAGTAGTTGTAGTGAATTTTTCTAAGTAGATTAAATGTTTTTATTGGTTTTCTTGCTTCAGGGATGCCAGGCCGCTTCAGGCGGCACCTCCGACGTCGGGCGGCCTGCCCGCCTCTGTTTTAGAAGGTTGGGGAGCACTTCTGGAGGGTTTTTATTCAATTTGGCTGGTACAGGTGCCAAATTTGTTGCTGTGCACGGATCTTAGATGGGTGGTCTGTGTGTACATACTGAATAAGACAGTTTGGGGCAACTTTATTTATCATACAACCATCCGGAGGTGATATCCTTGTTCCTCACTCAGTTTTCACTGTTTTTGGCCACAATTGGCTGTGTTTGTTGCAATGTTAGTTCTTCATTTAACTCAACTTTAGCAACAGGTTCTCTGGTATAGTCTTGCAAGCTATATCAAGTATTATTGCTGTCTCTGGTGTGAATTTGCAGCCTACATCAAGTATCTTTGCTTTCTCTGGTGTGGAAATTGGTCTACATTTCAGTTCTTTGGTCTGGTAGTCTGTCTGGTGACTACTTTCTTGGCTCATCAAGCAGTCAAGTGTGTTGAAAAAGGGGCTTTAGCAAACAGGAAACAACTTACTTTAGCAAGTAAATCTCAATCTATTTTACTAGAGGGACAGGGGATTTTCTCTCTGGTTTTTCTCCAACTCCCTTGGTTAAGGCCTATAGCTAGTACTATAGGATTGTCTACATTTCTGGCGCCCAAAGTGGGGTAGAGCTTGCTAGCTCTTTAAAATCTCTGTTTTCTTTTGTTGGCTTTTTTTGGTGTTTTGGTCTGGAGGAATGGCTTCTGGTTCCTCTATTCCTGTGGTGACTGTCAGTGGGGGAGATGGTCTTCCTGCTGTGATGGTCAGGGAGTGTGTAAGGATTAAAACTTGGGATGGTACCAAGTTTAATGGGGAGGATGTCAAGTGGTTTCTGGAGAAGTATTAAACTGCTGCTGGAGTGGGTGGTTCTTCTTACCTGGACATAGTGAAGCAGATTATCTTCTTCATTGTTGATAGGGCAGTGGAGAAGGAGGTTGTGGCCATGCCTGGCTACAAGAAGAGGGATTGGAAGTTATTGTGTAGGGAGATGGTAGATAGATGGGGTGTAAGGTTCACTATGGTGGATCTGAACAAGGTTGCCAGTGAATGGCAATCTTATAGTGGTGTTGGTAACTTGCATAGTTACAGAAAGTTTCTGCTACAGTTTGATCCTGTGGTGGAATACTTGGTGGAAGTGGAGGAGCTGGCACATGAAAATGCTGCCAAGGATGTTTTTTGGTCTGCCCTGGCTAGAGATGTCAGGATGGATGTGTTGAAGGAGCTTTCAAGGAAGGACTTGATGAAGACTCTTTCTAATGGGGACCAGAAGTTGCCTGCCTTGGATAAGGTGAAGGAGGCTGTTGAGGCCCATTTGAAGTTATTGGTTGTGGACACCTATCAGGAAGGGTGTGCCAAATATGTCAGCAAAGTCAGTGAGGCTTTGGGTGAAGAAGGAGGAGAAGAATATGGTGCAGGTTCCCAAACTGGAGAGGGACCCAGTGGTGGAGCAGTTGGCTGATCTCACAAAGCAGCTGAATATTTTTGTTCAGGAGGCTAAGAAGGTCAATAAGGCACCTTCTCAGCCTAGAGATTTTGATAGCAGGGCTGGTAGGAGTGATCCTTGGGTCTGCTCTTATTGCAGCAGGAGGGGGAACAGGTCCAATGATTGTTGGGCATTGAACAGGGATGTGTCTGAAGGAAAGGTGGAATTTGATGGCAGGGTTTTCAAGTTCCCTGATGGTTCATTTGTGAATCCCAGTGAAGGGAAGGCTCCTGTTGATTTGGTCAGGAGAAGGGGTGGTCTCAATCAAAGAAGGCCAAGGTGTGAGGAGATTCCTGAGCAGGGGAAGTCTTCTGGTAAGGAAGATGATGATGTCAAGGGAAAGGGGAAGGAGGTCAATAAGGTCTCTTTTTCTACTTCCTTTGGTGGTTTGGAGTTGTATTCCTGTGGTGGAAAGTCAAGTGGAGAATGCTTGGCTGGTGTTTATGATGTGGAAGTAGGGAAGGTGGGAAGGCCTAAGAGAAGTTCTCAGGCCCAACCAAAGCCAAAGGCATCAAAGGTGGATCATAAGCTGAGTGCAGCTAGGAAGAGGTACAGCAAAGAGGAGCTGTACAAGATGCAGAAGGGTATTTCTGACATGGGCCCCCCTAGTTTTGGTGCATTGGACATGAATGGTGAGCCAATGCCAAAGGAGGTTGATTCTGACTCTGAGGAGGATGTCCCTTTGGCTTCATTTCCAAAGCCTTCCAGAGTTAGAGGTTCTGGTGAGGGATCTGGTTTGGTTTCTTTTGATGGTAAATCTGTTGGTGGTGCTGGTCTTCAAGAAGCTTCTAGGACCAAGGTAGTGAAGCCAAGGGCTCACTTTGAGAGGCCAGTGGTTTCTGGTCAATCTAATGTTATGGACTCTGTTCTTGTAAGGATGAATCAGGGTCAGATTTCCCTTTCTTATGGGGAATTGTATGCTATCAGTCCAGGGTTGGCTGATAGACAGAAAAAGTTGTTGACCAGGAGAAGAGTTTCTTCTGAAGAGGTGGAATACATTTGTGATTCTTCTGAAAAGTTTGGTGAGGAGTTGTAAACTCATTTTTATGCTCCTCTTGGTTATTTCAATGTCACTCTGAATGGCAGGGAGGCAAGGGCATTGGTGGATTCAGGTTCTCAGATAATCCTGATTTCTTTGTTTGAGGCTACTCATTTGGGCCTCCCCATCAAAACTGGTATTGGTGGGAATTTGAGAGGGATTGGTGGCCATTTCACTGAATTGGTTGGAACGTCTGAGTTTGTGAAGTTAGATTTTGGTAGAGCCTCAGGGAAGGTTCATTTTTATATTGCTAAGGGAACAGTTAAGGCTGTTTTTGGTGGGCCATTCTTGATGGATTTTCAGGCAAGAATTGGTTATCAATTTGATTTGGGAATCAGTTTGGAGTTGACTTGTGAAGATGAAAGGAGACTTCACATGAGGTTATCATCCCCTGGAGAGGATTGTTGGGAGACCAGGCCTGGTTTATCTTCAATGTGCCAGTGCATAGATTGTTGTAGGAGAAGAAGAGAAGTGGTTTCTGCCTCTGGTTTTTTGGAGTGCGGCTCAGGCTCTAGTGAGGGTCTGTCTTTTTTAGAATGAGGAGGGCTGATCACCCTAGTGCTACAACCTCTCCCCAAGATGAGGAAATCCCAGGTTGTAGTAGGTCAGCTCCCTTGGAGATATACCAAGTGGATTTTCAACTTTCTCTTTTTAATGTTTCTCTTCTCTGCAAGTATTCATCAAGTTTTTTATCAAGTCTCTGTTCTCTCTAAAGATTCTCAATTATTTTTAATTCAAGCTCAAGAAAGAAGATTGGTTGTATATCTTCATTGAAAGATATGCAGAAAAGTTTTGGAGTGGTGAGATTGGGGTCTAAAAGTAAGTCCTCCCAATTGTGCACTGCTAGGGTTTCTTCTACACCTTTCAAAAACATTACCAGGGTCACACCTGTGAGCATTGGGGAAACCCCTGGTTATTTTTGTAGGTCAGAAGAAAACTTAAGAAAGGATGATAAAGATTTCAAGATAATTCAAGAAAATAAAAAAAAAATCTGAAGATAATGAAGAAAGAAGATCATCAAGATCAATTTTTGAGCCTCCAGCGTGAGGATAAACTGCACAATTTTAAAACAGTTGATTCTGAAGATGAATCAAGATTTGAAGATTTGGAAGATGGAAGTGAAGATGAAGATTTGGAATTGCGGAAACGTTTTGGAGTGGTGAGATTGGGGTCTAAAATTAAGTCCTCCCAATTGTGTACTGCTAGGGTTTCTTCTATACCTTTCAAAAACCTTACCTTGGCCACACATGTGAGCAATGGGGAAACCCTTGGTTTTTTTTCCAGGTCTGGTGGTGTAGATTTCCTGAAGATCCCTCAAGTTGATGGTGGAGCGGCAAAGTATAAGAAGGTAGCGCAGAAGATTAGGCCTGTCAATGAGCCTATGCCTGTGGGTTTGAATCTGCCCTTGAAGAGACCTCCTTTTTCAAGAGATCTGCACTGTACTCCTTTGGTGAAGAATCCTCCAGAATTTTTAGAGACAGCTAGGGTGACTGTGGAAATGTTGAAAGTTGTTAATTTTGGTCCTGATGGGTGGTTGTCTGAAGAAGAAAAGAAGTTGTTGTTGCACGTTATTGTGCTAAGGGAAAAAGCTGTGGCTTTTGTTGAGGAGGAAAGGGGTGTGTTGAAGCACTCTTATGGGGAACCTTAATTGATTCCTGTGGTTTGTCATGAACCTTGGAAAATAAAACCTATTCCGATTCCAGCTGCTATCAGAGAGGATTTTGTGGAGATTGTTAGGAAAAGATTCAGGAGTGGGTTATACGAACAATTGACATCCAGTTACTTGAGTCGGGTTTTCTGTGTAAAGAAGCATAATGGAAAGTTGAGGGTGGTTCATGATCTTAGAGCCTTGAATAGAGTCACTATCAAGGACACTGGTATGCCATCAAGTGCAGAGGATTTTGTTGAAGCTTTTGCTGGAAGGGGGTGTTATCGTTTGGGTGATATTATGGGTGGTTATGATGAGAGGGAACTTCATACGGATTCAAGTACTCCCACAACTTTTGAGACTCCTTTGGGAAGATTTTAGCTCACTAGGTTGCCTCAAGGAGCAACAAATTCAGTGACAGTATATCAAGAATAGATGGCTTGGATTTTGCAGTATGAGGTTCCTACTCATGCTGGTATTTTTATTGATGATGGTGGAATTAAAGGACCATCCACTGATTATGGTAATGAGGTGTTAATGGAGAACCCTGGAATAAGGAGGTTTTTTTGGGAATATGCAATAACTCTAGAGAGAGTGGTGTTTAGGATTGAAGAGACTGGTTTGACCATTTCAGGGTCAAAATTCTGTTGTTGTTTTCCTGCTTTGGAAATTCTGGGTCATGTGGTATGTAAAGAGGGAAGGATTATGGCAAAGAAAAAGATTAATAAAATTCAGTCATGGCCAAGGCCTAAAAATACTACTGAAGTCAGGGGATTTTTGGGTGTGTGCGTATATGTCAGGATTTTTATTAAGGATTTCTCTTTGTTGGCTTCACCTTTAAGGAGGTTGACCAGGAAAGATGCAGATTGGGAATAGACTGAAGAGTGTGAAGAGGCTTTTCAGAAGTTGAAAAATGTTGTTGGGGAATATATTGTTCTTCACAAGTTGGATTATGGTGTTGGTTCTGGAAAAACTTATCTGGAAGTGGACTCACGCTATATTGCTGCTGGTGCTGTTTTGTCTCAGGAAGATAAAACTGGGAGGGTCAGGCCAGTAATATATGAGTCTGTGGTGTTTAATGAGGTGGAATCTAGGTATTCTCAACCTAAGTTGGAATTATGTGCTGTAGCAAAAATTTTAAAGAAGCTACAGACTGTTTTGTGGGGGCAGCATTTTGAGCTGCAGGTGGATGCAAAATCTTTAGTTCAGATGATCAATACACCTAGTCTTTCAAATGCTCCAATGGCTAGGTGGGTGGCATTTATTCAACATTTTTCTTTTGACCTGGTACACAAACCAGGCAAAACTTTTACAATGCCTGATGGATTATCAAGGAGGCCACCTACAGATAAAGATTCTGAGGCTGAAGAGTTTAATGAAGATGTTCCAGTGGTTAGGGCCAGCACAAAGGGTGCTGAATATTTTTTTGACCTCCCCCAAGAGGCTAAAGTGGCTGGATCTGATCTTGACTCTGGTGATCAGGATGTTTTTGTTGATGAAGATGGAGTTGTTGTTTGGGACAGCTCAAATTTGGAAAATGGTGTTTTTGTTAGTGAACTGGATTCTCACAAGATTCAGTGGAAAGAGAAGGATGTGCCAAAATTTAAGGATTGGTATCCTGGTTGAGCTGGTCAATTGTCTCATGTTCACACTGGTGATTTTGATGACAGAGTTGTACCCTTGGATGTTGTTTTGTTAGATTTTGAAGATGAGACCTGGGGTCAGTCTGGGTTTTATTTTATTATGGTGGAATATCTGTTAACTTTGGAGAGGCCAGATAGTTGTGATGATAATACTTGGTTGGCAATCAAGAAGAAGAGTCCTGGATTTTATGTGTCAGGAAGAAGTTTGATGAGGAGGAGAAATCCTAATCCTCAAGTTGTGGTGACTCAGAAGAAGGTTCAAGAAGTTGTGTTGAAGTCTTTGCATGAAGACCTTGGTCATAGAGGCGTTGGGGAGACTTATAGAAGGGTAGCTGACAGATCTTGGTGGCCAGGTATGAAGTTGGCTGTGCAGGGTTGGGTTCAATCTTGTGAAGAATGTCAAAGAATAAGTCACTTAAAACCTAAAGAGGTCGGCCGTGCTACTGGTGAATCAACTGTTTTTGGAAGAGTCAGTCTGGATGCTGTCCATATTAAAGAGGGCAAGTATAAATACTTAATTGTTTCCAGGGATGATTTTTCTGGTTGGGTTGAGGCAGTGACTCAAATTAATTTGACTGCCAAGAATGTGGCAGAGTTTTTTAAAAAGGAGTGGATTTATAGGTATGGGTTAATGAAGTTGGTGACTGTTAATGGCGGGCCAGAGTTTGGTGCCAAATTTAAAGAAGCTGTGGCTAGTGTTGGTTCTAAATTTAGAGTGGCTACACCTTATTATCTTGAAGCTGAAGGCATGGTTGATAGAGGCCATCAAGTTATCAAGAATGCTTTGGTAAAGATGTGTGAAGATAGTGCTGAAAAGTCAAGGCATTATTTACCCTTGGTGTTATTTGCTGATAGGGTCACTGTGAAGAGGGCAACTGGCTATTCTCCTTATGAGTTAATTTTTGGTCAGAAAGCTGTTCTGCCAGTGGACTTGGAAGCTGTCTCTTATCTTGGAATTGATTGGGATGATATGCACTTAACAGAAGAATTTCTCTGTGCCAGGATGCAACAGTTGGAATGTAGAGAGGAATGTCAAGAGAAGGCATACTCTAGAATGATGAAGATTAGGAATCAATCAGTCAGATACTGGGACAACAAGTTGGCTCATAGACTCAGGAATCCCTTGAAACCTGGTTATTTGGTTTTGGTTTATAATAGAAGTTTGGAGAGTCAGTGAGGAAAAATGTTTGCTGACAGATGGAATGGAACTTACAGAGTCAGATCTCAGGTTTCTAGAGGTTCTTATGTTTTGGAAGAGTTTTATGGTGCAGTTTTAAGGAAGAGAGTGGCTGAGATCAGGTGAAGTGGTTTTATCCCAGAGGCACTAGACATGAAGAAAATTGACTCCGCAATGAGGATAAACTATGGAACGTTCTTTAAATTTTGGAATTTTTGGTGTTGCAGAGCAACTTTTGTGTTGGAAACTTTTTGTTAGAAGGTACCCATGGGTGGGGCTTCTAGATTTGATCTTGGCAAGTGTAGGGGTAACTGATGGGCTGGCTGCTCTGTAGATCAGTTATCCCAGATTGTCTGTTTCCAACCCTTTCTCTTAATTTAATTGAACCCTAGTATTGGTTTATTTTCACAGGTTTTAGTCCTCTATGACTATAAACTGGAATTTTCTTTGGTTTTCAAGTGCTGGACTTTTCACTATGATTGGTTTTGGTTTATTGTGTTGGATGCTTTGTTTTTGTTAGAAGGTACCCAGGGGGGGCTTCTAGATTTTATTTTGGAAAGTGTGTGGGTAACTGATGAGCTGGCTGCTCTGGAGAACAGTTACCCCAGAATGTCTGTCTCAAGTCTTTTGTTTTTTCCTAGTTGAATTCTAGTTCTGTTGTTTATTATTCAGGTTTCAAGTCCACTATGACTTTAAACTGGTTTGGGACTGTCTACTTTATCTTTGGTTTTTTTGTGTTGGTGGTGGATCACTGGTGGTCTCCAATCATTTTTACTTATTGGAGGAAGCCCACCCAGTGATCATTTCTATGGGCTGGACTTTCTCTTACTGGACCTTCTCTTAATCTAGACCATCCGTGGAGCTGGACTTTCTTTGATTTTTTAGTTATGATTTTGCTAGATAGTAGTTTCAGATTATTTTCTTTTTTCTCTTTTTTTCTTTTGATTTTTTATGGGGGTTGTTAAAATTATAAAATCAAAAATTTAGGGTGTTACCACATCAGGGTCACCTGGATGTGGGCAAGAATTGGTGGGGAAAGGCTCATCAATTGGCTGGGAAATGCTATTTAATCATTTTATTTTATTTTATTATTACTTTCATTAATGTCATTTTTTATTTTTTATTCTCATTATTACCCTTAATTTATGTTTCTTATTTCAAATCATTTAAATTATTTATGCTTTATCCACATCAAGGTGCACTTGGATGTGGGCAAGGTATCAGGGGATCAGCTCATCAATTGGCTGGGGGATACCATTTGTATTAGTTTTTATCTTTTAATTTATTTCATATATTTTTATTTTATTTATCAATTTTTAATTTTAGTATGTTAGTAGACTGTAAAAAAAAATTAGAATTTATAGTTATTTATTTTTTTTATTTTTTTTATTATTATGTTTTTAATCTTTTTGCAGGAGCTCAATTTCTGGATGATGAAGTTTCTGGAGGCTGGTCCAGATTATGATGAAATTTTTGTTTTTTGTTGGGGTTGTGGGAAGCACTGTGTTCTTTGAAGTGCATCCTGCTGGAGAGATTATATGTATTTTAATGGGCAGGAATGAGTTTGGATGGAAGTTCAGAAGAGGAGGAGGAAGAGGAAGGAATGGATTGTTGGAAGGTGTGCTTAATGATCCTAGACATCTTCCAGTGGTTGTCCAATAGTTGTTTCTTCAAGGTTTTCTCAAAGTCATTTAAAGGTCCATGGAGGGCAAAGGCTTTCAGCATGTTTAGACACATGGTGCTGAGGTGTTGTTTCATGTCTATATATTCCAGGGTCAAAGAAGTTTCTAGAGGTTGGCCAACTCCAATAGTAGATTCAGGAGGAGGGGTGCTAACTAGACAAGAAGAATTGGATCAGTTTTTTTTTTTTTTGAAGAAATTGGATGAATTAATGTGGTACTTACAGATTGGAAGCTCATCAAATTTGTAAGTGGCCGGAATTTGGACTTCTGAATATTTTGAAATAGTGATAGTTGGTGGATCAATCAGGGAAAAATATGGATTCTCTTGGTTTTCCTCTGAAAGTTTTTGAGAAGGTGAACTAGGAGGCTGATGTTCCTGGGGCCTAGTTGGAGCAGCAGGCCTGTTGTTGCTGTTGTTAAGATTTCTGCTTGATTCAGTTGGATGAGGTGCTGGTGATGAAGTACCAGGGTTGTTATAAGATGGGGCAGGAGAGGGTGATCTGGGAATGGATGGTTCTCTTCTGGATGGAGCTCTTGAAGGAATGGAACTGTCAGAAGAATAGTTTTCTGACAGAGGAGAGGTGTAATTTTGTTGCCTTAACTGGGGGTAAAGTTGTTGTTTTGGTGCAGTGTTGGGTGCTCTGGTGTCTTCCTGGGGTCCTCTGGCAGGTCTCCTAGAAGTTTGGGAAATTTTGGAGTTTTTGGTACTTAGAAAGGTTGGCTGCATTGCTTTGGGAGCAGTGGGAGGTGGCTGTGTAGAGTTGTTTTTGTTGATTGGAGGAATTTGGCTGTTTTCTGGTTGTTTTTGGAAGTTTTGAGCCTGATTTTCACTGTCTAGTGAGGCAGGAGGGCCGCCTGGACGCGGTCTAGAAGCCTAGGAGCTTATTTTGAAGCTTTTGGAGCTAAATTAGCAGAGATAAAAGCTATTTCTTGGGAAGTTAAAGCAGGCCTTTTTGGGAGAGTTCTGGAAACTGAGTTCCAGGATCTTCTGGATGGTAATGAGGATAAAGATGAAGAGGCTGGACCAAGCTCTGGGGATCTGGTAGGGGATCTGGAGAGGTATTTATGAGAATGTGAAGGAGGAGGAATAGGGTAGTTGGCATCTATGTCACATTTCTTCTTTTTGTAGTAGCAAGAATCACAGGCCCTGTTGTAGAATTTGGCTTCAGGAGTTGGAAGAGTGAATGTGCAAGGTCTGCACATGTGGATTCACTGTTTGCAGGCATAGTCCTTGGGAGCAGTGAAGCGAGGAAGATTGGAGGGGTCAAAATCAGGGGATCCAGCCATGATCTGTGGTGAGAAAAGATGATGGAAAGAGATAAGAAGGAGATTTTGTCAGTGATGGATAGATGATAAAGTGAAGGTGGAAGTTCAGCAGGTTGGCTGTAGGTTTATTCTGTATGAAATTGGCTGTGTCTATTTTATGCAAAATTTGGGTAGTCCATCAAGACTTTAAACTGAACACTGTGTTAGTCCCCCAAGACTTTAAACTGAGGATTGTTTGATGGTGTAGTCCCCCAAGACTATAAACTGAGGGAAAAGTTTTTGTTGTTGGAGTTGGTTTGAAAGATTGGTGGAGGGTATCCACAGTGGGAGCCTCTGAATTTAGCAAAGGTAAGTTTGGGGGTAATTGATGGGCTGAAAGCTCTATTCACAATTACCCCAGAATCTTGGTTTTTTCTCTGTGTCTTAATGTGGTTAATCTCTGGTTCTGGGTTTATGATTTAGGTTTTTGAGTCCCCCAAGACTTTAAAATGAAGGTTTTTGAGTCCCCCAAGACTATAAAATGAGGATGGTCCCCCAAGACTTAAAACTGAGGGTTGTTTGTGGTTACATCTTACAGAGGGTGTGGTCAATTTTTCTTTTCTGAATCAAGCTCATGTACTAGTGGAATTACAGAGGGAATCAAGAGATGAAATGAAGTGTTCAGAATTAGCCTTGAACTGGTGAATGAGGTGTCTTCTGTTCTCAATGTCCTGTGGATCTCTAGCAGGAGTGAATTGGAAGTAGTTTAGCAGAAGGTGTTTCTGTTGAGATGTGTGTTGTTGGAACTTGGCCTTAATTGTGGGCAAGTGGTTTGGTGTTGGTGATTCAATGGATCCTACATTGTTATCATCACTGTCAGAAGATGAAGGAACTGAGAAGTCATCAGTTTTATAAAGTGGAAAGAAGAAATGGAAGTTTTTACCATCAGATGGACCAGGGATGGTGGAGCTTGTTGTTTTAGTGGTTTTGGCACTCTTCTGGGAAGGGTGTAGCTTTTTGATTAATCTGGGAATCAAGATGGATGGCCCAGATCTTTTGGTGCTGGTAGAAGATGGACCAGGTTGAGGTGAAGGTGAAGCTGTTGCAGAAGATAATGGACCAGGTTGAGGTGAAGGTGAAGCTGTTGCAGAAGATAATGGACCAGGTCTTTAGCTGGTCTTCTTTCTGGAGTGGCAGACATCAAAGGACGTTCTGTATGGATGGAAAGGAGGTGTGATGGTGCAGATTAGATTATTGTCAATGCAGTATTGGTAAGGACCCATTTCAGAGGCAGATTTGGGAAGAAGGTTGAACATGGTGGTTTTATGAAGAAATAATGTTGACATTCTTAATTGGAGGGAGGATGTGGTCTTCCAACATTGGCAGGGGCCTTTTTTGTGTTGTTTGGTGCTGTTTGTGCATGTCTTAATTGACATCTTTTGAAGAATTAGGTGTTTTTATGGATTTATTCTGTGAATATTGGGACTGCGGATATGTGGGTACTATCATTGGATAGCCCCAGTTTTTCTATATATTTCATGTCTTGATGATATTTTTCATATTCTAAGTTTTAAGGGGTCATTTCCTCATTTTTCAGTTACAAAAGATAGCTGTTTAATTTTGTTTTTTGCGTTTTACGGGCTAACCTTAAGTCTTAGGGTTAAGTGCTTAGTGCCATTAGATAGGGCTAATTTAGCTCTATATTTCATGTCACAATGTTGTTATAGCGTAATTTTGTGTTTTAAGGGTTTTAGTAGTTGTAGTGAATTTTTCTAAGTAGATTAAATGTTTTTATTGGTTTTCTGGCTTCAGGGATGCCAGGCCGCTTCAGGCGGCACCTCCGACGTCGGGCGGCCTGCCCGCCTCTGTTTTAGAAGGTTGGGGAGCACTTCTGGAGGGTTTTTATTCAATTTGGCTGGTACAGGTGCCAAATTTGTTGCTGTGCATGGATCTTAGATGGATGGTCTGTGTGTACATACTGAATAAGACAGTTTGGGGCAACTTTAATTATCATACAACCATCTGAAGGTGATATCCTTGTTCCTCACTCAGTTTTCACTGTTTTTGGCCACAATTGGCTGTGTTTGTTGCAATGTTAGTTCTTCATTTAACTCAACTTTAGCAACAGGTTCTCTGGTATAGTCTTGCAAGCTATATCAAGTATTATTGCTGTCTCTGGTGTGAATTTGCAGCCTACATCAAGTATCTTTGCTTTCTCTGGTGTGGAAATTGGTCTACATTTCAGTTCTTTGGTCTGGTAGTCTGTCTGGTGACTACTTTCTTGGCTCATCAAGCAGTCAAGTGTGTTGAAAAGGGGCTTTAGCAAAACAGGAACCAACTTACTTTAGCAAGTAAATGTCACTCTATTTTTCTAAAGGGACAGGGGATTTTCTCTCTGGTTTTTCTCCAACTCCCATGGTCAAGGCCTATAGCTAGTACTATAGGATTGTCTAAAACAGGAATTTTGGGGGTGAATTGCTAGCAGTTCTCACTCTTTGAACTCCATGGTGACCCTAATTTATGCCATGTATCAGACCTACCATAAATGCCACATTGAGAACAAATTGGAGTCACATTTAGTCTGAGATTTGTCCTTTGTTAAGGCTCATTGTGCTCTAGATTCAGCATAAGTTGATCTAACAAAACTGTAATTTAATCCTGACTTAAGCACCAATTGAGCACACATTGATCTAACATACACATTAGGGGGTATCAAATTAGAAATCTTTCATTTCAAAATACCTCTTTTCTCCACCAAATCAACCATGATTATTTTTTAAAATATGCCATATTGTGCTCCCAAAATACCTTTATACTGAGAATTAATGTTGATTTTGTGGCTTTCTTTTTGTGTTGTGAAATACCTTTTAAAGAATTACAAATTTCTAACTTTGATACCCCCTATTATGCATGTGTACTCAAAATACATTATTGATGCATCTTGAAAATTTCTACATATTCAGTACCAATTATGCATGCATACTCAATATTCATTATGAAATATGCAATATTCAATATTCATTATGCATTATGTATATTACATATTGAATATTGAATAATGGATATTGCATATTGCATATTTTATGTTGCATATTGCATACTAAATATTGAATATTGCATATTTCACATTGCATATTGCATGTGGGGGAATAATGCATATGCAACATGAAATATTCATGCATACACAATGTGAAAATTAACCATCTACTGAGAGAAGTAAAAAATAAGTCATGTGATCTATAATTTTGAAAAGGGAAAAGAGGAATGATGAGTTAAGCTTTTTACGAAATAGCCTTAGTTTTCATTATATAGTTAGAAAATATTCCTTGAAAAACTATTTTGAAAAAACCCATATCCTTGGTGAGAAATTCTTCATCAAGTTTAAAAAGTAAATTTTAACTGTTAGCATTATCTATATAGCTTCATATGTGGAAGACTCTATGTAAAAAATTAATATCCTCAGTAGTTTACTTATTTATTGTCCATCTCATTTATATTCTCTGCATAAAGCTTTTGAGGATAAAAATATGTAAGAGATAAGTATATTTTATCATGTCTATGTGTCCCAAATTCAATGTGCCAAATTGTTTTGAATAATCGTTTGTCATATTTGATTTGTGCATTTGGTGTTAAATGCAAAATGAGATTGCCAACTGGGATGCAAAAAAGTTGGCATGCAATATGAATTGAATATTGCATATGAAAACAGTGGCAAGCAAAATTTGCAATTTCACTCATGAATTTTCATTCTTGACTAGTAGTGTGGGGGAACTGGGATGCAAAGATATTGCCATGCAATATGAAATGAATATTGCATATGGAAACAGTGGCAAGCAAAATTTGCAATTCCACTCATGGATTTTCATTCTTGACTAGTAGTATGGGGGTTGGTAGCAGTGGTCAAGCAACCACTAAAAAAAATTGTGCACTAATTTTTGAGCCAAGGGTATCATGAGTGTAGAATTATGGAAGGTGCCCATAATTTATTATTATTCCTTAATTTTATTGAAAAATTTTCATTATTGATATTGACTTTTGGTTGGTTAGTATTTGATCTAGCT
Source organism: Hemileia vastatrix (assembly GCA_030280995.1). NCBI lineage: Eukaryota > Fungi > Basidiomycota > Pucciniomycetes > Pucciniales > Zaghouaniaceae > Hemileia > Hemileia vastatrix. The sequence goes on from JASXTE010000005.1 coordinate 33,523,198, forward strand.
GTGCCAGAGCCTTTCTCAATATTGATGTAACTCTTTAAAATTTATGAATATTTTTCATTATGAGGATTTGATTTTGGTGCGAGTTAATGTTTGATCTATATTCTGACTGTTGAAAAACAGAACTACCTGATTAAAATTAATTACAGTCAGGAAAAAATGTAGTGATGGTATTTGTTCACTTTCATTATAAGTGAAGGTTGGTTTAATTGTCATATTGACCTTATTACTGAAAATTGTGGTTCACAAATGTTCAAGTCACTCACTCTTTGAATAATGATAAGAGTTGATAATAGGCATGGATAGTGCTCTAAAATGAATGTTATCTTGTGGGATCTTGCTATCACTGAAAATACTTTACATATTTTTGAATCATGTAATGATCAGTTAACCAATGGTGTGAACACCAGTAGAAATATGTGTTTTGATTTAACTTCATATTTACATTTGATGGATGGATATTTTATTAACTCAGTAGCTCATGACATTGAGTAAAATACTTCAAAAACTATAGATGGTGCTGATTATTTTTCTTCCACAATTTGATAGTGGGGAAATAATGAACCAATGTTTTGGAGATGAACATGCTGGTATGATCAAGTCTTGTGGGTCATAGATAGAATTTTTGGGTAATTTGTATAATAAATTATATTTACAAAGTCTGTGCATTCAATGTAATGCTCTATGAGTGATATACTAATATGTGATCCATCAGCAAAAGATATGAATAATGCTGATTTCAGGTTAACTCTGACAACCATTTTTGTTGGAACACAAAAATTTATATAAAAAAGCCCTTGACTTTCACCGGACAACCTACGCAAAAGGTCAAGGGTGTTCCTGGAAGTGAGATGAGGAGAGTAGTTTAGAAACTTCTTTGAAGCACAGAGGAAATGTTTGAGGAAGTGATTCAAAGATGACTCGAAGTAAGAGCTACTGCTTCTAGATATGTTTGATAAGAATTCTAATATAATTTAAAGGTAATATTAATATTCTGAAGATCTCACAAAGGTTTGAAAACTCAATAATCAAAGATTTAGGATTTAGAAATGATTACTGAGAAAAATAAGGAAAGATACAATAATAATGATTTAACCTGAAGCTTTACCACTATTAACTATATATACATTTTATAATTTAATTCTAAAGAATGTCGAACCAAAAATCCAACCCCTTTTATATCCATTACTCCTCCTCGCATTGACCTCATACCCATCCATTATTCTGCACACCACAGACCACCAAAATACACCTGTTACACCTGGACCCTCCTCACTAACATCCGTTAACCCTTTAATCCTCCACTAACCATCCCGTCCATGCTCACTATCCCTTTTAATAACCCTTAGATACTTAATAAACCTTTTAGCGGACTATTACATTGACTATTGCGCTGTGTGTCGCTTATTGAGGAAAAGACTAAAACACACTATTGAGAGATTGACAAATTTAGATTTAGAGTTTAGACTAGCGCAGTTGAATAGTGAGTACACAAAGGAAAGTCACAGTTGCTATGTAGAAGTGCTTTCTGTGCTTTGAGTATGGATTTAGACCTCTATATTATTGATTTAATGAGCTGCTTTTTCCTCGAGTGTCACGTGGCACGTGACAGATGCACAGGTATATAAATGCAAGCTCTGTTAAGCGTGAGACATACTTTCCCACACTACTTTCTCTCCATGCTTACTTTAATTACTTTATACTTTATTATGTCAAATTTTCCTACCCCAACTCCCACACTTCCACACCCCAAAGCGGATGGTGGAATTATTACCCGGCAATATTCTCAAGCCTGCACAGACTGCAAATTGATGGAATATTTCTGCGTTGAAAGGACGGCAACACGGGGTCCTCACCAGAAATGCGAGTTTTGCCGCTGAAGACGGGTGGCGTGTGATGCCCTATCAAAAAATGCAGACATCGAGAGTCAATTTACAAAAACCAAATATTTGGTAATACCGAAGACCAAAGAGGTGGTCGAAGATATTTATAACGTATTGGTTGGGGACAATCAGTCGGTGGGAGAGATTGAGGAGGAGGTCAAAGATACTGTGGCAACCTGGGTAACCCAGTCCACAAGTAAGAAACAAGGGGTAGAAGAAGAGGTAGATGAGTTGGTTGAAGAGGATGGGGATGAAGTCCCCATCTCAAGACGGAAGCCAAAGAAACGGCGGATGGTCATTGAGGATGACAAAGAGGAGAAGGAAGTGACGGTGGAAGTCACCCCAAAATTATTCTTAGAACTGAATCATTGTTCAAAGTAAGTCTTTTCTTCTTTTATTTTAAAAGATTTTGGTTACTGATGACCATATGTTTTAGAATTCAGATGTCATAGCAGAAGCTCCAATTGTGGAAGCTGCGCCATTGCTTCCAGTTGAGGTAAATCAACCAGTGATTGATTCAAGGGAGGACAACGAAGAGACTCTTGACCAGGTATGGTCAAAGAAACCTTGGCAGGGTCGACAAACTTGATTCATTGAAGATTTAAGCGGTGAGGTCGACAAGATTGTCAATTCTGCCTCCTTCGACGTGGCCAAAGAATTACTAGAAATTGGGGAAAGGAAGCTCCAATTGTGGAAGTTGCGCCATTGCTGCCAGTTGAGGTAAATAAACCAGTGATTGATTCAAGGGAGGAAAACAACGAGACCCTTTACCAGGTATGGTCAAAGAAACCTTGGCAGGGTGGACAAACTTGATTCATTGAAGATTTAAGCGGTGAGATCGAAAAGATTGTCAATGCTGCCTCCTTCGACGTGCCCAAAGAATTACTAGAAATTGGGGAAGAGGTACCAATAGGAGAGGATGAGATATTTGAGAAATGCAGGAAGGAAATAAGAGTGGTTTTGGAAAAAATGAAGAAAATGTTTTGGGAGAAAATACAGAAGAAAATTTGAAATGGAAGGAAAAATAAAAGAAAGAAAGAGGGAAGAAAAAAAGAAGAAAGCAATTTGTGTATTTATTTATTTATTTATTTATTTATTTTGTTGATTTAATTTAAAATGTTGATATATATTTTAAAATATTTTGAGAAAAGAAAAGAAAAAATAAAGAAAGAAAATATTTGAATAAAATTTTGTTTTAAATTTTGAAAGAAGAAAAGAAATAATGTTTAACTGATGGGATTTTTAGTTTTAAGTTTTGCAGAGAAAAAATTTAAGTAAGAAACAGAAATAGTTGATTTAAATAATTTTGTTTGAAATGAAAACTTAATGAGAGAGAAAATTTTGTTATTCGTGAAAGTTTATTTATTGAAGTTTTGAGGAATTTTGTTTATTTGAAAAGAAAGAAGAAAAAATAGTTTTTGAAAAAAGAACTTGAAAGAAAGAAATAATTTGTTTGAATAATTTTAAAAGAGAGATTTAAAGTTTGAAGTGAAGTTTGAGAAAGATTGTCGTAATGAGTTTGTGAAAAATTTTGATAGTTTGAAAAAAAAAAGAAATTAGGGAAAAGAAGAATAGTTTGAAAAGAGAAAAGAAAGAAAATTAAAGGAATTGTTGATTTTTAAGATTTTAATTTTATTATTTTATTTTATTTTATTTTTTATTTTTTAACTTTTACTTTTTTAATTTAATTTAATTTTGATTTTAGTTATTTTTATTTTATTTTATTTTAAATTATTTATTTATTTTTGAAGAAGGTTGAAAAAAGCTTTTGAGAAGAAGATAGAAGAAGAAAAGAAAAAACAGAGTAAGGATTTTAGAAAAGAAGATGTTTTAAAATTTTAAGAAAAGAAAAAGAAAAGAGAAAGAAAAGAAAAAATAAAAGAGAGCTCTAAGGTTTTGGTTTTAAAGGATATTTAAGATGAAAAGATTTTAGGAGTTCAGGGGCTTTAGAATCATTGATGGCTGGTTCCCAGGATGTTTTGTCTGAGTCATTGAGGAAGCCTTCCCATTCAACGAGGTATTGAAGTTTTCCCTTGCGCATTCTCGAATCAAGGATATGGCTTACTTCCCGCTCTAGATGGTCTTCTACTTTGACTGGTTCTGGAGGAGGTTGGTTCCTGCCGGGGTATGTTTCTCGAGCCAGTTCCAGGAGAGATACATGGAAAACATGGCAAATAGCCTACCATTTAGGAGGTAGCTTGAGTTGAAATGCAGTTTTAGGGACTTTAGAGTTGATTTCAAATTGTCCCAAGCGTTTTTCAGCCAGTTTCTTTGATGGTCAAGTTGTTCGTATGTTTTGTGCGTCAAGCCATACTTTGTCGCCTGGTTTAAAAGAAGGAGCAGATTGTCAATTTTTGTCAGCCTGTTCTTTGTACCTTCGAATTTCTAATTCCAAATTTGATTTAAGTTCTTCTTGGAGTGGTGATATGGCTCGAAGATAATGTTCAGCAGGATGACTAGTTCCTACATGGAGTGAGTTGAATCGAGGATGTCTTCCATAAACAGTTTTGAAAGGAGATTGTTGTGTCAAAGAATGAGTCGAGTTATTATAAGCAAATTTGGCCAATGGTAACCATGTGGTCCAATTGTCTTGTTGATAACTGACATACATTTGAAGGTATTGTTTGAGGATTTGGTTGATCCTTTCCGTTTGCCCATCAGTTTCAGGATGATAGACAGTGGAGAGTTCCTTGTGATATTGAGTTGTCGACACAATTGAGTCCAGAATGTGGATACAAACAATGAGCCTCTATCTGAAATAATATCATTAGGTAAGCCATGTTTGGAAAATACATATTCTAGAAACAATTTTGACAAATCTTCTGCTGTAGCAGTAGTAGTGGTTTTAATAAAAATAGACATCTTTGAAAATCTATCTACTATTACTAATATAGCATCAAAATTATTAGAAAGAGGAAGTTGAGAAATAAAATCCATCAATAAAGATTCCCAAGGTTTAGAGGGAATAGGAAGCGGTTGAAGCAACCCATGATTCCGGTGATGGGGAGCCTTATTCCTATTACATTCATAACAAGATCCTATATAGGCCTTGATTTCTCTGGTCATTCCTGGCCAGAAAAAATCCCTCGCAGTTAACTGGTAGGTTTTATCAACCCCAAAATGACCAGCTAATGGAGAATCATGTTGACTATTGAAAATCCATAATTTTATTTCATTGTTGTTGGCTATGACTACTCCACCTTCAAAAACTAATAGACCTGATTCAATACTAAATCTTTTGGCCCCTTTCTTCAAGAGTATTTTGTCTTTTAACCCTAAACAATAATTGTCCTTTGCCTGAGCTTTGAGGATGTTGGATAGTGGATTCTGGAAAGATTGAATTGTCATTGAATTAAGTTGATGAGTATTTAACATTGATTTCTTGAAAATTGATTTCACATTTGCTGGGTTCTGGTCAGCAAATGCGTCCCCCCACTGTGGGTAAACGTCTTCCCAACGTGACAGGATATCTGGGACAATGCAGTTCTTACCTGGGCAATATGAAATAGAAAAAGGAAATTCAGACAGAAATTCAGCCCACCTGGCTTGACTCCTGGTTAACACTTTGGAAGACATATAGTATTACAAAGCATTATGGTCAGTCAGAATTTGAAAGGGACTATCTAGGCTGAGAAGAAAAGAGCTCCATTTTTTAAGACAATGAATAATAACTAAAAGCTCTTTGTCATGAATTTAATAATTTAATTCTGCTGCAATGAGTTTGTGTGACTCAAAAGCAACAGGGTGAAAAACTTTTGTTTCAGGATTGAATTGAGAAATAACCCCTGAAATAGCATAATCACAAGCATCTTTCTCGGCTATTGTCGAAGCAGTAAGATCAAAGTGTCAAAGAATTGGAGCTGTGGTAAACGCAGTCTTCAATGCTTCAAATTCCTTTTGTGCTGTGGAAGTAAAAACAAAAGGAATATATTTTCTAAGAAGAGAAGTAAGATTGGAAATAGTTTTAGAATAATCTTTAATAAATCTTCTATAGAAATTGGCAAAACCCAAAAATCCTTGAAGGTATTTAAAGGTTTTGGGCTCAGGCCATTCCAGGCCTTTTTGGACCTTTTTGTTGTCCATGACTAAACCATCATTGGACAACGTAAATCCTAAAAAATCAATAGATTTAAAATGGAATTCACATTTATTGTTCTTAGTGTAGAGACCATGATCTTGAAGGCAATTTAGAACCTGTCGAACATGATGAATATGTTCATCCAGTGTCTTCAAGAAAATTAAAATATTGTCTAAGTAGACGACAACATCTTGAAAGATGTCGTTAACAAAAGTTTGAAAAGAAGATGGTGCATTACATAATCCAAAAGGAATTACTAAATATTCAAAACTACCAAATCTAGTGCGCATTGCAGTCAGTGGTTCATGACCTTCTGCAATGAGAATAAGATTATAAGCGCCTCTAAGATCAATTTTAGAAAAGAAATTAGCACCATTAAAAAGGGTAAGAAGCAATGACACAGGAGGGAATGGGTATGCATTCTTCTTTGTAACTGTGTTGAGCTTTCTATAGTCAACACACAACCTTAGCTACCGTCTTTTTTCTTTACAAAAAGAACAGGGGAGCCGGTTGAAGATTTACTGGCTATGAAGAAACCTTTGGCTACATTCTCTGCAATATAGTCTCGAAGAACTTGAGATTCATCCTTTGACAAAGAATAGACAGGACCTGCCGGAGGTACTGGACCTATTAACTCTATTTGATGGTCGTAGGGTTGATGAGGTGGTAATATATTGGCCTTGCAGATTGAAAGAACATTGAGGAAATCATATTAGATTTCCGGTAGAGTTGATTTAATGGCTTCAACGTTGATTTGGTCACTCTCATCATCTTTGAGAGAATCTGTCAAGGGAAGACCAGAATTGAGAGAGCATAATTGGACTACTTCGAGGCAATTTAAATCCTCTTTGATTGAAGTGATTGAGCTAGAAGGGTTAGCCAATTGCTCATTTAGAGAAAGATCAGATGTTTGCAAGTCATCTGGCAGAGATTTATCTTCTTGCAGGACATTGTCAGGCGGGTTGTTTAAGCCCCTATTGACCTGCATTGAAGATTCAGCAATATACTTAGTATGTGGGGTGATCAATCCCTGTGACCAATCAATTTCAGGATTCCAATGCATCAAAAAGTCTCGGCCAAGGATGGTATCATCCATTCTTGGGGCGTCCAAGACTGATAATTCCCACTCAAAGGTGGAAAAGTTCTGAAAGTTGAAAACCCATAGAACTTTCTTACTTAGCCAATATTTGGGTTCCTCTTATTTGACCTAATAAATTGGATTTTGATTGATATCTGTGAATGTCAGCTTTAACTTCTTGGAAAAAGATAAACTGACAAAAGAAATTGAAGCTCCAGAGTCTATAAGACAACTGAAGGGGGTATCCTCCTTGAAAAGAATGAATCTCAAGCGGTTAAGGGTAACTCCAGCTCTTAATACATGGAGGTTCTGTGCACTGGGAGAGATAAGATAGTTTGCTTTGCACACAAGTAAACTATCTACTAGTTTTTTGACCTTGAACTAGTGCCTTCTCTTTCCTTCTATTTTACACAATCTTCTAGCTTGTGCTTACCCCCACAATACATACATAACCCATTATCTGCTCGTCTCTTCCTCTCAGCTTCTTTAAGTTCCCCTTTCGGATCCAGTACTTTGCTGATATTGCCTGGGGTCAAGCCCTTTGGTCAAGTTTTATCCTTTCCCTTATTGGGTTTGGATTGATTTGAGGAGGATTAAGTTGTCCATGGGTGTGAAAAAGGTCCCGATTTAAAATTTAGGCCTTGAGATTTGTTGGTGTATCGACAATGTTGTAGTTGTCCTTGGTAAAAGCCGTTGAGTTTGAGGGTTTGATCCATTAAATCCGTTAAAGTAGTCATCTTCTGACCATGAAGATTTAATTGATCCAGAATCCTCAAAGGAAGTCCTTTTTTGAAATGATACTTGAGGGCAGCATCATTCCAACCTACTTGAGTTTGAAGTTCTCTGAAGTTTGAGATATATTCAGAGTCTTTACCATTATCACTCATGCGGAGGAAATCCAAATCAATTTCTGTGTTTTCAGTTTCATTATGGTCACCAAACAACATAAAGAGTTGGTCTTTGAACTTTTCCCAGTTATTAATAAGTAAGTGGGTTTCTGTCAAAGAGAGCATGAGAAGATAAGGTTCAAACCATCTTGCTGCTTTTCCGGCTAGGAATGAAGAAGCATAAACAACCTTTGATTGGTTGTTATTGAAGGTTTGAGGGTCATTATGGAACAGGAGCTTGCAGGTTTTCAAGAAGGGCCACAATCTGTCTGGATGTTCTCCATCAAATTTATCAGGAGATTTCATGGAAGGAGTTTTGAATTTAGATCCCTCCAAAGACGTTGGATTGGAAAGGGTTTTCATGAAAAGTCTTATGAAGTCTTCCATAAAATTAGATGGTCCAGGTTCCAAAGGTTGACCAGAAGGGTGAGTAGCAGGGGCTGATGGTGCCTCATGCATAGTATCCTCTCCTTCATCTTCCTTGCTAGAATCATCAAAATCCTGGGTAATGTCTTAAACAGATTGGACTGAATGTCCCTGTTTCCTAAGTTCAAGAGGTTACAAGGAGTGACTGCGGGAAACAGGCGCTGTGGCTGTTGGCCTGCCTCTGGTGCAAGCCCTAGTAGTAGCGTCCGTAGGAGGAGTGCGTTGAACAGGTGCCATTTAAATAATTTAAAACACCTGAAAAAAGGATGTGGTAGTGCCAAAGAATGAGAACTACGGAGAATTAAATTATACTGTCACTGGAAGACCTACGCACAAGGTCGAGGGTGTTCCTGGAAGTGAGATGAGGAGAGTTGTTTAGAAACTTCTTTGAAGCACAGAGGAAATGTTGAGGAAGTGATTCAAAGATGACTCGAAGGAAGAGCTACTTCTTTGAGATATGTTTGATAAGAATTCTAATATAATTTAAGGGTAATATTAATATTCTTAAGATCTCACAAAGGTTTGAAAACTCAATAATCAAAGATTTAGGATTTAGAAAGAATTACTGAGAAAAATAAGGGAAGATACAATAATAATGATTTAACCTGAAGCTTTACCACTATTAACTATATATACGTTTTATAATTTAATTCTAAAGAATGTCGAACCAAAAATCCAACCCCTTTTATATCCATTACTACTCCTCGCATTGACCTCATACCCATCAATTATTCCGCACACCACAGACCACCAAAATACACCCATTACACCTGGACCCTGCTCACTAACATCCGTTAACCCTTTAATCCTCCACTAACAATCCTGTCCATGCTTGCTACCCCTTTTAATAACCCACAGATACTTAATAAACCTTTTAGCAGACTATTACATTGACTATTGCACTGTGTGTCACTTATTGACGAAAAGAATAAAACACACTATCGAGGGATTGACTAATTTAGATTTAGAGTTTATACTAGCGCGGTTGAATAGTGAGTACACAAAGGAAAGTTGCAGTTGCTATGTAGAAGTGCTTTCTGCGCTTTGAGTATGGATTTAGACCTCTGTATTATTGATTTAATGAGCTGCTTTTGCCTCGAGTGTCACGTGGCGCGTGACATTGACATCTGGTGCAATTTTTTCCCCCTAGGAACTTAAATTTATCAAACTAGTTATTGCTAGAAATATTATGAGTCAAATAATTTCTCACCACATCAAATATTGTGTGGACTGGTTATCAAGATACTTGTTAAACCCTTTAATTCTAGATTATTGGCTTCCAGAAAGTACTTAACTTATGATAAGAAACATGTTTCTGAAAGTGGGTGACATAAAGAATAAACAAGGCTTTAACAGGTCCAATTCATACATTGATAGGTTGTTGAACCTTTGAAAAGCATGGCTATTAAATTTTTTGTCCCACCAATATTTGTGCTAAAGTATGTATTGATTAATAAATCAATCTTCTACTTGGGAAAAATTATTTAAAATACAAATGTGAAGAATGTTGAAGCATTATTATTTTACAACTCCTAAGATTTTCCTAAATCATATTTATCTTTATGGCCTAAGTGAAGAAAACTCAGATATCACAGTTTCAACATATGTATGGGATAATATTTTTCTTTTCATAATAATAATATAATGAACTTTTCCTTACCAGTTTATTGTCTGTGATTGGAGTATTGTTGAATCTTGTGTGCCACATGCGTCCAGAAGAATTCTATACTTTGATCATAATAATAAGAGGATATTTGTAAGTTTAATATATTTATTATATGTTGTGAAAATATTATACTTTTTATAATAATTATATAATGGCACTGCAACAAATGTCTGTTTTGTCTTGGTGTGCAACAATTACGTAACAATTACGCAACAATTATATAACAGTTTTTTTATCACTTAAAAGTCTTAAGTGGGTTTTAAGTGCAAAAAAAATTTTTAACAACTTTTGCACAACTTTTGCATAATTGTTGCACCCCATGGAGAAAAAAAATGTGTTGCAATGTGGACTTGTCCTTACCAGTTTATCATCTATGGTTGGAGTATTGTTGAATCTTGTGTTCCAAACGCATCCAGAAGAATGCTATACTTTGATCATAATAATAAAAAGATATTTGGAAGCTCAATATCTTTATTATATGTTAAGTAAATATTATTCATGCTTTTCATATATTGCTATGGCTTAATGCTTTGTTTTTAAAAATAATTGTGTATTGCAATATGCTTTCCATTATATTATTTATTGTTGAGGTAGTATTATTTTTACTTTCAAAGGCATTGGCCAAATTTTTTTACCTTGAAGAATAATGATTTAATAAACTGCATTTTTCAAATAAGATATTAATATTTAAAATACAATTAAAAATAAACTGTGGTATCTGGCTTTACATGGCACCAAGTGTCTTTCTGAGAATTGGCCACTGCTGAGGAAGATATGTTTATAAAGCATATCAGTAAGGGTATAAGTCTGTAAAAATGCTTAGTTCAAATTATAAAAGTGTCCTTCTCAGAAGCAGACCATAGCTCAAGTGAAAACTTTAAGTTCTGTGCAATGGGATGGCAAGAGGCTTGCTAATGTTCAAGGCATTTTTTTTTCCAAATTATAAAATTTAAGGTGCTACAGACTTTTTCAAAAGTGTTCTTCTGGAGGATGGTGCAACACTCAGAAGTACACTTTTATAATTCATATCATCTAGGTATTATATGTATACATATCTATCTTTTATGCATTATAAAAGTGTCCTTTTTAGCACCAGACAGTCCTTCAGAGGGACACTTTTCACCAGGTCTGTAACACCTTCAATTTAATGTTTAATCAATTTTCAAGTACCAAGGCTATTAAAAGAGCTCATGTGATTTGAAGTACTTAAATTTCTCACCTGAAAAATTGTCCATCAATGAGAAAGACAATTTTATAAATTATAAAGATAAAATGGTTATATACTGATATAAATTATAAAAGTGTCCTTCTGAGCATCAGACCATCCTTCAGAATGACACTTTTTACCGATTCTGTAACACCTTCACTTTTATTGTTAAATAAAAATAAAATACCATTGACATTTGCAAAAACCTTGCCATCCTATTTTACAGAACCTAAAGTGTCCTCCTGAATAATTGCCCATCGCTGAAAAGGACACTTTGAAAATGTGTATCATCTAGGTATTATATGTATACCTGTGTATCTTTTGTGCATTTTAAAAAATCATTGTACATCAAATCAAATATTGTGTGGACTCCTTCTCTAGCCACAACCACCTCTTCCTCCTCATTCGCATCCTTCTCCCACCACCACCACCACCTCTTCCACTACTACTTATTGATCTGTTCTGAAAATTTGTTTTACATTTTTTACTATTATAGGAGTTCAACCAGGTATCTAAGATATCTTAACTACTATAACTGTTGACTACTAACCTATAAAGAGGAACAAAATATGAGAAAAAACAAGCAGAAAAGACTTTGAGAACAAGATGAGAAAACTAAACAGTATTGTTTAAATTTATATATAGTGCTATCCTACTTTACTGAAAGAATTTATTCTCATTTACATGCTTTGATACAATATATTAATTATAAATAATGCAAAAGTACCTTTATAGACTAAATGAAATGGATGAATGAAACAAGGTTTAGTATAATAAAAAATATAACTACACTAACTCTTACACCCTCCCTCATTAACTGAAACTTGAGAATCATTTAGTTCTATAAGCCCCATTGAGTCTTGGAATTTTTTAAATTTGAATCTGTCAAGTTTTTTTTCATGATGTCATCTATAATGTCTTCAGCTTTACAGTATCTGAGATTGATATTTCCTGAAGTAAATTCTTCTCTTATCCAGTGAAAAAGCACTTCAATATGTTTTGTTTGAGAATGTGCTAGTAGGATTGTTGAGAGAGCTATTGATCCTTATTTTTAATCATATAAAAGTGTAGTTTCTTTGTATAAAACCTATTTCAGTTAATAGTCTTCAAAGCCATAATCCTTCTTTACCTTCATCCAACAGACCTCTATATTCAGCCTCTGTGGCAGATAATGCAATTGTGTTTTTCTTTCTTTCTTTTTAATTATATGGCACCATATTTGAGCATGAAAACATAGTCAGATGTTGAATTTCTTGTGAGTTTGAATCCAGCCCAATCTGAGTCACTGAATCCTGACTCTTCATTTCTTGGTAAAGTAATTTGTGACACATTGTTTGATCCTTTTGTGGTCCCATACACTAGTTGATGATTTATTGTTCCTTTAAGAAATTTTAGTATCCTTTTTAATGAATTCCAGTTTTTAACGCTTGTTTTTGCTAGAAATTAAGACAAAACACTTGCAGGTAAGACAATGTCTGGAGGAGTACATTGTGCTAAGTACCCAAGTCTTCCTATTGCTGACCAATAACCAAAATTCAATAAGACAAACTCATCATATTCTTTTTCAGTGGCTGGTTTGAGGTGGATATTTGATTTTATTAGTGTTGAGTTTGACTTACAGTCTTCCATCCCATACATTTTAAGTGTGTTGTTAATATACTGGCTTCACAATAATTTTATTGTATCAGTTTCACAGTTTCATAAAATCTTCATTCCAAGTAAGATTTTTTCTCTACCAAAGTCATGGACATTTTAATCCTTTTAAAGCTCTTTAAAAAATTCATCACCTCCATGACCAAAAATGGCCATATCATCTACCCATATGTGGATGTATAATGGAATATTGTTGTGATTCCCAATGAATAAGCATGGGTCAGATGTGCTGACTACAAATTTTTGTCTAAGAAGTTAATATTTGACTTCATCATACCAGTATCTGGGTGCTTATTTAAGTCCATATAGCTCTTTTGAAGTTTTATTGCACATGAGTTGTTTTGTATGCTTAAAATTTTTACAATCAAGTACTGTCCTGATTTTTTCTTCCAATCAACTAGCCCATCTGTTAAGGTAATATATACAGTTTCTTCTATTAAAATATTTAAAAATGCTTTGATTAAATATAGTTTATAAAAATCTAAGCTTTCATGTTCTGCAATTGCTACTAATACTCTTAACATAGTTATTTGGCTGGTGGGTGAGAAGTATTGTCAAAGTGAAGTCCAGGTTTTTGAAAGAAACCTTCTACTACCAGTCTTGTCTTGTATTTTAATATGTCTCCATGTTCATAAAATTTAGTTTTGAAAACCCATTGGAAGGGAATTGGTTTCTAGTAAGGATTAACTTTTCTAATGACCATACTTTATTTTGAAATAATGAATCAAATTTATTTTTATTGCATTTATCCAGTTTTTCCCATTTGAACCATTTAATGCCTTTTTATAGTGATTTTTATCAATTTTTTGTTGTTTTGTAAGTTTTTCTAAGGCATTATTTTCTCTTTCAAGAACTTGAATTAGTGCCATTGATTCATTGAGTCTTGGTGATCTTCTCAAGATTGCTGATTCAGTTGGTGGTAGCCCAAGGTTTAGTATTAGGCATCTTTTTGGTTGGGTTTTGATCTCTTTTACTTCTTCTTGCTTCTAATCTGCATCAAAGAACTCATCATCTTTGTTTTTTATATTATTGTCAACATCTGTGTTGTTAACAATAATTAGTTGATTTGGTGATTTATTGAAAGCTTTGAAAGAAAGTGTTTTTAATCGAAGTGCACATTTTAAGCAATTATTATCTTATTATCATTGATGGAGAGTAGTCTATAATATTGATTTCCTTCTTTGTAACCCAGAATTACACATGGGATTGATGTTAGGTGAAATTTTTTGTTAAAGTTTTCTTTGGTTATTTGAGAATTGGCTGCACATCCAAATTGCTGTAGGTGTTTTAGAGTAGGTGCTTGTTTTTTCCACATTTCAATAGGTGAACTTAGATTTTTTACTTTACTTAGGGTAAAGCTTTCATGATATACCACAGTACAGACAGATTCTCCCCAATATGATAAGGGAAGCTCTGACTGTTGTAAAA